>CM050648.1:63195362-65595362 GCA_027574665.1 Rhynochetos jubatus | reverse complement strand
ATAACTTGCTGAAGTAAGAACCGATTGAAATGTTATTAAAATGTTTATCTTGCAAAAACTAACATAGGAGTGGTTAAGAAATGATAAACGATATATTTACAGAGCGAGTAAAAAGGCAGAGCAGGGTAAAAAAAGTAACAGGAAGAGCTTTGACAGACACTTTCATAGTACAACTTCTAAAAACAGTCTCATTTCTCAAAAAATATCCTAGAGTGTTCTCAACAAGAGGGCTTCAAAGTCAGATCAGAGGAGAACCCTGTCGTGAAGAATGAAGCTGGCCAAACAGCTCCCTCTGAATGCTACAGATGTCACTTAGAACTCTTTTACCCCCCTTCTAACCTTGCTTAAAAAAAAAAAGTTACAATTTCTCCATTAGCATTCTTCAAGAATCCCATAGATAGGCCAAGTATCTTTGATCTCAATTTCTCCAAACAGTGCAAGCAATAGACCAACTCCCAACAACCTGTTCTCACATATTCCTCATCTATTTACAGACGCTGCAGATACTGGTATTTGTGACTACTGAAGGTGACAGAACACACGCAGTAAAATAATCTGTACCTAACGATCATAAAAGAACCACTTCAGTAATGAAACAAGAAATTATAGAAAGAATAAAACATGACCTATATATAAATCACTCCCAGGCTTGGGCAAAAAGGATAGTCAGGACAATTAAAAAAGATTACAAACCTTGCTTGATTTTATGACCTTCGCTCTGAGGCTCTGCTGACAGGCAGCTGTCCTTCGGTGTCCCTTTGCTGTGACAAGCTTTAGGTGAACCTCTGCTGTTTCTCCCTGGTTGAACCTGTGAAGCATTGAGGGACAGAGGTCTCTTATTCTGTGCATCAGTTTGTTTATTAGGTAACTGCAAGATGCTGGCAGTCTTCTCTCGATTTGCGGGATTCTGTTGTACTCGAAACCTGTTCTGTTCCACGTTCTGCGTCCCTTTCTGCAGCTTGGCTTCTTTTCTCTTACTTTCCTCTTCACGTTTCCTGTAATTATAGGCAATACTGTAAGAATTCCAAAGAGAAAAGTCTTGGAAGCATGTATCTGACTTGAACACATTCCTCTCTAGAAACCTGATGCTGCCACAATAAAACCTTGACTATAACATCTTTTTAGTGAGAAAGAGACACCTATTGCCTTGAAGTGTCTTAGCTTGATCCCAAACAACTGCCTTGCAGCTACAGCCCAGTGAAGGTTAAGTCCTTAAAGGCCAGCTGCGCATTCAGTTTGCGGTGGCTTAAACTGATTTTAACACACTCCCTTATTGAAAACAAGGAAACACAGATTTTTTAACATAAATATACAAAAATAAAAAGCAGGATTTTGAAGAGGTGTCAGAAGACAGGAAATACGCTATTAACAACCGTATTTTACATTAGTAACGAACAATGCTTTAACATAAGTAGCACTGCAGTGTGCTGTGCTTGAAAATCAGAAAACTTTAATAAAAGACATCATCTCTTTGAAAACTATTTTTCATGCTTACCTGTGTCATAATTAATACAGACAATTATAAACCAACTTCAGACTAGCTACGAGTATTAATTTGCTGCTATATATTTATCATTGGTCAATAACTTATTTATTTTACATAATAGATTATATATCAGATAAATGATACTGAAAATATGAGATACGAACTAAAAACTTGTGTGCACGCAGTATTCCATCACAGTTATGACATTTGATTTTCAAAAATGAAAGGTCACACAAGTCTTAATAGTGTAGATATAAAAGGGAATTTTGGACAAGGTTAGGAAAGGCGCATCTGTTGAATGAAGTCTTGCAGCCTATTTTGAGACACAGTGGGATGTCAAGACACTTTACCTTTTAAATTCTTTTTCCTACAAAGCAGACTCAACCCAATAGCACAGGGCAAACATTACATATCTACCTACCACTGAATTTGTTTTTATAAATGAAGCACTGGTTGTAAGATGAAGTGACACTTCTCCTGTCGGAACGGACAGGTGATAAATGTCGTATCATGTAGCTGCCTGATATTTTCACTTGCTTCCAACGCTACAGCGCAGTTTGCAGGCCGTTGACACGTTAGCTCACAGCACAGCACATGACAGGTTAGTTATGCAGCATGCCAGCCCCAGTTCCTGTGAGTCCTATCAATGACACTATATGTCATTCCAGTGTGAGCTGCCAGGGAGAAGCCTTAACTTTATCTGTCAGTACTATCTGACCAAGTACACTCCGTAGAAGAAGCTGATTGAACTTTGTACCTGAAAAGCTGCTAATTGATCTAAAAAACACACTGCTGGCAGCCCGAGGTTCGGTATTCCCTCTGGCACGGAAAAAAGTGGCTAGTTTCAAATAATATCGGCATTCCACAAACGGACTATGTGTGGATGTCTGTCTCAGGTACAGTATGGATCTCGCTGCCATTACTCTGCTATCTGAGCTGATAAATCAGATCTCACTAGTCACAGAATAGTCATTTTCTTTTGTTCACAGGAATCAAGCAGACTATTGCCAGTATCCTCAATTCAGGGTATTTGAAACGCAAGTGTGAGAGAGGTTGTATGATACACGATCAAGCCGAAGTGGCTTGCACTCTTTGGATGTCAAAACATTAACTTCAGGAACGTACCAGTTGTAAAGTTACGTACATGACACAGGACTAGAAGTTGAGAATAAGGGAAAGGGGATTCTTCTTCTAAAAGGTCTTGTTTGTGTGCTAATTTTTCAGCTGAAACTGATGAAATACTAAATGGAAGGGATTTCAAAGCTCCCTATTCATAGGCCATCATCCTAATTGTCACAGTAGAGCTTAACTGATTAACAAACTCCTGAAGAACACTTCTGAAGCTCCCCTTGTGGTTTGCTGTATTTAGTTAGAAATACAGTTTGTTTTACAATGAAGGATATTTTCAAAATTGAAATTTCCAAGTTTTACTGTTGTCTAAATTGAGAGGATAGGTTTCATGAACAAGTAAAGCAAGTAGACAAGTTCTTAACTTAAGGGTCCTCAGCCATTCTCAGGAGGTTTTGGCTATTCAGCAGGATCCAAATTTTTGCTCTGAAGTTAGAAAACTACTCTGTGATAACAAAGCTGGCATTCCAAAATTTTCCACTTCAATTGCAACAGAATTTTGTCCTGAATGGTCATAAATTTGTATTTCATTACAAAAGTGAGAGAATGGAAACTGAGCCTTTAGCAGATGGAAAGGGACAGTTTCAGCCTTAAGCATTTGTGACGACACAGAGATGCTCTGAATCTTTGATCCTGCCAAAATGAATCCAACCTTTTCTATTCCGTTAAGAACACTTCACGTTTTGTATCTACTCTGTGGAGGTCGTTTTAAATTTAGAACAGGTCCATGTGCCTGGAGAGCATTTTTAAAGTTATCGTTGCAGAAAAAATCCAGTTACTTAAAAAATCATAACTGAAAAACAGATCTCCAGCTATGATCCTACTGCTGCTGAACCTTTATCTGGACCAAGAGGAGCTGCATTTAATCTCGCATAAATAGCTGTCTCCTGCTGTACAATCTAGCATGATGGCTGTTTTTGAAAGCATGACACTCTTGAATCACGACACCTCCAGCCCATTGACAGGACGGCAGGCAATAAGCATAAATTAAAGCTCATGGAATTCTATCTGAACACAAGAAAACACTTTTTTTACTGTGAGGGTGATCAAACACTGGAACAGGTTGCCCAGAGAGGTTGTAGAGTGTCCATTTTCACAGATATTCAAAACCTGAGTGGACATAATCCTGGGGAAGCTGCTGTAGCTGACCCTGTTTGAGCTGGGGCAGGGGTGAACTAGACGACCTCAAGAGTTCCTTTCCAACCTCAACAATTCTGTCGTTCTTGGGACTGAAGTTTACAGGTCTACAGACTCCTCTTCTTCCCCTTTGAGAAAGCAGACACTTTGCTCATTTTGTGAATCCTCTAGTCCCACCAGTCATTTATCACTGTATGTTATTATTACCCCCAAGTTTAGTAATTGTACTAAGTTTCTACTACCTGCTTTCCCTTTTCAAGTTGCTGAAGAGCTCGTTACTTCTCTCTTGCTAGACTTCCTATCGGTTCTCAGCATGCAGGCCTTACTACCAGTTTTTTGAAGAACATCATAATCTACTTGTGCTCTCTTGCTGCTAGAACATTATTCTAAATCTATTGAAGGCTGTTTAACAGAACTGTTCCATTTTCTTGCTGTTCTTCTCTTCCTAAATGTCATGAGTTACTTACTCTTACTCACTTTCATCCATTTCCCTTTCATATCCGCACATTCTCAATCAGTTTCCTCCAGCTGGTCAGAATGAAATCCAGAGGACTTAGCAAAAACAAAAGTATGGATTCAGGAACTTACTTATTCTGAGAAATTCAAAAGGAAGGTGAAGGAGTGACGAATGAGTTCCGCAGCCCTTTCAAAACCCAATACATTGGGCATCAGTTTGCTCTGAAAATGCTTTAAACCCTGAAATATTATATTCCTAAAGACCTGGTTTTGTAAAAAGTAAAACAAAAGCCTCTTTGTAAAATGTTTTTAAAGAAGTTCATCAGTGTACCTGTATGTAATCTGACTGGTTTTTAAATGCCTCCTTCAGAGGTTGTCTCTGTGCTACTCTCCTAAAGCACTGCTTCCCTCCTGCCAGGTTCTCCATCCCACCTATTAATAACCAGTTCCTTCACTCCCGCTGAAGAAGAGCGCCTATTGTATGGCTACATTTAGGGCTGTTATGGTCATACACCCCATCAACATTGCCCTCTTCTAAAAGACCATAGGATTGTAAGGTAACACATATTGGAAGGGATATCAGGAAGTCATCAAGGCCAATATTCTGCTCAACAGGGGTCAGCTATGAGGTCAGACTGGGTTGCTCAGGGTTTATCCTGTTGGATCTTGAGAACCTTTAAGGATGGAGACTGTACAACATCTTTGAGCTACCTGTTCCACTGCTCAACTCCCCCAAGGGTGAAAAATAATCTCTTTATTCCCAGTCAAAGTCTCTCATTTCAACTTAGGTCTTTTGTAAGTTTCCCAGGGACCAAGGTGAGACCAACAAGTCTGCCATTCCCCGGATTGCACTTCTGGCCATTTCTGAAGCTGGGGACAACGTTTGTTTTCCTCCAATCACTGGGGACCTTCTCTGACCTCTGTGATCTTCCAAAGATGCTGGTGAGTGGCCTTTTAAGGACACCAGTTGGTTCTCTCAGCATTCTTGGATGCAAGCCATCTGGTCCCACAGACTTGTCTGGGCTGAGTTCTCTCAAGCAATCTCTGACTTAATTCTCATTGACAGCTGGCAGTTCTCTTCCTCCTTGAACTGGTTCTCTAAGCACAGAGGCCTGGGAGACTTTCTTGGGAAGACTGAGGAAAAGGCGGCACTGAGTACTTCTGCTCCACCTGTGTCTGTTGTCCCTAAATCACTCACACCTTTCAGCAACAGGTCCACGTTTTCCTTGCTCAGCCTCTTACTATTAATGTAGAGGCAGAAGCTCACCTTGTTACCTGTCACATCCCTTGCAAGCCTCAACTCGGTGTGAATTTTGGCTTTTCTGACACCATCCCTACCTGTATACTGCCGTTTTGGTTTTGAGCTCTGTCATGGCTTCCCTGCTTAGCCAAACTGGCCCCCGATACATCTCTGTGCTCAATGACATAATAATGTGCACATTGTTTTGGCCTACATCAATCTTCATTTTATAGATTACCATTTATTTGATACTGATATAGGTCTGTTTAACATGGGAGAATATGTTTGTATAGAAATATTTTGCAGACACTGAATACAGTGAATGTAACTTTACCAGAAAATAATACAGGTATGAGATGTTGGTTGACTTTTCCTTAAAAAAACCAAACCAAACCAGACTAATAAAAACCAAGCCAACTTTGGAATGATTTACATTAGAGAGACTCTCTAAAATAATATATTATAAAGCAAGTTTTAAATAGACACACTGAAATAGTTGCAGGGAGGGTTCAATCTAGGAGTTCAGCATCCTTCTGGATTCCCACATAATGTCTACTTTTATCTGGAGAGCAGATTTTTAAACATCAGTAGCGATATTAGTTTTTTGTATGTAGCAACACCCTGGCCAATTTTAGCTGCCGAATGCACAGATGGGTATGCAGAATGATGACAACATAATGTCCCCTCCAGTTTATGACAGATCATAAAATAGCAATTAAATAAAATTTGTTATGTGACAACTTGATTTGCTTGTACCCTCCAATTGTATTTTAATTCTGGTTTTATGGTATTTGGTACACAGACTTTGTTTCTATTGTTTTCAAACAAATCAACAGCAGCTCAGTAAGTTTCAGAAAGTACATCAGAAACTCACATAGGAAAACAATGATAAAATCACGCCCAAATTTCCATGAGGCAATCCTTTTTCAGTTAATCTCCTAGATGGGGTATCACAGAATTTTCTACGAATGACTGTCAGCACAAAGAATAAAATTACCTCATTTGGGAAAGTCAGTCATGACCACACAGCAAGAAGCAGAATTCTCCAAATTAAAAAGAAATACATAAGATATTTGGGATATGTTCAAAGGCAGCTTCTCCATGTATGCGTTTGACTCCTAGTGGCTTCAGAAAAAAAGCCAATTAGTAGGAGGGCTGCGAGTTACAACTTTAGGATCTAAAGATGGGAGTAAGAGATTAGTTATCTGGTATTTCTAGCTTGCTTTCTTAGTGGGCATTAACAATTATCAAGCAGTAGAGTAGTAGCAATGTTCAAACCTAGTGAAGGTCAAGCCGGCCTGTTACGCAGAACATCAAACTACCAAATTTGAAATAAAGCAGATTGCAGCTGACTTTGTCTGTGATACATGGATGCAACAAAAATACCTCTAGGTGAAATATTTATGTTGTGTGTTTTATTCATATGACCTCTCTTTACAGAAATAATGCTACAAAATTATGCAGAAATCTTTTCACAGTGTTACGTTTTTTCATGCCAGAATTAGATTTCTTCAAGGAAAACCGGGTCCTAATTTGTTCTTCATATTATGTAGGGATAAAGCCCAAGCAAGGGAAATATTTTTATAATAGTTTAGGTACCTTCTGATTCTAGAATTGCACCACTTTGCTACCATTACCTCATTTAAATAGGGTACAAACTCAGTCAGCACCTACACATCTTACAAATTACTATTTGAATTGCATATGTTAATTGTCTACAATGTGATGATTTCATGGTAACTCTCTAATTCAAAAGCAGAAAATGTAAGTGCAGAGAATGATACTGCCAAGACAGAAGTTGCAAATAAAATCCAGGAGTTCAGTTTGCTAGAAAAGCACAACTTTCTCTGTGAGACAGTGAGTTAAGACACTAAATCAGACTTTTCCTGGTGGTTTTTTTTATCTACTTACTAATTTATCTTCAAAGCTGATTTCAAAGACATGATATGTCAACAATTATTTCAATTACCTTAGAGTAATAAATTTTCCAAGCCTTTTTATCGTCATACAGAATATCGGGTAAAGATTCATGGATGCTAACATGCCAGTTCACCAACTTTTGGTTATTTTGCCTGGTTCTTGTATATTATCTAAAGCTTGCTATTTTGTTTGGGATTATCTGGAAAATAATTTCCATCTATAAGTGTGTATATATATATATGCTTCTGACAGTTTAATGGATTTTCCTAAGAGGAACAATAAGTGATGATGAGTAACAGACAAAATCATAAACAGATATAGAGAAACTTAGGACAAATGTCTATTTGCTGGAGTTAGATTTCAAATCTCAGACTTACTTGGCAGCAGCATCTTTTCTCAGCTGTTCATGTTTCATTAAAAGATTCTTCCTCTCTTGAAAAGCCTTCCTAACTTTGTATCCTTTGTAGACAGCCTGAATTTTGAAAGCAGCAATGTCCTGTATGGCAGCTATAGAGAGAGCCCCATGTTCCAACATGAACTGAATCACTTCGTGGTGTTCACCAAGCAAGGCATAATCAAGTGGGGTATACCTGAAAAAAAGAGACCAAGACCAAAACAAACCCACAATAATTATCACTGAACTAGAATTATAACCAGAATGTGCATTCACGTTATCCTCATTTCAGAGGAAAGCAACTTCTACTATGAAGACCGATTAAACATTGCTTTCAGTAGGCTGCTTTACTAATTTTTTAATAATATTTTTTCTGTCTTACTCATTCTACACACTGTGACTATGTTAATGGCTTAGTTTAGTCTTCTAATATAAGGGGGGGTGGGGAGCAGGATGACAGACTATAGGCAGTGTTAGATCAAAATCCTCCAAAGCCTTATCCACAGAATCAACTGCTTTAGGCAAGCAATCTTAAGAAGGTGTTACTGTGGTTCTTGTGTAGAAACATAATCTAAGTAAAAATCAAGTTAAAATATGTTTTTTAGTTATTTCTATACAAATGTAAGTTCTAGAGATTTACTGTCAAATCTGGCTTTGCTTCTACAATAACGACTGAGGACGGAATGACTCACCAAGCAGCAGGATTACACCTGCATCAAGGGATAACATTTGTTTTTTTAAAGCGCTAGGAAGTCTGTTTTCAAATGGCCACAGGTACTAAAAATATTAAATGGCTTTGCTTTTTAATGGTGTCAAAAATCTCTAAGCACGTTTTCAAATAATTCCCAACATTCCCATTGTCAGCACAGGAGCAAAATGTACACACCTCCCTCACCAACCCTGAAGCATTAGGCAAAGACATTTGGTGACTGAAAATTACCAGTCGCAAAGCATAATCAAGACCATATAATTCAAGACTATCAAATCGTGATTGTCAACGCATGCGATTGTGAAAATTAGGGCTCTTCTTGATGGTAACTTGCTGGGACGCAATGCTGGTAAGCAAAGAAAACCAGACAGAAAGCACAATTGGACTTGCCACACAGCAATGATTTGATGGAAGGATTAACAGTATCTGAACTGAAGTGTCTGCAGGAATAAAGGCAATGACATAACATGAAAATCTCTGTGTCAAGGTGTGCTGCTGACATAGCATTTAAAGAGATACAGATTTTTGATAACCCAGGAATGGGAACTTCAGAAGGGACCTCATTGCAGAAAAACACATTTTTAAAGTATCCCTAGTTTTGAATATTTTAATTAACAGGTACGAAAGATACTTTAGTAAACTTTATGCTACTAGCATGTATGTACCCAGACAATGTATTATATTATGGATCCCAGCTACGAAGACCCATATTCTTAAATGTGGATTCTCTAACTCCGTTAGAGCTGCCTTTGAAACCAAAAAATCACTCAAATCAAACCTGAGTAGGGGTTTGCATGACCGGGCACTACCTATTACCTATTCAAGGCTGCACACACACACTCCTCACAACCAGCCATTACTCTGTTGTGTCAGTTTGAAGCTTGGTATAAATTTTCTTTTCCACTGGTTATCTGTAAAGCAGATAGCTTTTAAATCAAGCTGGCTTCACAGGAAAACACGCCAAGAAGACATCAGCCACCAGCATGGTATGTAATTTAGCACGAGGTTGGTCAAGCAGCAGCTAGCCTGGTGTCACGATGCACCCGGGACATCAAGTTGGATTATGAAATCAAATGCAAAGAACAACGAACCTACCACCCTCCAGACTAGCATTTGATCACGTATCTGCAAGCAAGCAGGCAGCTTAAAACCCGAGATGCAATCTCAGCTCCACCTTTTCACAACCTATTTAGATTTAGCCACTATGTTTGAATTTTGAACTGGTATCTCATACTGCACTCTAAGAAAGTGAAGAAGGGAAGCTTCTTTCTACAAGTATATTGGAAAAAATTTACTATTTGGTGAGACTCTTACTGATTAAAAAACAGTTTCATCCAATTACAGATGAAACATATCCATGAGGTTATTTTTAATCTCTCTTCCAACACTCAACTTCATTTTTCTACTTTCCAAACTTCAAATCTCTTAACAATAGAACAAGGTTTTGTGAATGTTTAGTAAGAGGCAATTGTGCCATTTTTATATATAACAGACATATTTTTAGAAGAATTAGATTTAAAGACTGATTCATCTAGAAATACTGGGGTTCTGTTTTGTTCTGCACATGGACTAGTGCTTAAGGGCTGACATTTGGAATACTGCAAATTATATTTTGAGTAATCTAGGTTTATACATAAGAATCTGTATCTTAATGCCAGAAGGGAAACAAAGAAAGATACTAATGAATGACTCTAGTAAAGCCACAGCTAAGGTCTTTTCCTGACATTTGAGCATCATTAGTACATTTCTACGAAGTGAGGAAAATAGCAGCCTCCTTTGTGGCAAAATAGTGGCTTTTAATCTTACTTATTAAAAGTAATTTAATTACAATTGTTTATTTAATTTTCTGTCAAAAATTACTAAAGAGAGCATTGGCACTACTTAATTAGGAACTACTTATACTTTCATTTGTGTTTCTCAATAAAAAATAAGAACAGGAAAGGAAGAGAGATCTGAGTGCTTTAGAGTAGAAAACAAAAAAATGATAGGGGAAGAAAGCAATTAAAAACAGGGATAAATATGGAATTCTGAAATTTAGCACTAAAATACGGGTTTCAAAGAACTGAAAATGTTGAAATATTCAAATTTATATAGCATACTGATCATAATTTTATTTGTAATTATGAGGAGGTCATCTACTCTAAAAAAGGCATTAGAAATTTCTGCTAGTAGCAATTATCTTCTCTGTCAGGTGACTACTTCAAACTCCACAACCCAAATCATTTTTTAAAAACTATTATTTATATGTCAGTGAGAGACAAAGAAAAGCGATGCAAATATACTGTCTCTTTATGATTATAGGAGGATTTTTTTTTTTTAAAACTAGGCATTTAGAATACAGTTAACCACCAGGTAATTTGTAATCACTATTTTAAAACATTACTTTTCTCCAATTTTCTTTCTTCTCACTATATTCCTACCAAATAGAAAATTTCCAGTCTACTCCAACAGCAGCAAAAATGCCTTTTCATCCTTTGTCCATCCATATCCACTGTCAACTTCATATAAATGGAAAAGATCTTTAATATTTCAGACAAGACTAGAATGAGTAAATACTTGCAGAAATCTCTTGTAACTTTTAAGATTCAAAAGTGGAAACAGTTGAAGTTGCAATGTCTTACTTAAAGAGACTTTTCACATTAGAAAAGCCACTTCCACTGAAGCCCAAGATTACAGCACTCCTTTTAGACAGAAGATCGCGATTCTCTGGCAGTATCTGAACACTTAACATTTAAATCAGTAGCACTTTTGCTAAATTACAGAATACTGCATTCAGACAAGCAATACCTCTCTTCGCTGTTCTCCATATGGTTTGGGAAAGCATCAAAACCAAGCAGCAACTTTATAGCGTCAAGGTAGCCATTGTTACAGAGCCAGTGCAAAGCAGTTCTTCCCTGTAAACAATGAAGAACGGAATAAAAATAAGTATTATCCCCAAAATCTATCCTGCCACAATAAAAGTTGTAAATAATTCTGTAATTCAATGCTTTCCTGCACGAAGGACAAACTAATTCTTCTAAACAAACTTCCTTGTTAAAATAAAAGAATACAGCACTTAAAATTGAAGTAACTTTATTTTTTTTTTTTTGTTAACAAGATTACAACACTACTGCTTTTTCACCTAAAGCTGCTGAAAACAGCATTAGTAGACTAGCTCTAGCGTTGCTTTCTTTGCAGCTATGCCGCCCAGGTCTGAAGCAGCTCTCATCAACCTTTGTAGCTCAGACTGTTTTCTAGGCTGCTCTGAAACACTGTGACGAGACTGAAAGAATTACGACAGAATTCAAACTCAGATGAAGTTTGAGAAAAGCCTATCAGCCCAGGCAAACAAAGAAAGACTCCAAAACAAGCTTGGTTTCAGAAGCCTAGTTTCTCTCGCGTGAAGCAGAAGTCCAGCTCTCAAGCTGCACTCCATACACGGCCAGCTCATTCATACATGGCCACTCTTGGAACTGGGATCCCAGAACCACAATATGAACGACTGTAATACCAACAAAGCATACATATTTCACTTCACTCCCAGGCCATGCCTCCTGTCCACATCTTGCTTTTCCGAACTCCGAATGTCAGAAATACCCAGAACGCTGAGTACCACAGAAAAAAAGAAGACATTGAGTTCAGTGCTAGCAAGCTTCCCCCTGAGCCCCAAGGGCTGAAGAGCATGCTGCAGTGTCCCTGTGTGAAACAGGTAGAGCTCGTGTTCAGCTGTACTCACGCTGATGCCACACAGAGCTGGCAGCAGGTTGGAAAATCTCCCCAGTGTGCTCTGTGGAACTCATAGTAAAAACCACTTTTCCATTATCTGGATTTAGCCATGCCCTACAATGAATAGCTATGGAAAAGTTTAACAAATTGGGTGAAATGCTTTTGACTGATGACGTTCCACACGCTTCTGAGAAATTATGTCATGTAACAAAGAAATCTGTTATACGTTGCACAATTATTCTGGCTCCTAACTTCACTTACTGCTTGAATAATGGCACAAAAGCACATACAAACTAATCAGTATTTCATTTTTCCCCCTGGAAGAGAGACATGTATGTGGCTACTTATGTGGATAAGTACTTGAAGCAGTTCTTGTGCAATCTCACCTGCAGTATCTTACTTGCTCTATCACTATGCTGAAGAAACACATTACAGACTATAAGATCATATTCCCAAGTCAGCTGTTAATAAGAAATTATAAAAATCAGCTGATTAATATGACTCCTCATAAGATCACACTTTGATGAGGAAAAATCGAAAGTGATATGGAAAAATATGAATCTTCAATTCATACTGCATATTCAAATATTAATTTTCATTAAAGATTTTACAAGTGAAGCCATAGGGAAAATGATGTCAGCACGCACTTGCTTGAGGGATAAAGAGCAGCAAATGTTCTTCTATGTCCCAAAAAAGAGAATGACCTTGAAGAAAAGGAGAATGTTTTGACAGGGTTATTCTGAAGTTAATTAAATAGCCCAGTGAAGAACAACATACCTCTTTATCCTGAATATTTGGATCTGCGTTGTTTTCCAGTAACACTACCATGCAGTTGATGTAGCCCCCGTAAGCAGCACACTGCAGAGGTGTTCTACCTGCATAATCCTGCACATTAGGGTTGATTTTATTTTCTATCAAGATTTGGCACACGTCAGCATTTCCTCCCAGGGCTGCCCAGTGAAGGGGCGAGTGGCCATCTTGGTCCACCAAATCTACTCTTGCTCCTCCTGCAACAACAAATCACTTCTGAACATCAAAAGAAAATATTACTGATTAAAAAAATATGTTTATGCTCAACTAGAACTTACTTGGTAAACTGACAATTCAGAGAAATATTTCTGAAAGTAACTTCAACTTTGTTACTCAAATCCTAAAAACTAAAGCAAACCGTATCGGGAACTAGATAGTTTCAGTAAGGGTCTGGCATCTAACTTTCTTACAAGCTTGTGAGTATTCTCTCAGATGCTTTAGAAACTCCAGATTTGTCAAATGCCCTTGAAAAACCTCGCCTTTATTTGTTTCCAGCCTATTAATTTTCAGTGAAACTTTAATTTCTTCACAACAAAATCACTTTTGAAAATTTGACTTCAGATGAACTATCATTTTAAATCTTTAAAGCAGACAAGATAGAATATTCACAGTGTAAGAATTACTTTGGAAAAAAACAATTTGTTTTTAGTTCAAGCATGCTAATACTCTTTTATGCAGATAATTCATTTTTCTCTGTGTTCTTGTATGACGCAAACACTCAGTACAAAAATAAAGCTCCACAAATATAAAAACTTGAACCTACCAGGAACAATGACTGTTTGTATCATAAAATGTTTACTTAAACAGATTCAGATAACCAAATTTCTTGCATCTACAAAAGCACAGGGGGGTGGGAGGAAGAGCTGAACGGGAGGTTAAAGCATGACCAGAAGATCACAGAGGGAGGCACATTTCTGGGTAAGAAAGGTTGGTTGACAGAAAACTTGCAACTTGTTAGCCTGGATACTTCAACGGGCCATAATAATTCAAGGAGCAGGGAGATTGCTTCCAGCTACTTAGAACTCTTCTGTGAAGCTAAAATGAATTTTGCATCTAAGATACCACTGTTCTTTTACCATACTTCTTCCACATCAGCAGTTTTTACAATTATCTAAAACTGTGTATGTTGTTAAATCTTCTTTCTACCTACAGATAAAATACTGCTTATAAAAACCAACCAGAGGAAAATATTAATGGTTTAGGATTCCTGATAGCTAGCTTTATTAAAAAAATACAGATTCATTCAAATAGTCCAAAAGTCTTCAAAGAAGCCTAAAAATGCCTTCTAACAGAAGAGAAGCAAGGCTAATTTGGTCTTATTTACCGGGGGGGGGGGTGGGAAAGAAAAACAATTACTTGCTGGGGGAAGAGGCAGTTTGAGGGACTAGAACATACTTGAAAAGGCTTGAGCAGAAAGGAGCCGTGAAAAGAACTATCCCAATTTTGAAAAATTTAATATTTAACTCTTCTAGCCGTTTTGCACAACATTCTGATCATCTTTTACATTTACCAGTGCTGTTCCACAAAGGGTACTTACAGACAAAACCTGCTTTAGAGAAGTAATTTTCTACCCCACCTCCTTTTCAGCTGTGCTGTGTATTTCCCAGTCCCGCAGAAAGGAGCACCAGAACTCCGAACAGGTTTGTAAATTCTTAACAGCTGACCTTTAATGAGCGTTTGTATCACTTCTTTGTGTCCCATCTCACAGGCTCGGAAAAGCGGGGTGTGTTTCATCACATCCAAAGCATCTACCTGTGCGTGATGTTCCAACAGCAATTTCACTGTGCTGACATGGCCAGAAAGGGCAGCAGCGTGTAACGCTGAAAGAATAAAGTAGTAGGAAAAAGAAATCACAGTATCATGAGCTTTGGAGGTTTACAACTAGAACAGTCAAAATTAATTTCAGTCATTTGAAACTGGGGGGGAGAAGTGCTTTTCAACCATAAGAAATAGCGTGACTAGTGATCACTAACCGCATTTCCTTGCCATACAAGCAAAAGAGCAATAAGCAAAAAAAAGTTGGCCCTGAAACATACTTTTGACTTGGACAAACAGGAATTTAAACCTTAACATCACCAAGATTGGCTTATACTGAGGATATGTAGAAGGTTAGCACCTTCTGATTAAAAGAACCTAACATGATCTACTTCTGCCTCTGTTTTGTGGCATTTCTTACATCACCCTAAGGAAGATCAAAGAGCCCACTGTCAGTGAAAGTGCTTTTATTATTTCTTCAGTGTTTTCCTGAAAATACCTTTTTCTTCCCTTTCAAATAAGCAAAGCTGCCTCAATTAAAACTAACTCCAGATAACCAATCAGCTGGGGGTTTTTTCCAAATTACCTGGAAAAAATAATCCAAATAAGATCCAAATAATTTAGAATAAAACCAAAAAAACCAGTGCAATTCATAAATGCATGTTTAGTACAGTGAATTCATATTTCCCCCCTGAAATTTCAAAAATATTCATCCTTGGTAAGAATTCAGTCTCCTCAAACAAGCAAAATGTGGGGCTGTAAGCAGTACCTACATGTCCCTACTCCTTTAATGTTAAACCAGGCAGGGTCAGGAGCCAGCAGAGGCATTATACAGAAAGGCACACCACGAAGGCCAGCATTAGAAGGAACTGCTTCTTGAACCACTGCCAGCACATCAAAACAGTTGGCTTTTTTGTATTTGCCTGCTACTGTTTGCCACTGGTACCAGCTTCACACAGCTTATGAAACCGTAACCCAGCACAACCTGTTCCACGGGCACTGCTAAACCGCACAGGTTGTGCCTACCGTCCGTGAATCGAATCCAGCTGAAGTGCATTGCCTTAAAACAGATTTGCAAAATTAGTGATCGGAACTGGAACTGTGATAACAGACAAATGAGGCGCTTCCTACAAGAACAGGGGTCACAGCCACGGACACTATGAGAAGTGCTGCCTCAGTCACTGAAATCATGCCTTTAAGATGACACTGATGTTTAACTGTTGCAGCCAAAAAGCACAGGGGCACTCATCGCCCTCGTGAAAAAAACCCGTAAGCAGCAAGGGCTGCAGTAGCTAGGCGAGTGGGTGGCTATCAGCAGAAATTTGACAAGAATGAGATCCCCGCCGCTTCGTACATTTGGATGGGTCTGGTTTTCATGGTCTGACCTCACAGTAAACTCCAGGTTCTGGTTTTTGTACTGCATTTCTTACGAAACCAAAGGCAGTAAACCACTCCATCAGATGACACATGGGGTGTGTATAACAATACAATAGAAAAAGAGCTGCTGTGTCAGCTTGGCCCGTTCTTCCCCCCTATCACTCATTCTGACGCAGGCATCTTGTGTCGGACTTTGTGCTCAATATTTTCTTGTAAGCCGAATTTTCTGTGATGGAGTCACGGTGACTGAAGAGATTCTTCGGCCAGCTGGTCACAATAGGCCCTTTGTTCAGCCGACAGACAGAGCCCACTCCATTGTACGAAGTGACGGCAGAGCTATAAAGCTGCCCCTGTAATGCTCCTGCAGCGCTGATCTCCAAGAACAGGGAAATTCCTTTCCCTTGGTGTCATTCTCCTACACAATACGGAGAGTCTTGATGTTCTAGCAATGCTGAATGGAGAGCCTGCTCTTTTTAAGCAGATGCAAAAGCCCGTGTTAACGCAACATTATAACTGAGCTTAACTGATGCAGCTCACAAAAGTCAGAAAAACACGACCTTGAACTCTCCGCAGCAACTGTATCCCAGGCACGGAGGCATGTACACTATTTTCTATTACTGTACAGTTTCCCATCAGAACACCACGCTACTTTTCCCTCATCAAAACCTGGGAATGGTTAAAAACCTTTGGGGGGAAAAAAACCCCCCAGGTCTGAAATCGGAGAGCGATGTACTGGCGGGCTCCCTTTTAAGTTTACACCTCTCCATAATAAAGCCCATGCTGCTGCACATGCTTGCACAATGGTCAAATTTGGATTGCTCTGGCAGTAAGCGGCGAACGGCACAGTTCCCCACTTTGAGACTATTAGTTTGTCCTACACAATGGCACTTTCAAGTAAATGGAAAATCCATTCATTTCCTTGGATTAAAAGCCCTACAACAAAAATCAAGATTAAAAGGTGATTACACATCACTGCTACGAAAGGTTTAAGACCGAAAGATAATAAACCCAACCACCTGAATTATTCAAGCATGAAATCCACACCTGAGTAATTTCAGAAACACAGGATGTGATTACTGTCTGCAAAGAAGAAAACCCTTTGTAAGGAGGTTTGCACAGTGACTGCAACATTACTGCACCTTAAGGTCTGAAACATACTGTGGGGTATTTAAAAGAGAACTGTCAGGAAGGAGCAAATATAGGTGAGACTGATAAAAGATGAAACAAGACTAAAATTGTAGAGTATGCAGTTTATACATTCATCAAACACAAAGACTGAGATTTGATTTGTTGCACTATTTCTTAAACCCTCCATACAGCCAAAATAAATAAGAAATCTGTTTTTCTTATATGAAAGTAACATTCATACATCCTATTTTTCAAATCCTGCATCACATAACCCTGACACTGCATTTATTTATCATTTGTATGTAGTCTGAAGTGTGATCTGAAAAAAGAAAAGCTGTTAAACTCACACCTTCGTTTCTGAGTTGGGATAGACCTATGCTGCAAGTTCCCTAAATCCTTTAAACATGTAGCTTACGTTTGTCTGTGTGTGTGTACAGCCGAAGGATAATGCTTAAGTATACTTTGAAACAAATACATTAAAATTTACATGAAGAAACATTGCAATATACATTCTTGTTTGTCTAAAATAACACCGTTTTCTTTTCATTTGATAGATGCCCTCTACTGTATTATTCACGGGTGTGTGCTCTGTCTATCAGCTCGGCTACCATTTCACTACTTATACGTGGGTACACATTTTTGTACTTACCTTCTAAATGTGTGACTGGCAGAGGGTAGTTCATGACCTGCTCCAGCATAGCTTACCCCTGCAGCCCCCTGCTACCAAATCCCTCCAAATTATACCCAATATACCCATATTCTCCTCTTTTTTTATTCAGATGTCATCAGCACACTACACAGCTCCAGTACTTTTACCAGTATTTCAACACTGTAGAATACATATTCCTTTCAGCCCCCGTCTCTCTGTCAAAACTGATACCCTGTTTTGTTGAAAGAATTACAGAGGTACAATATTTCCACCACAAATTCTTGTCATTTTTCACTAAAGGAGATAAGTTCATAGTTGCTATAGGAAATTTTGAATTTCATGACTTGCATGCCTGAATTCTGAAACCCTGTGTTGCATACCTATCTTTTGCTTTGGGCAGATAATGGGATGATAGACTTGAGGGATATCAAGTTTAACCTCGTTTGGACCACAGAAGTGGAATAGCTCTAATCTTTATTACACTATCTCTACAAATAACTATAGTACTTATGATTTTCATGATGATAATTTAGCCACTTCACTGGTTAGTTTGCTCTACATTGTTCCAAAGTATTCACTTACTGACAGATATTTTTAACAGGCCTTTTCACGGAGGGCTTTTTATGCAATTCTATTTTGTTTTACTCTTCAAAACACAGAACAGCTCTTCCTTTCCCAGCATTACAGCTCTAACTAAAGATCAGCATAGCAGTGCATTTCTTTTTCTTGCTATGCTTCAAATGAACCCGTCCAATCTGCACAGAAAAGATTTGTTTCTTTCCCACAATAATTCAAAGAAGTGACTCACACACATAATAAAACTAGTGCAGAAATATTTGCAGGATTAAGGTACACATCCAGGAAAAGATTAATATAGCTTCTAACAATGCTTTTTATTTAGTCAAATCACACTAAATGGAAGTAACCAGTGGCTCTTTACTGCAAAATATCTTACCTGTGCCAGCGTATTTGTCTGTCATATTGATATCAATATCCAGTTTTAAAGTCAGCATAGTCCTAATGACATCGTCACTGCCTTTGCCAGCTGCCCACATGAAGGACGTTCTTCCCTCAAGATCTGAGTCATCTTTTACAGAAGGATGTTTCAAAAAGACTTCAACTGTTTCCTGAAAAGACATACTATTGAAATTAACATTAAAAGGAACCTTTAACAACAAGAAAGTATTGTGTCTCAATTAGCTGTTTATGAAGCAAATCAAAGCTTCACTTTTCCTTTTTACGTTCATATAAAGTAATGGAGGGCTCAACAGGAGCCCTGTATTTTCTCCTATGCCCTTTTCCTCATCAATGCTCATAGTGCATCCTTAACTATGAATTTAACAGTCATCTATTTCATACTTTTTTCTTTTTAGCGTCAAACATCATGTGTTCATCATAAGGAAGTAAAATACACTGCTGTCACTGTGAAGAAAGCAATGGGAAAAATATTATCAGCTTATCAAAACATTACTGTAATACTACGATGCTAAAATAATGTTCCTTCAAAATACTCTCCTGACATTTTTTTTTTCCTTCAATTCTGACTCCACATGCAAATATTTTACTTTGCCAAACTCTAGTAATTTGACTATTCAAAAAAAAAAAAGGACTTTTAGGGCAACATAGACATATTTCCTAATATTTAACAATATCAACAGGTTACTGAAGTTACTTAAATATTATAAATCAAAAAGGATTAAGAAAATCTTTACACCTGAGCCAGGCTTTCCACTGTAACTGTTACACTAAAATCTCTATTGAAGTCAAAGCAAAAAGAATTATTTCTTCAAATGCTGTGTTTGTGTTAAGCTCTCAGCAAACAAGTCAGCTTGTTTAATCTGCTGCTAGATTCTTAATAAGCCACACAGGAAAGGAAGGGAGAGGAAATCACGACTGCTAGAAAAATAATTAAGGGAAGGCTTTCCCTTTTCTACCTAATGCCTTACAAAGGCTGTGTATTTAACATCTGGTAAACATTTCTTAAGATCCACTGATAGGTTAGCCAATAAAAACTGAAGAGAGTGAGTTTCATTATTTTATTTTATTTTTATATTATACTATTAACACTATTTTATCCTTTCCCCCATGTGACCCCAACAATAGCTCTACCACTGCTCCAGGTAGGATGCGAACTCCTCGGCTATAAGGAATCATATGCTTATAATCACAAAGGTGTTCAAATGCCTAAATTCTATTGATTAGTTTGATTTTTTTTAACTGCTATTTATTACTTCATCCCTCCATAGAAACAGGAACCTTCTAATTTATTTTATGTTAATGTGACCTAAGATCCTAACAGCTTTGCGAATTTGGATCCAAATCTGAATTATCGGTTTATTGTAAAAAGGTCCAGCCAGAAATAACGAGGGATGGAAGCATTAAGCCTTCCACACAAACCAGCATGTGTTTATAGCTTTGTGTACGCACACTGACCACCACTACACCTCGCACACAAACGGCTACTCATTAGGCCCGCAACTCAGCACCCTACCAGTGCTCTGCACTGCTTGAAATCCTGCAAAGTGAAAAGCAGTGTGAAGGCTGGACCTTTTCAATACTAAGGCACACATCCTACAAACATAAATAAGTAATTTTATTTTTCCATTAAGTTTTAGCAAAGCAAGGTTTCTTTCAACCGCTCTTTTTTCTTTTTTTAGAGTTTTTAATTGGGATAAGTGGAAGAAAATCCTATAGTGCTAAGAGTTATTTTCCGAAATGAAGTTATCCCACCTTGAAAACAAAATGAAATTCAATTATAACAGGATGGTTAAGAAATCACAAAACAGATGTATCAATTGTCTTAATTCTACATGTGTTTTGTCATGAAAAATCACATGTATTTTACCTCTATTAAAAAAAGAGGGAGAAAACAAAGTAAAAAACAGCAAAGCTGAAAAAACCAGCAGTTAAAGGAGAAAAGCAAACCTGGATCATTTCATCCTGTGCTATCAAGAAACTCTGAAAAATACAAAATATTATCTGTGAATATTCAAAAAGACGACAGGGACATCCACATTTTATTTACTAGACCAATCTATACAAATATGTGAAAGGGAAGTAAAACATCTTGGACATCTCTGGAAAAAATCAGAAAAAAGTAATACACGTTCAGTCCTGCATTCTGCGTATTAAAATCAATACTAACAGAGCATCTGCCTTCACACATGAAGTTCAAAAATTTAGGAAGGATGTTTAGGAATTTAGGAAGGATCCTTCTGCAGGACACATAAGCCATCTGAATTTCAGGCAACCTATTTGGGTGGTTATATTAGGTAACTTGTCTTCTGGAACTTTTCATTCTGTAGTAAGTGGAGAGAAGCTAGTCTTAGAGAACAAATGCTTCATGTAAATTAAGTCTCTTCAGTCTTGAAAAAACAAAAAAGTCAGAGTAAATAACCCACAGAAAAACAGAGCAAAGAACAAGATACCGAGTCAAGTAAAACTGAAAGCAATGCAAATATTTTTAGTAAACACAAAATAACAAACTTTCTTCATCTTAAGGACTAAGAAACATTGCATTTTAACTTAGAAACATACCACGCCTATCCAAACTTGGGCAGCCTGAACAGCATGGCTCTCAAACCAGAAATATACGTATACATGCTACTGACAAAACAAACATGGATGTGCCTCCTCTCAGTTGTTTGACTATGCATATGGAATGCAGTGGTGGGAATTACTCAAGGATTTGTATGTAATCAACAAAAACAGCAGATGGTGGTGCTCAGAAACAACCAGAATAGTAAAAAAGAGAGAATGTCCAGACATAATTTAGGCATGTATAAACAGGGGCTCTGGGGACAGATCACCAGCAAGACGATGCTTGGAGATCTGAATGAGAGTCTCATCTTTGATTCTTCCTGTAAGATGGGAAACAGCACATTCATTGTAAGTACACAAGATTACAAAAGAAAGTCTGATTCCGTCACCTACTTTATTCCCCCCTAAAAACCTCAACGATATCATAATTTGGCTGGCTGGTGGGACCAAAAGGGAGCAACACAATGAAGTTGTTTCATACAACTGAATCGAGCCCAGAGAAAGAAAGCCATTATGAAAAATAATTTTTTAGGTATTTATCAATATAGAAAAGAAAAAAAAGATAAAATCATGTCAGATAAACACCAGCTTGTAAATTCTATGTTTCCCATGAGCCTGACTCAAACTAGACAAAAAGGATTTTACAACAATTTCAGGCGTGTGAGTCACACTCAAATCATACATACCACGTAATGGAAAATAATCAACATCAAAAAGGTGTAAATTATACACAGAGATACGCTCCAATGAAAGTCTGAATTTAAAAAAATATTTGTATGGTCTTACTAAGCCTACCTCCAAAAAACGCCACCAAAACCCCCAGACTCACTGTCACAAGGAAACAGGAGGTATTAATACACATTGGTCAGTTCGCTCTTGCAATAGTGTTAATTTGAATGGTCCTCAAGGGCATTAAAGTTTTACTTGTTTTACAAAACTTAACATCGGAGTAGGCTAGAAAGATCCAAATTAGTATCCCTCTTAAGAAAATGCTGCAATATGCGCTACATAACTACATTCATTAGGCACTAAATAACCCTTTTTGTAAAGGGAGGTTATAAATCATACGCCAGAAGAAAACTTCGATGCAAGGTATCAGTTTACTATGCATGGCATAATTCAACTATGAGAGCCAGAGCAGCATGAAAGAAGACTTCCTGACTTCCAGTGCTTGAGACCTACTTCTATAAAAACATCTATGACCAGCAATCATTACTCTGCTAAATTTTATACTTAGCTCTACTGTTTCTGATCTTGCTCTGGAAAAAAATTACCTATTCTACCAAAACATAAGAATTAGGCTGAGAATCCAATTCTCTTTGTTGTCTGAATTTTAAAAATATTAAAAGCTTTAAAAAACTTCTAAGAATATGGTGTTCATGGAGAATTGTGACAAGTAGGTGCTCTTTAGCCATGCTTTATGAGACAATGGCTCATTCACTATAGCAAATATTACAAGTTAATCACCTTGAAGGCAAAAACTGGTTTGACTGGTACTGAAGCAGCTATGCAAATACTCATGCAGGTGATCTTACTCTAGGTACCTTATAACTGCTTAGATTTCGCTACAATGAGCCTTAAAATGTGAAAGCACTGTAAAACATTAGGCACCATTCTGCTTTCTCCTGAAGTACCTCAATGACTCCTGTGTGTTCTGATGCAAACATAAATCAAAGGGCCTTTGTTGAACAGCTATTTAGGTTTTTTAAATCTATTTTCAATAATTTGAAATTAACCACATTTAGATCATATGACATAGGAAAACTCTGAATTAAGCTCATGCAGACAACACTGTGCTTATATGATTTTAGAAACAACTCAAACACCTGGTTACACTGTAAATATTTCAACAAAATATATTTACTTCACCTTTAGGGTATGTGGTACTTACAGCAAAGTTGCTCTGTGCTGCATAATGTAGGGGTGTTGCACCTTGACTATCAGATGGGATAGTTCCAAACTTATTTCTTTCTAATAAGAGATGGACAATCTGTGCGTGACCTGAGAAGAATAACGTAACGTAATATAATGTAACGTAACATAATATAATATATAATATAACCAGGTATGTATTGAATCCTGAAGTTAAACACTTCCCTATTAAGAAAAAAACAAGAAAACCCCAACAAACCCAAGAAGAAAATTAACATATTCAATAAATAATAGTATGTTTGTGTTGTAGCCAATAGAGTCTAAACATAACCGAGAGACGTGTGATATTTGAACTATTAAGCATGGCATGCACCTTCTTCCCAATAGTATTCCAGTTCCACACCCTGCATCCTCATTTTTGAGGGGCATCTGTAAATCAGAATGACCTATGAATTGGAACATATAGCAAGATTTTCTGCTTCTTTTAAAAGAAATCACTAGAGCATTTCCCTAAACAAAGAAACCAGCAGTAGCTGGTCAGACACCTGTGATATTAACATTGCAATGGATTAGTTGAATATTTCCCGAAAAAGCTTTTGATAATTCAGCTGAGATGCTGTATTTGAATGAGACGTCAGTCAGAAGCAGTAAAGTGAGCTTAGGCTGCTGCTGCTGAGCATCTGTCCATCTATATTAAATGTGGGCTAAACAGACGTCGACAATTTCATCCTACATCACATTGCTTTACAGAAATTAAGTGTAAATTCTTTATTTAGGTTTTATTCAAGCAAAATTTCAAATGAAGATGTATAGCAGAATCTGGAGACTAGTCTACTACCAGCTGCCATATCTGCAATAAACAACTAACTGACACAACTCCTTCCATCAAAATAGATTAGAAAGTTTTTAGATTAAACTCACAACATTCTGGGGGGGATGGGTAAACTTGATATCTACTTCACAGATTCACTGTAAGAAGTGAATCGAGGTGCCCTGGAAAAAGTTGATTCTGAGTGCAATCCTAGCAGGAAAAACATAGGAGTACTGAGCCAGGAAAAAGTGTTGTCTAAACTTTCAGGACACACAACTAGAAACAGGGTGACTGAACTCTGTAATCGGGACAGGTGGAGTCCCTAAATTATCTATGAGACGGAAGGCTTGAGGGGGTTAAAAAAAATTTGTACCTGGTGCAACGATAAATAAATTTATGCAAACATGGATCTCACTTGGACATTAATGTAAATACTAAAACTCAGTTCCTGAGGTCAAGAACAGTAATTTCTGTACTCATTTTGAGTAGATGTAACTTGGCTGAGACTTATCTATACAAAAGAATGTCCTAAGATGCAGTCACATGGAACCCACCACCTTTAATAGAATATTTGTGGCTGTATCCATGAACTACTTAAATTTTCCTACTGTTAACCCATATAGACTCTTGGAGATCTATAGACAGCATCCAGCGTCAAACCTAAAACAACCCTAAAAATTAATCAAGATTTATCAATCAGAAGTTCCCCATGGGCATATGCCGCCTAGAGACCTCATCAAGTTCACAAACGACTCTGGAGGTCTTGGCACATCTTCACCCTTTATTCCACATTGATCAGACAATCCATTTTTCCAAGAGACAAAACTTCACTCTTAAATACAATCAATTTCAAAACACGATAAATTTTGCTTCTTGGACAGAACCAAGTGATAATGACTATTTCTTTGGGAGACCAAACCTATGACACTTTAAATCTTTCACAGTTTCTCTGTAAAAATTCAATATCCCTACCTGAATGCAAATATAAATCTGAGAAGACTCTTTCTTCTTTTTTTTTTTCTTTAATAAACATAATCATACTACATGTATATTGTCACTGGAGTTGCAGTAACTCGCTCCAGTGAGCAATCTGATTCTTTTATTGGCATTCTTTGTCTGCAGTGTCCCAAAGGGGGACATGGGGATGAAGCCTGTTAAAAGGGGAGAGAGAGCAGTGGAAGATTCTTTCTTTTTATCTGGTATACGGTGTTTATTTTTACCTCTCCTCTCAGGAGAATGGAAAATAGGAGGTCAATTTACCAAATCATATTATTTTTGTGCCTGTCATTTTATGAGTTGCATTTTCCTGTATTCACATTATTTATATTTATCCGTTTTTTACCTGTTTTGCAAAGACCCAGTTTTGTAACCTGTAAAACCAAACTGTGCAGAATTCACATATGCAAGGTTATAATTTACCAAGCATCTGAGACTCAGGGTAGCAATCTGAACAGAGACAAACTTTATCTGAATAAAACTTCTTGTCGGATCTCAATAGCTTGTCATAATGTCTCTAATGAAGAGCTTGTACTAGGAGTAGAAGTGTCAGCTCTGCCATTCTCTCGTGGTTCACCTGTGCTGGCATTTTCAGATTATCTGCAGTTTCGTTGCTGGAATCATTTTAAGTCGCTTATCTATTTTGTGAGGGGTAATTTAGTAAAAACTAAATAGTATAATTCATCACTCCCCTTAATGGGGCACGCATAAACTGCAATACATCACAGTAAGCTGAAAGCGAACAAATGAGTGACGATGCCACTGTCAACCCATCTGCGTTGCATTGCACTGACTCCCCTCAGGCACCTCGCAAAGCCAGTGTGACCGTCTTACAGATGGACCGAGTGAGGGTGCTAGCATCAATCCGTATCCTAAATATTAGGAAAGTTTTCTTATTTTTTCAGACAACTATAAACTGAAGTTTGCACCCCTCACTTTGGACACCACTGCTCTAGAGTACCAGGTTGGATTTTTTACCCATGAACAAAGCTAGATATGCGAGAACATCTCAATATGCTCTAACAGTTCTTAAATCCTGAGCACATATAGCCTGCTGAAGTAATACATTTTGCAAAGTTTTGGAGAATCTGAAGCTAAAAGAAAGGTCTACACACAAACTTCTAAACCTGGTCTAGCAGAAATTACTATTGCTCTAAGAGATTAGCTAGCAGAAGGCCAGGCTGGAAATGAATAAAAAACAGAGACAAAGATTAAACACCACAGTCAATTAATTGTTAAATGACTTCAGCGTTGTCTGGTTTACCAAGTAAGGCTGCCCAGTGAAGGGGAGTTCGAAACAAGTTGTCGTAAGATGTCACGTTGCAGCCTTCATAGGAGGTCAGGACATCAACAACTGCTACATTCCCATCAGCAACAGCAAAATGAAGGGGAGTTCGTCCTTCATAGTCTTGCCAGTTAAGCAGAGATTCTGTAGGTGCAGCTTCCTTAAAAAAAAAAAAACAAAAACCAACAAAAAAAAACCCCAAACCCAAATTAAAAAATATTTAAGTTGAAGAGAATATCTAAATACTCTTTAGAGTATTTTTGTACTCAGCTTTTGAGTCATATTGTAAGTAGATAAACTGTCCTTGTTCAGTAGAATATAGCTCTACAACCAAATACTTTTGTTACAGTATAGGCTATTTTCAAGTATTTCTTACAGAATCTTTTTGTATACTTCATTATTGCACAGGCCCTTATTTTCAGTACATACTCTGTAGTTTTACTAGTCTGTTGTGCAAGTGGCTCCTTACGCAAAGCTTTAAAAGACTAACTCAGGCTCTTGTGAAAATAACTAGATCTTCTGACTTGATTTTCTAAGTTGAACATGACATATATATCTTCATATTTTTCTCCTAGAACACTCCCCTTTTTGCACAAGTTAATCTTATGGCTTTCACTGTAATACTTCTCTAGCATTTTCAAACCACATGATTACCCGAGTATTTCTGAAGATGCCAAGTTCTCTAGCTGGCAGGATAAAAGTAAGCTAGAGAGTACTTCTAATGCATGCATCTACTTGTAATGGGCCTAATTTTGAATTAAAAAATCTTTTAAAGTATTGTAATTAGTCATTTGATCACATAACACAGACATTAATAGATATACTTTGACATTTCAATACATTTTCACAAAACACACGCTAAATGACTTTCACATAAGGTCCCTAGCTATACAGTTTTGTATTAGGATAATTTCCTCTCTCCTCAACTTTCATCTAGGCAGATTTCATTACTTTCTGTCTCAGGCAAAAGAAGAGAAAAGGTACAAATGAACACCATCCTAGCATTGCAGAGATCTCCAAATGGCAAATTTCACACAGGTCCGTGAAAAACAAACTTTAAACTTCACTTTCCTGAAAAAAGGGGCATCTCTAAAGAAAAGGGTAAACAATGAAACAATAGAAACTCAGGATGCAGGACACCAAACATCTAGAGCAGAAGCACAATGTCAGAACAAGAGCTTAAATGAAGTATAGGGAGTAAGCCTGCTGTTCTGCCTCCAACAATTCACTGAAGTAATGGGAACCCTGTGCAAAAGAAAAAAGGAATGTAGTCCTGAGATTAACTTCCAGCACTATTTCAACCCATGATAACTCAGAAAAATAATCTTCCTGAAAATACAGAGCCACAGTCAGTCTTACAATATACTTAAAAAAGAAGAGGGAGAGATTGTGATCAGTGCAGCTTGTTAACAGTTAAAGCAAGTTCCTGATCCCTTTCTCACTATACTAATTGCAATTTTTCCTATGGACTTTACTAGGTACACAAACAGGCCATAAAATCACTTGGATTTGCATTATTTGAAATGCAGTAACTATTACACAGAAAACGAGCATTTAACATTGAGAAGAATAAATCAAGAAGCATCAAGTCAGGAAATTCCAAAGTTATGGTTTCTATCCAAACATTAATTGACCAAGGTTGTAAATTCTGTAAGTTCTATTTAATGGATTAAAAAAAAAATACATTTAGAGTTATATTTAACCATATTTCTGAAGCGCAATCTGGTTAAATTAATACTGCAGTAATAACTTCAACTGTGCAATGCCCTGATTCTTTCTTACTGTCTTACTTCCTAACAGTGTCAACTTAAGCCTCCTAATATTTGATTAATATAAGTCTTCTAAAGTTAAACATTTACATACTCTGTGTAAATGCTAATTAAGTTGCCTGTCTCACATATAATAAAACTGCATCAGGATTTTAGATATCAGTAGTTAGTCATGTTTTTCTAGAAAAAAAATTAACATACTTGAAATGTACTACAGTTCAGCTCTATATCTAGCCACAACAACAGATAATCTCTTCAAAACATAAAAAATTGGTAAATGTGAATCTCTTAACTAAAAATACAATCGAAAGTTAACATTGTTACACACACAAATTAAGATAATCAAAGCATGAATAACACTGGTTTTAATAAGCATTCAAAAGCATTTATCTGAGCCATTACAGTGAAAAGTGAAGTTTTATGTTCTTCACTGGTTTTAATAATTCTCACAAGAAAGCTAACGGATAACATGCTTACTTTCTGTCTATTTAAAGAGCTCAGCAGGGGGAGTATAGAGCCCGCTGCAAAAATTCAGAAGTGATCTTTATAAGAATCACTTGTAAGAATGACTGAAAATGAATGACAATATGCACAGAAGCTATTACTGAAATTCTAACTCCGGCAGAGGAAAACCTGTTTGACCAAAATGTACAAACAAGAAAACAAATGCTTCTTCACTTTATCTATAATTTATTGATGTAATCTGGAAAGCTAATTTTCAAGCCTGCTAAAAGAATAACAACATATTAAATAAACGACTCTAAGAACTCCTGGCTCAAGGTCACTGATGTTCCCCAGAACATAACCCCATAATCAAAATCATTTTTGCAAAATGATAAAGAATCCCTCATTGACAAAGCTACTCTTTATATTCTAGTCTAAAAGTACTCAGGTGTTTTGAAATTTCTGGCCACTTAACTAAACTTTCCTGGGTCGCTTTCTGCCTACATTCAAGAGTATAATTTCTTTGGATTTTAAGTGGTTTTGGTGTAAAGCTAGCTATAATTAAACTGTCATAATAAATATTTTAAGCACAATACAAAGAAGAAACAGAAGCTACGCATTTTTATGCATCAATTAGAACAATAGAATTGGAGCCAGTAATGGAAAGTGTTGTATAAATAAATGTCATATCTCTTACCATGAAGAGTAAAGAAAGAGATACAAAATAGACAGAGAGTACTAAGCAGTTGCTTCCATCATATTAATGGAACCTTATTCTGTTCTTTTCGCCTTAAATCTTCCCACTGTTTTTCATGTAACCAAGCACTGCTGAATCTGGAAAGGTGGAAAAGGAAGTTGACCATGAGAGGATCTCCAGATTAGTTTCTCTTTACTTCACGTTTACTTTCTAAATATGTCATTAGTTCCATTTTCAACATATTTCATGGGTTTCAATATTAGATATAAGCAATTTGTGCATAACTGTCACCCCTGCAAACCCAATCTACTTTTTCAGCATTCAGTTGAGCTCTTTTTAACTACTGTTTCTTTTGACAATCCCAATGGGCTAAGTACTATACACATATCAAACAAGAAGATCACCCTGAATTTTATGATTTTATAAACAGAGGACAACAAATGGACACATCTAGATGGCAGAGCACGGAAAAACAAGCCACTATTTTTCAGTATCATAGACTGTGGCCTCAATAAAACCAGCAGCTTAACTTTTGTCAAGTTGTCGTAAAGCAGCACTGGAGCATTCTGAGCAGGACACTAGAGAGAAATAATTTTCTGGGGAATTCTTCCAGAGTGTTAAAGAACATGAGAGAAACAACAGCAGTGTTGTTTTTCATAACTTAGCAAACAGCAAAGGCTGCCAATGCGGATCAACCAGCAGTAGATATGAGTATCTGACTGCTGCCTGAGCAACAGCACATAGCTTACAGCTTATAGCACTCTATCATGAAAGCAAAGACAAATGGTTTGTGTTGGATGTGATTCAAAAAATAGAGAGGCAACAGTGACACAGAGTCATAGGCCTTCTGCACTATCACCACAAGACAATATTCTCGTGACCTTAGAAATGCGCTTATGTAAGTTAAGACACATAATGACAGCAATTTTAACTGTACGGGTACGTACGTTAGAAATATCATGGAGAAAGGATGTGAAAAACTACAAAGTTAACCTGGATGTGAAGACCTAGAGAAGAATGAGAATCAAAGGTGCTGTCTCGGCAATAGATATGGGACTGGGTAAAATGGCAAAAAGTAACTGAGAAAGGAGGGGAAGACTATGAGCTCTGCTAGGAAGACATCTATCAAGACAAGTAAGAAAACCACTTCAGTTTGGAGAGAATACAAGGCCTTACTAAAAGGTTAAACTCAGAGGCATCACCAACAATGAAAAATGGTATTTATACTCAACAACAACAGACTGATTACCTAGTAACAATGTTTCTGTATCACCAACTTATACAGCATATTCTGTAAGCTAAATTACTTTTTCATTTAAACTTGTTATCTTACTCCATCAATACGCTTATATAGCTATGACTATTTGGAATGAAAACAATTTAGTTGATGCATGAAGACGACTAGATGGAATCAAGAATACCCTCTTTTAACTGTCAGAGGAAAAAAAACCAACCCAAAAACAACCCCTCCCCCCCCCCCAAAAAACCTGGACATGATTCTCTGTTACCTACAAAGAGAATCTTTGAGAACACCTTCCGTAAAGAAACAGGTGCTTTTGATCTTTTCTGGTCCATCTGGCTGGGATGGGGTTAATTTTCCTTGCAGCAGCAGCAATGGTGCTGGGCTTTGCATTAGCAATTAAAAGTGCTGGTAACACACCAATGTTTGGGCAATTACTGAATAGTGCTTGCACAGCATCCAGGATTTCTCTTTTTCATGCCCTGCCCTGTCCTTCTCCCTGCAGTCTGTGGGCTGTGGGTGGGCAAGAAACTGGGAGGGGACACAGCTGGGACAGCTGACCTGAACTGACCCAAGCAATAATGCATACCATATAACATCATGCTCAGCAAAAAAAAGCTCAGGGAAAGGAGGAGGCAAGGGGGATGCTCATGGCTACACCATTTGTCTTTCCAAGAAACAATTAAATGTCCTGAAGCTCCTTTACCACTTTCCTGGGAGTGGTTAACATCTGCCTGCTGATGGGAAGTACTAAATAAATTCCCTTTTCTGCACGCAGCCTTTGCTTTCCATACTAAAGTGTCATTATCTTCATCCATGAGTCTTCTTGCCTTCCTTCTATTTTATCCCAGTCTCGCAAGAGAGGAGCGAGAGAGAGGCTATGCAGGCGTTGCGCTGTTGGCTGGGGCCAGCCCACCACAACTTTTAAAAACATTTACCTTAACTATCTAACATTTGGAAAAGGTCTGTATTTGAATACAGCAAGCATTACCTACTTTTCAGCAGATTTATTTTTCTAGTGTGTCAGAAAAGAAGATGGTATTACAAACTAAAACTTTGTGACAAAATTTTGTTTGTGACAAATTATTTCATGACTGAGTCCCGATAACAAATCTCTTGAATAAACAGAAACAATACAGAAAATAAAACCACATTAATTTAACACTGGAAACTTCTCAAAAAATATTTTTATAGTAAAAAAACCCAAGGATCAGTAACTAAGATTATCAATGTGATTTGGAGAAAAGCAATGCAAATTTTCATATGCCACGCATAAATCTAAGCTTGCAAGCTGATCAGGCAAACAGACATACAAGTCATTGTCGTTAGCTTACAATCAGTATGTGTCTAGTTCTGAAAGATGAAGATAGAGAGAGATTGTTGTAACATGAGAGAAAAATTCAACTGACTTCTGCATCTCTCCGCATTAGTGAAGCTCAGAGATTTCCAGAGAATAAAAACCAAGGTACAAATCAAACGGAGGACATCATTTAATTGTACTCATTACAACTGTCAGTGTAGAAAATGAAACTGAAATAGTGCAGAAAGAGAAAATATGTAATCACGGAAAAACTGTTAAATCCATACACAGAAATATTCGGAAAGCCTCTCAATAAACTGATCACGGGCTGACAATTGATCAAGTGTTTCTCGGAATTCTGACTCAAAAGACCAAATTAAATTAGACTTTTCAGTACAGGTAAGTAGAAGTAAACTTTCAAATAACAAAGAAAAGACACACAACATAGCAATCAGTGTGAAAGATGCAACTGAGAATTAATACGACTGGCCATTTTAACTGGGAGAACTTGTGACTCCTTCCTCCCTTCCTTACTGCTCAAATGAATAATTACACACATCAAACTAATTAACAGAATAGACAGAGTCCATGAGTTAGAGCAAAGATAGTCACACATAGAGCTCGGAATAAACTCCCTTCAAGTCAGGAAAAGTATTTAACACGATTTCTTCCAAAACTCTGGATATTAAGAAAAACAAATGCTTTCATTCTCAAAGAGTCAGTGGACTGAAATGAAAAATTTCAAGGGAATAGAAAATATTTATATCAGAGTAAAGAAATAAATACAGAAAGTGTTACATATATTTCACAGACTTTCTTACCAGAATACATTTCACTGTGTGAATTGCACTAGGGTCCTTGTTGTTAGCTGCCCAGTGAAGTGGGATTTTTCCTTCAATATCAGGGATTCCAATATTTGAATCATGTTTTATGAGAAGTTTTACATGCTCTGGGTTATTGTAGTAGGCACTCCAATGCAATGCAGTTTGCTGGAACACAATATTCAAAAGTTTTACAGACGTTGAAAAATGAATAGAAGATGAAAATTAAAGTTGGTTACAACCTGAAATACATTTTAACTACATTTTCACAGAATGAAATAAATCACTGAGTCCAACTACTCTGCTCAAAGCAGAGTCAGCTAGAACACTTTGATCAGGACACTGTTTCGGTCAGATTTTTAGTTATCTCCACAGTCAGAGATTCAACAACCTCTCTGAACAACCTGTTCCAGTGTCTGACTTCCCTCACATTAAAAATATAAAATTCTCAGGCTTAAACATAATTTATTATATTTCAGTTTGTGCCCATTGCCTCGTTTCTGTTCACTGCAGACCATTCAGAAAAGTCTGGCTCCATCTTCTTCACTGCCTCCCATCAGGTATTTATACATATAGGTTAAATCACCTCTGAAATGTCTATTCTTCAGTCTCTCAGCCTCCCCTTGATGTCATGCTCCAATCTGTTAAGCATCTTTGTGGCTCTCCATTGGACTCGCTCCAGTATGTCTATGTCATTACTGTACTGGAGAACCCAGAAGTAGACACAGCACTCAATTTGTGTTGCCACCAGTGCCAAGCAGAGGGGAGGGACCACAGGTAAAACCAGCTTTTAACAATGGCTAAATGAGCAATCTTTTGTTACACTTCAATAAATAGGACTGACAGAAAATGGGGCACGTGTACCTAGGGTGGGCAACAACTCAAAATCAGTGGAAAACAGGCTTGAAACAAAACTGAACAAGAGGCCCACTTACCTGACTAAGAGTACATTCTCACACATCCTTGTTACTGTGGTCTGAATTAGGTCTAAGCTACACCATCTTACATTAGACCAACGCTAAGAAGCCCTTATGCTTGGAATATAAGTATTTCTGGTGGGAGATTAATTGCTTCATGTGAGGATCCCTTGGGACTATGGCAGGACAATACTGTCCATGCTACTTAGCCAGCCAAGAGGGCAATGCCATCGGATGCAGCAATTTCAGACGCAGAGAAAATACCTGAGCTTGATATTAAGCAATCATGTTGAAGCTAGAATGATCACCTGAAGCAGGCCTCAGCACCAGAACTGCCCTATAGAACAACCACAGTAACTAGTTTGGTCTCTCTCAAATTTTGGAAATCTCTTGGAGTAAAACAAATTGATGAAGAAGCATATAACAAGATCACTCTCTGATAGAGGAAGATGGGGCACTGAATACTGACACTGGATTTGGATCCATCTTGAGCAAAGTTTTTGACTTTCTGCTCTGTCCTTGATCATCCTGTTTTGAAGTTGACTATTACTGAATCTAATGTTCACTGACCCATAGCAGTCCAATAAAACACCAAAAGGCTCTTATTGCCAATTCCTGACTGTCAGTGGATTTTATGGGCATTATCAATGTTCATAATTACATAATCAAACTAATGTGTAGGGTTTTTTTAAACAGCAAAATGTTGCTATATTAACAAGTATTTTATCTATCAGACGCATCTCCCAACTGGCAAGTAGCAGAGAGTTGTAAGATACAGAATGAATTTTATTTCCCATCTCTCACCCCCCGACCCCTGCAAAATATTACATGGCACTTTGATTTGAAAACTGAGAGAAATAACTGAGGCAGAACATTTGTGTATAAGGCTACAATACCTCGGACACACATCCTGGAACAGTGAGATAGAATGCAGGAGTCAACTATGGTACCACTAACATCTCTGTAAAGGAAGAAGGCAAAAAGGAGCCTATTCTTCTGTTTGTTGCTTTAAGCTGTTAGTTTAGTACCATGGTAACATAATACGATAGCACAAACTTCTTGTCTACTTGGTAGTCCACTGGAAAGGAGCTCATCCTAAGGCATATCTGTAGGAGCTGCAAGGAAAGGTCTGATAACTGGCACCACATACAACAACATACAGCTTAGCAACATAAAGCATGTTCAAACCATCACAGCCTGTCAGGATTTGAACTGAAAAATCTTCGTAGTAAATTAAAATTTGTAACAAGTTAAATATTTTTCCTTAAGTGGAGCTTACCAGTATCCCCAGAAACTGACAGCTGCAATGAAAACAAAAAAGTTTTGATTACCAGGAGGCCAATGCAGCCTTGGTTTACTGGTTTCCCTCACCCACAACCTGCTCGTCAGTCAGTTACCTATATGGCAGTAACTGCAAAAGAGAGTTGTTCTCTCTCATGTTCGGGAATTGTGTTTGACAATCTTGATGCACACGGTTGCAGTAAGGGCAATGCATAAGCTATGTGCCCAACAGGATCTAACATGTTGGACTCTGTCCCTGAGACTGCCTTTTATCAACCTGAATTCCATCTTTGCTACTGTGACTACTCATGACAAAACTGGAATAAAAGTGCTCTACATTTTGTGGGAAATCTGGCAATGCTTTAATACTGCCTTGGAAATCTGCTAAACAACAGGCAAGGTTCCTGAAAGGTTTTGGCTGGTTTCCATATACCTTTGTTAATTAATCAACATGGTCAGGAAGTCAGCATGACCTCTCCAGAGTGACTGTTGTAATTATAGCCAGGGTTTCCACGATACATATTAGAATATCCTGGAAGGCAAACAGCTGATTGCTAGGCCACAGGCTGGTTCAACTCCACTGTCCAGAGGGGACGGAACATTCATTTGTTGGAAACTGGTCTCGCAGCTGTCTTATCCTGCTTCCTAGATGATAAAATCAGATAAGGATTTCCGTGTTTAAGCAGTTACATCACCAGAAAGCCCATTCCCTTTCTCCTACTATGTTCTCTTGTGGTAGAATGACAACCCACTACATGAGACACGGAATGATGATTTTCCCTAAGACCAGCCTTGCAAAGCTGGTATGCTGGTTATCAGCTGACCCAAATACACCTGATCAGGGCCCTGGTAGGCAGAGCTTTTACACCAGTTCCAAGATCACTTACAAACTGTAAGAAAGACACCTTCCTGCTCAATCCTTAAAAAGCCGCCATCATCAGTAACAGTTCCAGTTGTATCCAGTACCATGCTTACCTTGCCAATGACAGACACATAATTGTCTTCCTTTTGCTATCTACATTCACAATGTCTCACTTTTTGTTAACATATCCTTGCAGAACACATTGCAAACATTCATATCTCTTCTTTCAGATTTCAGGATACACAAACTGCTAGGGCACATGAAATTTAAACCTGATATTCCCACGCTAACAGGTCCACAATAATTACTAGAAATCTGTCTACTAAAGGCCACGTGGTATCTCCCAAACAGAACACACATCAAGCATGCCAAAGAGAGGGATGTTCTGTTCAAAACATAGGTGGAAACACAAGAAATTCTTTACCTAGAATGTCTGCCAGGTCTGTGTGAAATTCCTATGCCTCCTCATACCTTACTATTAATGCTAATGGAGGCAACTGTTTCACATCAGTTTTAAATCAAGTATTCCTAAGCACTCAAACATATGAACCACACTTATCTGAGCCTCTCAAAACCACAGTTACTATATGTTAAATAACTATTCCTTCTTTTAAAATGGGTTAGTGTGCTCTTACTGTGGACTGGCAGTACCTCTCCGTACGGAAAACAGTTGTAAATCAGTTGTTTTAAGAACTGTAGCACTTTCCTGCTAAGATACGCCATCTCTTCTGGCTGGTCATTTTAATGATAGTCCTTCTTAACAAACATCAGTAGATTATTTCCTGAGGCTCTTGGATGTCAGTGTGCTTCTGAAGAAGGCTGGTAATTTTATTGATGTGGTAGAGCACAACTTGACTTTGCAAAGGGACATGAGACAGCTCATGATGATATATGCACTATATGATATACCTGGAAAGTCACATGGAGATTTCCTGGCCTTTCAAGCAACCGTTGTCACTACAGATGCAGAAAATTAGTCTGAAGGACTAAGAAGGCAGTAAAGCTCTGAAGATGTTAACATTACATTTTCTCCCCAGGAAGTCTGCAGTTTCACAAAACAAATGTCAAAGTGGCTAACTGGTCCTCTGCTTCAAATGAAAGCCTCATGCCAGAATGTCAATCAACTTCATCATCACATCCCTTTCGCTAAGTGATGCACTCATGGAAGAAACACGTTTATACTGAGAGCAGACCTTCTACTGTCGATCGGTCCATTTTATGATGATGTAATAATAACAACAACAACAACAATATAAGCAACTTGATACTTTTTATTGTCCCTGTTAGAAAATCTTGGAAAATGGTATCACATTCTATCCCAGGCCGAAAAGTCATGTATGACTAGGATACTCTAAAAAGTCTGCTTTTACTTACAGGGATGCAGAAAAAAGGACAGTTGACCAGACAGATTTAGTCTACAGGTATTTTTACCCTTGGACCAATCTTGTGGATGGAAGTGAAGGAGTAAAGTTGAGCCAGGTGGTGGTGGTTTGAAGGTGGTGTTCTAATTTTTGTTTCTGTTTCTCACTATACAAAACTATTTCAATTGGAAACAAATCGTCAAGTCTGTTTTGCCAATGGCAGGAACTGGGGATCAATCTTTCTGTCTTTATCTCAGCCCATGAGCTTTTTCAACCTATTTTCTCCATCTGTCCCAGTGAGGAAAGGGAGTGAGAGATTGGCTGGGTGGGCATTTGGCTGCTTGCCAAAGCTAACTCTGCCCCGCCCCATTTCTAAAAGGTAGAACCTCTGGACAGCTGTGTCAATATCACCAGCATTTTAGTGGCCCCAGCACAGGGCAAAATCAATCACGCTGTGATATGAAGGGTGTTTGCCAACAGCTACCTGCATTCAGCTCAGCACCAAAGGAATTTCCTTTTTTTCAAGCTCATCTTTGGTACTGACAAATACTTTGAAGGTCTTTTGCACAAAGTTTTCTAGTGACTCTTATCATTAAATGATTCTAAATGTAGGGTTCTTCCAAGGAAGGAAAGAAAGATAAGCACATGCTATCCACATTCTAACAAGGATCACAGTGTTAGAGAATGGCTTAGACCTTAAAACCAGTGTGTTTTCAATCCTCTGTTATTCTACGTACTCTCACCAAGAATGCCAATGAATTCAGTGCAATGAATCTTTACATCATTATCGTCAGGAAAATATTTTTAAAGGTGATCATCATAATACCAGCATTAGCCACTGTTTTGAAGACACAGCGAACGTTTGCGACTGAAGTAATTTTTCACACACAACTGTTCGATCTAACACCAATTTCGAAAGCTGCTACAAGTGTTGTCTTAAAATAAGCAGTATTTTTACCTTGTTTCTGTCCTGGGTATCCACTTCTCCAGGTGCCATATGTTTTAGCAACAAAGCTAAACATTTCGGGCTTTTGTGACGTGTAGTTAAATGTAATGGTGTCATATCCTCTAAGTCCTTCTGCATCCAGTTCCCTCTACGAGCCAGTAAAAGTTTCATGAAGCGGTAATTTCCCTGGGTAAAAAAAAAAAAAAAGAAAATTACAGAAATTTATTACAGTTTATCAAACCCAATGATCATACTGTTTAGATACATTTACTGTTGTATTACAGTGCCTAAAAATATGCACCAAACCAGCTCTAAGCTTTGGAAACATCTAATGAAGATTTTTTGTTAAAAACCATCAACTCTTGATTTTAGGTCTGTTTTGTTACTTGGTATTAGATATATATCTCCATTAGCAGAGTGTGTAATTCAGCGTTCAGGAATACCAAAAATTCTGCAATACTGACAGAACTTTTTGAGAGTTTAACCTCAATAAACATCATGTAAAAACTGAAATAAGACCATTACATGCTGGTTTCAGCAATGTAATTCAGTTATCAGATGAGGAATAAAATTAAACATGAAGATCACAATTTTCAGAAGGAAACTAAGAAAAATAACAGGGAATTATTCAGAGATAAAATGCAAACATCTGAACGAGTAACAAATATACGGAGGCGTGATTGTTTCTTACATTGTTAAATGGGGTACATGAGTTTTGATATTGATACCATAACTGGATAGGACTAGCTGTGTAACACATTTGAAATACTTAACACTCTGGACTTACACTATTTCTTTTGAAAACCCAGTAGAAATGCTCCTGTGACTAACAACCAAGGGTGGATCCCAAAAAAATCAATCTGGTTTTATTTCTCAAATCATTGAAGAAGTCATTCAAAAATTAAAGACATAATCATGCAATCATGAAAAAGCTGCAGTGATTTAAGGCATAGCCAACCTTGACTTGCTACTGTCCCTTGCCTGGAGATTATTCTCCATGTAACAGAGATGCTACATGACATTTTGATGCTTCCACTTCAATTCAATACAAAGTCTGTTGGGTTTTTTGAACACTTTCAGCAGTTAAGTGTCAGCTAAGGTCCAGTAACAGCTGGAGGAATAACTCATTAAAGAAAAACATCTGGTTCTAGCTCGTGTGATCATGTTTTAAACATCCCTGTTCTTTCCCCACTCTAACTTTTAACCTTTCCTAAAGTAAGTGTGCTGTCTCCCAAATCTGCTCACTGTCCCCCAGTGTTTCCCAAAATACTAGTTTTTGCCGATTTCACATATTGACAGTTTAAGTAAAAAAATCAATTACCTGTAATGATAATGAAAATAGAAAGCTCAGAAAAGAAGTTGTACTAATTCCCCCCACTCAGAGAAAAGCTGCAGTATTTGATGAAGCTTTATTAGACAACATACACAGAAAAGGTGACACTCAAATTGATACAATTCATGTCTTTGGCTTCTTCTGCTTATGGAACTACCTGCAAATTAACATATGTCAGTCTGCTACAATTCTTTCATAAATCCTATATGTTAACTTAGTCCCTTTAGGCTGCCTTTGGAAAAACAATAAAAAAAAGGTAACCATCTAGACAAGTGGAAGCAGTGCAAATGAATGGGGGCACTTCTGTATACCATAAGACTCAGAATTGCGAATCACTTTGTCAGCACAATGGTAGGGTGGAGCTGGATCAAAGGACTCCAGAGGTTCCCACAGCATCCAGTGCCAGGGCATAAAAATATTCCAGTTTCCTTTTTCATAGCAGCCATAAACATAGGAAGGATGCATTTTTAGATATATTACTGGTTTGCTCTTGATCTAATAAAAATAGAGGAGTTGAGCTTTATGTGGACAGAACAGATTTCTCCAAGTATGCCTAAAATAAATGAATGTCGTATTCTTTCCCTTACTACACTATTTTATTTTAAAATACAAAACAGGGAAAGCAAATCATGAATGATCTCAGACAAAATAACCTCTTCCTGCTTCTACAGTTTATTGTCATCGGTCCTCGCTCTTCAGTGAAAACCTACAGGAAAAGTCTGCCAAAAACCTTACCACAAACCTGCCTGAAAATGCAAACTTCTCTTGCCAGAGACAGCATGGCTACTGTACTCTTCGACAGCATTCACAGCGAGTAGTGACTGACTAATTCTCTTTCATCTGCTGGGAGGCAAGGAAAGCATAACCTTAGGGTTTTGTCCCTTTAATTCACAGACACGCATCAAGGCATACACTGAAGTATGGAGGCAGAACAGCATAATGTCTGCACAGCTACTAATGCATGCAGACCACACTCAAAATAAATTCAGGAATGAATCAGTGATGAGAAAACTTCTCATTATTGCCATTCTATTTTACAGATAAATATAAGAATAATTTGCAATACTTATTAAAAAAGAAAAAAAAAAAACTAGCAAAAAATCGCAGTGTATCATGATGTGGTTGGGAATTAAGACTGGGGAAAGACAACATTAAATAACTTGAGAGAATATTAGTCTTGGAAGAAATACAGCTGCTTTTCTCCACCACAGAGGATAATGCATTTGGTTTGTTTTCAGTATTTCCTGCTCAATGCACATGCATACACATGAAAGAAAAAAAAAATTCTCTTGTTGATGGATACTTATTGGAAGATTTACAAGTATATTGTGCTTTTTGAATGATTTCAGCTGAAAAGTAGAGTCAAAGTTTAAATAACACACAAAACAATAATGCATTTTTATTATCAGCGTTTCTTTCCCTATAGTGTATTTTATTTTTGCTGTTACACATTTTTCCACCAGTTACTACTATATTGTTCTGTTGCATGCTTAGCCACCCACAAATCCCTCTCCTTAGGAAATGAACCTGTAATAAATCCCCTCATTCTGAAACACAAAAGATTCTGTTCCTTTCAAATGATTTAAGATTCTTTTTAAAACACAACTACAGAAAACACCTGTACTTACATTACTTATTCATAACGATATTATTCATGCTCTTACTTCTGACTGCTGTTTTTTTCTTCAGTAATATCATGAATGTTGCTGTGTCCCTTTCACTTGTTAGAAAATAACATCATCCCTGTTCATGACAAAGGAAATATTCCCCACTTTCAACCGATTACTGCTTAAGTTTGTAAATATGCAATGTATCAACATGTCTTGAAGGGAGATTTAATTTAGGTCTTACTAGGTGGAGGAGAAAAAAGTATGCTTAATCTGAAAAGCAGTTACTAGCTGAATTTTTTCATTTTTATAGAATTCTTGTATATAACAAGTCTTTAAGCTTGCTAGCTTTCACTCATAGAAAATGCTTTGATTGGCCTGAAGATTCCTGGGCAGCATAAAGTGATTTGGGTCAGCCCATGGTGTCTTAACATTGATAGTTTCTCTAAAATGATTGTGTTACACTGTGAATACGTTATGGGCAGACAGGATTAAATATTAGTATGGAAAAAAAACCAGTTCCTGGTAGCCAAAATTTACTGTTCCAATCCTGACGCTTAAAATTCTTTCTATTCAAAAACGGCCAAATGCAAGGTCCTGCACCTGGGTCGGGGCAATCCCAAGCACAAGTACAGGCTGTGGGGAGAGTGGATCGCGAGCAGCCCTGAGGAGAAGGGCTTGGGGGTAACGGTGGATGAGAAGCTGGACATGAGCCAGCAGTGTGCACTGGCAGCCCAGAAAGCCAACCGTATCCGGGGCTGTATCAGGAGAAGCCTGGCCAGCAGGTCGAGGGAGGGGATTCTCCCCCTCTACTCTGCTCTCCTGAGACCCCACCTGGAGTGCTGTGTCCAGCTGTGCAGCCCTCAGCATCAGAATGCTATCGACCGGTTGGAGCGAGTCCAGAGGAGGCCACGCAGATGCTCAGAGGGCTGGAGCACCTCTGCTATGGGGACAGGCTGAGAGAGTTGGGCTTGTTCAGCCCGGAGAAAAGAAGGTTCCAGGGAGACCTTACAGCACCTTCCAGTACCTGAAGGGGCTACAAGGAAGCTGGGGGGGTTTTCTACAAGGGTCTGTAGTGACAGGACAAGGGGTAACGGGTTTAAATTGAAAGCGGGGAGATTTAGACTGGACATCTGGTGAGGCCACACCTCGACTCCCGTGTTCAGTTTGGGCCCCTCACTACAGACAGACACTGAGGTGCTGGAGCGTGTCCAGAGAAGGGCAGCGGAGCTGAGGAAGGGTCTGGAGCACAAGTCCTGTGAGGAGCGGCTGAGGGAGCTGGGGGTGTTTAGCCTGGAGAAGAGGAGGCTAGGGGGAGACCTTATGGCTCTCTATGACTACCTGAAAGGAGATTGTAGCCAGGTGGGGGTTGGTCTATTCCCCCAAGTGACAAGCGATGGGACAAGAATAAACAGTCTCAAGTTGAGCCAGGGGAGGTTTCGATTGGATGTTAGGAAAAATTTTTCATGGAAGGGGTTGTCAGGCACTGGAACAGGCTGCCCAGGGAGGTGGTTGAGTGACCATCCCTGGAGGTATTTAAAAGATGTGTAGACGTGGTGCTTACGGACATGGTTTAGTGGTGGTACTGGGCAGTATTAACGGTTAATGATCTTAAAGATCTTTTCCAGTCTAAATGATTCTATGATTCTGAGAAGTATAAAATCCTCTTTCTGTGAACTGAAAGCCAAAGTTTATAACAGCAATAGGGACATTTAAAGTAACATCTTACAAAATACATAAATGTAAAAACCTGGATTACTGTCTGTTGTTATGTAAAATAAAGCATCATCTGAAATGGAGGAGTAATTATTGTCTTAATACCAAGTGTGCATATATTGAAACTAAGTTTCATCACAGATGTCTCCTGGATCGTCATTAAGTAGATAAGGGTCCAAACACTTTTCCAAACTACAGGTAACACAGACAGTAGACAAGTACACTTATTAATAGAACAGGAACCATCCCTCTTAATCTGTTAATATTATTTCTCCTTGTATTACTCCAATTTTATATGGCTAAACCCTCAGTAAATCCCTCTCCTGTACCAGATGTGGTTCCAGCAGAAATGAGAAGGATAAAGGGAAGTGGGAAATAGAACTATTTCATCCAAAACCTAAACGAATGACAGCATACAAGTTTCACTGCAGTCCAGATTGCTATTTATTGTGTACCAACAATCAGGAAGGTATTGCAGAATTCCCCCCCTCAAATTCTCCTAGGCACATGATAATGAGAATTAAAGAGTTCACCGGGGTTCTAGAAACATTCTGCTGATGTGTAACAGAGTTCTGTGAAAATTTAATTCCTTTCTCATCTATTTCTTGGTGAGTTAACTTAGTCATTACATAAGCATGTGCTTCTACGCTCTGACTAACCACTTCTTCTACCCCATCGTGTGGGTATACCTCTGAGGTTGCACTTTTTATCTTTGGATTTTAAAACATACTAAATAGGTAGATAAAGATAATACTATTTTATGAAGGGAAAAACTGAGCTGTACAAGATAAGGCTAAGAGAGGAATATGTGCACATCCCCAAGGATCAAAAGCACATTCACAGATAGGCTACCATCACGTTGTCATCAGTGGGCTAAAAGCCAACCAATACATAGAGAAAAATTGCTTATTTCCCTATTCATTGCTGAGAACATATTTTTCAAAAAGGATAACAATTTTAAGCCATGTGAAATATTTAATGTGACTTGAAAGACTGATTTGTAATAATTTATAATGTAGCTCACATGAGCTTACTACTGACTGCTACAGCACAGCTACGCTTAGTTTTCAGAATACCTACAATAGGCTTGTGAAGATTTATTTGACTGTAAGGGGGTTGCTAGAGAACTAGGAAAAAGACAGCCCAGCATCTCTATATAGCCTCCTGGTAAACACAGCAGGGGTCGTTAAAAAGAATGCCAAGCTGTTAAACCAGGAAGATGCGATTTTGGCTCCAATTCAAAACTGCATACCTGCTTTCCCAGTAGTGGGAACAGACAGACCAAAAGAATATAAAACAATTTAAAAGTGATCCTTACAAAGGAGGTGATTTTAAGGGCTCACCCTCCATTGCCTACAGTCACAAGCACTGAAGATGCAGTCAGAGCACATACTTCCAAAAGAACAGAAAGCCTTAGAAATATTTACAAATAAACCACAAATGAGAACTGAAAGTTAAAATTGGCCGCCTAGGTTACTAAATCCAACCCTCCAGAACCATAGGGAGTAAGAACATCTAATCCATTAAAAAAATTCCTAGACATTTCTTTTAAGTGGAGTTACAGTGGTTCAGATTTTTTTCCCCTTATTTCTCTCAGTTTTGGGCTGGGTTTTTTAGGTTTTGATTGTTTTTTTTAAGACATCCCCACACACTCACTTCACTCCTCTACCCATGGAAGTACAGTGCAGGTTTTAAAACTGAAATAAGCATTGATTTTTTTATCTCAATATCGAAAGGCAAACTCATTCCCCCCTAAATATCGTCAGCTCCTTGCACTCATTCTAGTCTGAACTCATTCGTTTTGAACACAAGCGTACCAGAAGAGGTCCCACTAAGCATCCTGCTGAATGGCAATGATACTTGTTTATTGCTAGTGCAAATATCTTGACAGATATACCAAAAACTGTGTTTTTCTCATACATTAAATACATTCTCTGATCAATTAGCACACTGCCATTCTTCTCAGTGATTTTGAAATAATAAGTTCAGAATGCATAGAATAAATTCTTCTGCCCTCCCCCTTCCCACACACAGACTGCATTTTAGAGTACCATATTTGCAACCTTTCCAATTATTTTCAGTATTATTGTACTTCTGGTATCCCAGACACTCCAATCCTGTCTTTGACTAGCAATAACACCTAATCTTGTACCACTCTTAGATACCCTTAGAAAAAGCACTACTTGTGATGTTAAGTTTGTTCATGAAAAATATTGACTAATGCTAGATTCAAGCGCAACTGTTGAGGAATTCTGATATATTTCAACTGTATTTGTTTCCAGCTCATTACCAAATTTCCTTATATTTTGTGTCCTATTTCCCTGTTTAACTTGCAATTTTCTATCTAGCACTACAGTAAATATTTCCATACAGATCTAAAAAGGCAACCTATTGAATTTATTTCTAGAAAACCAGCTAGCAAAATATCCAGTTAGTCTTGAAGAATCTACTTCTGACAGCGTGGTGCACATTTTACCTGATTCTGTATTTATGCTGATATATTTATCCCTTAGAAACTAATTTTAAATTCTTGCATGCTGCTGAGGTCAAATAGGGTACTCTTTTCAGCTACTTTTCTTCCAAATTATTATTTGCTAGCATTCAAGAACGTTACTGAATACCCCAAATTCTGCAATGTTATGATTCCCAAAGAATGTTTCCCTGATTCTTCACTCTTTTGCGCCTTGTCCTGTGCTGTTTCTGTGCTGTTAAAATGAGATTGAAAATCAGGCAGTAACCATTGACCACAGTCCCTGGCAGAGAGAGATGCAGTATCTAAGCCTGGTCAGCAAGTGCGCAGAAGGCTGCAGGCAAGTGGTGAAATGTAAGTCCCCACAAAAGCAGAAGTGCAAAGGTCGACCTGTTAAAAGGGGTGCATTCAAAGAGAACAGAGGAGGAGTAACAGTGCAGCAAGTACACCATCCATGACAGTAGGGATTTCGGAGATCCGATAATTATACATCCTACCATAACTTAATAATTTATCAGCTTATTAAATTTTGATTTTTGAAATATATTCATTATTAATTAAGCAGCACTTATGTAAGGCATTTTAGCACGATTTTCTCAGTATTCTTTTGTGAAAAGAGAGGCTATTTAACAATCAATAACTCCTCTTCAGAGGAATATAATATATAATTCAGTTACTTCTACTTTTTCACAAACAGAACACCATAAAATCATTACAGTTGAATTCATTGAAAGATAAAACAGGTCCGCTTTTCTAATACTACACCAATCATATAGGCAGCGATTACAGTTTTACTGTCTTTAAATATTACTCGTTTTACTTTTCCTTTTTAAACTCATAAATCATATTTAAGAAAGAATAGCTGGATATGTAACAACAGCTTAGGAGCAGGAAAACACATCGTATCCTAGGATATTAACTACATATTCACTCATGTACACGGTTCGGTTTACACTTAGTCTGGGGCAGAATGAAAACTGGAAAGGTGCATGGAAATTTAGCATACTACTGTTCTCCTTTCCAGAGAAGCACATGCTGCCCCAAATATACTAGTTCTTATTCTGAGATAATATAAAAATGTGAAGTAAGATTGGTATGATTTTTTAACAGTCAGATTACATATTAAACCATTTGAACCCAGGACTCCTTAGAAGTTGGAGTTAAGATTTAATCATTGCTCATAACTGGAACACAAAATTGTCTATTCTTGTAAATAGTGGTGTCAGTTTCTAAGTCAGTATTAACCTATACACTGACAAATAATACATTGTACTGGGCACTCAGACACTCACTGGGGTAAAAGATAAACAACATGAAAGTCATTTAGATTTTTGCTTAAAACCCAAGCAGAATATAGCAGCCACTTTGCACTACATTAGCATGCTTTGCCAACAGATTATCACCGATACTACAGCTGAAGCTGAGAACAGCTCTTTGCTGTCAGATACTTTCAAGAGGCAGTGGAAAATCAAAATTTTGAACTCCTTAATTGCTATCTAACCCTTTAAAAATAAACATATCCATGTGCTTTCTCTTGAAAACAGAAATGGCATCTGAATTTAACCAGCTAAGTTCACAGAGTAGAAACTGCTGTCTTGGACCTACTCAATTTTACAGATGATAATCTTACTATAAACACAAACATACACACTCATCCTCTCTCTTTCCAGCGAGTAGGTGCTGAAGATCAACTTGGTCCCTAATTTTCAAAACCCCAAAATTATAATAACTTTGGAAAGAAAAGGGGCTGTGCATCTGGGCTCTTCACAGCTTATTTCATCTATATTGTATCACAGCATCCCTTCGAGAAGAAGCACGCTCTCAGAATATCAGAAAAAACTTAGAATGACATGAAGCATATGAAGAACTTTCTGCCACCAACACTTCCCAGTTTTAGTACCTTCTGAGGGAACAAACTAAGCACTTACAAAAACAGAAGCTGTGACTATCATACTTCTAATTTGATTTATTTAGGAACAGAACACTGTTCCTAAAGCAAATGAAATCCATACTTAAAAGGAGCATTTTGATACGCTTATATGATCAGCTAACTGCCAGAAATCTGACAAGGACTCTTCAGAAGAAAAGTTATTGAGACTAGCAAGTAGATACATTAATTAAATTGCAAAAAAGAATTTAGACTTACAACTTAACAACATTGGTGTTTTGGAAAATTATCTATGCATGAAATAGTGAAACTTCTTGATTTCTAATACACTGAAACTGAATTAATATTGCCTGGTTACAACAGCTGTATGCCCTCTAAGAGCTACCCTTTAAATGTATATGACTGCACCATTCTTTCACTCCTTGAATATCTGTAATTTTTTTTTAACAGTTCCTGAAAAAAATAAAATCAATACAGCTACTTAGAACTTCAAATTCTAGTTAAAAAGAGTAAAGTCGCCATCAAAACAGCAGGTTGTCTCTCTGGTTATCATGTGCTGTACTGCCATACAAATTCAACACACAGAATATTCTTATTTGAGCAAATAAGCTAATGACAAAGTTTACATAAAATTCTCAGTATGTTTAAATGTTAATACATTTTAAATTTAAAATGCTATATCAAGAATGCACAAAATTAGAATCACAGACAAGCTCCCAATAATTTTTTCCCCATCTCTGACATAATAAATATGATTTTGCTATGTAAACCATGAATAGGCAAGGAAATTCTATTTTATCCACAAACCCTAATGGTTGGCTTAATCATTCTTGATTAAAACATAGCAGGTGCAAAAATATTGCCACTGTTGAATTCAACGACACCAAAAGAGAGGATGAATAAATCATTTCACAAATTCCAAGTAAGGCGATTGTATTCATCAACCTGATTGTGAAGTCCTACAGAACAAGTGTTTCTATTAAACATAACAGTTATAAGGACATTCTTTTCAAACACTCCCTTCAACACTTGGGACACAGGCTTGATACACTGGGCAGGACTTAAACACTGAAGATAATGATTCTTGGCTCTTTTTTGCTGCATACTGTCTAGTCTATACTGACTACATTATAAACAAAGTTAGCAGAGGCAGCAGGGAAACTGCTCCTTCCTGTTCTCTGCACTCCCTAATCAGCTTTCAGACGATCGTCAGAAGACTTGATTTCCACATACATCTTCAGTAAAACTGCTGCGGAGTGAATGGAAACAATCAGTCTCTGAACAGCCAGATAAAATAATATAAATTTTATTAATTATAGGGAGTTAAACTAGTATTTCTTCTAGCTCTGGAACACCTTCAGTCACAGCTGGGCCAGTCTAATTCAAGAACGCTTGATATCAGGTGTTTAGGTAGTTTTAATTTGAGCAAAGCTAGAGCAGTTAACTCCATGATTAAAAACATAACTGAAAAATAAAAGTAAATCTGTAGGATTATTGTTTTATACGTAAGAGTCATTCATTGAACTGCAGCTTTGAAAAAAAATTTCTTTAAATTACACTAAAATTAATGTATTCTGCACTGTAAATTACACTAAAAATAGCGTATTCTGCACTATTTATTATTAGCTCTGTGTGAACAAGGATGGTGCCATGTCTTCTATCTAACAGACCACTGGCGGATTTAAATAGTGATGTTTTGCTAATCCTTTCAAGTCAACCATGGCGAAAAATATCACTGACGTTTACTAAAAGTACCCTTTTAGCAGGTTTGTTAGCAGCATCCTAGACTCAAAAGTAAAACACTCAACTGGAGAGAACCTCCCAGACAGCTGAATAGAAACCCTATTTCCCAGTTTCCAAGCTGAACATGTACATCTGTCTGGCAAAGTGTCTTGGGCAATACATCAGCCAAAAACATCAGTATGATTTGAGGCCAATACTGACTATCAGACATTTCGACTAAAAACAAAGTGGTGTTTGAACTTAGAGCACTTTTCCCTAAAGCCTCTTGCAAGGTTGGCCTCAGTATCTTAGTTTCCATAGGAATAGACAGAACTATCAGCTGGCACACAGTCAAAAGAATACAATAGAGAAGACAACAGTCTAGTGCCCTAAAAGCCAAGGTGAAACTGTTTCCCAGCATTAAGTTGAAGGAATATAGGTGTTTGTATCGTACAGCCTTTGACCTCATTTATCCATGGTCTGTACATGCTGTTTCTGTGGTCTACCTATAGAAATTAGTGGCTTTCATGTAAGAAACACTTCAAGGATGAAAATGCAATTAGCATTCTCATTTCCAGTTGATCTCTTCTACTGTTACTGAACTTGTTTTCCTGTAGTGTTCTTTTGTAGTCATTCAGGCAGAAGTAGCCACAACACACAGTCTGGGGATTTACAAGAAAATCTGAGACACATCATCCACATTTACAGGATCACTGCCCACCTCTTCATAAAGAATCAAAAACTAAGTTTTCAAGAAATCCTGTATTTCAAAAAACACTGTGATATGAAAAATTTGGCAGCAAGTACTGATCCCCTCCTCCCCAAAAACACAAGTACTAGAAAATAATTACTACACTCATTTTCTTCCTCTTAATGGCTTCAAGCTGAACAGTCCTGAACTAAGAGTAGTGTTAAAATACTAAGAAAATATACCCCTGAAATATATCTTTTTTTAAAATATTGCATTTTCATATATTCACATTCTTATTGAATCCTAGTAAAGTTTTGATTTATGTCTACATAATGTTCTTTCAATTTTTAGTAATTATATGTATACCTCACATAACTGATGTTTTGCAGATGTCCAAGTCTCTTACTGCTTAGTTATGCATACATTACCTAACATCTCTTAAACTTCCCAACTCTCTTCCAGAAACATATGAGAAATTAGGACAGTTGCTCAAAAGCATTTTAGCAAGACAAAAGAAAAATCCTCCACAAGCTCCTTAACACACAGAAATTACTAAATTGTATAAGCTCATACTTTAAGAGAATAAAACTACATTTATTTAAACTTCGTATGATTTTTTTATTCTTCTAGATACGTTTCTATGTCCAGATTTACATAAAAATCTAATAGAAATATTATAAAGAACAGTATTACCCACGATAGAATTCTACCTAAAAAACAGGAACTCAGTAACAGATACAAGTCCAGTCAAAGTTCTCACTTTTTATCTCAATTTTGTGCAGTACTGCTTCATTCTGGAAGGAAACTAATTGCCATCACTACTCAGCGTCGCTCTGACCAGTACTGTGTTACTATTGCCTTGGATTTCTCAACTGCACACCTCTAAGGGCTTGTGCATGTCATGTCCTTACAGACTCCTGGAAGGAAAAATGCTAAATGCTCACAAAATGAAAACTTTTCATATATACTTAATGTTGACCCTATCTTCCCAAAATTTTTTTTATGATTCTAGATGCTGTTTTATTTGAAAATAAATCCATGTCTTTTAATTGACTTAAGTATATTTCAAACATCTTAAGTGTTATAAAAAACCCACTGTGTGAAAGAATTACAAAACTACATACCAAATTCTATTTTCTGAGCAAAGTTCACCAGCCACAGTGACATCTCCAGAACTATTGCAGAGATAGTCAGACAACCCACAATTAATAACCCTGCAATAAAGGTAGGTTTACTCTTACTTTAAGTAATTATTTCTACACTTGAGGCTACTTTTATATACTGGAATATTTTATGGCTTCTATAGACACTACGGTGATGTTCGAGATCTCAAACAAACTCCGAATCTACTGACAGTACTGGTAAATAAATCAAAGCCTTAGTAAGCTACTCAAATACATTCTAGCAGTAAAAAGAGTACTCAATTTATTTCCCTTTGTTCAGACTATAGGCAGTTAAAATAACAATTAAAGCTTGGTCTTTCTTAAAGTCTTCCCAAATCTACACCATAGTAACAGAACATTGAAAAAACACATCCTATGTATATTTATGTTTAAATGTTCCCATCAGAAGGCTCAAGTTACTTAATCACTTAATATTTCAGTAGAAATCATTCCTCATTAATAAAAATGGGTAGCATTCTTCATTAATTCCTCATTCTTCATTAACAAAAAAGTATGTAACAAAAAAGAGTTTCACGCTGCTCTACAAAGAGACAAAAAATATTATTTTAATAGGTAAGGAAAACTAACTTTGCATTTTGTGAAATGCTGACATTAGATGTCACTTCCCAGGAAACAACAGAATTCACTTACGTAGTTTATACATATCCATTTTGAGTTGAGTGTGATTCACCTAATTCCGTTTAATCAACAATTTAACCAACTGTTTACAGACAAAAAGAGAGACAAATGAAAGATTAGTGCTCCTGGAGTTTGTGCTGGCCATAAGATCTGAATTTATTTTTCAAATACTTTCTATAGCAACAGCCTTGCATGCTGAAGACATCCTATCTAGTATACTATTGATTCAAATGACAAGCCTGAGCATCAGATTAAGGATGTGTCAGACACCTGATAGAAGATTCCTGGAGAATTCAGCAGAAAGGTGTCCTGTTTCAAAATGATCTATCGCTGGTACTACATTTATTAAAGCCTATGTGGAAACATTTATCAAAAAACTAATTCACTTAAAATTAGAATAACATTTATAATCAGTGAAAACAAATACTTTTTACTACAGAATACCCGGGAAAAGTCACCTCATTCAAACAGAAATCACCAAACAGCTCATGAAACTGAACTATGATGAGCTAACACTAGTGATAGTCCTGTTATAATTTGCCAGAGCCAAAGCTGGAGACAAACAAGTATGCGTTTCTCAGTCCCAACAACAATATTTCTTCTTGTCACCATTAAAGATCAGTCGTGAGGCCAGCTGCGAAGGGGCAAATAATGCAAGAACGATGCTTTGTAAAGGACACTCAAACAGGGAGATGCCTGTTTTTTCAAGGTACAGACTTGGCAGCAGACATCAGTGTCCTGGGAGAAGAGCTGGGCAAGCCTCTTGTGCACCAAGGGACGCCGCAGTGCTAAACATGCTAAAGGAACAGCGATAAGTGACACAAAATTGAATCTATTCAGACAGGAACTATAACAAACAAGGTATGGTACCATGTTTAGAAAGAATCATATTTTTAAGATGCAGCCATTAATTTTCAAATTAATTAATACTGGAGACATTTTCACCTATCCTTTGAATAAAACAGAGTGGGAAAGAGGGGAAAGACATTTGATAACAGTACATAAAAAGACCTAGCAGTTGAAACCCAGGATTATTAAGTCAACGTAAAACAGACAAACATCAAGCAGTGTGGAATAATGTTCTATAGAAAAAGCACTGCTGATGCCTCTACAAAGTACTTGCCTTCGCTGGGCAAAATTTTGCTTAACTGTCCTAAAGCGTGTCTGCCTGATGTTCACTTCCAGTCTGCCTTCCCAACAAAATATCTGAGTTTAAGTTATGCATCAGTTTGTTTGTTTGTTTTAGCCTCATATGATCACTTAAGAAGTTTTTTTAAAGACACGATCACTTTACCTTCTCAATCTTTCAACTGACTTTTTTCATAAACTAATACGTATTATTTTATTCATTGATATCAGCCTGAAAAATTATCAGTACAGAAGAGAAGTCAGACAAGATCTGAAAAAGTAACAACGGGCAAGTCATCAGCCCAGATACCTTTCTAATTTTTACTCACAACAGTACAACTGTGAATTTAATAGATGAAAGTAAAGTAATTCTACCAGCTGGCTGTACAGATATTTGAGATACCATTCCATATCTTACAAAGAATTAATTGTTAGCACAACACAAGCAGGGATGCTCTATGATCTCCCCACCACAGCTTGCACTTCATTCATATTTTCAAAATCTTTTGGAAAATCACTGCAGTTGAAGACATTTCTTTTCTTATTATTTTTAATGAAATCTGAAATGCTTGACATCAAGACAGCTCAACAGAAGCATTAGTACAATAATAAAATGCGTGTTTGGGGCCTGATAATATCCTCTTTGGCAGTCTGGATGATGAAAGCTTATTTCAAGCACAGGAAACATGGTAAAAGAAGATACAAAGCCAAAAGGTGGAAATGTGAAGAGTTAACAGAGCAAGAAAGAGAGCACAGATCCAGAGAAGTGAAATTACATCATTCTTGAAAATTAGGGAGAATAGTTTGTACAACAAAAATAAGTGAATTAGGTGAATAAAAATAGCTGTGACATTGCTGGAAAAGAAGAGAAAGAGAACGCCACCAATACTGATGTTCTAGCTAGACTAAGAAGGGGAGAAAATGGGGAAACCACAGCTCATTGCCATGGTAAGGAAATTGTTTGGGGGGGGGGAGAAATAAAAGGGCAAGGATTTTGGTGGCAAGTATTACGTAAAGCTCTAGAAATTAAGGTAATGAATTATGACATGCTTCTTGTCACAATGAATAAAAAATAAAGCAGCAACTTTACAAAAAAGTAATTTTCTTGTCAGGAAAAAGCCCATTTTATCACAATGCTTCTATAGCATAGACTACAACAGAGTGTAGAAACACTGGGTAAGCTTAATGGATATTGTGGATGCTGGAGCCAATGTGGTGACTCAATGTGGAGCTTAATACTTCTCTTGCAGCTCAGCTATCTTCACCACAATTAATTTTGCAAGAGCAGGCCATTATCTCAATTCTTCATCTGTCTTCCTGTATCTTCCAGCAGAAGGTTACATGTGATTAAATCAGATTATAAAGACTCAAAACTAAATACCAAGATCATAAAGTGATAGTTGGGGAAGTAATGAAACAAAACAGAAAGGGAAAGACGACGCAGAGAACTGGATTATGAGAAAAGTTAGATGTTTAGTTCTGATAAAGCCTAGACTAGAAATGACTGAGTTACAATACCTGTCAGATAACTAACTGCAAAAGCAAAAATTATTCAAGACGCATGAATCCAGACTCTCACACAAAGAGAGGTCTTTGGGAGCATGGCAGTCAATCTGAAAGGGGAAAAACGCCACAATTTCTGACATGTTAGCTACTGAAGCACGATAACAGATAATATGTTCAAGATTTCTGTTTCTGAAATACCCAGAACTTTGTACTAACCTACAAAGATAAGCCTGAGATTAAGGGTGGGTTTGCCAGCATTTACAGCGGACCACCAGTAAATACACTGTCATGAGTCCAAACGGCTATCAATAAGTGGTGTAGAAGACAAGGGAACTGCAGGGAAATCAATCCAAACTGAAACACCAATAGTAAAACCACTAGAATAGAATAAATGATCAAAAGGAAAAAAAAAAACCACAACATGTATGAGATTTTAAAGTCTACAGTCTTATGAAAAAAAAAGAAAAATATAAATTTTTTTTTTTAATTAGTCAACAGAAAATAAAGGGCTTCACTCACCTCACCCCCAAAACCTGCTATTTCAAGGTCATCGGCAGTGAAGGCTACTAGCTCCTTGTAAGAGATGGCCAGTTATAGGAAGGCTAACTTTGGGCAAGTACTAGAGACCTCAGGAAAAGAAAGGAGATACTGGTATGGTTACAGTTAAGACTTGCTTTGGAAAGAGTGACAAAGTGAGATGACAAAGTAGTTTTATAAACAAACAAATACTCCTTTAAAATCTAGTCCTATTATTTATTCTGGTAAGGTAAATATTGGTACCGTAAACCTTGTGAGACATTAATTTGGAAAAAATTTGTTTGTTCTACTAGCATAATGGCCCTTTCATTGCATTTATCTCCTTTAGAACAATGCAAATCTTTCTCCACAGAACAGGCAGAGAGCAAGGGATCAAAAGCAACAACTGTAACAAAATGCAGACAAAATTCAACTGGCAATTTTACCATCCAAAGCAGGACTCATTCTACTTCCTGCAACATTTAAAGACCTGCTTCTATCTCAAAACTTAGTACTATCAGACTGCCAAATCTTTAAACAAAAATCTTAAAACAAAATATTCAGTTTCTTTATAGCTTCTGCTAAGTGATCCCCTCCATTGGTGGATATTTTCCTCGCCTGTGTCATAGTCTTTTCCATTTATATTCCCCATCTGAGTAGTTAACTGTGTTTTCTCAAGACACGGAACCAGTCCAATTTGCTATCACGCTGCCAAATCTGTTTCATACAAATTCTGTCTCTCTGTGTGTGCACGTGTGTGTGAAAAAGCACGAGATACAGAGACAGCGCGCACCACGTATCCTCATTAACTGGAGAGATATATAATTAAACAAGAAGGGGTTAAAGCGTACATTAGCCTATTCTACTTTTCTATCTATTGCTTTTTACAAAGCTTTCATATGTCTTCTTCCTTGTTTCTGAAAGCTAACCGTCCCTTCTCCCTTTCAGGAAGGTTGACATTTGACAGCTTAACATAGCTGACAGGGTTACCCAACAGCCCACCCTCCCTATTCTCAATCCAATTAGACCTCTAATCCTCCAGATGAAAGGCCCAACTACTCACGTTCCTCATGACAACGACAGCTATTGATTATTTGTCACTACAGCTAACACCTTCTCTGTCGAGGCCACTCTGACAGAAGCAAACCTACCAAATTAGACAGCACTTTATCTGCCCTGGAGGCCAAATGGCACAACAAGTAAAGGCTAATAAATGGTATAAAAATGAACAAATCATAACATTATGACAGGTTGATCGTTGCCAGCAGCTTCACAGCTCAAGCTTGATGCTCCGTTAGACCTGTTCCTTCTCTTTTCTCTTCCACTCGTGCTCCAACTTTGACTGAATTAAAGGCCAGAACAATTAAGGCATTTGACCAGCAAAGATAAGCTAGGATAGAAGTATCATCAAGGGACACAAATGTCAATAGCAGACTACAGTTTGTCAATAAAAACATTCCAGGGATGCAAATGCTCATGACTCTGCTCTCCACTAGGCTGTACTGACTCCCTTTGTACAGAGCTCTTCTCAAGCCCAGGCAGAAACCCCGGAAAAATTAACCCCAGAAAACCAAGCTTGAGCTGGGAAGTGTTCTTATCAGACAGGCATTTGCATCATTAAAAAAGGAATTCCAATATCAAGCACATGACAGAGAGATGTTACGGTTGTTATTCCATTTAATATCTATGAAATTTCCCTTTCTTTTTAGTGGAGTGATATAAGCCAGGAATAACATCATTTGACTTTATCATTATAAATTTTCTTCAATTGTTTCTCAAGGAAAAAAGAAAAAAGTCTGGTTTTAGGACAATATGCAGTTATCTAGTAAGATAGGACCTAGTCACAGTATCGTAGAATCATTTAGTTTGGAACATCTAGTAACATAGAGTCACATCACAGTAAGGCAAACTGAAAAGCAGCAACAACATGTAGCATTTTTACAGTGGCACTATCCCAAAACATTAACAGTGAGATTAGAGGCACAGCCCCTGAACTGAGGCTGTTTCATGAAACAAACAACAAAAAGAAAACATTAAAAAACCCCAAACAAACAACAAAACAAAACCCCACAAAATAAAACACCACAACTGCGGGAACATTGTTAAGATCATACAAGCACAAGAATAATGTGAGTGAAGATACACAAGTTCTTGAAACAGTTAAAAAGCAATTAGTACTGCCCTGCTACAATTAATTAGTTGATTTCTCAACTATGCCAAAAAGAACGTATTTTCCAGCAAGGGATTCCTATGCTTCTGAAATTACTTACCAGCAATAAAATAATGTTCAACCAAATTGCGTTAAAACGTATATAAAAGCTTATTTAGTTAAAAGACTACATAAGACATGAAGATCTGCTATTGTGCTTTGGAAAAATCTAGAGTTTAACTGAGGAAAACATTCCTGTGTAACATCTAGGTCATACACATATAGGAAACAACAGGCAAGTGCAGCCTAGTAGTATTTTTAAAAAGTCAAACACTGGGAAAAGATTTATTCGGGGGGAAAAAAAAGTCTAATTGCGTATTATTTGTTCTCAGACTGTCTGAACTTCTTAGGCTTGCAAACAGTCGTATGGACGAGCAGATACTTATCAACCGTTTCAGACACAGGTGATTAAACTCCTCAAAAGGTGGGCACTTCCATACGGCATTATCACAAAATACAGGTATTTAAATGCACACTTTGGCAAACAGATCCCTTAAGATCACTATTGCCCGAGGGAAAACCCGAACCTAGAGGACAATTTAGGTAAGCTGGGTCTCCCAAAACTCAAGCAAACTGGTAAAAAACCCCACCCTGAAAAGTGTGAAATGGTACATAATATTTCCAGGAGTACATTTAAACGACTACTGCCCCGCTCTAAAGCGTAGGCGCAACGTAATGACTGACAGCAAAGAGCAGACAAACGCTTTCCTCTACCGTCCCGCCCTTGCCCCAGCGAAATCGCGTCGGAGCTCCCCGCGCCCGCCGCGGCGCCGACCCGCCCCGAGGGCGACCTTTAGCGGCGCGGCCGGGCCGGCCCGCCGCAGCGGGCAGAAGCCGGCTAACGCACGCTCGCCTCCTCCCCTCACCCACCAGGAGGCCGCGGCGTCCTCGGGGGCTGTCGGGGGTTTGCCAACACGAAAAATTCCCTCCCTGTTCGTATTGTACACCTCCTACTACCCCTAGGCTATATTCTGATAACCCTAGGGCCTGTTCTTATGCAGCAGATTCGGATCCTTTTTAACGCGTAGGCTTACGGAGGAAAGGAACGCGTATCATCCCCCCATTTTGACTTTACCTAGCTCATTAAAAGCATGCCCGTTTGGGCTTCTTTTTAGTACTTTAAAGGATTTTCATGGGTTTTAATCTTCATCTATGATGGCTAAACCCCAGCGTTACGCTAGAGGACCAGCTGGTGCCAAGCAGTGAAGAATCACACAGAATCACAGAGGTGGGAAAAGACCCGTAAGATCACCCAGTCCAACCACTGACCCAACACTACTGTACCCACTAGACCATGTCCTCAAGCGCCACGTTCCTTGAACACCCCCAGGGGTGGTAACTCCACCACTTCCTTGGGCAGCCTGTTCCAATGCCTGACCACTATCTCAGTGAAGAAGTTTTTCCTAATATCTATCTATCTATAGATTCCATCTAAAGAAAAATGGCTATTCTTCATTTCTAATCATACCAGCAAAACCTGTAAATGTCTCTGCATACGTGTCAGACTTATGAACCCAGTGAGCTCTCTCCCCTATTATTGTTCCAGAGCTTTCTTCTGCAAGATTTACTGTATCTGGTTTATAATCACCGTTCTTGATAGAAGTGTGAATCTTTTCCACCATTACATTGCCAGAACCAGCCAAGATTTACTGCCATGTTTTTCAAGTTGTGTTCCAGGTGATGTGCCTCCATGAGAATCATATCTGAACATCCTTTACACACAGCAGGAGCTAATCCATTCATCTTCGTAAAAACCTTGTGTTTATATAGGAAGGATTTATTCTTTGTTCTTCTTTTCTATTAGGTTTGCAACCCTCACGATCAAAACGCCTTCAAAATACGGATGCTACAATGACGGCTCCCAGTCTGAAGCATCCACTGCCCCAAGCAACTGGAGGTCACCACTTCATCTCATCTCCACGTAAAAGAGAGGGCGCTACCCTTGGTCCATCCCCTTCTGCACAAAAATACCCTACTATTGTAATATTTCTCCAATTATGCTACAAGTGCTCCAGCTCCATCCACCTTCCGCTTTTGCTTCTACAATTCTAAATGGGGAGAAACAGTATTTCGCTATTACGAGTGGAAGTAGACAGAAGCGTTCTGTCTACAGCAGGCTATAGACCAAACCCACCAGATACTTGCTGTGTAAGGCATTTTAGTACCTCAGCCTGCTCCATTTCTTCTCTTTCACAGTCCAACACCACACAAAGACAATAACAACTTCTGTTTAGCCATGCTGCAGTTCCTTTGATGCTCAAAATGACTCCTGGAAAGGAGGTACATTCAGGGAGGCAGCCACAAATAGCAAGTTATATTTTCAAATATGTTTTATTACAGCAAGTCTAGTAACTGTTACTAAAATAATTTAAAAGTCAGTTTTACACATGCCATAGCCTATAGATATTCATACCAAATGTATCACTGCAGTCTGTATACAGTCTGATCTTTAGCCACCCTGAAAGTCTGATCTTGAAGTCAAAAGCCTAACTTTGGCATGTAAATTTTTGCATAACCTTGTCTTAAAATGTGATTTCATACTAACACAAAACCAGTTAGAAATCAAATTCAGATAATATCTGCTGTGCAACTGAAACCTGACTTGTAGAACAGTATTTCTACAGCTGTATCTTCTGCAGACAAGAGAACTGTCTGCATTTTAACCCACAGTTTGCAGTAGAGACACATGATTGCTGGATACCAAGTGACCTAACACTTAATGAGCAACGCACAATGTGCATGTTCTTGCCCTGTTATGAGGCATGACGAAGTGTGTAAGGTGAAAATGCATTGCCTGAAAATAGAAGAATCGCGTGTTGATCTTGCCAAGTAGTGCCCAAATCAAGCTCTCCATTCCAACAAAACTGTTGTCAAGCTTCCTGTTTCAATTATGCTGCTCTATAATGTTTACTACAACCGACCCGGAAAGCCTTCCCTCTCCTTCACATCTGCGATGCCCTAATCCGTTTCCCTGAGGAAACCCTTCTTCCCTGTGAGGGTGCCAGAGCCCTGGAACAGGCTGCCCAGAGAGGTGGGGGAGTCTCCTTCCCTGGAGACTTTCCAAAGCCGCCTGGACTTGTTCCTGTGTGATCTGCTCTAGGTGATCCTGCTCTGGCAGGGGGGTTGGACTAAATGGTCCAACCCCTAACACCCTGTGAATCTGTGTAATGAATCAAGATACAGAATTTCTGAAGCTGAAGAATATACAAGACAGTGCTGTGACCATTCTTATAATATCTAGTGTTGCTTGATTTCCCAGAACCTTTTTGGACCGATCATTTCTCTCTCTAGCTACATGCAAAACTGCTTACCTAACACTGGTCTCCCCAAGATGCTTCTATCTTCTGTTATTCTGTGTATGAACATGTTCCAAGCCACCCTGCACATTTCAGTGGAGAAACAGTGAAATTTAAGATGCCCTGGAGCTATGCTGGAATGCTGAGTTTTGTAAGAGGAGATCAATACTTAGATTTCAACATCACCATTTCATACCATAATACTTTGCTCACTGATCAGTAAATCAAGAGAGGATAATGCAGAGGCAAGTGGGAATATTAACAAAATTTAAAGAACTGTCTGTAGCAGAATTAGAGAGACAGAAAGCAAGCCACAGCTGCTATTTATCAAACAAAACAAACTTGAGAAAGGTGCCCTTGTCCTCCCTCAACTCAAATGGAACACTGCTGAACTTTTACCTAAGGTTTTAAGAATATTTTTCATGATGTCAAGGTTCATTTAGGAAGCTCCAGCCCTGCATAGTCTCTGGCTGCTTTATTATACCTTCTTGGTGCTGACAGCACAACTTTCTGGGGTCTATATTGTAAATCAGTTCCCTGTAACAATGTTTTTTCTTCCTAAACTTTTCCTGTAGTTATTTTTAACCACTTCAATTAGGCTTACAGCACAGATCAACAGTAGCATCAGCACAACCCACAGTGAAACGCATTTGGGAGCAGGAGGACTTGTGCTAAACAGGCAGAAAATGAACCGTTACTTTGTAGAGTTCATTTTCTGTTGATTCACTGAACAGCCAGTGGTTCTGTAGTTGTGAAAAGGGGTCAGGGGAAGGCCATGCGCAGCACCAACCCTTTGGTAGGTACATCAGCTTATCTGTAATACAACGCATACAAATCAAGGAACGCATACAAGGAACTGGACCTTCTGCCCTTGAGCATCTTCAGGTTGCGTTCACTAGAGAGAACCCTTTGTTCCAGAAAGTAAAGAAAACATTTGTATCACAGCTATTGTCTGTGGCTTAATTAAACACAGAGGAAACTGTAGTCCTGCATGTACAAAATTCACCTCTTCTGGCTGGTTGGCCAACATTCCTGTTTCAAGCCTTGGTTTGTCAAACTGTATGTTCACGTGAAAGTACAACAGAATTAACGTAAAGCTCATTCATACTTCATGAACCTACTATAGGCACAGAATTAATAATACTCATTATAAGCTCTCACTTAAGGGGGAACACCACAAAAGGTTACCAGCCTAGGGAAAAAAAAGAACATGAACTGACCACCACCGTCACTGAAAGGCCTGTAATTATTTATTTTCATGATACAGATTGGGAAAGTAAGTTAGAAGCGCATGTGCTCTTTGATGCAGTTCAAATAATGCCTTATGAACGACTTGAGAGACTACAGCTCCAGGACACAGATCCTGAAGAAGTTGGTCAGGGGAAAATGTGTAAGATTGCTCCCAGGCAAGTTTGTTTAAGAGTTTTTAATACAAACATCTTTCATTTGGACAAGAAAGGGGAAGTAACATTGTGAGGCTCTTGGACTACCTCGACTGTACTCAACAGATTAGATTTGGGAATAAGCTTTCATAAAGTAAGTGAACTAAAGACTACCTTCTGTTTCTAATTTTCTGCCATGTCTTATCCTTGCCACAGGTTGTCTTTCCTTACTTTCTTTTTCACCTGTATAGTTACTGGTGAGTATACAGGAACAACAATTTTTTCTAGTTTAAGTAAAATTACAATTAAAGATCACTATAATATACCCTCCTACTTCACAGAAGAGAATTCCTAACTGCATCCTGGATGTACTGTTATTTATCAATAAATGTCTCAGCAAAGAATTAATATAACCTACAGAATATTTAATCTTCTAGATAATGAAAGACAGTTTCCCACTGGGGTGGTATTAATCTTCCTGAAGCCAAAATTAATATCTTCCTGACAGTTAAGCATCCTGATAGATTATTTTAAGTGCATATTATTAGCATCCAACAACAAAACTATTGAATTTTTTCTTCCATCCCTGTTAACACAAAAGGCTGTGCTTGGGGAATTCATAGAAATCGTTACTTCCCCAGAGTAAACAAATTGCTAATAAGTGAGTATCCTCTGTGAGAATTTCTGAAAGAAGCAGACCTGTTTTTTCGCTTACATTAAACTGGAACTACTTAATGGAAGATAAATATACAGGTAATTTGGCTATGTACAAACATTTCAGAAGTATCACACGTGGGTGTTTAAGCAAGTTGTACTTTGGGATTAGAAGCAAATTGCTACCAGAATGCTTACAAGTAAAAATGAATGTCTAGTTAATTGCAAACCCAGTACTCATATCTGTCTCCACAGCCTGTTTATTTCACAATAATCTAAGTTCTACCAGCTTAAACGATCTGTACCCACACAGTAATACAATTCCTCCGTGTGAAATCACTGGTAAATTATGTTAATGATTTTACTTCTGTTGCAATCAGTCACTGTTTCAGCTCCCAGCAAATTACACGGAGTCACAACTGTCCTCTGAAACTCCTATGGCAATCTTCACAGGCGCACTCCTGCAATAATTTGTATCATTTTTCTGGTGGGTTTTGATTTTCAGGGTCTTTTTTGACTGTGTTTTAATTTAAATTTTCCAAAGTTGACTTGACCTCTCTTTTTTTTTTTTTTTTTGAAAGGTCGTGCACCCTTTCAAAACTGCATGGGAAATCTATTTCAAGTGGTATCAACAGCTGACATTTCTGACCCTACCTTATTAAATTCAGGAAAATTTTGCCAAGAAAGGTGTGAGAACACTTATGCTTAATCTGCTATCAAAGAAAGGTGGGTACACAGACCAATAGGTAAGGGAATACCCTAACTCTTACTTCCAGAATGACATTAATGAAGTCTGAGACAGAGAGATTACAAGAACCCTTTGCTGAGAAACTGATACATCTCCCCAGGTAACTGTTGCTTTATAGACGTGCTCCAGTGCCAAAAGCCGTTTGGACGAAGCATGGCAAGACAAGGATGACAAAGCAATTTTGAGTTCTGAGACCTCAGACCGGTTAGTTTCCTCACTAACTGGTAAAGATGACCTGGATATGAAAACCACATTAGAACCTCTGTATTATCAACTAATAAGGATTTGAATTTTGATCACTGGATGTGATTGCTAGCGTTTTGGAGGACTGGAAGAAAGGCTTATACTAAGTAAAATCCTTATGCAACAGCAATAACAAACATGACGAGGAGCAAAACTGTCTGTTCTTCTGCAGACAACAGCTGGAAGAATAAAACTTTCAGAAAGGTGGAAGTTAAAAATAAAAATAAAATATAATAGAGCTGATATGTACATATGTATACGTATACACACGCTCACCAGTTACAGCCAAGTTTATAAGTCACAAAGGTGTAGTCAGAATCTAGTTATGTGAGTGTTAATGGGATGATGTTCATTATGTTCAAAGCTGTTCATTTAAGTCTATGCACCAGAATTCCATCCTAGAGAAGAAAGGCAATTAAGAGTCCTGAAGCATTTTACTTAATATTCATGATTTATGATTGAATTCAGGGCTATGCCACATTTCTGAATGTTTGTCCTGTAACAGGGATTAAAAAAAACCAAACATGAAAACTATTTTACTAAGACTGAAAGACATGAACTGGCAGTCGTTTTTAGTTAGCTAGTCTTCAGAAAGCCTTGAGACGGAAAACCAGGAACAGCTTCGTCTCAAGTGAGCAGGCATTTCTACCAACATCTTAGCACAGTTATTTGACGGTGGAGAGACGAGAAAGGAAAGACCTTACACTGGTTGCAGTTTTAGCTGATACTGAAGGAAAGAAGTATTGCAAGATTCTCTGACAGACAAATGGCAAAAAGCATCCTGCAGAGAATGATTTTTCTTTCGATAACCAGGATTACTAACAGGAGACTCACCATCTTGAATCTAAAGCCATGAAAGAAGACATTCAGCTTCCTTCTGTCCAAGATGGCTAAATCATTCCTTCTGTTTGGCATTAGAAGAATACCTTCTCACAAACTCTTTGCCTCTGAGACAGTTCTGTGGCTCCCAAATACAGCAGAGACCAATTTTTGTCAAATCAACTGCAAGGCTGTTTCAGAGAAACACCTGTGAAGGAAGCCTGTGGAATGGTAACCTAAAGAGACTCAGGTATTCTGGCAACAAACCCTAGCCCTCTGGACATCTGCTGTGATCTGATGATTAAGGTGTTCCAAAAGCACTCCCAAAAGACAGCAAAAAGATGGCAAAAGTAATTCTAGTAGCTAGAGAGGAAAGTTCCTACTCAGGAAACATAACTTCATCTACATCCATCTGCTTTAGCTGAGAACGTGTGTGCAAAAATGTCTTCTCTTCTCTGCTTCTTCACTGGATGCATGTAAAGGTCTGTCCATTAATCTTAATTTCTCCCTTCAAAGAAAATGAAAATTAGGATGCAACTCAAGTGCAATTTAGGAATCTGAAATCTCTAAGCACTGTCATTCTGTGACTACAAATGAATGGAGATGTAGAAAGTCATGTCAACCTGTCTTGAAGAAGTGCAGGACAGTGACTGACTGACTCACAAGCCTGAACACAAAAAACGCCATGAAGTGGCCCTGGTAAGTATGGAGATTCATGATTAACCAACACTGACAATAAAACTTTGGAAACGGGTGATCTCACAGCATGTTTCTTTTTCTGTCTGAAAGTCAGCTTCTGGTAATGGTCACTGAGGAAAATGTCCTTTTACTTTAGAAGGGGGGGGTTGGGGGTGGAATTTAGCCCTTATGTTAGAGGAGAACATAAACCAAAAGTGGCAGAGAGAAATAAGAAGAATGCAAAACAGTATTTAAACAGCCAAAACTGCATGGAACATAACGTTGTTCTGAATTTTAATTTTATATATTTTGCAGAAGGCATTCATGACAGAAATGCAAGTCTTAAACTGTTAATAAGGGAAGACTGAAGATAAAATTTTACACACATGAAATGTTCATTTCATAAGCTGACAGCAATAGTAACTGCTTAGAAGGCAGAGAATGCAGTTTTACAGGACAGCTGAGCAGCCAGCCAGATGCAAAGCAGCTGCATGGGCTGTCTCCTGACCACTTTTTGTCACCCCAGCGCTATGATGGCCCAAGCCCTTACGTGGCTATGGGGTGAATCATGTCTGTCTAGTACACTACACAATAAGTGGGTGACTGCGTAAAATCTTCTGCAAAAACAGCGTGAGATAAGGCTGTACCTTTTTGCTCAGCTGCACTGTCAACTGGAAACACATCTAAGATGATCCAGGTATCACATGGTACAAATATCACAGGGTGCAAACCGCCCTTTCATGATTGCAGCACAGCCTAAAGGAACTGAAGAACCCACGCAGTTAAATGGTATTATGCCAAGGCAAAATATCTCTTGCCTTGAATAGCTGCAATACAAAACCCCACAATATGAGCATATAGACAGAGATTTAAACAAGAATTTATATTGTTTTAATATGCTAAAATGTGTTTTAAAAATCTGGGGAAAATTTAATTTTCAAAATTAATTTTTGATATTATTAAAATGTTCATTTGCCTAACAGGTCATAAAATCTACAGCCTATACGAGCACCAGGCAAGTAGAGCATCTTATAGCAAGTTTTTTAGTCTGACATTGTTATGGTTATGAAATACCTACCTTTGAAACCATGACATTCACAGTAAGGTGGTTACTTCGAAATATGAAGTTAACCCTGGCACACTAAACGCAAGGTTATGACGATGACTGAAATACTTCATCAGGGTATTGTGGTATGTAACCAAATAGATGAATTAGCCTGTTTTAACTCAACCATAACTTCGTTATGGTGGTAGTCAAGTAGCTCAGTGCATTACTGTACACATTCCAAGAATGCATTCATGCTAGTATTTAATAGTTAACACCTTTACCTAAGGAATTTCTAAGTTTAAAGTATTAAACAAACACTTAATTCCCAGTACGAGATGCAGTAACACAGACCACGCAGTTCCTATGGACTCTCATGCAACTGTAACTGAACAATGTCATCCTATAGTCTTCCCAGATGGTTCTCTAGTCAACTGCATATATCCCTCCTTACTAAATGCTGTGACCATCCTATAGCTACATTTATGTAAACCTAACTAAAACAAAATAAAATGCAGAGCATATTAAAAAGTGTATAAAACATCTGAACAATGTGAGTGATGAACAGGGGACAAGTTTATAAGAAATAGAAATGGTTTGCTACAAAAATCATGCCAGACACTCTAACTGGTACCAAAAGTCACAGCTTAGATAGGCAAAACAACCTTAACTTTTGAGCAGTTCCAGTTTTAAACATACTATAAAAGGTAAAATAGTAAATAAAAGCTGTTCCTTTCAATTTGAGTTTTTCATCTTCTCTGTGTAGTCTTTTTAATAGTTTATGAACTCAAACTTCTTGGTTAGCTAGCTAACCCAGCCTTTTTTTCCTCTGTCAGCAGTTTCCTCATTCTTCTGTAACTGTGGACACTTCCCCCAGCTCTAAACACACTCAAAATTTATTGCAGCTCTGAAGTCACACTTCAAATTACCTTTTGTTTTATTGTTAAATACTTCCTTTAACACCTCTTCAGTGGGACAATGTAATTGGACAATATTACAGACTTAAATTGTAGAAGGAAACACAAACACTAATGCATTTTCTGCCTAGTCGAGGAAAGGATTTGGTATTCTGTATCCTTGAAATTCTCAGACACGGCACTCATAATTAACAGTAAGTACATGGCCTTATATCCACTGAAATTAATACTAACATCCTGAGGAGTATCAGAGTGTACAAAATTTAGTCTTTAGCTAGAACTGGCCATCCCAAAATAGACAAGGACTATTTTTCCTAGAAAGTACAAGTTTTGAAAACAGCAATGAATTATACTGTCTTCTGCAGACAGCTACAAATACACTGAGTAAAAACATTAAAACATAAAAATAACCCTCCAATGATTTACCTTGCGAAGGGCCAAGCTTTTAAAACTCATAGCATTATTTGCCTCTAAAATAACAAAAGCCTCTAAAGATACAACAGGCTTACTCAATACAAGAAAATCTCCTTTATATCCATTGTGAACACCGCAAGTTTATACAATGGCAGAACACTTTTCATGTGATTACCTTTTGTGCAGCAAGATGGAGAGCAGTTCTTCGGCTACGATCAGCTCTGTTAACATCGGCTCCAGCCTTCAGCAATGCCTCTGCACAGTCCAGCCTGTCAGCCAACACACAGTACATAAGTGGAGTTCTCCCAAACTGGTCCTCCTTGTCTTTCAGCTCAGAGTTTCCTTAAAAAAAAAAAAAAAATCACATGAAACAATTAGGTCTATGAGTATCTAAGAGTAGTACATTTTTATTAAAAGGGTTAATTAAAGTAATAATTATAAATTAAAAAGTGCTAATTATAAATTAACAGTGATCAAAATAGAAGAGTATAAGATAAACCCAAAGTTACTATTGTTTACTCTGTTTTTACTCATATTTGTAGGACATTTCAAAATATATTTAAAGAAAAAAGCACATGTGGAAAACATTCGTTTCAAAAATACACCTACCACAATAACATGCTGCAGCAGCATAATTATAAATAAATTTTAAATAGTTATAGAGATCTTGGCTGCAAAGATTACTTTAAAAAAATATCAACAGCAAGTAAAACAAACATTCCTTCTGAAACCTGTAAACACTGTAACTAAAACAAGCTCTGAAGCTTACTCACAGCAATGTTTATTTTAAAAGCATAAACATGTCAATATTACATCAATATCATTTTCTTCATAGTTCCTTAAAATATGGCATCTACTAAAATACTTCTTGCGCTTTCTCGAATTGATAGTTATTAAAGACAGCAATTAAGCTGAACAAGAAGTCTGAGATCCCATCAAAAAAATCAAAACATTGTATTCCTACTCATAGTATAAAAAACCAAACCCAAACCACTATGCATCCTCCACTAGAAAGTTTCTATTACCTCACTACATGGAAACTGTGTCACACATACCACCACCTGCTCAGATGGACAGTTATATAATGTCAGTACTGTGGTTCCTTATATAAACCTCTGAATGCAATAATTAATTTTTTTTTGTGTTTAAGCTTGCTTAACACTGTCATTTGCTAATCTCACTCAAATCCAAGCCTTGTTTTCTGCTTTGGTTTTCAAAGCGTATCACCATTCCTCCCCCTACATGGCTCCCACGGATATATCAGAATACAATGTATACAGACAAAACGTTGCCCGCATCGATGCCTTCGCTTCCACAGACTTTACATTCCCACCGTATGATCAACAGCCTCATTTAAAGCACAACCCCCTAGTTCTCACATCTCATTTTATTTAGACTGCCATGAATGTAGAAAAATGTGTCCATTTATTTTGGTTTTCTACCCAACTTCAAGCAGCTTGAATAGGATGCTACGTTTCCCCACTGTATTACTACACAGATGAAGATACAGAATAGCTACGATTCCACCTTCCATGTATAAGCCACTGGGAACTGCACATACCCCTGTCAGCTTCTCCTCTTTTTTACCTTTAGAAACCTCCTTATAATGAGCATGACAGCTAAGTCTTAGACTTTTTTCAACACATAAATGGCCAAAGTATATTTTTATACTGAATAAAAATCAAATAATAAATACAATAGTAGAAAATTTTATTTGTAAATTTATACTGGTTCACAGAATCACAGAGTGTTAGGGGTTGGAAGGGACCTCTAGAGATCATCTAGTCCAACCCCCCTGCCAGAGCAGGATCCCCTAGAGCAGGTCACACAGGAACAAGTCCAGGTGGCTTTGGAAAGTCTCCAGGGAAGGAGACTCCCCCACCTCTCTGGGCAGCCTGTTCCAGGGCTCTGGCACCCTCACAGGGAAGAAGGGTTTCCTCATGTTCACGTAGAACCTTCTGTTTTCCAGTTTATGGCCATTGCCCCTGGTCCTGCCACTGGACACCACTGAGAAGAGCCTGGCCCCACCCTCCTGACACCCACCCTTTAGATATTGATAAGCATTGATAAGATCCCCCCTCAGCCTCCCTTTCTCCAAGCTGAACAGACCCAGCTCTCTCAGCCTTTCCTCAGATGGAAGGTGCTCCAGGCCCTTCATCACCTCAGTGGCCCTGCCTGGACCCTCTCCAGTAGCTCCTTGTCCTTCTGGAACTGGGGAGCCCAGAACTGGACACAGTACTCCAGGTGAGGCCTCACCAGCACAGAGTAGAGGGGGAGGATAACTTCCCTCGACCTGAAGGTTTTTTCCTGTGGGACCTTGCACAAAAGCTGCATAAGAATCTGGTCCGAACTTTTCTTAAACTAGAGAAGGTAAAGCATTGGATATATATTACTCGTTGCTCTTCACATTGAAACAAAAAACAGCAAAAGAGCTTAATTAGATGGTAGCATATTTAAAAGTAATTTTTAAGACTTTTAAAAATATTTCGCAATATGTTTCTAAAGGGGAATTAAAAGTTGTGTAAATTGAAAGGTATTTGGATTATTATTTATGTCCTGTTATACAGAACTATGTTTTGACATGAAAAATTAAATAGGTATTATAGTTTTTACTAACAGAAGTACATATTTGATACCATTAAAATGCTAATTCTTATCAACATTTTAAAGAAAAAACCTTCTGTAAATATTCATTTAAGTGTCATCATGTTTTCATTATTAAAGCCTATAGTCCCTTACTACTCAAAATGAAAAGCTGTAAATATATCAAATGCATCAGAACGCAGCGTGTAGAAAAAAATGATGTCTAATTAATTACATGGCCATTAAGAAATAATTCAAAATGGAACACAGGAGTTACACACGGGAATCCAATATTTTTTTATTTTCCCTAACTTGTTAAAACATTTGTTAGACTTTCATTTCACAGCATTACAGTTCCATTGCAGGCTGGATGAAGTTTCAAGATCATTCATTCCTCTACTATTAGAAAGAAGAATTTTAAAAGTTATAGACATTTGTGAAACTGTTGATATCTTATGTTTCAATATTTTAGCCAACAATAAATGCTTTTTCCATTCAACGGAGCACTGTACAGAAACACCAAAGACAGTTATGAACAACCGTGCAGCCCTGTGCAGCAACACAGAGATAGTGAGGCCCAAAGCATAATTTCACATGGCACTGCTCTCAGGCAACAAGCCAGTTTATTTAATTAGCTAAGCAGAATCAGGTGCTCTTCCAGTGGTAGTTCAGCCTGGTAATTCCGACATCACTAAACCATATTCCACTGCTCAGTTATTGAGGAATAATGAGACACTAACCTCAACAGTATCTTAAATTTGATGAAGATTACGGGACTTACACAATCACATGTATTTTTAAAAAGAAATACATAAACATGCGTTTCTCCCAATAAGATACATGCACATGGCTTATGCTCATATAACACACTTGTTCTTAAATCAGCAGTGTGCAAAACTAGTCTGCCTGCCGGAAATTTCAAGTTCCCCTTCTGTTATATAATGTTAGAGGATATACCAAATGTGGAGACTAAATGAAACAAATGGGTAAGGTCAACACGAGCAAAAATAGCCTAAAGCTCAAGGACAACCCAGCCAAGTAGAGCAACGAACACGTAATTTCATGTACAGCTCCCAAAGAGTGATGTAGCTGATGACAAAGAGTCTCCATGACTGCAGACAGTCTGAGTAAAATATGAGCAAGACCATCATGACCTGATACCAGTGATTTGCCTGAAGCTGCTGCACTGTTTTTAAGGGAAAGAAACCATCTTCAGCTAACAGCAGGTTTCTTTTTGCCACTATTTCGTTTGCTTACAAGACTCTGTAAGGCCCTTAGAATGGCTGAGGTTCTGTGGGCATTTTCCTTAAAAGGTGTCTCTGTGCTCAGTGTAAGAGACAGACCAAGGACTAGGAGCTACTATATCACTATCGGGTGTTACAGGGGACTAACTTGATAAAATGCACTACCCACAGCACCTTGTGGACCTCACAGTTGCAGTAAATTATTTTCTACAATCACGAAAGCACAGGTAGCCTTCTGAACATTTCCATTCTGGTGTATCTACAATGTGCCGTGGCTAAATTAAATTCTCTTCCACATACCTGCCTAAGACGGCTTGTCTGATCCCTTCTCTTTCAGGAGGAACATCTTCAACCCACCCCAATTATGCACTTCATAAACTTGGTCCCAATGGAGGTCACAAACAGCACAGAATCAAGTGGCCCAATTCCAAAATTTAACTCTCATATTCATACCTCAGCACTTCCTTACATCAGACTAACATTTTCATGCATTTTTCAAACCAGAAGAGGAGAAAGGGCAGGAGGAGGACATGAATTCTGCTTATTTTTTAAAAGACAGACCATCTCTTGTTACTTGCAAGAATCTTGCCTTTTGTAATCTGAGTTTCATTCAACCTCCTATGCAGAACATGGAAGAGAGAAGCAGAGAATCAAACAAAAGCACACAACTGCGTATTTGCAACTCAGAATTTATAGTTAACATTAACAATGGAACATCATATCAAGAGTTTTGGAAGCATTTGTATGTGAGTGATACATGGTAAGGGTTTTAGAATGAGGAGTTGGACTGAACGGACACTTCAGTATAATGACAATTACACGCAGTATTGTGTTCTTAGAAACAATTAAAACAATTGGCTGCATCTTCCTGAAACACTACGTGTGTTAAATGCAAAATGATCCTCCAAATACAAAATTAACTTTTGCTCCCTTTTTGCCCACAATAAAAATCCTACAGATGTGTGTTAACACTGAAGAACTGTAATTAAAGCCATGTTCAGTGTTGTACAAAACACAGAAAATACTGGGAGTATTCCCCAAAGCTTGAGATCATACAATTATAAAACAGTGTGATACAGTTATAAGCAACTCATGCAATGCAAAAAATTAGCACTTTGTTAGAGCATTGGTTATACAATAAACACTTGGCATGTACTGTGCTTTATGGTAGCTGTTTGGAAAGTCCTCTAATTAAGCATCAGTAGTGGTTAACATAAAGGGACACTGTTCCAAAGGCATGTTCCTCTGTATAGATTTTCTACTAACCATTGATTCTGTCTATTCACACATCTTACTGGTACAGGATGTCAAACGGAAGCCAGTACCCAGAACACACGGTATTACTTCAAACACCTGTTCCTTTAAAATCACAGGCTACTGGGCAACAGCTTCCACATGCATCCATACTCACGAATTATATGCAAATCCAACATGCATGTTTGTACACCGCCACACATGCTCCATCAAGCTACAGATGGGAAAAGGAATAACCACCAAACAGCTCAGAGGGGCTACTTTGACTCTTCAATCAGCCCCTATGCCCCTCCTATGTTAACAACCGAATATGGGAAAGTCAGCGAGGAAAGTAATAATGCATTTCGGGGTGAAAAAGCCCTGCCTGAAAGGAGAAAGTCAGCCTTTATGTCACTGCCTGTACCACTAGCCACATAACCAAAATGCAAAGCTTGGCTGTGCTTGGAGAATGCCGTTAAGCAATCCAGCATGTGCACACATAATGCTGAATTACCGTCCTGAATTAGGTGCTGCTGCTAAGTGCAGTCATAAAGTTCAGTGAGTAATGCACCAATTGCTCAATTTACTTCTGGCATCAAGTTATACTTTCAGCAGTGCCTAGTAAACAGCTAAAAATATTACTCTGATGCATTCTTCTTCTGCTAGGCAATACTTTTGGGTTTTTTTGGTCCTGTCCTGGCAGAAGTAAGGTCTGTGTCATATCCTGTCAAAACACGACAAAGCAGAAAAGCCAAATTTTGCTGTAATAGCAAAGGCCACAAGGACGACGCATTTTTCTCTCCCATGTAAAAATAACACACAGCATTTTTATTTTGCTGTTGCATGATTGCCATTAAAAGAACAGTGACTTCCATATTTGGTTCCGATGGCTGTTCTGTGGTGTATTTGACAAGGTGTAGCAGCAATGCAGAAATACTCACTGCTTTGTGTTTTCAAAATACATCTTTTGGCTGTGAGATTAGCAAAAACATACCGAAGCCATTATAAACTCTTTGTTGTTGCTTCTGACTGTTAGCCAGGATCTAAAAGCTCAGACTTTTTTTTCCCCCCTCCACATGCAGGCAGAGAACTTTAAAACCCCCCAGGTATTTCAAGCTACTTTGTAGTTGCATCCCACAGATTTCTAGAAGCATCGGCACATCAACTGCTCATACATTGTTTATAAAATGTTCTACAAAAGAGTGGACAGCACCAAATGCAATCAGTGTACGCTTGAGCCATCAGCTGCCAAAATAAAGTTGAAGGTCCAATAAAAATACTTGTTTCAAGCAGTGGAGCTTCAATAAAGCCAGTTCCCTAATTTTTTTTCTCCTCTTTGAGTTAAATCACTTCTAATTATCTTTTGAGAGAATTAGATATACTTTGTAAAGAAGAACACTTTACTGCTTTCGATACAGCTTAGACAATAGATCCACACAGCTTACTATCTTGTCTTAACACAGGTCAGCAGAAGACACATAAAGACACTTGACTGCTGGTTGAACATGATTACCACTAAATCCTGCACACCCCCTAAAACTGGGAGTTAACAGCATAAATACAGATTAAGTTTCTTGTTATTTGACAGTCATAGAATCACAGAACTGTTTGGTTTTGAAGGGACCTTAAGGATCATCTAGTTCCAAGCCTCTGCCATGGGCAGGGACACCCTCCACTAGACCAGGTTGCTCCAAGCCTCATCCAGCCTGGCCTTGAACACTTCCAGGGATGGGGCACCCACAGCTTCTCTGGGCAACCTGTTCCAGTGCCTCACCACCCTCTCCAGGAAGAACTTCTTCCTGATATCCAATCTAAATCTCCCCACTTTCAGTTTAAACCCATTACCCCTTGTCCTGTCACTACAGGCCCTTGTAAAAAGTCCCTCCCCCAGCTTCCTTGTAGCCCCCTTCAGGTACTGGAAGGCTGCAATAAGGTCTCTCCGGAGCCTTCTCTTCTCCAGGCAGAACAAGCCCAATTTTCCTTCACCATCACCAAGCTCCAGGAATGGGATTTTCAAAAAAGGCTGAGCAAATAAAACCCCTGTTATATCAGCTGGCATTGCATTTAATCAGAAACTGAAAATCAAAGTCTTCAACTATTGTATTACAGCCTTCCAAATGTCTGTAAGGCTAGTTTTGGAACACAGAATATATGCTGCTTTTGAAAACTACCAACCGGGAATGCCATACAGTTTTTGGACAGAGAGAGAAGGCAAAATCCTGAACTTTTCAATGGACAGGGATTTTTTTTGTTTTGTTTTTATTTGAGCTTCAATAGGACCATTAAACTACGTAAAAAATGTAACCGAATTACGTTTAATTTGTCTTGAGAAATACCGTTAGTGTATCAGAATCAAAGCAACAAACAGGGTTGGCCCATTTTGTCCCCAGATACTACACTGTGAAAAGGCTTCACTAACTATAATAAATGATTTGTAAAAACAAGTTTATCAAATTTCCCACAAAACTAATGATTCAAAAAATAAGGACTTGGGGCCAAAATGTCAGCCCAAAGCACTTCTCCATAATTTCAAATTCCCTGAAAGAGGAGTCCTGAATAGCTGATTCAGACTGCAGATCAGAATAACTGATTCAGTGATGCTTCTGATTGCAGCACTTACCAATTTTCTATTTTACTTCACACAGAAGTACCAGTCAAAGGAAACAGATAATAAAAAAAATAAGAAAAATCATTCCTATTTTCAGGACTACTTTATTCTAGAAATACATATAATCAAGAAAGGAAAACATTTTAAAGATTAGAGCAGTAAGTCAAAACCAAAAAACTTCAGTTCTGAAGTAATCAAAATGTATGTACAATGAAAACATTTACCTGCTATTAGCTTTTGGAGGGTACTCTTATCTCCATTAACAGCAGCAGCATGCACTTCAGATGCTAATGAGGAACCACTGAAGAGGCAGTTTGCTGAAATATTCATACTCTTTCAAGGTATTACTGTAGGTCAGATCTGCATCACCAGCATTTTTTCTAGGAATTCAGTTCTAGAAAAAAACCCAACAAAATAGAATGAATTTTATAATGAGTCATTAAAATGACTCAGACAATGCTAAAGAGAATAAACTGTTCCGTTAGAACAAACATATTTCTTATTCCGTGGATTAGATCTACCTCTAGCCAAGATTCAACCAGAAAATGCCAACGTTAAGGAGATACATACATATACATATTATAGATTCATTGCCTTCAAAATAAATTCCTGTCAATAAGTTTTGCAAAAGTCTGCAAAGAGGGTAGTGTTTATCTACAGATCAAACAGAATGTTCTTCAGAGTGCTGGCATGCATGCGTCAATTCAGTAACCAATGAAGTTTGTTATCATGTATCAACTTGATATATTCCTCCAGTACTGAGTATCAGGTAGTATTTTACCAGGATGGTCTGTGGACATATGCAGGATAAGGTTTCTAAGTTGAAGTAGTAGACCTGGACAAGCTTGAGAAGTGGGCATATGGGAACCTCATGAGGTTCAACAAAGGCAAGCGCAAGGTCCTGCACCTGGTTATCAGTACAGGCTGGGGGCTGAATGGATCGAGGGCAGCCCTGAGGAGGACTTGGGGGTAACGGTGGATGAAAAGCTGGACATGAGCCGGCAGTGTGCGCTGGCAGCCCAGAAAGCCAACCGTATCCTGGGCTGTATCAGGAGAAGCGTGGCCAGCAGGTCGAGGGAGGGGATTCTCCCCCTCCACTCTACTCTCGTGAGACCCCACCTGGAGTGCTGTGTCGAGCCCTGGGGTCCACAGCAGAGAAAAGACATGGACCTGTTGGAAGGGGTAGAGATGAGGGCCACAATAACGATCAGAGGGTTGGAATACCTCTGCTGTGAAGGATGGCTGAGAGAGTTGTGGTTATTCAGCCTGGAGAAGGCCCCAGGGAGACCTTACTGCAGCCTTCCAGTACTGAAAGGGGCTCATAAGAAAGATGGGGACAAACATTTTAGCAGGGCCTGTTACAATAGGATGAGGGGTAATGACTTTAAACTAAAAGAGCGTAGATTTAGACTAGATATAAGGAAGTTATGCTTTCCTATGTGGGTGGTGAAGCACTGGAACAGGTTGCCCTGAGAGGTGGTAGATACCCCATCCCTGGAAACATTCAAGGTGAGGCTGGACAGGGCTCTGAGCAACCTGATCTAGTTGAAGGTGTCCCTGCTCACTGCAGCTGAGTTGGAGCAGAAGACCTTTAAAGGTCACTTCCAAATCTAACTACTCTATGATTGTATCTACATGAATATGATTTTGTCCCCTTCTTCTAAATACTCTCCCAACCAACCATTATTTCTAGTTCAATCACTTCCTGAAGTGGACTTGGTTTCTGTGTATTTAGTAATCTGAAAATTCTGGGGTTTTTTTCAATTTATTTCTTTACTACAAACATATCCGGTCTCCTCTTAAGATTATGAAAACTTACAGCATCCACAACATCCACTGGAAAGGAATTCCATGCAACAACCAAACATTGTATGGACAAACCACTTGCTTTCATCTATCTTGTCCTGGCTCTTGCCATCTGAGGGCCCTTAATCCTTGTCCTGGAAGGGAGAGTAAATAAGCAGTTCTTATCCATCAGTAATTATTCTACAGATTTTTAACAGATCCTCCATGATCCTATCTTCCTCAGCTGAGAGTCATAGCCACCTTAGCTGTTACTCAGGCCGCAGCTTTTCTGTATGCATGACCATTTCAACTGACCTTTTTTGGACCTTTTCACAGTTCTGTTCTACCCTATTTGAGATGGAAAGAAAACTCCACTATCCAAGTAGTAGGCAAAACATGGATTTATGCAGTGGTGTAATATCATTCTCATCTTTGTTCTCTGCTTCTCTCCTAAATCACAACTACCACCATAGCTGCCTTCTGAAACAAAACTGCTACCTTTGCTGAACTACCACTGTCTCAAGGTCTTGATAACAATCAGCTCAGATCAACATGCCATTTTGGGAAGGAAGAAGGGCCTGCATGTTGATTTTCTCCAAAAGTATCAAACACGTGAGTTTCTACTTTCAATTTTTGCCATACGTCACATGTGGAATGGGAAACAAACTGAGGTGACCAAACAATAATTGGTCACACACTAGAAAAAAAAAAAAAAAAAAGAGGAGGTATTGCTGAGTCTGTCTACTGAATTCTGGGAATTTTTCACCACATCTTCTCTTCCATGTTAACTTACATATACTCCTTTTTTCCTGTCCCACATTTACATCATAGTACACTCAGAAAACAGCATGAGGAAGCTATTTTGCTTCAACTGGTATGTTCAACCATCTTTGGTTTATTTGTTCTATAAATTTCATATATTGCTACACAGCACCTGTTGTTATTAAGATAATTGCAGATGGATATATATACATCAACACCGGGGGGAAATGCTATTAAAACACCAGAAAAGCATTCACTTTTATGTAAAATGAAGTGAAAATTCCTACAGCAGATATTAAGCATGAAGTAACAAAGGTAAAGGCCTTTACCTGCAAACCAAAAAAAAAACCCCAACCCAAAAACCCAACTTAAAATTCTTAATGCAGTTGTAGACTTCCTAGGAGAGCTGATATGAAAACTAAAACAGGAAGCTTCATGGCAAATCCAATCAGTTACTCAAAGAACCTCTGTACAATCATGGCACCGGTTCATACCACATCCCTGGAATAAACAAAATACGGAACAATGTGGTTGGGCAAACCTGCTCAACAACACATCAATCTACTGCATCCACTCTACATAAAAGCGCTCAGGTATAACTCTGACATTGTCTGAAATATACCACACCATAACTGCAGACAAGACTTTTAACACACTAGTGTCTGCTTCTCCAGCCTGTCCTCAGACAGCCAAGTGCATGTTACACCACTTCTTTCAACGGTTAACTGTATCACTGAACGCTCCTTTCCTAAAGTCTGTTTGGTTGAGTTTTCATGAGCCATCAAAGCGCGCTCACCATGTCCTAAGAAATATAATACCTTACCTTCCAACCTTTCTCCATCATGAAAACTAGTAAAGGTGTGACTTTTCTTCCTCAAAAGCTTACTCTGGATAGAGAGACTACATCAGGTCTATCTACAATATTAAGTGGACCTATACACACCATTGGAATTTTACACTCGTTGGAAGTTTGAGGTACTAGTTTTATTCCCCAGAGTTATCACTGACACATTTTCTTGCATTTTCTTTACATTTTACCCTTCCACAAACAAACAAACTATAACACAAAACATCCAGGGGCAGCAGTGTAAAATTCAGCAAACACTGCAGAACCTAGTAAGGCACCAGGAGCACCCCAACTGCATCAACAGTTATATAAAACTGACTGCATACAGAAGAGAATTAATGATGAAAGATGTTCATAATTTCCAGATGAAAACAACAGCTATATGTGCATAAAGTGTTGGTAATCATACAGGTGAGAGAAGCAACCAATTATCTCTACAGCACTTCTCAGTACAGTATCTTAACTCCATTGAAAGAGCTAATTCTGCATCAGGGAAATTCTGAAATATTAAGAGCTACTAAAAGCAAAACATGTAACTTTCCTCAGATATTTCTCTCATGTATGTGACAAAGAGATGAACTGGTATTTGGAAGACTTGTTTGATAAAGACCCTCATTAACAAAAAATGAGCCATTTAATCATAAGGGATGAAAAACCAGCAATAAAAATTAAGAAATAACTAGAAGATCTGCTTATAAAAAGGTACATAACTGACATTACCCATAATATGTGTTGTATTACTGGAATCAAGTAAATAATTCAATGTTTCTTATTTAAACTAACACACAGAAAAAGATTATCCTTGTCAAGTCATCTGAAGAGACAGTCATATGGACACCTGGAACTCTTCAAGGTATGTGAAATTTCATATAGAACTATGGTAACTCTACTTTGCATTACGTGGATAACCAGAATTATATCATTTTTCTATTCAGCAAAGCATGCAGTTGCTAAAATTTGAACAAGATCACTCTGTAAAATTTCTGTGATAAATTTTCCAAGTGAAGAATGAGCTGCTATGAACAAATATCAAAGCATTTTTCAAATGTGAGTGAAATCACAAGGCAAGACGTTCATTCTACAGACTGAGGAGCACAGATTCTTAAGGCAGCCATGGCAGAACCGTTAAAAGTTAAGTTCCAGATTCAGGCTATTAAAAAAGGGACATGATTTATATATATAGTGGGTTTTGGCTCATGAAACTGACAGGCCAAATGATTTTTGCAGGGTCACACATAAAGTCTGAGCTGTCTTTGAAACCAAATGGGGCTTGACTCGCCAAAAGCTGACGTAAAGGATTTTCTTCTAAATGGCGTTACGCCCCGTTTCGCTCCTTACGCTTGTGTACGTACTGGAAACGCGAGGAACGCAAAGGGCCGCTTTCCATGATCTCTCTGGGACAGCTCTGCCAGGTCTCACAGCACGTGCATGCTGCAAGGTCCCAAGTTTCACCGGAAGAGGACGAAGCACTCAGTTTTAAGGTGTCTGTTCTTCCTTCACAGCGTTTAGAACTCAGCAAGTGAGGAAAAGCAGCGTCTGTCGGAGCGCCAAGGAGTAAGAGGGAACGATGAGGTTCCACTTCATTCCCCAGCTCAACTCTCCCCACGCTCCCACCAGCCGCTCTGCCCCCTCCCGCGCTCCCCCGCTCCGAGGAAACCAAGACCCCAAACCCGCCTCAGTGTTCCCCCCCCAACCCCGTCCTCCCTGCGCACCCGTCCCGGCGGCTGAAGGGCCAAAGGCGGGACGCAGCGACGCCAAACGAAACGCGGACAACTTGCCCTCGGGACCGCCCAACCCGCCCGGGCCCCGCGGGGACCGACTCGCCACCCGCCCCCCCCCATCCGCTCAGCAGTGCCAAGGCCCGGCAGGGACACCCCCCGCCCCCGCCCGGACCGCGGGTGCCCGGGACCCAGAGCGAGCTCCACAAGAGCGGAAGACAGCCGAGGCGGAAAGGGTTAAGCCAGCTTGGCGCGGACGCTCACAGCCGCTCCGCTCCCCGGCACCGCGGCTGCGCCCCGTTAACTCACCTCAAGCCCCCCCCCCACGCCGCCGCCTCATTGCACGGCCAGCAGGCCCCACCCCTCACGGGCCGGGCGGGGCTCGAGGCGGCCCCGGTGCATTCTGGGATCGCCTTCCCGCCCGCGCGGCGGGAACGGTTGGGACTGCGTTTCCCGGCGTGCCCCGCGGGAACCCGGAAGTGAGCGGCGGAGGCGGGGGGGGGAGCGCGGGGCTCCGCGGTGGAACTTGCCCGGGTGTTTCCTGGCGACGGGGGGAAGTGAGGAGCCGCCGCCGCTGCGGAGAGTGGGAGCCGCGTTACTCCCCCCTCCCGGGCGCCCGATCTACCATGAGACCCGCCATCTTCCCGCTCCTGCCTGACCCTGGCTGCCTCCTCCTCCTCCTCCTCCTGGTGAGCAGCCGGATCCCCCACACCCGTTCCGTTCCCCGCCGCGGGAGGCACCGGCCTGCGCTGGCTGGCGTGGCCTCGGGGCTCTTCCCCCCCGGCTACCGGCGTCCTCCCACCCGCTCGGTGGGGACGTGCCTTGGGCCGGCAGGCGGCCCCCGGCCCCGCCGCGGTACCGGCCCTCGTCTCCATGGGGGGCCGGGGCCGCTCCGCCGGCACCTGCTCGGCGGGGGATGGGAGCGGCCCCGGTTGGCGGAGCCCGGTGTTGTGGCCGAGGCTGATAGGCTGCGGACCCGGAACGGGCCGGCGGCGGGGCGGGGCCGGGCCTGGGCTCGCCGCTCTCCGGGCCGAGGTTCGGGAGGTCCCGGTGGGCCCGGGGCATCGGCCTGGCGGGCTGTGGGGCCTGGCCCCGGCTCCTCCGCAGAGAAAGGCCGGCGTCGCGCCTTCCCCTCCCCTCGTGGAGAAAGCGAGGGGAGAGAGCGGGCCCGGGGGGGCGGGGGGCGCGCAGCCCCTTGGGCGGTAGCAGGAGCCGCGGCTGCCGGGAGGGAGCTGCCTGCACCGTGCCTCTCCGGTGTCCGCTTGTCGCCCTTAAACGGAGGGGGGCCGGGTTCCCGTGCCCGAGGGAGGACGGGGGCTGCTTGTGCGCCCCTTCCGTGAGCACGCCGGCGGTGGGAGTGATCCCCTCCGAGCTCGGCGGCCGAAGCTAGGCTAACTCCCCGAGCTGTCTTGCACAGCCGCCACATTTAGCTGGAATTGTCGCACCGCAGCGTTCTTGGGTTTTAGGCTGGCGTTACACGCGTGACCTCAGCCACCTTCCGGCTTTGCACTCACAGAACCTCAGTCACTGACGGTGTGTTTTTATGCAGATAAGCTGTCAGTGTTCTATTTTACCTATGTTTTTTTAAATAGGCTGATGTAGTGATTCTTCCCTTTTGAGAACTCTGTTGGGCCAGATTCTGTGCCTCTCATAGCATAAGTAACTTGCAGAGCTAAAGGGGATTCATGCATATAAGTTTAATAGGATTTGGTCTTAAGATGCTCATGTGTTTAATCAATCTATTTTAAACATTTGGGAGAACAAAGTTGGCCAGAAAATGAAGGAATAATTGGAGGTGAATGTAGGTAAAGCTTTGGGGATCCAAAGGGAAGTCGATAGTAATACAGCTACAAATGAATGAATTAGTTAGAAAAGTGAGGGTAAGCATTTAATGAATGGGACAAGTATTCATTATCCCCTTGAAATGGGCACTTCTGCCTGGATAAGCTCTGAGCAAATTACTATAAACTTGCTGTAGTTTCAGAGTTAGTAAATGTATGTGACTGGTAGGGTTTGAAAAAACACATGTGAAATGTTTATATATAGATGACTATTTATAGTGTGTTAGCTCACTGTATGAGAGACTAAAGTGAGGGACCTGGTCTTCGCCACTCACATCTGTGCGCTAAACCCACATTGCTTATGCGCTAGGTTGGCTTTCACCGTTGTTTTAAGTACAGACTCCAACGAGCAGAACCAAGGAGGGTGTACTGTTGTAAAATGCCATTTTAAATGGGCAAGAACAAGTTTGAAAAAGTGGACTTGAGTTAATGAAAGCATTTTTCTTTCTTCACGGTACAGTTGATCAATGCAAATTTAATAAGCATCAGTTAGATCGATGTGTGCCAACTACAAAATAGGAAACGGCTAAGGTCTGAAATCTTCCCAATGTTTTAGTTTCTGTTTCTTTGTGTGTGGGTCACTTAAACCAATTTCTAATGTGTTTAAAAAGAAGTGTATACATAAACCCTCAAGAATAATACCGGTCAGAATTGATTTTTTTATTTTAAAGAGTGTATAATGTTATCCGTGTAACTTTTCCAGCATCATACCAGATGTGGCTCTGTGTTGTAAGGTGCCCAGTTACATATTTGGATTAAGCCAATGAATCGCTGCTTTTAGTCAATTTTTTAAGAGTTTTGGAAAAATCGTCCTCAGCAGACTGGGAGTAGGAGGTTTCCTCTTCCTCTAAAATAGCTGAAAAATTCTTTTACAAAGCTTGGTGTCTGTTTTCTTGTGGCATTCAGAGAATCTGGTAGGGTGTACCAGAGCTTTGAAGTTCTGGTAAGTGTTCTTCCCGTTACCGACAGCCATGAATAGTTAAGACTAGCAACATACCCATGGTCAGTAAGGTTTGGGAGAGCACACTGCTCTGCATCCAGAGGATGTGCCATCTAGCAGAGCCTCTTCGAGCATGGCAATTGGCATGTTCTGTGGAGAAGTGAGCTTGCTGGTGTTACATCAGTGGTTCCTAAAACAGAATACAGTAAGGTGTAGCTGTGAGAACAGCTTACTAAGCTGGTCTTTCTTAGTAATAGCAATGAAGTTAAAAAAAAATAAAGTCCAGACTTTTACATAAGTGTATGTCTTTTCTACATGGGGAATTAAAATGCTGCAAAAGGAAGAAAAGATACAAGAAGTATGATAGTAGGAGGTCACTAAAATTTCAAAGGTCTTTAGCTCTTATTCTAATATTCTTCTCCCTGGTCTCACTGAAGGTTGGGTTGCTTGGATGGAGAAGGCAGCACAGAGAGTTACAGAGATGCCTACCAGTCCCAGCACAACACTTCTAACTTTTCAGCTTCATGTGCTAGCATTGTGTTGGGCTGCTGGGAGATAAATAGAGGCTGGAGAGAGGACAGGCTGGCATGACCCCTGCCTCCGTGACACTGGAACTGAGCGAAAGGGTGAGCAGCGCACAGCACAGGCTGTAGAGGAATGTGTACAGCTGCTTGCAAGACTGGAATAAGAGATGCATAGTAGTGTCACGTAGCCCCTTGTGCTCATAGATTAAGATGTTTCTGCCATCTTGGTATATTGCATAATAGTGCGTAGGACAGGTCCTCAAGGTGAATCCAAGAGCGTGGAATGAATGCTGACGGGACAGTGGCTCATCACATTCTCCTCTGAGGCAAGGCGTGGTTCTTTGGCTGGGCTCTAACCAATCTTTCTGCGTGTTTGCCTCTACTTGCAGATGCGGGTACTTGACCTATAAAGAAAATTCTAGAACGAGACTCCATTGCACATGCTGCTTCTGCTTATGCATGAAAGGCATTTGTCATATTGCTCAGTACTTCACTGTGAGGCTCGCGCACAGTGTCCCAGAGGAATAGATGTGACTAAAGGAAACCACCAACTGATAGTGAGGGAAACAAAGGAGGAAGTTTTCTGTGGGTTGGGTTTTTTGCCTTTCTTTTTCTCTTTTTCCTTTCCTCAAACAACTGTAAAGGAATTTCCCAATTCTTGTACTTCAATCTGTGGAGGTTTATGAGGTTTTAAAACACCGCTACGATACCTTTTCTTTGTAGCTTTTTACTACAGCTTTTTACTGTTTACTTGGAAAGGTGTCGTGGACAAACTGAGAACGCCTACTTCTTAACACATTTGGCAACACCTTTAGAAGAGCGTATTTGTCCTCAATTCTGAGAATGTGAATTATTGGAGTGTTTTCTGAGTCTTAAAGCTCAGCTAGTTTTCTAACAAGTAGTAGCTTTTCTTCACTTGGGGTTACTATGGAAGCCTGGTCTATGTTGCATTTATGATTCAGTAGCCCCACTGTCTATGCTCTACCCTATACGTTGATGCAGTTTATCATTGGCAGGTAATATTTAGTGTTACAGTTGGTCTTACACTCTAATGTTTTATGTTTTTAGTGAAGTTTTCAAAATACTCCTTACACAGTAATGCAATTGGAGCTGTTAGGAGCAGTAACTCAGAAGAGGCACTAGTCAACAAACTTTTGAATTTCCTATTAAACTTCTAACTGGAAAAAATACTGTGGGGTAATATTTCTGTTTCTTGTTTGACTGCCACTGCCTTTTGTGTCTGGTTAATGTGACAACAAGTACCCAAATAGTGAAAGTAAAATGAAATCAAATTTTGTCTTTTAACTTAATGATAAATGCTGTAGTAAGTTGCCCAAAGAGAAGTTGAACTCTCTGTACATTTCACATAAAGAGCCTATTTCTGTGCATTTGCCTCTCTCCATGTATATGTTAACAAACAAATCTTATAGTCTGGAATCCTCCTCAAAATGTAATATTTTGTATTTGAGGACTAGTCAGAGATTGTAGTTACAGGCAAATTGTAGGCCACTGAGCCTTATACAGTGAAAGGGGTTCCCTCCAAGAGTATCATGGGAGTTCTGAGTTGTCCATCATCTCAAAGACTGAAATAGTGGTTGACTGAGGACCTTTCCCTAGAGTGTTGGGGGGTGGAGAGGGAGGAGGAGGGCAAACTTAGACTCTTGCCATGAAGCATTCTTCTTGCTATCCCATGTGGTGGGCAAGTTTCTTCCTTGGACTGCTCAGGATGGAGGAGAGGAGAAACTGAATTGATTCTTCGAACAGAAGTCTTGGACAACACTGGAAAATGTATAAATGAGTTATTCACCACAGTATGGCAGAGATCCTGTTGCTGCAGCTGAAAAACTCTGGTGACACCCTCCTTCATTTTCTTTTGATAGCCTTACTGTTCTTTGTAATCTGCTTTGGGTTTTTTGTTTTTTGGCAGGACAGCTTTCTTAAGCAAGAGACCAGTCCTCATACTGCTTTCTTGGGAAAGTAGGATTGCCACTGCTTATTCTTACACATCCCCAGCAGTTATCCCTTGTGTTTTAATCAAGCCTGTTGCTTTTGAAAGACTTAATGATTATATGGTGCTATTCAGAAGGATCAATTGTTCACCTTGTGGGCTTTTTTGTAAGACTCGAATGTTTCCAGATACTTTGTTTGCCTGAAGGGAGGGAGTTGTCTCACGCAAAAAGCAGGTCTAAAAATACGCTGTAAATTTTATACCAGAGCATCTTCAAAAGCTCTTCAAGAGTCTAGAGATACTTTCAATAATGGAGTGGTATGGATGCATTAGCAGTACGTTTTTTGTTTTCCACGCTTCCATTCCGCTCCCCCCCCCCCCCCCCCCCGGCCTTGTTTGAGAGCAAGTTTTGTGGTTTAGAGGAGGAACGTTTGGGAATGTAAATTGAAGCAATACAGGGTGGTGATGTCAGAGCCTAAGCGATGTCTCCAAACTGAGCTGGAGAAAGTTCCCCTGAGAAACTGGGGAGGGCAGGTGCATTGTAGAGAATTAGGAAAGGAAGTGAGTTCAGATTTCCTTCTGAGAGTTCTCCTCCCTGATGTACCTTCGTTCATCAGATGCATGCTAACCATTGGTAGGAACATGGGTAATTTTCTATTTCAAAACTGTTATTAGTGTCAACTGCTCATATAATTAATTACAAAAAAGTTCATAACTCCCAGATTTTCGTAAATTCGGTTATATTTGTTTTCATTTATTGGCCCTCAGGTATTTAATTTTTAAGGATGATTCTGTAAAGCTGGGCTCAGACCTCATCAGTAGAAAATTAGACAAAGACAACATTGAGTATCTAAGCCCTTTCCGTGTCCTTTGTTACTATGTCCCCTCGTACTTGAGCAGCAGGCCTAGAAATTCCTTAGTCTTCCTTTTGTTGCCAGCATACCTGTATAAACATTCTGTGTTAACTGTAACATCCCTCACTAGTTTCAACTCCATTTGCGCCTGGGCTTTTGTAATTTCATCCTGCCTGCTTAAGCAATGTTTCTGTACTCCTACCAAGTATTTATTTTCTTACCTCTACCTTCTGTGGACTCATCCAGAGTACTTAGTGACACACCCTCATCCAGAAATTCTGTGTTAACCCGTGTAGGTCTTTTGCCATACCTACTTCCTGCACGGTGGATTGGACTGTTTTTGTGCATTCCAGAAGTGGTCCTTGAAGATCAACAGGCTCTTATGGGCCCTTTTGGCTTTACGAGCCATGTTCAATGAGTGGACTGAATTGATATTAAGACCCGAGTGTCCTCGCTTTTTTTCAGGATTTGGGAAGGTATGGTTTTCTATTAAAGAGTAAGTGTTGTAGTAGATTATAGATGGGAATTACTGTGAGACTCAGTCATCAGTGAGCTATGTCTGGAAGCTTCATCAGCAGTGGCCATGAAATGAAATACTGGAGATCCCAATGGCTTGTTTCCTGGAAGAATTAGGTTACCATATTTTTATGTATTGGAGTCTCCCAGCTGCTTCCCTTTGGAACCAAAATTAGTGATACACTAACCCACAGGGAAATTTCAGATACATGCTTTGCTGCATTCAGCGTCAAGGGAAGATGGTTCTGTATGGCATCGATTTCTTTAGTCACTGAAACTTTGTATCCTAAATGGTGTTCATGAAGCAGGAACTAGAGCAGAAGGTAGAGTCCTAGGAATGTAGTAAATTACCTGGTTCCTTGGCATGCTTCTTGCTGCCAGCATGTCTTGCCTGGCAGCAGTGATTCTTCCCTGGTTTCCATGTGTGTTTCATTGAGGTGTATCCAAAAAAACCCAGAAAAGTCTGTAAGGATGTCAGGTTTTTTGGGTTTTATTTTCATAGATTTGTGAAGAGAAGTGGGGAGAAGAAAAGCAGTCTAATCTCTGTTGGAAGATAACTGGCAGTAAAGCTTACGTTTTGTCTCCAAGTGGATTCGTGTTGGCAATTGGGCATAAACATGGAGAGAACTTGTTCATTAGGAGCTCTGCAAGGAAGTATTTTGAAAGGCAAGGAATAGGTGCCTGTTCCAATGGTCTCAAAAAAAGAAAACAACAGCTGTGATAGTGTTTTGCTGTTTGCCATAGCTGTCGTGATTATGAAGTGATGATATAATTAACTTTCTCAAAAGCTTCACAAAGGGAAAGCTTTTCAATGATGTATCCACATTTGTAATCCCAAGGAGAGCTTTTTGTTCCTTTAGTCACTGTCTGTCACTTCTGTCTCTTATAGTTTATTGAAATCCCCTTTCTTAAATGTTGCTGGAAACACTTAGCCCCTAAATTCTGTGCCAGTCATAAAAATCATGGATTTTCATAAATGTGTATGATTCCTCCCTCCCCGATCCCCCCCCCCCTTCTCCCTGTTGAGTCAGCTCACTTGGGATTTGGGATAAAATGACTGAAAGATAAATTGGTTGCCTCACAAAGGTAATTAAGACAGTATGTGGTGCAGGGGGTGAACAGTTAGGGATCATTAGTAGAAAAGAACCCCTTAATTAGTGAAGGGAGCTCAGCAAGTGTATGGGCCTCTCAGGAATTACCTTTGACATTTAAAACTGCTTTGGTTAAGAACCTATCATTGCAGGGGGGAGAGGCCCTTTTTTTTTGTGTGTGTTTTTCCTGTCAACACAGGCCAGCACAATTTGCTAAACCAGTGCAAATACGTACGTATAATTAGCTATTAACCGTTATTTTAAAATAAGCCAGTACACAGCTGTAATTCCTTGGTGAGGATTTTGGTGACAAATCTGGTTGCAGCAGTCCTCTGTCGAGAACAGTAAGCTCGCTGCATGGAGCTGGTTAACTGCAGAGCCGGCATTCCTGATACTTGCTACCCGTTTAAGCGCTGCACCATGTGAATGTGTTAATATTATTTTTAGGACCAGTTTGGAATACTTGCGTGAATACTTTTGTGGGAGTCGGCCTGAAGCTGGCAGGGTTAGTACTCCTTGAGGGAGGTAAACCAGCAATGGGGTATCTCTGTATCGCATTCTTTTGTGCATTTCACAGTATCTCTGGCGTGTGTCCTGTCCTCTGCGTTATTCACTCTTCTGCTGTCCAGAGTTACCCAGGATAAATTGACTGCCGATGTGCAGGCCCTTAGCAGATGTTTAGGGTGGAAAGAAAATAGCTCTTACGCAGTCTGAAATGAGCTACTCGTTCTTCAAGCTACGTGTGGATGTGGTCCCAAAGGTGAATTTTTCTCTTCGGATCCAGGCAGCCTTGCTTTAATCAATGATCTTCTACAGAGATACCCAATGGATTAATTGTAAAATGTATCTTCCTCCCTCCCCCCCTCCCCCCCCCCGTTTAAACGGAGAGATTTTCCCAATGTCAATGTGTCAATTAGAATGCAGCTGCGGAGTAGTATTTCCATTACCGCTTATTTGGAGGGATCTCATCCCTTGTCTTCTCGTGTGTCGTTTTAAGGTAGCAAATAATAAATACTAGCCTAAAATTGGAGGGAAAGCATTTGTTAGAGACAGGCTAATGGATGGCTAGTGAGCTTTAATACACTGTGATTGTTAGTCTGCCTGTGTAGAATGGCAGCTCTTGGAGTGTACATCACATGTTTGCCTGGAATGAAGAAAATCAGCAGAGTAACATAAATTAAGACAATGTTTTAAATGGGTTTATTCTGAAGTTCAGAGTTTTGATGTTAAGGGAATGGGAAGCTAAGGCAAGAAAACGCCATTGTATTTTAGAAAGTTTGATTTTGCAATTCTCAAGTGTCCTTCCTCATTTAATTTCCTCAGAAAAAGAGGGAGGAGCAGCAGCAACACAGGACTGAATGTCAGACCGTTCTAGTGAATGTACGAAAGCTTTGTACACTATGAACGGCTGTGTCAAAGTACTGGAGTTGTCTTGTGACAGTTGCACAAAACCTTAACCTCCTGCTGAAATATTAGGTGGTAATCCCAGGAAATGTGTCATCTCGGTCATGCTGAAGGAAGAAACACATCCATAAGGGTAAGGGGTAGGGGGGGTCCTTAGTCATATTAGATGTGTTGTTGCTAAAAGCTCTAGTTCTGAGGTTAGTAAATGGGAGTGGGTGCGTGCATATTCATGAGTGGGTTGGTTCTGGCTGAGTTTGCAGGGTGTACGGTGACCACGTAATGCTAAAACTGGGAGAAAGTAAGAATTTAACTCGGAGTGCTGTCACCTGCACATTTGCCGCTCCCTGCTGAGCGTGTCACTCCGTTGATTAGTTCTCATCTTCATTGCCGTCAGCATCAGATAAAGACGAGCCAAACCGAACTGGCTGTGCTGCTGTGCTCTCAAACAGGTTTTGTTATTCGGAAGTACGGTAGGGCAGCACTAATAGGAAATGTACAATTGGAAGCATTATCAGGGACTGGTTTGTTGGCGTGACTTCGGTTGGTTTCTTTAGAGTGGCAGTTAAACCAGTATGTTTGCTTCCCCTTGGGTGGACTGGGTGAGTATGGCCCTAGCCGTAATTTCCACTTAAGCATTTTGTTTGCTTAACTGTCACTTTTACTGTTACGTGTGGCTGGTTTTTTTGTTGGCTTTTTATTCCTACCCAGTGCCTCAGCTGCGTAGTTTAAAGCAGTGAGGATCCTGCACTTCTCGAGTCGCAGGAGTGTGACATTTCATCTCTAAATGCTGATAAAAACGTGAAGTGCAGATTTCTCTAACACTGCACTTCTGTTATGCCACCTGACTGCTGTTTTATCTAAATCAGTTCTTGGGTATTTCTGCCATGCAAGGCTCGTTTATATGTGTTTATGATAGCCCTGATATTTGCATTTCAGCAGTTAGGCTCGATAATTCATACCTTCTTTTAAAACAAGTTCCAGCCTGACAGCTAAGACTGAACAGGCTTGTCTTTATTTAAAATTCCCGCCTTTCTTCATACCACAGAGATAGGTAACTTGGTGTTCTGGAGCAGAGGAGTGAAAATCTATTCAGTATTGGAAATAAATGATATGGTTAATCAAAAGACAAGCAGCTAAAAGTGAGTAGGTGTTGAAGTTGAGCATTTTGCTTGAAATGAGTTGACTTTTTTGTCTTCCTGAACAGTAATCTCTGTGTACTAAAATATTAACAAAATAGAAATTGTATGTTACTTTTACAGCAGTAGAATGTTTGTAGGCAGCAAGTATGGAAAATTTAGTCATCCACTTATACATGCAGTCCCTCAGTTCCAAGGTAGCCAGCATTCGCGTGATATAGGAAGTAATGTTAATCGTGAAAACGCTACATCTACTTTTGGTTTCTTCCTCTAAGATTATGCTTTGAAGGAGAGATGCTGAATTCTGTGGCCACTACTTCCACAGAATACAGTAGAAGTTTGGGTTTTATTTTAATACAGATTTGCATCGCTAGTCTAAAAATAAAACATACATATACGTTGTTAACAAAATTAATTCTCATTTCTTGTCTGCAGTGTCCCTGTGTGTAAAGACTAAAGAGCACAGGGAAGACTGTAGAAGATCATTATGAGTAACAGGATAGTGTGTTGCTCTCTGTAATGGTCCGTGTGGCTCTCAAAACGCAGTTCCTAATAAGCCTTCTATTTGGGCTCGACGATTTATATGAATGACTTAAAATATTTTGGAAATTATTTTGATGCATAGCAAAAAAAACAATTGTAAGTGCAGAAATGGCTTTCTCTTATCTTAAAATGTGGAGAGGAAAATACTGAGAAATGATTTGCTTTTCAAGGTTACGTATGTGATCTATGACACCAGGTTCAGGAACCTATTTACATCTTACATGGACTGTGTTGCCTTTCAGTGGATGTTTAAGACAAGGACGCCAGTGTGTGTTATGGCCCTGCCTGGAGATTGTCCTTTTCTCTCCAGGCTAAAAGGAATAACTGAAAATTAGAAATAGTTCAACAGAAAATACATTATGGGTCTTATCTCTGTGACCTTTTTTTAGACAGGCCTCGTGTCATTTTTATGAGGCCTCACTTAAACATTTCTATAAAAGACAGTGATCCTTAGGTTTGTGCCCAGAGACTTAAGCTTTAAAATTGTCTTTGGGTGCATGGGTCTGCTATGAATAGCGTTACAGGAAGAAAATGTAATGCATTGAACTGCACCTTGTGATAATAAGGTGTAATTTTCACCTCTGCAACAGACTTTTTGAACGAACGCCTTACATCTAATAATAATAGTTCACAAGCTGTTGAGAAGTTCTTACCTGTTTTTCTGGGGGCCATCACTGCTCTAGTAACAGGCTGTTGAGAGATCTCTGCGGCTGTGAATCGTTCCCAGTCATACAGGACAATCCTACAACTCCTTTGCTTGTGTGTTAAATTTGGTTGTAGGAACCATTAGCCGTGAGGTGTTTTTTCCTGATTTGGGCTGTCAGTGCAATATAATTTGGAATTTCAGAGATACAGTTATAAATTGTGAATGGATTTTTTTTGTTTGTTTCCACTTTTTCATCAGCAAAAAGTTATTTGATACTGAAGATACATGCACCTACATCAAGTATTCTTGTAAGACTCTCTTAAAATGGAAGTAGATGACAAAATGTGCAGAGGAAAAATTAAAATCACATGACCTCTTTTTAATATGGTGTTCTGTCTAGAACTAGCTGTATGCACTTATATCAGTGTTGGGACAAATCATTATGAAATGGAACTGTCTATCAAAGCTAAAGAGATGTTTGCTGTCCATATATATATAAAATCTGTATTTTGGTTTAGTTAGATTTTGCCTCTGTTGTCATGGAAGTTAATGCAATCCTTAAATCTATTTTCAGTAGCTTCCTTTGAGTGTCTCCCTGATTAAATTGGAGGTATGGCTGTTGAGAGAAGAATAATAGGAAAAGGAATTATTTGGTACTAATTTAAAAATTGCTCTGAAAACTTAAGTATAGCTCAGAAGTAATCATTAGTTAGTGTTGGAACTAATATACTTTTGTCTCAGTCTTATAATGAAAGTAACTTGGATTACTAATAAACACTCTGCTTAGTCAACAGGAATAGCAGCGGTTAGTCTAAACTATGAAAATGTTCAGGCACGGTCTGGAATCGAGTGGTGACAATGGAGAGTTGAAATGCTCTCACCGAGAGGGTGAATAATCTTTTTTTTTTTTAATTTTTCCCCACCATTCTCCATTTACTGTTATCTCTTTCTGCTCTGAACTTTGTGGTTCATTATAGGGCTTCTGGGAACGCCGCCAGCAAGATGCTCCTGATTGATGATTCTGAAGCCAAACTTCAGGGGCTCTTACAATGTCTGTCAGCTTCAGCGTTGCAGTCTCCCGGGATTGCTTTCCATGTGTATCATCCTGCAGCAGACTGTAAACCCGTCTGCTTCCTGTTGTCCAGGAGTTTAATGCAGACCTCAGAGCAGCAGCAGATTAGCGGCATGCATAAAGAAAAAGGTACTTGGGGACCGAAAGTCAGCCGCAGAGTCCCGTGGGGCTAGGACTTCAGGTAGTAACTTCGACATGTCAATCTGGATTAGATGCAGGCTGGAGCTGGTTGCCGAACATAAAATGATTTTGTGGTAGAGGAGAAAGAGGGTTTAGTTGCGTGCCTTTAGGATTTCCCAGCAGGAAGAGAAGGTAAATGGAAAGGTTAGCAAGTGAAAATGAAGGCTGTTCTTGATGACTGCCTTGCAGGTGTAGTACTAATTAAAAATCATAATGCTCCAAGAACAGATTTTCTGTTTTCTTCAGATAGTTTGCTCTGGAAATGAGGACCTCTCGTTATGTGAATTCAAAAAATAAAGACATGAAGAACTAAAATGCAACAGACCTGCTTTTTTCCTTGTAGTTTTAAGATTGTATGCAGTTATTCTGTTAAACTCTTCTGCAAGAAAGTGGTGTGTAAAGTATGATAAACTTGGAAAAGAAATCCCACTGAACCTATAGGCCTGTCTCTTCTGTCCAGTTAGTGACTAAACAACTATCAGTGCTAACTGGTAAGAGTAAAATGTTGATAAAAGGTTGATCTCTCCTGAATAACCAGTGGGCTTCATTCACTGGATTTGTCGAGTAACAATTGAACAGCAACACTCTCAGCAGAAGATGAGTTGAAATAGGGTGCACATTTATTGCCTTCTTGGAAAAGGGGTATGAAACCTGCCAGAGGTCTGCCCTTGGGGGTGAATGGAACAGGTTTGTCCTGGCATTTGGTTTTGTGTCAGAGGAGGATAATGTTATCTTTTGGGCAGTGCTTTGAGGTCTTTCATTAAAAAAAAAAAATATAATAAATGTCAGCTAATTAGTAGCTATTCCGCGGAGTGACGAGTAATGGCTCCTGGCAGAAGTGACAACGTCATTTGGTAACTTCAAGGACCAAAACTAGATCAGAAATACTAGGATTTCTACACTAATTCAACTTCCCAATAAAAACGTGAGCAGCGTTGTCTTCAGAAACTTCCAGGAACCTGAGCCAGTACATTCCTTCTTTATTCGACTGTGTTTCTGAGGACCAGAAGAGTAAAAATACATATGCCATCTCCTCTTCTTCCTTTCCCCCATATCAGCTAAAGTTTGTGAATGCATTGTTCAATTCCTGACTTTTTCCCCTCAGCAATGCATTCTCTAAGTGTGTACAAGCTGTCTGAATTCATTGGGTTTACTCTGTAGGTTTTGTCATTTTTCTATGGTGTTAAGCAATTGTGAGTAGATTATAAAAACGCTTATCTAACTTGGGCAGATTCACACTCAAGTATTTAGTATTTTACTCTTCTACTATATCTTTTCTGTTCTTGAAATCTTTTTCTTCCATAGTTGCTTAGTTTTACCTTCAGAATTCAGCAGTTTAAGGATCTAGAAAGCACAGTTATTAAAATATAGCTAATTATCCATTATAAAGGCAGCAACCTGAGTTGCTTTCAGGTGTACGTACGTAGAAAATTTTCCTTTGTAATTATTTTTGCAAGATGCTTTCTTCGGTGAGTTTGTAGCTATCTCGTGAGGTCGGTTGGAATTTTTTTCTCTTCCCCCAGTTACAAATGTGAACAGTCATCCATGTGTCCTGACGTAGGCCAGTGCAATGTAAAGTTTGCATTTGAAAGTATAAAATTCTGAAGACTTTTTTTCTTAACTAGTATGTTTTTCAGAACATGTGTCCAATACCTGTTTTATAAAGTGTGTAGCCAACATTCAAAAATGTCTTGGTTTTGCCCAGAGGTATAAAGCACAGGCCTCATCAAAGGTCAGAAAATATTCTCAAAACAGTATAGCTTCTTAGCAATTTAAATAAGAATTTGTATTCCTTCATGTTAAATATTAATACTAGTAATATCGTAAACCCTCTTGCATCTCATGGGACCGCAAGATTACTGGGTCAAAAGGATGTGTTTTCTTCCTTGCAGGCATTATACCTTTATGAAAGCTTCAGCTGAAGTGAGCCTTGCATATTTATTGACATTTCTTCAAGGAGTGCTTCTTTTTTTTCCCCTGAGTCTATCTACTTACTATGAAGGTTTTGGCACCCACAATTATTTAGTCAGTATAAAATGTGTAAGAACGTGATTATGAATATACTGACAAAAGAGAAATGTTCATATTTCTAGTGGAAAAAGTATTTCGATTATCTTGGGGTTTGTGCAACTTTTGGTGAAAGATGTTCTTAGACTCAGTATCTTTCCAGTACCATTTACTAGGAAGGGGCAATAGGATATACAGCTTAATTTCATTTTCACCTTCAATATATGAAGATGTTTGGGGTCTTTGTTTATGTGCAGCTCACATAACATGTCTCCATAGTGAAAGTTAAGAAAGTAATTAAAAATTTTATTCGTGCTATAAAGAAGTATTAGTTTTAATTTTCTTTTTCTGCACGTAGCCTAGCCTAGTAGAGGATTTTATTGGTTAGTAAGCCCCGTGCTTTGATTTGCAGTTAAATATTTGCACTGCAAGTTAAGGTGTATTGTAGCAATTTACAAACGCAACTACAGTTCCTGATCTTTTTAAGTGTATCTGCAGAGTAACATAGCTTATTTTCTGATTGCAAATAATACTTATCTATGTTCTGTTTAATTTCTGTGTAATTTATCCTGTTAGATAAGGTATGTGTTGCTGCTGTAAAACTGTATTAGGAAAAGCCATGTGGGTTTACGAAATTGATCTCTTACCTGTTCGGTGTGTTTAGGCATTGCAAACTGCTGTGCTCCTGTGAAAATAGTTTCACCAAGACCTGCTGCGGAAATTCTTTCCGAGGATGAAGGCTGCTGCAGAGCTGTGTGCAGCAGCTACCAGGTTCCTGCTTTCTAGAGGCCTGTGTGGTTTGTGTGTGTACATAAGCATTGTCCAAGGTTACGAGCACGATAAGTAACTGTTCTTCAAGGGTATGATCAGAGGTTCTGGAGAACTTGCAGAGCAGGTGAAGCCTTGGAACTTAGGTGAGTTTGCAAAGTCACCTGTGGTAGGATTGGATGATGGCCAACTTAAATGAATGTTGTTTTACTGTCCTTTATTGCCTAGAGTAATATTCCAGCTGTCACTGTTAATCATAGCTACTGCTTCAATTGTACACAAGTTATGTCTAACCTAAGTCTCGCAACAAAACAGTAGGTGAGTACGAACAATGCCAGCTCATTCACACACCCAACTGACCCGTTACTACAAATGTAACTACTACTACCAGCACCTCCTCATAGCAGCACCATGGAGGCTCTCATCCCATGCACCACACAAGGGGTGATGGGGAGGTATCTACGCTGATGGTTGCCATCAGCTGACACTCATCTGGGGGCAATCTGACCAGCGTGGGCCAGGGTCCGTATAGGTAATGTCTCTCTGCAAAGACTTGGTTGGGATAGCATTCATTTCCCTCACAGTAGCTAGCATGAGGCTATGTTTTGGATTTGTGCTGAGAAGAATGTTGACAACATACTGATGTTTTTAGTTGTTGCCAAGCAATGTTTATATCAAGTCAAGGACTTTCTCAGTTTCTCATTCTTTAGAAGCAGCTGGGAGGGGACACAGCCAGGACAGCTGACCCAGACTGACCAAAGGGACATTTCGTGCCATCAAACATCATGCTCAGTATATAAGCTGGGAGGAATGGGCCAGGACTGTCAGGTTCTTGGGTCTCGGTTTCTGGCTCACTCTTGCTGCTTGAGGACTGGCTGGGCATCAGCCGGCAGGTGGTGAGCAGTTGTATCATTTGGATTTTTTTCCCATTGTTATTAGTAGTACTGTGTTCATTACACATTTTTAGTAGTATTGTTAGCACTATTAGTATTGTTAACATTGTTAGTATCATTATTTCATTTACTTTCAATTATTATATTGTTTGTATCTCAGTCCATAAGTATTCTTACCTTTCTCCCTGATTCTCTTCCCCATCCCAGTGGGGGAGGAGGGAGGTCAGAGAGTGGCTGTGTGGCGCTTAGCTGCTGACTGGGGTTAAACCAGGACAGACTGAAGGCAGAGTCCTCCCTTCTTACTGCTCAGCAGTCAGCAACACCAGCATCTTCAAAGGAACTTCCCCAATACCGGCCTGCCACAACCTGTGCGTTGCATGGCTGGCTTAATCAGGTGTTTTTTGGCACAGCATGTCGTTAGGCTGTTTGTTTCGACTATGGGCCTTACAGCTGAACTGTTAGTTTTGGTTCTGAATAGTCATCTTAAAGCCCCAGTTCAGACATTGGTTGGTTAAGTGCCACGGGAAGCCTGTGCCACGGATCTTAGACTTGCATATAAGATTAGTGTCTTGTCCAGTTGCCAGGTGTGAAGCACGGGTACGTGTTTTGTGTTACAACAGCTGATGTGTTTTCAGCCTGTAGTGTGACATGGAGCATATACGCTACCTGGCGGCCTCTATATGGGAAATACGAACGGGTTAGTATCTTCACTGCAAAGTGGTTAGTGGTCCATCAATGGGAAGGAATTCAAAATGATTACTGCAAATCTCACCTGCGTGCCGCTTACAGTGATAGTTGGAGAGCTATTGACGGTGTCTCGCTGTGGAAGTCTTCCACAGTTTTCAGAGCTGATCTTAATGAAAGCAGGCATCCAGTTTGTCCTTTTTTTTTGAGGCCAATATTTGTTATACACTTGCAACAAATGTTGGAAACCTTGATGTTTGACATTGAATTAGTCTTTTGATAAATTATAAACAGTGTCAAAGGCAGGTGTGTCCTGGGGGCTTGCTTCCTGTACTCATGGTTATAGCTCCAGGATGGGTCTCAGTCTCTCCCATAAACATGGAGATCCTTATATCACTGGCTTCTTGTATCCAGCTGCTCTGTGTGGCATTATTTGGATGTTCTTTATGCTTCCAGCTAAGCTTTTCCCCAGTGTCTTTTGTTAGCTGTGCCTCTCCAGCCATAAGCAGATTTTCTTTGCACCTGCAAGGAGTAAACTAAGTCTCCAGGAACGTTGATAACACATATGTCGTGTGCCACCCCATGTCAGCGAGAGGACTGTTTCTTCAGGTAGCATTGTCAGTCTCAAGGCCCCTGCCTGGCTCCTTGACCTGTGCGTTCCTGCTATTTCTCTGCTGAAAACTTTTCCTTTCCTGCCATCTCCGTCAGCTGAGGAACCATAGACACATTGAAGACGTGAGGCTGGAAGGTGTCTCAGTAGAGTGTCTGGTCCAAGCCCTTGTCCTGCTTAGAGAAGTGCAGACTTTCTGATCAGGTTGTTCAGGATGGAAACATTAGTGTCCCAGACCAGAATCTGTATTGTCCTGCTGAAAAACTTGCATGCTTACATCTCTCAAAGCAAAAATAAGTTGTAACTCACCAATCTCTCTCTCACCTGGGATAGAGCAGCAACTCCATCCCCATTTTCCCCATTGCATTTTGAGATAAAAGAACTGCCTGTTGCAGTGACTATGAGAGCGCTCTTCCATAAAACTGCGTACTGCCACTGGGACTAAAGTGGTGTCAAGAAAAAAATACAGGAGGAGATAAGACTGTAGCTAGTTGAGTTAGATGTACTGAAACTGTTTTCTAAAGCAGCAGTAAAAATGGGAGGCAATTGCAAGCTTTACCTAATGAGCAACTTCTTAGCCAGACAAGGCCCCTGTAAGTGACAGAAGGAATTGTCTCTGGGTGGAACCGTCACACCGACACGCTTCTGGTGGCTAAATGGGGGTTTCATTTCTTTGGAACGAATTTATGAATAGAAGTTATTCTTCAAGGGAACAAATTTACCTGTAATATTTCTGCCAACATAATGGAGGATCGTATGAAGAGAGCCAATTTTGCTTTAACTGTGAGAGGTGGTGTATCTGTCAATAGTGTTTGTGTATTTGTAGTACTGCTGTGATCTCAAATGTGTTGACTGAATTGCAATTATTTTACTGTTCTCCAGCTTTTGAACTGCAATGTTTACGATCATAGATATCTTTCTACTTTGTTGCCAAAACTTTACATACCTTACTGGTTTACTTTCTTTTTTTAGGTGTCTTGGCTTTGTAGTCCCACAAGAAGTGAAATAACAAGTCTAGATAGTGGAAATATAGATGACATTTTAAGTGAGTACTTGGAAATTTTTTTTCTTTGTGTATCTGCAGTCACTCGTCTATGTGAATGTTGCAATGTTATTAAATGAGTATGGCTACCCTAGCTTTGAAAATAGGAGTTGCAATCGGCATAGAAGCGTTAAATGCCTGTGATCAAAATTAGCTGTCCGAACCAATGTATCTCTTAATGAATTACTTTGTTGTAATCTCAATGAGGATTTGAAGCGTCTGAGAAAATTATTTGGTATCTTGTTTGCAGATGGAAATGCTTGATTGCATAACCAAAACCTGTCAAAAGAGCATTTTAAAATAAGTTCCCCCCAAAATAGCATCAACTGAAGCCCATGGTGATGGGCCTTAAGCATCTTGGTTGCTCAGCTATGTTTTTCCTCAGGTTAAGCATTGTCCTGATTCTGGTGGCTCATTGAAAGGAGACTCATAAATTTAACAGATGTGCATTCCTTGTTTGAAAAGGAATCTGCCTGTATCTGGTTGTCTTCACAGGAAAAAAAGCCATTACATTGATTCAGGTGTATTCAGGAAATCTCTCTATAATCTTTTATTTGGGTCTGTACTGGAATCTGCCTGCTATTGCAGGATTGTGTAGTAAATGTATGGTTAGGTGATACAAGGTCTGTTGGTAAATACCTTTCATACAGTGGAAAATACAGAATCCTTTTGTAAAATGTTACTCATAAAAGGGAACATATGCCGAGTGTTAAGTGCTTTTGAAATTTATCCGGTTACTTTCAATAAATACTTTATGCCTTGGATGTAACCCTGACTTTCTCTGCACGCGTTCGTTTCCTGTTCACCACTTGCATTCCATGCTGATAATGATAAAAATTACGGTGTTAAGATTTTCCAAACTGTAGTTTTCCCCAGCCTTCCCAAGAGTCGTCTTTTCCAGCATGTTGGCATTTCCAGGGTTCCAACGTCTCAATCTTCGCTTTTAACTGCTTTGTAACTTTGTCAACAGTGCAAATTAATCTAGCAACATTTCTGCCTTATAAAGCTGTGGCTAATACTCTCTATTTCCAGAATTTATTTCAAGGGTTTGGGTTTTTTTTTTTTAATGTCTAGGCCACTACTACTAATAAAAATCCATTTACAGCATGGTTGTTATATTGTGTAAAGATCAGTTTATTTGGGGGCAGGAGACTGGCTTTTCTAGTTTTGGTATATTTTCCTTTCTTTTTGGTATGTAAAAAAGTAATCTGTAAGAGCATTATTTCACTACCTCATCATATACATCCCTATAGTACTACAATTTTTTAGAGTGTCCCTTAGCATGTTACTTTTCTTGGGAGTAAAGATTTCTCTGCTACCTTTTGCTTTAGTATCTGGTTTGTTAGCAAATGAGGCAGGTAAGAATGACCAGAGCACGTTCCACCAGGCAGGCTGCATGTTGTTCATTCTTCTAACCCAAATAGTTGACATTTCAGCTTATAACTGTTTTCTAACACTTATGAATAATCTATATAATGCTTAAAAGATACACTAGAGTACAATTTCTGGCTTTGAGTGCCTTTATTTTAAATCCAGAATTACTTTTTGTCTCCTGTTTCACTTATTTACTACTTTTGTGTCTTAATACGTTAGACTTTAGAAATGTCAATGTTTAATGTATTAAAAAAGTCAATAAAATACTTGACTGAAGACCTCTCATCACTTTCCCATTTGGTATACCTCATGTTTCAGATTACGCTAGCAGTTTTCTAGCAGTCAGACTAAGCTGTATGCTGAATAATCTAGATGTACTTGCTTCTCTAGTGCTTGTGCATATTTCTGTAATCTCAGATAAAAGCACAAACAAGTTTGCCTCACAATGTGACATTGGGTTTTTTCTTTCTCTTTCCCCTCAGACAATGCAGATGTTGCTTTAGTTAATTTTTATGCTGATTGGTAAGTTACGCAAGTTTCTTTTTCTGTGTTTAAACGTCTGTCTTTAGAAAACTGTCATGTTTGGTTCTAGTTTTCTAGTTGAAAATACAGTGATGTGTTGCTTTCATTCTAGTTCCTTTCTGAGTTTTTCAGTCTTGATTACTTCCCCTTCTGCTGTTCTGCCATCTTTTGTTTCATTCGGGACTCCGTTAAGAGGAAAAAGGCTTCTATAGTAGTACGGAATAACGTGCTATTTAATAATTGGGGTTTTTTTTCCCCTCTTAACAAGATAGATTTCATTAACTTTTTTGCTCCTTAAGATAGGATAGTTCAAAATATTCAATTTTTTCCATTGTCTTCTGTGTTAGTCCCATGCATGTGTGCTAGAAAGAGAAAGGCTTGAGGTTACCCAAAAAATCCAATCCTTCTCTAATCTGGAAGACCTTCCAAGTGCAGAACTAGAGGAGTTGTTATTGAGGGATGAGATCTGAGCAACTGCAGAAGGAAAGAATCTGGGGCCAAATCAGTTAGCCATTGTGAAAGACATATTTAAAGGGAACGGTTTACTTGAAATTATATATTAAAAGCACACGAAATTAAAAACATATATATAAGCATCATACCCATTTTTTGGTTTTGAATGTGTAAGAAGGAATTTTAAATGTTCTTTCCTGCTCCACCATTAGTATTTTTAAGAGAAGTTTGACCTAGGAAGAAAACTGAAAAGTACTCAGGAGAAAATAAAAGTTAATATGCAAATTAATATAGAAAATGAGGTCAGAAAAAGAAATAATTTTCTGCCTTCCTTGATTAAAGTATTCTTGGATGTAAATAGCTTTATAATGTAATACATAAAACAAAGTACTACAGATATTTCTCTCCCTGCTGTTATGCTTTGTGATCATAAAACATTGGCCTTCAGAATCAAAGGTCATGTAGGTGATTAGACTTCTGATCCCTTTCACCTCTTTCACATCCCACTACCCGTCTAAGCCTGTAGGTCTGTATGGCCTAGGAATAAATAGCAAGCGCACAGACCTCTACGTGAAAATCTTACGCTTTGCCTTTATTGGATTCATTCTAGTAGCAGGCTAATTTTAGTTGGTTTTTATAAGTGATTTTGAAAAATTCATGCCCAGTTTTTCGTATCGAATTAAGTTTTTAATAAGGATGTCTTTAATGCCTTCTTTTAAACTTTGCATAAAGGTAGGCATTATACCAATCTAAACCAGTTTAATAACCTTTGTATATATCTCTGTCGTTTTATAGACAATTTATATGTTCAGTTAGTTTGCATCTGTTAGTTTGTTACCACAGGCTAAGTTTATGCTGTGCCCGTTTAAACCAATAGAAGTTTTCTTTAGGGAGATTGCGTTCATTTACCAAACAAGCTATTTGTTTGAAATGTCTGTCTCTATAATGACTGTACAACTAAGTAACTAGTTAAGTAAGAAACTAGGTCTGATCTCTTACCTATTCTGTACAGAATTATGCTATAAAGGCTGCCCTTCGAAATAAGTAAATAAATGAAACTTAAGGTGGTTATTTTCAGTTTGTGATCTGCAGATACCTGGTGGATCACAGACTACTGCAAAAGGTTTTACTAAAGATAACCAACAAAGCAAACCGGTGGAGAGTAAATTAATACTCTGAAATCTAAGGTCTGTGGTGCCATTGAAATATCATGTTTGGATTTTACAAAGAACAGACTGTAGGAGGCTAAAACTCCACGTTCTGATACTTCTGTGATGTAGGGAAGATACCAATATTTTAAAACTTGCTATAGCAAGGTAACAAGTGTCCTGTTTAGGATCCTCTTAGCACAGCTCTTTTGCAAATCCTCACTGTTATCCAGTCCTCTCTAGAATTTAAAGCTTTGCATGTGCTTGCAAGCTGATTCACATTACAGTAGGCCATCATTTTAAAACATTACAGCCTTAATTATGTTCGTTGTGTGTAGGCATTCAGTAATAACCCCTTGGCGTAGCATGCCACCAGCCTATGATGTAATGTGACCTTTGAATGAGAACAGATCGGCTTTGCTGATGTAGATACTCTGCTGCAAGGGTGGAGAAGGAGGGACAGGGAAGCCGCATGTAACGCATGCATGCTGCGTAAATGTGTAGCATACGGTTGTGCTGCCAGAGTCAGGTTTCTTTTCAGAAAATGGCCTTAAGCCCTGTGTGTGTTTTGAGAGCAAAAGCTGCCTTTTCACTTGAATGTTTGCTGCTGTTGTCATAACAGCATCCCCAGGCTAGTGCTGTTAAGTTTAAGCAGGGCTTCAGTGCAGGCTGGTTTATTGCAAGTCTGTTCCATGAGGCCTCATTCTGACAACTTCTACAGTGCTGTTGCATGTCTTCAGTTTAAAACTCTGCCATGTGTTGAGAAGAACAGAATATACAATAATTTTATTGGCATATTAGTAATGGGCTTGTGCACTAATGTTACCTTAAACTCCCCAAAGCATCTTTACAGTCCTACAGCATTTTCCGTGGGCAGAAAAAGGATTTGCTTCAAAATCTGACATGACTGGAAGAAGGGACCCATGGGATTCTTTGTTCATAGTGGTGTAGAATCACAGAGGTGGGAAAAGACCCGTAAGATCATCCAGTCCAACCACCAACCCAACACTACCGTACCCACTAGACCATGTCCTCAAGTGCCACGTCTACACGTTCCTTGAACACCCCCAGGGATGGTGACTCCACCACTTCCTTGGGCAGCCTGTAGTAGCAGTCTGTTCAAATTCTACTAAACTTGAGCAATAATATAATAAGCAATACTTAATACTTCTATTGTTGACTCTCATGAAGTTCTCTGTGATACTTCTTGAAAGTGATTGTTGGTGAATATTTGAATCTCAACAATCCCAGGAACTTCTTTCAATATAATTTTAAAATTACTTCCCCAGGGATAATTTGGGTAGAAAAAATGAAGCACAAATTTTCAGAATGGAATGTATTTCCTAAAGGCTTAGAATTGATTAATGGTGTTTCTTAAGCAGATAAAGCAAGGGGACACATCTTGAACTATATGTTCTTCTAGAATCATGATTTATTCCCTTCCCACTCCGCACTGGAATTGTTCAAGTTACTTTTAAGCTTATTTTTATCCAGTCAGTTACAGGGATGTTTACAAGTAGATGGTTTTTTTCCAGTAGCTTATCTTTCTTTTTGTTTTTCCTTCAAAGATGGAAAAATTCCCTGATTCATCAATCAAAATCTTTCAAATTAATATTTTGAAGTTGTGATTTTTGTGTTCTATCCACAGGTGCCGCTTCAGCCAAATGCTGCATCCTATTTTTGAGGAAGCCTCTAATGTAATTAAGGAAGAATATCCAGATAAGAACCAAGTGGTGTTTGCTAGAGTAGACTGTGATCAGCATTGTAAGTAAATCCTGATTTAGGTTTTTCTGTGCTATCCTGCCATTAAGTTACTCGCTGTATTGAAGAATATACTAGTCAGCAGTCTGAAGTGTAGCTGGAACTGCCCTATCGTTTAGCCCAGAGTTGCTTGTATACATTAGTGACTGTGTTCTTCCAAATTTGTCAGGACCATCTCCAGTGTTGCTTGCTCATTGCATCCATAAACATGCATTTATATCTGTTCAGCCCGTCTCATTTAACGGGGGGAAAAAGAGCTCAGGTTATAAATTGAACTGGCTTGTTGAGGGGTCAGAGAAGCACTAGTGCTACAGATGGTGCAGGTCTTCACAGCCAAGAAAAGGGAGGGATAACCCTCTGTTGTCAGCATCAAGGTGATGTTCTGCTCAGGTCTTCCCTCCAACTAGCAGTCATGGTGGACTGTAAGTTGACTTTTGCACAGCCAGGAGGGGATCAGAGCTTTTCTGCTTTTGCTTCTTGTACGCATGCCAGCAAACGGTTGCCTGTTTGGGTTCTCCCCCCACCCAGAATTACATGAAAAACATATGCCAAAACTTACTCATTTTATGCTGGTATTAATTCCAAAAGTTGCTTTTTAATCCCGTAATAAATAAAATATAAGGAACATCTGCTACACATTGTAAGACAAATGGATAGTACTGACATTTTTATTATCGTGCTTCTTATGCTATAAAAATCAGCTTTTCTGGTTTATGCTTCTGGAAGAACAGCACTTGCAGATGTCGTTTCTTTACAGTGGCTTCTGATTCCCAAAGAGTAGTTCCAGTTGCAAGTGGCTTCAAATCCCTTCAAATTCACTTCTAACCAATACTGATTAGAGTATTTGGGCTTTACAAAACTGTTAATTCATCATAAGAATCACAGTTGGAAATGTGAGGCATCACTGTACAGAGGTATTAGTTCATAACTGCAGTATATCCCTGGGACTTTCTGTTGACCATAGTTTTGGTTTAGTGCTTTCTTACAAAAAACCTAAAGAGAGAACCTTATAAGGACAGGAAAAAAATTGCATATCTGTGAAAAGTAACTGATTTCATTTATCTTTTTCTCATTTAGACAATTTAATTTTCTTGGTGTTAGAGAGGATTTTTCCCTATAATGAGAATTCTTGAAATTAGCTGGGTTCTTACTTGCAGATTTAAAAGTGAGTCCACTTGATCATCTTCCACTGGCACCATGTTGTGCTCTGTTCTGTACACGCACTTGTAGTTGTTCAACAGTAAGAGCACCTGTCTTGCCTGACAGATCTCAAGTATAAAAGGAAAAAAACCAACCTTTTAAGGGACCAAACAGTATCAACTCAGTTTCTGAAATATAAGATAAGCTAATTATTAAACATGTCAGGAGTGACCAAGGAGATTCTGGTTTGTCCCATCCCTAAGATCAGTAAGACCAATTCACGATCAGAGGAAAATATTTGGGAATAAATCTTTGAATCACTGGGACATTGGACCCCCTTTATAGCTGCAGCTGGAAAAGAGGCACGTGAGTATTCACCTAGGGGACGTGAGCAGCTTTGAAGCATTCCGCTGTGTTGGACTGGTAGGGATGTGCTGAGGAACTGGTACAAGGTTTGAACAAAGTATGTGTTCTCAACGAGCAGTTCCATTAGGCACATGGTTGTAGAATCTCCTCCTCTCTCTCTAGTGCCTTGAATACTGTGTGGAACATTGCACTTGTGTAAGGGCCTGCAGCATTTCCAGAGCAGCAGTGGAATGGACGGGGGGGTCTGTACTTAATGCACTTCAAGATAGGCTTTAGTCTCCTTGACCTAAGTCCAGTAGTAATTTTTCTTTCTCATCGTGTTGTCTCTGTTAAGTGAATGCTTACCTACCTCCTTCCTGAACAGCCTTTTCTAGAATCATAGACGTTTGGGGGTTGGTGGGTTTGGTTTGTGTTTGGTTGGGGGGGGGAGTGTTGTGTGTGGGTTTGGTTTGGGGGTTTTGTTGTTTTAGGGTTTGTTCTGTGTTGGGTTTTTTTTTTTGAACCTGGAATAACTTCCCAGATCTCAAATACTTCATTATGTTTTCAGCTTCGTTCTTTTTCACACTTGGTGTGTTGTCTTCTAATCGTTTGTCTATATGGTGTGTGCTTGGGACATCTTAACCGAAAGCATAGCGTTAAGTATTCACATTCGCTGTCCTCAGAAGTCAATTTTCAGGTAAAGCGATTAAATCCTTTGGGTGAGTATTCTGAAGGCAAAGCCTGATATGCAATCTTTTGATGAAATTTTCTTACTGAGTTTTTTTGTCTGTCGTTGCTCAGACATCATCTGCAGGATCTACACAAATAAACTGCCCCAATCTTTGCAAGTGTAGAAAATAAACGGGCTTGTAGCAAACACTGTGATTGGTTTTGTATCAGCTTATTAAACCAGTCACTCTACATACTTGAAATCACATTTGCATATGGTTTTGTATATATTCTGTCACTTTCATCAGCGATAGTTTCCCAAATTAACTTGAATCAGTTGTGGGGGGAGGGGGAGATTAAGGACGTTCACACTTTACTTGATTATTGTGGTTGTCCTTAAAGTCTATCTCAGTGTTTAACAGTCTGGTTGGCTCATCTTCTCATTGAGTCAAGATATTGACAGTGAAACTTTCTAGCAAGTTCTCACTGTAGTAATCAGTAAAATCAGCCTGTATTGTTGAGGGTTTACATTAACAGCTGAAGTCTGTATCTTGTTTGCTGCTGCTTTAGTTGCTCAAGTAACTCAGTTTTTGGGCTGCTGGATGCCCAGTGTTTAACTGTTGAGATGTTCTTATCTTAGCAGTTATGTGCCTAAGAGAACTTTCCACCCACCCAACCCCAAATATTTCATAGAATCATAGAATCTTTTAGGTTGGAAAAGACCTTTAAGATCATCAGGTCCAACCATTAACCCAGCATTGCTAATCCCTCCCCTAAATCCTTCTACACCTTGTCCACACATGCTTATATACCTCCAGGGATGGTGACTCAGCCACTTCCGTGGGCAGCCCATTCCGCTGATAGCGCTGTCAGTGAAGAAATTTTTCCCAGTATCCAAGCTAAACCTTCCCTGGTGCAACTTGAGGCCGTTTCCTCTGGTCCCATCACCTGTCACTTGGGAGAAGAGACTGACACCCACCTGGCTACAACCTCCCTTCAGGTAGTTGTAGAGAGCGATAAGGTCTGCCCTGAGCCTCCTCTTCTCCAAAACACTTTTGGAAGTGTTTGGGTTTTTTTCCTCTGTTTTACCTTTGTATTTTTGTACATGTTTACATATTTTTAGCAACACTAGAAGGTTTATGCCAATATTTTGGGGGGAGTTATGCCTGCAGATTTCATACCACTAGTAGTTCGCTATTAGGATGATGTTCTAGGGACGGTGAATTATTTGCATTACAAACGATCTGTTCCTTTTTGAAGCCAAGACTCTGTAGGGAATCCAAATAGTTGATTTCAGGCCACTCAGAAACAGCTTTCAGAATGGTCAGCCGGGCACAGATACTTTCCATTTAATGCACTATTATTGAAGCACACTGCAGGGCCCAACAGCTGACACCAGCTTCTGAGGGTAAAGCAAATGAAAGAGAATTATTGATGCACTGCCAAATGTTTGATGCTTAATGACAAAAACATCATTCTCTCTGCTCTTATAGCCAATACAAAGATGTTTTTCTGGAAGGTGATAGGCCTGAATGTGATTAAATAAAAAGTCTAAACATTAGCACTATATTAAGCTTCTGTATGTGTTATCTTCCACAATATTATAAACCGGCATAAAATATAACTTACACATTTCAGTTATTATTAAGTCGTCAGGCTGTTTGTAAGCTGGTGTGGAACATACACTAAAAGTACATCTGTTGAAGCAGGTACTCTTTCAGCTTCCAAGGCCTCATCCTTTTGTAACTTGTAAGTATCTCAGTTCCGCTACATTGTTTACTGTAAAATTCTTTGGTCGATTTGGTGTGTTCGATTTAGTAATTCACATGTGTTAAAAATCACGCGCCTCTATTCTGAGTCTAATGCCTGGTAAAAGTGACCTTTTATATAAAACGATAGAAGATCTTTCTGCATATACGTTATTACGAAGAGGAGGGTCGGGGAGGAGTTGCTTGCTTGTAGGTGTTTTGTAGGTCTTTTTATCCTTTACGCCAAGTAGTGATGTTGGAAAGTCACTTGGTACCGTGGATTCCCTATGTTGCCGTTCTCTGCGTGAATATTGCCGTATAGAGGAACTCATGTTTCTGGAGGAGAGTTTGTAATTTGAACAGTTTCTGTGAATTCAGTGTTAGAAGTTGTGATACAGAATTCGTATAAATTAAAGTATATGTTGAGGTTTTAATTCTACTGCACCATTATTTCCTTTGGTTTCTCAGTTTTACTCAAATCAGATATTTTTTTATTTAGTCTTCGTGCTTCAAAACAGAAAATAACTCTCTGGTGGGGTGTTGAGAGGTGCTTGGCTAGACAGTCTGTTTAGGGAGCTCCTTTCTCTCAAAACGTGCAGGGAGCTGCTGGTCTCTGGGTCTGGCCATTTCTGTAATGTGCGCTAGTGTTAGTCTTCAAAGTGTAAGTTAGATTGCGTTGCCACTGTGCCTTCGGTAAGCAAAGTAACTCCTGTAACAAATTTGGAGGTTCATAAATGAACCAGAAACTGTAAGCAAGCAGGAGGATTTCATTGCGTTCCTGCCACTTTGCCTGGGGAAAAAAGAAATCGGTGTGAAAGAGTTATCTTTGGATAAAATAAAAAGTGGAAGTGATTCGGGGAGGTGGTTGATGGCTCTCCTCAGGAGAGCCATTTTGTCAGCCTGTCAGAAAAGGTTATGGGATGCCTACTGATGAGGCCCCGCTAAGAGGAGGCATGGCTGTTTTGAATGCTCCTTTGCAGCAGAAGGTGGTCTGGGTTTGCTGTTTCCCAGCTTCTTAGTAGCTGAGTTTGATGTAGAACATTGATTGCCTTTCTTGTACCTGTTTTAGTCCAGCATATCGAGTCACCACTGTCACAATCATCGGGGTAGGATGCCTAGTTTAGATGGTCTCTGAAGTTCCTTTCTAATTCTGCTTCCCACGAATACTCCCAGGTCTTAACGATTGTGTGCAAATGTCACAAGAGGAGTAGTTTAACTGGAGAGAATTAATGCTGTATTATGAAATACTTAATAAGGTGAATGTAGGGCTGTATGTAGAAAAATAGGAGGCAAAAAGGCCTTTTAAAGTGAACTTGAGAGAGAAGCTTGAGCAACAGTAAGTCAAAAGGTATTTGTCAAAGACAGACTTCACTTCTCATCTGTGGTGTGCCCTGGCAGGTAGGTAGCCTGAGGGACTTTAAAAGACGTGATTGATCTCAGGTGAGCGAGCAGAATACTCATTTGGTAGTACCACCTTCAAATACACAGCTGAAGGAATTTGGTTACCCTTGTAAGGGAAGGTATTGCACAAGGGTGAGGAGGAGTTAAGATGATTTGACACAAAAAAAGATTAGCGTTAGACCTAGTAAATTCGGGGCGCACATGCTTGCTCTCTATAGCTATGTTGCTCCTACAGCCATTGTGTAAAAACAAAATTAGGAAGTGCAGTAGCTTGGGTTTGTGCTAGCTCTTCCTCAGACAACATGAAGATTTTCCTTAGAAAAAGGGGCACTGCGAGTATTTTCAGAAACTATTTTTATGGGGTTTGAGTTTTGGGACTTTAATTCCAGATAACTTTTCAGGCTGTTGTAGTCCCCTGTTCGGCATGTGAAGTGCTTCATGTGGCGCCTTATATGATGAGGCGGGCATTTACAATAATGATCAGTATTGTTCAAATCATACTGGGCACGTTTTGTGAGAGACAGTCCTGTAGACTTAAAGTCTAAATATTTTGTTTGGTGGTGGTATGAATCATAGAATCACAGAGCGGTTTGAGTTGGAAGGGACCTTACAGACCATTCAGTTCCAACCCCCCTGCCAGGGGCAGGGACACCCTCCACTAGACCAGGTTGCTCAAAGCCTCATCCAGCCTGGCCTTGAACACTTCCAGGGATTGGGCAACCTGTTCCAGTCACAAGGTCTCCCCGGAGCCTTCTCTTCTCCAGGCTGAACAAGCCCAACTCCCTCAGCCTGTCCCCATAGCAGAGGGGCTCCAGCCCTCTGAGCATCTTCGTGGCCTCCTCTGGACTCGTTCCAACCGGTCGATATCCTTCTTATGCTGAGGGCTCCACAGCTGGACGCAGGACTCCAGGCGGGGTCTCACGAGAGCAGAGTAGAGGGGAATAAAATAAACCATGAATAATGACTCTGGAAGACTAAGATGGTGGGATGATACCCTGACCCTTGTCAATATTGCTGGCCTCTCGGTGAGAGGGACCTTCTTAACTATATTGTGGGTGGGAGCCTACTTCAATAGAGTGTCTTGATGCGGTTTTTCAACATACTCTTCTTTGTACCTTTAATTTAGCAAGAATGAATTTGAGATTTTCAGTGACGTGATCTCATATACTAGCTGAACTCCTTGGACAATGTCATCCTGTTAACCTAGAACAGTGAAGTCTGAAGCATTCTGAGAATCAAGTCACAGGCTGCACGCTCACTTGAAGCTGTAGCTTGGGTAACGTGTGTACGTGCCATGTGAAAAGCCTGACGTGCAAGGCTCAGGCAATAGAGAAGTGGCTGATGGTGCAAGAGATATAATAAACCTATGGATCACAAATGATAGTTGATAAAGAATGTTCTCTTGGGGAATCTTGCTCAGAAGACGATGTGAAAGACTGTTTTAGAAAACATGGGTGTAAATGTCAGCCTTCAAGTAAAAGCTTCTTTCAAAACAACAAAAGAAGTTGTTGTCTCATCCCTGTTCAAGGAGACACCTTTGCTCTCCCTTCAGTAGTTCAGGAGTGGTGTCAATACAACGCATGTGTGAAGAGAATGACTATGAAGACATTCCTGTTGGAGTGTGTGGAATGAATAGTTAAAAACAGGGCAGTTTAGAGACGGTTGTATACCAACAGGTATGCCCGCAAAACAGGGAGGAGAGAATCATCTGAATTCAAGTGCTGTTGGAGCTCTGCTTCAAACTTCTGATTTGTACGAGACGAGAAGGTGATCAAGTGCGGGAGTAGCTTCCTGTCATAACCAGTGTGAAGCTGTTCTGCTGGCACGGGCACTGGGCGTGTGATTTAATGAGTGACTGGGCAAAACACGAACTCAAGGTTTGTACCTTTTGGGTGTCTGAAGTAAAGGTAATGTTGTAGCTGAGAGACTTCTTTTTTTTTTCTTCTTTAGGTAGGTTACCCTTACCTGTTCCAAATGCCTCTTTTGTTCAGAAAATGGGCAGTGAGAATGGCAATATTTCAAAATTTAATTTAGGATTTACTATAACGAATGCAATCTTTGAGTGGGTTCAAACAATATTCCATGTATTTGCATTGTGTATTTCCAATTTTAAAAGGAATATAATTTTGTAGTTGTTCTGCTTATGCTAACTCTACCTGTATCAAATGCCAGGGTTTAATGAAGCATTTAAGGTTTACTCTGTTTGACTTCTGAATGGATTCAAACAATTTTTCATGTACTCGCATTTTATATTTTGTAAAAAGATGGTTTTCAAATACTTACTTGTGTAGGACTGTCATCTCTCTGTTTTAATTCAAATACCAGTATTCATGGAATCTCAATGTAATTTGTAAAGAGTATGCAAGCCCTGACTTATGAAATAATGTTTGAATTCATTCCTGACAGTGGGCGTTTTATTGCCATTAATCTTTCTATGCCACTTCAGCACTTGATGAAGAGTCACATCCCTAGGGACCGAAATCTCCATCTTGGAGAACCTGGAAACCCCTCTGAATGCCCATTCTGCAACAGGTGCACCCTCACATTCCTGTGCAAATAACCTGAAGGAAAAAGCCCGTGTTGTGAGACAGAAGTTGTGGTGGTCTTGTTCTGGAGCTCTGTGACAGCAGCAGTCTTTAATCTCAAGTGTGTTTCTGCAGAGCCTTGATACGTAGTGCTCCTTGTCTTGTACCGGACCCTGGCCAAGTTTTGAAGGTGGCCGTACCAAAGGTCCCTCTGTCACCAGGGGAGAAGGGCAGCGAATGCCCGGTTTGCTGGCGCTGAGCCAACGTGAAGAGTTTCCCCCACTGTTATACTTGCCACCTCCCGGCAGGCAGCTCTTAGGCACTCTAACTAAAAAGTGACAGCATTTGAAAGAAAGAAAAATGTATTAATCTAATAGTTTATGTCGAATACATTGACATCTTCCCTTGAGGAATTTGTATCAGTGTGACATAAAAACACTCTGAGGACATAAAATGTCTTACCTTTAATCTGAACTGCAATTAACACGTTAAGAAACTTCTGTGGTAGTTAGGAAACGGGTCAAATCCTTTCTTAGTCAGCGCTGATAGGCTGAATTCTGTTTTATAGCGATGCAAAGCTCGTTAGGAACTGGGCTTTGCCGGTGAAGCTTTTAAGCTTACTGGTTTGAGGGGTGTTAAAGAACACTTGTGGAGGAGACATGGCTCTTACTCCATCGCTGTGCACACTTTATTTTCAGTTCCCAGACTAGTTTGGGTGGTGTTGCTGCTACAAACCTTGTTTTCAGTAACTAAAGCTGCAAGACATTAATATCTTTTTAACAGCAATTAGAACTACTGTGTGTTTTTCACTGAGTGTTGTCTAGACAGCGGGGAATTAATTATTTTTGTTATCTCTTAAAAGTCCAAAAGAGCGAGAGCGAGCTGCATGTGCTGGAGAATAGTTACAGGCGCAGTTCCCCGGGGGACTGCTGTATTTGCAGTCGCAGAGGATTTTTGTTCTGGTTTGCAGCCGACAGGTATGTTAGCTGCTCAGCTTCAGCACTCTGGTCATGGCAACTGCTTCTAAATAACAGCTTTCACAGGACTTCTGTTTCCGTTCTTTTTTAGGAAGAGTAAGTGTGAGACAGAAGGCAAATCTGCGTTGTGGTAAATATGTAATTGAGTAGAAAGGACATTCTTGTCAGAAAGGATTAGTGTTTACGTCGTTCGGTACTGTGCCAGAAACACTGATGGGCCCTCATTCGGTTGCCTTCCTGCTGCGGGCCGATCCAGCTCACTTGAAGTGTACCCTTGGACTTCCAAGGAGTCAGGGGAAAGGAATAGGCTACACACTTTGGATGCCTTCCTCTCTCTGCTGACTGGATGAAAAACGTGTCTCTCTCCAAAGGAGAAATCGGTCCATTGAAGTTCCGTCTCCCTCTCCATGAGAGAGAGAAAGGGAGGCGGGGTGGATGTGGTTGACTGGAATGAATCACCTCAAAGGATTAAGCAGCTCTGGAAGCCGGGCAGACTGCTCATAATTTGGGATGCAGTTGGATTTAAGTGCAAACGTGATTGTGGTTTAGGTCAGCTGCATCCCACCCTGTAATACAGGACAAGCAGTTTCCACAGGCTGTGAGATTTTTTTGTTTCTAGATATATTTCCCAGGGAGGAGTGAACAGCAGAGCATAAATAAACAAAGCAAAAGGAAAATGCTTGGAAATCTACGCTTACGTTTGGTTTTAGTCTTGTTTTTCTAAGAATCCAAAGTGTATCTGGCTACCTTGTTTCTGCAGTCCTTCCTCATTAAAAAAAAAATAATCCTTGAAGGTTTTTTCTGAACTTCAGCCACATCTGAAAGAGGGTCAAAAGCTATTAAGGAGTTACAAACTTTCTGGATATTGGAGATGTGTATGTCGCAAATGTTGCTGTAAAAACTGATGGATCCAGCTCAGCGTGCCAGGAACCACTGGCTGGTTACGTGTGTTTCCCCATCAATGCGTAGCTGGGAACTAGCTGCAACGCCTATTGCACCTTGCTGTGTCCCAGCGATGAGCCAGACTGGAAGAGGGTCAGAGAGACGCTGGAAGCACTTTTGGTGGGATGTAGTGAAGAACCGGGTTATTGCCTTAGTAGGGATGGAAGATCCCACGAATCTTCACAGGGCACAGGACGCACATTTATGGGAAACTGGGCTTTATTGCTTCTGCTCAGCTTTCTTCTTTGCTGCTTTTCTAATTTTACTGTACAAACTCTATTTCTGTTTTAAATTCTTTTACATTTATAAGTCTTGTGAATAAATAACTTAAATAACTGACCCGTTATATAAAGGTGAAAACAGTGCTCTCAGACTGCAGGAACGCAAATACGCGTTACACTGTTGTACGAAGCTCCGTGCGGGCCAAGTCTAGAAGAATGCTGGGCCGCTCACGTAGGGGTGAAAGAAGAGCTGTCTTGAAGGGAATGCTGGCACTGGACGAGCAGAGAGGTGTTTGCCTTTATGTTGAAACCCGAAATCTTGCGTTCGTTCAAAACCCGAGCAGCTCAGAACTGTAACAGCACTCTTCTCGCCTTCACGAGCTACAAGAAATATTTTGCATAGGGTTCCCATTCTTTAAAATTCAAGAGATGACAGTTGTATTTCCAGTACTGTAATTGAGATAAAAATCATACTGAGTTCAAAGAAAACTAGGAGATTAATTATTTTATTAAAATTTTCTCATGTGGATTAATTGAGCCTTGGCAAGCTTTTAAAATTCTCATGTTCTTGTTATGCTCTTAAATTGGCTTTCCTAGTTGTTCAGAGGAACATGAGCATAGCTGACAGAGCCGAGTCTTTACTTACCCTAGGTTTCGGTCATGCTTCTTTAATAAAGGTCAATACGTGTGAGAAATAAAGTACCTGCTCTCCGTTCTCTCCCCCGCAGCGGTGGTTGGGGTCTGGTTTTAGTTCTTGTTTAAAGATGTGGAACTGCTGGTTCCGAGGTTCCACTTAGGTGTGCACATGCACATGTGTAAGATGCCACGTTTCGTGTATTTCTGTACTTGTAGGGGTTCGGGTTTATTTTCTCCGTTTCTTTTTTTTAGCGGATATAGCTCAGAGATACAGGATAAGCAAATACCCAACTCTGAAACTCTTCCGGAATGGGATGATGATGAAGAGAGAATACAGGGGCCAGAGATCTGTGACAGCAATAGCAGATTATATCAGGCAGCAGAAGAGTAACCCTATTCGGGAGGTCCAGGATTTGGAAGAAATTAGTTCTCTTGATGTAAGTCCTTCAATTTTATTCCTTCTAAATACGTATTTTAATGTTGAACCGGTGAAACACAGTGTATTTGAAGGGCATATTTACTACTTTTCTTTTTTCCATTCAGAAATGTTGCAACTGCTTTTATTTGTTTTTAAAAAAAACGAGTGGAAAACTGGATCGTTTCCAGTATTACAAATTATTCCAGTATAATCGCTTTCAACTGCATTTATTTTGTTACAATAACTGCACTACCAAATAGCTTCTTTTACTTTTAATCATTTGAAAAGAATCATATTCTGTTTGACAAGAAAACTTCTGATATTCCTCACCGGAAGAATATTTGCAAGGATGCTTCTCAATATTGAAAACGCAGAAAAGCAATAGGTTCTGCAGAGTTATTGACTGTGGAATAAATGGCACCTCTGTATTTGGTATCCTTAGGGAGTAATGATAGTTTTTGATAATTTGAGGCAAGTTATAATTTAACCTTTGCTTTTACAGCGCAGCAGAAGAAATATTGTTGGATACTTTGAGGCAAAGGACTCTGACAATTACAGAACCTTTGAAAGAGTAGCGAATATTTTGCATGATGATTGTGTATTCCTGTCTGCCTTTGGGTAAGTTTTAAAATTTGTTGATTGCATGACTTCATTACTGAAATTATGTTAATGAGTTGTATATAATTTAATTGAATGGACTTCTTTAATACTCTCAGTGTGGCATACCTGAAGGGACTAGACCATAACAGATAAAAACACTGAGAGAGGGATAGGAGGAGGGGAGAGAGAACTCCTAGCCTGTTTGCTGTGAAATCCAGCTTGGATTTTTGCCTCCTTTTACGTTGTTTTCAGCCTTGTCAGTATAGTTTAAATGTAACTGGGGAGGTTTTAGAGGGGATGTTAGACAGTGGTGTCCCAAAAACCTGCTGCTTTGGAGGGAGAGGGGAACAAGTAGGGAAGAGTTTGAAAACGTTTTGGCAAAAATTTTAATTAGCTTTGTAGACTGAGGAACTCTTTTTGCAAGCTCTTTTTTTTTTTTTTTCTTTAAAATATGACCATTTTTCTAGGGGTGATTTTCCTTCTTTTAGCATGGTTTTTTTTTCCTTCCTTTTTTTGCCTGTAAAAATAATTCAGTAGTTGCTGATTTCCTCTGAGTGTCGGGGGAGAGGACTGTCTTCCAAAATGCCTGATGTCTGTGCCTGGGTCTGGTCTGTTCAGTGCGAGTTCAGTGTCACTACACATGGCAACAGTTTAGAAAGGCAATTGCACTGATGAGCTACTACATGGTGTAAGTCGGGAAGAACAACCAACAGAATTCAAATGTCCCCTTGTTACACGCATTTACAGTAATATTTGAAAGTATTAAGAGATCTTCACTGGAGGAAAAAAATTAATTCAAAGTTATTCCCTTTTTAAGTAGCATAATGAAATGTAATTACAGATTTTTGCCGCAGTGTTTAATGTACCAGCACCAACCAATTTAAAAGGGTTGGGCATTAATGTGAATGCAGCACCTTGCAGTCTGCCCACAGCTGCAAAGTCCGGAATTTGCATGGGTTATACTAGCTTCTATACTGCATACAGTTGACCAAAGAGGTTTTTGAAGCGGATATAGTGAAGAGTAGCAGAGAAACTGAGAGGGTGTATCTAGGTAGAAACAGTCTCACCTCTTTGAACAAACGATGCCTCTTCCGGAGTTGTTTCTGGTTTTTTAAACACTGGATGTTGGGGAGAGTATTTGTAACATGCAGGAGTAGATGGAGCCCTCCTTCAGTTCCCAGTCAGGTGTTCTGTCACTGTGTAAGTAGCCCTGGCTGTGAGAGAATAATTAAATCTTGTAAATCTGTAGGTGTGTCAGTCTTATCCCTAAAGAGTGGCCACTATCTCAAGTGTTTTCTGGTGAGTGCACCCATCTTTGTTCCCAGGGCAGCCAGTCTCAGTTGTTATTAGAATTTTCAATTTTTTCTGCCGCTCATGTGACTTTCCAGGAGTGCCTTTTTAAAAATCATTAGTAAGATAGTAATACTTTCAAGATTCTCTCTCCTGTTGCTTAAGCCCATTTGTCTTTGGTTTGCTATTTGTCAACTTTGTATAATGAGGAATGGTCTTCCATTCCAACTCTGTGTTGGCATTAGGTTGTTGGATGCTGCTCTGGAAGTAGTTTCTGTGGGGTGCTTTGTTTTTTTCTTTAGATGTAAGCAAGCATAATGGAACAGATCAGGATTCGATTACTTGTAACCAGCCCACGTAATTACAGACTGCGCATCAGGCTTGCCGTTATTCTCTTCTCCAGACTCCCTTTCCCTTTCTAGCCTGGAGCTGTTAGTGTTTTCAAGTGCAGCCTTCCAGACAGCAACCTTGGAAACGAAATGTTTTCATTTATGAGTGGCTGTGGCTCTCAAGCTTCCTAAAAAATATATGTGAAAAGACTTCTGAGGGAGATACAGGCTGTGTAACAGTGTTTTCTATTCAGATTATATTTAATGGGGAGCTGGCCCTGATCAGTGAAACTCTTCTGCCTGAGCATCCTAACAGCCCATGGGAGGGATTTTGGGGCTTGCTATGGACAGAGTTCAACGGGTATATCATTTGAGAGGTATATGATAACGTGAGCTGTCATGTTCAAACTTCTAGTAAGCTGAAATAAACTCCAAAAAATCCATTTGACAGGAAAAAATTAATTACTTTGTGAACTTCTGTCAAGGCAGAACTGTTCCCTGCTATGCCAAAATTATTCTGGCTTTAGGTAGTTGTAATAGCTTATTTTTAAACTGTATTAATGGTACTTAGTTGCAGACCATCTTGATGCTTAAAACTATTCTTAAACCAACTGATCCTTACAATTGTGTTAAGATCTGAGGTGACCGCAGAGCAAGATTAATGAGAGAAGACTTGTAAGGAGGAGGAGCTAAGAGGAATACTGATGAAGAGATATTAGAGGTAGATGTTAGGAGCAGAACTAGAGAGGTATAAATCTGATACGTGTTTAGGTGTACAACAGAATGGCCTTGTGCCACTGAGCCACAGCACAGGAAACCAAACGCAGAAAATCAAAACAAACAGCCAAATAATGCTTTTATCTTAAAAAGCTATGATGAGCTGTGGGTAATTCATGGAACAGACTGACGAATCTAGGAACTGTTTTAATTTTATGTTGGCAAGCAAATACGGGGGTGGGGGGAGTTGTGTGGTTCCAAGAGGTTCACCTTTTGCATTACTGCTTCAAGAAAGACAAAACACAAACTGAAACGTTTCCATTTTGGTAGTTGTTTTCAAAAGGTGTATCCTCGGGCTTTTGGGGTTTTCACTTCGTGTCCCTACTTTGAGCTGTGTGAACCGAATCGGTCACAACTGCAGCTGCTGAAGTGGAAGAACACAGAAAGGACCTTCGGGGTTCCACTGCAGGCTCACCCTAGAGCATATATTTCATTACAGATTATCATTGGCTTACCAAGCACTGGCTGGGCAGGTGGTTTCTACGTCTTCGCTTTCTTCTTATTCAGTGAAGGATTGTTTGGGATGTGCGTGGTTTACCTGGGTGATGATGGTTACAAGGAAGCCTAGTTTCACGTTAGGGGAGCAGTCATCGTGGCTGGAATGTTTTGAAATACACGTGTCCATGGTGGTGCAAATACTGGTGGGTGTGACACCCTGTGCAAGGTGTCTTTTGTCGGGGATAAGCAAAGGATCAGATGAAATGCGTAAAACGTAGGTACTTTGAGTTAAGCTTATGATGTCCTTTCTTGTTTTTCCTCTTGGCTTTCTAAATTGTTCCGGCCCTTGGAAGATTTACCTCATCTTGCAGTCAGATAAATTGAGATATTTTTAGTCGCCCTTTTTTCCCCTCCCTCTTACAAGTCTTAATCAGTCTTCATCCATCCTTAGAGTATCTCCTCTGTGGGCTCATCAGTATAGCTGGAGAAGCTGGAACTTTTGTGTTTCCCAGGGGCTGTCCTAAAAGAAATAGGCTGTTCGTTTTACTCTTACGTGCAGCCAGTCAGCCCTGTCTTGGCAGCACGAGTTACCTTGGAACTCATGGGAGAGAAGAGAGGGAGCCTCTCTCGAAGACTTAACGTGGTGAAAGGGTTTATTTTTGTTGTGAGCTTTCTTTCCTCATTTTTTGTTTCTATCTCCTGTGGTGGATGCATAGCTGTCCTCATTTGTTTGAACGAGATGATAACTTTGGGGGTACAAGCTAGCAGCTTGTGGGGTGTGTTCTGTTGTGACGGGGATTAAGGAACCACACAATATTCTAAAGGCAGGGGAGGAACTCGCTAAGTTGACATACTAAGCTGGATACCAAGGAAGACGTGCGTGTGTTCTCCAGGCACACACATACCGTATCATCAGTGGTCAGAAGCTGCATGCTGTGTCTTGTGCTCTCACGATCTGTCCCGAGGGTAAAAGGGACAGTGTGGGCCTATTTGCTATCCATTTTCTCCTTGGTGTGCCAGCAGCGCACCTCACAGCCCTTCTTTATCAGGGTTGATAAGATGTACATTTCTCATGGAAACAGTGGAGCAGGGAGAGTAAGGGCACACAAGAATCCACCTTTCTCTCCTTTCCTTCCTTAAGAATATATTATTATTTTATTTTATTCAGATGATTATATTCATTAACAGCTTTCTCTGATGGTCTCTGAAGCAAAATTGTACCGGCGTTCGTCACTGGCGCTTGGGCGCCTGTAGTCCACACTTCTAGTCTTAGGGATACATCTCGCTGACTCCCTTCATGCCCTCCTGCCTAGCCAGGCCACGTTTCTGTGCAGTCACTTCACAGATTACTTTAAAGATCGAGGATTTTAGTTCCCAAATTTTGAAGGGAAAAATAAGAAGTAAAGAAAGGGTAGCAAATTTAAAATATGATTTTTTTTTTTTCTGGTATCTCAGTTATTCTATTTGTCTGTACCAAGACATGCTTACTGGTTGGTTTGTTGTAGGGCTATTTCAAAAGCAGAGAGATTTAGCGGAGACAATGTAATCTACAAGCCACCAGGGGTAAGTGTAACTACGCATTTTATTCTGCTTACTGTCGGTATCTGTGAATGGAGGCTATATTGGGATCATTCGGCGTGTTACTGCATCTCAAACCTTTAGTTCATCACTAAACAGTGTGAGAAACAGGGTTATAGGAACTAGTGTTTCTGAGTCAGTGAAAATTATCTGTCTCATCTGTTGCCAATTAAGTGCACAAACCCTAAACCTGTTATTTTAAATGTCAGTGTCCAGAGATGGGGATGACTTTTTTTCCAACTCAGCGTACGTACAGGTACGTTGGAGAAGTCTTAACAATCTGCAGTTCAGCAGCTGGTGCACTTCACGTTTTTCAAAGCAAGTGACAACCACTACCTATTTCTCTGATGGTCACTTGCCTGTCTTGGTGTCTTAAGCCCACAAGGGTGGTGGTCTTGGCCCACAAGGGCTAAGAGCTCTTCTCTTCATTTAAAAAAAAAAAAAAAGGAACTAGTAAAATTAACTGTATGTTAACAAACTCCCATAAATAGAGTTTTACTTGAGTAAAAATTCAGTGCAGAAGAAAATCTGCAAGATGTCCTTTTTTTTTTTTAGAAACAAAGTCTGAAAATCTGTTCCTTTCTCAAATTTAGTGTATGAAGAGAGTTTCTTACAAAAGAGAAATAATTTTTTAAAAAAAGACCTGAGGGGGGAGGCAGTTTCAAACCTTTTCCTGCCAAACCACGACGTATTAGGCTACCCGATTCATATTCCGTTTCTGAATTACGGTGTGCTTAATCGCAGCCACAGCTTGCGAAGTCATGCTTCACTTCATGCTAACCGAAACTGGAAATTACATTGAAAGATGGCAGCACTGAATCCTGAGTTACATCTGCTAGCAAATAAAGGAAAACTATTGTTTATTCATCTCTCTTTGGCAGAGCAAATGTAAAATACCAGTTTCAAGTCCTGTAGGGCATTAGGAGGGTTTTTTTTTTCCACGAGTCTTTGTAACTATCCGATTGGCTTTCAATATTTATATGGATATTGTGGGCAGGCAATCTTCTTTGTAGGTAGCAATGCCACTTTCACTGTTTCTCAACTAGTATATTTTTCTTTTCAACAGGAAAATGCTCCAGATATGGTCTATTTAGGCTCGCTAACCAATTTTGATTTGATTTATGCATGGACACAAGACAAATGTGTACCACTCGTTCGAGAAATTACATTTGAAAACGGGGAGGTAAGAATTTTGTCTACCGCTGTACTTCTGGGCTTGCTTTCTCAAAACTGTCTCTTCCAAGGTCTCTGATCCCAGCCAAAGAACTTCCTGCGTGCTTTGCTTTTCACAGAAAACCGCTGTCAGGTAACGTCTTGTCGTTCTTTTGGAGCCCTTTGCTTAGACTTGAACTTCACTGGAGGCAGACTTGTTTCGTACCCTGCCGAGGTCAGAGGTTATAACCGTGCATATAGACCACGTAAGAGGGCCTGGTGATTTGCAGAGTGTGAACGCTTGGATGCTGAGAATGAGCACGTGTGGGAGTATGTGCGTGTCTAAGTTTGTGTGGGTGGGTAACACCTTGGGTAGGTTGGATTACTCAGCTAAAGTCAGTACATGCTTTTTACACAGATGTTACAACTAAATGTTGATGTAAGATCCAGACACCAATGTTATTTAAGTGCCTTTTATATCTACTATGACCTTGAAAAAATATTCCTAGTTGGGGCAGAAAACAGCCACGTCAGCATGTCCATGACAGTTTGAAAGAGTGAAATAATTGTGAACTCTCTTCTAGTTATAATTGGCTTTTAAAATTTACTGTTAAAGTTAGTGGGCATGTTACCGTATTAACCACTTCCACAGCACTGTCTAATAAGTAAGGACATTAACTGGTGGCTGACCATCTACAGAACTCAGTCTTCTGGGAATTGTAGTGAAAAATGTGCGGGGTTTTAGGTTTTTTGTCATTCTGTGTTTAGGAATGATACGTTCTTAATCTTTTGGGCTTCGTATGCTCTTCCCCTTCAGTTTCTTTTCGGCTGTAATTTGTAAGATGGAATTTGGCGGGTTGCTTTTAAACATCTTTTTGTTTGGGTGGGGTTTTTTCTTCCCCTCTAGTTATCCGCATTTTCAGTGCTTTTCTGTTTTCTTTTGTAATTTACTCCTTTGTTCTATTTCCAACTCCGTATCATAATTTTTTTGTACAGTAGCCAACGGGGGATAAAATATCTATAGAAAACTGGCAAGTTTGTAGTGCCTCAAAGGAGTATTTGTACCTAGCCACATCATCTGCTAGAAACTCTGCTGAGGCTTGTAACAAATTGCAGTATGTTGTCCACGCTGGATTAGAAACCAAGGAATCAACGGTGCGCTTCATTCTCAGTTTGCGCACCTAAATTTTTATCCTGAGTCTGCGGCGTGGGTAAGAGCTGTTCTGGGCGCGCACAACGCGTCAGGTTACGTGACAGAGGGATGGGGTGAGATGCACAAAACAGCTCGAAGTACAGTCTTGTAGTCAACCCCGCTAACTTTTATTGGAGGGTTCCATTAAACAAATTTCAGTTCTCCGTTTTCAGCTCGGTATGTAAAAGATGCCCCACGTCAAGAGGTCTAGAAGCGTGTGGTGGATTCTCAGTGTCCTTTTCCCATGGTGAAGTTAGATTCTGAGCCTTAGAAGCCAAGGTTCATCACTGTCAGCTTGTACCACATTGTGTTGTAGTTTTTCTGGTTGTGCTCTCAACCTTTGACTCCCGTTTACTTAGGCAGATATTCCGACATGACATTTTGCCTAGCAACATTTGTTTAAAAAATTTCGGTGCTGCCAGTACCCAAACAAATTGAAACATGCCAAAATTGAGATACTTCTGCCTGCTGAGATCGTACAGTATTTAAATGGGCTCTTAATGTATACTGCACGGTATTACATGGTAAACATAACAAGCTGTGTGACTCTTAAGCTGTGTTTATGGAACCAGAATACCATAGAAATAGGATTAAGAATTCTACCACAGACTTTAAATTCAATTTAAAAATCAAAATTGGCACCTGTAAACTGCTGGTAGGTTACTCCCTCACTTTCTTTCGTAATGTTTTCATTACCTCATAGGTGTCATGGGCAGGACAGCCAGGAGGCTGCTCAGTCTGAACAGAGGGCAGCATTGTGGCTTTAGACAAGAGATGGTAGTAATTGAACTCTGAAGCAAGGTCTTCTGCTGGAGAAGACTGGCCATGCCACAGAGAGTCCCTGCACTTGACAAGAACATGCTGTTGGGATCAGTAATATCATTCACAAGCAATGGCCATTTAACCTGTGAACAGTCTGCTTAGCCTTATGTTGTATGAATACAGTGACTCGTGTGGGCTAACGATGGGGCTGAAATGTGAGGTTTTATACAGAAGTAATGTGGACAGCTCAGACCTAATGAAAAAAACTTCTGGTCTTCTCGGGGCGAAACAAGACAGTAGGTTTGGAGGGAGCAGCCCAAAGCAAATAAAATAGCTATTCCACTTGCCACATCCTGATTGGTAAGACATGCTACGAAAGCTGGAACAGCAAAGCGAACAGAGGAGTCCAGAGGAGGCCAGGAAGATGCTCAGAGGGCTGGAGCCCCTCTGCTATGGGGACAGGCTGAGAGAGTTGGGCTTGTTCAGCCTGGAGAAGAGAAGGCTCTGGGGAGACCTTAGAGCACCTTCCAGTACCTGAAGGGGCCTACAGGGAAGCTGGGGGGGACTTTTTACAAGGGCCTGTAGTGACAGGACAAGGGGTAATGGGTTTAAATTGAAAGCAGGGAGATTTAGATTGGATATCAGGAAGAAATTCTTCCCAGAGAGGGTGGTGAGGCACTGGCACAGGTTGCCCAGAGAAGCTGTGGCTGCCCCATCCCTGGCAGTGTTCAAGGCCAGGCTGGATGAGGCTTTGAGCAACCTGGTCTAGTGGAGGGTGTCCCTGCCCATGGCAGGGGGGTTGGAACTGGATGGGCTTCAAGGTCCCTTCCAACCCAAACCATGATTCTACGATACTTTACAGAAACCAGTTTGGGCCAAAATTAGCAGGGCTTTCAAGCCAGCTGTCCCGACAGCCTGTTTGGAGAGAATCGAACTTGTGAATATAACTTGCCACATATAAGGGTTTTAGCTATTCCGTTATCAAAACTGAGGTTGTCCTTTTAGCTGCTTGCAAGCAAGAGGGGAGCTTAGGGTTGGAATACCAAGCTCAGTGTGGGAGTTCTCCCTCTGGAAATGTACCTGCTCAAACGAGTGAGGAAGTGGAGCAATAACCATAGTCATATGAAGCACACTTTTTCCCAGCCTCTAATCAGAGCGGAGGCTGAGAACCAGCTGAATTCGCATGTGTAAACATGAGAATAAGGAAATGTGATTAGTGGCTGGTTTACGGCTGGATTGGGACGCTTGGGTTTCGTCAAGAGCGCTGATGTTGGGAGGATCTTTGCATTCTGCTGTTAAAAGACCAAGCTTCAACTTCCCTGACAGACTTGGCAGAAGGGAGAATGGCAGCCGTGACTTCGTGTACGCTATGTAGCTGGCTGCCTGCTGATAGGGAAAGTGTTTCTTCCAACTTCCTGCAAATGGAAAATAGCTGAAGAAACTGTTCTGTTTGGTGGCAGAACGAATGAGTGTTACCTCCCTCACAACACATTTTATTCTGATACAGGCTAGAATCGAAATAATAGCACTTGCATGTGCACCAGTTGTGCAAACGGAAGATGGGCAAGACTGCTGGATGAGAAATGATTGTTTCTTCAATTGGGCACTAGTGAGTTGAGTTCATGTTCAAAGGTGCCTAAAAATAACTTTTGAAGGAAGCAAATGCTGCTTGTTTGGGTTTGGAGTAAAAGAAAGATCCTGAATAAATTATTCAAGGAGTTCCTACGTTTATCTGTCCCCAGACAGAGATCTTTAAAAGGCGCTCAGACTGCAAGAATGTGTTTCTGCGAGGAACTAAAGCTTGCCTGTCCAACGGAGGTTTTCATTTCTTGATCAATTTTCGTAATACACCTGCCTGTGAATTTAAGAATGATGCTGTACAGATGACCAGCACACAGTTCCTGGCAAGAGTACTTGGTCGTAACTGATATAGCCAAGTCATGAGCTTCTGCTTTTTGCTTTTTTCCTTCAGGTTGCCTTTTTTTGTTTCTTAGTATTGACTTAAAGATACTAATTCTTTGTGCCACGCCAAGAAAACACCAACTTATTACATGAACCAAGCTAGGACTGGGTCTAGAATGCACCCTCAGCTTTTCAGAGCATGTGATACTATGCTGTTCAGGCCTTACTGCTGTTTCTACAAAGCTGTGTTTTCTCAGAACTGGGCTGTTTCTTTTGAGCAAGCCTACCCCTTCCCAAAATGCTGATAATGAAGCACCTTCATCCTTCATCTGATGTACGTGATACAGAGGAAGGAAAGGTGGTTAACTGCATCACTCCGGTATCTTAAGTGAAGGATCAGCAGTTAACGTCTTCAGTCCTGTTTTTAAAGTAGGGATCTCGCTGAATTTGAAGATTGCTGGAATCGCTTAAGTGTCCTTAAGAGATGGAAGAACTGAGATTTGTCATTTGTTTCCTGTGCAGGAACTGACAGAAGAAGGCCTGCCTTTTCTCATACTTTTCCACATGAAAGATGACTTGGAGAGTTTAGAGAAATTCCAGCAGGAGGTTGCACGACAGTTAATAAGTGAAAAAGGTTTGTCGTAACTCCTACTGCTTCTTGGTCTTACCGGTATAACTTTATTCAGGGAAACTCAGAGTGGAAGCAAAGGCCGAACAGAAACCTAGCCTGCAAGCTCTTGAGTCCGGAGGGCTTTACGTACGTTTGACAGTGAGGACTGACTCCTCTGGGGATGATTAAAATAGATACACAGTTTATTAGTAAGTAACTGTTTCAGATATCCTTCTTGTCTAAATGACTTCATGCAGTTTGAGGGGGCGTTGAACAAAACTTCAGGTTTTGTGGCCAAAAATACTTTAAGAAAATCCGTTATTTTGGTGGTGGTAGTTACTTAAATCTATTTTCAAGTTTTGCATGTTGTGTCTGTCTGTTATCCTCACCTTTGTAATACTTAGGGAAGCGTTTAGGGTTTCAAGATAGTAATAAAATCTTAACGTGGATTTTTGTCTGCTCACAACTTTAAGGTACAATAAACTTCCTCCACGCTGACTGTGATAAATTCAGGCACCCGCTCCTCCACATTCAGAAGACCCCAGCAGACTGCCCCGTTATTGCCATCGATAGCTTTAGGCACATGTATGTCTTTCCAGACTTCAGTGACTTGTCGTAAGTATTTCTCTTTGTGCGTTTTGATTTGAGAAGAACAAAGGGAAAGACACGTGCTCGTATTTTAATGTGTAGTGTGATAGGAAGATGCATACATCTGGGGATAGGTAAGGCAGCCTGTGTATGATTCCGTGTCAGATCCTTGAAGCGGTATGAATTGCTGTAAAGCCATTGTTGAAATGGAATTGCATTACTTAACGTGAGATTCTCTTCTAGCATAAAGTTTTTAGATGCTGCTGCTCTTTAACAGTCTTGCTGTTTTCCACAACAGTTAGCCTTTGGGAGCCTGCCGTGGTATTCTTAGTGGTGATCTAGAGATAGCAAGTACCTTTAAAAGGTTTAAAATACAACATGGAGCGTTCAAGTGCCGTGTTAACGCAGCGATTGCTGCAACGTGCACCACCGAAGCATTCCCAGCCTGCTGGTTTGGTTCTTCCTGCTGTGCAATTCCAGCTTTCCTGCATTACGCTAAACCTGGAAAGCTGGCAAAGAAACCCTTGTGGCACGGGTTGCGGAACTTTCCCACGTGCAGCTTGGAAAGCGGCTGATAGTTGGCGTGCTGTCGGGATCTTGGGTAGCTGGTGTGTTGTCTGAGAGAGAAAAGCATCGGGGTGCTTCACATCAGCCGACCTCCCTACGCTGCACCGCCTCGGAAGCAGATGTCCCCTCTCCCGTGGCTCGCTGGGGAGTGAAGATGCGCCCGGTACCCTCAGGGGCTTTCAGCACGAGACGAGCTTTCTGTCCCCAGGCTGGCTGTGAATTCCGGTTGCCGTCTCGAAGGGGGCACCTGCGTATACGCTCGTGAAGCCCTGGTTAGGTGCTTGGGCTTTGAGGCTTGGATTTTTGCCCGTTCACACTTCTTAAAAACCCAGGGTATTTCGTTTTTGTCCAAGCCGAGGATTCAGAGCTCAGACTTAGCATGTGAACGTAACCCCGTGTCTAATTCTGCCATTCCAGCAGGCGTTTTTCTGCCTGAAAGGTTGACGTTTGGAAGGAGGGTTCAAAGCCAGCTTCTCCCCGTAATTCTCCACAGGCTTTATTAAAATGTAGTCTGTTTGATGGATCTCAAATAGCGCTTTTCACGTGCCTAAAGCTATGTAGGTGGAAACTCTGCTAGTGACCATTTTTCTCGTGTTCCTGTTTCTTTAGATGATGTTCACTGCATACGCCAGTGCTTTTAAAAAAAGTGGGATATTTGCATTTTGAAAGGCCTTTTTTGTCACTTTTGAAACAGCCCTAAAATAATGTCTCTTACAGGGGAATAGAGATGTGCAGTTCAGACTTTTTCATGTTGTTTCTTACACGTTCTGTTTCTGAGACACACTATCAGAATAATAAAAGCTCCTTGTTTGTTTGTAAACCAGTGGTTACATACAAATGAAGAGGAGAGAGATGTCGGGGTTGTAGACAGTTGCCTGGGGTGATACTAGTGTGTGTGTGTGTGTGTGTGGTTTGGATCTTTTGTTTTGGTTTCGTTTGTTGTTGGGTTTGGGTTGCTTTAGTAATAGGTAAAACAATTCTGAGACTTTCATCTACCTGCAAGGATTTCTGCCACGTTAGTGCATTTTCCGGGCTCTCTTACAAGCTGCCTCTTGTAGTGCCAGCGCTGCCACTGACCAACAGCGCTCGGGTATGGTACTTTCAGAACTGGCCCACTGGAAGATTTCCTCTCTCTAGGGAGTCATCTTTTTGGAGAACAGCCACTTCATAGGCAAACCAGGCCACCATCCAATGTTTTGCCCTCATACTTTGGCTACCTGATCCCATTCATCCTGCTGTTCCAGATCGGAAGGGATAGCAAGGAGCATTCAGCACATCAGCGTAGCTTCCAGCAAGAACGGGCTGAGCTACAAGACGCTGTAAGCACCAATGCCCTGGCTGGATGAGGAGTTGGAGGGGAATGTCTCCAGCAGTATGCCTGACCTAGAACAGTGTGAGAGCCCAAGGTAGAGCAGGGAGCGCTGATTCTGCTGTCCCTGCAACCCGGGAATGAACCCCCTTCTCTCCACCCGTACTAATTGCTGATCTTACCCGGGAAGTGAGGACACCCCTCGAAGTACCACTCTGACACGGATTAGTGATACCTTCTGACTCGACATCACGCTGCGATTTATCCACGGTTTTCTCATGATGGGAAGTACTGCTGATTGCCCGTCTGGCCACGCTTTGTCCCTCTTTCCGAAATGCAGTAATTGGTCTGATGAAAGACTCCCTGCAAAACCTGTCTCCATTCACACATCACCTGTTGCTTGCATGCCTAGTGCTCACGTTACAGCTTATCTCCTCTTTAATACTTATTAGGTCAACTCCTCATTTTTAAGCTTTTTAGCCTATTTGACGTTTCACAAATCAAACAGGACGCTGTAGTTTAGCCCGTTTGCTGTGGGTGACAGTAGATGATCTCCGATTAGATTCACATTGATATCCTCTTAGCGCTTCTCTCGAGCGTATGTGCGGTTGCTGAGGCACCGCAGAGGCCTTTCAGAGGTGTTTTGTCAATACCGCTACCCAACTGTCATTTGTATCTGTGAACTGTGCATTTGGAACCTGCTGTTCCCTCTTACATTACGGTTAGCGGGGAGCTGGAGCGAGCGTACAGTGAAGTCAGCGGCTAGCGCGACTCTGCGGGAGTTATTGAAAAGATGAAATACTTGCTGTGTTCTCCAGAGACAGCGGAAAGAAAAAGCAGCTGGTAGGATACCTTAACAAACCATCTGGCTTCCTGTCCTCTATTAATCACCTGAAAGTGGGCATAGTGTGCCAGATAAACAGAAAGCGGCTGCTCTGAGCCGTGCACTTTAAATCTTCCCTGTTTGGGCTTGACTTGTAATAAACACGTGGGTGTTTCTGTTGGATTTCTTCCAGACTTCCAGGTAAACTGAAGCAATTTGTACTAGACTTGCATTCTGGAAAATTGCACAGAGAGTTTCATCACGGCCCTGATCCAACGGATGTAGCACCTGGTCAGGTAAGGTTACAAGAGAAGCACTTAATTTGGCCGTTTAATAACGACCTTTTTTTACCTCCTTGTCCCAGCTGTACTTTCTAAGGTGTGTGTTACTTCTAACCTCAGTCTCCTGAAAGAGGAATCTGGTGATAGAAGCACAGTGTTGCTGCTTCAGCTTGGCTCTTCCTTGGGGTAAAGGCAGGGAGAGCATTAGGGGCAAGTATGGTACCTGCATTTACTCCTAGTCCCCAATCCAAGCAGAAGGCAGATTGTTAGAGCGTCAGCAAAAGATTGGTAAGTGGTAACGGGGCTTGTTACTTTTATTAGCGCAGTTAACAAGCGGCATTAGTAGCGGTCACAGGCTGCATTTGAATCTGTCACCGTCCTGCTCAGAGGTTGGCGTGCTCTATTACGTGCCTGGGAGTCACTCCCAGGATCCCTTCAGGAACACAACTACTAGATCCTTCTTCAGACAGAACTCAGGAGCACCCACCTCAGTGTTTAGTTTAATCCAAGAGGCAGAAAAGAACGGAGATTACCAGCCCAGCTTCCTTCTGCTCAGCCCGGTCTTGTCTTGACCAGCCTTGTATCTTCTTGATAGGCCGCTCAGCTCATGTGCCTGGGTCCTGCAGAGAAGCGCAAACGCAGCAGCCTGCCAGGGGACCACCTCCTTACCTCAGGCGCTCTCCGAGGAAATAACTGGTTTAAACGCTTAACCTCTGCGTTGCATTGTCCAGGGCTCAAAGAGGCAGGGTCATCCCAGATGAGACCCGATGCCCTTGTGTCCCAGAACCCATGGGTGAGGGACAGAAACGATTTATGGCGACGGGCTCGTCTTCCTGGCCATCTGTGGGATGTGGTAAGGGTGGCTGCGCGCTCAGCCGCCTGAGCGCAGCCTCCGGGCACCCTGCTCCAAGTTAAGAGATGTGAAAGCCCTGGAGAGCATGCCTTGGGCCCCGAGAATGACTGCTTTTGGCTGTTGTCGTGACTGGCCATGAAAACACCAGGGCTGGGTTGTCTCAGTAGTAATGCATCCAACTGGTAACTCCCTGTCTTTCTCAGGAATTCGTTGAGCAACCAGAATCCAGGTAACAGGAGGAGATGCAGAAATAGGGCCAGAGATGCAGAAATAGGGCTAAGGGCAGGCAGTCGAGACAGGCATGCGTGGGGAAGAGATGCTAAGGCAACCGCAGTCTGGAGGAGGCTTGGCAGGGAGGGAAGCCTGCCAAGTCCACGGATCCTGCTGCCTGTCTGGGCACCGGCTGGTTGCCTCTTGTCTCCATTCTGCCTTGAGACACGCACCTGGGATGATTGCTCTCCCATCTCCGTATGGCATCCTGCCATCGCGGGGGAGATGCGTACGCGCGTGCGAGGGAAATACTGGCCTTAACTCGAGGCTGCTGTCTCAGGTCGTGTGTGCCCCCTGAACTGCATGGGTTTGGTGCTTTACGGGTTTCTTCCAGTTTCCATAAAAAAAGGAATTCTGAAGTATTTTGGCAGCGGTGTCACTTGTGTCCTGGTGTCTCTCAAAAACAAACACCCAAGCTGGAATACCTTCAAAGCAAGTGGCAGATAGACAAATCTGTAGCGGGGCACACGTGAAACACTTGTTAGTCATTTGTGCAAAACCCTGCGCGATGGCCGTGACCTTAAGGAATACCCTTAACTGACGGCGCTCAATTAATGTTATGTAAAAGGCCCTCAATTGGTGAGAATGCTGGACATGCCTGCAATCCCATAACTAATGTCAGAAGTTCATTTAATGGAGGTGATTATTAAAATGAGTCTAACGAGCAATTTTACCGTTTGTTCTGCTTTTCAGCCAATTCAGGACTTAGCAAGCAGCCCGCCAGAGAGCTCGTTCCAGAAGCTGGCACCCAGTGAACATAGGTACACCTTATTGAGGGAAAAAGACGAACTATAAAAACTTGAAATAATCTTGCAAGCCTTTCAGACAGCAGCATTGACTTCTGTGTGGTGGAAATAGTAAACCTATATTTTCATAATTCTATGTGTATTTTTATTTTGAATAAACCGAGAAAATAATTTTTTTTTTTCCTCCCCAGGCTTGTAAATACATTGGTTTGGTGGGTGGCTCTGTACAGCAGCTTTCCAACAGTACGTTCCTAATGCTACAGTAAAATAGCAGAGACCCATCCAGACTCTTGATCTAACTCTGTTCTGTAAAACTTTTATAATCCAAATGAAGGTATCCTTGCCAGAGACATGCTGTTAACTTGCACTATCCCATTAAATAGGACTTTGGGGTTGTTTTCTGTGTAACCTTGGTAGTATGTGCTTTTTCTCCTTCATGTGAACAGCTCTCCTGGTAATCTATTTCTTTGTCACGTTTTTCTCCAACTTAAGAGGGTCTTCTATTCTGGATACTTGGGAGGGGAATAAATTAAAGTTTTACAGAATCTCGTGTGGTGCTTTACTGGGTGTAAATGTCTCAGTGGTTAAAAGAATTCGGACTGCTAAAATACCGAGCGAGGAAAGGAAAAGCTGCAGTGCCAATGGCTGTACTGCGAATGAGAGGGCTGTACTGACCCGCTCCGATTTCCTGGGATTAAGACTGTTGTATCAGTATCATCCACACGGTCGTGTGAAGAGAACGTGAAAGTTGGAAACCCTTCAGCGTAGGAGAGGACGTGGGGTGGACGGCCGTCTTAGTTTTGTCAGTCTTGAATTAATCTCTCTAAGCATGTGTAACGCTTTGTTTTGGTTTTGTTTGGATGTCTTTCCCTCTGGGTCCCCGCCTTCCTGGCAGACCTCTACTTTCTGAACCACCATTGTCAGTCTTCTGTTACTCTTTCTGCCTGGCTTGTGCCTTATTTATTGCGTATTCTTTGAATTCTGCTCTGAGAGAGACCTTACTGCTTTCCTTGTGGGCTTTTCTGTTGAGCATCGTACCAGGATGCAGGCTTTTCTCGATGAATCGCCAAGCTGCTTGGTGGGACGAACGTACAGAAACTGCAAAATGGAAAAACACCCGTTTGCCTGGGGCGCGTTGCTGGAGATGACTCAGGGTTGGATTCTCACAGGGCGCTTGCTACAAAGAACCTAGGTCCGTGACTTGTGCCCCCGGGGTTGAAGCTTGTTCTGCGGGTAGGTGGGCTCACGTTTCCCTCGGTGAGCGCCCCAACTTGCGCAGTTCGCAGCTCGGGATTCCTTCTGCCACTCACCTAGGTGCCACCTACTCGGGTATTGACACAAGAGTCACGCGGGCCTGTGCAGCTCTGGCAAAAGCTGCTCCCAAGAAAGGCTGCTGAACCGAGCCGCCCCTGCAGCACCGGGCACGTGAGCTTTCCAAGGGGTACCTGAGGAGATTGTTGCTAGTACCAGCCACCACCAAGCCTCTGCTGAAGAGTATTGCAAGGTTTCCTTTACCTGTCGGTTTTGTGAACCTGTGTTCTGGAGTGCACGCTGAGTGCTCCAAAGCCGGGTCTTCTCCTGTGCTCCATCTCGAGCCAAATCAAGCTTTTTTGGCAGCGGAGTGCATCCACCTTCCGGGTGGAATCCAAAGATGTGAGCAGGGAATGGTTTCCAGGTTGCCACATGTTCTCTGCAGGCAGTGCTGCAGAACTTGTGGAGTTGTTTGGGCACCTGGAATTTTAGTCAATTCCTGCATGGTGCCTACAGGCACTTGTCTTACTCCTCTGAGGGTCCTGGTTTTCCCTGGGATTCTTACTTTCGAATGCTGTGTGGTGGAAGAGGTTTAAACTCTTTCTGGAGAGATGCCACCTCATCATACACCCAGCAGTGCAGTGGCTGGTGCTTTCAGCTAGTGAAAGAGATTCCATTCCTCTGCCATTCCTTCACCCAGGTTTGCTTTTCTGAGCAAGGACTTGTTCCCAGAGCTCTGGGCTCCCAGCACTAGGCAGACGATCGGCTGTAACAGTTCTATGACCGTTACGCACTCCGGTTGTTTCCTTGTGTATTGTGGTTGAAGAGGTGAAGGCTAGGTGCGCCTGACAGGGTGCCGAGTAGAACCATAGAGCGGTTTGGGTTGGAAGGGACCTTAAAGCCCATCCAGTTCCAACCCCCCTGCCATGGGCAGGGACACCCTCCACTAGACCAGGTTGCTCAAAGCCCCATCCAGCCTGGCCTTGAGTATCACTTGAACTTTTGAGGTATCTGATGAAATACAGCATTTGCCTGCAGCGAGCAAGGGCGGGACGAAATGCGAGGTGTGTTCACACCGAGCCCCTCCTTTCTGATCATCAGCCTCTGTGGTTTTAACCATTCAGTTAACCACTTCCTCTAACGTTTCCCGAGGCTTTCATGGGAAGTTGTCACGCAGTATTAGTGTTCTCTCCATAGGGAACAAAACCATTCCAAACTCGTGATTGGACTTAGGGAGTCCGTTCCTGAGCTAGCGTACGTGTATGAGTGACTGGGTGCGCGCAGGAACTTGGGTTCAAAGCGTGTGTCTGGTAACCCCATTCAGGGCTCTTAAATCTCGGTAATGCGTTTATTTTAATAACGTACGGTTTGTGAGGGGTTCAATCTTTTAGATGCGGAAAGGAAATGAAATAAAAGCCAACGTTCTCAATAAATGCTGCCAGTCTTGTAGGCAAAACGCTTTTATTTGGGCGGAAAGAATTAACGTGTATCTTAACAGTTCCTCTGGCTAACACGCCCAGCAATTTCAATGCTAGTTTGGTTACTCAGATGCCTGTGTTTCTTCACGGGTGTAAATAACCCATCTCAAAACAAAAAAAATTCATAGCTTATATAATAGTCTAGCGTGGGTGCACAAGGTTTTGAAACTGCTTCCTTACAGGCACAGGGAGGAAGGAAAGTTTTTGTGCTAGACACGGTAAAATGAGTGTGTACCAAGCTGAACCTGTGTAAGCTGTGGCGGGAATTCAGATTTATGAATTCAGATGATTGTCCTGGCATTAGTCCAGCTTGGAGGGGAAGAAGGGGGGTGGAGTCCTCCTGTGTCTCTGGACGTGGCGGCTCTCATGTAAACGCCCCGGGGTGTCGAAGCATACAGTGGGAAAGCAGACAGCTTTTTAAAATCATACGAAGAAGCAACCAGTTTGTCATTACGAACGCTCTTTTCTTAGTTTCTTCCTTTAAACGTAGAAATTGCACGTCAAGGGAAGGTACGGCCTTAGTGTGAAGTTAGCACAAGCTCATTAAACGCGTTTACATCCCAAGCAGATGCGTTTAAAGAGAAGCGCTTTTTGCCTGACGGGAGCAAACGAGCCGCATTACTCGGGTCATGTGTCCCCCTCCAGCTGATGTTACGGATGTAGGCACTGCGGCTTCAACACACGCGGTTCTGTCCATGTTTGCAACTACTTGTGAAAGCTATTCTTGCACGCATTGCTTCCCTGAGCCCCGACCTGCTTAAAATAGAGAGAGCGCTCCGACTGACAGCGACTTCAGTCGTGTTTTCAAGGTAATACGGAAGAACTGTTCACAAAAAGGTACTTGTGCTGTAACTAACAGCTGCGGACAGTGTCTCTAGGCACAAAACCCTCTGATCTGCCATGAGCAGACGGTTACGTCCAGCGATGATCTCAAAGCAGCGGTTAATAAAAGGGAGCTCTTCCTAGAGTATGCTTCCTTAGGCAGCGTTCCCTGCTAGGGAGCCTTCTCCACCTCTGGCGTCAGCGTTCACCTGATAAAGCTGGGCTCGAGCGGAGCTCCGGATGAACTGAACGATTTAAAAACCAGCTTCCCAACCTCGGTTTCTGTTCCCCCAGGCAGCAGCAGCAGTAGTGGGGGAACTGTCCTGGAAGGAGGGAGGGAGGTAGGACCACGCGCTGAACTGTAAGTTACGCGGCAATAAAAACACGTCAACGCTCCCGTATTTAACAGTGGGAGTTTCAGAAGCAAAAGGCTTCGTAAGCAGCAAAACAAGGATGGCAAGAGTCACGGGCATCCGCTTAGAAAGCCAGGGGAAGCACTAGTGGCATCTCGCCCCGTACAGGCTCCACAGCATGTCCCAAAAATCTCGAAAAGGCGGAAGCTTCAGAAGTGCAGAGAGTGCAGGAAGGGCGCAGCTGACCCCAGCGAGCAGGGTTTACGCGTTACTAACAGTCTCACAAGTGTCCCATCATCTGGGGGGGGCCGGGGGGGTCAGCTGACACTGGCACCATGCGAAGGGCCTCGCCGCTTCACCGTCGGTGCCCGACGCCACCCCTGAGGGCCGATGAAGCCTGCTGAGGGAGGGGGCCTGCTGCCGCACCGCCTGCCAGGGAAGCGCTGCTGGAGGTGACAGGGGGGATGAGAAGCCAGGGGCAGCGTCCAGCAGTAAGCGCCGCTGAAGTAAGCCGAGGCTTGTCGCTGCATCCTGTAGGGCATTCTCGGCACAAGCCCAGGCGTTACCAGCCCCGGACAATTACTGTTCTCCAGTAGCAGTCCTGCGGGGTTGCTGCTCAGACCGTTTCATTGTTAACTACGCTTTGGCCAAGGTGAGGGGTTTACAAAGTGAAAAAAAGAAAGGACCGGAAACAGGGGAAAAGCTGCTGATGCTGATCTGGTTTGGCTGACGGAGGTAGAGGTTGGATGTACGTAGGATTTTTTTTTCTACCCTGGCCAACGTTTTACCCTTTTTCTATGGCAGCTAACGCATCCCTTTGCGTTACTGAACAGGCGCAGCCATGTCCGGGGGGGTATACGCAGGAGGCGTTTGGGAATCCAGGTAAACAAAAGTAAATTTAAACTACTTGTGACCGTGAAAGACAGAGGGAGTTTATTTCCTTACTGGGGGGCTGCAGAATCAAAGCTCCAGCTTCTGGTTCATGGGAAAGCTCTCGGGTTTTCCAAATACCTCCCTCTCTGTCTGGTCTGCAAGCCACTTTTTGTGCAAATTTGGCATAAAGCACCTGTCGCCCACCGCTACAGCTGCGCATACAGCTCCCCTCAGAGTTTCATAATGAAGTTACCCATACAGATTTCAGAGGACCGATGTCACCTACCACATCTGAAAAGAGAAATTCTGACGTTACCGTTTCACCCCTCCCGAGCAAAAGCGCTGTTGTCCAAATTCACGCCCCTCAACCTTGTATTTAAAGCACAGGGCTGCCAGCCTGTCACCGGCACGGCTGCTCCACTGTTGCTCCTCGTCAAAATCAATCTATACTTCAGCTGGATTTTTTGGCACTTTGGCAAGAAAGCTCTGGAGAGCTGGAAAGTTCCCGCTCAATCATTTTTTGTTTCCTTCTTTGGATCAATTTTCCACCTGTGAAACCCAAAATCCCACCACCAAGTGCAGCTGCAATTCCTGCCACTTTGAAGCCTGCAAGGAGACCAATGGGACCTCCCATCACTCCACCAATGACTGCACCTGCCACGGGCAGAGCTGCCAGCTTGTATTTTGCAGCCTGTAAAGGGAGAGAAAAAGGAAGAAAGAAAAAAAAAAGGCGTTAGGACACTTGCCTGTGGTGATGATGCACGTTTTCCCCTCCTTGCGCTTGGCAATGACTCAAATGCTCGGCAATAAATAAACTTTACAAACTACTCTTTTAAAATAAGATGATCTGCAATCCCACACGTGTGACAGAACGTACCAAAACAACTGGAAACTGAGCTAGCTCGCGCGTGCAGTCGTGAGCCAGGTCCTTTCGCGTGTGCCGGGGCCTGGTCAGGTACGCTATTTACTGCCCCCTCTCCGTCGTTAAACTGCAAACCGAGGAAACGCTCAGACGTTTCACTAACGCGCCTGAACCCAGGCTCGCGGCTTATGAGCAGCCATCGCTGACCTCTACACAGAGCGGGGCTGAAACTGCGTGTTATCATCGCAGATTCACAGGGTGTGAGGGGTTGGACGGGACCTCTAGAGATCATTGAGTCCAACCCTCCTGCCAGAGCAGGATCACCCAGAGCAGATCACGCAGGAACAAGTCCTCATTTTACACTTATTCTCTGGAGCCAGTCGGTGAATGCTCTTGTCTTTGCAGGTAAAACCGACCTAGCATCAGAAGAGCATTAACAAGGCAAAAAAACCCCAACCTGTATTTCCAAGTAGCCTGGATGTGATAGAAAATTACAAGAGAGATTGATTTTTTTTTTCCCCCTGCTACCTGTGGGTCATTTCTTCCTTATTTCCTTAATTGCTGGCTCCCTCAGCATTAAAGACGGCGGATCAATTGGGTTAATACAGGGGATTGCCGGGAGGCAGAGCACCATTGATTCACCAGCAGGAGCAGATCCCTACCTTCCCCAAGTTTTTGGTTCCCTCTTCAACATTCGCAGCAGCACTGTTGACATGGTCTTCAATCCTGTCAATCTTCTCCTGCTGAGACTAGATGCAAAGGAATTATGAGTGAGGTAGCCTGCTGGGAAGCAGCAGTGAGCCAATACACACCATTTTAATGCCTGTAATCAGGGCCCCGCAGCCGCTTTCATCTGCTACACACTGCAGCCGTGCAGCCTTAATGGTGGTTCATTAATGGCATCCGATCAACTGTGCTGAAGCCACAAACTTAACTTCAAAAATATCTTAACCGTTAAGTAATAATACGGTGTGTCGCTGCCGTTCGAGACAACCACCCAAAACGTGCCATTTCTAACTCTTCTCTCTGAAGAGAGGAACTCGCGTTCCGAAGGGAAAACTAATCCCAGCTAGCCTTTTTGTTTCCTGCTGCGTTTCGCATTCGAAAAACATCCTATAAAGAGCATTTCTAAGATCAGTACCAGCTCCCAACATAGAAAGGTGCACCGAGAAATCTAAATGTGTTTAATTGTGATGCTATAAACCACTGCCCTAACTTTACGAACAGTGACAGTACTGCAAACGTACTTGCAGTCGCTCTATGTATGTTCCACTGTGTGAGTTTACAAAACTCCTCCATCCTTTCTCCGAATGCAGTCAGATTCCCCTGCAGCCTCTCTCAGGGAATACTGGAGCAGAAGATAAAGGGGTTTGTGGGTTGGTTTGTTCTTATTTTTAATCTCAGCGGTACCCAGGCTGTTTTATGTCACAGAATAATGAGGTGGCTAATGTTGAGCTTCAAATAAAAGGCATTCTGAACGTCCTTCCTCCTTCTAATTCAGAAACTGCTGCACCCACCAGCTCTGGTATCTTCATCTACGATCCAATCCACACACTTCAGATATACTCACTGCTGTATCTAATGATGGTTATGTGTAAAATCCAGCTAGTCCTGGGAACAGGAACTCCCCTTTTGAGCTAAAGCTGCTAACATTCGGGCTACTGAACAGAGATCATTGCAGTCCCTCTCCAGCCTAATGAATCTTAGGGGTGGGTTCGTATAGGTAAAGCAGCACGCATTCAGCAGAAAGGGTTACACCTATTTTCTCTATCCCAACTAACCCAACGGCAAGGAGATGAAAGAACCCTCCTAGGAGATGAGAACTGTGGGTGTAAATTCTCTGCGGCCCAGGAAGAACTAACAGCTGGGAACAGAGCGTGGCTGTTGATGACACACAACCTTTTGGCAGTTTGTGAGAGAAAGGGCACGATAAAGTTGAGGGAAACTGGAGATTTTTCTAGTGTCCTGATACTGAGAAAAAGTACCCGAGAAGACGCACCCTGCACAGTGAAGGCTGTCGGCACCAGCACCGTTAGGAATCGTAACAACAGATGGGACCTGGCTAGAAGCCTCCGGCCAACACTGTACTAGAGCTTCTACTGAGGCTCAGCTTGTGGCCAAGGGCACGGGCTAGAGCACCAGCAGTTGCTCTGGTGACAAGAACTTAGAGGCAGTTTCCAGCACTCGTGCTGACACAGAGGACTATTCCTCGCCTCCCACATTACTTTGATGGAGCCTGAATCCACAGGAGAGCTACAAAGATACTTGCAGCAGTAAGTCACTGGTGTAGGGAAGGAGGAGCTGTTAGTTCTCTAACCTGATGGGGCAGCCAAGTGGTTAAACTAACGCTTTTGAACATTCCTCCTCTGTTGGCACTGGAAAATCGAACGAAAACCTTTCACCTTACTGCTAGACAGTTTGATGTAGACGTTATATGCATCACCTACGACCTTAACGTACAGGCTTCGAAACCACAGGTGTGTTTAGCACAGGTCCCAAGCTGCAGACAGCATCTCCGTGCAGGCATCTAAGCTGACTGTAGCCAAAGTGCTTGGCCTCTACTGGCGTCTCCCTGAAGTCCCTAACAGTGACTAGGATTTTGTAGTCCTGAACTTTGGACTGACCAAGTTCAGTTAATGTTCTGCTACTCTGTCATGTTGATCAAGGGATACTAGCTCAGCCTGAGTTCAGATTACGGGCACAAGTATGGCTCGTCTTTTTTTGCCCCACCTAGGAGCTACCCACTCGCCCTCTTTTTGTACAAGGCTCTGTCTAGGACAGAACACAGAATTAATACTTACGCTGACTAAGAGAGAAAAATCAGTCACCAACTGGCTCAGCTGAATCAAATCCTACAAATAAAAAACCCAAACGTTACTCTGCAATAGTTACTAAAACCAAGAGGACTGACGTGGCAGTAAGGGAGTTTCAACATACCTCTTCTAAACTTTCCCAGGACTCAGCTGCATTTTCTTCCTGAGGTATTTCGGGAAGGCAGGAGCAAATCTGGATTAAGCTCTGGGAGCCGTCCCTCACTTCCGCGTTACGTAAAGTTTCTGAGTGAGAAACGTGTGTATAAACAAATGCACTGGATCCGAATGCAGGTGATGTGCAGAGCTCAGTGTTCCTCCAGGACGAACTGACACTTAACCTAACTCAAGCCGAGCAGCAGGCCTGAAAACGGTCGCACTGGGAAAAGTCTTCCTCGCAGCACTAGACAGTTTCTTAGAAGGAAGTTATTGCCAAAGACATGGATTCATTGCTATCAGCGCCCTTTCACAGTCAGCCCTGAGAACGCCATTAAACTATACTCGGGCATTCAAGGGCAGTTCATTAATGTTGTATCAGCTGGGCTAAGACAACTGAACTTGGGACACAGACTTTTCGTTTACGTACGACCCCGCCATGGCAGGGGGTTGGAACCAGATGGCCTTTAAGATCCCTTCCAGCCCAAACCATCCTGTGATCCTACAACACACAAAACCGCTGCGCTTCCCAAGCCGAACAGTCACTCATTATATGATCGATTGTTATGCTACCGGTTTGATTTTCACCCATTTGGGACTAAAAGAAGCGGGAGGAAAAAGCTTTCAAAGTGAAAACCAGGTGACATGCTGCCCAGCATTCAGTGCCGGATCCACTCGGGTAACGGTACTGGGAGGACAGCAAACATTTGCAGCCCAGGGGGGTAAAGGAGATATTCTCGAGTACCTTCCTTTCTAAATCCCCTGGATGGAATGCAGAAGGCATTAGAACAAAGTACGGTGGGAAAATGGGGAACGAGAGACAGCTAGGTGGCACGGGGAGAGCAGACTTAATGGACACACACACATACTTCCTCCAGTCAGAGCCCAGTCCTGAGCCACTACGGATACAGTGGATGTGTGCCTAATTACGGACAAGTAATTATGTGCTAATAAAGAATAGTAACAAACCAGTCTGGCTTGTCGTAGCAAGGATTAAGGAAAAGCTTGACAGTACGGAGGGCAGACTGGAGAACGTATGCACGTAAACACAGCGCAAAGATCGTGCTAATTTAGACAACTTCAGTCTCTGAAGGAAGATCGCGGCTTCAGCAGGACACGGGTGTTTCCTGCCTTGGGAGGGCAGTATCAAGAGAAAGCTTGAGATGGGGAAGACTGGTTACGTATGTCTGACAGTATTAAAGTGTAAACACTGCGTTGAGATTTCTTTAGAAGCGATGAATGTACCACGGTACGGTAATAATGTCACTGTTGCTACTACAGATACGGACAATGGAAAACAAAAATAACTATATTCAATATAAAGTCAGTGCATGCTTACTCATGGAATTAATTGAAGATAAAATAAAACCGGTACATTTTCATAACATTTGTCCATTTCTCAACATTTTTATCCCAGTATCTCAAAATACATTAAGGACCTAATCCTCCTGCTCTCAGATCAATAGAAGTCTAACGTCAATGAAGCCGATATCCAGCTGTAATTACTAAGTAAGCAGAGTAGTGGGGTAACAAGGGTGGAGTAAGCGATTTGGGGGTTTATTTTGGGCTTGGTTTTCTTTCTAATTATTTCTACCCTTTTTCCTTTAATAATGCAGATGTGGAAGGCACTTCACCTTCTGCAATCCTCACCTGTTCTTCCCGAACGTATTTTTGATTTATAACATCAGATTAATTAATGTTATATACTCCGTTTTGAAATAATTCCTTTCCCTTTTTCAGTATCATTAAACATATATCCAACTGTGTCCGTTTTCTGATAAACCAATTGTCCTACATATTCTGACATTTGACACCGAGTTTGAGTATTTTATTCCAGTTCAATCCTTCACGATCTTCAAAATCGAGTTTCTTCTGCTGAGAAAAGCGTACTCTTCCCTAATCAGCCACAGGCACGCTAAGTTGGATGAACTAAAATATTTGTAATGTAAAAGCAAAAAACCAAAAAGCTCACTAAGCGAAACTGCCTCCTCACAAATTCCGTTCCCTATTCCGGTCTGTCCTTAGCGATGGACGCTGACCTAGTGTAGAAAAGCACATCCTTCAACATACATGAATGACACTCAAGTTCTGCGTGACATGCATTCAGGAGAATTTAAAATTGTAAGTGGGCTTACACTGTTTTCGTTTTCTAATAAATAATAATGAGTGGGGACAAAATCCTCAAGGAAATTCCTTGCTCACTTCCAAAAACCTAAAGAATAAGACAGGTAAGAGAAGGTGAAGTCACACTTGGGCTGAAAGTACAAGTAAGAAATTTATATTCCGTAGTTCCTGTTTTATCAAGTCTAACCAATTTTAATACAAGTGAGAATGGAAGTGGCTCCACGGGATCACTTACAGCCTCTCCACAGAAATGCAGTCACACAAAACACCTCTGCAGCCTTCACAGAGCAGCTTCGCACCTCATTACGCGCAAGATAAAAATCTAATGCTCCGGAAGATTCAATATGTTGGTTAAAAGATGTCAGCAATTTTAAGAGTGGAGTCTCACCTTTTGTTAATGTTTGTTCAAAATGCAATTAAATTCCATTTCTATTGGACCTGAGCCGAGGCTGGTGAAGGGGGGGAAGGGACCACATCATTTCCCTGACTGTGCCTTCTAAATGAGCCATTTGAATTTGTAAACTCCTTCCTTCCCTACCAGAGGGGAAGCCACACGCTACAAAGAAGGGGCATACTGAAGCTCCTTTGATTAAGATCAGCAGCCAAGGTTTGCTTTCAGGGCTGCAGGCTCCAAGCACAAAAGAAGAGGCTGATATATTGCATCTCTGTTAACAATTCAACGGAGCCGCTTTCCATGTCAGGCAAACTTGGAAAAAATCAAAAATCTGTTTAATTGTATTTAGTTGTCTGCCTGCCTGTATGTGTCACTCGCAAGGGGGTGAATTATTGCCTGCGTTCTTCAGCAGACTTGCAGGAGCGTGTCATTCCAGTAATATTTTTCTGTTCTTCTCATCCCAATCTTTCTGATCAACTGCTTGCCTTTCTGAAGTGCAGTTACGCTCAATGTCCTCCGTACTTTAAAGGTATTTCAGATTTAAAAAAGCATCCTGTTCTTTGAAATTAGAACTCTAGTGCCTCCCTAACACCTATGTAACTGTGAGAGAAGCAGTAAGCCAAGACAAGGCCTTTCCAATGAAAGACCAGAAGGTATGGAGGACAACAGCAAGGAGTTACCAAAGGCCAAGTGCAAGGTCCTGCACCTGGGTCGGGGCAATCCCAAGCACAAGCACAGGCTGGGGGCAGAATGGATCGAGAGCAGCCCTGAGGGGAAGGGCTTGGGGGTACTGGTGGATGAGAAGCTGGACATGAGCCAGCAGTGTGCGCTGGCAGCCCAGAAAGCCAACCGTATCCTGGGCTGTATCAGGAGAAACATGGCCAGCAGGTCGAGGGAGGGGATTCTCCCCCTCTACTCTGCTCTCATGAGACCCCACCTGGAGTGCTGTGTCCAGCTGTGGAGCCCTCAGCATCAGAAGGATATCGTCCAGTTAGAGCGAGCCCAGAGGAGGCCACACAGATGTTCAGAGGGCTGGAGCACCTCTGCTATGGGGACAGGCTGAGAGAGTTGGGCTTGTTCAGCCTGGAGAAGAGAAGGCTCCGGGGAGACCTTAGAGCACCTTCCAGTACCTGAAGGGGCTACAAGGAAGCTGGGGGGACATTTTACAAGGGCCTGTAGTGACAGGACAAGGGGTAATGGGTTTAAACTGAAAGTGGAGAGATTTAGATTGGATATCAGAAGAAATTCTTCCCGGAGAGGGTGGTGAGGCAGTGGAAGAGGTTGCCCAGAGAAGCTGTGGCTGCCCCATCCCTGGCAGTGTTCAAGGCCAGGCTGGATGAGGCTTTGAGCAACCTGGTCTAGTGGAGGGTGTCCCTGCCCATGGCAGGTGGGCTGGAACTAGATGATCCTCAAGGCCCCTTCCAATCCAATCCAATCCAATCCAATCCAATCCAATCCAATCCAATCCAATCCAATCCAATCCAATCCAAGTGATTCTATGAAAAGAAGAGATATTTTAAATTTAATTCTGATCATAAGAGAGAGGAGCTCACAGACCCTGAAAGTAGTGGCTACTATGGATGAAGGGCATCACTGAAGACCAGAGCTCACTATTCCAAGACTCAGAATAAAAGACTAAAGACAGTGAGCTCCCTCCCAAAAGAGATATTAACACATCTGGGAAACTGATTAATAGAAACTATGGCAGTGATGACGTTGCTAAAGGATAAAGGACTGCAGAAAAGCTGGCAGACACTGAAGGTGACAGCACATTGTCCTGATGCAGAGGAAACGTTTATGGATTCAGCAAGATCTCTTCAATGCCCTGGATATCAAGAATCTGACGTGCAGCTGAGTACAAGCAATAATGTAAGTATGGAAAGTCACTATTGTAAAGACTAGGACACAAAAATAAATTGCAACTACCATGGGGCACGTATGGTCCCAAATAAGTTTTTATGAATGCTTTTCAATTTAGAGAAAGACAAAGGAAGTGTAAGTGCATTGCCAGGTAAAAAAAGAAAGTAACAGGCTACTCTGAGAAAGATTCAGCCCTTTGTACAAACAGGTAGCTGTAATCAGGTATTTGATCCAATTAGTTTAAACAAGAAAGAAAAAAAGAAGATAGGCTGAAACAGAAAAAGAACAGGTTAAACGTATGTGGATGAGCTAGATCTATTGCAGTCCTGAGGGTTTCATGAAATTCAGTGTTGAGCATTTAAGAAACCACCTCTGAAAGTTCAAGCACATTTCTGAGAACTTGAGAAAGTGGGTCCCAGGGGACTGCAAGAACAGATTCAGTTAGTATCTTCTTTTTTTTTTTTTTGGGAGGGGAAGGAGAATGCAGCAAATAGCCAGACTCTGAAACCCACAGAGATACTAGGACAACCTACTGAACAGCCAACTACAAGATACTGAAGGTGTTGAAAAAATCAAGATCCATATGTCAGAAGCCAATTCGGTCTTTTTTATTGGCATGGTAAGAAGACAGAAATCTTTAATGATAAGGGTGGTGAGGCAGTGGAACAGGTTGCCCAGAGAAGCTGTGGATGCCCCATCCTTGGAAGTGTTCAAGGCCAGGCTGGATGAGGCTTTGAGCAACCTGGTCTAGTGGAGGGTGTCCCTGCCCATGGCAGTAGGGGTTGGACTAGAGGTTCTTTAAAGGTCCCTTCCAACCCAAACTATTCTGTGCTTCCATATTTGACATATCTTGACATTCATAAGGCTTTCTGATACTACTGCTCATGACACTCTCAAAAGCAAGACCAGTCTTCCAAATCTACTTTTCTCCCTGTTGAACCATGAGACTCACCAGCTTGTTAACCACACTTGGAAGAGCCCTTGTAGTTCTCTATGTATAGCAATAAGAAGGGTCATGAAATCGCATTTGATGGCAGGTTCTTCTATAGTGCCATTAACTGAGAATACTCTTTCAGTTTTAGACACATGAAATTTCCACACCATTTTAAACAACACTGCTACTGCAGCAAGCAAACTAATGACTATTATGTGGAAGGACTTAATCCTGATGTAACCAACTTTCCCACAGATCATGATCAGAGAACACTAGCCAGTACCAGGGCATAAAAGGGCTTTCCCCAAAGACAGAGTGGTAGAACAAGTAATGAAAGACCTTTTGTAGGGAAATAAGGGAAAACTAGCAAACATGTCTGACTTGTAGCATGCTATAATGTGTTTTCAAAATCTCTTATTTAAATGGATTTATACTGTTTTCTGCTTTTTTGTCAGCTACCAAGATAAAATGCTACAGGAACAGATGCTCTCCTTTATACTGAGATTTGCTCCACTTTTCCAGGTATTTCAGCAGTGATATATTATAATACCTGTCAAACAGAAATTGTTTTCTTCTTGATATTGCAAGCACTAATTCAATGAAAATGGCCCATATGATTACGCACACACAATCAAGTGATTTGCAGGGCTGGAGGAAGGAAGTCAAGCTACTGTGAAACATGAATGTAAATGTTCTTCATATGAACAGTCTTCTATTTCAAGATCCAAGGCTACGGGATCTTTTTCATGGAAGGCCACAACTATCTCCTTCCTTAAGATACTTTAAATAGAGCATTCTCCTCTTACCAAAACTCAGTCATGGGTCATGAAGAAAGTGTGGTGTAGGGAAAGAAAATCTACTTCCTGACTAATAATTATTCTTCCACTGAAATTTCCATTTGTTTACTCGTTACTCTGGTCAGAAAATGTGGAATGGATACAACAATATAGATACTAGAGATACAGAAATGAAATTCTACTACCTCCTCCTACAGTTGCAGATCTGGTTAAAGAGCCATCTTCCTGTCCTCCGAGTTGCTTTTTAAGTTCTTCTGCAGATTCAGAATGGAGCTGCAGGAAGTCTTGTATGGCAAATGAAGCTTCCTCTTTAACTGGATTTATCATTCTCTGCAGAACTGGGATGTCTTGCTGTCGGACTCGCAAGCAGAGCTTCTCCATCTCTCTCATATTGGCTCGCAGTTGCTGAAACAGTTTTAAGAGTTACTTTGTAGCTTACTGCTTCAGAGCACCAGACGCCCTTTTGTGTTTGGGAAGCAACTGTCATCTTGATTATCTTTAAATAATCATTAAAAGTGCCATTGCTATGTTTTAATAAACTATGACCAAATAAACCGCTCTCGGAAGTCCCAGCTTTTCAGCAATTCCCGTGTTGCAGGTCAGCTCTCTGCTACACCCCTTTTGGTTTCCAGACCACCTTGTCTGAGAGCAGCTGATTCGCCTGTCAAAGATGCTCCCAATTGCTACAGGAGCTCGTTTCTCCGATGACGGAGCGAATCCTTCCTCTGAACTCATCCTGGGTCTCCCAGACTCCGTTATTCTGTGACCCAGTGCTATTCCCTGCTCCTTTTGTACTGCTCCTGCAGAAGAGTCGCCCCATAAAAAACACAGCGCTCTGCAGGGACGGGGCTTGTGCTCACTTAGGGAAGCTCAACCTAGAGACGAGCCCCTCTGAGTACATCACCCACCTCCCACGCCTCCCAGGTCGGCTGACAGTCAGTCCCGTAGCTGACGGAGACACAGTTCTCTGGTTAACTTATCTGCAGTATCAGCCAACCACAACACAAGGGAGAAACATTTTTGAAGCCATCCCCACCAGTATTTTGATTTTTCTTGCTGTCAATTTTATATTTCATTCACTTCTCCAAGTTAAGAAGTCAGCTTGTTTACTTTTGGGTTTCAATTCAAGTACTTAACTAATTAATTCACTATGTAATCGCTGAAGTTATTTTGGTGACTGTGATCAATTTCGGCCTTTGCCAAAACATTTACACAGGTTGCAACAAGTTAATCAAATATCTAAATAAAATAAGGGATTCCTTCCCAATATTTGCTGGGTTTTATAATAAGCAACTCTGCTGACCACGGCACTTCAGGACACAATCATTCACAACCCCCAACTACCCCAAAACTAATTTTCACTTTGTAAAGACAATTTCGGGGCCAAAGGAGGAGGATTTTTTTTTTTTTCTGCAATATTTATATTCTTTTTTCAGAATAAGGACAAATATATTTGTTTGATTGGAATATGAAATATAATGAAGTACAGAAATATTTCTTTAGTTACAAGACATTTGAGAAGATATAAACTATTCACAACTAGCAAGAAGAGTCTGTGTGCAGGCATCTCCTGTGAGATAAATTCCTGTCTACAGCGAAAATAAGATATTTTTTTTATTGCCTAGGCTTTTAAAATCTCAAAATGCAAACAACTTTTCTTTTTCTACAAATGACAAGAAGAAATTTATAGTTTAAATTATACCACTCATTGTTTTAGGACAGCGTGTTTATCTAATTATAAAAAAATAAAGCTGTAATAAAAATAATATTCATTGCACTACATTATAAGATGATACAATGAATTATATTATTTATTGCACCATTTACCAATTGTTTTGAACATTCTTCTCACAGCAGAACAACAAAATGGATTAACACCAGTGAGAGGTTCGAAAAAGAAAGGTTTTCTTCAGTAATACAAACCAGGTACAGGTAATGTCTTAGAATGACAAAATTGCTTACCTGGAAAAGCAGGAACTAGATGGAATTTATTTCACTTATATACACTAGTAGAATTAATTTTTTTAACATGTATGAAAAAAATAGTAGAAATACAATTAATGAAGAAGAAAATTAATTCAACAAGAAACTGTAGTAACACTGCACGAGCCATATTAGGCAACCAAAGAACTGAGGCAGGGACTCAAAGTCTGAGCCTAATTTTTCTATAGTGTCCACTGTCCATCCAGTGGTGGATTCACTAGATTATGGGAATAAATATAACAGGGGTTTTTTCCCCTTCCAGAAAAGTAAATGAGAAGTGGTACAGTTTTCATGAGTACTGTGAAAATTATACTGACTCTATCAACACATCCTAAGTGGAAAGAAACAAAGAGGTCATACAGCATGAAGTTGCACTGCTTTTCCATTATTTTCAAAATCTTTACAAACACATTCCGTTAAAGAAAAAATTATAAATTTTTGTTTTCTGATATAAAAAGAGATATAAAAAGAGACATATAAGCCAAAGGACAGCTTCACTTAAACTTTTTTTTTAAACACTGTTGCTGAAAACAACTGTATGCATCTCCCCATTAAGCTTACCTTGTTACTCAGCACAGAGTTTTAAATAAGAGAAGGAATTATTAGAAATACTCAGTTTTCAGAATTATCTTTAAAAACACAAAGTATCTTCCCATATTCTGCTCTTCCTGAGCGGTTTTGAACAGGAGTTCCTCTGCAGATGTCTTGGACACGTGAGAAAAGTGACAGACTCCCTCAGGGAGTTTTAACAGCAATTTTCAGATAACCAATAAATCTTATTTATACAAAAGAGTAAAAATTATATATTTTTTTACAGTATTTGTTTTTTAGAGCAGTAATTTTTCTTTACTTACGGTGACAGCTGAATTTTCAAACCTGATGGAAAACAGACTCTGTTTCCATGGCCTTACTGTAGGCTGCCGTAAAATATCATCATCACACTCAAAAACGTAACTCGCGAACCACCAGTGTTGTACCAGCAACACATCTCTTGTAGGAAATAATGGAATTCTTATTCAACAGCAGGCAAACACACGCAGCCACCCATGGTACCGTGCCATGGCAGAGAGTTTGGGCTACAGTGCCAGAGCATGCTGTTGATGAAGGAGACGTAACACCGCAAGGAAAAGAGGTAGTAACAAAGAGCATAACAAAGTGCTTCGGTGCTGGCCCAATGTGAGGCCCTGGGGCACCAGGATAAACACCAGGCCCGCATGGCTCCACCCTGTACAAATGTCAAGGGGCTGAGATGGGACCAAAACCCTTGAAAAGGCAGCAGTGACTTGAGCGGCAGAATTATTTCCATGTAACCTGGGATTTGGAGATATAGGAAGTTCTACCTAAGGCCCCCAGCAACAGCTACCCAAAAATCACAGTGTAAGTACCAGCTTCAGCCAGGCATCCTTGGCAAGGCTGATGTTCCCAGAGCCCTCAAACTCCAGCACCTCACTTACGCCATTCTCCATCAGCCCACACTGCTCCTAACGCTACCAGTTAACTGAATCATGGTGGTCATGCCGTCATCACTCCTGGCCAGCATCAGGAACAGTGTGGCCAGCAGGACTAAGGCAGTGATCATGCCCCTGTGCTGGGCACTGATGAGGCCGCACCTCGACTCCCGTGTTCAGTTTGGGCCCCTCACTACAAGACAGACACTGAGGTGCTGGAGCGTGTCCAGAGAAGGGCAGCAGAGCTGGGGAAGGGTCTGGAGCACAAATCCTGTGAGGAGCGGCTGAGGGAGCTGGGGGTGTTTAGCCTGGAGAAGAGGAGGCTGAGGGGAGACCTTATCGCTCTCTACAGCTACCTGAAAGGAGGTTATAGCCAGGTGGTGTTGGTCTCTTCTCCCAAGTGACAAGTGATAGGACAAGAGGAAACTGCCTCAAGATGCACCAGGAAGGGTTTAGGTTGGATACTAGGAAAAATTTCTTCACTGACAGAGTTGTCAGGCACTGGAACGGGCTGCCCAGGGAGGTGGTTGAGTGACCATCCCTGGGGGTATTTAAGAGACGTGTGGACAAGGTGCTTAGGGACATGGTTTAGTGGTGGTATTAGCAGTGTTAGGTTAGTGGTTGGACTTGATGATCTTAAATGTCTTTTCCAACCTAAAGATTCTGATTCCATGATTACACTCAGTCTCTGCCACCATCATTCTCTTTTTCTTCCTAGATGTATAATCTTTAAATATAATGTTATATACATTTTCCAACAGCTTACACTTCAGACTCGTTATGTTGCAATAGTACATGGATGACAGAGGATGTCATGTCCAACTAATCAGTCCCTTTTTCTCTTCATCTCCTGTCTTCCATACATTAAACACTGTCAATTCTCCCTCCATTCCCCATATTACTGTTTTAAATTACAAAGTAAACAGAGCCTCCAAACAAACCCACCACCTTAAACCCTCTCAGACATACATATGATTTTTAAGAAAGTATTGCAGTAGCTTAGCTAAGAAAATGTAATCTCGCCTTCACTTAGCTTCTCTGGACTCTGTTCAGAGTAATGTAATAAAGGATATATATTACAAATTTCTTGGCACAGGTCAAAGAAAATCTGAGTTTAAGCATATATTTACTCTACAGATGGCCACAGGCTGCAACAGTGAACTGATTTTACACGACCCTGCGCTGGTACCATAAACAACCTCCTGCAGCAATAAAGACACTCATCTGCCCTGCTTCTCCTGCTCTCCCAGTACACTGCCTAGTATTCCGGAAAGATACTTAAAAGACAGCTGACTGCAAACCATCTTTTACCATTTTCAAGTGACATGGAAATCATGAAAGTAAAAAAGAAAAAAATAAATTTACATTTTTCAAGTAGCTTTCCACATTAGAGCAACACAGCAGAGAGATTACATCTGCATAGGCACTTTCTGCAGAACGGAGTCTCCTTTTGCAGGCTGAATATACACTGAAGCCAGATCATTCATCAACAGTATTTTTCCTTTTTGTCATCCAATGCCTTATATCCTCTCCAGTAACTTCAGTATTTTACTACCTCTCACTATGAATATGATCAAAACACTCCTTAGCTGTTACAACAAAATACTGTCATCTCATTAAAACTAACTTAAATCTTGCAATAATTAATGAATTATATGGTATAGTCAGCATATGTGGAGCAAAGCCTAGAAAAAAGCCTATTTATTCAGGCCTTAACATTTTATGAAGTCCACAAACCATCCCTAAAAATGAAAACTGACAAGAGCACATTTGTGAAAACTAATACACAGTAAGTAAGAGCTATTTCCTCAGATTTTTGAAAGGGTATCATCATGCCCTACGTAAAAATTGCCTTGGTTTCTTCACTTTCCTTTTTAGCAATTTTTAATGTGGCATCCAGTCATCAGAAAGAAGAGGTATACGTTTATGCTCATCTATACTTCTATTATAAATTTGACCATCATCAAAAGTACAACAGAAGTAATTATTCTGGGTAAACTGAAAATTCAGAAAAATGGCTAATTATGTGCACATGGATTAAATGTAGAGTGGCTGTGCATATATTTGTGTAAAACCTGTGGCGGATGCCTTGGGTCAATATTGACTTAGGGATTCCTAATGTATTTTTACAACATCTAATTTTGAGAGCAAAGTGTGTGCTGCAGAGAACATTTGGTATCACAATAATTAATCTGATTTCTTCACAAACAAACAGATCGCAAGTCCTTTGGTAAACATTTAAACAGCTTACAGCAAACACATTCTACATGTCATATAATTTATTCCCAAGTACTTCAAACTCCTAACTATTTAATTAAAACAAAGAACTAGTCTACTCTGCTTGCAGGGACCCTGACTCTGCTCTCTGGCTATCAGAATGGGAAACACTTTAATGCATAACTTGCATCCACATCTAAAAGCAGTACGTAGTAAATAAAATACAAGAAAAAATATTTTGGCTGAAAGTGAAAAACAGCAGGCCTTAGGTTCAAGACAAATATGTTTCTAGAGACAAATATGACATTTTATTACTAAAGCACTTCTGTATTTAAAAATATTATCTTCAACGTGATTACTTTTTCTCTATTGATATTTTTTGTCTTGCTAAACAAATGATACTGATAATAAGGAGTTCCAAGAGAAGCCTTTCCTCCTCTCAGAAGTGAAAACAGATTAGAGCACAAACATAAGCAAACACATGCTTACTACACCCCGCCTGGTAGAATGCCATTGTTTTAACAGGACTTCCACATTTGGAAGGCTCTTTTGATATTACCAATAAACTGATTTTATATGCAAAATTCAAAAATGCTTTGTGAAATAGCAAAATAAACATTAAACCCTCCAAACAACAGAAAAATCAAGTGGATGCCTCATACAACTTCTTACAATATCTGCACTAAAGAAGCTCGTTAACACCATCCATTCCTCAGAAAAGCTACCTAACTCCAGCTCTGCCTACTATCTAATACTGTTGTTCGATCAGGATTAAGCTCTTCTGAGGGTTTGGGTGTTTTTTTCATTTTTAGTTTGGTGTAATTTCCCACAGGAGTCAGTAAGGCACTGCAACAAACACGGGAGTTTACAGTATTAGAATTATAAAATACCGCGGTTTAGGACTGTGCTACGCCTGCCGCAAAGCCTGCTTGTCCAGATGCACCATAGGTCACAGCAGGTTTGTTCTAGTAACGAAGTCATGTCCCTTCTCTGAACACCTACAAAACAACTTAAGGTGCCTCTCCTGCTGGCAAAGATACAGCTGTCCCCAGAATTTTGCCAGTACAGCATGTTATAACCACTAGCTGCTGTATCTGTGCCAGCAAACTTTGCAGTGCAGAGCTGGCCTTTGAGTTTTTCTGTACTGATCATCTTTGGCTGCGTGGTGTTTAGCAGTGTGAAGGCTGATGTCTGGCATTACCTATTTTCATCAAGACGCGCATATTTTAGATACAGATGTGAGATTCCCCATGTGCTGAGTTACGCGTGAATATGCATGAAGTCACTGATGACGCTGTGCTGACAAATGTGTCTGGTATTTCCTCCTTTGATGATACTACGCATCTAACAAGATCTGCACGCCAAAGTAGTATTCCAGATGTGCTGTGTTCGGTCTGAAACCATGCTGTAAAATTAACAGTATCCCTCATTGCAATTCCTGTCTTCTAATGTAGCAATGTAAGAAGATAGTTTGCAAAAGACCAGAGTCTCTGAACTTTTGTTTGTTCAAGAACCCTGACATATTTCTGGCTGCATTGCTTCACAGGACACAATTAGGAAATCTCTACCTATTCAGTGCAGTAAAGCTATACCATGTATTTGTCAAATCCATCTGTCACTGTGAAAATCCATCCCTGAGATAACCACTACTATGTATGCAGTTTAATTCCATTAATATCACAGTCATTTAAATATCCTTACCTGAACCGTTCGTCCTGCGTTGATGTGCTCTTCGTGCAATCTGTCCCAGAGCCTGCATCTTTGATACTAAAATAAAGAAAAAATACTCCATATAATTGCTATTTTTACCAACTAGCTATGCAGAAAAGAAAAAAAAGCCCAAGCTTCAGTAAATAATCACTTTAATTTTTCAAAATTGACAGTAAAGAAGCTGAGTCATAGGCATTTCCACTGCAAAATTAGAGAGGTAAATAGCAATGTGTTTTGTGAGTAATTCTGTACATTGTATTTTAATGAGCTGCAGATAACCAGGGTTTCAGCATCAGTTTTTAACAACAAAGAGATAGTGCAGCATCCTGATACTGCTGTGGCATAAATCACTTGATGGTCAGTAAAATAAAGGGCAGGAGGAGGAGAAAGGAATGGATAAGCAGTACTGGTCATAAAGGACAACAAAGAGAATTGCATTCCTTACACAACACTACTGTCTATGTGTACACTTACTATATCTGTATAGGAACTAACATAGTTACGAGAACTGTCAGGGCAGATTTGGCACCAGCATGAGGCTCCACCAACTTCAGTGGGAAAATATCCATCCAGCACTTCCCATGGGACAGAGACCAGAGTGGTTATTCCAGTAGCAGAGAGCAAGTTTCGCATAAGAACCACATATCATCACATATAAACCTTAGCATCATTATAATTCATCAATCCCTGCTACTGCCAGTTGACGTAAATAATGTCGAGACATTACCATGAAAAAGAGGAGTGAATAGAAGCTGTGATTCCTGTAATATATGCTGAAACCATCAAAGAATGCATTTACAATATCAGCTGATATTAGAACATTCTCTTTAATTGTTTAAATAACAAGACAAAATATTTACCATGATCTGTGAGGTATTTTTATGTAAAGCTTACTTCCTCAAATTCTAAATATGCTTTGTTATCAGTAAAACACTTTATCTACAGCCTACATCTCTCCTTAATTATTTTCACAATTTGGGGGCCACAGGAATAAAGACCACAAGTTACTTGGCTTTGTAAATACAAGGGGAAATCTGAAGTTATGTCTTATTTTTGGAGAAAAAGGTTCTTCAATGTTAGGATTTGGCAGTGCTATGGAGGAGAAAAAGTTTAGTGCTGAATTAAGTCGGATTGACATCAGAAGGATATCGACCAGTTGGAACGAGTCCAGAGGAGGCCACACAGATGTTCAGAGGGCTGGAGCCCCTCTGCTATGGGGACAGGCTGAGAGAGTTGGGCTTGTTCAGCCTGGAGAAGAGCAGGCTCTGGGGAGACGTTATTGCAACCTTCCAGTACCTGAAGGGGCTACAAGGAAGCTGGGGGGGACTTTTTACAAGGGTCTGTAGTGACAGGACAAGGGGTAACGGGTTTAAACTGAAAGCGGGGAGATTTAGATTGGATATCAGGAAGAAATTCTTCCTGGAGAGGGTGGTGAGGCACTGGAACAGGTTGCCCAGAGAAGCTGTGGGTGCCCCCTCCCTGGCAGTGTTCAAGGCCAGGCTGGATGAGGCTTTGAGCAACCTGGTCTAGTGGAGGGTGTCCCTGCCCATGGCAGGGGGGTTGGAACTAGATGGGCTTTAAGGTCCCTTCCAGCCCAAACCATTCTATGGTTCTGTGAGTCTGTGGTATTCAAAGGTAACTGTGCTATAGCCAAGTAGTTTGTATTGCACATCAGAAATAAAAAAACATGTATTACTCTTAGATAAACTCTTTTCATTTTTTGTCCCAGTCCCATTTTCTTTTACGAACCCTCTTTAGATGGAAACCTTCATGGTTACGCTTTGGATCCCTTCCATTTCTCCTTTAAAGTATCCGGTAGACATGGAGAGAACTCAAAGCTTTTGATAACAGCCTCTGCATTGATTTTTGTAGCAGGCAGCGGCCACCAACTTTTCCAAAAGCTCTGAAATAAACGTCTTATACCAATACATACATTCTGACGAATACTGCTGTAAGACCCAGGTATCTTAATTTCTCATTTTGTGTCACCTTTATGTATCTTCCCACCACAGCATCGGTAAAAAGTGTTTTGCAAACATCCTTTAACTTTGGCACAGTCATGGGAAATGAAATTAAAACTGAGAGCAACACAGAAAAGAATGCCATGTCTTACAGCACTTTTTAAGAACTGTTGCATATCACCAAAAAAGTTTAGGCAGCATGCCAAATTCTCCACCTTCCTGTAGTACCATGACAATTGCTTTCACCTAACCACATCTAACAAAAAGTTGTAACTCTTCTGGATAAGAATGCATTTTATTTGCTGTTTTGGAGTGAAAGACCACACAATCCACATAATGTGCTTTAGAAAACAAGAACTCTTTAGGGAAAACAACAAAACAAAACAAAGTGTAGAGTACTGATTTCTTAAGGATGTAATTCTTAAGTATTCAGAAACTGTCATATGAAAGTTAGACTCACAAATAGTTGAGCAGTGATGCTATGACAATGGATTTATGGTAGCCAGTTCCTCTGAAAAGGTGTACTCAAGGTCTCATTTCATTATATATTGATTTTATAGTTTCTTCAAACAGTGATTTAGTAGATTAATTGTTTGGACTATCTCTGGAACCTAGGGTTTAAATCAATATTCATGAAATGAGGTTAGAGATATTGGCTTCATCATAAGTAAATAATGTTGCTGCTCTAAGCAATTTGACATAATTAGTGATTTTTGCTTAAAAGTAGCCTGTAAAATAAACAGGACCAGATTCTACAAAATTATCTTTTTACCTCTAGGGATGTTTGGTTTCTATGGCTGAAAGTTGATTTTACAAAAAGCGTTTCAGAGGAAACCATTTAGGCTGCTGATGCCAACAGCCCACAAAAAGTACTGTAACACATTTTGTTATGGCTAAAATGCGTGTAAGATATAAAAATGTAAATGATCATTCAAGTATTTCATCAAACTATTGCTAATGCTCTGATAACCTAAAGCTCTCTAGAGTAACAGATTTCAAATTCAGATCTGCCGTATTTTTATTCTCACCTTCTCATGAATCTAACAACAGAGTAAACTTTGGAATACTTGTTCTTACAGCAAGAAAGAAAAAAAAAAAGAAAGAAAAGAAAAACCTTTCAAATTTTAAGAACATTACATTGAGTGTGGACTTTTTAAAGAATCCGGCATTTAGGGACTATATTTATACTCAGATGTATTACTTCTCATAAATATTTATGTCCTATTTTTGGTCAATACACAGAGGTTCTGCATCCTCAGTACTGCTATCTTCCGGTATAGTCCCCAATTGTTTATTTGAAGGTTTTATCCATAGTTACTTATTCCTAATAATTCTGTTAATTACTAATTCAAATATCAAATCTGGCAGGATTTATACTGTCTAGGGATGCAGAAATGTTTAATTAATAGTATTCTGAAATCAAAAAGACAAATCTGTACTAAAGGTTGCTACCACTTCTTGCTTTCATAAAAGCATTGTTCTAGAGGAAACACAGTTAACACTTTAAAGAACTACAATTTACAATTATTTAAGGATTTTTCTGATATGCAGATTTTATTATTTTGACTAAACAGATCATTCACATTGATACCAACAACCAGGAAATCTCAAGAAATGTCCAAACCAGATACTTCTGGATTGCATCAGATTTTTATATTCGAAATATAAAAGTCAACTCAATAAAGCATCCTGGTATTTCAGTGTGATCATTGAGTGCCATCGTAGAAACGCTATGGTTTGTACTTCCTATAATTAAACTCTGGCTAAGCATGAGTTTCTCTGACAATGCTTTGAACAAAGTGCTAAATCAGAACTAACCTAAAGACTTGTTTTATCCTGAGTGCTAATATTTTCTCTATTTTTTTCTAGACACAGAAGACTATCCTTACAGTGATCTCCCCTTCTGTCTGCAAAACAGGAATGCTTGAATCAAATGAGTTCCTGGGCCAATAAAGACTTCAGTTGACCAACGCGCAGCTGAATTAAGTGGAATATATTTCATCCCTTCCCTGACCACCGTAATACCACCCAAGCTAGATACAGCGTAATTATTCTTTGTCTCAATACGCAAAAGATTTTCAGCAGTAAGTGGCTACCCCTCTTCACTGACCAGGTTCTGCAAAACACAGCAGTTCCCGAGATCATCTCTTACACTGGTAAGTACTACACAGGGTAATAACTGATCATGTGTACGTTTCCCATTGCAGCACGCAATGTCTTTTGAAAGGGTTCTTATATAGTCTAAATGAAGGGGGTATTACATATATGGACAACACTTAGCAAGAAATCTATTAGCTATACAAAGTAATAATCTTAAAAAAAAAAAAAATCAAGCAGCCTAACAGTTATGCCCATCCCCTCCATCCTCTCTCCTTAATGATTACCTTACACATATTAAAAGCTTATCTTTACCTTCAAAGCGCAACAAAACTATTTGTGCAATGCTAATGTGCCCTGCTAATCTCTTCCCATGCTGTACTGGCAGGTCAGCTTCCCCCCTCCCATCACCAGACTACCTTTGTCCAGTAACTATCCGTATGCTCCTCAGGCAAGGCTGTAGCTTCTCTGCCAGCCTTTTGTGCATATTTATTAACTGCATCCCTTCATTTCCAGATGCCTTCCTGAAGACACGGTATACCTCACTGCTCCACACTCATTGATGCTGTTGATGTTAACTGAAGTGCTGCCCTGAAGACAGAATTTTTAACGTAATTTTAACATAAGCCAAATGTGGATCAAAAACTACCTCTCTGCAACCAAGAAATCCTGCTTGGTGGATCATGGCAAGCGCATGTTGCTTCCATGCACAGGTGTGTGGCTTCTGGTTGAAGAAAGAAGGGAACAACCTAGCTACCAAGACTGCCTATATTTGAATGAAACAGTGTGCAAGCAAAAGCTATTATTACTATGCTCTCCTCTAGGCACCTCTGAATCCTGTCCTATTCCACATTATCCCTCACTAGTCACCCTTAGATAGCTCTGTGGCCACTGCTAGGTGCGGGCCGTGCATACTGAGAGACCTACACACTGATCCCTGGAGGCTGTATCCCTCCGCAGGGCAATTTAACAGTCAAGGATCCTTGCTCCCCCATCATCTCACCCAAGAGCGAGCTAATACTGACTCCTCTGTATGCTGACTACAATGCAAAGTAACCCCATCAACCGTTCTTTGTGGGAGAAGCTGGAGAACAGAAAGCTGCTCCTGGCTGCTACACAACAGGACTGCTGCAAACAGGATGATTCCAAGGCAAAAAAAAAGCTGAATCAGCTGCATCTGCGTAATGTAATGAATTATACGAATATGGCATAACAAAGAGTAAACAGCATGCTGTGACTGAAAAAATAGGTCATCCCATTCAGAAGTTATTGCTTCAGGCAAATATTATCCTAATATGCTTTTCAGATTGTGAATAGTGCAGTTCACATCCTTATTGTATTCTTATTACACCCTTACCAGGAAAAAGTCAAACAATTATCTCCCATCATTAGTCCCAGCAGCCCTAGGTCTATCTTTACCTCAGTGTTCCTCTCCTGCCGTGGCCAGCCACCATTTCTGCACTTTCACCTCCCATCTGAGGTACTTCTTCACAAGCTCCCTCCACCCAATTTTTCATCTTTTAATTACATAAGCCAGGAAGAGTTTCCTCTTGCACACAAGTAAGGGAAAGTAAAGAGGATGAGGCAGTGGAAACACAGAAATATCATCTCCCTGTTTTCATTCTCAGATTCAGGACCCATTAGCAACTCCAGGAATGAGTTCTGCTAATTTCTAAGCACGGGAGCATGCCTTCGTGTTGGGTAAATATTTAGCAATCTTCAGCTGGTGATGTCCAACCAGTATCTACTGAGTACCCGCAAACCACTTATTTTTCAGAATTGTACCTCTTGGCCAAAGACCAGCAGATTTTGAGAGGCACAGCAAAATGTCCAGCCCAGACAAAGACCACCCCACAAAAATATCTCAAGTGTTCCAACACATGTCACTGCTTTGAAAAGAAATTATCACTAAGCTATCAATCATTTACCACCACTTACACTAAGCATTTCTTATTAAAACAGACTACTATCACTTGAACACATTATTTCCTGACAATGTTCTCGGACACAAAGACATGGATTTATTTTCCCTCCTCCCCCACCCCGAAACTACTCAAGGCATCCACCTTTGGATGAAAATTTCATCCACAACATCACTCACTTGGTAAAATTACAGTAAAGTTATGGTAAAAGCCATGAACAAATAACAGCAGCAAAATGCAAACCAGTTTCAACAACGCATTATAGGCACACTTCAGACCTTTCAGGAAATCAAAATCATGTTCACCTGTTTTCTTCCAATTTCTCCATTTCTTCCCGGGATGTTAAAAAGTGTAGATGGCTGTCCTATGCCATCCAGATTTACAGATACACTTGATTTCATACACTGTGAATAGGCTTAGTCAAATTAATGCAAAGTATGATTTTTCAGAAACATGCAGTAGTGCAGACACTTGCTGTCACTGATTTTTCTGTGGTGGTAAGTATAAACGGTTCTAAACAAATACATCGTGTACAGCCGTTTCAAAACTTCCACTGCAATGCTGGTATTATGACTGTGTGTTGCTGAGCCACTCTCATCCTTTTATTTTATGGGTGTCATGTGTTTTAGTAAATCTCTTACCACCTTCCTCAGCAAACCAATTTCTCCGTTTCCACAGGCTATATCTATACTAATAAACAGAGATTGAGAATGTTTCAAGTCTGAAATCTGATCATCTGAGCTGTTAAATTGTTAGAAGTGTCCCTCTCCATGTCAAACACATAAAAGAGTTCTCACATAAAGAGTTCCTGAGAAGGCCTAAGGAGTTACAAACACAGAGCAGAGGCTATTCTCCAGCAGCAATGTGGATACAGCCATCCTGTTTTGCACAATATGAGGATTTAAGAATATGGACACAGGCCACTTCGTTCCACACAACTGTCCCAGGCATGTTCGTTTTACCAGTACAGGCACTGCCCCACTGTATCCAGGAATTTAACTTGGAAGCATATTCAGTTTCACTGTCAAGTGCAAGCTAATGTCAACAAGAAGCATATAAACATACTACAATTTCGATACAATTCTTTTTCTATTTACTTAAACAATTCAATCTATTTCCCTCAACTCAGATTAAAAATACAAAGAAAAAAAGATAGGTATAAACAGTTAAGTTACTAAGAACAGTTGGCAGCAAACCACTGTGACTTAAAAATGAAAGTAAAAACATTAGGCTGCTTTCCTTACAATAACTTTTTAACAGAAAACAGTAAAGTTTCTCACCCTGCAGACTGACTAGATAGCACAAGTGTAAAGGCCTTTGTACACACTGAATTACTAGACAATACAGAAGTTTCAATTTTAGCCAGATTTGAAGTAAAGCATTTCAGAATCAACTTCTCACTGAAATCTCTATATAATCGTCCACTGCGAAGGCTTCTGTAATGTAAAAAGAACTACATTAGTACAAAGTGAACACTAACCTTTTCAATATTTATTTGGTGTTTTCTTAACCTTTCCAAATCTGTTGGAATTGCCACTTTAACAAATTTCTGGATGGCAAGTTCAATTCGACGGAGTTTAACTTTTTCATCATCTTCAGACATCCTAAAAGCAGCTTTCAAGTCAACAGTTGTCCAGTATACCTTCACCAAGGTAGAAACCCCTAAAAACCAAAAAATCACAGATTTAGTAAAATGCCATAATTTAGAATGACTTTTTAAAAGAAAGCAAAATAAGGTAAATCAGTCTTTCCAATAATCACATCTATTCCAAATCCACATTTCAGCCGTATTAGCTACTTAAAAACTGGATAGTCTATCTGCATTTAAATGTATTATTTCCATTTATTTGCAGGCTTCGGGGATCATTTTTCATAGATAAAACTTTACACTTGGAAAAAAAATAGCTACATGATGAAGGCAGACGCAAACACGCTCTGCAGCATAATGATAGATGGGAAGCCTTTGAAAAAAACTTTCCAGTTAGATGCTTTGCTTGATGAGAATTCAAGTTTTGCCAATTTACATTCTGAATCATGTTAAAAATTGTAAAACATGTCCTGAAAAGACACCAAAATACAATGATTTTGGGAAGTCCTTTCCCTAGAAAGATTAAGAGCTCCTGAATCAAAATCTGCACTCCAAGTTGCATTCATCCCCTCTGAAAATGACTTAGGCATCACCTAACTAGGGGGTTTAAACAGGTTGCTGAAATATTCATAGGACTGGTATATAAGCAGCCTGAATTCTGTTCCTTGCATGCCCATAAAGCATAACTTTGAAGTTTCACTGCTCTCAAAGAAAGATATGTAGAACTGTATGTAACAGCATTTATCTACAGAGCATCTGAGTAATATAAAGTAATTCAATTATGCTGAATGCACACAAGGGGCAAGAAAAAGTTATTGTGAGAGAATTTTGATGTTCTAATACTGTATAAACAGAGGTTATTTAAATGAGATTTTTCTCTCTGATTACTCCTTTTTTAACAAAACCAAGAAGTTGGACTGCAGGCCCGTAGGAGAAAGTTTTGTCATGTCAGTAAGAAGACAGATGCAAACGACGTTATAAAGCACCTGAGCAACTGCATCAGAAGGCATTCCCCGATTTTCCTCTTCCAGTAACCAAACTACTTTAAAATAATTAAACTAGCATAATCCTCTCGGTACAGATTAAGCACAAGAGAATGCAACAGGTGAAACAATGTTTCCATTTTTCACACAGCCAAACAATGAAACTAGACATTATTTTTCTCACATCTAACTATGGTGTGAAAGTGCGGAGGGAAAGCGTTGAGGTTTTTCTGAGACCTATGATCCCTGCAGGCAGAGAGAACCTGAAGGCAGACACCAGCTGATGGCACTGGGTCTTCGACTGAACAGCCCACAGTTCAGCCCCAGCCCTCACTTTGTAGGCTGCAGGGAGGGTATGTACACATCTCCAAAAGAGCCAAAGGAGCCAACTGGTTTCCAAAGGAGCCAAGAGGTAGGCATCTTCCGTCAGGCCAGTGAGAAAGCTGAAAGCGCTTCTGGCAAAGGGAAGCTAGGTTTGTACAGGAAAACAGTCCCAGATTATTCACCTTGTCCAACACAGCTGCAAATAAAACAATGGAGTGATTTTCTGAAGAAGAGAATGCTAAGAGAAGACTCTCCTTTATCCACCACGTCCAACAAAGAAACGGAAAACTGTGGAAAACAGCATTTACTGAGAGTACAACAAGTTTGGGGAGGTCAATCTTTTAAGGTTTCAGTGCAGAGTTACCACTCATAGACCTTTTCCTTCTTCAGAACCACAGAAGGAAATTATTTCATCAACTGACTTTGCAGTCATTGCCAAATCATCCCTGCTTCAAATAACAGGGAGATACACTATTAAGCAGTCTTACAAATCCCTTTCTAACCCAAAACATTTAATATTAATAGGTTTTTGTCCAAATCTCCAAATAAGTATGCACTGGGTGGTCACACATTTTTCAGCATGTAAAAAGAACTTTAATCCTTTTGTGTTGATTTACTCGATCATTCTAAAAACAGTAGCTTAAATGTAAGATGATAAAAAAAATACATTGGTTCTTTTATTATACCTTTGTCACTATGGTCCCTAACACTTTTAAAAGAGCCACTTCTATCTCATAGTTGAACTCTATTTTGAGCATAGACCAGATTTTTTTTCAATAAGCAAAAGATAGAAAGCATCAAACTCCAAACTGCAGTACTTCCTCTTCAAATACACTTTAATTTCCTGACAGCTTATACACTAATCCACAAGTTTATGAGCTAGAATTAATTAAAAATGGGTTCCTTAAAGATACTTAGTAGCCATGTCATGCTTTTCTTTAATACTGAATCATCTTGAAGAAGCGATGACACAAACTCTTCAAACACCACACAACATGAACTCACAGAAACCCACAGCCCATCTTGGTACAACTACAGCAGAGACAAAGCTAAATCCACCATAACTTTGTCCTTAACCTTCAATGACATCCAGAGATTGCGAAGAATCAAAACCCTTAGAGATCTGATGATTTATTAAAAAAAAAAATAGTTTAGACTACATAAACTGGACCACTGAGAAAGCAGAATTAATGTAACCAAGAGGCGTATGCCTTGTGTAGGTCATCTGAATAAGCAATAGTTTTAAATTCAAAGATTTGGCTGCATGCAGGGCTCTGGATAGATTTTCTTCTCCTTAAAAATTCCTAGAAGGTAAACTAGATTTCATGACAGTGTCTACGAGTGTCTTTAAAGTACTGCTGCCTAAAATTCACTGCAGAGTGTGAGCAACTAAGAAAGAAATATAAAAACTCCTTACATTCTCATCAGGTCTCCTGCTTAATGTTCTCTCAATCAGTATGGTAGCTTTCGTAACAGGAATTCTAAGCCATAAGTTATCAACAAGAAAATATGCAAGGTCTTGCTATTTTTAAGTTCATATAATATGGTAAATAACATTTCAAGTTTTTGTGATGAACGTATGTTCATTGCAGATGCAATTTCAAGGAAAACTAAGGTTTCTTACAGACTTTATTAGGCTTAGTTTTTCCTAAGCATAACTTTAACAATAGATTTTCAAAGCTATAATGCCTGTTTTTTGAGTAATCACAGAATAACAGGGCAGTTTAGGTTGGGAGGGATTTTCATACACTACCCAGCACAAGCTGAATTAGATGTGGTTGCACAGGCCCTTGTCCAGTCAAGTTCTAACACCTCCCGGGATGGACACTCCACACACCCACTAGACCCATCCTTCAGTGTTTGGCCATTCTCCAGGTTAAAACCAAACAAACCAGAGACCTTGGTTGCAGGTAAACCAGCTTGTGTCCATTGCCTTTCATCCCATTACTAGTTACATCCAAGAGAAGTCTGGCTCTGTATCTTTGACACACGGCAGCAAGATCTCCCTTCACCTTCTCTTATTAAGGCTGAACAAACCCACCTGTTTCTCCTTGAATATGGAACCACAGAATCACAGGACGGCTTGGGTTGGAAGGGACCTTAAAGGCCATCTAGTTCCAACTCCCCTGCCATGGGCAGGGACACCCTCCACTAGACCAGGTTGCTCAGAGCCTCATCCAGCCTGGCCTTGAACACTCCCAGGGATGGGGCACCCACAGCTTCTCTGGGCAACCTGTTCCACTGCCTCACCACCCTCTCCAGGAAGAACTTCTTACATCTATCTAACCTAAATCTCCCCACTATCAATTTAAACCTGCTACCCCTTGTCATTCACTACAGACCCTTGTAAAAAGCTCCCCCCAGCTTTCTTGTAGCCCCTTCAGGTTCTGGAAGGTGCTAGAAGGTCTCCCTGGAGCCGCCTCTTCTCCATGCTGAACAAGCCCAACTCTCTCAGCCTGTCCCCATAGCAGAGGGGCTCCAGCCCTCTGAGCATCTCCGTGGCCTCCTCTGGACTCACTCCAACCGGTCGATAACCTTCTGATGTTGGGGGCCCCAGAGCTTGATGCAGTATTCCAGGTGGGGTCTCACGAGAGCAGAGTAGAGGGGGAGAATCCCCTCCCTCGACCTGCTGGCCACGCTTCTCCTGATACAGCTCCGGACACGGTTGGCTTTCTGGGCTGCCAGCGCACACTGCCGGCTCATGTCCACCTTTTCATCCACCGATACCCCCATGTCCTTCCCCTCAGGGCTGCTCTCGATCCATTCTCCACCCAGCCTGTACTTGTGCTTGGGATTGCCCCAACCCATGTGCAGGACCTTGCACTTGGCCTTGTTGAACTCCATGAGGTTGGCACAGGCCCACCTCGCCAGCCTGTCCAGGTCCCTCTGGATGGCATCCCTTCCCTCCAGCGTGTCGACCGCACCACGCAGCTTGCTGTCATCAGCAAACTTGCTGAGGGTGCATTCGATCCCACTGTTCATGTCACCAACAAAGATGTTAAACAGCGCCCGTCTATATACTGACCCATGTGCTCCAGCCCCCTAACTGCCTTGCTAGTCTCAGAAGTGCCAAACAGAGGGGAAGTCTCACTCCTTCAACCTGCTGTCCCTCATCCACAATTACGAATATGGTGGTTGTCCTTCTTTGCAGCAACAGCACAGACTCATACTCAGTGTGTAGTCCACAGGACACTCAGGTCTCATTTTGCAGTGCTGCTCTCCATGGGGCTATTCCAGCCCAGACGCAGGGCTTTCTCGTTGCCTTTGCTGGAATTTATGAGGTTCCTGTCAACCCATTTCTCCATCCCATCGAGATCCCTCTGAGTACCAGCCCTGAGTCCAGCCTATCAACCACTCTCCTCACGCAAGTAAAAAACACCGCTCCCAACTTCAGCATTTCAAGAAGATCATTTTCTCTGTCCTTGGATCTGAACTGCAGTCAGCACATACATGAGCCTGCATAATTTCTGAACTCTTCTCAGAGGCTGCCATTCAGACACCACGAGGTTGTGTGACCCACCACCCTTCCTTTCCAACTGTTTCTGTACAGGCTGATCCTTCTGAGTCCCTTCCAACTTGAGATACTCTACGATTCTATGACTCTCACTTGAACAGGGGCTTGGGCAGTCCTTCCTACAGGCATTTACCAAGTTCCAAGCACAACAAGATCTCAGGTTCTCTGAGACTGGAATACACAGCTCTGATTCTCTAAAATAAATCTAAGTTTGAGCAAAAAACCCAAGAGAATACCATATCATTAAATCAGTAATTAAAAAAGTTAAATAAAACCATTTGTAATTAACTGTCCTTATATATGTCCATATTATATTCAGTGTGCAAGGTATTTTGATAAATTAAGAAATTACAGAATCTTGTCTTTTCAAATGCTGATGCTACAGGCCTGTTAGCTTCTAAGTAAAATACTTTCAATTTAACATTCAAAATTCATGCACCAAAATTCAATTACATTTCAGTGACAGAAATAACACTTATCCAGGAGTGATCAAGACCCAGACGCAGAATAATTTTCAGTCAACTGTGTTAATAAAAAAGAAGACATATCCAAAGCATATTGTAGCAGCATTATCAAAGTATTAGATGGTGACAAAAATTATATATATCTCCCTTCTTAATATTTACATTTTCTGGAGACTGGGCTCAAACTGAAACTGTAATTGTGAAGTAAAATTAGCATAAAAGAATACCATTAACTTGAAACCGGCACTTAATATGAGTATCATCTATGATTCTTACTACACAAGACAGGGAAAAATTCCTTATCCAGTTTGTTCACCCCATGTCCTTGAAATTATTTAAGTGTATCTTCCATATGGGATTAGTCTACATGCTCTTGTTTGTAAGCAACAGAGCAAAAGAACCTGAGGAGTTCCACTAGTTAGATCTTTGCTTTACCAAATAAACGGGTAAGATAAGCAAACAAAATTTTTCAAAACCAGGTAATTTCCTCTTTCAGCTTTTGAAGGTCCAACCAGCATATGCTATCTGATCTCACTGTCTAAATCAAATAATTGTAAGGGCTAAAAGAACCTTAAGGCATCCAATTCCAAACGGTGAATGTAATTCTGACACTAACGCAAAATCTCCACTTTTTGGCAGTGCACAGAAAGCACAGTCACGCAGTCGCAGTCAATCAGAAGTAAAATTCTTCCTATGCTCTATTATGAAATTCAGTAAATGCTGTTAATACACATCAAATGTAATGCTTATGAACTTCTGTTAAACTGTCTAGTGTTCTCCATTCAAATAAGGTAGGAAAAATGCAGAATAAAGCTGAAGAGTTCTGCTTGCCCAGGGAAACACAATGTACCACTCCTATTTGATTTTAATTCACTTACAACACTAGACAATCACTGCCACTAGAAAAAGTACTTCCAGCACAGATGCCATGTTTTTAAGAGTTGTAAGGCCAAAAGGCTTTTTCCTTTCCTCAGTGTAAATAAGATCAATAAGAATACAGATGCGAGAACACAGAGACTTACAACAGCTTTCTCACTAAGGTGACCCAAAACACTTCTCTTTAGAGTAGTATTGGCCCCAAAACTGCAGTGACAAAGAGTATTCACTACAGCTCACCTGGCTGAGGTCTGTAGTTACTGAGGAATATGCTCCTGTGGCTGGCTACAGCCAAACTGCACTTTGTGTCTGAATTTTATCCTTCTCCTTTGGCTGTAAAAGGAACCAAAGGAAAATAGTTTTCTTAGGCTGAAATAAGGCACTGTCACCAGCCCCAGTGTGTTTACAAAGTGACATGAAATTCCTTAGTAGGATGAAGAGCCACGCATGTGGGATCCCCCACAGAACAACCAGAATTAGCAGCTGTGCCTAACGCACTGTGGCTCCTAGCAGATCTGGGTGCCGGCAGATCACCCGGCAAGACAAACTTGATCCAGACAAGGCAAGGGAGCCTGAGTCCGTTTTCAGAAACCAGACCAGGCCATTGGCATTTTGTATTGGTTTTACGTGTTTTAAGTCAGCTGCAGAAGGGCAGAAAATACCTACGGACTAACACGGTAACACGTTCTGAACGAAGCTGAACCGGCGGAGTGAGTCTGCGGTGGCCTGACACCTGCAATACGTGGCCACAACGCAGCTCAACCTGCCGTAACACTGATTTTTCTGTGTCACTGAACTACGCCTCTGTCTCACCCCAGCAACCACGAGGTGACAGAGGCCTGCGCTGCCTGTGGCTCCCCCCTGAAAAGCAAGGGGTGCATGCAGAGAGTAGAAGCATAAAGCAAGAATAAAGGAAGGTTTGATGTCCTACATCAAGGCCTCAAATGGACTACACTAATTCCTTTTTCCTGAATTATGTTTTTTAAAAGCCTGGGCAATGTAGGGCTAAACCATTTGTCACACTGTGCGTTTACTCTTATTTATTTTTCCCCCTGAATCCAAGCTGGTGTGACAAGTTCTGGTTCAGCTCCCCGACCCACGTCCCCGGAAGGGCCTCCAGGCCCAGCCGCTCCTAGGGGGCACCCCCAAACCTTGGGTACCCGGTCGCTGGTAGCGAGGGAAACGGCCCCCAACCGAGCGAGGCGGAGGGGCCGGGGCGGGACGAGCTCCCCGCCGTGCCAAACAGGCCCCTGGGCACCGGCCGAGGGGCCCGGGCCTGCCAGCGGCCCGGCCTAAGGCCGCGGCCCGCAAGGCCGAGGCGAGCGGGCAGCGGCCCCACTGCCCGCCGCGGCCCTCGCCGAGGGTCAGGAACCGAGGGGTTGAGGGGGGAACTCGGCGCCTCGCCGCCGGTCGCGCTGCGGGCTCCTACCGGCCGGCCACGTCCACAGGAACCAAGCCCGGGGCACGGCGGGGGCCCGCCAGGCCCCGACCCGGCCTTCCTCCCGCTCTCCGGAGCGGAAAGCGAAAGCAGCGGGGCCGCCGTCCCTTGGCCCCCACCCCGTCAGTGACCTCCCCCTCCCGGGCAGCCGGGGCAGCTGTAGCCCCCTCCCTCCGCGCCGCGCTGCTCCCGCCCCCTCCCGGCCGCTGCCCACCCCGCGGCCCCTCACCATGAGGCGGCTGTAGCCGAGACGAGCGCCGCGGCCGGCGGCGGCCACGGGACGCTGGGCGGGAGCCGGCGCTCAGGGCTCCCCCTCGGCGGGAAGCGGCCCAGCCCTCGCCCGCCGCACACACACCCCCTTCGCCGCGCTCGGTGAGGTTCTCCTCATGTTTATTTCTCTCTGTAACTCGTGGTGCCGGGCGGCAGGTTGGGGGGCGGGAAGGGGCCGGGGCGGAGGAGGAGGAGGAGAAGCTGCCCTGCCTGCGGTGGGGGAGCAGCGGGCGGCTGGGATAAGGGCTCGCCGGGAGAGGAAAGTTAAATTTCTTCTGAAAGAGAGACGAAGGTTTCTGCCATCGTTTTAAGAACTTACCTTAGATTCCCCGCTACCAACATTTTGCTTGCCTTGACACGTAATTTAGCTAATACCAAATCGCCAGCGGGGACCCCGGGCATACGGAGCATCCATTTGTAGGGGACAAATGCCGACCAGGCCATGCCAGAGAGGATCCTTTCTCCCCTCACTATCCTTCACTGCTTCTAACAGCACTCAGAAAATAAGTACTTCGAAAATATTTCTGACCTGTGACTTGAAAATAAGTGTAACCTGTTTGCATATGACATGGAACAATGGATCCTCTCCCTCTCTGGCTGGCAGAGCACCCGCTCGGGGGCCAGGCATGCCGGTAGCTGTAGGACCAGCAAAGCAAAACCTCCAAGGGCAGTCTGGTATCACTTAGGGTCATTTTACCACCTCTGAATAGAGGCGATAAACTATCTGGCTATCTGCCAGTTCCTGGAGAACAGCTGTGTCATGCCACTATTGGAACATATTTTAACTGAACAGCATTAACAGGACAGACTTAAGAAGATCTCTGAAGTATCAAAAATGAATTTAGGCTGATTTTGCTGTTCTGGACAAGAGGTACGTTATCTGTCTGTCTGTCTGTCATTCCATGGCCTTTTAGCTGGTTCCAACCTAATCTGGAGAAAGTCATTCAACTGTTACCAGTTTTGTGAAAATTGATATGTTACTGAGGAAATAAACCTAAACTTGTTTCCTCAGCAAGGGAACAGCAAGCAAGCAAGTCAGCTCTTACGCATTCTTGTTAGCAGCAATCAGTCAGACAATCAGTACCTATGTTAGCCATCCATTTTGCCTGTACCTAGTTCCAGACTGCTAGATGGCATTTTCATAGAGCAAATAGAGAATAAACTGTGGTCCTTTAGGGGCTAAAGGATCCAAATCCTCAGGGTCCAATGACTTCATTAGTTCTGTTGCTCACAGTACAGCTGCTGGAATGGCAGTGGAGTACTGGTAAATGACAGAGTACTGAAAAAAGCTTACACAGAACATATATTTTTAAAAAGGCAAAGAGAATGGTACAGGGTAGTCTGGCATAGCCAGTTTGACATGGATATGGGGCAGAATCATAGAAGTGCTGACCTGGGATATAATCATTAAATGCCAATAATTAATGCCAGTCAATGCCTTTTATGAAAAAAAAAATGATTAAACGCATTTGAATTTAAGTTTGGTTGGCAAAGCTAAAAATGCTGATGCAATAGCTTCCATTTGAGGCAGAACAGTATGCTATTCTCATAAATACAGCATGAAATACAGATTCTATGTAGTTCATAAAAAGTGATTCAGATGAGTTCTCAAGAGAACTAATTGTAAATGAAGATTTGTCCTAAGGGTGTTTTTTTGGGTGATGTTATTCTTGGCATGGTGCTATTAGAAATGACCTGGACAAAAATACCAATTCACTACCTTGTTGTAAATAAAGAGCAGGTCACTTAGATAATCTCCTTTGAATTGCTTTGTAAGATCTTCTCACTTGTAAAAATACTGAAGATGGTCAAAATGAAGGTTAACATTCAAGTTAAAGCCTCAAGGCTGCACTTGGAATCTGAGGGAGAGCAAATGGCATGAGACAATGTTAAAGAGGACCTGGATGTTATGGTAGATAAGCAGCTGAACATGAACTCCCAAAACAAAGCTTTTGCAAACTAGTACTCTGAAGCAAAACCAGAGGAACATCAGATACAACTGGAACGGGCATTACCCCTGTTTATAAGCACCAGTCAAACCATTACTGAAATACTGCATTCGGTTTGGGCACTCACACTTCAAAGGAATGTTAAATGTTGGAAAGAGTCCAGAAGAATGTTACGCAAGGTCTAGAAAATGGGCATTAACGTGAGATACTTTAAAAGCCCAGTCCAATGCAGGTGATGAGATGTTGTTGTCACAAGTGTACTAGTACTTGTCTGGGTTAGAGGAGATGTTTGAGGAGTGTTGGCTTTCAGAAAATGACGAAATTCTGGAAGCAAAATAATAGCAACAAAAAAAAGGACTAGAAATATGGCTATAGGATTAAATTCTCTTGTGAATCTGTTTTGAAAGAATACAGACTTGTCAGTAAAAACCCAGAATTTTTTTCCAAGATGTACTGTATCTCAAGCATACACAGCTGCAATTTTGATGCAGAATACATTGGCAGAGGTTCTGTGCGGTCTGATGTGGAGGGTGGTATGACCAAAGATAATACTTGGCCTTTTTTTTCCTTAAACTTTATGACTCCAGAAGAAGACCAAGAAGTCTACTTATATAGCAGCAAAAGAAGGAAAAGGATCCCAAGGATGTTCCCAAAAAGATTATTATTTTTATTTTTTTCTTAGTGAGTTCCAAGAGGCAATGTTTGAAGAGCTCCTGGCACGTTTCGTTGTGAACATGATGTTCATGCCTGACTGTCCAGTTCTGCTACCATTGCCAGTGTGATCTCCCAGACAGCTTCAGAGAAGTCTATATTGTCCTCAAGGAAAAAAATGACAATGCAAAACTCTGTCACTAAAGAGATCATCAAAGGAACAAGAGTTCCACCTTCAGGTCTGGGAAAATACTACCTCTGATGGCAAAAGATATCTCAGAAAAAAATGTAATGTGTAGGTGGACTTGGACTTCCTGAATTACACACGCACTCAGACTTGTACTGCATGTCTGTGATCGATCTTGAGTGGTCTCTTACAGATCTGATGACCATGTATATTTCTGTACACCTATCAGAGAAATGTATCACCAATAAATAATGTAGAAGAAAATCATAGGGAGTTCTAGGAAGGCAGAGAACTTGTACATCAGACGAAGGAAGAGCTTGCAGCAGTTTCTTTTTCCATGTGAGATCATAGTTTTCGGAGGCACGGATTCAGGACCAGGATCCGGGTGTGCAATTCGTTTAGCACAGTTCCTTCACTTCATCTTACTGCTTGTCTCTCTTCTCGGCAACCCTTCCTTCACACACAGCCTCAGATAACTCATGCTGAGGACGGTATTTCAGTGAGTGTTGCTCAATAATCCCAGAACGTCCCTGATAACTTACATTATGTCCCCAAAGATATATCTATTTCCAGTAGAGCATTTTAAAATTCTATTGCCTTTTCCAATGCATTATTATTACAGATACACTGATTTCACTGTCAAAAGACGTGTGCTGGCAAGAACCGACAGTAAAGCTTCCATTGTGTCATGGAAAACAGCCTTTACTGTGTTACAGCGAACATTACACTTTCCCTCAGTCTGTCAGGAGCACAAGGTTGTTAGAAACGAAGTCCCCTTCTGACATACAACCCTGAAAAAATCAGACTCTTTCAGTAATTCTTGACTGAGGGGTGTTCTGTGGAATATGCGGCAGCATTTTCCGGAACTGTCTTCCTGATGTCAGCAAAATGCTGCAAGCTGGTTTTGGGGGAAACTGCTTACTACTGCTGACGAAAATTGTGCTGTAATTTTCTGATGGTTGGTGGAATTCTGATCCAATGCCCTTTTGTGTCATTTTCTGCAAAACCATCTCAGGTTTGGTTGAGGATCCTTTGTATAGTATTGCGGAAAGTAGGTCTCCCAAGTGGTACTGAAACGGAAGAGGTTTCTCACACATTAGCATACTCACAGTAGCAGTAACCCTGAATAGGGTGTAAAAGTAGGAGAGGAAGCAATTAGGGCAAAGCAAACCTTATTTGAGAGAAACTCTTCCTCACTGGTTGCACTGGTTATTTGGGTCTTTTCCAGTGTATTCACAAGTCTCCCACTGTGATCTTGATGCGGGAATGGATTACAAAAGCGGCTGTTGATCTACCCCTGCAACGGTGGTGCAGGAAAGCCTGTACAGAGAGGATGGTAGGTACAGAAACTACCCATCTCCAACACCTGGTCCACAGCAGGGTGTCCCTGCTGACACGAGCAGGGTGAAACCAGCACTGCTAGCTGGTGAGAGCTTGTGTCGCTGGCACTTGGGGAACACGTGCGTGCAGCACTTTGCCAGGGGAGCCTTAGCTGTCCACCGCTGGCATAACCAAAAGAGATAAAACAAGTGTTGCTGGGGTTGTGGCCCTGCCTGGGGACTTCCTGATGGCTGCAATTTAATCAAGGCACAGGGTTTTTTTTCACCATCATCTTTTCATCCCGACTGCAGCTGAAGAGGATTTCTCACAGTCAGAACCACTGGTCAGCTTTCAGTATGTGCTGTAGCAGCGGTGTATCAGGCATTCTCAGTTTCCTTTGTAAGGTCACCTAAGCAGTTTTACTTTACTACAGAAGGAGGTTGAGCTAACTCAGTTGAAAAGCTTTTAGTGGGACTGATTTTTGTGCACATTCATCCTGCTGTAGGACCAAATTACACTGGCATCACCTTAAGCGAAATCCTTGCAAGTTACTCCAACTACAAAAAAAGTTTCCATACAAGACAGTTTTACCAACCAAAGGAAGTTGGTCCATTTTTTTTTTGTTCATTTTCATACAAGGCCTTAGAAATTCTGTATCAGATCTTAGTGCCATTCAAGTCAGTGGTAAAATTTATTAAATTTGGCAGGTTGAGGATTTCCTTCTTTGTCCAGGTGCTAACACTCCCTGACACAAGAACATACAAACTGTAGTCAGGGGAAAAAACTAGGTGGTGGTGACTCAACTGAACAAACCCTCATTTATCCAGTTCATCTGCCATACTTAGCGGCAAACATTCCTTTTGTAAAACCATTCATCCTTTACAGAGGGATTCAGAGCATCTTTTAATTGCGGACCAGAGGTGTAATACAGCGGGCTTGCATTCATAACCAGTTTATATTAAATGCTTTTAAACCTGTTGTTAATATTTCTTAGCCAGGAAGATGATTCTGGTCATAAATGATCATGTGCAATCATGAGCAACTGCCTGTTCAATAAAAACTTTTAAAAGGGAATTTCAGAAACAAAATTTAGAATACTCACATTCATTTGGGATGGTTTTCCACTAACTCAATGTTATGACTCTACTTTTGAGATTTCTAGAGTTGTCTTTGCATTCTCTTTTCACCCTTATGGGATAACCAGAAAGACATTGTTCAACTCTGCCAAAAAAGTTCCTTGTGCAGAGAGGAGGGACAAATAGACCTGAAGATCTGTAGCCTGGCTAGTTTAGATTGCAGAATATTTCTTGGATATTGTTTTTCTGGAGATAAAATGTTTATCAGACTGTTTCTGATTTAAAGTCCACGTCAGACTCCAAGGGGTACATCAAGTTAATCAGGATTTTACCTGTTTATATAGCGATCACCTACTGGTTCAAAGGCCTTGTATGCCATCTAGCTTTGGATTGGCCATCAGTGGCCACAAGTGCATGAGGAGGGAAGAGTAAGAATCAGGCAAGCATATGTGCTAGTTCCTCCTTAATGTTCTCCCAACCATCAACTTTTTTTTACACTTGGGTCTTGCTAGTGTAAAACCAGATGTGTTTTGTTTCCTCAGTAACCCCAGTGGCTCTCTCTGTCAAATGTTTACCAATCTCTCCTGGAAAGTAAGTAAAGCTCTTTCAGCCACGAAGGCCTTTGGCAAGGATTTTCACTGGTCTGCTGCCCTCTGCGTAGAGGCTGGCTCTTCTGAGAGTTGATTCCTCTCCATCCTCTTCATGCTACTCGTTACTCTAGACCTTATTTCTGCTCTATGTTGCCTTTCTTTTCAGGCTCAACCACTCCTTGTGGACAACTTACTCCATAACTTTGATCATCGTTGCTGGTTTTCTCTGAACCTTTTCCAGTTCTGCCATCTGATTTATTTTATTATTTTGAGATGAGGGCATCAGAGCTGCACACCATATTAATTTTGTGGGCAAAATATGGATTTATACAATGTTACAATCATATTTTCTGTTTTGTTGTTTAATCCCTTCCTAGTAATTCCTAGCATTTGATATGTGCCCTTCTTTGGTTTTTTTAGCCACATCTGTTAAGTCTTCCCGCAAGTCTTCCCGGAGAGGGTGGTGAGGCCCTGGAACAGGTTGCCCAGAGAAGCTGTGGATGCCATCCCTGGAAGTGTTCAAGGCCAGGCTGGATGAGGCTTTGAGCAACCTGGTCTAGTGGAGGGTGTCCCTGCCTATGGCAGAGGGGTTGGAACTAGATGGTCTTTAAGGGCCCTTCCAACCCAAACCAGTCTGTGGTTCTGTAACACCAAAGTGTTGCTTTGGGTGTTAGTGGCCAGCATAATGGTAGGGTACTTAGCTTAGGAACTGACCATACAGTTGCACTGAAAATTATTGAAAGCAACACAATAAAGAACCTGCGTTGGTCTTGTGCTGCTTTGCTTCTTTCTGTCTTACACATTGTTCTGGTTTTAGTTGAGACAGTTAATTTTCTTCACAATGGTTAGGATGAGGCTGTGTTTTGGATTCGTGCTGAGAAGAGTATTTATAACACTTGTGTTTTCAGTTGTTGCCAAGTAATGTTTGTACCAAGTCAAGGACTTTTTCAGCTTCTGATACTGCATCTGTGTTCCCAACTTCTTCACTGCAAGCAGCTGGGAGGGGACACAGCCAGGACAGCTGACCCAAACTGACCAAAGGGACATTTCATTCCTTAAATGTTATGCTCAGGATATAAGTTGAGGGATGGACCAGGGGCCATTGCAGTTGGTTGGTTGGTTGGTTGGTTGTTTTCCTCAGGTGTTCTTGCTCGTGGGGCTAGCTCTGACTCTGGTGCAATCTCTCGCAGGTTCTTGGGCTCTGGTTCTTGGGCTCTCTGGCTTTGACTACTCAGTAACTGGCTGGGCAGCTGTCGGCTGGTGGTGAGCAATTGTATCTTTTATTTTTCATTCTTTTCATTACATATTATTAGTAATATTGTAAGTATTAGTAGTATTGTTAGTATTATTAGTATCACTATTTTATTCATTTATATTCAATTATTAAATTGTTCGTATCTCAATCCACAGGTTTCCTTGTCTTTTCCTCTGATTCTCCTCCTCTGCTGGAGGAGGAGGGAGGTGAGAAAGCAACTGTGTGGTACTTTATTGTTAGTCAAGGTTAAACCATGACACACATTTTCCAGTATCCATCAATTTCTTTGTATCTAAGGAACCCCTTATGACCTGGATCTTTACAGTGATGCTTGCTGGTATTATCTTGAAAAGTTTAAGTTACTTCTGACAGAAGTCAGAGCCTTTTCTCTGAAAGACGCAAAATGAGAAGGGTAGTCACTTACAGTTAACTCCTTCACTGTGTCCTGCCTCTTGCTAGGTTGTAGATATATCTGTGCCGTGAGAGGGAATGCTGGCATAAGACAAATGGATTAGGTTCACATTTCAAACTTGTTTCTTTGTTCCCTGCTAGATGGTTTTACTGCAGAGGTGCTCACTGTCACATCTTCAAAAAGAAAAGTGATGGTCTAGCGTAAAAGATGCAGAGCTGAAGGATATCAGCTCCGTTGTAAGGTCGAGCAGACCTTTTCACTACCTCACAGGCAGTGTGGTGTATACACTGAAACTGTGAAGTGCTCAGGTTCTGTAACAGTAGAGTGGAGATGCTGCATAAATGAATATGCCTCATCCAAAGAGACTTCATTCCACAGTAAGAATTGTTTTTAAAAGTAATATTTAAATCTTACTCTATTTACTTTTAGTAAATAGTGGCAGTACACTGTGAAGCCCTAAAGTTCGGTCTTTTAGAGCTAAACCTACTTATAAGTTTTGTCTCAGAGAAAGAAAGCCTCTAAAGCCTATTTTAGTTTAAAATGTAATTGAAAATTTGATTTTCTTGATGATTACTTTGGGGTACATGTTCAGCTAGATATATGGAGAATTAGCTGTGCAAGTCCCATTACCGCTAATGCTAGTGCTAATTCCCTGCACATCACGCTGAATATTTACATCTTCGTTTGGTATTTAGATGAGCCATTAAAATACTGGTTTTTCACTGTTACAATCATCTGTCTTAAAAAATATTCATAAACCTGTGGAAAACACAATTTTTAGTTAAAGATGTTTAATGCTATTTTAAAAATAGCATTATTAGAACTCCAATTAAACCCTAAGTTGTGACTAAAATGGCTTCATTTCTCACCTCAGAAACAGTAGATTGGATGAACATTCTGTGGGGCCCCGTGAATGTAGACTATTTGCTTTGTGTTCAAAAGCTCTGGATGTCAGAGAAGCTTAAGAGGGTCATTGGGATGACTGGTTTAAGGGATCAGGAGCACAAGTAGTGTTCTCCCCTATCCTTCCAGTTGCAGGGAATGATAAGAGAAGAAGCAGGAAGAGCCAGCAGGTCAGTACCTGGCTCCAGGTCTGGTGTCACCAGCAGGATTTTGGGATTTTTGATCATGGTTCGGTTTACATGACAGCAGGCCTGCTGGCAACAGGCGGGGTACGCCTGTCTCAAAGCGGGGAAAGGATCTTTGCGCAGGAGTTAGCAGGGCTCACGGATAGAGGCTTAAACTAGATTTGGAAGGGAAAAGGGATAAAAACCAGGCTTCCTAGAGATGAGCCTGGGGGCAGCACACCAGTGTTTGAGGGACAGTGTGCTAGCGGGGTCCTTAGCTCTGCCATCGCAGTGGAGGTAGGAGATGAAGATCCATGCGGCAACAAAGACACAAGGGCTGTTGATGTGTTAGAAACAACAGAAGCACCTGAGAATGGTCACGTAGGAATTAGGGCTTCTTCCCTCAAAAAGGTGGTGGGATCAACAGCCCAGCTGCAGTGCGTCTACACCAACGCACGCAGCATGGACAACAAACAGGAGGCTAGAAGCCATTTTGCAGCGGGAAAACCATGATACAGTTGCCATCATGGAAACATGGTGGGATGACTCTCACAACTGGAGTGCTGCAATGGATGGCTACAAACCCTTCAGAAGGGACTGTCAAGGAGGGAGAGGCAATGGGGTAGCCCTGTGTGTTAGGGAGTGCTTTGATTGCATAGAGCTTGATGATGGTGATGATGGGGTTGAGTGTTTATGGGTAAGAATCAGGGGGAAGGCCAACAAGACAGATACCATGGCGGGAGTCTGTTACAGACCACCCAACCAGCATGAAGAGGCAGACAAAATATTCTGTGAGCAGCTGGGAGAAGTCTCACAATCCCCAGCCCTTGTTCTTGTGGGGGCCTTCAACTTACCAGATGTCTGCTGGACAGCAGAGAGGAAACAGTCCAGGAGGTTCCTGGAGTGTGTGGAAGAGAACTTCCTGACAGAGTTGGTGGGGGAGCCAGATAGGGAAGGTATCTGCTGGACCTGCTGTTTGTGACCAGAGAAGGAGTGGCGGGGTGTGATGGTTGGAGGCCGACTAGGGCACAGCGATCACGAAATGATGGAGTGTTTGATTCTCAGAGAAGTAAGGAGGGCTCAACAGGACTGCTACCCTGGTCTTCTGGAGGGCAGACTTGGGCCTGCTTAAGAGCCCAGCTGATGAAGTCCCTGGGGAGGCAGTCCTGAAGGGCAAAAGGAGTCCAGGAAGGCTTGGCATTCCTCTGGAAAGAAATCTTAAAGGCACAAGGAGCAGACTGCCCCCATGTGCCAGAAGATGAGCCAGCAAGGAAGAAGACTGGCCTGACTGAACAGAGAGCTTTGGCTGGAACCTTTGGAAGAAGGGGCAGGCAACACAGGAGGCCTGCAAGGATGTTGTGAGGTTATACAGGGAAAAAATTAGAAGGGCCAAAGCCCAACTAGAAATTATTCTGACTATTCTGGTAAAAGACAATAAAATGTTTCTATAAATACATCAGCAATAAAAGAATCTCCATCCTTTACTGGATTCAGGGGTGTCCCGGCCCAGTTATCCCGGGTAGGGGAAGATTCACTGTTGTACCCAGAGTGAGATTAAGACACAAACGAGGTCAGATGCTGCTAACAAGGAGTTTATTTTTGGTGTAAGAAAATAGTGATAGGAGAGAGAGAAAATAGAAAAGGAGGAAAATTTAGCAAGCAGTCGGGAGAGAATTGCAGGAGATAGTCACCACCATGGATCCAGCGGCGTCCCGTTGGTCTGTAGTCTTGTAGTCTTCGGTGGGGAGGGTCCCTTTCATGGTTTGGTCCCATAGTCTTTTATAGGGTTTTTTTTGCTGACTCCTGCCTCCTGCGCAACTCTCCCGTTACGCAGCTGATCCCATGGGGTGCACAGAATCATTACGTGACCACCTGCATGCTTTGGCAGGCTTGGGGGTCCTCTGTGTCTGGACCCTGCCATGAGGCGATGTGATTGTTCTTTGTCCTTTGTCGGAACTGGTCTCCAGAGGCTGTTTGCTTCTTATCTGTCCAGTAGGCCATTTGGCCCTTATCTATTCAGGCCTGCAGGCAATCTTTCCTCCTCAATGCACCAAAAGCCAAGCTCCCAGGAGGTTTCACAACTTTGTCAGCAAGCTTTGAGACAATCAGCTCAAGATAAGGTCTCTCACAAAGGGGAAACATAATGGCAAAGGATGAGGAAAAGGCTGAGGTACTTAATGCCTTCTTGGCCTCCATCTTAAATAGTAAGACAGTTTTCTCCAGGTACCCAGATGCCTAAACTGGAAGACAGGGATGGGAAGTAGAATGAAGTCCCCATAATCCAAGGGGAAATGGTTAGCAACCACTAAGACACACACAAGTCTAAGACACCCAGCGGTACTGAGAGAGCAGGCAGAAATGGTCACCAAGTCACTTCCAATCATCTTTCAGCAGTCCTGGCTAAGCAGGGAGGTCACAGTTGACTGGAGGTTAGCAAATGTGATGCCTATCTAGAAGAAGGGCCAGAAGAAGGATCTGGGGAACTACAGGCCTGTCAGTCTGACCGCGGTGCCAGGGAAGGTTATGGAGCAGATCATCTTGAGTGACCTCACACAGCACGTACAGGACAACCAGGTGATCAGGCCCAGTCAGCATGGGTTTGTGAAAGGCAGCTCCTGCTTGACAAACCTGTTCTCTAATGAGAAGGTGACCTGCTTAGTGGATGAGGGCAAGGCTGTGGATGTTGTCTACCTAGACTTCAGTAAAGCCTTTGACACAGTTTCCCACAGCATTCTCCTGGAGAAACTGGCTGCTCCTGGCTTGGACAGGTACACTCTTCACTGGGTAAAAAACGGGCTGGGTGGCCAGGCCCAAAGAGCTGTGGTGAATGGAGTTAAACCCAGTTGGTGACTGGTCACAAGTGGGGTTCCCCAGGGCTCAGTACTGGGACCAGTTCTGTTTAACATCTTTATCAATGATCTGGACGAGGCGATCGAGTGCACCCTCAGTGAGTTTGCAGATGACACCAAGTTGGGTGGGAGTGTTGATGTGCCTGAGGGTAGGAAGGCTCTGCACAGGGATCTGGACAGGCTGGATCGATGGGCCGAGGCCAGCTGTATGAGGTTCAACAGGGCCAAGTGCCGGGTCCTGAACTTGGGTCACAACAACCCCCTGCAACGCTACAGGCCTGGGAACGAGTAGATGGAAAGCTGCCTGGTGGAAAAGGACCTGTGGGTGTTGGTTGGCAGCTGGCTGAACATGAGCTGACAGTGTGCCCAGGTGGCCAAGAAGGCCAACAGCATCCTGGCCTGCATCTGGAACAGTGTGGCCAGCAGGACTAGGGCAGTGATTGTCCCCCTGTGCTGGGCACTGGTGAGACCGCACCTCGACTCCTGTGTTCAGTTTTGGGCCCCTCACTACAAGAAAGACATTGAGCTGCTGGAGCGTGTCCAGAGAAGGGCAGCGGAGCTGGGGAAGGGTCTGGAGCACAAGTCCTGTGAACTGGGAACTGGGGTTGTTTAGCCTGGAGAAGAGCAGGCTGGGAGCAGACCTTATCGCTCTCTACAGCTACCTGAAAGGAGGTTGTAGCTGGGTGGGTGCTGGTCTCTTTTCCCAAGTGACAAGCAATAGGAAAAGAGGAAACTGCCTGAAGAGGGGAGGTTTAGGTTGGATAATAGGAAAAATTTCTTCACTGGCAGGATTGTCAGACACTGGAACGGGCTGCCCAAGGAGGTGGTTGGCTGACCATCCCTGGAGGTATTTAAAAGACTGTAGATGTGGCACCTGGGGACATGGTCTATTAGTGGACTTGGCAGTGTTAGGTTTAGTTTGGATTCTATGATTGTAATGGTCTTTTCCAACCTAAATGACTCTATGATTCTATGATTAGCTTAATGTTTGGGTGGTACAGAGAGTGAGTTATTTTAGCAGTTTTAAATCTGGTGGCAAATACTGTCCACATGATGGATTTGGATAATAGATGAATGATTCTCTTCCATATCAGGTACTGACAGGTAAATCACTGGGCAAAACCTTTATTTGGTGAGTGACTGTGTTTGGCAACCTTGCACATTGATAGCATCTTCTGACTACCATGACTGGATCTCATTTTCAGTCTGTCTGACCGCTTCATGCTGAGGGTCATCTCTGAGCTGGACAGCAGTCCCAAAGTGAGTAGGGTGGAGGTAATGAGTACAAGACAGCTCTTACAAGCCTCAGGTCTCAAAAGAAACCAAGACAACATTTCTATGGATCTAAGTGCCAAGCCCACAGTGTACTTTCTTTTACAAGTAGCTGGTCTCTTAGTTGTGTCTCTGAGTTGTGATTCCTAATGTAGCTGTGATTTTCTTAGTAGGAAGTAGGAAGCAGATGGGGAATATGCCAGTACTTTTGCTTCTAGTTAAAAATTTAGAGGTTAGGCCAGGACAAACTTGATGTGAAGGGTGGCTAGATGTGGAGGCTGACAAGAAGCAGGACAAAAGTGATACAGAGCCTGGATGAGAGTAAAATACACCTGAATACTGGGGGAGAAAGGACTACAGTGAAGGTAGGAGTGTGTCCAGATTCAGTTTGTTTGTCTGGGAAGTCTAGTAGACACGTGGGAGGAAAATAGTTCAAAACCAAGACAGAGTCAACATTGAAATTTTACACTATTGTGTTTTTTATCTAATGCTGTGTGGGTTGAACTTCTGGTTTTGAGGCTGTGACTCAGGGGGTTGTCAAATTAGCGTTTGACCCTCCTGAAGACAACTCTCAGCACCTGAGTGAATCAGATATAAGTTTGCCTGTAATTCCAAAGTGCCATGTGTTTCTCAGGGCTGTTTCAGAGCTCATGACTCGCGAAATTTCCTGGGACCAGTTGAACCTCAGTCTTACTGTTCAGGTTAATGGACTCACAATAGAGCTTAATGTTCAAATGCTATAAACAAGATCCCTTTAGACTGCTTTAGGCTCCAATTACTCTGGAAGACTTACGCTACACATACATCTGTCACTTCAGGAGCATCTTCAAAATATATTTCAGGAGAACAAGTTAGTCCTTCCTCACTGCAGCCCTCTATGACTTCCCTTCCAGATGATAGGAATGCAAATACTGAGGACAGAGAGCTGTCCCAGTAATCGAGGCAGATCATGTAATACCTATTTCCAACGGCAGAAGCTCTCTACCGATGGTAAGAAGGCTGTGTGCAGATACAGGTGGAGAAACTATAGTCACTTGTGCTTCCTCTGGAAGTTTGTTGTGTTGACAGGTAGTTCTGCAAAGAAGGAATGTAGGATCATAGTTTGGCTCTCCATCCTTTGGATAGGGCAGGAGACTGTCAGGGAACAGCAGGATGAGCTTGCTGATGAGGGTGCTGGCATCTGCTTTCTTCCAGCCCACCCGTGTTTCTTGTTATTAAGTCTTGCTCCTTGCATTGCCACCTTCAGAGTACTCTGCCGCTAGTCTCTTGCCTCTGTCCTTCCTGTCCCTTCCCCAGCTCTGCTCGCCTGTGTACGACGCATCACAAAACCTCTGTATCTTCTCCACTGTCCAGATGCCCTGGGTCTATACTGCACTCCAGCAGACCTAGAAGCCCTGCTGCAGTGCTAAAAGCGCTCACAATAATATATAGCAGTGGTAGCAGTACTGTAAGGAGAGGAAGAGATATTCAAACATATACTTTCACTGCCACCCTTAGCTGAAGCATAAGACCATCAGACAGCACTGGTGATCACCATACCAACATGTAAGTCATCAAAGCTCTTCCCTTTAACAAAAATGCTGACACGTTTTGCACGAAGTGCAGAAATGTGTTGCACATCTGAGGCTATCATTCCTGGGTTTTTTTTCCAGTCAGTGCCCTGGATCTGTCCATGAATTGCAAGGCAATGTCACTTCTTTCTCCTTCTGTATGATCAGTTCCAGGTGGGAGGCATGTTCTTCCTCTTCCTCTCTCTCCCACAAGGCTGCCCTAGACCTTCTGGACCCATTCAAAACCACATCTATCCAGTACACCTTAGGTTCTCAACATCATGCCTGTTACCTCACCAGACTCTTTTTAGATGATGAGACTGCCTGTAGGTCTTGAGACTTGCTGCTTGGTATTTTTAGCTTCACAGTGTGCAGTCTTCAGCAGTTTTATTCTATCTACCCAGTCGCTGTTGAAGCAACTTCCAAAGACTGGGTAACAGACTCTCTGTGCTGCAACAAATAGTAGTGTTTGAGAAGAAAATTGTATGAAAAGTTAAAATTTTATTGTCAAATATTAGATTTTCCTTAGATTTACATAATTAGGGAAAAGTATTTGTATTTTCATTTTTTTATGGTTTTGGATGTTACAAAAAGAAGTTGGATGCAATAGAATGTCAAGCTGTATAAAGTTGTTTGTATTTTTATCTATTTATTATATCATTTCATTAGGAAAAGGCATGAGGAATGCAGATATTTTGGTTCAAAACTCATACTTCATTAACCTAAACTTCTCAAATATTGATCACATTTTATCCAAGTAAGTCAGGATTTGCCATTGATTTCAGTGTCACCAGGATTTGTCTCATTTAAGACCAAAAAAAGTCCTTTTTCAATGTTGACATACTGGAAGTCAAGCAAAATATCTTAGCATACGAGGCATAGAGTTGTACTTCAGAGTTTAAGTTCCTTTTCTTGCCATACACTGGAGGTTGGTACCGTAGTTTCTGTAGTGTTTCTTTCCTAGAGTGGTGTCCAGTCTCGCCGCAGCCCTTCAATGGACATTTTCTGCTAAGACTGTGTTATTTGTCTCTAAGTGCATGTGGATACAAACTGAATCATCAAATCAAGACTAAAAAACAAGGGGGAGTGGGGGAAATGTGATCACTCTGTACAAGGCAGTTAACACCGGGACCTTTACAAAATGGTAAAATGATAATTCTTGGGAGATGGGTTTGACATACACGGGCACAAGGAGATTTGCTGTGATATATTATAGGTAGTGCCAACTGAATGCACCTGAAATTGTAGTTTTTCACTGCCTGCTGCTTCACTGAATCATTTGCAGTGATGAGGAGTGACCATAAAGGCACGTACAGCAAAACTGATGTGATAATGTGCATGTATGTATTGCACAGCAATTATGAACACACCAGAGGTTATCCACCATCTGCTGTTAAACTTCTGTCTTATGAGAGAAAATGGAAGCAGGGTCCAAATAAAGATCACCGTGGAATTTAGTCAATTTTCTGTCTGTATTGACACTATTTAGCAAAATTACAATATGTTGTCAAAGATCCGTGTTTGGCAGAGATGGCTGACGAACCCTCAGATAGTGTGCTGATTTTTTGTATAAATCATTGGGTTTTTTTCCTGACATAGGCATTATTGCTACGATCTGTGACCCAGCTCCTGTTCAGGTACACTGAAGGATACCAGAGGCTAGGCAGTTGTTGGAAACATTGACTGAGGGGTGACTCGTGTGCATGGAAAGAGGGGGAGTTTTATCACCTAATACTGAAATTGCCCTGACATGCCTTGTGTGTAGAATTTTTACCACAAACTTCCGGGCTGCAAGCATAAATAGCACAGCCTGAACAGCACAGCCCAAATGTTTGGCTTAGAGGGGATTTTTTTAATGGCCAACTGAGTGTGCAAGGCAAGGGAGAACTCTAGGGCCAAGTCACGATCAGGCAGATCGAAGCAAGAGGCTGGGGGCAATGGGAGCAGCAAGAAGAAGAAAAGAGCCAAAGCAGATGTCACCTTTGTTACAAAGGTGTTGCAATGGATGCAAAATGATTTTCAGCAAAAGCAGATGCTCAGAAAGGAGAGACCAGGTGAGGGCTGCGGCAGGGCTGTGGCAGGGGGTGCGGGTGGCCCTGGTGCAGCAGAATGGGTGAGGGCAGGTTTGCAGCAGGCACTCGGGGCTGAGCTGCCCGAGTTCTGGGGGCAGAGCAAGGTTCATCTTCAGCCTTTACTGTGTGGAGACATTGATAGGGTCTTTGCCTTTCCCTGTCTGTCCTAAAACTTGGATAAAATTTTCTCCTGTAAAACATCTACTCTTCTGTTGAGGGTTCTAAAGTTCTCAGTGGGGTCTGAGGGACAGAAGCATAACATCAGCTTCATTTGTTTATAAAACCAGGACAGAGGGGATATTAAATAATGTTCTAGGTGTTCATGGCACACGTAGAACAATTTGAGAAGAAAAAGATGTTCTTTGTATTAAACAAGATGGATTCCTGGGGTAAAAAAGCACATTTTCATGTAAGCAAGGCCTATAACATAATACTTACACAGGAAGGTGGGGAGGGGAAAGTTTCTTCAGGCACAGAAGATTCCTGTTGACTCTTTTATTTCCTAACTTTTAAATGCTTGGCTAGAGCTATATAACTTTTTAAACAATTTTGTGTGTGTGTGTGTGAAATACATGTATCAAGTACAGCAACTGTTCAAGTGTGAATTTATGTTTAAATAGAATTGACTCCTTGTATTGGTATAGGAGCTTTGGAAGTAGAAACATTTCTGTATTATCACCGTCTATCTTTTAAGAAAGAGACGGATATTTTTACCTTGGCAATTCTGGTAGCAAGATGGAGGCAGTTTTACAATAATCTGAATATATTTAAGGTGTGCAGTTCATTTTTGTACCTAATGAATAACTGTGAGCCTGAGTGGGTGGATGGAAAATAAGAAGCTCTTGGATTAGATAGAGAAGGTGAAACACGTTACATTTATGCACATAGTATATCTGCTAATATTCCAATACATTTGATAAAGTCACTCTTAAAAGCCATTTTTAATGCATGTGATGGCAATCAGTTTTCTTTGAAAACTGTGACTTCAGGCTGCGGGGGAAAGCCCATACATTTTAGAAACCAATACAAGTGTTTCATTGAATTAAACCAGAAATCACATTATTTTCCAGTCACATTTCTCCTGTGATCCCCATGGTGCTGTACGCAGAGCTGAAACAGAAATTGGCACAAGCTGAAAGGACTTCGGGGAGCGGGCGCTCATTAACAGCGTGACACATGGTCTCTTCTGCACTGAGTGGAGCTGACACCTTTGGTCTGGTCTGTAGCTGCCCCGCATGGCTGCTAAAGACAAGGTACCAAATGCTTTGCTCGCACACAAAAGTGGTAATAAGTAATTAATAGTAAAATGGCAGCGAGGAACACCAAGGGAAATTAAGAGTAATCTGAAAATGACTCCTTTATCTGTAAAGAACATTAAGTGATGACGTATGTGTGGAAAAAAACATAAGTAACCCTTGGGAATACAGAATTACCTTGGGAACACGTAGAACTACACACTACGATGCCTAGTGTGTCATTATTTTCTTTAGTTCTTCCTACGGTCAACAAAAAGGGATCCTTCATTTGTAAGGAATATTTCATGTTGATACAAGTTATCTGGGAGAAAAAGAAAGATCCCTTGGAAATCACATTCAGCCATCACTTTGGCATTGATTTAGTTATAGAATCATAGAATGGTTTGGGTTAGAAGGGACCTTAAGGATCATCTAGTTCCAATCCCCTGCCATGGGCAGGGACACCCTCCACTAGACCAGATTGCTCAAAGCCTCATCCAGCCTGGCCTTGAGCACTTCCAGGGATGGGGCACCCACAGCTTCTCTGGGCAACCTGTTCCAGTGCCTCACCACCCTCTCCAGGAAGAACTTCTTCCTGATATCCAATCTAAATCTCCCTGCTTTAAATTTAAATCCATTACCCCTTGTTCTGTCACTACAGGCCCTTGTAAAAAGTCGCCCCTAGCTTTCCTGTAGGCCTCCTTAAAGTACTAGAAGACCACAGTAAGGTCTCCCCGGACCCTTCTCTTCTCCAGGCTGAACAAGCCCAACTCTCTCAGCCTGTCCCCATAGCAGAGGGGCTCCAGCCCTCTGAGCATCTTCATGGCTTCCTCTGGACTCGCTCCAACTCGTCGATATCCTTATGTTGGGGGCCCCAGAGCTGGACGCAGCACTCCAGGTTGGGTCTCACGAGAGCAGAGTAGATGGGGAGAATCCCCTCCCTCCACCTGCTGGCCACGCTTCTCCTGATACAGCGCAGGATACAATTGGCTTTCTGGGCTGCCAGCGCACACTGCCGTCTCATGTCCAGCTTTTCATCCACCACTATCCCCATGTCCTTCCCCTCAAGGCTGCTCTCGATCCATTCTCCACCCAGCCTGTACTTATATTTGGGATTACCCCAACCCAGGTGCAGGACCTTGCATTGCTTTACATATTTATTTTTTTCTGGATAATTCTGATATGAAATATGGAACAAGATACCTGTAAATCACTTCTGAAGGAGCCTTGTGGCCTCAGAGCTGATGGTCTTTCCTGACCATGTGCTATGCCTTTCAGAGCAATTTCATTCAGCCTATGTATCAGCTTCCACTGCATGTCTTATAAATGGTAAAATCATCTAATTCAGCATTAACGGATTGCTGCATATTGATACAGAAAACGGTGCATTGCAGCATTCTCATCCTTTGTGCAAAAATAAGCAAGATTTTTAATGAGAAAGTAAAAAGAAAGTACGACAATAAATTCAAGAGGCTGTTCATTTAAATAGCATCTAAATGAAACATTTGCATTTTGTGAATAAATCTACATTCTGATATCTGATATCCAGAGCAAATCTTGACACACCTTAGGTATCTTCATGCTTGGGAGATAGATCCAGTTACAAGGGTAAATCTGCCACCTTGCACAAATTTGGCTCTCAGCACTTTCTTCTCAACACATGGTTGCATCTTAAATTCTGTGCTCAATATTTTGTGTTTCTGGAATGAGTGAATCCTGGGAAGGGGACTGAACAGAGGGAAAACAGATATGCTATCTCTTGACTTTCAGGTCCCATGTGAGCAATTAATCACAAAGCAGCCTTAATAAAGAATGCCGATACCCATGTACAGTCCCCCTTAACAAATTAAATGTTCTCCAGAATATGCATACACATTTAAAATTCAGAAATAATTTCAGCATCTTGAAATATTAACTCTAAACATGTTGCCATCGGATAGTAGGACACAGGGTGAGGCATGGGAAAGATTACAGTATAAAACAAGGCTGATACCTAGGAAAGAGATATATGACAGGCCTACTGAAGACTTTCCTATTTTTCTGTTGGCTCGGAAGATGCTCTGTCCTATGGAATAGGTGCCTTGGCTGCAGCAAGTTGGGGGCTGCTGCCCAAGGTCAGCACTCTCATAATCTATGCAAAATAGCTAAATCCCAGTCTCTGAGGGGACTAGCAATTATTAAGCAGAGCTAGATTTAGCATTTTAAAGTCTTTAGATCATTTCCCTTTTATCTCAGAGACATGGTCACGCCATTGTGCAGAAAGCGCTACTTAGGTTTAGGGAGGGGTAGGTAAACTGAGGTTTGTAGGTGAATCTCAAGTGATTTATTTTAAATTTTGAGAGGTGCATGTGAGAAGGAGAAGGAAGATCTTTAGATCAGCCTTACTTCCTGTGCCTGATACCCTGCTGCTACAGCCTTTGGATCCTCATGATTAGTTTACGTGTTCAAGGTTGCCTATGGAAAAATAAAACTAAAAATAGAGGCAGAAACTTGATTTTAAAATTACACACCTCCCAAACTGATGATGTTTATGACGCCTGTCGCTGAAAAGGTAGGATTTGAAATAAACTGCGAGTGAGATGCGTATCAGGATTAACCTCAGAATTTTCCCAGATATCCTGAAAAGTCTGGAAAAAGAGATGGGTTCCCGGGGCCCTGATTAGGCATCTGTTTGCCATATGTTTTCACTAAGGAAATGAAATAAAATGTTAGAAAATGTGCAAGAGAGAAAATGTAGGAGGCACCAAACTAAAAATAACAATGCTTACACGGAGACTGGACAGCTGGGTCTTCATGGGCTCAGAGTGGAGTACAGTCAATGCGATTTTTACCAAGTGCTTCTGAAGCACAGCACTGGTCCTCACAGAAGCCATAGCTGATCCATGGATCTCCACCAGTCCGAGAATATGGAGGAAGACTAGATTGATTGCCGAGCGAGAGATACAGGATAGACTAGAAACATCAAGTTAAAAGTTGCGTGTGTGTGAGGTGCAGGTGTCAGTCGTGAAGGAAACATGTCATGACACCAGGCACAGGCTATCATGAGATAACCCTAGGAAACAAAAACGTCAGTGTGTACTAGCTGACACAGACCACTGGCAGTGAAATAAAGAGAAAAGCTGTGTGCTCAGCTTGGCAGGGAACTGCTGGAAAGGCGAAGTAGAGTGAGGGAAAAGTTGCTGAAGAGAGGCTTGCATGGAAATCACGTGAACAAAAGAAAATAAAATTTGGAGAGACAGGTGGAAAACACTGCAGAAATCAGAACATAAATATGTACAGTATGCTGCATAACTGTATAGAAAACCTTTACCCAAAGCCTATTAAACCTATTAAAAGCTGATAGACATATGTCCTTCAGAAAACAAACAATCCTTTATATTTTACTATTACTGTGGCTATTGACGTTATTGCTCAGCTCTAGATTTTGAGACGGTGAAGCTGGAATAGCTCTGCCAAAACTAATGGAGGCAGGAGTTTGCACCAGAAGGAGAATCGGGTCTTGCCTGTTTACATGGAACATTCATCAAGATGCTGTGTGAAGAGATACCTCTGCTGTGGCCTGAACATAGAGTAACTGGTTGGGTCAGCGACGCAGAATTAGCATGGATGTTACTAGGATGGGATGAATCATTCATTATAAGTGGGTTATAGGATAACTTTAGCTTTTTTGTTGTTGTTCACAAATCATTCGTGAACTGTTCTTGATTCCTCAGGACAGACTGATTTTTCAAAGTCCTCACCTGAACATTTAGAAGGAAAATATTGTCTATGCCAGTGAGTTGTTGACTTTGACTATTTGCTGCTTGTGATGTATAATTGGTCACTTCAATTGCATTGCGGTTTTTCTGCCCCATGATTAATTATTGGAGTTTGGATACTGAATTAGAGCATGATTACTAATGATTAGTGAACAGAACACACTCTTAATTATGCATGAATAGTCATGTTTATATCTGAGAATTCAGCTGAAAGCAGACATTCCCAAAACGTTTATGCCAATAAGAATCAGAGATAAGGAATAAAAAGGAGCATGAAGTTGGCAAGGAAAGATACATTCAGAATTTGAATACAATTTCATAAACTTTATTTTTGCACTGTTTATCATGTTCTAAATTTTGGCTTGTCAATGACAGGTTTAAGAGCTCGGGAGTGCCATTCCTAGATCAGATTTTTATTTGCAGGTTGATCTACAAAGTTGTCAGGAAAATACAGACCACTCTCATTCAGAGCCAGAAAAAAGTCCTGTTTGGCAACTCAGATTGACCTTGTTCATAAACATCATGAACACTCATCCTGAAACTGAACCCTACAACTTCAGACACACTGGAGCATTCAGACTGCCAGGAAAAGTTGTTAGGTTCCACCAAGGCTTGCATCCCCTGACATCATTGGGAAGTAATTACCTACACTAGTTTCAGCTTAATTTCTGACAATCCGTATGTGCTTCTCTGAGCCCCCGCTCTGAAGTGGGTTTTCAGTATCATGAGACTCTGTTTCTTACTCTTCAACACATGTCCTCACATCTCCATACAATTTTTTAATATGCTTTTTTAATCAGGCAATTGAGATCACTCTCTACAAATTGCCTGTTCTTATTGCTTACCATCCCACTTGTTTTTGTATCCTGTGTAAATTTAATCAGTGGAAACTGTAGCAATGACAAAATCATTCACTAATAGACTGATAGGAACCAATTCCCAAGTCATATCCTTTTAGTTCCATATAATGTGATGTTCAAAATCCATGGTCAAACGGTTTGAAGACACGGGCCTATGAATGTACTGTATGAACACAGTTATCTTTGTCAAGGAGAGCAATAGCTGTGAAGAAAAAGAAAATTGAAGAAGATAAAATAAAGAAGGTTTGGTTTACAAAACCTGCATTCCATGAAAGCATATTGATGGTTATTAGTTTATAAATAATGGTTATTAATTTATAAATAATATTCTGTTTTATGTGGTAAGTTTCTAAATGGAACTTCTCATTGTATGTCCAGGTTCAGCATCTAACAGATCTATATTTTCCTGGATTCTCTTTCCATTTTTAAGCTTTGGAATATGCTGGAAATTCAAAGATCTTAGAGATTTTTCCTGTTTTCCATGCTGCTTGTTTCCCTCTAGGCTGTTTGATTTGTACGTGTGCGATTGCAGCTGACACTGCATCACATTTTTCTTCGTTCTGGATGCCAGGTTTTCTTTTCCATCTACATTTTATTGGGCAGATTTATCCTCCTGCTTCCTTCTGAAATCAGAAAAGAAACAGTGATGAACACATCTGTCTCTTCTGAGCCTTTGTTCAAAATTATAATACCTGTTTCTAGCAATGGACTGATATTTGGTGCAGAAATTGTTTACTCTAATGCCTTTCTTGTATGTTCTTTCTAACCATGTTGCCTATTGATCTTTTCTTACGTAGTTGTTTTCAGCAGAGTACATTTTTCTTAAATTTGCAGTTTAGTGCTATTATCTGCTTTTGCATTCTTCATATTTTGATTGTTTTGTCTCCTAATGTTTGACTAGCATTTCTGGTTCTTCTATATTTCACAAATTCTTTCTTCCCCAGCATGAGTTCTTCTCTACTTGCACATTTGTAGCACTTTTTTTTTTTTTATAGCCAGTAGAATGTTCTTGAACAATTTCCAGTTCCTATTAATATTTCCCACATTAAATTGATGTTCCTAGCTTGTTAAAGCAACAGGTTTTTTAAAGCTTGGACAAATTGTCCCTTTCTGTTTCTAACTGGTATCACATTCAGTGTGCATGAAGTAAATGTGAGAGGATCGTGATTACTGGTAGCTAAATACGGCAGGTCTTTACCATCTGAATGAGGCCCAGGAACTAATGTGTCTGCATTGGCTGCAAGATGCCCTGTGTTTTAAAAATATTGCTTATTGGTTCTAGAAGTGTTACTTAAACGATGGGACAGCTTCTATAATCATGGTCTCCAAAGTGGGGTGCAGGAAAAAAATATAGAACTTCATTAGTACAGGTATATAGTTTATAAATAAATAAATATACATGTATTGGGAGTGCGTGCTCATAATTTTTTTACTGATAGGGGTGCACAGTCAAAAATGTTTGGAGACCACTTCTCGCTGAGACCACTTACTGCCTAGTAAGTACATTCTTAGGCTTCAGTGATCCTAAAAGCAAGACCAGCCTGCACAGCCCATTTCTACTTTGGCCTGGCCACTGTCAGGATGCTGGGCTGGATGGACCCTCACTTGGAACTAGCACTTGAGTCCTTATGCCTTCTTAATCCATAAAATTAAAACCTTCTGTGACTGTGAACTGTCTGTGGCTTCCTAATAATGTATTGGGTTTGATTTTTACTTTTTTTTCCTACCCCTTCCATCCCTACTGAATTACTGTCTTTTAAATGGTCTAGCCATATGGATATCTCTTCTAATAGTGAGTATTGAAAACAAAATCTCTTACATGCTGGTTTTTTGGTGTTTTTTAGCACCTACTCTGATCGTAATCACCATGCAGACAGTTACAGTAAAATCCTTTGCTTTATCTATCTGTTACGCCACGCAGGTTTGCGAGACTGGTTTGGACTCCACTGACTGGATGGTGACAGCCATTCACAGCAGCGGCAGGGGAGCTGCAATTTGAGACTGAAGGCAGCAGTCTGCTTCCAAGAGAGGTCCTGTGGTCCAGAAATTTCTAGGTTTAAAACCAATACTGAACTAATAACTAGGATGTTATTTTAGGGCAGCCTGATAGAAATGCTGCGTGGTGCAGCCTCATGTGTTTCTCTAAGTGCAGAACACACAGTAATTTTTGGTGGATTTACTTTTTAGACCATTTTAACATTCATCCCAGCCCTATGAACCTGATGGGTTTTGCAGTCCTGGCTGAGTCTGATCGAAGCTGACATCTGTGGGCTTCTGTGAGGGCTGTGGGAAGAACATACTAAATATGTCAGGTTAGAGTCTCCCCAAGCAATTTGACAATTGTTAGTCTGAAAGCACCGTTTTGGAAAAGTATGCTGACTCATGGCATAAGAGAGGAAGTGTTTATTTTTTAAAGCAATAGGCTAGTGTGGTGGGATCTGGATTCATTTCTTAACTTTTCTGAAGTTCCCATGTGACAGAGCAAATCTCTAAGTGCCTCTGACCATAAAAATTCTATCCATACAGCAATTTTAACACTTCTTTCCTCTGTCCTGCTTCACTATTTGTACACTTCTTTGGAGCAGGAGGTGTCTGGAGGGGGTGTCCGATTATGTATGGGAAGAGGACTTGGCACAATGGGCCCCTTATTTCAACTGGGAATTCTGCAGGCTAATCACCTGCAGATAGTATATGTCAGTAAGATTCAAAAAAGTACCCATAGCTCTTCTTGTTTCTTTTTGGCATTATGGGTATGCAGCAGATCTAAAAATTAGGCCAAAGTATCCTGACAGTAAATGGGAAAATAAGGCATATTTACAGCTTTGCAGACCAGTAAGGAAAGGGCAGGAATCATAGAACCATAGAATGGCTTGGTTTGGAAGGGACCTTTAAAGATCAACCCCCCTGCAATGGGCAGGGACACCCTCCACTAGACCAGGTTGCTCAAAGCCTCATCCAGCCTGGCCTTGAACACTGCCAGGGATGGGGCACCCACAGCTTCTCTGGGCAACCAGTTCCAGCGCCTCAACACCCTCTTCATGAAGAGTTTCTTACATGCAAGCTAACCCTACCCACTGTCAGTTTAAAACCATTGCTCCTTGTCCTGTCACTACAGGCCTTAGTACACAGACTATCTTTTTTCTGCACCCCCTTATGCTGAAAGGCTTTAATTAAGGTCTCCCCAGAGCATTCTCTGGGCTGAAAAATCCACTTCTCTCAGACTGTCCTCACAGGAGAGGTGCTCCAGCCCTCTGATCATCTTTGAGGCCTCCTCTAGACTTGCTCCAACTGTTCCATGCCCTTGTAATGTTGAGGGCCTCAGAGCTGGGCGCAGCACTTCAGGTGAGGTCTCACAGGAGCAGAGATGAGACCCCACCTGGGAAGACCAGGTTAGTTTTAACCCAGATGAGTTTCTTGCTCTGTTTCTCCTCCCATCCTCATGATCCCTGCCACTGACCCGAGGAAGGGAAGGCACCGCAGAGGGAAGAGCAGGTGGGCATGGTGTGACTGCTGCTGGCAGAAGTCCTGCCTTACGCCACCTGGTCATGTCTGCAAGGCTGCAGCCTAAATGCTGTGGCAGTCCAGACCAAGCCAGGCCTCATGTTTTACTTGAGCTGTAAGAATAACACTATGGAGAAGTGGAAAATGCTAAGGCCAAATGGCAATTCCCACCATGTTTATTAGATTTCCATGATTCTTTCTGCCCCTGAGCGGCCGGCAGCACGATTCTTTGACCTTTTCATGTTGTGTTAACAACTGCATCTTGTGGGAAGAGAGGTTGTTTTGGAGGCATGGAGTAACTCAAGCTATTTTACAAAATCTCATGTTTTGTAAGAGGATTTGAAGATTTCATTCAAGTTCATAACATTCATTTTTTTAGTTTCTCAGGTTCAGCCATCCTTGATAACTTACCTTGAAATCACTTAGGTCTAAAGTCGATGTAATTCTGTGTCTGAACGCGCGATGGATCCTGCTTCTTTTTCTGAAAGGCTGAATGGTGTCAGCTTGCCCAGTCGATGGAAATACTTCCCATTGCGCTTCCCTCAAGAGAGGAGTTTAAAACAGAGCATGGGTACTTCTGTAAAATTTGAATCCAGAGCCCTCCAGCTTTGGCATTTTGTTTTCATGACTTAGATTTGTTCCCCAACTCCTTAATTTCCAAGGGGCAGCAATACAGCAGGCTTTCCTTTAGAAATCGGATGAAAAGCAGATGTTCGTGCTGAATATTGCACAGCTCTGTACAGCAAGCGGGAAACTTCATGTAATAAAATTACTCAGCGTGGAAATTCTTGACTGTGGCCCAGTTCACAAAGCTTATGAAGAGCCCTGCCATGAGGTTGATTGTGCCTTTTGAAATTAAGGGTAGGGGGAACAAAGTTGAGTCATGAAAATGAAGTCCCAAAGGCTGGAGGGCTCTGGGTTCAAATTTCTCAAAAGCATTAGGACTAGGTTTTAAAACTGATCCTTGCAGTGAAGTCCAGCAGGAGGTGTCATCAAAAACTGGGCGAGCTGGCACAGTTCAGGCTTTCATCAACAAAAGGAGGCAAAGTGTACACTTCTGAGGCAACAGTTTTTTTCAGTAAAAGCTTTCTTTAGATGATTATGGTAGCTTGTCCCGGCATCTGTTTGAACACAGGGCTTCTTCCAATGGTTCACTTTTGACTGGAATGTCTAATCCAAATCCTTTGTTTGCTTTTTTAACACGTTATGCTGTTTATTTCAATAAGCTCTCCTTATCAAGCATAGTACTTCTGCCCTGTTTTTGATTCTAATATCCTAGAAAGATTCAGTAATTTCCCATCAAGACGAACTCTCCATTCCTTCAGATCTTATGAGATATTTTTCCACCATTTAAGAGGCTTTTTACCTCCCCATCATGTAGGGAAAGAAGACTCAGAATGTCTTATTAAATACTAGATTTCTGTTAATAATGTACAAAATCCTTTCTAAATTAGATTAAATTATATGATTTTGCTTGTAACCTAATGAAGATGCTCCAGGTGGTTATTTTTCTTTTCTAGATGTTTGCAGTGGCTTAGAGTATAAATATACTCTAACCAGTCTGATTTATTGTCTTCCTTTCCAAATTAGGGCACTACTGGAACAGTTTCTCTCCTTGCTTTTATTTTGATATCTTTGTTATTGGGAGGCTGGTTTGACAACCAGCTGGGACTTGTTCTCAAGTGAGACACAGAATGGGAATCTTTTACTTTGCTCAGGAGACACATCTCTTTCTTTCCCTGAGCATGCTCAATGAAGTAAAACATCCCCTCTTGCTGATGACACCATCATAAATTTGCCTTCTTTCTTTGTGAACAAATTATTACATTTTGCTTTTAAACTTGCAATGATGGATCATTCACAGCTTCTCTGGGCAACTGTTCCAGTGTCCACGACACTCACAGTAAAGAATTTCTTCCTAATGTTTAAATTTTCCTTCTTTCTGTTTATAAACGTTACCCCTCATCCTATCACTACCCTCCCGGATAAAGAGTCCCTCCCCAACTTTCCTGCAGACCTCCTTAAGTACTAGAAGACCACCATAAAGTCTCCCTGGAGCCTTCTCATCTCCAGGCTGAACCAGCCCAATTCTCTCAGCCTGTCCCCATAGCAGAGGTGCTCCAGCCCTCTGATCACCTTAGGGGCCCTCCTTTGGACTCGCTACAACCAGTCAATATCCTTCTTATGTTGAGGGCCCCAAGCTGGATGCAGCACTCCAGGTTGGGTCTCACGAGAGCAGAGTAGAGGGGGAGAATCACCTCCCTCGACCTGCTGGCCATGCTTCTTTGGATACAGCCCAGGATACGGTTTGCTTTCCAGGCTGTGAGTGCACATTCCTGGCTCATATTCAGTTTTTCATCCACCAGTGCCACTAAGTCCCTCTTCACAGGGCTGGTCTCAGTTGTGTCATCGCCCAGCCTGTATCCATGTTTGGGATTGCCCTGACCCACGTGCAGGACCTTGCACTTGGCCTTGTTGAACATCATGAGGTGCACACGGGCTCACCTCTCTATATTATCACATAGTAAATCAAATGTCTGTAAATGTTCTTGATATGCTTGAATTAAAATATTTTACGTGATCTTTGGATGTTCACAGAACTTAAGCTTCCGAGAACAGAAGGCTTGTACCCCGCCTTGAGCAAGATTTAGCATTTACCTTTAAAAGTAGCTTGCCTGGGAAGATGCAGCTAAGCCTCTGTACCTTTTCTTACTACTTTTGCACATGCTGGCGTAGAAACCAGCTGGTTGTACTGAAACTTGGATTAATTTGAAGTGTAAGAAATGGAGCTGAACACAAATGCAGGTAGGGACTGCAGTTACTTCTTAACTGGGTGTGTGCGGAGGTGTGAGAAAGGTGGCTGTAAACTGGAGAAGGTATTAGCTGAGTCCTGAGGACATGGGGGAAAAAACCTGTGTACATACTGAAGAAGTCAGTTGTTAAGGTAAGGTATAATGAGAAATGGGGAAAAGAGGGAAAATTATACGGGACTGTACTGAAAACATTCCAAGTTGCCAACCCTAATTAGTGTTTGTGAAATCCCTGACTGTTGCCATGGCAATAAATGTGATACTACAAATGCGGCATTCCGGCTTCTTCACAGGATCAAGCAAAGTTGGAAAGGAACAAATCCCTGTGTAAACATCAATATTGTCAATTAATTAAGAAACACAGCAAGATAAATAGTAAGACCCCATGAAAGGTAAATTAATTTCTGTTTTGTGTCTGCTACATTTGAAAGTTTCTCCGATATCAAGCCATCTCTGTAATTCGCTTTCATTCTACAGTAGTGCTTAATCACATACCACAGTGGAAGTTATTGTGGAGGGAGTTTTTAATACATTACTGTGCTGGTTTTGACTGGGATAGAGATAATTTTCTTCACAGTAGCTGGTAGAGGCTGTGTTGTGGATTTGTGCTGGAAACCGTGTTGATAACACAGGGATGTTTTCCTTACTGCTGAGCAGGGCTGACACAGTCAAGGCCTTTTCTGCTTCTCACTCCACCCCACCAGCGAGTGGGCTGGGGGTGCACAAGAACCTGGGAGAGAACACAGCTGGGACTGCTGACTCCAACTGACCAGAGGGATATTCCATACCATATGATGTCATACTCAGCATATAAAGCCGAGGGAAGAAGAAGGAAGGGGGGGATGTTCAGAGTGATGGCGTTCATCTCAGCAAGTCAGCGTTATGCATGATGGATCTCTTTGCTGGAGATGACTGAACACCTGCCTGACAAGGGAAGTGGTAAATGAATTCTTTGTTTTTCTTGCATGTGTGGTTTTTGTTTTCCCTATAAAACTGTCTTTATCTCAACCCAAAAGTGAATTTTCTCACTTTTACCCTTCTAGTTCTCTCCCCCATGCCACAGGGGGGGAAGTGAGCAAGCGGTTGTGTGGTGCTCAGTTGCTGACTAGGCTTAAACCATGACAATTACTTAGCAGGTTGAAGACTTTGGATTATTTGAAATCTTTCAGCTACTTAAACACATTCCTTTCTTTCAATGTCACTTAGCTTGTTTTGTTATTTATTTAGTTAGGATAAAATTCCACCTAAACAAGCCCAGAGTTCTCTGTTCTTTTCAGAAAAACTGAAAAACAATCTACAAAGGAGCAGATCATCTTGAGTGCCCTCACACAGCACGTACAGGACAACCAGGTGATCAGGCCCCGTCAGCATGGGTTTGTGAAAGGCAGCTCCTGCTTGACTAAGCTCATCTCCTCCTATGAGAAGGTGACCTGCTTAGTGGATGAGGGCAAGGCTGTGGATGTTGTCTACCTAGACTTCAGTAAAGCCTTTGACACAGTTTCCCACAGCATTCTCCTGGAGAAACTGGCTGCTCCTGGCTTGGACAGGTACACTCTTCACTGGGTAAAAAACGGGCTGGGTGGCCAGGCCCAAAGAGCTGTGGTGAATGGAGTTAAACCCAGCTGGTGGCCGGTCACAAGTGGGGTTCCCCAGGGCTCAGTACTGGGACCAGTTCTGTTTAACATCTTTATCAATGATCTGGACAAGGGGATCAAGTGCACCTGCAGTAAGTTTGCAGATGACACCAAGTTGGGCGGGAGTGTTGATGTGCCTGAGGGTAGGAAGGCTTTGCACAGGGATCTGGACAGGCTGGATCGATGGGCCGAGGCCAGCTGTATGAGGTTCAACAGGGCCAAGTGCCGGGTCCTGCACTTGGGTCACAACAACCCCCTGCAATGCTACAGGCCTGGGGACGAGTAGATGGAAAGCTGCCTGGTGGGAAAGGACCTGTGGGTGTTGGTTGGCAGCTGGCTGAACATGAGCTGACAGTGTGCCCAGGTGGCCAAGAAGGCCAACAGCACCCTGGCCTGCATCAGGAACAGTGTGGCCAGCAGGACTAGGGCAGTGATTGTCCCCCTGTGCTGGGCACTGATGAGGTCGCACCTCGACTCCTGTGTTCAGTTTTGGGCCCCTCACTACAAGACAGACACTGAGGTGCTGGAGTGTGTCCAGAGAAGGGAACGGAGCTGAGGAAGGGTCTGGAGCACAAGTCCTGTGAGGAGCAGCTGAGGGAACTGGGGGTGTTTAGCCTGGAGAAGAGGAGGCTGAGGGGAGACCTTATTGCTCTCTACGACTACCTGAAAGGAGGTTGTAGCTGGGTGGGTGTGTCTCTTTTCCCAAATGACAAGTGAAGGGGAAAGAGGAAACTGCCTGAAGAGGAGAGGTTTAGGTTGGATACTAGGAAGAATTTCTTCACTAACAGGATTGTCAGACACTGGAACGGGCTGCCCAGGGAAGTGTTTGGGTCACCATCCCTGGAGGTATTTAAACGACATGTGGATGTGGTGCTTAGGGACATGGTCTATTGGTGGACTGGGTAGTGCTGGGTTAATGGTTGGGCTTGATGATCTTAAAGGTCTTTTCCAACCTAAATGACTCTATGATTCTATGAAAATATTAAATAATGGGAAAAATGGCATTTTTTCCCCCCCATGGTCTTACTTGCATGACGTCAGAATCTTGTACTTGACATTCAAGCTGTTCCCTTATACACACACAAGTATCTTGCCATATACATCAGATCTCTTATAAGCTGGAATCCCGCCCTTGTCTTTAAAGAAAATCCTTGCTTTTGTGAGTTTAGGTCAGAATCTTGATCTCCTTCAGCTTTCACAGCCATGTGAAAACTTCATGTATTCAACCTTCTGTAACCAAATGCATCCAGAACATTCCATATTACGAGTATGAAAGTAAAGGTATCCAACGTTAAGAAAGGAAACAGAAGAAGAATTGCTAGAAGTGTTTCCATGTGGTAAACAAGTTTCTTTTTCTTTTGTTTGACAAATCACTGTATTGGGCATTCCACAAATACGGATCTGGAATACAGTTCTCAAATACATCATCTGCTCGTAGGAATTTGATTAATTGACTTCCCATTTATTCAATTACTTCATCAATAGTTTGGCATTTTTAAAAGTTCATCTTTTTTTATCCATTAGTAATTATTGTTTAATCCATGTCTTGCAGTATTCCTAATGGTCACTTTCGTTAATTTAATGAAGAACAGCTAAATATCTCTTTTCTAAATGCTCTCTAGTTTGTATCACGGCTTAGTCCCAAGCATGTCATTGACCAGGATTTTTAATAGTCTCATGGATGACTGCTATACACAGGGTAAACAAGACCGCTTTGAATACATGCGTTATTTTGAATTTTTCAGTGCTTTTATCATGTTTGCATAAAATTCGATACAGTGGCAGCGAAAATTGCCCAGGGAAATAAAAGGGTGGGGTGGGGGGGTGGTGTGCGGGGGGAAGTAAAGAGCATTCAGTGGACACTAGATCAGTAAACAAAAGTTTTGATTCCCAGCTCTGTGACTGAAATGCCCTTGGGCATGACGCCTTACCCCTTTTCCCCTCTGTTGCTCCACTTTCTTTTTATCTATTGGACTGGAGGTTCTGCTGGGTGGGGACTGGAGGTGCTACTCAGGGTAGCTGGCAAAATGGGGCCCTGATCTCTGCTGTGGCCTCTAGGTGTTGCTATAATACAAATAATTAATCAAAGACATGTTTCATAGTGTCCATAGAGGGAGTTGCCAATTTTTGTCAGAGCCATGCTTCATGCTATACAATTAAACCTCTCTCTCTCTCTCTCTCCCCCCCCTCCTCTCTGCAACTCAAATTTTAGCTTTGCACATTGGACAAATGAACCCGAGTGTGAAGAGGAAAGTCATAGAAAGAGCTTTGACTCCCCTCTAGTTAAAGGTGCTCGTTCTGGGGTGCCAGACTCCTGTCCAAGGATGGTCTCTGCTAGAGGAACCGGCTGTTACCTTCCTGACTCAGCCCAACCTTCCGTGGCCAGAGTCAATCACCAGGCAGCGCATCCGTCTGCAGGGACTGTGCCACTCCTAGGAGTACGAACACACGAGTGCGGGCGACCTGGGTCAGGAACCAGTTCTGTCCTCGTGTCTAAGGACATAACTTATGGCCCCAGAAGTAATGACAAATTGGGATACTTGGGAGTTTAGTGAGGATAAGCTTTGTCTTGTAGGGTGAAAACTCAGACCCTGGCGTGGGTTGGTCACAAGATCTGCGTGTTTTGCCTAGCGGGGGACTGTTGTGCAAAACTCGTTGCCATTATCATTGACAATTGTAAGATTTGTCGTTTAATTTTAAAAATAAGGCAGAGAAAGGAAGCAACAAACAATTTGGAAGAGTTTGAGCAACCTCTTGCTTTCCCACATTTCCAAAGAAGGCGCTGCCGATCCTGCAGCCGGCCACAGCACGTCATTTGATGTAACCTCCAGCCAGGCGGTTGCTGCAGAAGAACAGCTCTCGCGGAGGTGTGCCGGAGCCGTCAGTACTTACGGCGATACCCGGAATAGTGGCAGATGCCTCTCAAAACTGCATGTGTTGGAAATGCGTCGGTAGCCAAACAGTTTTGTCTGGCGGGGGATATGCGATCGCTCCGGCAAAGCAAAGGCAGAGCAAGGGAAGGGATCGGATGCACATTTAAAGAAAATGCTGCAGGTGCCTGCTGGAGTGACATCTTACCGGGATTTAGTGACACTAAGGGGCAGAAGATGGGATCAGATCTCTGTCCGCTTTCTAGCCGGAGGCAGGTGCTATGGGACCACGAGCGCTATGGCCATCCCCTCCCGCCCTTGTGGCCATCATCACCTGTGAGTTAATCACAGTCCTTTCCTGGCACGGGGGAGTACAGCGAGGGGCAGGTAGTCTCCCTGCTCTGCTCCGTACGTAGTTCAACCTCTGGGACAACCACGGTCCAGCTCTCGATAGCTCACTGAGATTGCGTGACCAGATACTGCAGGTCTTACTGCACTGATACAAAAGCTGTTTTAATTAAAAGACCAGCCGTTCAGTTGCCAGTGTTCTTAAGCATGCTTCGCCAAGCTTTCCACTTTTAAGACTCGAGTAGACAATTTTTTTAATGTTTTATAAAGGATAAAAAATTCACATCAGATTTTAACAGAATTAAGCATACTTATTCAACACACATGGGGCCTCTGAAAAAAATGTTATTCAATTTAATAATTTTAATTTACATTGGATATGTACAAGAGCATTTCTTTCAACCCACAGGTTAACACCACCGACAAAAAAAAAAAAAAAGAAAGAAAGAAAAAAGAAAAAGAAAAAAGTGCTGCGGTTAGCGGAGTGAAGAAACTCTTGAAACACTGTTGTCTGGAAAAAAAAGCAAGGCACTCTCCCTTAACACCTGATATATTCCTGAATTCTGCCTAGACAAAGGCATGTTCACACTGAGAGAGGTCTAAGAAAAGGAGTAGATCTATTCTGCGTTAACTCTTTCTTTCACCACTGTGACCTGTCACTGGTTGTAGTCTAGGATGAACCTGTGTATCGAAGTGGACATGAAGGACAATTCCACAGATGACGGGATTCGGGAGAGTATCACAGTTAAGACTATCTATGGAAGACTGGAGGACACCGGCTACGTGAAATCTCACACGGGGCTCTGGACCTGCTACCTCCCACTCACATTCCACTTAATAAATAAACCTTGCTCAACAAAAAAGCAATTTGACCGTACTATGCTGATTCGCCTGAAAATCCTCTGTGAGGGCTCGCTCGCAGGAAGCGCCTGGGAGCCCTCGTCTGGCTGGTGCTCAGCACCTGGCAGGATCTGTCCCTAGATAAAAGTCATCCCTCAAGGGACCTTGTGTCTTACACAAGGAGACAAAAGTAAACACACTTTTGGATTGTGTGGCTGTATGTTTCTGTCTGCGCACATGTGTGTGAGTGTGTATATATATATACGTATATATATATATATATTTAGTATATACAAAAGCAAATTCAGTCAAAATATATTTGTCTTGCTGGTCAGGCTTGTTACAGCAACCTACAAGAAACATTAGCTTCTCTGATATTTAATTATGCTATTATGTTTGCACATAAGCTTAAAAGTCAATACAAAAAGCAATACTTTTCCAAATATTATCTGCAGGTAAACCGGAAATATTAACTATAGTGATTAGAAGTCTGTTTCCCTATTGACACTACTATAAATCTTGATATAAGAATAATTTTTTCATAAAAGCACATCCAAACATCGTAAGTGATAAAATACCAGATTACTATTTGAAAACCATACAGTGACTCGATATCTGGGTTATCCTTTGCAGCAATTAGGCAATTCATTTGGCATCTGTTTGATTGTATAATTTAATTTCCATATAAACAGCATAGTTTAAAAAAAGACAAAAGCTAGAATGTTTAAAGCTAACAAAAGATACAGTGACATCAGGTTGACATTCAAAAATTTCCTTAGCAAAATGACCAACAAAATTTTGACTTAATACAGTGCATATAAAGTTTTTTTTAGAACTAAATTTTTTTTTAAATATTATTTGAATTTAGCAAAACATGAGCAAGATTTTAATATCAAAGTGCTAAACAGTACTGCCTTAGAAGTCACTGCAAATAAACTGTAAAATAACTCTGCTCGTGATTTGACAGATATTTTATATACAAATGGTTAATAAAAAGACACGCGCGCGCACGCACACACGCACACAAATACAGGTATATACATATATATATACACACATTATATATATGTATATAGTTTTCCAACTGGTGCATCTGAGTCAGTGTGAACACCCCATTTAGTTATCATGTGTAACAGGGCTCCCATGAGCTGGCAGTCATTGCAATAAATACAGGCAAAGCCATTACAATATACCATGCATACAAACATTTATACAAATAAAGACACTATGCAACAAATTATTTCATATTAATATGGCATCAACAGTATAAACATACAAAAAGGAGTACGAACACGGAATGTTTAAACGCAGCCCACTATACCCTTCCTAGCACTTACATTCATACTATTTTACAAGACTTGCTTGTTCTTGAAAACCACCTTCTGTCCGTTTACTAACTAGTCGCTCGCGTTAGGAGTCTAAAACCGAACTATCCCTGATGCTGACCCTGTCTGCTCCAATCGCTACTTACTCGGCTTTCCTTAGCTAAGGAACAACTGAGCCACAATTGCTCCCGTGTCTTCCACGTACATTTGTCGATAAGTCGCGCTACATGGAATCAAGTTTGGAAAACTCGGTCAGGTAAGTTAGTGCATGTAATTTTCTCACTCGATTTCTTCCGCTTGTTGTCATAGTAAAATAAATTAGTTAATAAACGAGACTTGGTAAGACAGCACTTTAAAAAATTGCACTTGAACATGGGAGCTAACAGCCATTGTCATTTTGCTATATTTGATTCGTATGAAATGTTCAATTGAATGTACTTTGCTAAAAAAGTGATTTGTTTTCGTTGAGATTGTGCTGATGTATGTGCCCTTGACGCGCAAGAAGTATGCTAAAGGTATCCTCACAAAACACATACTACCCTGGCAAACAACTATTTGCTGTTCTTGTTTTCAAACACACCTTCTACAATTTTACTCCTCATATGCCATGAGGTGTTAAACAACGGATTGAAAACAGTCATGTTAACCTTTTACTGCTGCTGGGATAGCATTGTCCAAAAGTGCCATATTAGCCATTTAAAAAAACCCAAATCACACAAAAGAAAACAAAGAACACAACCCCAAACCGGTAAGTTTCAGGCCTCAGGTTGTAAGGACAAAGCGCCAGAAAAGACCTCATTTTAGACCTGGAGCTGCTTTTCTGTGAAGTGAGGGCAGAAACGTTAGCTGTAAGTCACGATCCGTTTGCCTGCTCTGGTGGGCCTTTGCCTTTCGGGAGGGCGGGTTTGACTCAGAAGGGTAAGGTGTCCAGAAACAGCCTGTCGATAATGGAAGGGGCTGGCACCAAATCTTCCAGTTTCAGGTAAAAGATGCGCTGCAGTCCCAGTGTGCAGAGAGAACGCAAGTCAGCCAGAACGCCCAGTACCTTCGGCTCTGCGGACTCAAGCGGTTGTCCTTTGTTTTGGCAACTGAAAGTTAAGTGATCTTTCAAACTGCTTGTGATCTTGTTGCATAGCTCTTCCACTTTCTTTGGTTCTTTTAATCCATGTCGTTCTGCAAAAGCGAGAGAGAAACCGCATCAGCATCCCTTACCACGAATCGAGAGAACCCGTTTACCCGTTTTCTTTGGCGTCACCCAAATCCACGCTCTGGTACTCGGGGGCAAAAAAATGCTCTGAAAGCGTAGGATTTCTCAGAGCGGTTGGGGCTGTAGGATGTCAGTTAGCCTTTCTGCCACACAAAACCAGAGATGGCAAGAGTCCCTTCCTCTTTAGCTGCTCACACAGGCAGCAGAGATGCTCAATTATGATTGAAACTCCAGGACGAGGAGTCCAAGCATCCTGCGTATCTCGCATAATTCGCATGATATGAGACGGAATTAATTGGGTGATTTTCCAGCAAAACTATCACAGGAGGTGTTTTGGAGACTTCCGTGCTTCCCCGCCAGTTGCGAATGCTCAATAACTATGGCAACCATTATTTATTCAGTGAATTCAAGTGGCGATCGATATCCTTAGCCAGCTCCATCAGCGCCGGGCCTAGAATTCCAGCAGGAATTTGCAGGCACTCTTATAAGAAACTAAAGGCACCTTACCCCCCTTTGTTATTTTCATCAGCTGCTGCTTTTTAGATTATTCATCTTTGAAAGGTCTAAGATAAAAGAAGCCTAAAAGTTAACTATTTTGTTCTGAGTGAGCAATGCCTGAAGTGAGAAGGCAGCTGTGTTATCTGTCTCCAAAACCTCAGCATTCCTAAAAGAAAGAGGAGCTGGGGTTGTCCTCCTGCGAACAGCCTTTTAAAATGCTACAGCCCTGTTAAACGCACCCGCAGTTTCTTAAGCGTAAGTAGAATGAATCAGGTGTGTGATTCATGAAAAGCTGGCTCTTTACTGGTACATGGGGAAAGATAATTCTGTGCTGCTTGCTATCAAGATTTAGTGGATAAATTCACGTAACACTTCAGAACAAATAATTTTGTGATGTTTTGATTTGCCTTTGACTTTAAAATTCACAGATAAAGTAAGAAACTTGCTTAATAGCAGAGCCATAATCATTTACACGTGGAAGAGAATGATACCAGACAGGGCAGCCTAAGAAAACGCAGCTTACATTAATTTAAACCAACTAGACGTATAAAAACAGTGACAGCAGCAGACGCGGAGTGACTAATTGCGGCAGTTCTTGTGTTTGATGCATTTGAAGCCGTCTGCCTTCCCTCGCCCTCTCCCCCGGCCCCGGCAGCCACGTGCCATACTGTGCCCGTTGCCCTCCCAGCCTCGCTCCTCAGCTCCAGGAGGAGTGGGCAAGAGGTACTTTCTCTGCCCGTCCCCTAAGGAACAGTGGAAAGAGTGCGGTTTTCTTTACTTGCAGAGGCAGGCGTAACGTCTGCGCAAGGCGCAGCGGTGCGCTCCCCGGGCACGCGTATACAAACCCCTCGCTGCCTTCCCCGTACCGCCCGTTTTGGCTGGATGTTCGTGACAAACCAATAAAACAGATGGGATTCAGTGAAGGCAGTCAGAAATGTAAAGGTCTGATTTTCCACGGATACTCCCCCATTTTACACTTTTTTTCAACTTGATTTCCTCAGGCAGAGCTAGGTCCCGAAGAGCGCGAGCTTGGGGTCAGAACCGGAGGTGTGCAGACGCGTACACCTCCGGCCAGGAGCTACTGTGCTCCGTCAGTTAAGTACCGTCAGTCTGCCCTGTTGCTTCAGAGCAACACCCCGCCGAGCAGTAACATCCGCTTCAGACATCTTTTTCACCTTGCAGGAATTAAAAACCCCTAGGTATCCTAAGTGCCTTGTTTACATTAAGACACGAGGAGTCAATGAATATTTCAAGCCTTTCCCATAAATGGTGTATAGTGTAATTATGTAAGCCTGAACTGCACAGGTCACCGAGAGCAACTACTTAGGCAGATTCTGCCATTAAAAATCTTGGTGGATAAATATTTTATACAGATTAAAAAAAGCCATAGGATGAGGGTTTTTTTTTTTACCACTGGCCTACTGAGAGAGAATCTACAGGACATTAAATTAATCTGGCAGTCTTTGAAGAGTTTTAATCTGTTCTGAGGCTGTTTCCTGGCTGCATAAGTGAAGATATCTTTACAGATCTGGGGAGCTGAAATACTAGAACAGATCTAAAACCTGACTACAAATTAACAGAGCACATTTCTAAACCGAGGTGTATACCTTGCCGCGGCATATGGAAAATTATCTCTGGCTCTGGAGCGCACAGCAGTGATGTTAACGTTTCCAGCCAGAACTAAAGAGTCTTTGTCTCACACCGACAAGTTCAGAAGGTTTCATGAAGAAATCGTGTCTTTGGTGGCTAGCCATGAAACGTTCCGATGCAAAATACGATGTGTGCAAAGATTATGATATTAGCAGCCTTACTTTAAATAACAAAATCAAGGAAATTGAGAATTAAGAGATATTCCATCCTTAGCCGCTCTCTGGTGCTACAATGTTAAAGCAGACTCGGATAAACCAGGCTGTCCTCTCCCGCATGAACTGCCACGCGGCAGCCTTTGCTACTTGCAGATCTCTACAAAGGTGGTTCCTCGTGGCTGGAACTGCCTCACTGGAAGAAGGGGTTTTCAGTCTCCAATCCCGAAGGCATCCCTTGCGGACCCGTAGAAAGTCAAAGCCATCTGTGCGCAAGCCACCCCACTAGGAAAGGGCGCTGCGTGCACTGACACTGCCATCGCCGTCTCTGGTGTTAGCACCCAGCTAGTTTCTGGGGAATGTACCACTGCAAGAAAAAGCTCCTCTCTTCAGTAGACTTGAGGGGTCTTGGGACTAATTTACTCAAAGATTTAAATTTAACAGGGTTCAAATAGCAGGAAACACATTTTCTTGCCTTTCCCACACGACCAGTCTCAAAAGACTCAAAACAAGACCCACAGTATTTCTTCCTTAACCGAAAGGGAGCAGCACGAGGCACCTCCACACCCCAGCCAGTGGTTTAACCACTGGGATTAAACCACGGCAGGCTGCTGAATTATAGCAAGATACTGCTGCTCGGGTAGACAGCCTGGTTGTAAAAGTACGTCACACAGATGTGGTTCCATTACCACTGCACTTGTCCGGTTCTGTCATCACTGTACTTTGCTCAGTTTCATAATCCAAAAGCTGATTGTCTTGGAAATGCCTTTAAATTGTTGTAACCCCTGATTTGAGTTGCATAGGAATTACCAGAGCAGGAACCACCCGCACCAACGGGGGACCAGCCTTCCAGGAAGCAGCCCAAGTGCAGTGACCCGACCTGAGCTGGCGCTGGTGTCCGCTAACTCCACACAACACCCATCCCCCTCCTGAGTGACCACCAGAACAGATGGAGCCCCGAGTCATGGACTAAATGAACTTCATGGATATTTTGAGGTGTTTAGGGACATCTTACAGACATTTTACAGGGGTGGTCCAGAGAGTAAGGTAACGACACCTGTGTTAGATCAAAGGATGGGAAGGGGGGATGGTTAATGAGGATATCTTGGGAGGTGTAGCACCTGAGCATGAGGTGAGTGGTATGGAAGAAGGACTGGAAAGTGTGCTGGTTTTGGCTGCGATAGGTTTCATTTTCTTCATAGTAACTACTATGGGACTATATTTTGGATTTGTGCTGGAAACTGTGTTGATAACACAGGGATGTTTTCGTTCCTCCTGAGCAGTGCTGACAGAGAGTCAAGGCCTTTTCTGCCTCTCACCCCACCCCACCAGCGAGTGGGCTGGGGGTACACATGAAGAAGGAAGGGGGACGTTTGGAATGATGGTGTTTGTCTTCCCAAGTAGACATTATGTGAGATACAGCCCTGCTTTCCTGGAGATGGCTGAACACCTGCCTGACGGTGGGAAGTGGTGAATGAATTCCTTGTTTTGCTTTGCTTGTGTGCACGGCTTCTGCTTTCCCTACTGAACTGCCTTTGTCTCAGCCCACAAGTTTTCTCACTTTTACCCTTCCAGTTCTCTCTCCCGTCCCACGGGGTGAGCGAGCAAGCGGCTGTGTGGGGCTTAGTTGCCTCTGGGGTTAAACCACGACAGTCCTGCTGAACCACAGGGCACGTGGCACCTGTGCTAAATGTGTGCACTGGCGCTGAAGCCTATGGCCTCTAATCATTCACCACCTTCCACAGCATGTTCTTACCCGCCCAGGAACAATAAGGCTAAGATTTATCCCAGGGACAGCTAGTCAAAACCAACAGATTTTCTCTAACTGATTGAGGAGGTGTGTAAACATCATTGTATTCAGGCTTTCTTAAAATGACAATTAAAAAGGTACCGGGTAAAGTGAACATAGGATTTCTCAGCCTTATCTTTTAGGATGCACTTGACTTTTGCAAGAAAAATGGTGATTCATGGCAAAGATGCTCTCCATAAGCATGTCAAAATGACTCATCGGAAGTCTTGCTTCCAAAGTTCTGCAAACTTAGAAGCTCATCCTGATAAACTGAACACAGGCAAGTATTTTACGCCTTCCTCCTTTTCCCAGGAATCCCAATGCAATTCTGTTCTACAGTTACGCTGATCAGCAAAAAGCTGATAGGAAGAAAGCAACAGAGCAGGAAAACCCGTCACCAGCCGTGCTAGTACTGGTGTCCCTAATCTCTGACACCAGGTGGATAATGCCAGGACGAGGCAGACCGAGTGCCGTCTTCATGAGACGCACCTCTCAAAGAGCGCAAGGGTTCAAAGTCACTGAGTATCATAAAGACCCTTGGGCTGGGCGCTCTGCGTCAGGGTGGGTCAGTTGTAGCCTTAATTCATTCTGAGGTGTCACTCCAATCAGAAATGCAACACGTTTACAATGCAGACTTAAAATAGGCTTCTTGACTGTCTCGGTTTCAATATAGTTATCTGATTTTCTCTTCCCCCTTCACAATCCTCTTCCCCTTCTATAACTCCAATAAACGCGAGGCTCGGTTGCCTACAGCTTTCTGCTCGCCTCGTGCGCACGGCAAGACTGCAACTTGGCGGCTCCAAGAGTGTCCTTTCCTGTTGCCATCTGGCCCATTTTCATCCTGCCTAACCTTCAGGCACTTAACAAGGGTGCCCAAGCTAGGAGCACAGGCTTCTTGAGCTCCTCCTAACATCAGCGGAAGGATGGGCGTTTTTAGAAGAGGGCTCAGGTTTTAGGTGGGTGAATCCTCTTCCCGAGGTGCCCTGTATCTCTCCATCAGCTGTGCAAGGTACCTGAAGTCCGGTGGGCTGAGTGACCACACAGGACATCCCAGTTTTCTCCCTCCTTTAAGAAAACCACAATGTAGCACAGAAGCCACTGACTGCTGTAGGAGAAAAGAGTTCTTGCCTCAGCAAAAGGGTGGGAGGGGAGAAGGAGGAGTAAGTACTTTCCTTTGACGCTGACAGTATTTCCCTCAGCAAAGTGGTGGGGGGAAGGCAGACAATGCAATCTGGAGGTTTTTTTTTTCTTTATAACTGGGTCTCCTACACTCCTCCAGTCTGCCACCTGCTCCTATGTAGACCCAGCACGCGAAGCACCCACTCTGGAGGATGCTGGCAACAGGACTGAAGGATATCTGCTGCTGAAGAGTAGGTGAGCCTCCCTTCTGTAGGGAAGTTGGACAACTTCATGTTCAGAAGGGAACTGCAGCAGCCAGACCCTTTTTCGCCAGACCAGACTCCTTACTATTTCTTGGTATGACTGATGGTGCTAAAAACTGTGTTTGTAAACTGGAACAGAAAGCCCAACAGCAGGAAAACAAACACAAACTCATAATTAATTGAAACCTCACAATGTTCTTCAATGTTCTGGTGCCAGTCTAACAAACCATTAAGAGTGTGAATAAGCCCAATATATACAGTGGCTCTGGGCTGGTCTGTAACACCCTTAAAATAAAACATATGCCGAAAGAGCTTGGCTGAATGAGGGCTAGAATGCTCTGTGCTTGGCAGCATCCCACTGAGAGTGTCAAGTGGGCAAAACAATAATAGTTTGATGTGGATAGGGAAAGGAAGAGGCAGAGAGGAAAAGAGAAGCAACAAGAGAGAGAGAAGGAAAAAAACCCACTAGCAGTTTTAGAGCAGGCCAAAATTTGAGGCTAAATTAGTGCGTGCCCTTGAGATGATCTGCACTGGAGTCTCCGTCTTTATATTTTGATGCCGTTAGAAAAACTGTAAAGCACAGCACTACAAATGGCCATTTGGGAAGTTAAGGAAGCATTTTCAAGAATAGGCTGAGCTAATACTGGTCAACTCTGGTCAACTCTGCAAAGCTTCATCATCCATGTTACCCAGTCCAGCGTGGAGTGGTTGTGCAGGAACACCTGTGATCCACGCTACACTGATAGAAATCATCCATGTGCAACTAAGGACAGAACTTGCTCCAAGATGACCAGCATTTTCTTTCCATGTTGGCACTCTTCTTTAGCTCATTAGATTCTACATCCCAAGAAAGTAAGTGATCCAAAGAAAAATAACAAGACAGAGCTCATTTCTTGCTTTCATGGGGATGTGGGGTGAGTGTCGTGTTGTTTCCTAACTACTTTCTTCTGGCTGATGCTTAGAGCGACGCTGATGTGAGCTGGAGGAAGTTGTGTCCAGCCCTCCTTAACCAACTGAAGGAAGTAAAAAAAGAGAAGAGAGACAGAGAGAGGAAGATCCTAAAGGAGTACCTTAAAGAAAAAAGGTGCTTTGGCATTGCAGAGTTTTAAGTTAACTGTTTACAAGCCCCCCACAATAAAGCACATGTCCCTTCTTTCATTCTGGGTGCTCTTTCAAGCTGATGTCTTATCTGAAAGGACTTGAAAACTCAGCAGCAATCCAACAAGATGCTTTCCCTCCTAAGCAACATGCTGCAAATTCCCAGGGAATATAAAATAAACAGAAATGGCACAAATAGATGGACTTTCTAATGGATTATACAATGCGAAACATTACAAAATATTTTCCTGTTTATGTTGTGCATACATTTAGTTTTACTCAAAGCAAGCAGTGAATTAGCGAGTATTGTCCTACTCACTAGGTCTCCTGCTGCTCTCGTCAAAATCACTAAACAGAACTAACTGTCATACACGCCTATAACCGTGCATCCTACGCTGTGACCTGCCGCTGTGTTTGAGACAGGACAGGGAGCTTTGCAGATCAAAACAAGTCAGCAGGGTTAGTTAAAGGGCACTGGAACTACCAGGGCTGTTACTGGGGAGCCAATTTGACATCCCGAAATGAGGGAACAGCCTTTGGTATCTTGGGACACTGGGAATAATGGAATGTCTTTTAGTCTCCAACACTATTTTTTACATGTATTCCCTCTCCCTTCATGGGGAGAGAGATGTTAGTTCTCCCTGTCACTCCTGCAGAACAGAGAGAAGGCGTGGGGAAGAGAGCAGTGACTGCTCTTACTTTTCTCCTCCAGCAATACTGCCAGTGACTACTATACAAGAGGGTTTGTGCTCTAAGAGCATGTCTTTGGGCTATGGAGAGCACTCGTGAAATCAAGAAGAACAAACAGGTCATTATTGCCCATTATTTCTTTACCTGGAGAAACCATTCTTGAATTTGATGCTACCTCAGATGCTGTACAGTATTAAACCAAGCTATGACTAGTTCAGTACACTGGGTTGTTGCCTTTTTCTTTTTTTGGCTGAACAATCAAGTCATGAAAATTTGACTAATGCAAAATAAGAACTGGCGCAATTTCTGAAATAATGAAGAAAATCTTGCTCAAGCCAGCATTTTGGTTTTGCAGTGTTGCTAATACAAGCCAACAACTAGATTCACACAACAGAGCTCTCCTGCTCCTTCCCATCTTACAGCCCAGTGACATGGATGTCCATCTGGGAGGTGGGAGACTCACAGTCAGATACCCTTCCTGTGGGAATCAGACCAGAGAGGGCACCTTGGGTGTCCCTCTGAGCACCAGCTTGTCCCCAAATCATCATACACAACAGCCATTCTGCAGCCCGTGAAATATGTCAGACGGCCTCAGCACAAAAGTCAGTGATACTCAATAGTCAGATATCCTATGTTCCTGGAAGAGGTCACGCACTCTTGCTCTGACTTACAAAAAGGGCTTGAACCAGGGTCTGCTAACTACCCATTGCCTCCAACAGTCCATCACAGGAGTACCTTCTCCAAAGATAAAGAATGGCACCTAAACCAGCCACCGACATGTAAGGCAAGCCTCAAAACAATGCTTAAAAGTGTTCAACAGATCCCAGATTTCCAAAACTCATCTTCATTATTTTTTCTCTTTTGGTGCTACTAGCTGAGAACCAGCACATGGCTTGTCACAGTCAAACTGCAGGGAGAAGACAAGAAGCCATTTCTCATGGGATGCCATACCAGAGGCAAATCTCAAGGCTTTCCCGAATATAAAATTTCAATATACTATCACTGAGAAAGTCTCAAAAGAACCCTGCCCACCAGCATTTTGTGCTGTAGTGCTCTCTTAGCCACCATTTCTGATTTCCTCTTTCAGGTTTTTTCCAATGTTGTTCATCATTATGCAATACCATCCATTTTCAGGTGACCAAATTTCTGGCTGAGTCCCTAGGTTAGCTAGCTGCCCCTGGAGATCTGAAACGTGTGAATATACATCACTAAACACAGGAGCTTCGAGCTAATTCAGGTCAGATGAAAGTGTACTCTGTCCATAACAGCAAACCAGCAGAGATATACTGGCCTCATGAAATACAAGAATAAGCAGAAAACTACATTCATTTAAAGCCCCATCTCATGCCGGTGAGAAAACCAAGAAAAGCTCGGCAAAACCTGAAAACCGTAAAGCTTTTATGGCCAGAAATGCTCTCCTTTTAAAGGCAAGACTTACTTCCATTTGTTTAGAAACTTTGGGAAGACCAGCACAATACAGCCAACTCCAGAAAGGGTTAGTATCAAGGAAAGGAAGGAACGTGCCGTATCAATTAAAAGCTATTTCTATTAAATAGGGTGACCTGAGCCAGCCACTGGACAACTTTGACTCGTTATGAAAGGGCAAGCAAACAGAGTCCAACTGAACAAAGAATTAGCATGTTATAAAACAGGGCCTGGCTTTGTAAGAAGAAAACTTTTCTTCGTGTGCAACAGCTTTCTCTGCATTTACTTAGACACTTGCTGGGGATCCTGTTCATCGACCTGCATCCCCTCAGTCTCCAGGAAGATAATCAAGAACAAGCTGTCTGTGTCTAGCTAAAAAAGACGTATCTAATATATAGTAAATAATCTAAATCGATCATATGTGGGAGTATATGTGAGCGTATATGTCTGTATGTAAATAGATACGGAGAGAGACAGCACCTGTCTGTGAGTTATAGACATCTAAATGTATACACATACATATATACATTATATATGTACATAGGTATGTATAGACGTACATATATTTATATACATGTATGGAAGTACAGATGAACACACGTCAGTGGATGTTTACGTATAGGAGTAAAAAAATTAGTTGGTAATGTTCCTTCTCACTTCAACCTGTCACTCATTTTGAAAATTTTTCATACAGAACAAAGCAACTTCAATGAGTTCACAGATTCACAGATCCACAGAGTGTTAGGGGTTGGAAGGGACCTCTACAGATCATCTAGTCCAACCCCCCTGCCAGGGCAGGATCACCTAGAGTAGAGTTATTTCGGACTTCATCGTTTTATCAAAGAAGCTAGAATCTGGACCTTAAAGTACCCTTCCCAACTGCAGAAGAAATGAACAGAAATTAATCAAAAGCCTGAAAAAACTTTCTTAAGAAACAAAGAGTTACACATACACACCCTCCCTTCACCAGAATGCATGAGGGAAGCGTACCATGCAAACTCTGAAGCCAAATCTTGGCCCCACAAACGTCAGCGGGAATTGGCTCATTTTAGGTTTTACATGTGCCATTTAGTGTTTGATCTCAGTGTTTCCCTAGCGTCATCTCAGCCTAGGCAAAACGAAGCCTGTAGCTTCATTGTTGAGGCCACCACCTGCAAACTGGTGGATGCCTGAAATGCAGAAGGAAGTCAATCTCCACCCCAGTGGAGCTCATAGCATCCGTGGGAAGATCCAGCTGAAGGCACACTGAAGCCCTGCCTCACACTGACGACACAGTTGCACCTTTATACCACCAGCTTTTCTGAAATGAGTGTGAGGCCCTCTGCAGAGATGTCTGCTGCTCTGAATTCTGCTGTACAGTTGTCAGACACCCTTGCTCCAAACCCTTCCTGCTTCCATCAGCCATGCCTCCTCAATTGCAAGCAGCCCAAGGCACGCAGTGTGTACTTCAAGGGGCTTTGTTGTTTCAGAAATGAGAAAATCACACTTAGAAGGTTGTGCTGCCCTGTTTTGTATGTACTGGCCAGATTTGGCTGCTTCTGACATTAGTGTCCTGCCGTCTGCCCCAGCAGGCAGAAGGGGTGATAGGGTCACATGCACACACAAAAACTTCGGTAAAACTGCAGAAGAGGATTTTTTTCTTGCTATTCTCCAACTTTCTCTCTCAAAAAAGCAGTACACTGAATACCCACAGTAGCTTGGCTACCAGAAGCAGCCTGCTTGCCCTCGTGAAGCTAGATCTTTCTGGTCTAGCTATCTTGCTGAGAGATGAGCTACACTAGCTGTACGGCTTCTAGCTCTCAAGCTACCTCAGTATTAGTATTCCTACACAGAAGACCCAGCTCTGGTCACTGCATTAGGCTTTTCTGGGAATTCAGCATGTATTTTGAACATTTTGTAGGAGTTTGCTTTTTAGAGCCTATTCCAAGAAAACAATGAAACCATGAAGAAATAGAGTTGGATTATATCTTCATAGGGGTATCTGATAGCCTAATGTTAGTCCACAATGTCAGTATGGTCATTCCAATGCTTAAAAATCATACTCACTTTACCCTGAATATAGCTAAGTTAAAGGAAATTGCTTGAACCCACATGAAAGCAAAGCACGAGAGCCTGGAGCTTTCTATTAACAAAGGAGCACTTACCTGTGATCATAGTTAGAGCTGATAAACTTGCTAAGGCTGGGATATCAAGGTTAAGGCTCTTTAAGTTTAAGGAAAAGTCTTTAATAGAGTCGAGCCACTCCCCAAATCCACGAAGGCACTGAAGTCTATGAAGCACGAGTCCATTGCAGAATACAAACTTATCCTCAGCAGTATCAGACCTCAAATAAAAACAATTGAAAAAATTACAAATGCATCTTCTACTTTACAGCAAAATGCATTGAAGTGTCTGTCATTTAAAATCCAAGGCGTATTATCCTGAGACATATGTGGGCATTCACGTTTGACAATACGCTTCTCCCTTGGGGCCAAAGCACAACAAACAAGCTTCTATGATTGCTTACTTGGTAGAGTTATAAGCCTGAGGTTAGCTGTAACATGTGGTGTAGACCGTCTAATTAGTTAAGATTTTGGTCCTGCCCAAAGGCATAAACAGAGAAGACATTTTACATTAAATACTGTATGTTTGAACCAAAGGAATACTAAGTGAGTGCATTTTGAAATACAAAACTAATAAAAACTAGAGAAAGGAGATCCTGCAACTCTCAGCATTTAGTTAGTCTCATCTGCATTTTTCAGACTGTAAGAAATGATAAGGAAAAAACAATGGAAAATACATTCAATAATGTGCCACCACACACAGAACATCACCAACTCTCTTCTGTGAAAACCCGCGTGTAAGAGAGATCTTACAGCCAAACTCTCCTCTCCTTCCCCTCCCCATTGCCAATATCCCCGTTAAAAACCGCATGCAAAAGTCATTTTCAGCCTAAAGAAACAAGGGCATGATTCGAATCACCAGTTTTCCCCGGTCCCTGAAAGTGGTTTTGGTAGTGTCTAAACTAGTGTCAGACTGACAAGGAGCATCTCACTGTAATAAGAGACTTTGTATTACGAAGAAAACCAATCTGAAAAAGAACTTAAAGCTTCTCCATCCCTTTCAAAAAGAGACGACAAAGATGTGCATGTGCAAAAGAAGGGGGAGGGAGAAGGAAAAAGCTTTCATGGTGAGGGTGCCTTTGTATAGGTTTTGATGTTGAGTACGAAGTAAACTCACTCCAATAGTACCTGTGGATCAATTCCGATTACTATGGAAGAAAAGAATGGGGGTATATGACATAAAAAAAGCACATCAGCCAGACTTATGGTCTCTTTTTCAATCACTTTCTTATTTTCTTCTGCAGAGTGTAACTAATTAAACAGCATTTTGTGCAGACAATGCTGGTATTTGGTGGGGTTTTGGGTACAATTGACAATTTTCAAAGACAGTGGCATATTTATTCCTTAACAATATTTAGATGTATGATTTTTCACATCAGCTTAAGAGGAAATGAAATAAATAGTTACCTGATGGAGAGTCTTAGTACAAACAGCTCCAAAAAAGCTGATTCTATGAGTAATGTCTGATCTTCTTTTGGGAGGTCAGTAAATCCTGGGATTTTTTCTGCCCAGCCTCTAGTTATGTCAATGGAGGCAGTCAGAAGGTTATAGAACTGTTGTACATGTTCTGCATCTGTGCCTGCAGCAGCCTGATCAGTGGAACAGTACTAAAATGAAAGCCACAGAAAGCAACGTTACACGCATTTAAGGGCATCCTGTGAAACATACGGCATTACCTGCCCGACAGTACTCTCCTTCTGTGGCAAAGCTGGTGTTATTATCGAAGGCATAATAAGTAGGTCTGCATTTATCTACCTATTTGGCTACCTACAGGCGTTCAGGTGGATACTGCAAAAGTATTGCCACACGCATAGAAATCGTTTAGAATTTATAAATAAAATAGAATACTTACCACATTTTACAAGTACCTATATGCTGTTAGTAAACAGAAACCTGCTGGGTTTTGGTAATTTCCCTCACACTAGAAGAGAAATGCTATTAAACTTACTACAATTAAACACTCTTCCCATCGATGCATTTGTCTCAGTATGCCTAAAACACAGATTTCTTCCCAAACCTCTCAAACTGCATTTTATCTGACAGTGATAGAGTCATGTAAGATAAATCACGTTTTATCTGACACATGCAGCATTGCTTCATTTGAATACAGAATTGGTTCAAAGTAAAACAGCTGCCCAGTATCACCTCTTATCCTTCAAATAGAAGCATTTAAGGTTCAGGAGAACCTATTATCCTGCTTATGCGGCCATAAGTCTTCCAGACAACCATTCGACAGGCTCAGCTTCCACGTGACCTTCTGACAGCTCCCTCCTGCTATCTCCTGCTTCCTCATCAGTGGATCCCTGTCACTCCCGTGACGCTGCTCTCTCTCTCTCAGCAGAAAATACAACCAGAGCTTTTGTGGCTTAGTCCGATTCTGTGCTTGAAAAGCGCTGTTGGTTTTCTGAGCAGGAACTGAATAATTTGGGATTTATTGTAACAACATCCTCACCATGAGACATCTGGTGCATCTGGTTATTTCTGGGAGAGATTTCATACCCTCTCTCTCTCTCTGGGACTCAGCCAAGGGAAGGTTGGAGCGGTCTCCATGGCTGAACCAAGTGTGCACGCCCTTTGGAAGAAACTTCCCTCATGCAGTTAGGGCTTGAGTCCACCAGCCTAAAGGTCTCTCTAGCAACTCCCCAAGCCAGAGTGGAAGCAGGAAGACTCACATCTCTTTCCCGATGGATAACAGTGGGCTGGCAACCTGGGAGCACCTTATTACAGGCATGCCACTTGGGCTGCAGGTATCCCCCAAGTTGCTAACTGCAACCCAAAAGTCACCTCTGTGCAGGAGAAGGGAGGACAGCAAGCAGAACTTCTCGGGTAGGTGCCCTGTTCTCTGCCTGTCCTAATTGGAGCTGGTTGCTGTTGGTAGGTAAAGGACGAAGGACAGTGTCAGAGTTGCTGATTGACTGGAGAACCATAGCAATCCTAGAGACCTCTAGCTGTATCTGCCATACCAGTGCCAGCCCTGAATGACTCTGTTCTGCGTACCCAACACTAACTGCCACGACTTTCTCATGGAAAGCTCCAGCTTACATCCCTAGTCAGCTAGTGAAACACACGCGAGCCTGCTTATAAGGTTCATGTGGAGACAAATTCTGCCCTACTCTGACGGATCCTGTGACAGTGAAGCAGGTAGATGCCAAAACACAGAGAGGACGGTGAGAGGCGGTAAAAAAATCTGTATGCTGCATCATTTCCGTGTTCAGCCCCTCATCTGAAGTTGAGGATGCTCAAGCAGCATGAACTAATTACTCCTGGCACTGAACTGCAGGAAGATGCACGGGGATGATTAGTGGACAGAAAAAGATCACATGCTTTTTCAGACACCTTGCATGTTCTGGACCCTCTTAAAGGGAAGCTGTGGAGCAAGCCAAGCCCGTGTGCACCTTGGCTCTGGGAGATGGGCTTTGCTGTGCAGCGGCTGACCTATGACTCCTTTCTACACAGGAAAACCAAACAGGCTGATAGAAACTTCTGCCTCGCCATAGGTACTGTTAAGGCAAGACACATTCTTGATCCTTTGAGCAGTGAAGAGGAAGGAAAAGGAAAAGAAAAAAAGGAAAAGAAAAAAAGATACTGCCCTAAGTTCATTCTAAATACAACTCATCACAAGCCAGTGTGATTACGCTAAGTATTAGTTTGTTCCCAATATTTATAAAGCATTCCTTTGGCAAAAGTAAGGCAAAGTTTTAACATCTTCTAATGAAGCTGAATGCTGCATTACGTCATGTAATTTTGATTGCTATGGTACAGTATACCCCACGTGGAGCGCTTAATTAAATCAAATGCATCTAAAACAATTATAACCCCTATTTGTTGTTATAGTTTATCTCATGAGAGCAATTTTAGAAGAAATGTAAACAACTATATGGAACTGTGTCATTTTTAGCTGCTACAATACGTCATGGTTTGCTACTAAGAGTTAGCACTTACAAGGAATATCTAAAATAAAGCATTATTTACTGGTAACAGTTATGAGTCTGCAAGTAACCATAAACAATATCCATGGTTCTGTTTTATGCACCGAAATCTGAGGGTTTTTCCATGATTATTTCATTGAGAAGAGGTGATGCTTGACCTAACTTCTGACCAAGATAGCTGGTAAGCCTGCCCTTTGTCAGGAGGCCACGGTACAGAAAGGCTCCGATCTGCATTTCTTAACCTGCCCTCTGCAAACTGGAGGCACCATGCTGAAGACAAAGCTTTGCCTTACTCCCTTGCTCAGAGCACCTTTGGGAATTAAATGAAACCCGACTGTTACTCAAGGAGGAGGCTGCACGTGTAGGAAGCAACATTAACTTGTGTGGTATATCTGAAAAGATTCGGAAAGCCTGACGCTGGGGAGCCTGAGAGCACAACCTAGCTCTACCCTTTGCCTGCTTTCATCAGACCTTCGTCAACTGCTACAGCTGCAAAAGCTTAACGATGACTTCTCTGCGCAGAGGAGAAGCTATGCTTGTTTTCCCAAAAGCCCCGATAACGGCTTAATTTTGTGGCTGGGAAGCGGGGAGATTATTAGCTAAGTGCAGTACTCTCCCTCCAAAAAAGCAACATTTCTATTTAAGTTGGTGGCTATTCTGCATGAATAAGGACAGCGAGATATAGGGTCTGTTTCTCATCTCACTTACTTAGAAGCGTAAATTCATGGAATTGGACCAGTAAAACAGGTGTGAGACCGGACAGCAGCCCTTGGCCTTTAAGGAGTTCATAAACCAAATTCTCTTCCTAGCAACTGCTTTTTGAAACCAAGTACCTAAATATACCATTGCTGTGGACTGGTAAGTTAAAACCAGTGCTGAAATGAAAAGTAGCCATGCTCTGAACAGAACTGGTTCCAGTCTGCTTTGGTTTAAAATTCATAGCTTATGTAATGTATTTTTGGGGTTTGTTTTTTTTTTTTACGTGTGCATAGGGGTTTTTTTTGGAGGTAAGGGGTATACATTCCTCTCTGAAATGCCACTTATCAGTATTTTTAAGACCGTCAAGACCTTACGGCTTGTAAACACGAGGACCATGCTAAACATTAAGGTCGTGTCTGCAGAAGCGTTAAGGCCGACTCCAAAGCCAGACTCCCAGATCTACCCGTCTGTGGTGCTCGGCAGGGTCACAGCCCAACCGAACGTGAAGCAGGTTAGTCTTTACAGGTACAGGATGATTCTTCAAAAGGAATTTTTAGCATTGCAGTGCGTTTACAGCGCATTTCATTTAGTCAGGCTCAGTTTTTACACAATGTTTGTTTCTGATCTCCTCTAACTTTTCAAAATAAGTATCAGGTTTACGAAAAACGTAAGAATCTGTTCATTTCTTTTAGCATATTTTTGTCTTTTCAGTACTGCTGAGCATAACAGAGTATTATATATTTTATTGTAAAGAAAAACTTAGATATTAATATGTCCTAACAGACAATCATACTTAATCTTCTAGCTACCAAGACTAAATTAATTTACTGTCAATCATATGCTTCTGGTAATGTCCAACAGAATTGTTCAACAACTGGATCTATGGGCTTTTTTTCATTAAAAAAATTACTGCAGGAGAAAGAAACAAGTCACATAAAAATGCACAGATTTCATGTAGGTTTTTTATGAATGCAGAAAGAACTTGCTATCTATAAATAAATAAATACGTAAGGTTGGATACTGCTTCCATGGCCTAGGCTATTATATGCCTGTAATTCTGTGGAACCCAGCAGATTTCTGTCAAAGAGCACAGCTCGTCACACACCTCGGTATTTGCAGAATGACCCCCTGAGACATTCTGGATAAGTTAAAATACGTGTTAAATATGGCTAATGCATTCTCCCCCTAAAAGGCTGTCAGATATCGAACAGTTAGATTCTTAATAATAATTTGGAAAATTATATGATTGCATACTTACAGATTAGCTTGAAGAAAAGATGTTACAGTATGCTTAGAAGTGCTAAATTATATACGTAAGCATAGTCTAAAATAGAATAATGCAATTTTTATATAATCACAATCAAATGTGTTTTAGCATTAAATATTACTTAGCAACAAGTGATTATGGGCCAGTGTAGATGTTGTCTGAATACAGCTATATTTTTTACAGCCTCAGATTTAATCGTATTTCATTAGGGGAAGGAATTTGATCTTGCTTTTCCTTAGCTGTATTTTTTTCTTTTCCTACACCAACCTGCCTAAAAACGCATCTAACGAGCCATTTCAGTGCTGTATTTTAATAACTATAGAACAGTTTTTTAAGCTTTCAGAATATTCCATGAATATTTAAATGGTGAATATGATACATTAGAGAACAAGGTTACAAAAACATATAATCTCTGGTAAAGTTTTGCTGAGATAATGTTTCAGAATTTTAATTTTAAAAGGTTTGTTTTACAAAAGTGAATTTTACTGAAGAAACATTCATGTTGGGATATCCAAAGCCAGACACTGGTCCCATTTAAATACTGGCAGAACTCCCATTGATTTCAACAGCCACCCTATCCATCCGGTGTTACTTCGCACAACCCTTATATCTGAATATTAGAGAAGCGCTATTAGACTTTAGCTTTCAGAACCTGGACATTAAGATACTGGACGTGTGAGTACTGCTCCTGAGTTTGGTAGATAAATGGATCATATTGTAATCCCTAGCGTTTTGGCACAGCCTTTTGCAAGAAGAATGTTCTATTTATCCACGCATTTTCGCTTTCACTCACCCATGGAATATGCTGCACATAACTTTGTAATTGAGACCCTCACGATGAGTAGTTACTAACACTAATTTCTACTGCACCGCCTTTCCCCTCACTGTCCACCTACCATGAGAAGGGATGGCTGGCTGCACAAATTTCTACCCCCGTCCAAATTTCACCTTTAACCTCATTTTAGCAAACCGTCCGGTAAGCAGAAACGCAGATGGCGAATCATTTCTATGCGGAAAACAAAGGGGCAAAGAAAAGTGAGACGTACTCTTGAGTAGTCAAGCTCCCTGGGCGTGGAGTCGGTTAAAGCTCTTACGAGGGCGTTCATCATGCTGACGGGAGGAGAAGGCGGGGAGGGCTGAGAGGGTTCTTGCTGTAAGGGGCTCTTTGGTTTGGAAGGCAGCCGACCTCTTCTCCCTTTCAGGCTGTCGGTACGGACAACTAGGTAAAAAAAAAAAAAACAAAACAGGGACTCAGTTGTGAAGATACCAGCAAACGACCTGCTTTTCTTACAGTGGCCAGCCCAGCAAAAATAAGAGCGTTCTCCAGTTTCAGCACGTGCTCTTGGTGCCTTTGATTGCAAAGGAACACAGATGATCGCAAAATTGCGTCAGACCTGTGATCGTAGCCGCTTGCTTAAAGCCCAGCTGTGTTCCTAGCGCCCCTGCTCTCTTTGCAGCACAACTCTGCGCCCGGGTACGTGTGCCCGTGCGCACCCGCACCCACAGAGACGCTCTACTGCTGAAAGAAAACTGACCCTGAAACACAAATTCTAACGCTCCTGCTACTGGTGCACCTTTTAAGCGGTGGAGCTGTTCATTCAAAGTAGTGTTAGCCTTCTTGAAGCCTTTGAAAAGAATACAGTCACGCTCTCCCGGTTGTATTATCCATGTTAGTATTTGCAGCGGGACTGCTCGCACAGTATTACTCACATTACTTAAATATTTGCAGATTTGGGACTAATGAGTTGATCCTGTTTCCATTTAAATTAATTGCAAATTTACAATCAGCTTATGGGAATGAGATGAGAGCCTATGTCAAAATGCACACAATCCAGAGCAGCCCCCCCGGTGAGATAACAGGGGGAAGCCAACAGCATTATCGAGCAACGTTCAAAGTTAATAAAGGAGACATTTTGGCCAGTGTCAAATTATCCTCTTGTGACCTTCCTGTTCTTGAACTCTGGGGTCTAAAGTCTAAATATGATAATATGGGTGAGAAGAACAAAATCAATACGTTATCACACAAATGCACATATTTTGGGGTAAACTTCATCGTGAAGGCATCCATGTCCACACACACACGGAGTCATTAAACGTAATATCTCCGTGTCCGGGATAATAATAGCAATGGTCCTTACCTTCTTTAACCATGCCGACGCTGAGACACTTCTGAAACCGGCAGTATTGGCATCTGTTACGACGTCTCTTGTCCACTGGACAGTTTTTATTTGCCAGACAAACATATTTTGCATTTTTCTGAACTGTTCTCTGCGAAAATGTAACACAAAAATAGTAAACTGATCGTTTCTTGAACAACTTAGGACCTGACAAAATGTGTTTTAATTACAACATGAAAAGCGACAGTGCAATTCATATAATTAGATAAAATTAATTTCCTAACACACTAGCCTGCAGGAAAAACAATTTTATTAGTGTTAGCTGCTGACAATGAAAATCATCTAGGATTGTTCTGAAGCAAGTCTCTGGAGACAGGCAACTTTGAATGATAAAATCATATCTGAAATTACCAGGTCATCGCTTCTACCTTTGGGGATTAGATTATCTCCGCTTTTAATATCCCTTTGGGAACAATTTTCTACTTGGTTCATTCCCTTGATTATTGCTGACCTTATTAAAATAAAATCAAAAGATCTGCGATGTACTTCTCTTGCTATCGCTATTGTTAGTCAAATACCACAGTAACTGGTTTGGTTAGCCATTAAAATCATCAGGGAGAAAAAGAAAAATACCAGAAACCTCTATAAAATATGTTGAGTTAAATATTCTGGGAAAGCTAACCTGACCTAGGGGAAAAAATAGAATTATACTGTATTTATATACATTTAATTAACTCTGAAATTATCTGAAAATGATACAATAAATTTAAAATTTGTATAAATCTGGTAAGCCTTGGTGGCAGAATGTAACAAATACTGATGCAAAATGTATTATGTGTTTCCATACTTAAAATCAAAGATACATCAATAAATAACTCAGCACAAAAAAAAAAAAATAAAAAGGACATTAATAGGGAAGACATCAGAAGAGGAACAAATCTATCAGCTCAGCATTCAATATTAAATCCTTCACTGCAATTAAATTAATGGAAAAATGTTATTCCATTATTTGTGTTCCTTTTCTAAATAAAAACCTCAACATACTAAATAGAAGAGACACGGCAAATATTGTTGATTGTGCTTTGCAGCTGGAAACTGTTTAATTTTGCAGAATAAGCCCTAGATACTGCTTCTAGTCAAGGATATGCTATTGATTTCCACAGGGGCAGGATTGGGCCCATAAGAGCTGCTGTTTCCAGGTTATTTGTGTTTCCTTTTCTAATTATATTTAAATAACAAATGAGCTTTATAGGAGATGAGTATTTTACCATGCTGTCAAAGGATAATTATTAAGTAACATTAGCAGCTCCGTCTACAATAAGAAAATGTTGTAAGCCCTCCTCCCAACTATTTTTGGATTCCCACGCTATCTTTTACCAGGAGAGGGGCACGACTGCTCGATTTGCAGGAAGGAATACACCAAATCAACCCCAAATGCACCAAATCTTAAACCTGCAGCTCAGAACCATCTCAACACAAGCCTGTCCCAAGCTTTTCACTTAGACAAGCTGATTCTGCAAATAACACCGGAATCTGAACTCAGTCTGTTGAAATTATGAAGCACCCAGCTCTAAGAGCAAAAAAGAGAGTATTCAGGTCTTTAAAATACAGGCACAAAGTTTCCACTGAAAAAGTGCTGTGTGTAAGTTATTTGTGTTGCCACTCAGCTGCAAAGCCTTCTCCATTACAGAGCAGGCACCGGGACCCTGTGCCGTGCTTAGTCACTGCCCTGCCAGCAGCTTTCCACTGGTGAGGGCTCACTCACTGGGCTCCTGAGCCCAAGGGTAACGACGAGGCAGCAACCCAACCAAACTATAAGTGCTTGGGGTTGCCCCACGCATGAAAGAAACCAGGTCGCTCCCAGCACTGACCCTGCAGCCCTCCTCGCCCCAGCTGCCCCAGGACAATAAATGGCACTGTTGCCATCAACTAAAATACCAAGTGGGCTTTTACCATTTCTGGATTTCACTCCTCGCTTAAAAAGAAGGTGTCGTTGGTGTGAGTGACTGAGCAAAACCCAGGTTGGATGTATTCCAGGTGTGTTTTGCGACGGAATTAATGCAGTTTATAGCTCAGACAGGAGTGACCTGTCGAGGGATCCTGGCAGACCGATGATGTGGTTTGCCCACCTCACTGCCATGTCCCTTTCTCAGCCGAGACTGCCTGATCCTTTCACCCTATGGAGAAGGCTTGCTTTGACCTTCTTCAAAACCTTCGGGCGGCTGTCCATCACGCCCTTCTGGGGGGCTCTGAGCTCTGACACAAGGCCCCTGAGCCCCCAGGCGAGGACCAGGAGCGTCCTGGGGCAGGGAGGGAGGGAGGGGAGGCATGGGGGAGCGGGAAGGGGAGCAAACCGCGGAGCTCTCACCTTGAAAAAGCCCTTGCAGCCCTCGCAGGTCCGTACCCCGTAGTGCTGGCAGGCGGCATTATCCCCACAGACGGCGCAGGTGCCTTCCCCGGACGAGGAGCTCCTGCTGGGTGGAGATGGGAGGCCGCTGCTGCTGCCACCGCCGCCACTGCTCTCACCCATCAGGCCGGAGGTGGCTGCGTTGAGGCCGAGCGGTGAGAAGGCTAAGGTGGCTGGTCTTTTGGCCAGGTGAAGCCCGTAGGAATGGCTCTCCATGGGCGTCTGGCTGGCGGCGGGTCTGTCGGGGGCCAAGGGTAGGCTCAGGGAGGCAGGGTCGTAGCACATGTGGGCGGCCGCGGCTGGCGTGTGGGGAGGCGAGTGCTTGAAGTGAAAGAGGGGGAAGCGCGGAGGCACGGTCTTCATGGGGGCAGCGTCCATCAGGTGGCCGGGCGGCAGGCAGGTCTGCGTGGGCTGCAGCGGCGGCTCATCCCACAGGCTCTGGTGAGAGGGGAAGCCGGGCGTGCTGGGCGTGGAGGGCGGAGATTGCTTGAAGTACATGGAAGTGCTGGGCATCCCCTCGTCCGTGGAGGGTGGCAGTGAGGGCTGGTACGGGGAGAGCCGGGTGTCTTCCATCTTTATGAGGGGCCTCTGGCCGGAGGAGGCAGATTGCATTTGGTAGAGGCAGGAAGGCTTGAGCTCATAGCTGCCAGAGTAACCCTCCATAAAGGTGCTGAAGCTGGGAAGGGAGGTGGTAGCAGTGGCAGTGATTTCGGTACTGCTCAGGTCCATGGTCAGCTTGGCATAGTCAGGGTTCATGATCTCCGAGCTGTACTCCGAGCCATACGCATAGGTCTGAGCTGCATAATTTGAACCGGGCGGTGAAGGACTATACTGCGCTTGCACACAGGGCATATCTGCAAGGGCAAAGGGGGACGTTAACAAGCAGCCCAGCGTGCCGAGGCCGCGGCCCAGGCCCTCGCCAACTTCTTTCCTAGAAGCTTTCCCACATTTCACGGAGCTCACTGAGACACCTGACTCCCAGTCTCACCTCGACAGGGGACGTATAAATTAGCCTCGAGTCTTTGCCTTTTAACAAGAAATATGCACCAGGAATCGACCACTCATTAGGTATTAGGGAGCCTGCTCTCCTGCAGTCGCAGGAGCAACCCAAATTTATACCAGTGTCAGGGAGAGAAGAATCCATCTCAAGCTGCCCTACATCTGCTGCTTAATATACATAGGTGTCAATGAGAATTAGATAAGCAGAATGAAAACAGTTTATGGCTCTAAATCTATCTCCGTACGCGTGCAACCGTGCCATAAAATTTTCATGACGGGTAAACGAGAATATCAAATGCATAATATTAAAAATGATATTTATTTTAAAAGAAACAGCCTCTGCGGTGCGTGCCAGAGGAACGAACCAAATCACAGTGTTTGCTACTTAGGACTTGCAAACATCAATTTTGCTTACTTAACTCTGGGCCTTTGAAGCGTATTTCTGGTCAGCTAATAATTTAAGGTTGCTGTCTAACCAGTAGTTTTAAGGCTTATCTGCGGTAGAACCATCTAAAAAATGGGTGGTACAACATATCTGTAAATTTAAAAAAAAATGTAAGAAAAAAAGCATGCGGTATGTCTGGTTTTATGGGAAAAGCAAGGTTGAGGCTGCTAGTACAATTGTTTTTACCCATTAGTCATAAAAGTTAATGTGGTACACTGATAGCTGGGATGGTTGAAGCAACACAATGCCTGGCTATGAAGATCTGAATTTTTTTTTCTTTTACTTTTCCCACCAGTCTGCTATTTCCTTTGCTGCTGTCAGGAAATAATGGACCCAATTCTGCAATCCATTTGAGGTTTGCCTAACTAAACGCTGCGAGATTCTAGCCCAATATTTGCAACCCAAACTAAAAGTGCATGCTGTGTTTCAGTTCCACAGCAGAGGAATAAAATGCATAGATTAGTATAAATTTCCTTGTAAAGAGCAAAGTAAATATGGAGAAAATGTATATCAAAATTAAGTTCATCTCTTCTTAATTGTAGTGATTTATATTCCAAAACCACTTGAGAAACAATTAATACTAAAAAAAAAATAAAGCTGTGTTAAAAATAATGGGGTTTTCCTCAGTATTTTAAAAACTCCTTTCACTTACAATTTTGAAATTTTCAGTGGAGCCTGTCATGCAGGAATTCAAATAATTTGTGTTAAATCAACTTTTAATTCTTTCCTGCCCACTTTGCAGATAAACATATTTATTTAAACTAAGCACCAGTTTTCAATCATCGTACTGTCACGAAGCATTCAGATCTTTCTTCTTCTCGAGAAAACACTAAAAACTGAGGAGAAAAAAAAAAAAGTGCTGCTTTCTGAAATTAAGACCTTCTTGCTTGTAAAGCCAAATACTTGAAGGAAAAAGGAGGACAACTCTTTCACAAGCCTTGCCCCCCAAGGTAATTCATGGTTTTTTCTACTGTTGTCTTTTTTCCTATCAATTTCTGTCCACGCCATTCCATGCACACACGTTTCATGGCAAACCCTGTTACTGTTGTTTGTTAGTTTAAGGACCGGCTGTTAAAACTTAGTGATCAGTGCTTAATCAAATAAAAGGGGAAAAGAAATTCCTTCCACGCACCTCCACAGAGAACTGACTGAGGAACACAACTGAATGAGCAGACATACAATGTCACAAGGGGATGTGTATGAAGGAAAAAAGGGGGTTTTTTGCTAGCACAGAAATTGAGCAGGAGTTCAGGCAAACAGATCATTACGCTTTTTTTTCCCCCCTCCTGAGCATAACAGGGTTATGTCACTGAATTCTGTGCAAAGTGGAGTAAGAAAACACAAGTCTAAAATAAGTCTGACCTGAGGACAGAAAAAAATATCCCCAACGTAAAGGTCTGGACCGCTCTGCGGGGACTCCTCCTACCTCGCCCTTTGCCTGCGCACTCGACTGACTAATTCTAACCCTTACTTTTCCACTTAGGGCACCAATATTAATTACCCTACCAAGTAAATAACCTGGGGTTTTTTCTTCTTTACTCAACAATATTTAAAAAAAAAAAAAAGAGCCCACAGGAGGCGCTTTGAACAACCTGTCATCAAAGCCCAAATGAATGGGTAAAAAAAAAGGACATCAGGGACTAAAAAATCAGAGCTATTACCTTATTATTCTGCCATCTTTGCGAGAGCCTGACATAAGGGACGCCCAGTTCAATGCCAAGCAAGCTGGGCTCCTCGCAGGGGCACTCAAGAGCCCACCCATTTCCCCCCCTAAAAGCTGGCAGGTCCTTGGATAGGGGTTGGCAAGCCCCCCGTGCCCCGGCACGGCACCGCTAAAAGCCCTGCGAACCTCTGGGGATTTAAACACCCCGCGGCCCCGGTGACGGGCCGTCGGGGAGCGATGATGCCAAAGGGATTTGGGAAGGGTTGGGGCCGCGGCAGGAGCTCTCGCGGACGCACAGATTACACATACACCCCCCCACCCCACCCCTCCTCTCCCGGGAGGAGCCCGGCCCCGCGGAGCGGCATCTTACCTGGCGGGTATCTTGCGCGCTGAATGGTGGGGCTGGAGGTGCGGACGGAGGAGGCGGCTGCGGCGGGCGGCGGCGGCGGCGGGGGAGGCGGCGGGGTGGGTGCCGGCTGGGACCTCTCGGCGGAGGCGGGTCTGGGGCCGGGCCTCGGCGGGGGGCGCTCTTCCGACCCGGGCTCTGTCCGCCGGCGGCGGGGGAGGAGAAGGTAGAGTCAGGGGGCGGCGGTGCCCGGCGGGGAGCCCTCCCCACTCCCCCAAGCCTCCCCCACCGGCGGAGCGCCTCGGGGGGACGAGGGGGAGGCAGCCTCCCCCGCGCTCGCACGGCAAGCCCCCCGCCCTGGGGGAACGGCCGGGGAGCGCGGTTCTGCCGGCTCCCCTTGCCTCATCACACAAAGGGCAGAAAGCACCGGGCTGGGGCAACGGAGCCGCCGGTTTGTTCTCCGAGGAAGGCGAGAGGAGAGCCCCGGGCGGGGTGACGGCACCGAGCGCGGCAGCATCCCTCCGCGTCCGCCTCCCCGCGGGAACTTTCTCTTTCTTAGCCGGGGGAGGAGGGGCGGCGGCCAGCACCCCGCTGGAAGTTTCGGAGCGAGGTACCGCCCGAGGGGTATCCTACCAGCCCGCCTAGCCTGCGGCGTCTCCGGGCCCTGCTCCCCGCGCGGATCTGCCCCGCGGGACGCCCTGCGGCCACCATCGCGGGCGCGGCAACGCGTCCCCGCCGCGTCCCTCCGGTGCCCGGGGGACCTGTCTGCCCCGGCGCTGCCACCGCGGCCCGGGGGCTCGGCAGGGGATGCGCCGCTTACCCGCGCGACTCTTTCTCCCGCTCCTTTTCTTTTTTTTTTTTCCCCTTCCCCGCGCCCCTCGCTCTTTAATCTCCCACCCCAGTTCCTGGGATGACTGTCAGCTCATCCCTTTCTCTCTCTAGGGTTTTGTTCCCTGCCGAGCTCCTGCGAGGCGGCTTCCCGCTCGGCGGGGAGCGCCCTGGGGCTCCTTCTCCCCCCTCCACGAGCCGCCGGTTACCTAGAGACACTCGCTGCGCTTTTAACCATGCGACACCCCTCCGGACCGCAACCGCCCGAGCCAGGAGCGCAGAGCCGTAAGGGCTGTAAATTAGGAGGAAATAACTACCCTTGTCAAAGCTCTTTTCTTCCTCCGTGCACTTTACATTCAGCCCCGAGTGACACCCCTCCCCACCCTGTAATACGAGGAGGAAACCGTGAAATACTCCATTGTGATTGTGACTTCTTCAGCCGAGTTTCGAAACCTTCATTTACCCGGGAGGGACCGCGGAGGGGGAAGCTCCATTGAATTAAAGTTTCGAGCTGGATTTCCACCGCCGGCTAGCTCCCGATTTTTTTTTTTTTTTTTGGTGGGGCGTGGGGTAGTGGTGGGGATCGTCCCGAGCCGTTACGGTCACTCCAGCAAATATCCACGAGCTCGCGTGAGGTTCACCTCCGAAGAAACCCTCTGGTCTGGTTTAATCCATTGGTTTTGGTTTTGGTTTTTTTTTTTTTTTTACCGGGACTTGACTCCAGCGTACAACGGTCTCCACGGAGGAGAGAAAAATAGGGCGAAGAATGTAATCGAGTGAAGCGGCTTGGATAAAAGTTAGCGATTCCTTCCCAAACTTTTTTTTTTTTCCCCCTGGAGAAAAAAAAAAAAATCCGATCCCAACACACCGACCGACCTGCAGAAAACTGTTTTCCGCCTTTTCCCTGGGAAGTATCCTCGCACGGAATCCGTCGCCTCCAAAAAACTCAAGTTAAATAACAGCGATATTAACTAGCCGCGCGAAGGTGAGCCGCATCTCCTCCCGGGACAGAGTATCGCGATAATGTCGCCCCGATAACCGTCCCACCGACATCGTATCACCACCCTGCGCCCGCGCTTTCTCGCCTCTTTCCAAGACTGAAACTTCTTTCGCATCTATTAAGGCAAGAAGGCAAAAGCGAGAGGCGCCGCGGGGGCAGGGAGCGGGGCAGCGGCGGCGCGGCCCGGCCTCCCCCCGCACCGCACCACCCGTGCCGGGGCACCGCAGCCCCGCATTCCCCTCTCTGCCCTCCGAAGGGAAAAGTGCACATTTCCGAGGGGCAGACGCCGGGCAGACGTGCCGAGCAAAGATCCCGTCTCATTTCCATACAACATGTCACATTCCAGCAATTACCTCTCGGGGCGAGCTCCTCCGCGCTGCTCTCTCCCCAAGTGAGATGAGATCAACCTGCCCCGCCGTCCCTATTAAACTGCTCCAACTTGTGCAAACAAAACCACCTATTTCCCAAGCGCGGTTAAAGGAAGGAGATAAATTACTGCCATTCATCACCGGCGCTGCAAACTCCCCGCCGCCGCCGCCGCCGCCGGCAGCATCATTTCCATGACAACAACTGGCAGAAATACCTTAGTGCCACCGGCTCCGGCTCCCGCTCCCCACAACCAACAGCCCTCCCGTTCGCGAGGAGCGGCGGTGCCCCGGGCACGGCGGGGGGTGGCTGGGCCGGCAGGGAGGCTCGGAAGCCGAGAGGCAAATGAGCATCCACGGAGGGGAGGGGAGGGGGGAGGAGAGGGAAAAGTTTCAGCGAGAGCCCGGCACGGGTAAGCGCGTCGGCTGAGCCGCCGGCATCTCCCGAGCATCTAACCCCGGCGGCGCAACTTTGGCGGAGTGGGGGACAGGTCGCGTCGTCCCCCTCCCTCAGCCGCTCCCGCTCGTTCGTATACGTACTCGGTTGCTGTGGAGGTTCCGTCTTTACATCTAGTTTGTAGGTGCCCGCTTCCTTAAAGGCGCATGTAGGCGCTGTCCAGCGGCAGGACCCGAGACACAAAACCCCGGAGACTCCCGGCGGCTGCAGGTCCGGAGGGTGCGTTATCCCGAGGCATGGAAAAGGATTGCAAAAGCCTGAGGAGCCAGGAGCCCGTCCCCGGGCTGACGGAGGGAGCGGCCGGGCGGGCGAGGGATGCCGAACTGCCGCCGCCGCCGCCGCGATGTTGCCTTTGTGTGTGTGTGCGGCGGGAGCCGGGCCGGGACCCGCGCTCGCGTCCCCGGTGCGAGTGCGAGTGCCCCGGGGTGCGCGTGTGCCTGCGCGGAGAGAGGGGACGGAGGCGCCTCTCTGCGCTGCTCTCCCGCTCCCTCTCTCTGAACGTCATTTATGTGAGAGGAGCCCTAGCGGCCTCTCCATAGAGCGGCTGGAATGCGAAACGTCAATAGTGACGCCATGGGAGCCTGACGCTACTGACCCCCCCCCCCGCTCTCCCGCCCGCCCCAGTGTGTGCGCCGCGCTCCCGCCGCACCGCGCCGTGCTGTGCAGAGCCGAGCCGAGCAGAGCCGAGCCGTGCCGTGCCCAGCCGTTCAGCGCCGAGCCGAGCTGAGCCGGCAGCGTGGGTCAGGCGGCCGCTCCGCGCCGCCGGCAGCGGGACAGGGCTGACCGGCCCGCCGCCGCCTCGGGGCTGGCTGCCCGCGACAGCCTGGAGTGTCGCTCCCAAGACAGATTATTGTCATTATTGTTATTATTATTGTTGTTGTTATCATGAACGACAACAGCGATAAGTGTTGTGTTGCAAACGCAGCAACTCTTCACTGGAGTGGTTCAAGGGGAGAAGAGCTTTGCTTGGTTAATTAGTGGCACTTTCAGGAAGAATTATTAAAGGCTTCTTTTTTCTTTTACTTTTTTTACCCTGCTTTTCTCTTTTTTTTTTTCCCCATGTTTGTGTTTTTATCTTTTTTCTTTTACTTTTTTTTTCCTTTTATTCTTTCTTTTTTCCCCCTTCATTCTCTTTTCTTTTCAAACTTTTCCCGTGCGCAGGAGCGAAGAGCAGGTTGTGGAAGGTGCCCCGCTCTGAGCCGGCGCTCGAGCGAGCGGCGCTGAGAAAGCCCAGCCTCCCGCCTGCGTGTGCGTGTCTGTCTGTCCGTGCCCGTGTGGTGTCTGCCTCGGGGAACCGAGCCTGCGGCGGCCGCATCCCCCGCCACCTCCGCGGGCAGCAGCAGCTCTGCTCGGGGCAGTGCTTACTGCCGCTGCCGCCAGCCGGGCCGTTGCTGTGCTCGTGCTCCGCTACGGAGGGGCTCTACGACACCAGTTCAACCGGTGGGGGCCGGGACGCGGCGGGGACAGGGCGAGCGAGGCTCCTCACTTCGCTCACGCCCGCCGCCCCGAGGAAGCAGGGACCGGCAGCGGCGGCGGTACTTTCCCTCTGCTCGCTCGGGACCCGCCGCCTCTCGCTCCACCAGCCTAACGCCGGCATCGGGCGGCGGCGCCGGCGCGTGCCGCGGCGGACACGGCGGTACGGTGCAGGGGGCAGCGTACGGCCCCGGGATCCCCTTCCCGAGGCGGCGGGGCCGGTGGTGCGTGCCGTCCGCCCCTCCACCCCCCCCCCCCCGCGGGGCGCCGGGGCCTCCCTCCCGGGCCGGCGCGGCTGCCAGGTCCCCGCTCCCCCCCCGGCGGGGGGAACCCGCCGTCCGCCGGGCTCCCCTCCGGACGCAGCCAGCCCCCGGCGGGGCCAATCGGAGCCCCCACGTCACCGCGGAACGCCATCCTCGTGCCGCCGCGGCCAATCCACGCACAGGACGCGGCGGGCCCCGTTCCGAGGGGCGGGGCGTAACGGGCTGACGCACGGCAGCCGCGTCCTTGACGCAAGCGGCGTTGCTAAATTTAGCCGCCGGGCCCCGTGCAGGGCGATCGGGATCGCGCGGGGGAGGGGGCGGAGCCGGAGCCCATTGAGCGGCAGCGGCGACGGCGGCGGGGCGGGCGCTAGCGCGGGGCTATTTTTGGCCCCCCCACCCTCCCCGCCTCCCCACGGTTGTGATCCGGCCAAACCAAATATAGACGCGGGCGGGTATTTATAGCGCCGGCGAGTCCCATTGTCGTGGGGCCGTGCCCTCGCCCGCGCCCGGCTTCCTCTGCGCAGGGGGTGGAGTGCGGGACCACGGGGACCGCCCGCCCGCGGGGACCCAGACGTGCCCACGCAGCCTCTTACAACACCCGTGCGCCCCTCTCCGTCTGGCGGGGGTGCGCCGGCCCCACAAAGCAAGCTGAGCCTGGCTGCAGCCCTCGGCGGGTCGGCTCCCCACCCTGTGCGTGTCCCGCGTGTCCGGGCCACCGGCACGGGACGATTCCCTCGCTGCAGCGTGCGCATCATCCCATCCCATCCCATCCCGTCCCATCCCATCCCATCCCATCCCATCCCGTCCCATCCCATCCCATCCCATCCCATCCCATCCCATCCCATCCCGTCCCGTCCCATCCCATCCCATTCCTCCCCCAGCCAACCACTTGACATTCCCGAGGGGCGGCGGAGTGGCTGGAGCAGGGATCCCCTCCCCCGCTCCGTGCCCAGCTAGCGAGGGACACGCGTGGTGTTTCCGCGGCGGGGATGCCCCGCTCGGCCGCCGCGGGGATACCCCCTGCCTGACGCAACGGAGCGGAGCAGGGGCGGCGGCGGGCGCGCATAGCGCGGCGGTGACCTCATGGCAGAAGCGGCGGCTGGTTGGGAGTCCTCCCCCCGCCCCCCCCTACCCAACCCAACCTCCCCCCGCCTGTTGAGTAAGCGCCGGGAGAAGTGAAAATGCCATGACGGGCCGGTGCGCTCATCCCCGGTGCTGACACGCCGCGAGAAGGGAGATTCCCTTTGATGCCGCTGCCGGCGTGGGCGGCCGAGGGCAGGGGAGGAGAGAGGGTGGCACTTTCCGCCCGCCGCTCACCCCGGGCACCGGCCCTGATAAAAATACTCCGCTTTCCATGCTGTCATTTCTCCTTTGCATCTCGGCCTCTCTGCTGGGAAAAGGGACTCCGCCGAGGGCAACCGCCGGCTGTGGCCGGCCCCCCTCGCCCCCTCCGGCGGGGTACCCCCCGGGGTATAAGGTCCCACCGTCATCCCGAAACTCGCAGCTCCGCACGGAGAGTGTGTGCAAGCACACGGTGCCAGGTCCTAGAAACCGTATTGCCTCCCCCCCCCCCACCCCCCCCCCCGTGTACTCCGTGCAACTTCACAGCTTCCTCGAGCTGTTCCTGTCTCCCACGATGTGAAAATATCGTCATGCAAGAAGGCTTAAAAAAAATAAATAAATCATACCCACCCCGAAGCCAAAAACGGCAGCAAGAGTGTTCTAAAAGTCTTAAATCTTCGAGGTGCTGTTTAAAGAACGGCTACACGGGAAAGGGGATGCTTGGAGAAGATGGGCAGAAATTGGTGCTGAGTGCGCTTGGTGCTCCGGGGAGATTGGGGGTGCTGCGCTGGGGGCCAGACGCTCGCTCACCACCCCACCACCCCCCCCCCGCCGAAGGCAGCAGTTTCCCCCTGGGGAGAGCACTGCTATTTTGCAGTTATTTATGAAATGAGAGGTCACTGGCTATACGCTGCGTGCTTCCCGAGTGGCGGAAAGGAAGTGCTTCGTGCGAGGAGTTCCCAATCTAAGGATAAACACCGGGGCGGAGGGAGAGATAAGCGGACAGGAACAACACGAGGCAAATTGTCTAACTGGTGTGTACACGTCAGCTTGATTTGCTGGAGGCAGCGATGCAGGAGTGAGGGCCAGAAGGATGGCGTTCCCAGGGTTTATTGGATAACTCAGGATAATCAAACCAGGCACTGGAGGCTATGCAACGAGGGGAGGAAGCCTGTAGGAATGTGAGGGAGGCCTTGTGTGGTGGGTCGAGCCTGGCTGGAGGCCAAGTGCCCACCAAAGCTTCTCTGTCACTGCCCTCCTCAGCTGGGCAGGGGAGAGAAAATGTAACGAAAAGCTTGTGGGTTGAGACAAGGACAGGGAGAACATTCAGCAACTACCATCGCGGGCAAAACAGACTTGACCTGGTGAAAATTAATTTAATTTATTACCAATGAAATCAGAGTAGAAGAGATTTCAAATTTTAAAACATCTTCCCCCCAACCCTTCCTTCTTCTCAGGCTCATCTTCACTCCTGCTTTCTCTACCTCCTCCTCCTCCTGAGCAGCACATGGGGACAGGGGTTTGCGGTCAGTTTGCTACATGTTGTCTCTGCTGCTCCTTCCTCCTCAGGGGGAGGACGCCTCACACTCTTCTGCTCCAGTGTGGGCTCCCTCCCATGGAACACTGTCCTCCACAAAATTCTCCAACATGAGTCCTTCCCACAGGCTGCAGTTCTTCAGAAACTGCTCCAGCGTGGGTCCCTCCCACAGGGTGCAGTCCTTCAGGAGCAGCCTGCTCCAGCCTGTGTCCCTCATGGGGTCACAAGTCCTGCCAGGAGCCTGCTCCAGCACAGGCCTCCTACAGATCACAGCCTCTTTCAGGCATCCACTTGCTCCAGTGTGGGGTCCTCCATGGGCTGCAGGTGTGTCTCTGCTCCACCGTGGCCCTCAATGGCTGCAGGGGCACAGCCAGCCTCACCATGGTCTACACCACGGGCTGCTGGGGAATCTCTGCTCCGGCGCCTGGACCACCTCCTCCCCCTCCTTCTCCACTGACATTGGTGTCTGCAGGGTTGTTTCTCTCACATATCACTCTCTCTCTCCTCTGCAATTTCTCTTCTCCCTTTTTTCCTCCCTTTCTCAAACACGTTATCCCAGAGACACTACCACCATTGCTGATGGGCTCTTCCTTGGCCAGCAGCCGGTCTGTCTTGGAGCCGGCTGGCATTGGCTCTGTCAGACATAGGAGAACCTTCTAGCAGCTTCTCACAGAAGTCACCCCTGTGGCCCCAATCCCCCCACTTCCAAAACCTTGCCACACAAACCCAATACACCTTGGGAGAAATGAAGCTCCAGGAGATGAGGAAGGTTGTCGAGGGATCTTTGCTGGGTGATGTCGGAGCTAGGGAGACTGAAGATTACGCAGGAGCACTGGGACCAAACAACGTGGAGAGGCTGGGCGGTTCACTTCCAGTGCCCACCACTGCATATGCATTTATGGCCAAATAACTTCATGACAACTCCTAACCAGAATCTGCAGTCAACTTCTCCAAGACCAAAGCTTGTGCAGTCCAGGCCAGTCTTTGATCTGCACATTTCTGGGAACAAGGCCATGAAAATGTCACTGGTTTTAGGCTTTTACTGCAGATTTTAAATACCCAAGTCAAAAAACAAAATCCAGAAATCCTGACCAGCTGCCAATTCTCTGGAGGCACCTAAATTCAGTAGTGCTATCAGAGATGCTCTTTGGAAGGTCACCTAGTCCAACCTCCTGCTCAGAGTATCCCCCTGTATTACCTACAAATTTCCCTGTCTTCCTTCACAGTGTAGAAACCAATTGTTCCTTTGCCTAAATGCCGCCTTCTAGGAAAACCCCGAAAGAGGAGTCAGTTGGTACAGCCACATCACACGATAGCTCGGTAGCACTTGCACAGAAAACAGGACATCCAGATTCACATAGTTTGTCTGGGGCAGGGGGGTGAGGGTGGGGATGGGGAGAGTCAACCTACATTCCCCACCTCCCAGGAGACTGCTGTAATCCCAGCATCATTCTGGGTGGCATCTCACCCGTCCGTTTGAAGTGGTGAAACCGCTTTCAGCCTTGTGTGCAAGCACTGTAGTCTAGTGCTCCAGGCTGTCTGCTGGAACGGAGGAGATCTGTCTATCCATTCCTGCTCCAAGGACGGCTTGTGTGTTTGATGTTAAACAGCTATAGTATAAAAATACGGCCATGGCCTTATGTGAACTTTCTTTCTTGCCTGATTAATCCCTTCCTGTCGAGCACGGTTTCTATAGTAAAAGCTCCTTTTTCCCTCCATGCCTTCCCAGATGGTGATCAGGTCACTCTCTCAGGTAATGGTCGGTGTGGATTTGAGTCTCTTTAAGCCAAGAAAGAAGCTGAATCCCAGATCTTGTGTTTTCTAATTGCCAAAGCTACAAGGTCAACAGAAGGCAGCACCCATCTTCTTTCCAGCTGTGTCTTTGAAACACCATGCAGGTGAGCATCTTCAAGATACGGTTCTGATACCCTGAAACTTCCCATGGTCCTGAACTGCGTATCCTTGCTTGACAGGGTGGGATCTGGGGTGTGGTCCCTATCAACTTGTTGCAGGTAGTCTGGTTTGTACCCTGTTCTCTCCATGCAGGCGTGCAAAGAATTAGCCGAGTAATTCCTTGCTGGGGATGGAGCACTAAAGAAAACACTGCAGTTTTTAATTGGGTCACCCAAAACCTTGTTGGATTTAGGTCTGAGCCGGAGTCCTACCCTTCAGACGTATCCTGCTGTTGAAAAAATAAATGGAACAGGTTCTGGTGCTGATTGAGGTGTCTAAAGTCTGGAAAACAGGATGTGATCCTGGTCAAAATTACACTTAGCTGAGTCTGGGTAGCCTGGAACAGCAGCTCTGCCCCGGTTGCCGTACATGGGCAGGCCAGCAAGCTTCTACACGTGAAGTGGCATGCTACAATAGCCTCTCAGGACACCCAGTGCACCACCACTGTTTCCAGACTGAAACTCATCCCATCTCCTCTGTTTCTCCCAGTGGGAAAGAAAGGTGGCCCCCTTGTCATATAGAGGTCATGGGAAACAGGAGAAGGAGGAAGGCCTAGCTTAGCCTTTGGTGTGGTGTTTGGCCGGGTACCCCTCCATCCCCCAGTACTAAGTCCTGTTCTTAACTAAATGAAGTCCCAGTCTAATCTAGCCCGCCGTCATACTTTTACAGTCAAAAGTTTGTATTTTCCTTTCCCAACTACTTAAAGAAATGGTTGGGTGGTTTATGTTCAGATTTTCCAAATGACTGTCATTGGATTGAGGCCATGCATTGGAAATTTTTGCCCCAAAGGAAGAAATTTTGAGAAAGATTCAAACGATTGAAACCCAGTCTTTTATGAATGTTAGAAATATGCGCAGTATGCTTTGTTCACAATAGCTCTGTTTTCCCAGACAGAAGCTCCACCAACTGGTGGAATTGCCCTGGAATTCTGCAATACCACAGATGGGGAGGCTTGAATATTCCTGGACTGACTCAGCCTGTTCACTTCGCCTGGCTTGTAAGACAATAGGCAATTCTTTCTTGCTTGTGAAGATCCAGAATTAAAAGTAAAGGAGGTTGCATATTAACGAAAGGAATGACTGCCTTTCAGACAAACCCACAGACCTAACTGTGATCGTATTAAGCAGAGGGGCTGTTGAGAGTATAATTCTTGCTGCCCACGTAAGAGCTGATTAGGAACGGGGGAAGCCAGGACCAGACAAGGTTCAGACATGCAAGCATAGCAGATTATTAAATAAGGAGATGAAGAAGCATTCAGAGGGATCTTAATTTAAGTACATTAATTATGTAATAATGAAGCAGCTTTAAACTGGATTTGTCATGGATACAGAAGAACTACAGTTCACATTGGCCTTGATTCTTTCAGAAGGACAATCTTATTTGATTTTGTTCACTTAAAGAAAAATGAGTGGGGGCGGGGGAGCTCAAGCTCATCTTATCCCGGGCAAAGATCTTGAAGAGCGTAACGTATTTCAAAGGGATGGATTTTAATGCAGGATCAAGGCCACAGGGCTGGTTTATAAATCATAAAAGTTAATATTTCCCCCTTTATAATTAATAAAATAATAGCAATTTTCATTATTATTTTGTAAGTTCTTTTCCCATGGCTTCCTTCTGAGCCTTTCATTTCTATATTTCATTCTTGACTTGATTGTCAATCTCTAAAGACAGACTCTCTTCACTTACCACATGGAGTTCTACACAAATGCAACTGTACTATTGCAAAGAAAATAATAGTCTGTACCACATAATGATTTAGGCTCGTTCAGCAGGCACTGCCATCCTGGCAGACTAATACTTTCTGTTCATGTTGACGAAGGATAGCTCCTCAAAAGCATCAACTTGTTATTTATTTACTTTTCCTAACATCTTTCTATGAGCAGAACCTTTTAAATTCCATCTGTTCTTATTACCTCGTCTTTCCGGTTACCCTGTTTGTTTTACTCCTAATGATCCCTAAACCATTTACCTATGTTACCAGGCATTGCGTTTTGTTTACTGTCCCTCTCACCACTCCTTGGACTGCATTTTCTTTCCTTCCTACTATTTCCCTGCTTGTTTCTCCCCCTTCTCGCCACTGTGCTATCCCAATCACCCATTTCCAAGAATCATCAGGCAGCAGTTCCTCAGCTGGGGTAGGGTGAGGTGTTGAGGGAGGGGACGGTGGGAGAGCCAAGCTGCCAAGGCAACTGGCTGTCCATGATTTGCCTTTTGCTTCCTCTCCGTCCTGTCTTGTGCCTTTGCACAATTCAGTTTGTCTCTGCCTGCTTCGTTTCCCTATCTGTAAAATTACAACAGGGGATTTATGAAATGAAGGCACAGACACGAAAACTAATTCCTATTATTGCTTATGTCTTTTTAATACACTTTCCTCATTCCCCTCATTTTTTTCTTATAGAAAGAAATGAATAATTTACCTGAGAAGATCTGGGCTATTTCGTTCAAGCTTATCATGTTGTAAAGATCAGAAGTGAGCTCTGGTATCACGTCACAGGTTAAGAGAGTTTAAGTATCAGCTTTCTTCAATAATGACTAAAACCTCTGGTATCTCTGATTCAGCTGCGATACACTGTTGAAATCAGTTCCATTCCCCACCCCCCACACTGTACATGAAAGACCCGACTGCGCTCTATGCACTCGAGGCCTGACCTTACGGCCCGAGCTCGGGGAGCAGGGTGATGAGCTCAGAGTCTTTGGGGTTGTGAAAATCATCTTGAAATCAAAACTCGAGTGAAGCTGGCAAGCCATGGCTGCCCGAGCCCACAGCAGGCTGGAAAAGCTCCTACTTGGAGCTATGTTACCTGCGCTTCTCTGCGCAGCCCGCTGGAGATGCCGGGAGCGAGCAGTCCCAGAACAAACTTACAGACAAAAGGAGCAAAGCGCGCTGAGTGCAGGTGTGCTCCTGCTGTAGGACTATGGGAAGCTGGGCCGTGCCTCTTGACCGGAGAGGAGGGGCCTGCTGCCATTTCTGCAGGAGAAGCTGTCAGAAAGGCTGAGAGAGGATGCTATTGCCTCACACTCTGCAGGAAAGCGTTTGAGCTTTGAAATGTGTCTTGGAAAGTCCATCTTGACAGGTAAACCAAAAGAGAAGCTGAATTCCCGACTTTTTGTTCCCTCCCGTTTCAAGGAAGCAAGGGACTTGACAGTCTCCCCTGATTATAATTGTACGCTACGCAAAACCCTGTAGGTGGAGTGCTATATGAGATGGCGATGAGGTTCAACTAGCGAAAATTCAAAACATCAAGAAGCGAAAGTCAAAACCATCTCAACAGAGCTTTAGAAAGCAACCATCGCTGTTTCTGGGGCACTTAGATACCCAAAATCGTAGGACGGCTATGTGTCTCAGTGATGGAGACGAGGGGGAGAATGACGGAGAGATCCCACGCCTCGTCTTCTGCTTGCTTCAAGTTATCCTCCCTCGGGTGTTGGAGCATCGCGAAGGCAAACAGGAAGCACTGCAGTGGCACTGAACACCAGTGGAGTTGCTCCCCGCTGCAGCGCCAGGTGCGCGCATTTGCCTAGCACAGGCACCTCCCCATTCTCAAAGCGGCAAAGCCGTGATGGATTCTCTCCAGTTCCTGTGACCGAAAGGCCTACAAATGTCTTCGCAAAGACTAAAGTCGGCACCGTCTCGCAGAGTTTTGGCCGATCTCAATCCTCTGCTGTACTGTAAGGGAGCAGAATGTTGTGCAGGAAGAGAACGACGCTTTGAACACTCTCCGATTTTTTACTGGGACGTGTTTTGTGTTTTTATAAGGAATCTGTCGGGGATGATGAGGCAAAAGCTTTGTCATGTTGCAGTTAAATCTGGCAATAGAAACCAACGCATAATTTGAAGTTCCGGGCAGTTTAATCAACAGATTTCATTCCCATTTTCTGTGCCTTTCTCCAAAGCTTTCACGTGCTGAGTGCTGGAATAACTCGGGCGTTTTCACCCTACCGAAATTCCCTACTGATCGTTCTGCGCATTTGTGGTTCCACGCGAGGGGGGAAGAGGAAAACCAGAAAGCTTCCTGCCATCTGTTCCGAATTAGGTATCTTTTCCCATTCTATTTCCTCGCGTTCCTGTTTGTGCTGTTATGAAACAGGAACTCCAGTTCGCTGCATTTCTACCCTGCAGACTTTCGGCAATTCCCTCTCTTTTCCATGCTGCTCTTATTAAATCAAGCCAAAGCTGACACCCCCCCTTCGCCCTCCCCCCCCTCCCTTCGGTGACCGCGGACAGGTGACGGCGGGAGCGGCACGCGCGCCCGGTCTCGTGACGCCGCCGGCAGGCTTTGGAGCCCGGCCCGGCGCGCGCCCGCCCAGCTGAGCGCCGCGTGACGGCGGCGGCGGCGCCAACAGGTGTCCCCGCGCCTCTGCCGGGACAGCCGGGGGCACCCCCACACCCCCCCGGTGACCCTGGCCGACCCCCTGGCCCGGCTCCCGGGCGGGGAAGGCTGCGCTCTAACCAGCAGGTTTCCCCGGGGACAGAGGAGCCGAGGGCGGGCCGTGCCGGCCGTGGTCCCGCCACCTTCTCGGTCCCCTTTCCCGCAGGGCACCCGCTCCCTCCCGCGCGTACGGCCGCCGGGGTGACACGGGAGCTGCGTCTTGAACCTACCGCGGGGCTCTGCGGGCCCCGCTGCTTGGCCCACGCAGCCCGGCGGCAAGAGCAGGCCCAGCCGGGGCTCTGGGGGCAGAGCCGGCACCGCCGGGCCCGGCCGGCGGCTCCGCTTCCCGGAAGCCTGGGGCCAAGCTCTCACGCTTTTTATTTTCCGTGGGGTTTTTCCCGGGGATAGGGCGGGGGGGCGGGGAGGGGGAATCCCCTGCTCGGGGCCCCCCCGCATCACCGGTCAGGGCCGCGCGCCGCTCGGCTTCCCCCTTCGCCGCGGGGGCGGGGCCAGGCACGCCGCGCGCTCGGCCCCGCCCCCCAGCGCGTGCGGAGGGCAAACAAACGGCCCCAGCGCCGCGCGCCTCCTTTTTCACCTCCTTTTTTTTTTATTTTTTTCCTCTCTCCGCCTTCGCCCGCTATAAATAGCTCGCGCCGTGCGTGTGTCACGTTCCCATTACGTACGCCTGACGCTGACGCACGGGGCGGTACGCTCCGTGACGTCAGCACGTATCCGGCCAATCTATAAATAAACTTCCGGCGGCGGGTGCCAGGAGCGGGCGGGCTCAGGCCGCGGCGGGCCTGCAGGGGCTGTTGCCGCTGCTCCCCGGGGAGCGGGTGGCCCGCCCGCCTTGTTGCCGAGGCGACCACAGCCTCGCTGCCTTAAGCGGCGGTGAGGAGGGCCACAGGCCTGGGCCCGGGGCTGCCCTCGCCGCCCCGCGCCTAGTTGTGCCGGGAGCCCGCCGCGGCCTGAGTGGGGCGGAGTGCTCGGGGGGCTGCGCGCTGGCCGCCAGCCGGCTGGAGGGGGTAGGGAGGGCCGGCCGGGGCCTCCTCTGCTGGCGCTTAGTCCCTGCCTTCGTGTAGAATCTGCCCTCTCCTCTTCCTGAGGTGATAATGCATTATGGCTCGCTGTGCGTGGCTTAATTACGGCCTTGCAATTAGTGCCCTACTGCCCACGCAGTAGTTTTTTCGGGGAAGGTCAGGGTGTAGGTATGATGCCACCGAAGGATGCATTCGCAGTGATGTGTGGGGGTTCCCCTCAGTAGGGAAGGGGAGCAGCCTCAGGACCTGCCCTCCAGTGCCCATATCTCCGCCCTGCTGAGTAGGGGAGCTGCGTGCCAGAGCACACCTGTATGCTGGAGTGCACCCCTTTTTAGAGGGGTGAGCTGTGCTTGAGCAGCAGGTGATGCAGACACTTCCCCCTCTCAACCGTCTGCACAGCAAGTCCTGAGCTGCGGCAGTTTGTTGTGTTTTAAACCGTTGTTCATCCACAAGTGCTGACTTGGAGTTGGTAATTCAGTGGTTGCAGTACAGTTGGCCCAAGTCCGTGTGCAGTAGAGATGGAGTGCATATCAGAACCGTGATTGTGCTGTGCTCCTTCTAGCCTGAGATCCAGATCCCAGCCAGTGTCAAGGAATCCACATTGATTTTAGCCAGCTGTTAGAAATACAGGCAATGTACTCCTCACTACACAAGGAGTGTCACTGAGACTGAGCTGTGACAGTCTCCTGGGAAGTGGGCAATGCTTTTTTGGATCCCTTTAGGTTGAGGAGGGAAGGGAATGCAGCGCATTCGCAGTCTGGGCAAGCACTCTAACCAGTAGTCTGCTGTATAAAAGTGGCTGTGATGGCTGGTCTCAATGTCGTCAGTATGTATTGGGCCCCTCAGGGCTAGGGGTGTAGCAAGATAATTAATTTTGCAAGCAGCTGTGCTGGCTGAAGATGCAACTTTTCCCCCAGTGATTTGCTGCCTTTCCTCTGCCAGAGTTACCGCCCCCACAGCTCTTGAGTAAATGTTGGATAAGCAAGCAGCTGGGTGAACTGCGCTAATTTTGCCTGAAGTACGCTAGGGAAGATTCATACGATCTCTCTTGCTGGCAGAGGTTCGGACTTGGGTATCCATGGCACATAGATAATGGCAGCATTATATGGCAATGATGCATTCACCTAACGCAGTGATGTTTGGAAGAAGATACCTGCCTGTTGCTTTAGGCATCGGGACAACTTTCTTGTGAGTATGTGGTATCTCTGGGATTCAGGTGGATAGGTAAATGCTGGGGTCAGTTTAGGTGGTAATAGTATCTCTGGGTCTGTTGATAACAGCACTGCCAGGTCGCTGAGTAACCTCTTCCGGTGAAAGTGTAGGGGCAAGCAGCGTGTTTGGCTCTCGTGTCTGGGCATCCCAGTTGCATCCTGAATGTATAGGGTTAAGTTCAAGTATAGGCCCACTTGACTGGATAAACAACCTATTGAAAAACAACTCTGGAAAAAGAAACCTAATTCTAGTGCTTAAAGTATTGCTAAATTGCATGATAGAAAATAGGTAATGATTTAATTATTGTAAGCTTTCTGGGCAGGGGAGTGTCACAGTTGTTGGCCCTCTCCTGCCTCTTACTGCTTTCACCTAGGTGAGGTTTTGTTTTTTTTTCCCCTGTAAGAGTTTTTGCAAAGCAGTGACAAAGTAAATGTAACTAGCAGATTTACTTAATATAACTCTTACGGTGTGTGGGTTTCAGGAAATCCAGCCATCTTAATTATTTTCTTGTGCATGGTATTTTTGTGCTTCATCTTGTAGGTTAACATGTAAAACTCGATCGGTTTGCTTAAATGATAGGTTATAAAATACTTGATGTTATGCTTGTACGTTTATATCAATGGAATTTTGAAAACAGCTTCTCCAGTTAACAGAATTAGCCATTTCAGTGATTCAGGGTTTCCACTGAGTTCTGTGCCTTTGGGGAGTTTTATATGTATTCTGTAGCCCTGGTAGAGTAGGCAAATTAATTTCTGTCCTTCTGCAGATAAAGTGAAAATTTTACGACTGCCGGTGGGTTGAGTAGTGGTACTTGTCATTTCTAATCTCCAGTCAGGTTCCTAGGGCGCATCAGACATAGGAACTTCTTAGAGATGTTGGAGCATTTCTTTTGGAGGTATACCCTTCTCTGATACACTTGGTCTGGTGGAACATCATGCAGAAGCTGTGTCAGCCTTCCGGGAGTTCAGATGTGATGGTTAGACCGGCTTCGGTTCTCAAGGAAAATGGTTTGCTTCTTCAGTAACTGCATTCTCAGGGAGGAGCTTGGTGGTTCTGTAGTTGCTTTAGCTGTAAGGTTTGTAGTTTGCTGGAGAATTTTCCTAGACATCACGGGTGGCAGCACAGGTGACCGGAAACTAGAAGCAGCTCAGTTATCTGTGACAGATTTCCTCTGATGTTTTCCACCATTGCAATAGGGTAGACTACCTGCAACATCACCAAGGGGATGGCTGGTATCTTTGCCTCTACCTAGTCATCCCCAAAGTCTGAATTCCAAGTCATTAGCAGCTGTCTAGAGGCAGATGAAAAGGGTGAAGGGTTCTAGTTATGAGCAAGCTCTCGTTATCCCCTCTCTCTGAACATGATGGAGTCAAGTCACAGCGCTGCCTTTCCAGGAAAAGGTGACTTAGTATTTCCGCTCTGTGATTTCTGAAAGAGAACTTTGGGGAGAACAGTCGTACGGTGCCACTGGTGGACAAAATGAAATCTTTAAATGTATTTGAACAAAAACCACCATTAGCAAGCTTCCATTAAACTGATCCTGAGCTCTTCGTTAGTGGGCCTTGTGCCATTTGATGCCTAAAGGTCACCACAGGGCTCAGGTGGTTTACTAGTTGGCCATTTAAAGTTTTTTGATAGCAAAAGGACATGTGGGCAGTGAACTCTTTTCCCAAGGAAAGAGACTTTAACACTGTGTCACTTCTCAGTGCTGGTTCCCAAGGCCTTGTCTCCCCAAGCTCAGATATCTGTTAATTCTCAATGCTGGGAATAAATGTCTTCTACGGTGATGCTGTCTGTGATCAGGCTAATTGGTAGTGTTTCTGTCATTGGAAATGGTAAACAGTAAAAATATTTTCACAACAGCACTTGACCATATGAAAATACGATACTACTGTGACAATGTTGTACGTTCTTTGAGTACTTTACAAATAAACCGTACTTTCTTGGAGTATCTTTTTTTCTTTGAAAGGTTTGCTCTCTATCTTCAGGTAGACTGGGTACTTTGATCTTTGAAGTCAAGCCCATCTGTTTTACAGAATTCAATGTCAGATATATTCTTAAGAAGAGAAAGAAAAGCATTCTATTCCTTCTCTGATGTATCACAGAACCATAGAATGGTTTGAGTTGGAAGGGACCTTAAAGATCACCTAGTTCCAACCCCCTGCCATGGGCAGGGACACCCTCCACTAGACCAGGTTGCTCAAAGCCTCATCCAGCCTGGCCTTGAACACTGCCAGGGATGGGGCATCTATACCACAGCTTCTCTGGGCAACCTGTTCCAGTGCCTCACCACCCTCTCTGGGAAGAATTTCTTCCTGATATCCAAAGGATATGTCTAGGAGCAAGTTTTCTAATGTTTATCTTGAGCAAATTCTTATTGCTTCTTATCCAGAAATGTTTCATCTGTTGAAGAAATTTAACTTAAAGATGTTTGGTTGGAATATAATGTGCACGATAGTAATTCAAATACTAAACTGGATTTTAATACAAAGAAGTGTGGCTTGATACAGTTCTTGAATATGTTGTAACGATACTGTGTGTGAGGGTTCCATGTTCTAAAAAAGTTTGAACTGGCATTGTTTTCCTTGTTCCCTTGTTTTTCTTTTCATGAGAAGTAAAAATGGACTAACTTCATGGTTTGAGTGGGACGTCGTAAGCAGAAGAGCACAAGATAATGTGGTTTGTTAATGTCAGCCTTCAGCTTACGTCTGTGGTCACGCTTAAAAATGCCCTTCTTGGTTTCTCTGCCTTCTGTTCTTCTTTTCACTCTAATCTCTCTTCTGCCTTACACCTCTAGAGTTTCCAGTCCCTGTTTTGGGTCTTGTTCCTTCCACAATAGGCCAGCCTGGACTTTCCCAATTCATATTTCCCTAATTGACTGGTTTTGCTCATTTATGTATTAAAAATGAGTGATTCATGTTAGCTTTCTAGGGTTTTAATAAAACTTACATTTACTTTTTTTTCAAGCGTGTCTCCTTGTGGAAGAAAAGTGCTGATGAAACCTGGCAGTTTTTAAAGCAGGCGGCTTTTTCTTGTGCTACATTCAGCCTTTCTCTAAACATTTTTTGACATTTGTTTTTCATTACGCACTCTTCTGCTACTGTCGTTCAGAACTGACTTCAGTCATGAAGAGACACTAGAAAGGAGTTCTGCTCCGGGATCTGGCATGTAACAGAGACAGCTACTTACGTATGACGAGATTTGTGCATGCCTTTCCTTAGGATGGTCTTTTCTACTAGTGAGTAGATCTTTCCTCTCCCACTTAATTGGTCTGCAACCTGCTCCATCTTCCAAGACTTTTGCCCTGGGAAGGAGACGCAAACCTGAGATGTGGTCTCCGTTTCTTCTCTGAGGAAACAAATCGATCTGCCTTTAATGTTAAAGCCTCTAGAGCCATAGAGCAGCAAGTAGTCATGGAGGACTGGTGACTGCTTTCCATTTCACGTTCCCCCAGCGTGATTCAAAGTATTTGGAGAATGACTGGTCCCCTCTATTTTGCTCATGGAGGTGTGAGGAAAGGCAATGTGGTCTTCCCTTGTGGGACGGGTGTCCCTAACTATTGTGCTAGCCCTTGCAATCCTATGTGTCAAAGTGTATTGGTATTGGATGCATTCTTAGTGTTTAGTCTTACTTACAGAAATTAACTTGGATAAGTTTATTGCTCTATTTCAGGATAAGTTTATTGCTCTATTTCAATCAATTTGATGATACTTAAAAAGTAGATGGTGCACTTAACATTGCTTGCGCTCTAGTTGTGGAAGAAGTGCTACAAAAGTAACGAAAGGTAGAAATAACCAGTGCAGCCATCTGCAGTATGTTTTAATTTTGTTTGAATCCTCTCAGTCAGTGATGGGGAAAAGCTAGAAAATGGGTGATTGAGGGTTTAAGTGATTGTTCTTGGCTGTGATCACTTGGATATTGGGCCAATTACTGGTGGAGATGGTTGGGTAGGGTGACTGAACGATATATTGTTGTTGATAGAACTTGGTAAGACTGATAAAAAAAGGAGGAATGGAAGGTAAGAAGTCTTGGTTAATATTGGATAGTTCTCCTGTAGGTTGTAAAGGCCGGAGTAAGCGCATTGGAAGATTAGTTTTTTTCTAAGAACCAGAAGAAAATATAGCAAATGCCATACTGAAGTTCTGCAACTCAAATTAAGACTTGGTTTGATTTAGAGCTTGTTTTTGCAAAATTCTACAACGTAGACAAAAACCTGATTGTTAACCTCTATTTCTGAGTGATGCTTGAATTACCCTCGTAAAAAAAAAAAAAAAAGATCAGCTTGCGCATCCTGGTATAACGATTGTGTAGATGTAAAGACGTGAGCTTACGTGTGCACTCTCACACGAACAGTAAATGTTTTCTTTTTGAAAACTGCCCTAATTGTTTCTTAAAACTGAAGAAAGGAGTTATGTTAAGTATTAAGCTAAAATAAATTCTTGGCTGAACAGTGTGTGGGATTCAGTAGAGTCATGGATGCATAATTGTACAGATTTATTTATATTTAAACAGTTTCCTGAATTCAGATTGTGCCTCTTGCTTGTATAAATACTGAACCACTCCCTCCCCCCATAATTTCACAATAACTTTAGAAGCTACGAATCCTTGTTCTCTGCTTGGCTACTGACTTTTAGTAGCCGGTCATATGGTATAGATTTGCAAAGCTGACGCAAAATGGAGCAATTAATCTCCTCCGTAATACAGGCTGCTGAAAGCCTATCACCCCGAAGCTCTGCTCATTGCACTGTAACCCCGCTGAGTACCAAGACAAGTACAAGGTTTTGGTTTTGGTCTTAGACTTTACAATGCTCGGTGGCGATGGCCCAAGCCGCCCGAAGGAACACCTTCTGCAGTCACAGCTCGCTCATGACAGCCGCATTCCACGGGAACAATGGCATTGTTGGTGAAATGGGGAATGAATGGGAGAGACAAACTGCTTCTGCAGCTCGCCCACAACTGAGGGATTAATTCCTGGAACACATCAGAGTGACTATAAACCTCCCTGTCCTCGGAATTAAGTGTAAAATTCACTTGCTTCGATCTTGACTTTCCACAGTGACCGGGGGGGAGGCGGGGGGAAAGCACTAGGACGTAGATGGGGATGATCTCAAGTTTCTTTTTGAAAAGCCCAAATAACAATGCGTGTGGGAGTGTGGAAAAACGAGTGTAAATTTTGTTCACTATTCCTGTGCAGTTTCTGGTAGTCTTCCTCATGACTCCTGTCCTCAGAACTTTCACTTGGCTGCCCAGTGGTAAAAATGCTACTTAGGCTTGTTTTTTTGGGTGAGGAAAAATCCCAACTGAAGAGGAGACAATAGAAAGTCAAGCAGAAAAGCAAAACAGAAGAATGTTTCTAAAAAATTTAGCTTTTTTTTCATCTTTCCTCTGCACATCCATTCTTAGTAACACATCTGTAAATATAAAGTATATTCATTGTTGAAACGCAACAGTAAAATCGAGTAACTCTTGCAGGAGTGTTGCAGCTGTTCTGAGGACAAGAACCTTGCTGATCTGTTGTAGCTCACGTTTGAATGAGAGTGAGGAGATCAAGTAGCAGGGAGAAAATAACCGCTACAGTTTTTTTCCAGACAAGCGTTGGACAATGCTGATGGCCCGTCTGGCTGTCATAGTCCGTTTGCTCGATAGTTAAATTTTGGGCCTGAGCCTAAAGAAACTGTAAATCTGTTCTGAAATAGCTAACAAATGGCTCAGTCTTCAAAACCAGAAGTCCACGGAATCACGGGTGTCATCAGAGGGTGACTAGAGACCGAGTGTCTGTGGTGCCAAAGGAAGCTGGTGGGTGTCAGGTTCAGAACAAGAGGAGGTGGTTCTCCGCACAGTGTGTCGCTAAGCTCTGAAATTCCTCACCCGAGGACATGACAAATACTAGAAGTGTGCCTGGATCCAAGGAGACGGCCACGCGGAAATGCAAGCCATCAAGAGTTGGTAGCTGTAAAGACACAGCCTGCAAACTCAGGAGTGGTTGGGAGTGGAAAGTTTTCCAGGGATGTCTTCTGACGCTGTTGCCTAAGCATCTTTTTTTAGTCAGTATTGCACAGAATGCTTGGTTAGGGGGATCACTGATCTGACACCGCGCAGCTGTCTCTGTATTTTTATGTTTAAAAGCAGTCTGAGGAGAACGGGGGGAATGACAAAGCTTACAGAGAAATCAAAACTAAAGCTGGTTGTAAAGCAGTGCAGAAGATCTTGCAAATCTGCGTGACTGAGTGAGGAGAAGGCAGATGAAATTCAGAATTGATAAATGCAAAATAATGCACGCGGAGAAAAACAACTAATTATACGTACACAGTGATGCGCTCTAAATTACCTATTATCACTCAGGAAGGATCCTGGACTCATTGTGAATAGTTCTGTGAAAATGTCAGCTCGGTACTCAGTGGGGGTCGAAAAGGCAAGCAGAACAATATTAGGAAGGGGTAGAAAGAGCAAAAAGGAAAAGAAAAGGGGAAAAAAAAAAAAGACAAGAAAAAGAAAACCCCATCAGGCTGTTACATGAATCCATGGAGATCTGTCTTGCAAACTGCAGGCACTTTTGGCCACCTTATCAAAAGGAAGATGGCGCAGAATTTGGAAAAAAATGAACAGGGGAACAAGGATCGTTGGAATGTTTTTCATATGCGAACAGCAAAGTTTTTCACCTTAAATAATAGATTTTAGGAAGAAGGAATGTGATAGCTCTCTGCAGAGGCGAGGATGATGGAGAAGAGGATGCAGAGCAAATAGCGATTCCTTTCTCAGTAGTAAGCCATAAAGGAAAATGAAATCTTCAGGATGCAAGCTTAAAAACAAGCAAGAGGAGGTGCATTTAAAGGAAAAAAAGCCCAAGCAAACAATTATGCTGTGGCACTCATTGCAGCAGGTGGTTTGAATAATTAGGTTAAAGCAGCGATTAACAAATTAGCGGGGATAGAGGTCCACCAAGCATTTCTAAACACAGAGGTGGTGATGCTGCTTCTGGTTCAGGAAGGCCTTAAACTGCCCATGGCCGAAGCGGGATGGTGCTATGTTTTTCCCAAAGTAGTGGGCGTGGGTCACTGTCGGAATGGACGGCAGAGTAGTGGAATTATGGCTTGACGTGAGGAGCGTGCCTTGCGTCTCAGCCATGACGTCGGGAGTAGTCACTGTGATGCATTGCAGTGGGGCTTGTAGCGGATGAAATGTCTTGTTCACAGGGCTTGGTGTGGGCGTGTCACAGTTGAGGAAAGGAAGGCTTTGTTCCTGAATGTAAGAAGATGGAAATAAATTCAATGTAAAAAAAACATACAGAAAACCATGGCTTGGTCTGTTGCCTTTCATACATCAATTTGATGGTTGATTATAATATCAAAATGTTTATAATGTTTCAGTAGGCTAGGGAAGGACGATCTGTAGGGTGGTCTGAGGGTGTAGAGTCTCACGTACACCTTAGGGATGTCAAAGTACGGTTTTGGATTTCTCATTCCTCATTGCGAAGCTGCTTTTTTTTTTTTCCCCTGAGTTTTTCTCAGCACTGTATTTTTTAGCTGGGTAGCAATTTCTTCAGGACATTTAGAGACGTGGAGATGGTGCTGTCTAAGTTTGAGGTAGGAAAGATCAAGAGTTGAGTTTTGCCTGCGTTTTGGTGATACAGTAGCCGAAGCTCTCTCATCAGTTCTTCGGGTCACTTCACAGAAGCCATTTCTATCTGTGGAAGAGCAGCTGGTCTTAACAGCCATGAGAATGGGTCCTGGGGTGGAGAGTATTGATTTTCATCCCTGAAGCCTTTAAACAGCAAGACAGAAAGTTGTTTTTACTGAACTTTCTGTATTCGTTAACTTTATGGACTCAGAGGAAAACATAACAACTAAGACAGCCTTGTGAATACACTTATGTACAGTATGTCAGCTGCATTTTCTGGGGTCTAGCCTAATAGTAAAAAGAGAAAATGAAACTTGTAAAGTTACTGTTTATTACCTCTTCAAGAGTGAATCATTGACACTGGAAGTGAAAGAAAACTCTACAATGTTTGTTTGTTTTTTAAATAACACCCTGTACAAAGCAGGTGAGGTAATGCTGAAATAGATGTTTGCTGGTGCTGGTCTGTCCAGCATCTGTTAGAAAATATCAAGAAGTTGTCCCTAAGGAAAGTGTCTCCTGAATCAGACTGAAGGCAGTAATAGAGATTCTGTGGTTAAAACTTCTGCCTACGACAAAGTTCTGAGTGTTGGTGTTCCAACTCCTGTCTCCAAAAAAAGCGCAATACTTAGGTAATTAGGGGAATAGTCCATACAAGGAACAAAGATGTTCCATGCAAGTTCCACACTTTTTATGATTAATGAACAGTGCGAAGTGGTTTTTTTTTAACTCTTAACAAAAAAAAAAAAAGCTGGTATATTGAGTAATTTCTAGAAGTTACTGGATGGAAATTTTTGTTGTACACATAATGTTACTCATCTTCTGGAGCTAGTTCTTTGCTGAGGGCTTTAAGAGTTCATTTTACAGTTAGACCGGTGGTTTTCAGCCTTCTATCTGAAGGCCCAGAAGAATGTGCAGCGGTGGAAGGAATATCGATTAGAGCAGATTCAAGCCTCTGAGAGTTGTCTTTGTGCTCGCTGAGTCCATCAATGCTTTGGAGGTCTCCAGAACTTGAAACAACTTATATAGACTCTTTAAACTATATATATACAATAAATAAAGAAAAAAATAAACACTTCTCTCACTTCCATGCTTCTCTACATGGAAGCTAACAGTTTATTCCAGGAACGTTGCTGGCTTTACTGATTGCTTGCTCTGCACATTTATTCATGCATCGACTAGAGTTTTCTTTTAAAAAGCTGCCTAGCATATATTTGATCAAATTTAACTATGTTGATCCAATAGAATCCATCTAAGTCTTCCTTCCTGCAATGCTAAGGAAGTTATAAGCTGGTAAGAAAGCTGGTGTTCTGTTCAAATATTACTCCATGAGTCACCAATTCATTATTAAAACAGATGAAGTATCTCTCCTCTCCTCTCCTCTCCTCTCCTCTCCTCTCCTCTCCTCTCCTCTCCTCTCCTCTCCTCTCCTCTCCGTTGGTAGGGAGGCCAGACATTCAGATCTTTGACTCCTGGGATCCCTTTTCAAGGCGTTAAGAATTTTTCATGTTTAGTATGTCACATTTCCAGAAGCTGTAATGGATTGAAATGATAGGTTACATGACAGACATGATAGTTTTGTGATTTGGGCATAACTTCCTTTGTGTTTTTGATTTTGTCCTGACCTGTTATTCAGGATTCAGCTGACTCCAGGTTTGTGTCCTAGCATTCAAATTCTGCTGGCCTTAAAAACGGCTTCGTCCCTGATAGCAATGACTTCTGACAATAGCTGTATTACGTTGTAATTACAATAGTGTAAAAAACCCACAACCCAAACCAACAAACAAATCCAACAGGTAGAGAGCTCGTGAGAAAAGACCCAGGTCCCTTTTCATAGACCTCGTGCTGGTAGTCAGTCTGTTGAGAGGTTGTTATCCTCTGGATAATAAAATGGATTTCTTTAGGAAAAATTGTCTTTGCTGAGCCTTTGTATGCAACTCTACCACTCTTGGAGAATCTGAAGCCCAAAGGTCTGTGAGGTTGCTGAGTCCTTTCCACAGGGAAAAAGGATCAAGGGCATGACATTTGCACTTAACATCCATGTTTCTAACTCTTTCTCTGTCTTTGACCTGCTTGCTCCTTTCCTAATTTTCCAATTCTGAGTGGGAATCAACAGGGCAGGAAGTTGGAGGCGGAATGTGCTCAGTAGAATTGGCTTTCCCTGATAGCCGCCTGAACAGGACCTCTGGAAAAGGAACCTTCTGTTTCAGGACTCTGACGCATCAACAGTGTGATGTCCTGCCGGTGCATTGGGAGGGTACCCATTTGGCTTTGTGGTTTCTGCAGGGAGCTCTTGTATGGAAGCGACTTGCTCGGGGCAGTAGTCTCTCTCACCACACGTACAATTAAACTGGGCCAAATAGAGAAGTTTTGCCAGCTAGGTGGAGCTCCCCCACTAAGTTTATTCTTGCCTTGATTTTGTACAGCCTTAGTCACTATCACTAAATCTGTAAGTTCCTTTAATAGATGCCCAGTTTACAAAGAAAAATAAAATCAAAATGTGGGAGAAGCTTTCTCCTTGTGGACTTTGCCACAGATGGAGGCAAGCACATAGTAAACTGGAGTGGTACGGATCTGCACTGTTGTTGAGGCTGTATCTCTCTGTGGTGTTTTCGTTCAGTGCAAACCTGGAAGCGCTGGCAACACTTTTCAGTAGTTTTATTCCTGGATATTAGAATTCAAAAAATACCTTGTGATGACTCAAACATAGCCAGGGGGTTACTGTAAGGTAAATTTACTGCTTAACTGTAAAGAACACCTGTTCTTGGCAAACCTTATGCTTCCCACAAAGAGTGAGTCCCCAAGCCTGGCATCCTTTATTTCCATACTTGGTGGGTCTCCAGAGAGCACTGTATGGAGTGAATTCTGTCATTGTGTAACAAGGATGAGCCCTCCTACTGCAGCCTGAGGTGTGAGGATCAGATGAGCTTCGTCATGCTTTTTTATGCTGTCTCCACAGGGAAGAATCTGTGGGACATTTTAGGCAACCACATCATTTTTTTGTTATACCTTTAGTGATACTGAAGACACTTAGTCTTCAGTAGTTTTCGGTAAATACACAAAGTGAAGCTTCGTGTATGGTTTGGTTAATGGTTCAGGAAGAAAAACAGAATCTAGGTTGCTGTCTTACAGGGAATTTGGATTTTGGAAAGACACAATTGCTTTGTTGTGGCTCTGAGGGGAGCCTAACGTATATCCTCATCGGTGTTCAAAGTAATGGGTCCGATTTTGCTAAAAGCATGCACGCGGTCTGTTACTGTTGCTCAGCTGCTGAACAGTAATTCAGTATGCTACAGTAATGTGTTTATTTGCTGTGATACCCATACGCTGGAGTAAAAAGTTATGGTTCTGAATTTGAAATGTAATAAAATAGTGCTAGTAAGAAGCTAATTTATTTTTCCACAGGGCTACTTTTTGACGTAAAAGTGAACTTTTTAAGGAACATACTGAAGTATAATTAAGTAAAGCTTTTGGGAAAAAGAAGAGGAAATAGTGAACAAATAACTCTCTGTGCCAATAATCAGAGACATTTGTTTGAAACCAGGTCTATTTAACAGAAATTTACATAAGTGTGTAATATGACACTAGTCTGTAGACTTTTATGTGAGCTTGGGCGGAACATATTCAACCACTAGTGATCATTGTTTCAATTCACCAAATAACCAGTTAAAAGGAGAAAATCAGTACCATGTTGTAGCATTAATAACGGCAGTAGAAGAGTTTTAGATTGAGGTGAGTCCTTTTTTTTCTTTTTTTTTTCCCTGAGGATATGCAGACAGTAATCTAATGGGAAAATATCTTTAATTCCACACTTTACAGTGTGAGAAAAGTTTAAAGAGTTTGAAGAATCCTTTTAGGTCAGATGAAGCCAATCTCTGAGATACCTGCTGATCAATTTCTGAAAAACCGTGCTCTGGGGAGTAGCAACCTTTCATCAGTTAATGTGTCATGTTTTAATTACTAATGGTTGCACATATACACATTTTATCACAACTTATGGAGAGCATGGAAGACAAAATACCAGAAGGAGAAGGGAGGGATTCCGAGGAGTCATCAGAAAGCAAGTTTCACATGCCTGACTGCAGTGGTAACTACATTTATGATGTTGTGGAAAGAAGGATATTTCAATGCAATGCTAATTTAATTTTATAAATACAGAATGTTTTACCATGAAACCAAATCTATTTTTATATATTTGTTATTCCAATAACACTGGAAAATAGTTGACCCTAAACCCTATGTAATTGTTAAAGCTTAGCAGCCTGTGCATTTATTTACAACTGTCATTCCATTCACTTATTAACTGAAAATTTTTTAGCAGAGTGTATAGAGTGACTAAATTAAGCATTCTGTACATTCCCATGACACTGTAGACCTAAGCTGAGCACATCTAAATTTTGGAGAAAGATGAGGGTTTGGGGCCTCAGTCTCAAGGAGCAGATTCAGTCCTCTACAATCCTAAGTGCACCTTTCCAGCAGATGATTTTGAGCTAAGGAGTGACCTGGAACTCATTGTGTACCATTGGCTGTTGGTTCAAGGCAAATATGCGATGCATGACCTGCATCACTGATTCGGTACCTGTGCCAGTACTATAGAACTGGTCACACCGGTGCATTCACTATCAGGATTGCCACTTAAAATAAACAAAGTATTTGACTTCTTCCTCAGCAGAGCTATGCAGGAAGACCTTCGTGTTCTGCACACAGTCACCAGAATATGTCAATACAAGTGTGCTACTTTTCACAGAACCATAGAATGTTTTGGGTTGGAAAGGACCTTAAAGACCATCTAGTCCCAAACCCCCTGCCATGGGCAGGGACACCCTCCACTAGACCAGGTTGTTCCAAGCCTCATCCAGCCTGGCCTTGGACACTTCCAGGGATGGGGCATCTATACCACACCTTCTCTGGGCAACCTGTTCCACTCCCTTACCACCTTCATCATAAAAAATGTCCTCCTTGTGTCCAATCAAACCCTGTCCTTTGTCAGTTTAAAAATATTGCCCCTTGTCCTACCACTACAGGCCTTGGTAAAAAAATTCAACTCTACGTATTAGGCCTTGCAATGTAGTGCCTCATTATACTCTAGAATACTTTGAAAAGCTGTACCTAAGGTTCACCAGGAGTGTCATGATATTATGTGTCTAGGGGGAGAAGCATTAGGTTAAAAACAAAATGGCAAAGATGTAAAATAGGTATATGAGAGCAACTTATTTTTTTATATGTCACTTAATGAGTTTCTCTGCTTCTGAAGCCAACATGTTAGTGTTAGCTAGTGATGTTGTATTTGTGTAGACACACAGCAGGGGATTTAAATGACATCGTATGACCTGGTAATGTTTCAAACCAAACAGTGGGGCCATACATTTGATTGGAGAAGAAATTTGTTACTAAATAGTCTTATAGGAACCTTGTAAACTAAAGATAATGGTAGTTTTGCCTTCAGGTTCATCACTGATGCAACTGAATAATTTTTTATCTGTTTGCGTATGGTGTTGCTTTCATACCGGCGGACTGTAATGCGGTTGCAGAATAATGAACCAAAATATTCAAGCTTTGCCTGATGCCCTTTTATTTTTCATACCATTGCCACAGAACACGAGTGTGTATCTCAGTACTTGTAAGATGACAGAATAACAGCATGCCCCTGTTGGAGTCAGGAGCCAGACTTCCATCAGTGAGGCAAGTAGAGATTTATATGTATCTCTGTATTAATGGCAGGGGAATCCTCATCCTTGAGGCAATACGTAGGTAAGAGGTTACAAATCAGTATCTTCAGATCTCAGTAGTTCACCCTGGAGTGGATGCCTTGCAGGCTGAGCAGGGCTAAATACTGGATCCTGACAGGCATTGTTTACCTCTGAGTCACAGTTGCTTCAGACTGTGGTGACAGCCGCTGACTTCGCAAATAGCTGGGCTGGTTTGGGATGTTAAAATATCATCTCTTCATTACCGATCTTACTGCTGAAGAGTACCACCCTGGTGAATCTTGTAATGGAAATAAGTGTGCTTACTTCATCCAGGACAGGCCCGGAGAGAAGGTTGGATTAAAGCAGCTGATAAACTTGTGGACTGGACCAATGCGAATGAGGGTGGGCTCGTACAGTCCCTTCTGGTAGTAGGAGTAACCTGCAACTCATGGGTTATGAGGAGCAACCAGGAGTGGTAGCAACTTCATCCTACACAAGTAGATCTGAAAGAGGATACATGTATGCAGAAAAGCTTGTTCTTACTCAGACTGCTACTGCTTCAATTTATATTGGTATGGGAAAAAGAATACAACTTCCCCTTCTCCAAACACCATTATTACTAGTTTTGTATTTTAGCTATAAGCGGTGCCAGTATAATGAATTAATATCCAGATTGATATCTCTGTGCTAGGAGGTCTGCATTTACCTGACAGTTTTGCTAATAACGTCACACTCTTTACTGAAATTGTTACGTGGGTAGAAAGAAAAGCCTTAAAAATTACATAGGTAAGCGTTTCTGTGGTTTCTCAGCAATATTGCTCTAGATAGGTAAATAATTTAACATGTTAAGTCAGAATATCTTCTTTTTTTGAATAGTGTGGACAACTCATGATAAGTGCAGTAGGATAAATAGGACAGATTCTTGTTTTCACCTTTGCTGCAGAGTACAAATATTTAAAAGGTGTCTTGATCCTTTGTCTACTGTGTATTGGTTTTGTTTCTGGCCTGCATTTTGCAAAGTGAGACGCAGAAAAGGAAGTGAAAAGTATTTGACAACTTGAACGAGTTTTAATATCTGGCAGATTTGTTGCAATATCTGTACAGGAGCCTGTGGGGAACATGAGTATTCTGAGAAGTTTCATGCCTGCTTAAATGCTATTGTACGTTTACTTGTTTAGCATCACCAAATGGAGTGGCCTGCCACCTCAAAACTGAGGACTAGAACACTGTCCTTCAGAATGACTGTAGTTTACAGACAGTTTTTTCATATTTCTGTATACTATTTGATTAATACCTTTTTTTTTGTTGTTGTTGTTTTCAGAGTACATTTTAAAAGCATCGTGAGAGAGATATATATTGTGTAACACTTGCTGAAGAGATTATACCTAGTTGGGGGTAGAAGGGGGATTTCAGAAGCATTTCACTATAAAGAGACTATTTCACATCACAACATCTTGCTTCAAAGGAAATTCCCTCATGAAATGTATTAGCACAATGAAGGTGATTGCTGCCTTTGTATCACATATTTAAATTAACTCCTCAGACCTAATTCAAAGGTTATAAAGGTAGCAAACAATAAAATGCAGAAGAAACTGCAGTTTACATATTTGTGAGGTGAGGAAAAAATACAAAAAAAGTGATGATGAGATTAATATGGCTGGGTGCAGATAAAGTGTGTAGTATCATGCTGTGTGTAAGTTGAAGAGGATTTTGAGGGAATGAGGAGCTAGCAGCAGGTGTAGATTTTTGTTTGTGATGATGGGTCTGGTAAGTGAAGAAAAATACATGACATAGTTTCTCTGATATTAACAGTGCCATGCTTGCTTACAGCGGCAGGTTGTCCTGCACTTTTGGTAACAGTGGTAGTATCAGCTGGATAAAACGAATTATGCACGTTTCTCCACAGTCTTTAACTGCAACTTCTTCTGCTTCTCTGTTGTCTACTGTTGTCTGCACTGATGAGTGCTACTAATGTGACTAACATTCCCCAAAGCAGTATTTATGGGACTCTTACACTGTGCTAGGGCAAGAGGCTGTTTTAAGGGTGTTCAGTATCTCTGATGGGGTAGTTTTCAACAGTAACAGATTCTGTTAAAGTAACGACAATTCACAGAACATAGGGCCAGTACTTCACATCATTGTTTTTCTTCTTGCTGACAGTTTTCCTTCCTGTGTCCGCAAAGAAATGTCATTCATCCTGGGTAGTGCAGGAAAAGGCAAAAAGGTGAAAATAGTAGTGCTAAGGACAGGAAAAGGATAGGAAACCAACACTCTGTTAAGACAAACTAAGACTTTTTGACATTTCAGAACAGTCAGTGATTCAGCTTCTCAATACACTGTTTGTCCCCAGCTTTCTCAAATTGGTAAGTTTCTACTGTGTCCCTTATCATATTTTATGCGTACCAGTGCAAAATTTCTAATGAGTGAGGAAGTGTGGTAGACAGCAGGTCTAATCTGGGTTACAATGCTAATTCTCAGAGAAGCAGCAAAATTGATTCTGATACTAACTCCAGGAACAGCTTTGCTTTGGTTTCTAAAAAGAGATACCTTGGGATACATTCAAGGTCAGGTGTGTGTTGTATTGATGGAGACATTAGGAGGTGGTATGTTCTCCCACTGCACATCCAGGAGAGAGTTAGGTTAGTTTTTCAAAAGATGTTAATGTAGAGTTGGTAAAATCATGAGACAGGCATCAAACGTGCATCCAAATCTGATGCTAGCTGTTACACAAAAAACCCGTGACTTGTAGCATCTCCATCTCAGAAAATACCCAAATTAACATGAAAGGTCCTACACGTCCTGTCAGTCACCTCATGCAGCATTTGTAAGTCCATAATCACATTTTTTTCTTTAATGAATAAATTAAATATGTAAAGAGTCCCCATATTGGCTGCAGTACCAGAAATGGGTAGAATGTACAATAGGATGTGGTAGGAAGAAATATGACCTTTATGGGGATAGTTTTTGGTTTGTCCATAAGTGAAGGCTAGGTTGGGAGCAGAATAATACCACCTCTGAGATGTACCTTCAAGTTTAAGCACTTGAGGGTACATCACATACCTGCTGAATGGCTCTGTGTTTCTGTGACTTACCTGTGTCGCAACTACCAGCTGATCTAAATTTGTAGGAATATTTCTTCCATCTTAAAGTCACAATGAACATGTCTCAGAAAGGCATCGTTTCCCTTTTGGCACTTGGGAGGAATAGCCATGATTAAGAGCAGTTTCTTAGCTCTGTAATGCTCCGGGCATTGCGGAAACCACAGCGTGGTTTCAAGCATACAACATCCTGGTCACTCACTCCATGAGCGAGCAGACTGGTAAGAGAGAGAGCAGGATGGACATCTGTAGCAACATTAGCCGTAGTGAGCTCTTCTTGGTTAAAGGATAATCTTCTAGTCAGGCTTGCTGCATAGTCAGCAGTTGGGAACACCACCACTTTCTTTTCAAGTGGCCTCAAGTAAATGACAGGAGACTTGTAGGTGTCAAAATCCATCGTTCTCTTCCTTAACCACAGATGTCTTACGCAAGATGATATCAGGCAACCTAGATGCAGTAAAACTAAGTAGGGAAAATGTTGGGCAATACTTGCTGACATCACATTCGCTAGACTTAGACCATATGTGGTTGCCATCAACTGAAGTATGTAAACTGTACTGAGCTGTGGTGTGCTGCGAAGGTTAAGGCTAGTCATGCTGGAGCTCTAGCACAAAGTCTTTTGAAGGAGGTCCACCTCTGTGTCAGGCATTCGATACCCAAAAGAACAGAAAAGGCAGAAGTTTTCTCTAGGCAGGGAAGTCCATGTCGTCAGGGTGGTCATCACGCTGAGCGTTAGTGCAGCTCTGGAACCTGCTGCTCTTCAGAAGAGCCAGCGCCTTGATGGAGAAGGGGAACCCTGATGAGGGCAGATGCATGTTGTAGCTTTAAGTCTGTAAAGGGACACCAGGCAGAAGTGTCTTCTGGAAGGCATCCCTGCCCATGGCAGGGGGGTTGGAACTAGATGATCTTTAAGGTCCCTTCCAACCCAAACCATTCTATGGTTCTTTGACGGGAGCTGGAAAACTCTGCCAGGAGTAGGAGGATGGGGGGAAAGTGGTTTAAGGTAGTAGTTCACAAAGTTTTTGATTGATGGATGCCTGTTAGGCTCATTCTTTCTCTGGTCCTGCCACTGAACTGTTTCATCAAACCTTTAAAAGTGATACTGTTGAAAACAGTGTTTTAATAGAGCTTTGTGGGCCAGCCTTAGAGCGTTTAGCCTGGCCTGGTGCACCATACTTTAGGAGTGCCTTCTTAAGGGGAATTCTGGTCTACTTATTGTAACAAAGTTCTCAATTCATTGTCAGAAGACTGAAACTCTTTTGGGGATTCTGCACTATTGTCATTTGACATGGTGGCTGTCGGGGATTGTGGATGGTTTAGAGGCATATGGGGGGTATTGGCCTATCACAGATTCCCTGGGAGCTGCTGTGTGCCATGGGGGGCCTTGGAGTCTATTCTCTCTTGCAGAAGGGGCATGCTCTGCCACCCCCAAGGAACAATAATGTTCAGACAAAGAACATTTTTTTCCAGATCTCTTTTGCAAACATGGAGCTGAGTGTAGAACCCTTTCTGAGCCAGGAGGGAGCTGCAGAATTTTGTGTAGCTGCTGTACCGTGATGCCAGAGTGAATGTCAGGCAGAGGCTTCTTTGGGGGGGCAATGTTTTGGGACCATCTGAGTGCAGATGGGTCTTGCTACTCTAAAACCAAAATAAGAGCTTCTGAACCCTAAATAGAAGGTTTTCCATCCTTGTCATTAAAAGCAATTCCACTGAATTATGGAGACATGAGTAAAAGCAAAGCATTTAGAAAAGCAGCATGAAGTGCTCTGAAGCCATAGAAGGAAGTCTGATTCCTGAGTAAATAAGCTACTTTTGATGAAATTCCAGGAGAGCTACTGCACCACTGAGATCAGCTGTGGGTCTACACCAGGTGTGGAATGTATGGGAGAAAGACACAGACGTGTTCTCTCAAGTGACATCTTTTTAGGGGATGGTCAAATGATACAGAATGAGCAGATGTACCACCTTGCCACTACCAAAAAGATGAGATCCTGTACCCTTCTCTCTCTTTCTTTTCCCATCATATACTTTGTGGTTTCTCTGACACTTGTATCTCTCCAGGAGCTGGTTTAATTCACCTATAATGCCATTTATGTTGTGGGTAGTTTTCTGATATTTGAGTCAATCAGGTAGGTCATAGAAGAGACATGCTACAGCCATAAAAAGTGACAGTGGATTATGTAGCTTTGAGCAGGGGAGAAGGAAGACAGGAGCTGGGACATAGAAAAAGAGAAGCAGGAGAGGAAGAAAGGGGAAGATAAACCTCCTACTTTCAGCTGCAGGGAACCATTTGTTGTGTTTATCTACCCATCAAACTTATGCTGTGGCTTTATGCTTTATGCCACTTAAAACAATTTTTTTCAATTAAAATTAAAGAGTTTTCCTTACTAATTTTTGTAAAGGCCTTTTTTACTTTTTTTGTTGTTGTTGTTGTTGCATAAGGAACTGATAGGTAAACTGCATTTTTAGCTCTTCACATGCCTGAATTTTCTTGAACTTTGCTGAATTTCATGACCTAGATGTGGCCTTCTTTTGTTTCATGAGGTATGTTCCACATCTTCTTTAATTAATTTTTTTTCCCACATGAATGATTTAATCTTTAATAAAATTTTTAACTAAAAAAAGGGTAGTTAAGTAGAAGTCAAACAGCAAGAAAATACTGAGTATCAGCCATATGAGACTCAGTTGTAAAATGTGGAGTAAACTTCACTGCTTTACTGTGTACAGTTGTTCCTGTGGAGATTCAGATTAGAGCAAGAAGAGATGGGCCATAAATACAATGGTCTTTAGAAGCAATGACTAATAGGGAAAGGCAGGTCAAATATCAACCAACAATTTTAGCCTCAGTCCCATGAGGATTATACACAAGCAACTAAATATAGAAGCATTCTCCTAAATTCAGACTAATTAAGGCCAGATAGTGGTTCAGATCCCACTAGGAAAAGTGGTCATATAATTTCCTAAGTCTGATTTCTTGTTCTTAGTTAAAAAATCTATTTGAATGACTGATAGCTTCAACACTGTTGACCACAACAAAAAACTGTCCCTTTCACCCAAGACTGCAGACTTTTCTTCACCGCTGAAGATCCTTCTCTCTGTAATAGAACCTTGGGAAAACCTGAGTTTTAAATTTTGAACCATTAGACTTCCTATGTACTCTGTTATTTAAAAATTGTGTTCCTCAAACGATAACAAAATCCAGCAACAACTAGACCCCTTTTTAATGGTACAAGCACTAGTGACGCAGGCATCCTGCCTTTAGACTTCAGAACATCTGTAGGGGAGTGGTTCTTTCTGTCCTGGGAGTGAGTAAAGAAACAGAAATTGAACAAAAATCTGTAAGAATCCCATATCTTTACAGCCGTCTCAGACTTTTGGCCATGTACCCTCACTACTGGCCCTTGAGAGTCTTTTGCATACAACTTTGATGCAGCTATTTCAGGGTTCCTTTTCCCTTTACGTGCCAGCTCATAACGGCTCTAGCTCTTTGGATGGGACTAGACTCTGGGGTTTTTGTCTTTAAATGGTTGTTACTTATAATTACTGGTAAATGAAAGTTTTCAGTGGGCACCCATACAGCTGGCAGTGAGATGGGACTAGGGGCAGACAGACCCTCTGGCAGAAAAGGGGCTAGAGCACTGTGACTTGGGTGCAGTGAAGGTATGACCTGGTATCAGGGACAAGGGGATGAAGATGGGGTCACACAGAAGAGTAACCGGAGAGGAAGAATGGTAAATGCTGTTATGAGGTGCACGTGGAAAATGAAGAGCTTGAGGAAAAGGGGGTATTGGGAATGTGGCATGTTACAGCAGTTACACTGCTTTAATCTGTCAGTATGGTGTGACAGGGAATGAACGGGATCCACATTTCTGCCGTTTCTTACACATTCTTGTCATATTGGCTGGTTTGCAGGCATACATCAGAGCATTCATTTGAATTTTTTTATTTATATCTGAAATCTGCTTTAGAGGAATTTGTAGATCCTTCAGCATAGACATTTTCTTCCTTTGTCTTTGTAAAAGCAAAGATCAACCCACAACCTTTCATATTTCTTAACTAATTTTGTATTGAGATGTTTATTACATCTTTCTTGCCTGGGGAAAATCCCATTTGTCTCGAGTGCACAGTAGTTTCTTCTGTTTCCTGTGAAAAGCTGTGCTTCTCAGTAGGCTGTGCTTCAAAGATATTTGCTCTAAAATGCAGGCTTCATGCAGTTTGCTCTATCCTATCTGCTTTAAGCAATTGCATAGTAAGAGCTTCTCCTAAAACAAACAAACAATGCCTTTTACAAGCTGAGTATCTTTATAAAGGTGTTAATGGAGAAGTGTAAATGAAAAGAAATTAAGCTGATGATACAGTTTAACCTACTTTTTAAACTTATTTTAAACTTAAACTTCAAGTAAGTAAAAAGGTTGGAAAGGGAGGGTGAGGAAAAGGAACTCTCGCTCTTTCTTCCTCTCTTTCCAGCTTGTTTACTCTGTACATGTGCCAGCACAGTGTGGGTATTCAGTTTCACTCTTTTCATAAGAGTTTTATACAGACATGCACTGATTTTTTTTAGTTCTATGATTATTGTGTATGTTAGTAGAGGAAGTGGAACCTGTTTAAAAAGTAGAGGATCCATACTGTAAAGCCACAGAAAATATCTCAGGGGATTTAGGGACAGATGTGGGTTTTGTCCCATTTCAAACCAACTTTAAATTGGTTAGATTTCAGCGTGATGTAGTCCCTTTGAAGAGGTGGCTGCAACAGCCTGTACATCTGTGAACTGCTCTGAGTGTGACTCCAGGGCATGACAAACTACTTTTGGCTGATAATAGGAGTAGCTTTACAACTTTTAACTCGGGCAGCACACACCCCCTTTTTGTCATGTATGCTGGCTAACATACGATGGGGGAACAGAGTAATGATTCTCTGGATATCTGATCAATCACAGGAAATAGCTGGCACACGGTCGTTGCTAGTCTTTAATCTGAGATGGGTTGCATGGGAGAATTTTCTTACTTATTCTCTCCTTGGTTATAACCTAGCCTTGAGGTTTGTTTCTCTAGATAACATCTGATAAGAGATTAAGGACATGATAAGAAGCTTTTTTATATGAAATTTAAGAGGCCATTAACATTCCATTGAATTGTAAAATTGTCAAGCTAAAAACAGCTCTCCTGGTGTTCTGCACAGATGCAATAGCAGATCGCTGACTCACAGGAAATGATTCAGTCAACATTTCTAAACTTTCAATGTGTGTTTTATGGAAGAAACTTGATGTAAATGTTTAGACGGTTATGGTTTTGGAGATAAATATTGCAATTTTATGGAGTTTGGGGTTTGACGTACCAGAATTGTGATGCATAGTTGTCAATTTACTGAACAGCTAAAGCTGTTCAATTATTGTATTCGGTTCCAGTGGGGGGATGTGTTTTCTTTGGCTAATAAAACGTGGTGTCATATTTGGGCATAACAGATTACACATCAGAAAACAGAAGGAAAAATAATTTTTAATGATGCGGGACTCCCTCTGCACTGCTGCAGGAGAACTTGTGTAGGTGTCCACACAGTTGTCCTTAGTTTCTTGTCCCCTCATCCTGTAAATACAGCACTTCAGTCATATGACCTCTCATAGCAGGTTATCCTCTATGATCTCACTGGGATAAACTGCTTATGAAGGTTCGGTTAAAATGTTTCCTCGCTCATTTTAATTTCATTAATTGCAACAGACAGAGAGTTGGCAACTCAAAATTCACTTGTTCTTAAGTTGCTTGCAGTTAAAGCGTTTCTTGTATTTTTCAAATATCTTGTTTCAATAGGATTTTCTGAAATGTTTTACTTGTTAAGTTTACTCCCTACAACTACCTGAGAGGAGGTAGTAGCAAGGTGGTGTTGGTCTCTTTTCCCAGGTAACAAGTGATAGGATGAGAGGAAATGGCCTCATGTTGTGGCAAGGGAAGGATTAGATTGGATATTAGGAAGAATTTCTTCACTGACAGAGTTGTCAGGCATTGGAACAGGCTGCACAGGGAGATGGTTGAGTCACCATCCCTGGGGGTATTTTGAGAGATGTGGGGATGAGGTGCTCAGGGACGTGGTTTAGTGGTGGACTTGGCAGTGCTGGGTTAACACTTGGACTTGATGAACTTAAAGGTCTTTTTCAGCCTAAATGATTCTGTGATTTTAAGTTGAATGGACCTGCAGTGTGCTATGGCTTAAAGAACATTAAATCAGTATTACAGTTACTGTACAAAACTATACCTAGGCATTCTTTTGTGAACCTGAAGTAGTACTAGTAAAGCCAATGTAGATTCTCTGGATTTACACTGATTTAACTGAGAACAATCCAGGTCTAAACAATAATATCCACGATTGAAATATAAGCAGTGAAGCAGGTATTTAGAGTTCTTATTCTTGTCATTAAATATGCTGTGGCAGGACTTCTAAAAAAGACTGGTGCTAGCACTAACATGATAGACAATTTGCAGCCCCAACCACGTAATTTTCATGTGCCTAACCTGTCCTTACAGACATATAATCCCAGGAGACAGCTTCTGTGGGTAGGCAAGTGTCTGCTCGTATGTGGGAATTGGTATTTGGACCTGAGATAGAGGAAGGACTACAGTGTGTTTAAGGTTTCTGGCTGTGACACGAGGACAGGCACGTCAAAACCAGTAACGTCTTTGTGGTTCTAGATTCCCACCTAGAGGTGGGCTAGGCTAGTCCAAAATGGAAAGAGAGACCCCTTTGAATGTCCCTGTGACATTGAATGGTCAGGATGAATCAGTCACCCTAGACAACGTAGGGCGCATGCTGACCAAAGAGTTCGGTTCAGTCTGAGTGATGCTGTGCCGGGTGCTGTTGCCCAGGCACTGGTAGGGGAGGCTGCAGGGGCCTCTGAGAGGAGAGGCCGGGACTGCCCCATGCTGGACACAGATGGTTCCAACTTGTTCCAGCCAGCTCCAGCAGACCCACCGTAAGGCACCACTGAGTTCTGCAGCCACAGTGGTGGCACCTTGGGGAAAGCCTGTGTAAGGAAGGGCAAAATGCTGCCCAGCACTGAGGGGTGAGGAGAAATGTGAGAGAAACAGCCCTGAGATGACAGTGCAGGAGGGAAGGGGGTGTTCCAGGCGTCCTGACAGACATTCCCCTGCAGCCCCTGGAGAAGACCACGATGACACAGGCTGTCTCCCTGCAGTCCCTGGAGAACCATGATGGAACCAGATCCACCCTGCAGCCCATGGAGGACCCCATGCAGGACAGTTTTATCCTAAAGGAACTGCAGCCCGTACGAAGGGCCCAAGCTGGAGCAGTTCATGAAGGACTGCAGCCCATGCAGGGGACCCAGCTGGAGGAGGGAGAAGTGGCAGAGAGGAGCTGTTGTGGGCTGCCCGCAGCCCTCACTCCCCATCCCCTGGCACTGCTCGGGGAGGAGGTAGAGGAGTCGAGGATGAAGGAGTGAAGGTGAGCCTGGGAAGAAGGGAGGACTGGGGGGAAGATGTTTTTACTTTAATCTTGTTTCTCACCATCCTACTCTATTTTTAATGGGTAATAAATTAATTTTGCCCAGGTTGAGGCTATTTTGCCCATGACAATAGTTAGCATGTGATCTCTCTGTCCTTATCTCGACCCATGAGCTTTCTCCTCTTATTTCCTCCCTCTTGTCCTGCTGAGTAGGGGGAGCGAGAGAGAGGCTGGGTTGGCCTGTGGCAGCTGGTGAAGTTCAACCCACCACAAATGCATTTTATTCGCCCAAAAATATGCTATGTAATTCCTGATGATGAAATCTGTGATGTCAGATTGCTTTCAAGGGAAATGTAAAAAGGAGAGAAGGGAAGCAGATCTAATATTGAATAGATACTCAAATGCAAACCAAACACAAGCAGCTTTCACTGAAAATTGTCTTGAAAGGTTTGTGATGACAATATTTCTTGATTATTATATTTTTTAATCTCCAGGGTGGTTTTTTTTTTAAGTAGAAGTCAATAAACGGTTAAAGAATCACAATGCAAATGACATGTCACAAAAAAAACCCCAAAGCTTTACAAATGAAGATAAGTTTCCTTTGTTCAAGAGCCTGTAATAGCTAGCTTTGAAACTTCAACCCTGCAGCTTTTGCGTTTCCTTTTAAAAAGTTTAAACTCAGTATTAGTGTGGCCACTTGTGATTGCACACAGTCAGTCTGAATGGACAAAGAAACAAATCCTTCTAGGGCTTACGCTATGTATTCTGTTTTGTAACTTACAGCATCTTCTTTTGAAAACTGCAATATTCTCTCTGAAATTTCACAGTCAGCAGTTGGGCAGAAATAAATTATTTTTACAACTAAACAAAAAAATCCTTAAGATTCACTGATAGATGCAATGAATTGAAACTTAAAGAAGCTGCTATTCATTAACTTGACACACTTGCATTCCTTACTTACCTATAAATCCTTTCCAGCATAGCTATTTCCAAATAATATTACACAGAATCACAGAATGCTGAGGGGTGGAAAGGACCTTCAGAGACCATCTAGTCCAAGCCCTCTGCCAAAGCAGGTTCAGCTGGATCAGGTTGGACAGGAACACATCCAGCCAGGTTTTGAGTATCTCCAGAGAAGGAGACTCCACCACCTCTCTGGGCAGCCTGTTCCAGTGCTCTGGCACCTTCAGAGTAAAGTTCTTCCTCATCTTGAGGTGGAATTTCCTGAGTTCCAGTTTGTTCCCGTTGCCCCTTGTCTTGTCGCTGGGCACCACTGAAGAGTCTGGCCCCATCCTCTTGACACCCACCCTTTAGAGATTTATCAGCATTGATGAGATCCCCTCTCAGTTTTCTCTTCTCCAGGCTAAACAGACCCAGCTCCCTCAACCTTTCCTCATGCGAGAGGTGCTCCATTCCCTTGATCATCTTCATAGCCCTCTGCTGGCCCCTCTCCAGTAGGTCCCTACCTTTCTTGGACTGGGAAGCCCAGAGCTGGACACAGTACTTCAGAAATGGCTTCGCTAGGGCAGAGTAGAGGGGGAGGATAACCTCCCTCAAACTGGTGGCCACGCTCTTTTTAATGCAACCTAGGATACCATTGGCCCACAACCTGTATCGGTGCCTGGGGTTATTCCTCCCCAGGGGCAGGACCCTACACTTGCCCTTGCTGAACTTCACTAAGTTCCTCTCTGCCCAACTCTCCAGCCTGTCCAGGCCTCGCTGTATGGCGGCTCAGCCTTCTGGTGTATCAGCCTCTCCTCTTGGTTTTGTGTCATCATATTCACCTTTCCTGCAGAGTACTTATTACTATTAATATAAAATTAGCTTAAAGTAAGTAATCTAAGGATTGTTGTAGTTAAGGTAGAATACAGAAATGGTTCAAAAGGTATATATATAAGAAGTACTGTGACCCATATTTATCAAACTAGCTCAAAAGGTAGTAAGTTGATTTTTTGAGTATATGGTTTCTGTAAGTTCTTACACGTCTGTCCTAGCCAAAGATATTACAATACCGAATGAAAAAATATACACGGCAAGTGGAAGACCCTGAAAAAGTGACAAACAGAACACATTTATCTTTTTCATCTAATCAGATTTTAAATGTATCCTGAATTATATAATCCACCTCTTTAAGCTAAATTGTAGTAAAATGAGTCTGCAATAGCAGAGCAAAACAGAAAGGAGGAAAATGTTAAGCTCCCGATTAAGAATCATCATGGGATTATCTGTTGTAATGAAGTTAATAGACATTCGGCAAGGATGAATGCCAAGTCCGGCACCTGGGAAGGAGGGACCCTGTGGAGGAGCACAGTCTGGGGACAGAGTGACAGGGAGAAGCTCTGTGAAAGGACCTGGGAGATCTGGTGGGCATCAGACTGGACGAGATCCGGCAGTCTGTCCTGCCAGCAAGGGAGGCCAACAGCACCCTGGGCTGCAGCAACAGGAGAGCAGTCAGGAGGTGGAGGAAAGTGGTTATTCCCCTTTACTCAGTGCTTGTTAGACCACATTTGGATACTGTGTTCAGTCTGGGCCCCTTGAAGACAAGAGAAACAGTGGTCAACTGGTGTGAGTTCAGTGGAGGGCCACAGTCAGGGAGCTGGAGCACTTGTCTGGTGGAGAGAGTCTGAGGGAGCAGGGCTTGTTCAGCCTGGGGAAGAGATGGCCCTGAGGGGCCATAGTTAGGGGAGTGATAGCACTCCCCTAACTGCCACAAGATCACTGAGAAGGTGGAGCCTGGCACTTCTCAGTGGCTCAGTGTCTGAGAACAAGGGGCAGCAAGCAAAAATTGAAACAAGAGAGGTTCGTACTGGGTGTGAGGAGAAATCTTTTCACTCTGAGGAGACTTGGATAATTGGAACAGGTTGCCCAGAGGAGGTCGTGCGCTCTCCATCCTTGGACTATTTTAAGACCAGATTGGATAAAGGCTTGAGTAACCTCAAGGCTCATCCTGCTTCCAGCAAGACATTGGACTAGGTGACCTCCTGAGAACCCTTCTAGCTTGAATTATACAGTGATTCTAACTGATTTTATTATTGCTACTTTCTTTTCTGTAAGAGGTTGAAAGACTGTTGTAAAAAGTGTCCTTTCCAGAGTTTATATTCAGTCTTGTTTCAGTTTTAAGTACTTTTCACTTCTGCTAAATGTGATTTGATATACATGAAACAAATTGTGTCTAACACAGAAGACTTCAAAGTTTTTGTTTGCATGATCTCAAAACATTTAGATAATCACACTTTTTTCCTCAGATAAAAACAGTCCCCTGCTCATTTTGGCAAATATTTATTCATTTCTCTTGTTTTAATGGGAGGTTAAATGAATGGAGCATGACTTCTTCATAAAATAAGTACTTTTTAGAAATTAACGGTATCATTTGAAAAGAAAAGGTAATTTTTTGAGTTGCACATATTACTTGTATTCAACCACTATTCATTTTCTATTTTCACTTTATATCTTGGCTGTTGAAAGGACTTAAGAGTATATTCCTAAACTCAATGTTAGATGCAGTAATTACATTTTCTGGTTGGAAAGTTAAGTTCTTGAACAGACTTTACAATAGGCTCAAGTGAGCTAAAAATAAACTCTGGGCAGTTCATATTAACTGGGTAATAACAGGCAACAGCAAAAAGCAGTATCCAGCTATGATGAAAACAGGAAGTTCATTACACAAGCTGCCCTTTCCAGATAGGTATGAATTCTTAAAGGCTTAACTAAAATAATAATCCCTCAAAGTTTTTAATAAAAGCAGAGAGTTACCTATTGTTCATAGCTCAGTGGAGACGAAAAACATGCACCCCAGTACATTGTGAAAGATCTACTGTGTTTTGGGAAACAACTCTATTTCCATTTAGTTGTTGGTAACCCTGATTTCAATTTTAAGTCACTATGGATATGATCCTGCAAAGGGCTGAGCACCTGAGCCCTGTCCAGCAGAGCTGCACGATACCATTAAGCCTGGGAGCGTGGTGAGATTGAAATGCAGAAGTTGCCCCTGATGGATTGGGATCAGAAGCAAGTGCTGAGCTCTTGTCATTGGCCCTGTGCTCCGGCATCTCCCAGGAAACCACGTTCCCCTTCTGAAACGGCAGCATCCTCTCCACCTTCTCTTGGCAGGCGGAGGTGGCAACAGGGTCCTGTCCCTAGAAGTGATGAGTGAAGCACTAGGTAGATCCAGACCACTCCTGGAGAGGTTCTGCTAGAGACATGCCACTTGTTTTATTTCTGTGGGAAGAGGCAGGTAAGTGAAGTCTCCCCCCTGCTTTCGAGCCAAGGTATCTAGGGAATATCTGCATTTTTTTCTCAGCCCCTTTTCTGCTGGTGAGGTGGTGAAGAGTAGCTGTGTGCACAACCAAATACCCGGCGTATGCAGCTTCCCGTTGCGTGCATCAAACGCTGGTCTGAGTGTACAAGTAGGGTGTTTTGGATACAGGACCATCTTATTGCATTTGGGAGGGGGGTTTAATGCTTTCTCTGATGCGCTGAGGGGACACATTAGGGCAGTTTAAGCACGCCGTGTTTCAGAGGTGCCACTTGCTCAGGTCAGGACCCAGCCAGACTGCGGTGACAGAGGTGCTGCCTGTCTGAGAAGGGGCATGCCTCAGCCTAGCTATGGCCTTTCTTCTGTCCCGTTGCGCTGGCTGATCCCTGCTGTCCTTTCACAGCTCTTTTCCCTGCATCACTGGGATGCCTCCCCAGGGAAACTCTCACCCACCTTTCAGGAGACCACTCTTCCAAAGTGTACTTCTGCCTCTGAGGCCTGTTAATAGGAATCCGTGTGTATACGGTAAACATGATGCATCACAGCTCTCTCACCCTGGGTGTTCAGCTTGCATTTGCATGACAAAAGAAATGTCACTGTGTATTTCTCCTGCCAAAGGAAATTGTGTTAGACTTTTATGTTTGCTCCGATTTGGGCGCTGCCCATCCAATAAAATGACCTTTGAAATGAAGATGTTTGAAAGCCAGAATTGACTATTTCCACCTGGCAGGATAGAATGCAGCCATGTTATTAAATAATGACAATGTTGATTTACTGTTAACAGATTCTTCATAGAAGCTAAACATATTAGACAATCTATGCAGATAGTACTGGTATTAAACCCAGACCCACGGATGAACTATTGCCATTATGCTCTTATCACACAATTTTCGTTCTCGGACTGGAAGAAGCTGGTACTTTGTGTATTAATGGAATGACTGTACAGTCTGCAAAGGCTTCTTGTCGCTTTTCATGTTTCAGAAATACATAACCATAATGATTCTTGTGATATACAACAGGAGAAACCGTCTTTGTAAACTTAAGGTTTCCTGTGGAATCTCCTCAGGTTTAAAAATTGAAAGTCACGTCACTCCCTACTTAATTTGTCTATGTTTAGCTCATGGATTACAATAAGTACTTCCACTTTTGACCACGTCTTGCTTCAGCATATTTCTTTTTGCCACTGCCCTCACTGTGCTAAGTCCAGCTTGGTTTGCTCTGCCTGGTACAAACGAAAGGGAAGATGCAGTTCTCTCAAGCTTGAAGCCTAAAATGGAAAAGCCTCCAAATGAGAAGGAGGAGAAGATGATGACATCTATGAAAATTATCACAGTGACCCATTGATCTGACATATTTTTGGTGTGTAGCACTTTATTTACATGAAAACCAGTTAGTTTTAGCATTTTGTTATGGAATATTTCATGGTAGTGATGTGGAGGATTGTTGGGAGTTGCTATGGGAGAGAAGAAAAGAGGAAAACTAGGAAAACATGAAGGAATGAGAAAATGTGTGTTACACTGGGGACAGTATGGACACACAAACAGCAAAACTGAATGGCTGACATGTCACAGAGGTGAAGGAGGAGGAGACAAAGGTGACCTGCAATCAGCAGTGACACAGTTTTGTGGCAGATCTGAACATCAGGCCCAGATCTTTCTGCTCCCATCTGCAGTAAGGAAAAGAAGCTGCTAGATTTCTTGCCCCAGGAATTTTCTTTAGCTTTTTATCTACTTAGTTTGCAGTTTATTAAGTATATTTTTCCTAACAGATAATTCTTAAGCATCTCTTTTATTTCATTAGATTGTCAAAACGGGTGGTAACACTGAACAGCAATGTTTGTGGTGTTCTTTGCATTTTTAAACGGTTCAGATTCAGATTACCCTTGGTGCTATTTAGGTCAGAGTGTGTGGGGACACAGCTGCTGAATGTTTCTTTGAAGGAGCTTTTTTAAGCCTTGAGGAAGTTGGGATGTGACTGGCAAAGGAACTTCCCTAGGTCTCTTTACCTTCTTCTTGCCTTCTTGCGAAGCCCTCCCTTTTCAACTGTGGCTGGATTTAGAAGGCACGGAGAGTTCTCCGCTCCCCCATCTGCCTTCAAAACCCATGATTTAAGCTGCAGACTGAAGGCCTGACACTGAGATGGCACAGTCTCAGTGGTTTGGACAGATAAACATGGAGAAATGCCAAATAAGAGCGTTGTGGGTGAGGTCCTGTCTCTGAAGGGCTGTTGCCTTGTCTCTTGCCAGCTAGGCATACTGGGGAGGGAGAGGCAAGGAGGCCTTTGTGACTGCAGATGCTTTTCCTTTGCAGAGTGCCTGTGTGACACAGTGCTGCAGTGGGTTGTGGCAGAAGGGACCAAAAAAAGAAAAAACCAAACCCAGTTGCTGCTGGGAAGCAATGGGCAGCAATGGAAAGGGGAGTGCCTACAGAAAGTCATGGGATGGGGAAAGAGCACATCTGGAAGGAGAAGAGCTAAAAACAAAGTTGTAAGTGTAAATGATAGTGATAATTAGAAGTTTAACATATTAGAGTTGAGATGGGAGAATAATTATTGTTTTTCATGATAACTCTTGGAAGGACTGAAACAATTACTTACTTTCTCTGTACATGTTTCTATATACTTTTATATACAACCCTTGATATACTTTACAAAAAAATAAAAAAATCCTTAAACCAATGCAATCTGAAATGTCAACAAAAGAATGAAAATTTTTAATGAAATGATGATTTCCTAAAAAAAAAGTCAACTTGGTTGGAAAGCTTTTTCCCCAAATTTGCTGATCAAAAAAACTTGTAGAAACCTCCTCTTATTATGTATTCCCTGTTTTTGCCCGCTGCAGTGCAGGATCATTCCCAAATTAATGTAGATTCTAGTGTTTAGCTAATCTATTCTTATGGCAATTAATTCAATTTCAGAGACCGATTAAAGTTTTCCCTATTATTGAACTTCAATGTTCATCACTTAATTTTTCCTTGATATTTGTGTAATACTCCCTTGTATCCCTCTAGAAGACTCTGCTAATGAACCAGTGCAGACTTTGCACATTTAGAATATTTGTTGTACATGTAGTCATAACTTAGCTGTCTTTTAGCCAGCTCTATACATGTATTTCTTTTTTCATCTTTTCTTTTAGCTTAGACTCCCCTAATTATTTTCGTAGCTTTTCTCTGAACTTAATCCAATTTGTCTACGTTTTTCTGGTAATTAGGTGCTGATAGCAGAAAAGCATTTGGACAAATTCCACCTGTTATGTGAAGAATCATCTCCTTTTATTCTTTGAACCTGGCTCCTACTAGCTTTCGTTAATGGCCCTATTTCTTGTGTTTGACAAAACAGCGAGCACTTGATTTCTAGCCACTTTCCCATATGTGGTGTGATCCATTTTTCAATCTGTAACTCTTTTAAGGTTCATTTCTTTTGACTTCCAAAATTACTTGCCTTGTTATTTTTGTATGGGAAAGAAGTTAGATTTATTTTGTTAGTGGTTGCTGGAGTGGTTCGGTTTTCTTCAGAAGTAGAACTGTCTCTAGTTTTCTTTAAACTTCTGCTATTTATTTGGTTATAAAAATTTTACCTAAAAGTTTAGCAGTTTCTCATGCTTGCCCTTCATCTATGAGTATGCTCACAGCTCATCTGTTAATATTAGTGTGGCAAAGTGAAGATCTCAAAGGAAAAACAGACTTACAGTTGCTCAGGCAATATTAATTTTGAGACCTCCTTCACTTGTATGATGTATCTTTAATTTATGATTATACTCTTCTTTTCCATAAGATTCTGTCTCACAAAGTACAAGGATGAATAACACTGAATGACAAAAATCTTCCGTGTCTCTTCCTTATCCTTTAGGTGTAGAATCCTTATTTTACAGGCAAGGCAAATATGTGAGAAGGAACTTTTTATGAGGTGACATGACAAACTTTTGCTGACGTTAGTACTGTGTCTGTCAGCGTGAAGGCTGAGCACTGCTTTGGTCTTCAGAGCTGGCCATGAACATGCCTGGGAGCGCACATTTTGGAGTGACCTTGCTACGGAACTGTGTGGTCACATCACACCCCTGAATGTTAGCACCTCAAGCAAGACATACCAAAAAAGAGGACTGCAAAATATTTATTTCTTTGGGGCAGGGAGGGAAAGTGGAGATTTCTGTGAAATCTGTGGAAGAGTCAGGAATAGAAGTGAGTTCAGCTTACTGAATTTCGGCTTCCTACACTGTACATCTGCTTTCACCTTGAAGTCTCCCTGACAGGCTCCTGTAATGCTTGAAGCCTTGTAGAAATTGAGACAGGGACAGAATCAAGAACATTAAATGCCCTGGTCTGTGTGTAGGTACCATTCTTTCTGTGAGCTGTGTCAGGAAAGGGGGATATTGAAAAGAACAGGATGTGAATGTATAATTTAAACCAAATAATTTTTCTTGTGGATGGGGATTGATTGGGCAGTCTTAATTCTGGAATTCCCAAGCTTTGAGTCCTAGATCCTAAAAATTATTCTTCAAATGTTAGTTTAGGGAAAGAAGGATGAAAAGAAGTGAAATTTGTCACTTTGTTAGAGGACAGAAATTAGGCTTCTTCTTTTGTGTATAATTCTAACACCCTTGGTTTGTGGAATTTCTTTCTGCCAATTCATTTAATGAAATGAAGGTTAATTGTTTCAGTATCTATGGTTGCTATGGTTAGCAGGCCAAGCAGTGGAAGATGATGTGACCTATAACACACTGGTCAACTGCAATGACACAAACTGCTCTGTCTATACAAAAACATAGTAATTTGTGTTGTGTTGATTTTAGGGATCATCCTGAGTTTGTCTACAAAACCAGCCTTGGCGTCTTGTTGGCAATGAGCCTGCAAGGGTGGCTTGAGGGGAGGCTGGCTGGTGTCATGCATGATGTACAGATCTCTGATATGGAGTGTGGGTAACCGTCACGTTGGACTGGCAGCATGTAACTGCTTTCTGTATGTTCTTTCTTTCCCAATATACCTAAGTAATGCTGTGCTCTCAATCTGCTTAATACATCTTTGCTGATTTAAAGAACAATCTTCCCTCTCCTTATCAAGAGGAGCATTTATTGTGAGTAGGACAATATTATGATGAGAGATACATTTTGTTATTTGTTTTCTCACCACCAGACCTTGCATTTCTCATTCTGAATTCAGTTATTCTATGGCAATTAGAATCAGTCTGTGCATGACTTTGCCTGTGCTTACACATCCATTTTACAGCATTTCTCCCCCTTGCCCATGAACCAGTGCCTGCTAAGAGTTCCATTCCTTCCTTCCTTCCTTCCTTCCTTCCTTCCTTCCTTCCTTCCTTCCTTCCTTCCTTCCTTCCTTCCTTCCTTCCTTCCTTCCTTCCTTCCTTCCTTCCTTCCTTCCTTCCTTCCTTCCTTCCTTCCTTCCTTCCTTCCTTCCTTCCTTCCTTCCTTCCTTCCTTCCTTCCTTCCTTCCTTCCTTCCTTCCTTCCTTCCTTCCTTCCTTCCTTCCTTCCTTCCTTCCTTCCTTCCTTCCTTCCTTCCTTCCTTCCTTCCTTCCTTCCTTCCTTCCTCCCTTCCTCCCTTCCTCCCTTCCTCCCTTCCTCCCTTCCTCCCTCCCTTCCTCCCTTCCTCCCTTCCTCCCTTCCTCCCTTCCTCCCTTCCTCCCTTCCTCCCTTCCTTCCTCCCTTCCTCCCTTCCTCCCTTCCTCCCTTCCTCCCTTCCTCCCTTCCTCCCTCCCTTCCTTCCTTCCTTCCTTCCTTCCTTCCTTCCTTCCTTCCTTCCTTCCTTCCTTCCTTCCTTCCTTCCTTCCTTCCTTCCTTCCTTCCTTCCTTCCTTCCTTCCTTCCTTCCTTCCTTCCTTCCTCCCTCCCTCCCTCCCTCCCTCCCTCCCTCCCTCCTTCCCTTCCCTCCCCTCCCCTCCCCTCCCCTTCCCCCTTCCCCCTTCCCCCTTCCCCCTTCCCCCCTCCCTCCCTCCCTCCCTCCCTCCCTCCCCCCCTCCCTCCCTCCCCCCTCCCCATTTGTAAATGAAGCCTGCTTCAGTTCCAGTTGCAGAGTGATTCCTTGAAGTGGTAGGGATTTCCTGCATCTCACAGTGGATTATTGTATAAAGCTCAAGTTTTATCAAATGTGAGACAAGGACCTTAAAGCTTTGCTTTAAGATGATCAGCTTTTCTCTCAGTGAAAGATCATGAAAGTTCCAGGCAGAGTGACAAAAATTAACAGGTGATTTGAAAGCATTCAGAAATCAAATGTTGAGGACTGGTCTATCACAGAGTAGTTGGACAAAGAAACAGAACGGCTAACTGCCTTAGACTATCATAAGTGTTCGATTATTACGATTTAAAGTGAAATAATTTAAGAAAGTCTCTGGTAAAGATTATTCCTTCCAGATTGTAGCCATAGAAAGATGCCCAGAAAACTGAGGAACTTTTGTTTTCAATGAGATTTGTAAAAACAAACAAACAAGGCCCTTTCTCTATTCTGTGAACTTTTCAGTAACAAGTATTTGTGAGCACTGGGGATTTCTGCAAATTGTTTTTAGCAATACTAAATAGTTCGACCAATCCATTTATTTAATTTTTCACTGCTCATGGTTCTGCTGCAACAAAAGAACTTGATCTTTTGACATCCAGTAATATTTTTACTTTGATCCTGTAACCAAATGATGCTAGCCACAAAATTATTTTAATTTTGTCACGATTGCACTTGGGATACTTACTATTCATTTTGGTTTTGGCACTCACACATTGAAACTTAACCCAAATAACCAATAATGTTTTTGCAATCATTTCAAGCAATATTTGGCGATTATTTCAATGTGTGATTCAGGAAGGTGTTTGACACTGACCTGATTGCATCTGGGAATAATTGTGAGTTTACGAAACCAAGAGTGGAATTATAAACTAAAACAGCTAGTCATCTCTGACAGGAACATAGCAATTTTTCAATAAAGTGGGGTTTAAACTGAAAATTTATACATAACAGGTAAGGGGTGACTATTAGGCCAAATAATTCCAACCAAAGATGCTAAGAGGGTAGCTAGGAAAGACGTTATGCTTTGAGCTTTACATTTCAGCTTAATTCTCTTTCATGTTAGTCTACATAACTGGGTTTTACAACATCCTTGAAGTCATTCAGCCTGCTGTGAAATAGTAATAAAAAAAAGTTAGTTGATGCCTGTCGATCTACTTGAGAGCACTGATATACTGGGTGTTTCAAACAGCAATTGCAAAGGGAGAGAAATAGTTATATACAACCTTGAGTTTTATATAACCAGGATTTTTAAAATCAGTATAGTAATTATAGTGAATTCTAACAAAAATTATGAATTCTAAGCATTTTTGATTCATAACTGCAATTCTTTGTCATAGGTAAGCACTTTTGAAGTATACTTAGAACCACTCCTGTCTTGCCTTTTCCTTAGCTCATAAACTTGCCTTTGAAGGTGGCTAAAATACAGTTGTTGGAGACTGACTCCTAGAACTGCAAATTTTTGGTGTATTTTCAAATTTGTTTTGCCCAAACTTTATGAAAGCTAAAATTCTTTCAGTAAAGTCTACTGAAATTGCAGATACTGAATCTCACACAGTTGAAGGTGAAGGGCTACATGCTTTGCTGGAAAGAGTAATCTTTAGAAGGAGTTTCCTATTTAAACATTTACTCAAGTACTTACAGTTTTGACTGTTGTAATTTATGAGGCGCAAAATCAATCTGCCTTCCCTAGCGCTTCCCACATGACTTCCTGATTCTTGCCCTTCTTTCCTTCACCTGCAGTACATCATTCTGAAGAACAGAAACTGATGGCTGTCTTGGCAGACTTTTGTTTTTCTCAGTCTCCTAGAGGATGCTGCAGTTGTCAGATGTGGAAATTGTCCATAGTGGAACCGGTAAAAGAGATGATTTATGGATCAAAGACATTGCTAGGAAGTGTCAACAAGTGGCCTGTCACTTACGTAGGACCTGTGTTTTAATGACTGTTTTGAATTCTTAAGTGGGACTTGGCCACAAAAAACCTTTTGAGATAGGCTTGTACAGAATAGTAGATATCCTTCTCCATTTCTCCACTTTCTCCTTACATTTTCTGGTGTTTTGTTTCCTCCTTCATGCTTTATGAGGCTCAGGGTGAATGCAGTATTCAGCTGTTCCAACATCCAAATATTTTGAACTGTATTTTTATGCGCAAGAAAACTTATATTTCAGTGAAGTGTATTTGTTCTTTTATTAATACCTTGTTTAATATTGTCCTACCATTCAATTTCAAGTTGATGAATATTCAGAAAATGCTTGCACAGAAACATTTCCATTTTTATCCCATTCTGGTGGAGGAATACTTGCATTAATCAAATCTCTTCTTTTAACCCTCCTTCAGTCTGCTGAAAGTCAATAGGCTGATGAAGTTACACCAACTGCTTTTCTTGCTGCCATGCTAAGAAAAGTTCTATCTATAAAAGCATTCTCCTGTCTACACTTACTTGCATGTGCTTTCACCTCTCTTTCTCCCGAAGCTGAGGGAGACTTCTTCAGAAAAGAGGCCCATGTGAGCCACCTACCAGTCTCTACAAACACCCAGCACTGAGATGTATTCAGGTTCTGTTCAGATTGATTGCTTGAATTTAGTGGCTGTCCTGACTTGCAGTAGAAAGTTTTGGAATTTAGTGGCTGTCCTGACTTGCAGTAGAAAGTTTTGGAATACATTTGATAATTCAGAGAGATCTTAGAGCTTGGGTTGTGGAATTCAATAGTTGCTGATCTGATTAAAATTGCTGCATCGAAAAACTCTTTATAAGCAAGCATAGTTGTCCGATGAATGCTTCCTTTGTGAAAATTTTGTCATGCAATACCTGAGATAGAAGTTTCTAGTCAAAAAGTAGGTATTACAGATGTTTATAATTGGGCTCAGCACAAAAAAGCCATTAGATTGCCACATTTTGAATGTAAAGATTCAGAATTGTGCTTTATCTTGAAGACAGAAATTATATTACAGTTTACAAACAAGGAAATCACGACACGGTATGTAAATACAAGATAAGTGCCTAAATGAGGCATAGTGACATATTCTCCAAGGGAATGTCTGCATTGTATTAGTTCCACTGTGTATCTTTTAAGTGTTACTTTCACCTTCTATTCTAAGTATTTTATAAGAAGCTTTCCCCTCACATATTTCAATAGAAAGATCATAGAATCATAGAATAATGGAATGGTTTGGGTAGAATGGGGTCTTAAAGACCATCTAATTCCAGCCCCCCTGCCATGGGCAGGGACAGCCTCCACTAGACCAGGTTGCTCAAAGCCTCATCCAGCCTGGCCTTGAACACTGCCAGGGATGGGGCATCTATACCACACCTTCTCTGGGCAACCTGTTCCAGTGCCTCACCACCCTCTCTGCGAAGAATTTCTTCCTGATATCTAACCTAAATCTCCCCGCTTTCAGTTTAAACCCATTATCCCTTGTCCTGTCACTACAGGCCCTTGTAAAAAGTCCCCCACCAGCTTTCTTCTAGGCCCCATTCAGGTACTGGAAGGTGCTGTAAGGTCTCCCCAGAACCTTCTCTTCTCCAGGTTGAACAAGCCCAATTTTCTCAGCCTTTCTTCATAGCAGAGGTGCTCCAGCCCTCTGACCATCTTCGTGGCCTCCTCTAGAGGAGGAGCAGAGTAGAGGGGGAGAATCCCCTCCCTCGACCTCCTGGCCACACCTCTCTGCATACAGCCCAGGATGCGGTTGGCTTTCTGGGCTGCCAGTGCACGCTGCTGGCCCACATACAGCTTTTCATCCACCAGTACCCCCAAGTCCTTCTCCTCATGGCTGCTCTCTATCCATTCTCCACCCAGCCTGTGCTTGTGCTTGCGATTGCCCCAACCCATGTGCAGGACCTTGCACTTGGCCTTGTTGAACTCCATGAGGTTGGCAGTGTCCCACCTCTCCAGCCTATCCAGGTCCCTCTGGATGGCATCCCTTCCCTCCAGCGTGTCGACTGCACCACACAGCTTGGTGTCATCAGCAAACTTGCTGAGGGTGCACTCGATCCCACCGTCCATGTCACTGACAAAGATCAGCTGTCTGGAAAGTTACAGTTGGTCTTCTTTTGATCGGTGCTTTTGATAGGTATTTATCATAAGTCGTGGCTCTGGAGCCAGTCCTGAAAAATGGGAAAGAAACATGTAATTGCCAAATAACAGATGTTAAACCCCCAAGCAATTAACTGTGAATATTATGCATCCAATTCAGCTGACTTTTATATACATACTTTGTTTATATGTGATCTTCAAGAAGAGTTTTTCATAGATATGAAACTGCTGCTATACAGGTAATATTTGTCTATGAGTTCTAAGCTTGGCAGACAGAAGAATAAAAAACATCTCCCATGTTTTGTGAAAAAACTTGGGCAATGCTTGCAAGGATGTATACTTGCAAAACAACTGTTTCTGCTGCTATGAACGGTGCAGTTCCCAGTCTGCTCCCAGGTCAGCTCATTGACTTATGTAGACCTTTGGATGGTCCTGAGCATCTTGATTGCATAGGAAAGATGATACTGGTGGATAAGAGGTGATAGCAAATGTCTTTGTTTCCTGCAAACTTAACGTTCCCTAAATGTCAAGTGACTAAATTATATATTACTTAGAATTCATGGACTCATTGCTTTCTTATACTGATTCCCTCACTTTTTTATGTTTCAAGAAATGTTGTCACCTGACAATTACTAACTGACATTTAGGAAATATTTAGACAAGAGTATCTGGGTTCCATAGTCTAGTAATGATGCTCAGAAAGATGGCTCTTGTACCGAAAGATGGGTGTTATAGAGAAATGATACTGTTCTTGCTGAATAATAGGATTTTACAAGAATAGAAGAGTCTGAAATTGATAGCAAAATTTTTATAACTGTCAGGAGGATTGAGATCTCATGAGCTTTCTGAATATTTTACTTTTGTTTTAATAGCCAACATGAAATTTTGGAATCATTCCACGGTGAAAATTATAATTACTTTTATAACGTTGAAACCTCAGGTAGTAATTCTAGTTGAACAGACTATTTAGGAGAAGTTATTTTTTAACTTTATTTCATGATTTTTGTCAGACTTCTGTTGTGGCATTTTCTGTTCATCTGCCTGTTCTACACTAATATCTTTTGAATTCCTTGGTCAAACTCAACCAAATCTGAGTTACCTCTAAGAGTTCTAGTTTACATCCTGTTCCTTCAAGTCAAGAGAAAAATGAGGGTCTGCAGGGAAGAAAGAGACTCAAATTAGTGTACTGCTGATGAGGAAAGGGCAGGCAGAAAGCAGACGCTGTATATTTTACTATGCAGCAGTGGTTTAAGTCAAACTTTGGATCATCCACATTGCACACGTTCTTTTGCCTGGATGAGATGGCATGATGAGAAATGGTAGTGTTGAGGAAGTTTAAGGGATGAAGGAAACCATCTTTCATTAGTTCTGCTACTCACAGAAGAGCTCATTTGACTGGCATTGCTATAGCTACCTTAGTTCAAAAAGAGAAGATTTTAAAAACCAATATCATACGCTTTATTAAACTCAAGTCTTAAGTAAGGCTATATATAATCATTTTAATTTCTGAGGCTTCACAAGTAATCCTACTTAAATATATAGAGAAGATTTTTCATAAGATGTTAGTGCCATTTTTCTTGATTATCACTTACTGAGGCTTCAAAGTACTCACTTCAAAGTGCTTAAAAGCCAAATGTGGTTTGTTTTTTTTCTTGCCACAGCATCCAGTAATCTAATAAAAGGCAGATTATACTGATTTACTGTGAAGCACAAGGGATAACTAAAATATAAGTTTTTTTACATGTCTACCCCATAGGACTGTGAGTTATTCCGGGACTGCAGGCAATGTAGATAGTTTTGTATTACAGGTACAGAACATTCATGTTTTTAAAAAATAGTATTTTACTTCAGTATGACAAAGAACACGTCAGAAAGAAAGCTTTGCCTTCAAACTTAAAGCCGTGGAGGCTCATGCTCATTTGGCATTTCTGCCAGAGAAATTTTTCTAAAGACAGTCACTGGTGAAGGACTGTCCTGCAAGGCCTTTGCCTGTGTGGTACTTAATTGCTAGCTGAGGTTAAATCATGACACACGGCTATGTCGTAGTATGTAAAAGTGGTAATTTTAGCAGCATCTCTATCTGTAGTTAAAAACTGTTGACATCATCCTGGAGTCAGAACACCAGCACAAGTATCTCAGCCTTCAAGATTTTTGTTCTCATCTTCATAACTTTTCCACCTTGTTAGGGCTTAATTCCATCTTGGCAAAGCACTGGAACAGTTGGGCTGTAGGACTAATTGTGCCACACCTAGAAGACTCATGCTACCGGCTTTTCCTCGGCCGTTTCCTTCGATCTGCAGTATCTTCTGAATTCTGACGGCACTTTCAGGCAGCTGTTCAGATGAAGATGGGAGGGAGAGCGGACCTGCAAGGAGATAAGTAGAAATGGTTGAGACATTGCCACAGTAGAACCCTCTTGGACCAGACCTCAGTTTGTATTTGGCTATGGTTCTATTTCAGTTTGTGACTAGAGCAGGCTGGTGAGATAGTACTGAAAATTTTCCAGTTCTACCTCAAAATCCTTATCTCTAGCCTATCAAAAAGAAGGATGAGAAAGTAACGTTTGTGTTATAAGCTACATTTTAACTCTTACTTACATATAATGAAGAAAACTAATTATCCAACTAAAATTTGCCTAGCACTAAAGTCAGTATTCAGTGAGTTTAACAGTAATATATTGTTCTCTGCTGCAGGGAGTGGTGAATGTACCAGAACACCCTGGGTTATATCAGAGCATGGCTCTTATGCTACTATCCACTTTACACAAACATTGAAGTTCTTGCCTATGAACCTGGTTGTGGGACTGTAAGACACCAGCTGCATGTTTGGGGAGAAATCCTCCCTGTCGAGTATTAACTGGAGCCTCCCTAGCAAGTAGTAAGGCAAAGTTTTGGCAAGCCCTCATTCAGAGGGTCTTGATCCCCGAGATCAATTTAGGAGGCTCCTCCTCTGAATTCAATCAGAATGCACATACGTGAATTTTGAATTTCTGAAGTCCTTCCAACGGAAATTAATAATTGGGCCTGGAACTGCCATTTTATATAGTTGGTGGCCACGTGATTTTAACCTTAAACAAAGACCTTAAACTTAAACCAGTGATATTTCCTGCTGACCCTGGAGAAGAGCAGCCTTTCCTGAGCACCCCACAAGTAGCAAGCCATTTTTGGGAAGTAGAACTCTGTTGATATATGCTGAAGTGTGAGATGATGTGAATAGATAGTCCAGGTTTCATTTACATGTAAACTTTGAGACAGCTGACATCCCACTTTGAAAACTATTATGAAATTGTGAAATGAGAAGAATTGTAACATCAATATTTGGGCTTGCTGAGGACTGCCCAGACTGCTTTGCAATCTGTAGTACTGGGGTGCTGAAGCCATAGGTCAGGCATGAATCTGAAAATGTTTCCCTATTGTCAGGGCTGATTTGGAGTTAGTTTTGAGTAATGACTCTGTGAAGGAGGAAAGGAGTGGCCAGGGAGTGTTGGCATGACAGAACTGATATTGGCTAGTGTGTATGGCAGCTACTCGTGGTGCCTGGCAGACTTGTACATACCAGGAATGGACTGGTGGTCGTGGAGTAGACCAGCTAGATGTTGTCACTGAGTACAAAAGCCATGAGCAGGAGCTCCACTCTGGGCAGAGCTGGGAGACGAGCCTTGGGAATCTGCTCGTCCCTTTGCAACAGCAGATCAACCATCTGCTGAAGTTATCTGAGAAGTATAATGTGGATGGCCATCCCCAGTGGAGGAGCGTAATAGCAGTTACTTCAGCAGCCACATACACCTGTGGGAAGGGGAATGGTTCAGAACATTTGCTGGAGTACCCTATGAAAGGGAGGAGGCTAGCTGATGGCAGTTTTCATTACTGTAACTCAGGTCTCCCAAACTCAACTTTGGTTATGCTGTCATCTTCAAAGCCACTGAAGTTCTGCTTGTTTATAAACCTTTTGAGTGATCTCCTGCATCTGAGTCTGGATGTTTTCTCAGTTTTGGGCATAAATTATGCTTCATACAGCATAATGTAGTTGCCTAGGCTTTTGTGGGGGGACTTACGATGGTATTGAAGAATTTTACTAGGAAGGTCTAGAAACTAGACAGATCCTTTAATTAGAGACAATCAGTATGGGACAGAAAGGTAACCTGGTGACTGACATTATAGGAAGTATTCCATTCTGTAGTATTCTGATTTCAGCAGTACAGCTGCACCGTTTTGCACCCTTGAATTCTCTCTTGCTTCTTAGCAAGCATTAGAAAGCACCTGTTCTCTCAGTTACGCTGGAGCTAAGAAATAATTATGGGCTCTCAACATATCAGAAGCGAAACATTAATTTAGGAAAGTCATCAGCAACTTAAAAGAATGCAAGAATTGTATCAGATTAGACTGATATTCTTATTGTGTAAGAATAATTATTATTATATATTTGGATTGCTGCAATTGCTTACATCCATAGTCTTCAAAATACTTCACTATATGTTAAGATCTTGAATACCTCTCTGAGATATTCTTTTTGTAATTTCTGTTATAGACCTCTTATATCTGAATAGCCCTGGAAAAATAACAAACCTCTTCCACTCTCAGTGGGAGGAATGGGTGAATGATGAAGACATCATGCAGTCCAGCCTGTTTTTTCCAAAGAAAATAATGCACAAGTAAGTTAAGTAATTGCTGATGCAGGTATCTATGGCAAAATTTGAGATGAAACTCAGACGAGAGTCCTGGTTCTCACTGTCATTGCTAGGCATTATACACAGTGCATTTACAGGTGCACTGTACAATATTCCTTATGAAATATAATGGTTGAAATTTAGTGGTGTTTAAACTTGGCTGGCAAAACAAAATAAAAGCTTATAGGTGGTGTCATTTATATCTGGCATTCTTGGATATGTTTCATCATAAGGACTCACTTTCCAAAAGGCTCTTTGGCTGTAACAAACAGCTCCTTGGGTCCAAATATTCTGTGCTGGGTGAGTGTCTCCAGCTAAAATGATTACTTTTATTTAAGTTCAGCTGTGATGAACCCAAGCTGTTTCCAAGAATGTTGTTCCATTAGAATACATCTGCATAATGCTTTTGCTGGGTAAACTCTAGAGCATTGATTTTAATTTAGGAGGTATTTGGAATATGGTGGAGATAGGACTGGTGACAAGTATACACCTCTTGTAGTTTCTACAGAAACATCACAGTGTGGGCAAGATACAGAATCTAATCACATCTTAGGTTACATATGTAAATAAGGGGATAAACTTATCATCTAGTTTATCTAAAGACGTTACATACTTGATCTCTATTATGCTGGTGGTTTGGGAGGCTGTGATAAGTTTTCTGTAGCAGATTTGCAGAACTATGTAGAAATACAATGTTTATGGGCTAACCAGTGCTGTACGGTAGATGTTGTAGCCTACCATCAGTATTTTCTGTGGCAATGCTTCTCCCTTGCTGTGTGACCTCACATGACCACTGACTCCCCAGCATGTGACAAGTCCCACATAGATGGTCCACAAGATTCCAGGATTGGTTCAGTGCTCCAGAGAGGTTTGGGAACACTGATTTATCCCATAGATAGAAGAGGATTATCAAAGTTTTCTACTGTTTTTCTCTCCTGTTAGTTGCTGATGATATTTGTGGAAGAATAGGATCACTGTCTTTTCTGTGCGATCAAATGATTGTGCAACTAGAGATGAGGCTAAAGGGAGGAGAAGGATGAAACAACACTTCTCTTTTTTTTTTTTTTTTTTTTTCCCTATTAGCAATGAATTTCTTTATTCTCAATGCATTTTTTGACTTTATAAAGAAAATTGAGATTGGATCTGTGGAAAAACTCAACTTTCTTCCTTCGTCTGCAAAATTGAGATTTCATCTCTGATCAGAAGAATGCAAAACTTGAATGTTTGATTATATCTCATGGCATTACCTTCTATTTTTTGGTATTTCCCTCCCCTCAGTGATGTTGAGAAATTTATATTAAATTTAGGGAAATAATAAATGTTCTGTAGTATATTTAAGGGACTAGATATGTTATTGAAAGGACTAGATATGTTAGTCCTAGTTATGTAGTAACATGCTTCCTTCTTTCTCATCGATGTGTTTGTATTGCCTTGTCCTGTCCTTGGCCTGCTATAGCATGGAGAGAACAATAGGATTTTGACCATGGAAAATGAAAATATACTCACTTGTAGGCATTTGGAAATCTTCAGAACTAAGTGACGTACACAGGGGTACTGGTAAAAAATAAAGCAAATAGCCTGGAACTGGGGACTAAAGCCCTACTTCAGAAGGTTCTCTCTTGCAAATCTCTTTCCTCTCATACTTTCTGTACTGTGCCAGTAGGCAGTCACCACTATGGATTCTGCCACCTCAACTAACAGGAGGGAATGTAAGGGGCTGGACATGAGGATGTTTGTTGCTGATTGTCTTGAGCTATTACTCTGAAGCTGTCTGGCTGGCAGAAGCCGCAGCCTAACACAAGAATCAGCTTTCACAGTCACGGAATAGTTGATACTGGAAGGGACCTCTGGAGATTGTCTGGTTCAGCCACCTTGGTCAAAGCAGGGTCATCTAGAGCAGGTTTCTCAGGAGTGTGTCTACTTAAGTTTTCAGTATTTCCATGGATCGAGACACCCCAGCTGGCTGGGGCAACCTATTCCAGTCTTCTATCACCCTTACAGTAAAACGTGTTAAAATTGAATTTCCTGAATTTTGGTCTGTGCCCATTTCCTCTTGTCCTTTCACTGGGCGTCACTGATAAAAGTTTGGCTCTGTCTTTTTTACTGCCTCTCATTGGATATTTATACACATTGATAAGATGTGCCTCCTACCTCCAGCCTTTTCTTCTCCAGACAAAACCAATCCCTGCTTTACCAGCCTGTCTTCTTATGTCAGATACTACAAACCCTTCTTGGGTATCTTCATGGTCCTTTGCTGGACTCGCTCCAGTATCTCCATGCCTGTCTTATGCAGCAGTCCAGATGTGGTCTCATCAGAGCTGAGCTGTGTGGAATAACTACCTTCATCAACCTGCTGGAGATGCTCATCCTAGTGCAGTAGGGTGCTGCTGTCTGCCTTTCCTGCAAGAGTGACTTGCTGGTTCATTTTCCACTTGTCAACCAGGACCTCCAAGTCCGTCTTTGCAAAGCTTCTTTCTAGTTAGTCAGCCCCGAGCATGTACTGATAGGTGCAGGACTTTGCATTTCACTTTGTTGTATTTCCTAGCATTACTGTTGGCCAGTTCCTCCAGCCTGTTAAGGTCCCTCTGAATGGCAGTGTACTCACTAGACCTATCACCCATTCCTACCTGTTTTATATCAACTGCAAACATGCTGAGGGTGCACTCTGTCCCATCACCTAGATCATTAATGAAGATGCTAAACAGTATTGGACCCAGTAGCAACTTGTGGAGTACATGGCTTGTGACTGGGATCCAGCTGGGCTTAGTGAGCTCAGCAGATGACAACCCTTTGAGACCAATATTTCAACCAGTTTTCAATCCATCTCACTGTCCATCTATTACAGCACAAGTCCATACCTGAGTGCATCAGTTTGTCTATGAAGATGTTATGGGAGACAGTATCAGAATCCTTGCTCCAGGCAAGATGAACAACATCCACTCCTCTTCCCTCACACCAAGCCATTCATCTTGTCACAGAAGACTGTTAGGTTGATCAGGCATAATTTCCCCTTCTTAAATCTGTGCTGACTTTTCCCAGTTACATGCTTGTCATACATATGTTTGGAAATGGATCCCAGGAGGATTTGCTCCATCACCTTCCTAGGGATTGAAGTGAGGCTGACAAACCATAGTTCCCTGGATTCTCTTTCTTGCTTTTCTTGAAGACAGCAGTGACATTTACTTTCTCCCTCTTCTGAGGAACCTCACCTGATCCCTGTGACGTTTCAAAGATTATTGAGAGGGGCCTTGCAATGATATTGACAAGTCCTTGTGGATGCATCCCATAAGGACCCATGGACATGTGTATGCTCAATTGCTTTAAATATTCCCTAACTTGATTCTCCCTGTTGAAGGAGAAATCTTCATTCATATGTGCTTTCCCAGTGGTATCAGGGGCCTGGGATTCCTCAGGGAAAATCTTACCAGTAAAGACCAAGGCAAATGCCGCATTGAGTGTCTTGGAATTTTCCATGTCATTTGTAATGAGGTGCCCTGCCCCATTCAGCAGCAGGCCCACATTTTCCCTTCTTTTTGCTGCTGATATACTTGTAGAAGCCCTTCTCATTGCTTTTCCTGTCTCTCACAGATCCAGATCCAGGTGGCCTACAGCCTTATTTATCCCATCTCTTCATGCTCGGACATGGGTTGCCTCACTCTGCTTGCACCTCTTGTATGCTTCATTTCTGTGTTTTAGTTAGAGCTCCTTGTTCATCCATACAGGCGTCCTGCCACTTTTACTTGTTTTCCTGCTCACTGGGATTTCCTTCTTGAAATCGGAGGAGGCAATCCTTGAAAATCAACCATCTATACTGGACCCCTCTTCTCTCCAGAATGGTCACCTATTGAAATTCTTCCAAGCAGATCCCTGAACAGGACAAAGTCTGCTCTCCTGCAGTCCAGCGTTGTGATCCTGCTTTTTTTGTTTTGGTTTTGGTTTTTTTCCCCTCCTCTCAGCATCTTGAACTACACTATCGCATGGTCTCTCCAGCCTGATCAGGCTGTGCCTGATCTTCACATCACTGACCAGTTCTTTCTTATTTGTAAATATAAAGTCCGGCAGAGACTTTGTAGTCTCATTCACTCGTGTCAGGAATTTACCATTAATGAACTCCAGAAACCTCCTTAGTTGATTGTGCCCTACTATATTGCCCTTTCAGGAAGTACTGGGGTAGTTAAAGTCTGCTCATTTACCCATAATGTTCTAGGGGCAGAAATCTGGTAGAATACCAGAATGTAGGAGTATGTGTTATTAAGTACATTGTAGTTAGCCATTCTCCCCTTCCTCTCTTGCACACCTGTGTATGAACAGCTATAATATAGGCACAGACCACTGTGTGACATCTTTACATGTGTTCCATGTACATGAACATTATAAGTGACTTGCATTTATATTTTCAAAGTCTCTGATGAGGTGCCACCAGGCTTTATGGGCTGCTGCCATATTTCTGAAGAATGGTGAGCTCCTGTAAAAGCACTGGTTGGGTTGAGATACAGAGTCAAAAATTGTAAGACATTCAGAATCATAGAATAGAATCCTAGAATCATTTAGATTGGAAAAGACCCTTAAGATCATCAAGTCCAACCGTTAACCCAGCACTGCCCAGTCCACCACTAAACCATGTCCCTGAGCACCACATCTACAGTCTTTTAAATACCTCCAGGGATGGTCACTCAACCACCTCCCTGGGCAGCCTGTTCCAGTGCCTGACAGCTCTTCTGGTGGAGAGATTTTTCCTAATATCCAATCTAATCCTCCCCTGGATTGAGGGGGAGGCCATTTCCTCTCATCCTATTGCTTGTTACCTGGGAAAAGAGACCATCCCCACCTGGCTACAGCCTCCTTTCAGGTAGTTGTAGAGAGCAATAAGGTCGTCACTGAACCTTCTCTTCTCCAGGCTAAACAACCCCAGTTCCCTCAGCTGCTCTTCACAGGACTTGTGCTCCAGACCCTTCCTCAGCTCCGTTCCCTTCTCTGGACACGCTCCAGCACCTCAGTGTCTGTCTTGTAGTGAGGGGCCCAAACTGAACACAGGAGTCAAGGTGCAACCTCACCAGTGCCCAGCACAGGAGGACAATCACTCCCCTAGTCCTGCTGTTCCTGACACTGTTCCTGATGCAGGCCAGGATGCCATTGGCCTTCTTGGCCACCTGGGCACACTGTCAGCTCATGTTCAGCCAGCTGCCAACCAACACCCCAGGTCCTTTTCCACCAGGCAGCTTTCCAGCCACTTGTCCCCAAGCCTGTAGCATTGCAGGGGGTTGTTGTGACCCAAGTGCAGGACCCAACATTTGTCCCTGTTGAACCTCATACATCTGGCCTCGGCCCATCGATCTAGCCTGTCCAGATCCCTGTGCAGAGCCTTCCTACCCTCAGGCAGATCAACACTCCCACCCAACTTGGTGTCATTTGCAAACTTACTGAGGGTGTACTTGATCCCCTTGTCCAGATCATTGATAAAGATGTTAAACAGAACTGGTCCCAGTACTGAGCCCTGGGGAACCCGGCTTGTGACCAGTCACCAACTGGGTTTAACTCCATTCACCACAGCTCTTTGGGCCTGGCCATCCAGCCCATTTTTTACCCAGTGAAGAGTGTACCTGTCCAAGCCAGGAGCAGCCAGATTCTCCAGGAGAATGCTGTGGGAAACAGTGTCAAAGGCTTTACTGAAGTCTAGGTAGACAACATCCACTGCCTTGCCCTCATCCACTAAGCAGGTCACCTTCGCATTAGAGAACAGGTTTGTCAAGCAGGAGCTGCCTTTCACAAACCCATGCTGACTGGGCCTGATCACCTGTTTGTCCTGTACGTGCTGTGTGAGGGCACTCAAGATGATCTGCTCCATAACCTTCCCTGACACCACGGTCAGACTGACAGGCCTTTAGTTTCCCAGGTCATTCTTCTGGCCCTTCTTCTAGATGGATGCTTGTGCTGGCCACACTCCAGCTATTTAGTGAAAAAAGAGCTGTTATACATTTATGGTTGCTAATGACCTGAGAATGTATCAGCTGTATAACTGAACTAATGTAGAGTCTCCATGGGACAGGGACACCTGCCATCATGTGTTACTCTATATCTGTGAAAATTCACAGAGTCCTAAGGATGAAATACTTATTATGATGGCAAAATATTCTCAGATGAGTAGACTTCAGTGGAAGCAGAGTGAAATCAATTCTGAACACTTCTCATAGTCCTACTGTGAATATTCAGGTGTGTATTTGCAGTGTGAAGTTTCCTCTTCTCAGTTTCAGAATCTCCCTTCTTTTGAGCAATGCCCCGATATCAAGCTCTTTCGAGTTTTCTCCCCCACGTATTGAATCAGCAGCTTCAAAGACATATCGTTGGTTAAGCAGAGCCTAATCCATACGGATGGTTGGTGGCTCTGCTTAGGTCTCTTTTCTTTGTGTATTTCCTTGAACTTAAAGGTTTGAAAGGCCTCGTATAGGCTGTTATATTCACTGCCTTGGCAATGGGTCTGTGACAGGATGTGCACAGATTAAAAGAAGGATTAATTTTATGCTAGAAAACTATCGATTTTATGCATGTGAGGTACAAGTGGAAGCTAGGCTGAAGCTCAGTGATGCATGGTGCTTTATTTTTACTCTGCTGCTATGATGTTTTGCTCCTTTATAAGAAGAGAGTGATACTCAAGCAGAGACCTCTGGAGAAAGGGGCAAATCACTCTTTGCGATCCTCTGAGCATGTAAGAGAAGAAAAAAAGGTTTGGTACGTGCTCGTTAGGCAGAGGAGGAATGTCTGAGACTGGAAGCTATCTGAGGAGAAAAGGAATGGCTGAGGAGAGCAGGGAACAAACACACAACTAGGCCTAAGTGATTTCTCAGGATCTGGAGGGCACTGCATAGAGTTGAGCTGCAACCTCAGGACAACAAGCTATAAGACAGCCTAAAAGAAAGGATGTACTTCAGGATAAAATAAGCAGAGGACCTACCATTACAAACCATTTTAAAATTTCATTTCTGTCTTACCTAATCACTTCATTTATCTCTTTTATAAAAAGTTAACCCTTCTTGTTTGTATTTTAATAGAATCTGGCTTTTTAAAAGTACTTCCATTTTTTTAGGAGCAAGGCAAGTTAATTTTACAAGCTTTAAGCAAATCTGCCTCACAGTTCCTATGCAATTTGAAGTTTAGTCCTTGGCTAACCTGAAAAAGTGATCTTAAGATTTTTCAGAAACTGCTTCTAACCTTGCTTTTTTCTAACCACATGTAGACTGCCTCACTACAGTGCAGGTTTAATTTTGAGGTTTAATAATAGAGTACAAAATCTGGGGCTTTTTTGTCATGTATGACATGTGTGGGCTGGATGTTCACCAGACGTCAAACTTTCTGAAAATAGTTCCCCTTTTGGGGAAGATGACTAGCCTTTCCAAGTTTTAAAGGAAATTCCTTATTTCATTAGTTTGTCACATGAATCAAACATTTGCAGAGTAATGCTAAAACATGTACTGTTGATTAAACCTTGTTTTCAGTATGGAACCCATCCTGAAGAAATATTGGTACTATGCAGAGCCATTCATATGTGACAAAAGATTTAAAACATGCTCTCTTCCAAGGTTTGTTCCCAACTAAAGAAATACTTCTTGGTAGAAGTAGAATTTTATGTACATGCTAATAATAACTCCTCTTTCGGCTGAGAAAACAATTAAAAAATTAAGTTGGAAAGGGCATATACTTTCTCTCTGGTCACCATCTCCAATTGTGAAAATATCAATGTTTCTAATAGCTGTTCATTATCACGATTTTGAAAGGGGAACAAGTTTTTGTCTCTCAATTAATTAAAAAAGAAGCAATGTAATTGTATTAGGAATATTTGCAAACGGAGAAAGTACAGTGCATTCAAAGGATTTGACTTTTGACAACATATAATTATTTATTCTGTTACAGCTAATACTGACTTTGCAGAAACACTAGTAGGTTTCTCTCTCTCATATTCCCTAACACAGCAAAGTATGCTCTACATAAATAATTACTCATTTAAAAAAAATGTGCAATCATGTTTATAGTCACTTTTCTTCAATTGCCAAAAGAGTTCCAGAGTTACAGGAGGTATTTCATTTTATCAGCCTTGAATATTTGGAACTACTGAAGCATATCTCCACAAAAATATTATCTCCACTGTTAAGATAACTGTGCAGTTGAAGAGATCTTGAAAAGTTTCCTCACTATTAGAAGTTAGCTTTCTGCATTAGGTAAAGATCGCCTAATCGCTGTTTCTAATTTTTTTAAGGACGATTAGGATGAGATGAGAGCTGTGCTTTGAATGACTAAATAACTACTTAAAAGTTTTTTTAATGACACACTTAAAAATCATAACAACCTGCTCTTCTGTATGCTGGAGTTAATGATGTAATGCTTTCTGTGAAAGATAAGCTAGGAAAAAGAATTGACAGCTGATTCATGCATCACAGTCTAATTCTTAAAAACACTTTACATCTAGCAGAAAAAACACCAAGCATTTGATTCACCATTCAAATACCCACATTTCTATTAAGCCCACAACAAACAAAGATAAATTTAAACTGAGCCAGTTGCTTTCTTTGGAAAAAGCGTTGGCCTTTCAGAAAATCACAGATGTTTGTGACAGGCTGAAGTTCATGTGGAACCTTTGCCATAGGAATTTTGTGTCAGTAGTACACCTGCTATGTGACCCTTGTGTAAGGAAATTGTCCATGGCTCTATCATTATGTTCTCATTCTCTCAGTTTCTCTAAATTCATTGACATTAATATGCCCCTCTGCTAACTTGAGTGCACACTCAGAAGAATATTTTTCTTTTGAAAAATGGATGGTGTAGAAATTTGTTAAATATTGGTTCTGTTAACCCAAGCTACAAATTAATGTTAATTTCAGCTGAACATGTGAAAAGACATACAAATTGATTTTAAAAAACACCTTAAGAATTGAAATGTTTAAAAAAATATTATCAGTATTATCTCAATAAATGGTATATGCTAGTGTAACAGTGAGGGCAATAGGAATGCTGAATGAGAAAAATGGATCAGAAAGAGCATTTTCCTTTCCTAATATGTTTTCACCCATGAAAGATGATGAGCCAACTTCCAAGGCAATTAAAAGCTGCGTTGTCAAGAATATGGCATCCCATATGTATTTCTGGTAACTGCACTGCTAGGCCACCTTTTAATCATAATAAAATTGATCTTTTTAAGCTGCACCTAATAAACAGTTGTCCATATTAAGTGACATTCTTTTCAACTTGTACAGCTTTCAGCCCTGAAGCTTGCTACATTAAATTTTTTATCTTTATAAAGGTTCTACTCATAAACATACCGAATTTATTGGTTCAGTTCTTGTCTTCTTTATATTGCCAAGTAATAATATACAGAGGGTTCATCTGGGTGGGTGGGGAGAGCAGCTGAATATATCTAGGTCGTTTAATAAACTTTATAGGTTATATTTTCTAGTTGATTGTTCTTTGGTTTATTTTTGGGCAGTGTTTTTTTTCATAATCGGCTTTTAGAGCTGTGGTACTCAAATCCAACTTCTTTATTTCAATTAAGGCCTAGTCACTGCTGTCTAGACTGCAGTAATGATGTTGGTTGTTTTCCTGTAATAAACCTATTGGTACGCCCCAAAATAGCACTGGCCCTTTTTTTTCGAAGAGCTGATGTTGGCTGATTGTACAAATAATAGACTATCATCCATTATGTGTAGTGTGTTTTTTGCCGTCAAAGGAAACTGCATTAAAGACAAAAATCATCTTGAAAGGAAAGGTAAGATTTTAGCCTGGAAGACATTTTTTTTCAGCCCTACTTGGGGAAACTGTCATTCAAGCTCTACATATCAAAGTTGTGTTGCTCTGGGGAATTATGTTTGCTGCTCTCCTAGTCCTTCCTGGCAAAAGGGTGAAGGCAAGAGCTGAGGTCTAATGAATTGCGGGGTGAGGGCAGATTCCCCTTTCTGTGAAAACTTTCTGTGGTTTAATACCTTTTTAATAAATTGAACATTAGCCTGAACCTTGCTGTATTATTTCTTGCTATTATGTTTTGCAAAAAGCCATCTTTGTTAGCTGAAGCACCAAAAAGATCTCCTCCTGGGCACTAAGAATTATGTATCTCAGTTACAAGTTGCACTGGTGTCATGTAAGATTGTGAAAGTGCTCTGTCTAGCACTTGAATGTCTCTGGTGGCAATTCCAGAGGATTCCATGGCTGTTTGGCATGACAAAAAAAATTTCTGTGGTAGCCCCTCCATGGTGTCAACTTAGCTCAACATGTTCATACTATTTTTTCTGTATTTGGAAATCTTCAACTTGCTCTTTAATCTTAACGTTAGTCTTAACAAGGGGGCAGGAAAATACAGTTTCACAAAGCTGTTGCAGGCTTGAGGTATGTATTTTCATCTTGAGTCTTACTGTGTATAGACTCAAATGTCCGTGGTTTAGTTGGAAGCTGTGTCAGAATGGGATACTCTAGCTGCTTGCTTTCTTTATGTGTGTGGAGCAACTTGCTTTACCTCTTTACCAGAAGATTTCTGGTATCTCTGAAGGTGTCATGGTATTGTTGAAATTGTGTGATTTGTTGCTTTGTCCCCTTTCTTGAGACCATGCCAGGTTCTTGTAGATAAATACTATATGAACAACGGCAATGTTTTCATAAAATATTAGCAGCAATGATGGGAGCCCCTAGGTTCTGGGAATGGTACCTAAGGGGTGGATTTGCCAGGCTGTTTTGTACTGGAGAAAGGGAGATGTCTGGTACGAGGACCTTTGTGCTAGATGCTTAGATGAATACTTGGCCTTATACCAGCCGCTGCGACCAGGGGAATGCCAGCCAGCTGGAATCCTGTCCTGTAGGAAGAACAGTCTCTGAATTTCCTCAGAGTGGTGTGACTCTGCACCATCTGTAATGACAGCCGTTGTGCTAGCTGCACAAATACCCTTCACAGGTGTGTCTGTCTGGGAGAGATGCTTATCTTTTGCCTATCTGTTGGGGTGGGTTTTTTTTGGTGTTTTTTTTTTTTTTTTTGGGGGGTGGTTTTTTTTTAATCCTTTAGTATTCATAAGCTAATAAAGCAACTGGTCACAATATACACGTACTTTGAAATGCAGTACTTGTTACAGATAAGGCATTCACACAAAATCATATGAGAGGAAGAAAGGCACATGACCAGCTTTGAATGTATGCTTCTCACACAATAGAAAACCACAAATATGTGCAGTTGAGGAGCAGCTAAATCAAATGTCTTGTTGGTAACCATATTAACTTCGTGTAAGGTGCTCTGCTTGACTGCCACTCCAGAACTTGCGCTGTTAAGTTCTGCCAGAAGGCTCAATTTGTTTCAGACCTTCCAGGGTATTTGAGACAGTAATGCTACAAACAAGGAGATACCAGGCCAAGGGAATGGGACTATCATGGGAGGCTGCACATAAACACATAGTCTCTGCATCTTACGTTGACCTGTGCTAGCTGGTGAGTGAATCAGACAGGAAGATCGGAGACCAGTATGCTCTTTCTGACTCTGCCAATGATCTAGTGGTCTTTCCTGGAAAATCACTCAGTGTTTCAGTTTCCCTGTTGCTCCAAACAAAGGAAAAAGCTAACCTGGGGGAAAAAAAAATCACCTAGAAGGGTCAGGAAGCTCATCATAACAATAAGGTTTGTGCTTGTGATGTTACTACAAACCATGAATCTGTTACAGAAAAAAGTTCCTTGCTTCTAATCCATCCATTTCCTTTCTGCTAGGACTTTCCACAGAGGTTGATCATGGGTTCTAACGATTCACTTTTAAAGCCAAGCAGGGCTGAGTGGCTTCCATTAAGATGCATTCAGTCAGAGACAGAAGTGGATAGAAACAGAGCACAATGCAATCGTATTTCTAAGAGTATTTTGAAGGATCAGTTTTTGCTATCAATGAACCAGAAAGAATAGAAGACAATACTATTTAAGTCTATTCTTATTGATGGGATTTGCACAGATTTAAGATTCTATTATCGTTTGTAAAACTAGTACTGCTCCAGGGAGAGAAAGGAGGTTAATCTGTCTTGGCAAGAAGCTCCAAAGATTTGAGGCAAGAAGTGTGAGGAAGAAAAGACGTTCCTAAGTATATAACCAAATAAATCAAGAATAAAGAATGGAGATAAGAGAATGCAAACTCAAGCATCATTTTTACATAAGACATACAATTCTGTAGTATCAGATTGGTGATAGGGTTATGCCAACATTAGTAATGCATATCTGTGTATTAAAGTATATGAAATTAACTCATATAGATGTGTTCCTTCTGCCTGTGTCCATACTGAATTTATCCCACAACAGTGCGATACTTATTATGGCTGGTCTTGGCTATGACAACTATGATAGTTGTAGGCCAATGACTAGATCACTGCCTAGGTCCTGGCCTGAACTTAGGCTAATGGAAGAGAAATTGCTGGGCATCAAATTAGAAATTTCTGAACATGATGCAATAAAGTAAGAAGCTAGCAAAAGCTGTAACTAGTACCACAGGGAATGGCAGAATTGCCTGGATTAGAGTATCAAGGTATTTATGTAACAACACTGGGACCTGTGAGAAAAATGGTAAACAGGGGTGGTTGGTTTTAATTTGGGAGAGAATGAGGATGGTGAAACAGAAAAGAGTGATAAGGTGAAAAGGGAATATAAAGGGTAGCAAGTTGTGATTAGTGCTGTCTGGGGATACCTGTTGGGCAGTCTTGTGCTTTATCACTGTGGACTAAACTAGGACAATAAACCAAACTTCTTGTTCTGACCATAGCATATGCATGGACCCTTCTTCCCTAGTGAGGAGTGCCAGGGGAGCAGCATGCTTTCCTTAGCCAGTCAGGGTACACCTGAGCCAGTTCAGGCATCCTGCTGTCATTGTGACCATACCTGTCCCAGGCCTGGCAGCACTGGCATCCTCCTAATGACCTCCTGCCAACATCAAAAGGTGCTACTGGAAACCTTGTGCAATCAAACTCACTGGAGGTTTTTGAGTCTACTTCTTCATGGTGTTGGTAGAATGAACTTCAGAAACTATCTGATGTGGTGGGAAGGACCTCTCATCACTACCTCTTCCCCAGTTTGGCTAAACATAATTCCGCTAGAACTAAGAAGGTTCATTCATGTGGCATCTTGGAAAGTACTGGTTCATCAAAAGAGGCCTGGTAATACTTCTGGTGTAGGGTAGGGGTGAGCCTCACAATATGGTTTTATAGCTGTTGTTCACTTAATTATGTAAGTGAAAAGAAAAACATAGGTAGAATAATCAGGTTTGCATTGCCAGAATTAATTTGTTGCTTTTTTTCTTTAACCTAATTTAGTGTTAAGTGGCACCACAGAAGCCATAGCAAGAATGGGTAGAGTGGACGCACATAAAACCTTTCATAATCTGCAACCTGGTGAAGTTTAGCAATCCCTGTGTTGTCCTGCCAACAAGCTGCAAGGTGCGATATAAGTGGTACCAGCAAACAGAGTTGGTCTGGTGGGGGGACAAGTAATGGAGAGGCAGCCCTTTACTTTGGGAAACTGGATTATCATCCCCAACTGTAAGAAATTCCCTCTGGTGCATTGTTTTGATTTTTGCTATGTGAATGACTGTGTCTTCTGCATGATGGAGGGTGTATAACAGTGGTCAGTGTCCATAAGCATGCACTTGATATCTCTAGATGACCTATGCACCTGTCCAGATGTTATATTTATTTGGTGAGGCCTTTTTTGATCTCATGGCAAACTCTGTGCATGCTCTATAGCTATCGGCTGTACATTAACTTGCCCTTTGAAAATCTACCTGCTAACAAGGCATTCTTCACCTGTCTGGAAATGATGGTAAAGAAGGGGTGCAGCTGGGTGGGACTTTTATTTTTCATGTGACAACACTCTGTCCTGGTAGACCCAGCCAACCTTTTGAGAAGAAAGCTGGAGATTGCGGTGGCCGTGAGACAAAGTGAGACAGAAACTGCCACTGGGATCTCAAAGAGTTAATATTGCCAGAGATATCTCTGCTCTGTCTTACTAAAAACTAGACAGCATAACAGGATTTTAGAGTTTGAGATGGATCACTTGAAAATTGGCATTTCTCCTTTGTGGATGGAGCAGAATTATTTTTTTCCCCCTCCAAATGACCTAGTTTGCCGTTGCCAGGCAGCCCTGTCTGCACTCACCTATGGGCCCTACTCGTCATGCACACTGAGAGGTTCATAAGTGCTGTTTACAACCAGGTACTTACAACCTTGTTGGCCAACAGAAATTTTTCCAAGACTTGGAAGATAGCTCCAGACTACTTGCTCACATTCACATTGAATATGCTAGCTGGTATGCCTAAATGCATGGAAAATTTATAAATTTTTACCATCCACAACTACACCACTTCAGGTAAAAATGTATTGAAATTATGGGGATTTTTTCATATTTAACATGACTTTTGAATTGTATTCAATTTTAACAAAGTTCACACTTTTCCCTCTCTGTGACATTTTAAAATCAATTATAGAACTTCTCAAAATTTCATTCAGTTAAAAAGAAATCTGACAGCTGTGGGAAGTAATTCTCCCTTCTGCTATATTGTTCTATCGTTGCTGTGACAGACTGTAATGGCTTGTAGGATGATGGGAGGCAACTCTGAGGAGCAGTCAACTCAGGAATGTTGCGCTTATCCTCTGAGCTCTCAAACACAGTCCCGGCAGACTGGTGTAAGACTGCTTCTTGAGACCAAACATTTTCTCTGTTGGAGATGAGGGGATGTGTAAGGCTCCACAGTGATTCTGTGCAGGAGTAGGTTTTGTGGAGGGAGTAGAGAGAACTTTAAGCTGGTTTACACATTGTCACCTGAGAGGAATCCACAGGGCAAGAGATGGGAGCCATTCCAGAGAATATCTGGTGCTGCAGGCTTGGCCTTTGGGGGCTAGCTGGTGGTTTTAACTGTGGACGTCTAAAAGGATGGCTGGTCCCCACCCGCATCATTTGCCGAGGGATATTGCCTCTGCTGCAAAGGTACCAAGGCAGGATTCACATTGGTTCCTTGGCTACCCCAGGTCACTGTCAAGTATTTCAGCATTTCAAGCATTTCATTATATCAAGTATTTCAGCATATTTAGCAAACCCTACCCTCTGCAGCAGTTTATACAAGTGAGTTAGGTAGTGCACTGACAGGCAGACCCACGTCCTCTTCCACTGCCTGCACTGTCAAGGTAGTAATCTCAGGCAGGACAGTGCAGAAAAGAGGTACAAAAGCTACAGGAATATTTTCGACTCTGATAAATAAATCTTCCAGAATTTGGCTGCCACTCATCTCGCAGGAGGTAGGGTCAAGGGTTGACCCAGTAGTGAGGGCTGGATAGCTGGAGACCACCTTTGCCTTCTCCTGTACCCTTGACACTCTTAGAATGTGATTTTCCTACGATAGATACAGGGTGTTCTTAAACATCCCTACCCCACTGATCTGCATAATCTGAGAAACTTGTGCCTGGATTTGGTCGATATTATGAGGAGAATTTTTAGCTCTAGCTATGCATGCTGTTGTGTCATAAATACTTTTTTGCCCATGTGCATCTATTTTTGTAGGTGAAACTGACACATCTCTTCAGATCAAGGGCATTAGTTAGCTCCTAAATAGCAATTGTTAGTGATTGAAATAGAAAACATTTGAATCAAGGATTGCCTGAAGCTTAGAACAAACCATTCTGGCTGTCTAGTCTTTGAACAGGGTTATGGGTTAAAAGATAATTATTACAGAGAGACAAAAGGTCACATATAGGGGTTATGAGGCATTGGAACTGGATGCCCAGGCAGGTGGTTGAGTCACCATCCCTGGAGGTATTTAAGAGATGTGTGGACGAGAAGCTGAAGGACATGGTTTAGTGGTGGTATTAGCAGTGTTAACGGTTGGACTTCATGATCATAAAGGTCTCTTCCAACCTAAAAGATTCTATGATTCTATATAAACAGGAAAACACAGAATGTCCTTGGGAAGAGACGAGATTGGAGACAGGTAAGCTACTCTAATGGGGAGGTTGAGTTAGAAAAAATAGGGTTAGAAAAAATGGGAGTAGCCCATGTTTCAGGAGAAGGGTGTGATCTGATAGGAAATTCGCTGTATAGGTCCAGAATTGAACTGAGCACAAAGGAAGGTTCTGAGAGGATGGTGAAAAGGAGGAAGATCTTATTTTTGTATAGATGCATATATTTATTGTGGCATGAAGTAAGCAGTGATGGAGTCTTAATGAACTTTGTTCATAAATCTGAACTTTGTCCATAAATCTGACTTTTGGTTTTGTTTTACTTAGTTCTACCATGAACTTGTAGGGAGCTAAATGATATACCAAAGAGCTTGTACTTCCAGGGGTAAGTTCTGGGAGATAATGTACTTCAACCCTGAGGGGACAACCTTAAATCTGGTGGGGACAAAGATTGATTCCATCTTTTGGATGCCCAAGAGATGATCTAGAACATGAAAAATAGAGATGTCAGGTGACTAACTGTGCTGATCCTTCCCAGATCCTGGAGTTTTCAGGTTGGAGAGAGGTCACTGACTGGATCTCTGTCACGTTCCTATTTGGCTACGCACAGCTCTGTATCAGTAAAGTCTTGCTCTGTTCAGTGTCTTCCTTTGAAAATGTGAGGTAGGCCCATTTGCACCAGCTCATAATTATTGTGTGTCAGTTGACACAGGGGTTTTTGTGCATGCTACAGCATCTGTTAAAAAATCTTATGTTAGGCACTGCATGTTTATTCCTTACAGCTTTCTTTCCCACCCCTCACTTACTGTGGCAAGGGCACAGGGCTGTTCCCAGGATATCTGCCTCGTCAGCACCTCAGTAATTCTGCATTAACAGACCTGTGATCCAGAAGAAAAGTCATAGCTAGAGAAATGAGATGGGGATGTGGGAGAGGCTTGAAAGGCTACTGATGAAATGTCAAAGCATGGCCAGATACTGCATACACTCATTCCTAATTCCATGTGCTTTTGTGCAAATTCAAAGTAGAAATGATGTCACAGTGTCTGTTTCTTATTTATTCAAATAACCCCTCACTTGGAGGTTAAACTGTGAGCCACTGTGTCACAGCCAGCAAGGTCTGCTGTGTGTGTGTGTGGAGTACTGGGAACACCTGGGACAGGAGGAGTCCTCTACTGGCCATACAGGGAAGGTAAGGACAGCTTGAGCTGTGGTCTTGCTGTCTCAGAGCATCCAGAAGCACCTGAGGCAGAAAGTGCTTGCCCTGTGGATTCTTCATCCCTTCTTGGCAACACTTAGGAGTCTTAAGGACTCCTTCTGTTCGTGTCTGCAGGTCTGTCCACTTACCCCTAGTGTCTGGACCACAGTTTTCCAGGAACCTTCCTGCCCTTAGGGTGGCTTCTTTGGACTCCAGTGTAGTTGGATTTCCCAGAAACAGTGGAGACTCTTCTCTGTGTGAATTGACTTGTATGAACTACTCATGCTCACGGAAGCATAAAACTGCAAGGGAATGGCAGTTTTGACACAAAAGCAGCAAGCTGGTGAGCACTGGGCACAGAGGAATTTGCTCAGAGCTGCAGGCCTGCCTTCAGTTGTGTAAGGAATAAAATTAATTGTTGCCTGGCCTCAGTTAAATGGATGACTGCATGAGCAATAGCGTGTTTAATCACAAAGCCACTAGAAACAACTTGACATGAAATGGAATTACCTCATCAGAATTTGTTCTAAAAGGATCTGGGAGCGAAGCAGTGAGGATACAACATGCTGCCAGTACAGAATAAACCTTCCTGTGTCTCTCCTTCCTAAGCAGGTTTGTTCTGAACTAGTGGAACAGAAGTGCTGCCTTCTGAAATGCACAACCTGCTTTGAAAATTTAAGTCAACCCCACAGTAGAGAAATGGGATCCATCACAAGTGCTTCACTGCAGTACCCCACTTAGTGTTGGAGGTCCTGAGTGAGATTTTCAAATCTATCTATCTATCTATCTATCTATCTATCTATCTATCTGTCTGTCTGTCTGTCTGTCTGTCTGTCTGTCTGTCTGTCTGTCTGTCTGTCTGTGTGACTGACTGACTGACTGACTGACTGACTGACTGACTGACTGCGTGGTGGTTGGAACTCCAAATTAGTTGAAAAACCTGGTGATTATCTCCACTAAAGAACAAAAATAGATAGTGTTGGTTTTGGTTTTGTTTTGTTTTGTTTTTTTCCTGTGGGATTTGAAACTATCCTTACTTTCAGTATTACTACCACTGACTATCACAGTTCAGTCAACTGACTTGCCAGTTTAGCCAATGAGAAATGGAATTGCCTTGAGACAGGTGAAGTAACTGTTCCGAACAGTTTGTCTTTTAACAGTCTACATACTCTTCAGGAAACGGACAGGTTAGCTGTACATAGTGATAGAGGTGCTAATATTTTGGCTGACCTGGCTGAAGGAAAGGAAAGGAAAGAGGAAAAGAGAGAGGATAGGACACAGGGAAGGAAAAGGAAAAGGAAAGGGAAAGGAAAAGGAAAGGGAAAGGGAAAGGAAAAGGAAAAGGAAAAGGTTCTTCACAAATCTCTGAAAGAAAGAATCATTTTCCTTCTATGATTGTTCTCTTAGAAGAACTGCACTTGAGTGACTAAGTTAAATAACACAAGCAAAAGATGATGATTCATGCTGCTTTTCCTGATAGTTTCTAATGCTCAAAAGCCAGTATCACAGCTGCAGCTTTGAATAAATGCGTGGGGAAAGGAGTAAAATTATAGTAGGTATGTTAGCGTAATGTTCCCAATGTTCAGCCTGTGTATGTGATTACCTAATATTCCTTACCAGCTGTTTCTTAACATTAGTCATAGTGATCTAAAACAACCACCCTCTCTTCATTTATCTCAGTAAACATTGTTCTTTTTTGAAGAGGTAAGCTGTTTAGGAGCAAAAGTTGTTCCCTCCTCCCCTTCAGCTCTTTCGTATGCATGTCGTAATCACCTTGAATTGGAAACAACTATAGCTGACTGTGTAGGTAATAAACAGTGAAGATTTATTTAAATATGGTAATAGCTATATTTGAGTATCATTATGAATGTGTTTCCTAATAGTGTCTGGAAAATGCAAGGCTCTGTTCCCATGCCAGAACAAAACAAAGGTAGAAGGTGGTTTTATTTTCTCGTTTAACATTACACTTCAGCCTTTCCAAATGGAATCAAGATACTCTCTGCAATTCAGTGTTTGTCTTTTCATGTGAAGCTGCTTATACTGTGCAACCATTTTGGTTTTATTTCAACCATGCACTGTCACCGCTCATTGCCTGTTCACACTAGCATCTGCGTGTGTCCCCCACTTACTGATGGTGAGCTGTGCTCTGTTCCTGCCTAGCTCCCATGAAACTCTGTAGGACGGGCGTTCCCCAATTCACTGGAACAAAATGCTGCTCAGGGTGAGGAGAATCTGCTCAAGGTCTATCTGAAGGGGAAACAGCAGGAATGCTTGTGAGACTGCACTTGTGAGAGATCCACTTGCTGCCTCTCCTCACCCTGTGGCTTCAAGTACCTCCTCTAGGCAGGGTGGTGACCTTCCTTGACAGGACAAGCTGCAAACCAAAACCTTTCTGTAGCCGAAACGACAAGACTCATTCATTCCTTGCTCCAGAAGAAGGCCAGAGCCAAGATATGAATAACGTTCAGGGTCATAAGCTGATCATAAGCAACCTGGTCTGGACCATGTGATCTCTAAGAGGGCTTCTTTGTTCCTGTGTTAACGTCTGTGTAAGCAAGGATGTAGTTTTGCCCATCACTTAAAAGTGATAATTTCTCACAGCTGAGTCTAAGGAAAGACCAGATTAGTCTGTATTCTAGTATGTGTATAATACTCAATTGGAAGCTGAAATTTCCTACCTGGTGTTGAACACAGAACAGATTGACAGGAATGCTTTCTTGTCAGCTGTCAGCAACGAGGAAGATTTGTGCTCCTCTGCAAAAATAAAGCATTCACAAAACAGAAATCGGTTGATAAGTATTTGGATAAGTTTATGAATAAGTATTTAGAAAATGCTATTTAAAACCCTAAACAACAGGAAACTCAAAGGACTGGCTGTCATGGAGAAATAATCAAACTGGGCAAATACTGAGGGGAAAAGAATACTTTTATTTGCAAGTTTGAAGGACAGTAAATGGTAGTAAAACCCAGATATCAAGGAAAAAGGTGGAGAGAGGCTCAGCTGGGGTTTGATTAAAGATCAGTGGGGAGGTCTCATTAATATGTAAAGTGCAGTGTATGTACCTCTTTGTCAACATATAGCTGGTGCAAAATCAAGGTTGATTTCTGCATAACACCCCCCCTCCACATTTTCTTTTGTCTTTCTATTAACCTACTCAAACTGTGTCTTCTTCTCTTTCTGTCGGCACCAAGCAAGTTTCTGATGAAAGCAATGGGCACTACAGAAGACTTCTGATCTCAGACTGTGATTTTTTTTTTTTCTTCCCAAAAGAACAATCAACAACTGAAAGTAATTCAAGTGCTTTTCTCAGTATCGGCTACTAGGTAGCTGAATAGCCAAAGGTCTTCTTTATAGAAAACAATCTTGAAAATGCAGTCCTAGAAAATGAAGTGTGCCATTTATAGACAGTAAAGAAGCCTTCAGAATTGGAGCACATTGATCACTGCAGCACATTCTACTCTTAAAGTTATTTAATATATGTAGAATATCAGCATGAATTGTGTACAGTCAATGTTCCTCCTTTTACTTCCATTTAGATTTTTGCTGCAGCACAAGAAATATGTGTCAACGGAAGCATATGTTAGGATACCTGGCAGACTGAAATTCAAGGCACAGTATTCAAATATTGAACTCAGGTCTTTTGTACAGGTAACCAGCTGTTATTTAACAAAAAAGATACTGCATAATTATTCATAGGGAAAATATTTATAGTGAGCACATAAGTAATGAAAGCATGCATTCTGGGATACTTTAAAAACAACTGTGTAAAAGCAATTTATTTCTGAGGAAGCTTAATCCGGTGTACTACTATACTAACTCATGCTCCTGCTGTTGCCCATACGTTATGTTCATGAAAAGTAACAGCTGTAACATCTGTTATCGTCACAGCATATTTTCAGCACAGCATTAACACACATTTATACCATATATGCAGTATTTCTCTGCTCCTCACCTCTTCTTCTGAGATAACTACCCCTCCTTCAGTATAAACATGGTGTGCTTATATAACCTGGGCCTCCCCAAGTTGAAAGGCATTCGCAGCATATTTGGATCTATTGCCAAACCCTTCTTGACTGGGAACATACGGAAGACTCTGATTGGGAAATCCTCAGCAGTTAGAGCATTCAGGGCTCTTGAAAATGAGTGCTTTCTTCTCTCTAGTTTATCTGATACAACAAGGATGTTCCCTGTAGACAAAATGTTAATATTTCTGGGATGTCAGCAAAGGCAGTAAGCTATCTTCTGGATTTCTACAAAGTACTTTTCCTTCTTCTTAAACCTGTTGAATCAAACAAGGGATTTAAAAATTTAAATCTCGCTCAATTCTACCTTTTTACTTGTGTTGTAATTTTTTTTCTCTCTCTCTTTTTTTTTTTTTTTTTTTTGTGCTTACCAGAAAGGAACTGTAATCAACCAACTAATAGGTAACTGGTACACTCAAATTTCATGATGCTCTCTCACAGTCCTCCAAATTTATAAATCTACTGTGGAATTTACATTTTATTTTAGTAGGGCCTTGTCTAGTAGAAAAATAAGGAATTAGCTACTGTTTATCATCAAGTTATTACAGATGAGCAGAACCAACTCTGATGACATATATTTGGGCTCTTTTTTTCACATTTTTTCATTCAGCTTGTGGGTATTTGGTTATCAGTGAAAGCCTGACTGTGTCTTAATCACCAAGCACTTGAGCTCTAGCTTACCAGTAGCATCAAGCTCTACATAGGGTTACACCTGCACATCCAGCTAGCTCAGTCCTGTGTTGTTCCACACATCCGCCTTCCCTAGTCAAGCATAGCATGAATTCGTGATCAATGCTAGCCTAACACGGATTTTCAAGACCATTAAAAAAAAAAAAATCCGTAACATTCAATGATCTGTGATTAATTGCTGATGCCTCAGGTGATTTCTTGCATCCAAACAGTGTATTTCCATAAATTTTGGTTACCTCTTAGGGTCTAGCTCTTGACAGCCATTGACAATCCTGACAATCATTGACAGTCATCTAGGATTGCTGTCTGTGTTGACCCTATGTGGGCAAAACAGCCAACTCAGAAACCCATGTGTTTCTCCCCTGTATGATCTGAAGAGGGTGTAATTGATATGTCTGTACTGTGTGAATGAAATAACTATCATGTTCAAACTATCATGTTTGGGTCACCATTGCTATCTGTGATCTGTCTTGTTACAAACAGGCACAGTGCCATTTTCATAAAATAATTGTAATCCTCAGAACCTCGCATTAAAACAGGTATTGTTTGTATACTAATCTGCTCTATTAATATCTGCAAATCCTCCTTGACTTCAATAGCAATTTGCTGGATGAGAGAATAACAGGCTATTGATGATATACTTCAATCTATATACCACTGCAAGCTGCTTACTCCTTTGTTACTAATTGGTGTCTTACTATATTAAACAATATTGTGTCAGGTATGGTGCATCTAGAGAAAGCTGTAAGATGAAAACATTCTATTAATCATATTTCAGGGTAATCATAGAACAGGAGCATAGAGTTCACAGCTCCTCTCCTGTACAATCTGAAAATAAGCTCTTCTCACCAGCCTATGCTTAGACTTTTCAGTATGGTCTCATCTGCAGCAGCAGTTTCTGAAAGCTGCAGTTTACATTTCATCTAATCCTGATCTCTGGTAAATAAAGACATGAGACTTTGTATACTGATAGATCGAGATAAAAGTTGTTGCTTGCACACATTGCCATGTAGATTTCCTGAATGAATCCTGCTGCTATTAGAAGAAAAAGTCCTTCCCTGAAGAACTCAGTAAGCAGTTAAGTTTTCCTTGTTTTCAGAATACATGAGGACTAAGGGGTGAGGAGGCAGTTGTGGGTTCAAGCAACATTTCAGCCTGGCAATAAAACTCAACAGACATTAGGACCAGTTGTTCTGAGTGATTATAGCAAGTGCCAGAATTGTAGTGCTGGACACACAAATTCCATGTCATGGAAGTAATATACATGGCAGGAAAGGCAATACAGCTAAACTGAGACCTTTGGTAACATGCCCGCCCATTCAGATGAGGAAGATGTAAAAGACTTCCTGGAAACAAAAAATTACTTGTGGAAACATGCTTGTGCCTCCTGTGCCACAGATGGAAAATGAAACCATTGCACCACTGAGCAAAGACAGTCAAAATGAAACCGAATAAAGGTGTTCACTGTCTGGGGGTGTAGTATGTAGGGTCAGGCCAGAGCATGTGCACAGTTGCTTCTATGTGTCTCAGTGCACGTGTGGACATCTCAACTACCTAGTTCCACAGTGCCTCCAGTGCATGGTAAAATAGTTCTGACTCAACATGCACCCTTCTGACTGCCTTTAAGTTATAATTTAATATCATGAATTATTGTTTCATCTTCTAAAGGATTTTTTGGAATGACTGCCATGTGAAATATAGACAATAAAATATTGACAGGGTTCATACAGTAGCTGGGAGCAGCATTCCTTTAACTCAAGAAGCTGCAGGGTGAAATTCTGTGTCTGGTGTTAGAAAAAGAGATCAGAGCACATGGACTCTTTTGGCCTGAAAGAACTATGAATTACTTTGATAAAGGTAACACCTGGCACACTATACAGACAAATCTCAAAACCAGACATTGAATGTTTTTGTATGTGTTTAACAGCATACAGGAACAAAGAAATGAGAACAGAGATGACGAAAGTAATGCTACTTTGAAAGTAGAACATACAAGAAAAAGAGACAATAAAAAGTTATGAGAACATATTAATCACACACAGTCTCACCATCTGTTGACTCCATATATATACCCCATCCTACTGCTCCATATGGTACTCGAAGATAAATACATATAATGATGGATAACAAGTGAAAAATAGCATACAAAAGGTCTAACATACACATAGTAAATAAGCATATGGCATAATGACCCCATTTTGGTGTATCTGGAATGACCTCCCCGAATACACAAGCAAGGAAAGGAAATGATCAGCAATTGAGCAAACATGGCATTACACAGATCTATTGACTTCAGTCACTGAAAACTCAAAAAATCTCAGTTATGGAAGGAGCCTTAACGGAATAAACAGTCTAGGAACATTAAGTCCTGTAAATAATGGGACATCATAGAACCACAGAGCTCTGCCCAATTGCTTTGTCACTCCTCTTCCATTACTATCTCTCTCTCTCTCTCTTCCATACACATCCAAATATCCATGACTTTCTTCTATCGTGAGTCCTGTTTTGCTTTTTCTGTGGGTGCCTTCAGTGATGGGGTTTCTAGGAATCATTGAAGATACTCTCCTGTGGACTGTGAAGCAGAGGACAGAGCTACCTCTTTTTCTGCTGATTGTTTCCTGTGCAAGGTAGAACATCACTCAGCTAAGAACCAGGTCTTCTTGCATCAGAGAACAAGGCTGACCTGAAGGGCAAATGAAAATAATATTGCTCAGGAGGTGGATGGTGTTCCAGGGGAGATTGTAACTCTCCTTATTTTTTGCTTTCCTCCTCTTGCTTCTCCTGCTTGCCAAGTTCTGGGTAGAAAAGAAGTTGAATTCTGTGCAACATGAAGGTTAGTCATGTGTCTAAAAGTGCTGCGTTTTCTTTGCAGCCCCTGCCAGAAAAGTAGGGTTTTTTTCTAACCGAGAAGCTGGTTTGACAAATGTCCCGTGGTCATTTTCAGACGCTCTTTTTTATATGTTCTAGTCCCATCACAACTTGTTTGGCCAAATATATAGTTCTACAGTCTTCCATAATTCATTGCATGTGTGTAATAATGCAATGATAGACTGTTCAGTATTGTCTGCATTTCCCTCTCAAAAATGTAGAACTAAGGCTGCACTTCATCTTGCTATAAGTGGTAGCAGTTTCTGTATGTATTTTCAGAAGAGAGTCACCTGGCACATCAAGCAGCTGAGCTGTGCGGCACGGATGCGCCCTACCTCTGACAGCAGCTGTCACCTTCCAGTTCACAACAGGCTTTCTGATCTGTAAGGCAAACAGGCAGCCCAGTATGCAAGTCCTACTGGTTTAGAGAGACTTCCTTTCATTTGCATCCTCTTCCCCCACCCTGGATTTGTGGACTTCGATATCATGCAGAAGAGATGAGCCTCTGGCCGTTGGTTACTGTGGTTTCCATGGCAGCTACAAAGATTAGTTTGGAAAGCAGTGGACTCTAGCAGGAATCTTTGATCTTTGTTTCTTAATGAGTTGTGCTCAATGTACAAGTATTTCCCATATTTCTGCTCCTATTATAATTCAAAGATTTCCCTTTCCTTTTTTTATGGGAATATTTTCAACCCATCAAGGAAGTTATACCTGTGCCTAAAGGAAGGTCACTGCAAACTTCTAACCTGTTGGCTGTGCTCTGGGGTTGTTGCCTTGATGTCACCATGAGCAGAGGTCGGCCTGTCGTGGGAGCAAGCAGTCTGCATCCACTTTCCTGGTCCTGTGCAAGTGATAGACCTGGCATGAGGTGATACTTTTTCTGGAATGTGGAAGAAGCAGAATCCTGCTTGAGTGCTCAACCTGTCTCCAACCATGGCTCCAATATTAAGAGCAAGTGACATTGCTACCCTTATACAAGAGAAGGGAAGGGATTAAACCAGGTCCTCTTGCTGAGTACGTTTGTGATTAAAAACAGAGAGCTCTTGTCAGGCTCTGTTTACTATTCTTAGTTGCATTTTGTTTTCCTGCAGCTATGTGGTCCTGATGGATGCTTATGGTTGCAGAAGCCCTGTTTATCATTTGTGTTGTCAGAGCGGTGATATGTGTTCTGTCATGTAAAATTTAGGGGCATGTGTCTCTTTGTGTCAGAACAGTGAGCTAAGAGGATTTCACAAGGGAGGTTTTATGAGAATTTTCTATTTGTTGACATAGGTAATAGATGAAAAATCTGATAAGAGCCTTAATTTCTCTCTGGAAAAGTGACCTTTCTGGAGGTTCAGCTTTTTAATCAATTTTCTTTAATTTCTGGTCATCTATCCACCTTCTGGTTTTGGCCAGAAGTGGAAGTATTGCCCTGCCATGAGAATTGCTTTTTCTAAGGTATTTCTGATCCACTGAAGCAGTGAAGTGCTAGAAAGGTTACTGAGAAATCTCAGTCTTGTGAAATTTGGAGCTGTGTTTGGAGCGGTGTTTCCTCAGAGGCATGTGCTTACTGGGAAGAAAGATAGAGGTTGCTGAGCAGTGTAACATTGCATCTGTCTTCTGCTGGGTTGTTTAAGTGACCTAGAAGGGTGGAGGGAGGGCAAATAACCTGTTAGAAGAGAAATGGGTGCGGTAAAGCTTATAAGCAAGCAGTGACAAACCATGACATCTTACTATGTCATCCCTCCTACTTGGACAGAGGATAGTCTATTGGCCAGAATGATTTTATTTTCCAAATGTAACAATGCCTCATATTAGTCTATGTTGACAGAGCTTTCTGGTTTTGGAAGCCAAAGGCAAACTCTAACCTTATTCCCAATCTAATACAGCCAACATGAGGCTCTTGTTTTTTGTCTCGTAGGGTAAGCCTGCACTGGGCTGCAAAGGGGAGAAGGTTCAAAGATGAATTGAGCCAGCTCAAAAATCAAGACCATATAACTTTAATCACTGCATCACAAAAAAGCTGATTTCTCCCCTGCAGCAGTGACAGTCTATGAAGGCAAGAGGTGAAAACTGTCCGTGCAGGTAGTATGCTTGGCTCATACAGCTGGTACCCATCTTTTTTGGAGGAGGCTGTGGGGCTGGGCCTTGGTGAATCTATCTGGACTGGAGTCTCGTCCTTATTGCTTCCATGCTCTCTGAACATGTAGGTCATACTTTTTTATCAGAACACTATACACTAGAATTTTACTGGTTTGGTTTTAACTCTAACCCAAATGTGTGTCTGGAAAACCAGGTTGTCCTGACCATTCCTGGATGAGTCCTTGGCTGTCCCTGGCAGCCTGCCACTCCCAGAAAACCAAATTCCTTGCCTTTTCCTCAGGCTGGGTCTGGCTAGACAGGTACATTTCTGTTTGGTATACTAGTTGTGCAGTCTGGGATAGTCTCATTCTCTCACTGGCCTGATTTTCAGAGGTGTCGGGCGCCCACAAATCTAAAAAAGTCAAAGGACATCTGGGTGCTCTGAAAATCTTGCCACAATAGATACATTCAGTTCAGCATGCAGAACACTGGCAGGTGATTTAGTCTGTCCTTAGCTGCTTTTCCTGACAGTGTTTTACTTCTGGCTCTCTTTGAGATTAAAAACAAATATTAGCAACATTTTTAGCTGTCTGACTGGGAAGCTCCTTTTCATGGACCCTACAGATTAATTCAGATTCTATACCTTCCCCTTCCTTTACCTAATTTTCAAAGAAAATACCTTTTTTTTTTTTTTTTTGAGAAAAGCATAAACATACACTGTTAGTGAGTATAGCAACACCATAAAAACTAGTAGACAAAGGTGACAGTATTTTGGAAAATCTTCAGGAGTGTTCTAAATATACTAGAAGCTTTGTAACCTTTATTTGTGATTCTTAGATACTCAGATTTGATAAAGTTGTACCAATTGACCTTTGCTCTTGTGTGCAGTTTGCAGTACAGCATCAGTTACCCAAACTGGGCATATACATGTGTGCAAGTGAATTAGTCTGTTTTTCAGAGAACCATAGAATCTTTTAGGCTGGAAAAGATCTTTATGATCATCAGGTTCAACCGGTAACCTAACACTGCCAAGTCCACCACTAAACCATGTCCCTAAACACCTTGTCCACACATCTCTTCACATACCCCCAGGAATGGTCACTCAACCACTTCCTGTGCAGCCTGTTCCAGTGCCTGACAGCCCTTTTGGTGAAGAAATTCTTCCTAATATCCAATCTGAACCTCTCCTGATGCAACTTAAGGCCATTTCCTCTTATCACTTGTTACCTGGGAGAAGAGACCAACACCCAAAAAAGAATTGTCTTTCCTCTTAGAATTCACCCCTTAATGCAGCTTACCATCTCTTTAGGTCTTAAAACCATTGTTATGATTTTTTTTTTTAGTCTCTGAACTGGATACTGCTGTTTGGCAAAATCCCTATGAATATATTACAGCCAGAGGAAGAGGCTACTGAGTTTTAACTCTAGTATGAACTATAAATAATATGTTATTTCTGAAATTCAGTTTTAGGTAAGGTGGTAGCAAATGACAGACTATGGAACAATTTAGAGACCGTGGAAAAATTCTCTAACATCATTTCATTAGGTAATTAGAATATTTAGGTGACTCAGTTTTGGGTTTTTTTTAATGAGCCTTACTGTTTGGAAATATTGGGAGCCTCTTCAAGCTGATTAAGATGTTTCTCGAATGACTTATACATACATTACGTCCTTCAAGCTCTGTTTCTAAAACTGCATCAGCTATTTGGCAAATGCTGAAACCTACTTTTCTGCAATAGGTGAAGAAAGGGCTGTGAGTAAAGTAAGAAGTAAAGGCAACCTGTCTCTCTAAAAAGAAACTTTGTGTATCCAGATGTTCTTGGATCACCACAGGGAAAATGACTGATGCACAAATCAGAGTTTACATTTGTTGGTCCAGCAGTTTCTATCTGTTTCCCCACTAATCCCAGGCTGTTTTCAGATGGAATGAGGTGTATTTTTTTCTGTTATGATGCTGTGGAGGCTTTTCTTATGATACAAGAGAATAGTAAAAGAGGCTGAAGGATGAACATTTTGATGGATTTGAGAACAGCCCTGTGGCAAAATAACTCTGATCATGAGCAGTCATCTCTAATATGTGCTGGTATTTTATTTTGTATCCATTTTGAAGTAGTTTATAGTTTGCTACACCCCCTCCCCCCCCTTTTGTTTCTTCTCTGGGATCACATGGAGGCTGTTTTCTTCTGTTACTGAAAGTAGCCTGAAGTGATTTGAAGAGGATTTTTCCTCTAACGTTCCATCCCAGACCTGAAACAGACCAGTTTCTCTGACACATGCCTTTGTTTCTGACAAATGGTACTTGTTGACTTTTGAGGGAAGGGGGAATTGTCAACAAATTTTCTGACAATTTTCATTGTGATTTAATCTAGGTATCTGTATAGGATAACAACTAGGAGTCAAGTACTGTCTCTTTGCTCAACACTAGCCATCCTAAACTTGAACAAAATGTGCTGCCCTAGGGAGTGATAGGTATCTGAGCTCTAGCCTGCAAAGCTACATTCAGCAAAACTAAACTGATGCAGAGCATGTTTATGGTTGGAATGGTAAAGCGTCCACTGAGTTAACTGGGTTTCTGTGGAGGCAGTGCCTAGATGAACCGCACTGGGTCGGTGTGGTTAACACCTCTCCTGTGCCTTGTGGTGCAAGATGGCATCCCTAAAACATTGGGTACTTTAAATGGAAGAACAGCTGGTGCTCAGAGATGTGTGTGAGTGAAAAGAGTGTTATTTGGGAAGAAGATCATGCAAAGGCTTGGAAGGCAGCTATTGTGTGACTACACCTTCAAAGGAACCCTCTAATTCTGTTCAAACAATAAAGGAGAAAGAAGGCCCAGGTCCATTCATGCGAAACCATGAATAGTTTCCTGGCTTTGGGGAACATGCAGCTTATGCTTCATGAGACTGTCATCTCCTCCTCTGAGAACGCACAGTGGAAATACCCTGGAGGGAAAAGTCACATGGGAGAAGATCAAAGCAACCTGAAAAATGTAACTGAATGGCACTAGAGAGGCAAGGGGGAGGGATGGTACAAAGTGCCTGCCACCTAAAGGTTCCGACATTGGCAGGGTCAGGGAGAAGGAGACAGCTGGGACAAAGAAAAGGCACCCTCAAGAAAGCCATTGTGTGCTGTAACTATTCCAAAAAGCACCTATCTCGAGCAATGCTCACACACCCTTAAGAAAATAAGATAGACTTTTTCCTTGTGATATTTTTGGTTTACTTTGCAATGTTTTTTTTCTCTTCATGTTTAAATAAAGCTGACTGACAACTTACATGTTTTTTAGTCTTTGGATTTTAGGAGAGACCAGACAGAGTTGACACACTTTTCATCTGTAAGATGAGTAATACACAAAGAACATATACCTGGCGTCTACCCTGCCCATAATGTGCCATCACAGGGCATAGCCTATGGACCGTTCTCTGCTCTCAGGCCTGTGTGAAACTGGCTAATGTAAGTAAGTGCATTACCTTATCACCTCCCTTTAAAGTCCACAGCCTGTTCTTTCCCCAAACAATAATCTGCCTGAATTGCTGGTTAAATCTAAATTTTCTGTAAAGGAATCTGCTGAAGGCAGTAGCATGCATAGTGTGTAGCATGATGGCCTAGTGCTCCTATTGGGCCTTTTGAATTCAAATTAGTGATATTAACTACAGCAATGAGCCAACATCTCGTGATTACAAGTGAAAATTTTTCAGGTGGATCTAGTGACGCTTGTTAGCCAAAACCTTTGAGTGACAGAAGGAGCTGGCATCACTTCCCAATTCCTTTTCAGTTAGGAAATGTCTGTGGTCAGAGCATTTTCATCTATCATGAACCCAAGACTCTAGATTAAGAGAAGTGGCTAAAATGGATTTTTATAAATTCAGTGCAAATGCCACTATTTTGAGGAAGTGAATTTCTGTTACCAGACGCACTCTTCTGAACTTGCTGCTTGCTATCCAGGTTTCATGATTTAAATGATTTACTGTTTGTTGCCTCTTGAGAGCTGAGAAATTTCATTCTTATGATGAAAACTCCTGGGGAGATGCACTCATTTGTAGAGTGCTTCAGTTCAGATGAACTATATGAGCATGTGCAAATAGTATCAATGACAGATATCCTTGGGTGATTTTTTTCAATGTATACTTGTGGGTTGTTTTTTTTTTTTTTAGTTTTTATTTTTGGGACATAGTATCTGGGGATTATAATCTTGATTGGGACTTCCAGTTCAGAAAGGGAGCAGTAATTCTTTCCTTTGTTTGACTGGGGTTTATCAGAGTAGTGCTTATTTAACCTTGTGGGCGTTGTCGTGTGATACCACTTTTGGGTCTGACAGGCTTGGGAGATTTCCTTCTCTACCACCTATGACGTAGCTGTGCAAATGAAAAAGGGAACTTAGTTTACTTCAGGGAACAACTTGCTACTACTCTGATAAGATTTGGTGTCTTTCACCTCTAAGCTTACCCAGAGTTCCCAGAGATTAAACAGTGAGGATAAACTGAGTTCATATTAGCTGAGCCAAATGAGGTTTTTAACCCTGATGTTTTAAAAGCAATACTGAACACTTTAGGGTTTGTTTGCTTGTTTTGCCAGTCTTCTAGTAATCAGGGAAACTTGTGATACAAAGTGGAAATGTTTCAGGCCTGGAGCCAGTGCATTGGGTGAGCAATTGCAGGTGTCTTTTGAACAATTTAAATGAGGGAACATGGTAGGCTGTCACTAGGCCAAGAGCAACCTTGTGCTGGCATGGGATGTGCTGCTGTAGGAGGAAGCAGAACAGCAGAAGCTGCTGAGATAGCATTGGGTGAGTTGGCCTGAGAGACAGCTGCTTACCCAGGCCAGCCTCAGTCCATAACAGAATGTGATTGAGACCTCTGGAGATCAGTCATACAGCCCCCCATTCCCATGGATTTTTATTGAATATTTTGAATGTCTTCGTCTCTTAAAGATTTTGGTATGACACTCAGGAGGTTGATTAATCATCCCAGGTTGATTAATCATCCCAGAGTCCTGCCATTTCTCATTTGTCCCATAGCCAGTGGGTCATAGCTTGGGAGCCATGCTCTGCCTAGTTGTTTGTTGCACAACACTGCAACTTATGGTGGTGTTGCTTATATAAAGTTGTGTGTGTGCTCTGTGCTGAGTATAAGCATGTTCACCCCCTGTATGAGTCTCTGCAGGGCTTCTACTTCACCACTGCTTTAGTTTGATTTCTTAAGGAAATTCTGTTTATGCAGTGATACAGTGTTCTTGCCACCTTTCTCCATCCCCTTTCCTCCTTCAGTAGCTTCTTATGCAACCAAAAGGTTGAGGTCTGATAGAGATGTGTTTCCTACAGAAGCCATGAAGCTGCATAAACCAGAACAAGCTTACCTGTGCCCTTACTGAGGGGCTGACTTTGGTGAGCTGGTCTACTTCTGGACACCAGAAAGTCAAGAAGAGGAGCTTTATAAAAGCCTCGACCACGTGAAAAGCTTCACCTGAATCTTATGCCTAAGCGGATACCAAAATCAGGAAAACATAAATCCACAGAAAATGCGAGTCCCTAGTTCTGGGTTGATGGAATGGCATCACAGCATAATGCTCTTTGAAGGCCCAGTCTTGGCTGAAGACCTTCCCTTTGCTATCTCCAGGCCTATCCTCTTCTCTCAGTCCAGAAGCAGAGTGAAGGAATCCTGTTTCCAGTCTTTCAGATCAAATAGTAGAAACAAATAAAGAAAAACTCCACAAGGGACCTGAAAAGAGGAGCCTGCCGCCTCATCTTCACCTTGGCTGCCAACTAGTACTGTGTTCTGGATGAGTAGCCCGAGTTTCTGTAGAAAGCCTTGTGCTAGCATCAGTGGTGCTGGTGCTCCCTGTGTTTCTATGCAACATGTACTGGCATGAGAGGTGGAAGAGATGAGATAGGGGTGCCTTGGACTGCACAGTATCCCTGGGGCATGGACCACATCTATTCTATAAAAGATCTGGCATGGTTTTTGGAATTATGTGGAAAATGCACTGAGAGTTGTTTAACAAAATGCGTCTCTACACAGTGTCCTATGTGGAGAAGTGACATTGAGTCTCAGCTAAGGGACAGTAATGAACTTAATTTTGAGGCTATATGTGACAGTCAGAAAATTTCCTCTCCAGGCAGATCAGGAGCACATATCAGCTGTGCTGTGTAATATGCTAGACCTGTATGTGTGTGTATGTAGAAAGATATTAATATCTGTTCACTTCAAAAAGGTTACACCTTAATCCCAAAGTTCTTAACAGAAACGATACATTGCGTAATTTGTCACCTTGGAATGCTGTCAGAAAAGTCTGTTGTGAACCCAAGCTATCTCTCATTCCAGCAAAGTTTCAGTGTGGGAACCTTATAGAACAGTAAGAGTCTGGGATTTACTGGCACTGTGCTGAAAAATCAAGTCACCAGAGAATTCGTGGTGCACTGCTTGAATTCTTGGTTGCGAAACTGAAAAAGTTTTTGCTGGTCGGTTTAGGATTGGAAGTGATGGCACATAGCACTCTCTTATGTGCAAAGACAGGGTTTCAGTTTTCCCTGATTTGTGACATAAACAAATAGCAAGTGCCTTTGGAATGTGCATCTTGAATAGATCAGCCCAAGAATAGAGATGGTTGCTCTTTCTGTCACATTTTCTCAGCTTTTGCAAGTTTCCTACAGTAGAGGATGCAGGGCTTCTGCTGAGGCAAGCACTGAGGCAACTCCACTAATGAATGGAAAGTGATGCCTGGCCATGTGATACGAGAACAGCACTTTCCATGTTTGCCTGATTATCGAAGAACTGGAATCAGCATTGACGAAGATAATGTGATGTCACTCTTTAATCTGGCAAGCCTGCAAAACCACTTCCTCCTTGTGTAGGCTGGAGGTCTCATGATTGCCATTTCACTCTAAAGCATTCATTGAAAATGATGTAAGACAGTAAAGCTTTGACTCTGTCCTTTTTTAAAATGAATGAATGCTATTGTGAAACTCCTTGCAGCTAAATTAGGAAATACACTGGTTATTCAAGGGAATATACTGGTTATCAAACAAAAAGGAAAAAATGAAAAGATTAACTTCATCACAAAATTTAGAAGGATTTTTTTTTTGAGCTGTAACTTTGATTTCATTTAGCAGAGATTAACAGGCTAGCCATCAAGTTAAAATTCATGATCTGAAACACCCAGAGCCTGGGCATTGCCAGGATTGAAAAGAGCTGATCATCTTAAAGATGGGTGTGAGGTGGATATTTTGTACCATGAGGGTCCTGTCCATAACTTTACCTTAGGATGATTTTAATAGGTGCCCTGGAATAGAACACTTACATTTCTTCAGATTTCTAAATGAGTAGGGAAATCTTGCAGGAGGCTACTCCTGTCAGGGTTTGTACTGCTGTATCATGTAGTGAGGGACGAGCTTTTGCAAGGAGTAGTCTGTAAGCTGTTGATAATGAGGAGTCAGCTAGGGATGGCAGTGAGGTCTCAAAGTCCTTTTGCATCGCATGGTGCCACAGCTGTTGGAGTAACGCACGCTGCTACTGCAGGCAGGGGGTTGTCCAGCAAAAATACATTATAAATGTGCTCATATGCATTTCAGTCTTAGTGGAATACACTCAGAATAGGAGCTAGCAGAAAGTCTTCTAACTATCCCTCTCATACTGCTCTCCTTCTCTAGTCCTCCTCTCCCCTGCCTGTGTGTCGTGAACCCAACACACTGTGAAGGCTGTGTACTGTTTAGCTAGGCTGGCAGCCTCTTCTAGCAGCTTTACTGTAACATATAGAAAGTGAAACTGTGATTTTTCTGGCGGCCTTTGGAACCTTACATGCTGCAGATAATAATCGCTGCTTCCTTATTAAAACAGCTCATTTTGCTAACTATGGCTGAATGTGTAAAGCAAAGTAATTAGGGTAAATCCTAAAGTTTTGAGTGGAAAATAGATAAAAAGGATGAAAGAAAGTCCAAGATAATTTTCTCAACATGTGTTTGAAGTAGGTTCTTAAAAGACTGGTAAAAGAGCTGAGCAAACATGGGATGCCGTTAGAACCAAAAGATGAGCTGAAAGATGGCATAATATTAGATCATCTAATTAATTATTTTTTTTGTTTATGGATTTTGAGGGATTTTGGTTCGATATTGTGATTTACACTGTCATGTAGTAAACCAAAAAATGTAGTGGTTCTTCAAAGGATGGCTGAAAAATATAAAACTGGTAGAGATCTGTTCTTTTAGGGAATTGTCAGCTTGGGGAAAGAAGTGTGACAGTTATTTTTTGTTGTTGAAGGAGGCAGGGGAAAGAAGAAGAAAAAATGGTTAATATGAACATAATTTCTTCTTTCTTTCTGTTTGCTTTTCCTTAGACTGATGAACTACAGAAAAATCAATCATTGGCATAGCCCTGTTTAATACAGCCTTTTGTGACAGCAGGTGGTAAGAGCTTCTGTTACCTGTATGGATGTGCTAACTGTTGCAGAACAGGACAAGCCTTCTTAACAATATTCTTTATTATATGTGACGTGAAACACAAGCATGCTTGCACACAGACTAGGATGAAATGTGACACTGAGCCTAATGGCAAGGTATGCTGGATGCAGACACCAAAGCTTGAGGGTCCACCCTTGTGCAGTCGTGTTGCATGTGCTGCCCTTACTCTGCCAGGGCTTGACACTGGCTGAAGGGTGACTTGGAAGGACAGATTGGTTAGACGAGTGGACAGTGATGAGGTGTTCTGATAGCTCAGAGAGAAAAAGAAAACGTGGACATGTATAGAAGTCAGGATTTGTAGCAGTGGTTGATTCAAAGCTTCAACCTATGTCCTGTGTTGAGAAAGACTGCCTATCAATTCCATTAAGTCTTCAAGGCCACTTTTTGGCTTCTGTAACATCAAGATGAACCTGAGGCTTGCTTTTTAGAGGAAACTGAGGGCTCTGAGAAGTTTGTAAATTCTGTTGCTCAAAGTCCTGGCCAACACCTGTCAGGTACCTCACTTGGAATAATTTTCCTGTCTTTAGTGTCACCAGTGGCATTGCTGAAATTGCCAACAGAAACAACTTTTGAACCTCAGGACAAGCCACTAATTGGCAATTCATCTTGATGAGGTAAGCCAGATCTGTGATACTGAACACTCACCAGAGTGTTCCTAGGATACTTCTGATGATGCCATCAAGAAAAGCTTATTCTTCCACTAAGCTGGTGCTAAAACCACAACAGCAGAATGTATTTTCAGGACATTTCAGGATATAGGTATCAAGGTCCAGCAGGAGCAGTGTACTGCAGTATGCCTGAGTGGTGCAAAGAAATGGTAGTGGTGCTGGACAGCTTCTTACTTAATAAAGCATGTAAAGGCCTTCTTGGCTTCAGATACAGTACTGGGATTGTAAGAAAGAAGAATGTCTTGAGAGGCAGGATAGCTATAATATGATGCCTTTAAAGATGTAAAAGCATTAAGCAAAGGTAATTTAGTAAATAAGCACTTTTCTCCAAGTTTCTCTGATGACACAGCTTTCTTCTGCCATTTGTACCTTGTTCAGTCTGTGGTAAGGTGCCTTTTCTAAGGTACCTGTGTACCATGCATGCTCTGAAAATTAATGATTAATGTACAAGTATTCTTCTTTTTCTTTCTAAATAGTGGAACAATCTCTTCTTTTCATGTCCTTCAGTGATTCTTACTGAGTGGTTGCTTAGTCCAAGAAACTTCTAGCTCTGGACACACAAACCAGGAAAACCTTTCATTCCACAAAATGTGAGATGCCCATATATGACTGAGTGAATGCACTTGACAAAGATCATAGAAACCAATCTTTGTGAACACAAAGGGAAGTCTATCTTCTGGGCTCTTTGAAAGAGCTGAAGAATCAATCCAGACCATGCAGCAACTCTAAAATCAGCATGTGAGGGAGCTTCAGGTGCAGCTACCCCTCTCCCCACAATGGCATTAGCAACACTGACTGGGCCATTGAAAGTGGAACTGCAAGATGCCACTTGCAAGGTGGTCCTCCAACCTGCTTTAGCTGCAAACTCAGCAGATTGTCAGTTTCTGTAGGAGAATGTCCCCCCACTCTGCCTATGGAAGTTTTGAAATTCCTCATCTTATGCTGTTGTAACTCTGCAGGGAATTTTCCCTCAACACTCTAGAAACAGAATTTCACAACTTCCTAGTGATCAAATTGTTCTATAAATCCGTTCCTGCCTTCCCTTATCCCTGTTCAACCTTGTATGTACTGTCCTTCACTATCATGGGATGCATCACAGTATGTTCTGAGTATATTTAAAATTATGATTTGTAGCTCTTTTTGTATATTAAAGCCAGATCAATAGTGTACTATAATTAAAGATTTTGTATCACTTCAGAGCTTTAGAAGAAGGAGGCTAAGAATGTGGATGGTTTGCGATGTTCTCTTCTAGTATGTCTGAATGACTCATTAAGGCTAATTTTAAATGCTGGTGGCATGTCCTGACAGATTGGCTTAGTTTGCCATTATTGTTTTTTATTCTTGAACCCAAGGCCATTTGCAAGGTCTATGCCCCGCTCTAGGCTCTAGTCTCATTGTAGGTGTTAAAAGTTCACATCACTGTGCTCTGCAGCCATTGTTTAGCTGCAGTGCACTATAATAATGGTCTTCAGAGTCCAAGATAACACCAAAGCTCAGAGAAGAGGTCAGATGGCTGGCATCTATATGCCAGTATTGTGGTTGACAGAGCTACGTTGGTTTTTATAAGAGAACAGAATATCCAGTGGCACTGGAAGAGTAGATGTTTTAATTCTTGGCCTTTCCATTGAGCTCATTTGTTGTTCTCTTCTTTCAGAGAAATCTGAAAGGTATCTGCCCCATGACAGGCCCCAGTTTTGATCTTCTGTTGAGAAAACCATTACAAAGTGCTGCTTCCTTCTGTATTTATTTTCTGTATCTCTGTTCTAGGTTTCTCTTAGGACTTTTATATGGTGGTTGTCTTACAAATGTTAATGGAATAATCTTGAAAATTTCCAGTGAGAAGGCTTCAGCAGATATTTAGGTATATCTGACACAGAAATCTGATTCTTTAAGTCACTGGAGTTATTCTGAATTCTTTCATCGATTGGAAGAGTAGAATTTAAAAAAATGTTTAATATATACCCCAGAACAAAGATTTCTGCATTGCAGCAGGAACCAGAATTCTGAGAGTCACAGTGACTTGTTCATTGTGACATAGGAAGCCAGTAGAAGCACATAATTTGAAGCTCGATCTCTGTTCTGCCCTAGGACCTTTTTGCCTGGCTTTTTAATACCTTGTGTCTGAAGGCCAGATGTCAGGATTTTAGAAAATGGAAAGCTGTCATAGTTTGTTACTATGGAACATATGTGATAAGCTGACTGACCAGTGTTTCCTTCAGTCCAGAAATGGTCATCATCTTCTACTGTCATCTGTCAGATGTCATTTATAGTAGGTTAACTTGCAAGAGAGGGAAAGTGAGCTACAAGGCTTTCCTAAGGAGAAAGGAGCTAAGAGGATGCATAACACTACTCTTCCAGACACTGCCTGTTTTTAAATTGCAGTGGGGAGTGAAGTCTGTCCTGTCTAGCATCTGTCACTGGCTGGGGTGTGGGTCTGTGTTTTATAGCAGGGATGTTGAGTGTGAGATCTGTCTCCCTAGGAAGTATTGGGGGACACTGCCATCTACTGTCTCCCTTACCTGAAATAATTGTTTGGTTATCGACTTTGTAGAAGAGATGAGTTTCTTCTCATGCTGCTACTACTTTTTTTTTTTTTTTTTTTTTAACTATTTACAGTTTCCTGAGTTTTCTACTTGCACATCTCTCTTTAAATGTGAAGGGATGTTGGCTGAGGTGCAGTAGAAAGAACACGATGCTGGCATTAGACAGAGTAGCTTATATTTCTGTCCCCACCCCTTAGCATATTGGAGAATGTTGGGCAAGTTTTTCTGCCCCTATTTCCGTCCTGCTAAATGAGAATGGTACTGATCTGCCTCATAAACTGCATTAGTATTTCAGGAGCAGGTCACTGTCATTATTACTGTGTTGAATAACTGCAGATTTGGAGTAGTCCAAAGGAGAAGTAACTCAGGTCTGGGAAATCCACACACTGTTGTGAGGGAAATTGTTGCCACAGTGTTTTCTTATTGAGTATCCAGTGTTGCGTGCTCACTTTCTTTCCCTCTGGCGATGAGGACTGTACCATGGCACGTTATCACACTTCTTCCTTCTTCCTTTATCCCTGCACTGTCCTCTGTAGAGACATAGGCTCTTGCCCTTGGGCAGTGCATAGTCAAAATCACCAACCTCTCCAGTGGGAGCAGTGTGTGTGCATCAAATGAGAGGAGCATGTGGTTCCATATTCGTGATGTCAAAATGTGTTTGTAAGAGAGCACAGGCATCCCAATGGCCTTAGCTTAGTCATACTGCTTGGTACAAAACCACTAAAAAGAATGCTGGGTTCAGTTCTAATTATCCACTCATAATTAATTCATAATTAACAACAACAATCAACATTGCTGTCCTACTCATTTAATGTCTTCAGTATTAAAGGCTCTGAATCAATTTTTTTATGTGTGAGGCAGCTATAACTCAGCAACATACTCTTCTTGTGGAATTGACTGTTTTGGGTAGTAAAGCTAGGTATTCATGACAGGGAATAAATAAAATTGTAATTTGTTGTAAAACATTTATTAATTTTTGTGTGTCTAACTGCTGGACAGTAGTTATCACTGCACAGTAAATCACTTAGATGGAGCCCCAGGCACCGAAGGGCAGCACAGCTGAGAACAAGCATTCCGAGGTGTACCTTTTATTCTGGCAAGAGCTGGATGCATTGCTTCTCTCAGCTGATCATGCTAGGTCTGTATACCTCAATGCTTCTAGTCTCTCAGTGCTGCAAGGATGCTTTGGGCAAATGCTGTTGTCCTACAAAGGCTTCACACGGCTAGGAATGAAGTCTTGTACCTCATCTGTAGCAAATAATATGTGCAGGCCACAAGGTCACAGAACCAGAGAGTCAGTGAGGTTGGGAGGGACTTCTTGAGATCTTCTTGTCCTACCCCTGTGCTCAAGTGTGCTAGCTGCAACAAATTGCTCAGGACCAAGTCCAGTTGGATTTTGACTATCACCTCATGGATGGAGACTCTACAGCCTTTCTAGGCAACCTGTGCCAGGGCTTGGTCACCCTCACAGTAAAGAAGTGTTTCCTGGTGTTCAGATGGAATTTTACGTGTTTCAGTTTGTGCCCATTGCCTCTTGTCCTGTCCCTGAGTAATACTGAGAACATTCTGCTTCCCTCTTCATCCCTCTGATCAGGTATTTATACGTTTGATAATATACCCCCAGACCCTTCTCTTCTTTAAGTTAAACAGTCCCAGCTCTCTCAGCCTTTCCTCCAGTCCCATAATCATCTTTGCTACGTTTTTCTGGACTTGCTACAGAAGGTCCATACCTTTTTTGTATTGGGAAGCCCAGAGCTGGATGCAATAGTCCAGGTGTGGCCTCACTGATGCTGAGCAAAGAGGAAGGAAGATCTCCCTTGACCTGCTGACAATGTTGTTCCTAATGCAGAGGATTCTGTCATACAGTCCTGGGAGAGATCTCTCCAGCTGGCAGTGACAAACAACTGTGCTGGAGGGCCATCGTGCTGGACATGCACGCTTGAACTTCTTGTGTTTGGAAAAGGCAACCACGCAAGCTCTCACTCTGGTACAACGCTGCTCTAGCTCTCACTTTTGTATGGAGTTGGTATTTCTTAGACTAAGATTTCTTAGAACTTCAAGATAAAATTATAATTTTTCTCATTTCTCACTTTTCCCCAACTCTCTAACTGGGTGCTTGGAGGTTAAATTTGTGTCTTCAGATGTGTTATGGAGGAAGCAGACAGGCAATGGGAATTGCAAAGGGTTCTAAATCCAATTATTTTACAGTGTAGCAAGCATGAAAGATGTATAGAACTGGCAAAATAATAATGTCCTGCATATATTTCTCAGCTTCCTCATCAGTTTATAACATTTTAACTTATCACCCAGGACAACCAGAATCCTTTTTTTGCATCTCAGGCCTTCTTCTCAAACTCCAGCATCTCTCTCTCTCTTTCCCCCTACTTCTCTCTCCCTCCTCTCCTTTATGTTCTGTAGGTGGTTTCTTCTTTTGACCATGTCTAGCCTACAGATCAGTTCCATATGCTCCTTATGTCTCTCTTGCTTGCTCTTTCCTTAGTTTCTAATGGCAGAATTCTTTCTGTGGTCTTTCAGTGGTTCTAAGAACACAAAAGGTCAAAGGGGTTAAAAAAAAATCCCTGAGAGTTAAGTCATCCTGTCTTTCTGCCTATGCTAGTGGATAGTTTTCTGCTCTAAAGGAAGATGTGTAGGTATAAAACTCTCCTGTCCCCTTAACACAGATCACGAGAATCACAGTAAAGGACCACCATAAAACTTGAGAGGACAGATAATCCACAAAAAAGAAATTGGATTTTGTAATTTCTACCTCTGCCTTCTAACTGCTAGCACCACTTCCTGCAAGACCAGGATGCACTGTCTGTCTTCACAAAACTACTACTCTGACCGCTGGTTCATCTCTAGTGCAATATAATGCATCAGAAAAGGGTTTGTGCAGAAGCTAATAACTGATGATCAGATACATGAAGCCAAATTGTGGTCTTCAAAGTCACTGAAATTAGTATGGTTGGTCTTCACCTGTGAAGAGTGGAACTGGGGAAAAAGGGACAGATTTTAGTCTATGATAGATTAACGTGGGGCCATGGATATCAGCCTAGTAATTTTCAACTTCTGTTAGTAAATACTGCTTTCCTGTTTACTGTGTCTTTAAAGAGAGTAGCAAATGAAGATAAAACACAAAGCAGATGTACATACCTGTCTGAGAAGAAACCTTTTATTTTCTGTTAAGACCGAGAATTTATAATAAATAAAATGGCAGGCTACATGCTGGGTAGTACCATGTCTGGGATCAGAAGTGGATGAGTGATGTGATTCAGAATTCTGTTACTGAACTGGACAGCTGTAATAGCTGCTTGAGGGTCTTCCTTTATCTTGTGGAGTTATCTGTACAGCTGGGGAAGAAATGCTCTTCATCTCTTAAACCTGCTGCTTCACAACAGATCTGACTCCCTGGAATCTTCCCTGTTTTGGTGATTTAGAGTTAGATCTCCAAGCATGGGCCAGACACTGACAGCTGCTGAGAAAATATTATAGGATCCAGACCATTTTGAATTGGCTGTTTTTTAGAGAGATTAAGCCTGTTATTACTCTTTACAAAAGAACTACGAAGGATTACAAAACTCAACTGTGCTATCAACTGTGTTGCCAATGGAAAACACTTGATATTATTCATAAAAAATCCTGTGATATTTCCATCACTGTGCAAAATTATTCAAATAAGTGCTCCTCTCATCCCTTGAAGTGGTTGAGCTGTGATGTAGGAAGTGATTTAACCAATGAGCTGGTTATATCCTCAGGCATTTGAGTCTGAATGAACAGAGGGAAAAATCATCTGTGCTGAGACCAAACAACCCACACAAGTAAAAGGCCTCAGCTATGGAGGACGACATATTCTGATCTTGAGGACTTGGACATGGCAAAGTCAAGAAAAGATATATTTGATTCAGAGAGTGTAGTATCACTCAGCACCAAGTGAGAGAGTGAGGTATCACTCACTAAGGTACCAAGAAAGGATTGTGCATAATACAACTTGGATAATTATCTACAAGACAAAAGAGGAACAGACCATAAAGAATAAGCCAGTCAGCATGCAAAAAAAAAAATTGTAAATAAAGCCTGAGGCATGACGAAGACTCAGTGTAGAGGACAATACTGCTTCTCACAGCAGATAGCAGAGATGAACTTAGCAAGTCAGTATCTATGAAGAAAGACCTAATTGTTTTCATTTAAAACAAATCTTAATATTAACTAATGGAAGAAGTACTTGAAGCTGGCTCAACAGCCTGTGTAACAGTTATGTGAAATGCATGGCCAAATATTAGCAGTTTCTACGTAGCCTTACTCATGGTTGCCCACACAAGTGTTCTCCAATTTGCTTTTCATGGAGAATGTCCCTTTGGGCAGTGTGCCCAGGTGGCCAAAAAGGCCAATGGCATCCTGGCCTGTATCAGGAACAACAGGATGGGGGAAGTGATCATCCCCAGGTACTGGGCACTGTTGAGGCTGCACCTTGAACACTGAGTTTTGGGCCCCTCACTACAAGAAGGACACTGAGGTGCTGGATCGTGTCCAGAGAAGGGCAACGGAGCTGGGGAAGGGTCTGGAGCACAAGTCCTGTGAGGAGCAGCTGGGGGAACTGGGGACGTTTAGCCTGGAGAAGAGGAGGCTGAGGGGAGACCTTATTGCTCTCTACAACTACCTGAAAGGAGGTTGTAGCCAGGTGGGTGTTGGTCTCTTCTACCAAGTGGCAAGCAATGGGACAAGAGGAAATGGCCTCAAGGTGTGCCAGGGGAGGTTTAGATTGGATATTAGGAAAAGTTTCTTCACCAAAAGGGTTGTGCGCTGGAACAGGCTGCCCAGGCAGGTGGTTGAGTCACCATCCCTGGGGTTATTTAAAAGATGTGTAGATATGGTGCTTAGGGACATGGTTTAGTGGTGGACTTGGCCGTGCTAAGTTAACCATTGGTCTTGATATTAATGGTCTTCTCCAACCTAAATGATTCCATGATTCTATGCTTCAGTGCAGCATTGCTCAGCTTAATGTAGATAAATCTCCTCCCTTTCTGTCTCACTAGTAAGTTGACCTATTGATTCACAAAGTATAGCTACTGCAAGACAGAAGTTTGTTTTCACTTACCAGTTTGTAAGATTCATGGCTATCAAGAGTTGTCACTTTTTGTTCCCTAAATGTGAAACCTCTTCCCAAATTGCCTGTCACTGTTGATTCAGGACAAAGGAAGACGAAATATTAATGCTTTTCTAGCAAAGGTAAAACCCGAATACCTGCAATGTAACTACAGTCACCTGGTTGTCAACAGTGATAATTGTTTTCATTCTGTGCTAGAACTGTTAACTTATAACTGGATTGAGTAACCCTTTATGACAGTGATTTGCTCAGCAAATAAATACACTGTATGCTGACATTTTTATTAAGCAGCAAGTAGTCATCCAGAAATACTGACTGCTCACCACTTGGCCAAATGCTCTGTAACTGCTGCTGCTAGGGGTTACGTTGTCCTTTTAACACAGGGCAACAGAGGACTTGCAAGTTTAGTCTTGGGATAGCCGTAATAACGACCACATGTATTTTAAACGCAGTTTCTGGTTCTTTATTGCCTGCTTTTCCATAAAACATGAAGTACCATAGATAAGAAAGCAATGTGTCCTGGAATTTAAGTAGCTTTCTGTAGACACCAGCTTTGCTGTTTCCTATCATAACAGGGTTCTTCTGGTTGAAGGTAAAGCTTAGTGTCTGTGACTTTGGCTCAGCTGTGAAAAGCAGTTAACTATCACTGCATTTTCCTTTTGCTTTGCCTTCAGATACAAGCAGCGTGCTCCTCACATTGACACAGATCATAGAGTCTCTGTCAGAACTGATCAGCTCAGCATCCAAACCCCTCCTGAGCCATGTGGAATGACATACAAGCCTGTTGGTCTTGTTGGCTGATCTCTAAGAATAGCTGCACGTGTGTCTCTCTTCCACAGCCAGTCTCTTATTAGAGACATGCTCAGTCACAGGAAAGACTACTCTTTCTGGAGGATGGATGATAGCATTTCCCTTGGCAGGTCTTATTCTCTGAACATATTTTTGATTTTATGTCTGTTCTCTACCAAACTCTGAAATGTGCTGGACTTTATCTGCTATTCTGAACGGGACTTCAGAGAAAGATGAGTAGGGATATGACTGTGTTCTGCTTTGCACTGGGGGCAAAAAGGAGGAAAAGTATGTAAGCTACTTTGTCCTCCTTGCAGCATTTCATTTAGTTATAACCCTTCTGATAAGACTTGATTGGCCATAATAAGGACTGGGTTTATATTTGAGGAAATACTAAAGAAATAGCATCTTGGGCCTCTGTCCCCATCCCGGCAACCAAAAAAAAAAAAAAAAAACCAGTAAGAAAATGAAATTGAACATTCTGTTGTTCAGTGAAAGCCTTATCCAGCCTGGCCTTGAACACTTCCAGGGAGGGGCCATCTGCATCTTCTCTGGGCAGCCTGTTCCAGTGATGCACCACCCTCTCTGTGAAGAATTTTTTCCTGATATCCAAGATACTGGACTATCTTCTCCTGAACCTGGCATGTTACAAACAATACACCTACTACAGAGCCACATCTAGAAGAAGGTGCCTGTGTATTTGCCTCTCTTACTCTCTGCACATAGACTATGTGTGTGGGTATCTGTCACACCCCTCCCTGTACATGTGTTCAAATGGAAGAAATTCTCAACAAAGCAGTCTCTTCCAAAAAATTAGTCTGAAAATATCTTTGAAATCCTTCCTTTAGGATGGTGCTACCTTATGTTATCAGGCACATGAAAGCACCTGCAGAAGCCAGGTTTCCAAAATAATTCTTTAAAAATTTTAAATTTAAAATTTAAAAAGTGTCAAAAGACTGAAATAACTCAGATCCGCAGTAGGAGAGGTAAACTGGCACAGCTCGACAGAAAGTTCACCGTAACTCTGTTTATGCTTCAGCCCTTTCCAAATATGGAAAAATATTGTTTTTATGCTTTAGTGACTGTCAGAGAATAGCTAGGTAGTTAGCAAAGCTCACTGTTACTCAGGAGTTGGAATTAAGCATGATTTATCAACCCTGCAACAGTGTCTCCTTCTGGTCCCTGGCAGTAACAGAGTCAATTCTTTGGTGGGTCAGCTACGGCCAGATCCCACCCCATTCCTCTGCATTTCAGGAACATACTTGGACTGTATTCCCTTGAATTTACAATGAAAATGAAAAATTCCCCAAGGAATACCTTCTCTTCCTTCATATCTATGATGTGGTGCATTAATGATGTAGAAATGAAAAGGAGGTAAATGGATTTTGTTGTTGCTGGTTTGGGTGGGTGTGGGGGGCCTGGCTATTCATTTAAACCATATATCCTTTTGCATTCATCTTGAAATAGAGGACAGGAAAGAAATAAGATTTATTTTTATCCCACTTCTTCAAATGTAATAATTGGTGGCTGTTACAAACTCCCTGGGGAGCCTTGAGTTTGAGCATCTGCTCCTCACAATCTTTTCACAGAGACAGCCAGAGACTCTCCTTGGTGACGGCTGTCCACCAGAAGACACTTACGGATCTCCAGTCTCATGTGGTCTGGAAGTAAGATCTCTGCTTGTCTCTTTCAAAAGAAAGCTAATAATTTCAAAATGCCCCAACCTATTATGCTTTAAATACTTGAGCAGGTCTGCTGGAGAATTGGGGTATCTGTGTACTACAGCTGAACTTATAATACATATACTTGACCAAAGAACAGATCATCATTACTTACCTAGCTTGAAATTACTCTTAACTCATCATATTAAGGTAAATGCAAATAAAAACAATTATTTGCAACTTCTAGAATAGATGATATAATTACAAAGATTAGTGGCTCTTGCTTGAGTCCTCAGAGATCAAAAAATAACAGCCACAGGATGATAAAAGGCATAGGATGTTTAATCCCTATTGATTTTTTCTAGGCATACTTGAACACTGATTAAAAAAAAAAAAAAGTCTGCATACTTCTGTGGTTTTCTTCATTCTTAGGCAAAACTGAGAAATTTAAATAAGAGAATATGGTGTTCTCAAGTGTCTTTTTGGCACTGCGCTTGTTCTCTGTTTCTTTCGTTTATCAGGACTGGCATTGTGCAGAGCTGGGAGATCCCTGCCTTGGTCTCAGACTGACAGATCATGCTTTATCTTTGAGTGGATGGTGAAATTGCCCAATTGTTTCTGAGGGAACATAAATGTAGGGATAGAATAAAAGGACCCAGAGGGCCAAATTTTGCACAAACTAACACCTGTTTGCCTTAGGAATTTAAATTAAGACAGAATTTCTTTCTTGAGCTAAATTCATCTCTCTTATGTGCAAGAAACTTTCACTTAGGCAATTCTGAGTTCTGCAGATTGAGCAAAAGCAAATATGTAGTTTTGAGAAGAAGTACCAAGTTTTATTTCATCTGAAACCCCACTGACTTCATTTGTGCTACACACAAGTAAAGGAAGGCATTTTTAAACCCAGAAATGTATTGGTGCATGCATTGTAATTTGGAATATGTACACAGTCACTAGTTCTTCCAAAGGAAGATTTTCTCAACCACTTCACCAGAAAGTAATTCAATGGGTTATGGCTATAAATGGCTCAGCTTTAAAATCCGCCCTGCTGCTACAAAGAATAAAAACAAATGGGGAAACTGTATCTAGACCAGAAGTGATAGTGAACTGAGTTTTGCTTGGAAAAATGGAAAGTATGAATTTACTTCCTTAGTTCTCTGAACTAAAATGTTTGAATGGGTCCTAGTGTGTCACTTCTGAGACATCCTTTTGACTTGAACTAAGTAAAGAGCGCAGTTGCAAACAGTGACTGCAGTGCAATGCCAAACTTGTGAGAGTTTTAGAAAATTGATCAGTGTTCAGGAACTGTGACCAATAATTCAACATTGGTCCTACACATTCTGGACTTTTGCAGTACAATAGGGTTCCCCCATTAGTCCATTAAAAGCTGTTCTCATCCTAAAAGCTATCAGAAAAGTTGTGCTGAGGCACTGAAAATCACTAGTGCTCTTCTCTTTCTAAAGGCTGACTGAACTGCTGGATACTTGAGTAACACAGGCGTTCAGATAAAGTGCTGGTAACAAGCATGAACATCAGCTGCTAGGTATACTCTTGAGGGATTTAGTGGACTTGATTAAAGAGTTTTTAACCATATTTGGGCAGCTATTGCGAGTTCAGAAAGACTGGAAGTAGTTTAAATGAAGCTAGGGATAAGACGTGCCCATCTCCTGGAGACAGACAAGGTAAAATGGGTGTGAGAGAGGCAGAGACTTTTGTTCATATGTTAAATCTTACTACCTAACCTCCTTCTGTTGTAGGAACAGTGAGCAGTTGTTGAGTTCAGTACATGCTTTTGGCAGGCAGTGACTGGTGTCCTGTAACTGCATTGGATAAATACAGTGGGTGCAGTAAGCCCTACCTAGTTGCATGTTCCTGGAACTTTTTCTGAAGCAGAAGTACAGTGAAGGAGCACACTGTAGGAGAAATATGGTCAGTCTGGTCTCCCAGTCAGCAAATTTTTTGATCCTGTGTTCTGAGCTGATGCATTGTATCACATCAGACTGTAATTTGCCCCACAAACATGACCGTCTGCTGTCCAACTGACCAAAAAAGAGGGAGTGGATGTGACCTTTACAGTCTTGATTGCAACATGCCTTCTAAAAAGGCAAAGTATACACACAGTTAAACTACGCTTTCACTCTTCCAAATTCTAATCTTTGCCCAAAGACTTAGTCACTGCTTGAGAGGCCAGCCAGGCCGCTAGGCAGCATGCGAATGTCAGGTAAATTGGCAAGCTCTCCAACAAAAAAGGCAGCATTCACGATGCTCGTAGTAACGTGACCGTATCGAATCATCCAGTTCATTGTTTGAGATACTTAAATTAGTTTGCAGAATTTATACTGCAAGAAAATTAAGCCTTGAGAGCTCAATGGAAGAGAAGTTGCTTTGCTGTAGTTTTTCCTTTGCAGATCAGTTCTAAGAAAAAAAAAAGCCTCCTAGTTGAACAACATTGCTAAAATTATTTTCTATTTTCAGCCTGTGTTTAAGCTAATCCTTTTGTTCCATTCAGAGCTCATCCGGTGATGCAGTGCTCCCTTTTTTAGTTCTCAGAATTGTTGCCCATAGCTAATCTGTGCTCGTATCTAAGCCTTTGGAGTTTATACCCCTTTATGTGGGCACCTCTGAGTTCAACTGACTGAACTGGACTTTGTGAAAGTCTAAATGAATGGAATGAACAAGGTGCTGATGGCAAGGCATTTTGTAGGACATCCAGCTAGCAGGAAAGCGTGAAGGGTTCACAAAGAATACACAAGGTCATCTCTGTTTTAATTTATGCTATAGCCCCCTAGGAATTTCTATCCCTGTGTTAGAACAGACAAACTCTCTCAGATTCTTCTAAGTCTTCCTTATACTCCTTAAAATAACATTTTACTACTTTCACAGTGGGTAACTAGCGTCATCTCCAAATCACTCTGTTCTGGTCTTGAATGCTATACCTAAAACATAAAAATGCATTTAAGACAAAAAAAAAGGACATATTTTTTTATTTTGGGCTAGGTTCTTCTCTAATATGACTATACTACCTACTCTTTTCCCATCTATTATATCAGTGCTTAAAATTACCTCTTTAAGGGATACTTAATTTCTCAACTGCTCTGTACAGCCCCACCATTCCAGCTTGTGTGACCTTAGCTCCTGGCTACATCCTACAGCGTTTCACCATTTGTACCTCTTACTACACTGTCATCTAAAACTGAAAGGTGGAACAACCCCTGGCTTGTGATTCCTCTACTGTTCTCTCCAGCTGTAGACTTGCTTCCTATCCAGCCCACAAGGCCACTCACAGCAACACAATCTCAGATTCTAGGAATAAGCACAATCACCCTATGTTTCCAAGAAGTAAAACGTCTGTGTTTTGGGATCACTGAAGGGATCAACAGTGAGGAAAAGAGTGTTTTCTTGCGCTTACGATTTTGCTGTATGAGGGTAATACGAAAGGCGTCTGTAAAAGTGCACATAATGCTGCACCAGCCATCAATTATCTCACATATTACAAATTCTCTACAAATTTTGGGATTCCACAGTTAGTTTTTATGTCACCTGGAGCTATTTCCAAAGTACTGAATCCTGTCCCTTAATCAAGACTTTTGCATTTCTCCGATTTCCAAAGGTTTTCAATACATCATGGCAGGGCTTTGGCAGCACCATAAGACACCCTCCTGGCCCAGGCTACTGATGTGGCTCTTACCCAGGATCTGCCACAGGTAGGAAGATACACGCTGTTTTAGCAATACTGCCGGTTTAAAACCTCTTATGGCAGAGTCTAAGTGCAATTTGGATAACCAAATGCACAATCCTAGTCCGAGCACAATCTGTTTTGGGCTGGGACAGGCAATGGGAACAATGTTAGCTATTCCTGTGGGTGCTCTTTTGTTAGCAAAGGGCATGCTGACGTTCTTATTCTGGGGGTGGTGGTGTGTGTCTTCTTATGTTTTCCTGAAATTCTCTAAAGCAACTGAAGTCCTCCCTGGATGGGCTTCCGCAGAGTTTTTATAGGAAAGCTTATCTTTGTCATTACATCTCTTGCCAGTTGAGTCTCATCTCTGTAATTTCTCTCACTGGTCCTGTCAGATATCTACAGACAGCTATCAGCTGAAATTGTGCTACAGCAGGAAAATAAGATCCAGCAATATGTGCAAAGAATTACCATCTTGTCATCTGAGGATGGCTATCATAGACACTGCCACCAAGACTGTGCTTGTTTAAGATCAGATCAGGGACAAAGACCATCTGTTTGTATCTTAGCCTAGGGAAGACCAGAGTGATGTTTAAACTACAGCCTTCAGAACATCATCTGTGTCATCTGTGTTAGGACAAATGACTGATATGAACAATAATAGTCTTAGAGAAATGTAAAACCAGCTAAGGGTAAGCCCTTTGGAAATGAATCAGGTTCTTATGGTAAGCATGAGTAAAAAGAAGGGATCAACCCAGGCTTTCCTGTCTAAAAGTTTTGGTATTAATATTAATGTCTTTACCAAGGGATGCCTTAGGGAACATTGTACTCAAATTATGAAAAGCTATAGCTTATGCTGGATACAGCACTTCATGTGATCATTAAGATACATCCTTTTCTGTTACTAAAAGTTGTTAAAAATAAGCAAACATACGAATTGAGACTACACATCTGTAATGTCATGAAAGATACAGAGGAAATGCTGTATTGAAGATTCAGCTGAAGCTGAATCATTGATGTCTATTTAAATTAAGGCAGAAAAGATAATGTTTTCTTTCATGCATAGTGACTAAATGTATTAAAATAATACGTGTATGATTAAAAGTCTCAAATAAGGATATATTCAAAATCCCATGCTTCACAAATATATAAACTTTGGAATTTTTAAAAATTCCCTAGGAACTTTTAATAATAACAGTGTTCAGTAGGAACACTTGGAGAAACAGAAATGGGAGTTAAGTGCCTGAAAAGGATCCTCACATCGTATCCTGAAAAAAAGCCCAGTATCTTAAAAATGATATCTATTTGTATGCATCTAATTAGATGTCTATGCATGGAAGTAAGAGAACAGGTACGTGTATTGTTACGACAAGCGACCTTTTGCTTTCCTTCTTATAGGTGTTAGAGTGCAGTTGCATCTCATTTATTGTAAATTACTGTGAATTATTATTTAACATACACTGACACCACCCATTCATCCACTATATCTGCCTTGCCTGCTGTTATCAGCTGCCATTGCTTTTACTGCAGCTATAGATACTATAAAGATCTTTCACGCTCCAAAAAATAGCCCTCTTTTGGATCTCTGAGAGGTAGAAAAATGCTTCTGCAACAGTTACTGACATCTGTTTCAGCAGGTTCATAATATCTAGCCTCACAGAATTTCTTCCCTTATTAGTGAAGACACTGTTTAAAAATATAGATAAATTTGATGAGAACACAGCAACTTGGATTTTCCTGCTCTCGAGTAGAAGTTCTCCTCTGCATGTTTTCATCTTTTATAAGGCTGTAGAAATTAAAGATGAAAATAATTTCAATTTCCTTCCCCAGGAAATATTCCCTCCAGTTTTAAACAAAGCCAAATCAGACTCTTTTAAAAATAATAATATTCAGTGAACATATCGATAAAACTAGAGATTCTTGTAATGCAAAAGCAGTGCTCAGGGAACTAAAAGAGATGCTAACATAGGACCATAAAATATTAGAATTTGAAAATGTATGAAATGATGCCTGCCCATGCTGGTTTTCCCCCCCCCCTCTCCCCAGAAAAAGAAGACCCCTCCACTTGCATACCCTGTTTTTCCTGGTAGAATCTGGAGGCAGAAAAAACATGTTCTGCATCAGGATGTTTATCTGCTTGCCTTCTTCTCTTCTCTCTTCCTCCTCAATAAAACACATGAGTTTTCCACTGTACCACCCATCAAGGATAAATTTATCATAATAGTGAATGTGTGCAATTGGCTCTTCTCAGGTGCATCTCTTTCAGTCACCTGCCCCTTAGAATATATCTTAACTAAGCATTTATTTTGTAGGTATGTTAATAACTTTTGTTGGGTCAAATATATAATCTTTTTCTCCATTCTGCAAGAGTTGTACATGTATAATTGGATTTTTCCCTCTAAATATTTTTGCTAGAGTTGCAACATAGATCCTGATGCAATTTTTCTGAGTATTTCATGGAAAAAATAAGTCCCTGAATGCTAGAGGATCCCAGATGAGAGAGCAGGGACAAAATTTGACATTCAGAACGGATGAAATAATAATCACTGCTTGGTTTTGGTGAGATTATGGGTACCAACCCCTGCTTCCCACCCCCCTACACTCCAAACCCCGAAGGCCAGTTCTATTGTTATGCAATCAATGGGAAGACTCCAACTGACTTCATTGGAAGGGAATGAAACATCACATCAGCGAACTTTTAAGATTTAAATAGTTTAGACAGCTCCCTTCCTTCAGCTGCATCACTGCTGAGCCCATCTCCGCATATGCCAGGAGGCCTTCCAGGCCCCGGGGTGGCTGCTCTCTGGCTGTGCTCAGGTTTTGCATGAAGCTCTTCAGAAATATGTTACCGGGGCACACATGGAAAAATCTTCCAAAGGTTGAACACTGAGGGTGAAAGAAAATGGTGGTTTTACAGAAACGTAGTGTGTGATTCCTGTTGGCATGGTGTGATGCTCTTTCCCTGAAGCTGATGGATCTTCTGTGATTTACTGCAGGGGGAGGAAGGACCAAAGAGCTGGGCTATGAGTTGGAGTCCAGTCCTTGTTCCGATCCATTGGTTTGCAAGAGTTGTACGATGATTGATGGGGAATTCGTCTGGCGGAGGGACAGTGCAGCATTGCTCACTTCTGTTCTCACAGTGCCGCTTCTTACTGACCCTCTTTGCTCTCTCTCTTGCGAACTGTGGTGTGGTTTCATTGCGATGAGTGTCCACACTCTCTTCCAAGGCTGGTCTTGTGCTGTGCATACCATGAGCCTGTCCGCAAGCCCACAGGTGCAGTGAGAGCAGACAGAGCTTGGTTGGGATGTCACGACAGCAGGCAGGCCAGGAGGGCTGACCTCCACCCATCAGGGTGGTGGTGCTGTGTGGACCGGTGATGCACAACAAGCAGAGCATGCTGTGCTGACGGCTGCTCGGCCGCTCTGCTCTTCCGTGGTGGTCTGCCATGGCTTCACCTGTTCTTGGGTACAAGCACTTTTCTCCTCTTTTTCCTTTGTGACTGTTCTGAGTAAAAGAGTTACGAAAAGGCCTACTGAAGGTATCTTAACAGAACAGATCAGCACATCTTCCAGACCTGAAATTGGTCATATTTAATCAATGCACTTAAATTTTAGGTTCATCCTTCAGATTAGAAAAAGTTGTTCATCATGTGTATAAAATCCGTATTTTTTTTATCTCAGTCAGAGTATTTTGTTCTTATTGGGGATTACTGGTTTTTTTTGACAATATCCAGTACAATTTGAACTCTCATTGAGAAGAATAAGCCAATATAAACATACAGACATGAAAAGACAAATAGATGTGGTTTGTCCTGTCCTGCAGAAAACACTACAGTCAAAAGATCACAGTGGCAAAATGGGAGCAACTGAGTCCAGCAGCCCTCTTTGAATTCAGTGTGATCTGCTTAGGAAGACGTTTCAAATACTTTTTCCTCTTAGTTTGTTTAGGGCTTTTTTTTTTTTTTTTTTTTGTCAGATGACGAAGTTCTCAGCCACACGCTCAGCTTTCTCTCGGTGCTGGCGATTTCACTGCCTATTTCAGGCTCTAGCATGATAACGTCACTTCTGCATGGTTCCAGGAGAGCTGAAGTAAACACTCCCATGCAGTGCTCTGAGAGCCCACATACAGTGGCTCATGCTCGTTCTGCCAACAGAGCTGTTTCATCCCAGACACTATATTGTCTGCATAAATAAACTGTAACAGGAATTCATACACCAGCCGTTCGTCAGAGATTTTATTTCTATTTTTGCAGCTTGCAGTAATTATTTCCTCATAGGGAAGCTGATTCTGCTTATATGGACTTTTCTTAAGATGGAGCATCTTTTCTGTACTTTTCTTATACTTGTTATAAAGAAAGATTATTCATCTCTAAATTTATAGCATCTAGACATGTTCCCACTTGCAGCACCCAGACAGTTATTCGCATAGCTCAACAGCCATTTTTAAAAAAAGCCACTAATATTTTCTTTTTGAAAATGACCAGATTCCTTCTTTTCCATCATACTTAGCAACATCTTTTTGATCTAATGACATTACAGATTCGCGTTTTTCTTGCCAAAATTCAGGTTTGGACTTGTTTGCTCTCTTGTGTAAATGCAACTATTACCATGTTTGTGACCAAAGTCTAATAAACTCACATGAAAGAAAATACTTACTTAATTAGTCAAATTAATAGATAGGAAGCTTATAGCATGAACATATATAAATGCTTCTGTCTTTAATTAAAAGAATCTTACAAAACTCATGTGATAAAACTTGTTTCTGGGCTTTGCTTTCCAACTTCATGAGATTGATCAGTGCTTATTATTTCTTGAAGCTAAATTGTCCTCCCTTGACAAGCTGATGCTGCAAAGCTTTCAGGCTTTTTTTGTGTGGGGAAAATGAAAACTTTGAGTTGAAGAGGGAACATAATGAGGTTGCACTACAACCTTCTAGTTCACTGTTCTGGGGGAGCCATAAGAGATTGCTGGTAATACACATGGGGGTGAAAAGGCTCACTACAGTGGGATGAATTGAAGGTAGGTTCTTGTTGCGTTAGGTCTGGCCAGGTCTAAATATGTCCTCTGATTTGTCTGCTTTGTATAGAGGAGTTCAATGTGTAGTACTCATACCCATGTTTGTTATCTGTCATCAGAGGAAAAGGGATGGTCCTCAGTTCTGCTGTCCCTGGCTGCCACAGAGCCTCCTTTGGATTTGGGACATGTGGCCAGCCTGAGGTTAATTTCAGATTGCTCCAAGTTATGACATGAGCCTTTCTGTCACACAGCTGGCCTGGAGTCTGGCAGCACATAGGTAGGAACAGTGACATCACTGAGGCGGGACACTGACTTCACTGGGGTGGAACAGTGTCCCTTCCTGAGGACAGATGGTCTAAAGCAGGTCAGCTTGGTCACAGTGGCAGGTTCTGTCAACAGTCCAGTAATCACCAGGCAAAAGCAGGGCACCAGGTCAGGTCTAATGTCAGTCTAGGACCAGTCACAAGGTCAGGGTCAGGGAGGGCAGCTAAGGACAAGCCTACCCAATGACATAGGTCTGGCTGCAGCAGAGGGCTGTGGGTATATAGAGGCCCTCAACCATGGGTGAAGGGCCAGTGGAGGCCCGTCAAGGCCAGGAAGGCCTGTTGGTGTGCCCAGGGCCCCAGCAGCTGTGTGCAATGCTCAGTCAGGGACATGAGCTTGAGTCCTTGACTGCAAAGGGGCAGCTTCTGATGCTGAAGAGGAAAAACAGATGTGTATTTTGCAATCTTAGATACTGTTGAATAAAGTTCAGTTTTTAAGTAATTTGAAATTGAGTCCTTGTTAATAAGCTGATGGGGAACTGAGGGAATAGCAAAGCTCTGTGAGATCAGACACCTACACCTTGCTTAGCTCTACTAGATCACTGGTATGTGCCAGGGTCTCTGCTTTCTGGTCAGCAAACCCTTCTCTCCCAGGAGGCCCGATGTTGCCTTCACAGGCTAGTGCCATCATACGTGGCTTTGTCAGACCCCTGGCTACCGCAGCTATCTTGCTATCTGAGTCTTGACTATATCTTCTTCCTGCAATGACCAATCTGTTGAAATGCATTTGGAAATTAAGGTGGAGGGACAGGAAAAAGAAAAAAAAAAAAAAAAAAGAAACAAAAAGGATAGAAATGGGGAAGAAAATTATCAGGGAAACTAAAATCTCAGTTTCCTTCTGCTAGACACTAACAAAAAGCTTTTGAAGTGTTAGACCACATATTTTCAGATGTGCCTGGGATCACTCTCTGCTGAAGCTGCTGATCACCTGCTTTTTAGCTGAATGCCTGCTCTGCCAAATCCAGTTGTCAAGGCAAAATACTTCACCTGCTGTAGATAAATCTCATGATTTTTTAAGCTTGTCTCCTGATTTTTGGAGCCTGACTCATGGTTTCTGTGGAGAACTTCGTCTTGGCAAATGCTGAAAGCAGTGGGAGTATTTGCAGCTTGAAGGCACTGTTCAGTGAGAGGAAGGGTGGAGGAATCTGCCCCTCAGCAATTAGTAGAATCGCTTTCTACGAAAGGACGTGTCATTTGGTAGGTTATTTTAGCATGCTGTACAGATGCAGATTATTTTTTAGAATTTTTAATTGGTGATACCATAGCAACTTTATACAATGAAAAACAGTCCAGGCCAGATTGTGCCTGACAACCACCCGCCTGTTTGGGGGTGGCATAAAGCTGTACCGACCCAGGAGGACTTCAAGAGGCTCTTGATGCTCTGAGTCTTGATGTGGAAAGCTGTCAGATAGGTGAAATGTGTTCCTAACACCACTGCTAAATTGGACAGGTCCATTGCCTTGTCTCCCTAGAGGCCCTCCCACGTCTTTTGGGATTGGTCAAGATGTTGCAGCTGAAATCCCAAGATGCCAGAAAATTTTTTAAATTCCAGCCTTCTGATAGATTTTTAGCCTCTGTGAATCAGACACATGAGAGTGTCTGAACTAGTGCAGAGCAGAAATACATGTAACAGATTGCTTTGTTTCTGGGCCTACTAATGCTACTGCACTCAATAGTTTTCTTTTAGTGACCAGTGAAAACTAGGCTTTTCCTCTGCGCATCCATATTAAACATTGTCTACCCTTTGGGGGAGAAAAATCTAGACGGGATACGTTCAGTGCTGGCCGCACTTCCCTTGATATCAGTCTGACAGTGAGTGGCAGAGAAGAGTGTCACTTCACTATGGTCATATAAGCCCTTTGGCATTCTCTTCTTGCACAGAGGGCTGCTTTTCATACCTGAACATCACTTCAGGTGTGCAAGTAGATCTCAAGTGAGACAAAGAGGCCATTTTCAATTCGGTGTAATATTGTGCTTTCATGAACGAAGTCTTTACCTTTCTGTCATGTCTAAGGCATGTATATATATGTATGTATGCATGTGTATGACCGTGAGATGTTTTGAAGTCATTGGTCGAAATTAAAATGGACTGTGCTTGACTGGATCAATAGGCTAGGGACCAGCATGAAGAGGCTAAATGTATGAAGTGTACAGAATGGATGCAGCTGTGAGTGAGTATATGCAAGTGGAGGATCTTGGCTAAAAGATGGAGGATAAATGAATCATGAGAGCCCTGTAGTTCCCAGCCTACTTAGGGAAGATGGAGAAAACAGTGATGGGAAAGAAAGAGGCTTTCAGGCAGGGGGACTTTCAGAAAAGTAAGATGTGATCCTTACACTGTGATAGGTGGTTAGGGTAAGAGCAGGTCAGAGTGTGTATTGTTTATGTGCCATGTATGTACTGTTTATTGTGGACAGCAGACACTGTCTTTTAGTGAATTTAAAGTCTTTACGTGCAGACAAAATTCGACACGTGATTAAATTGCACCAAATGTGTGGAAAACTGTGACTCTTGTGAAGGAGAGTAGCAACAAGAGAGAGAGACTTTACAAACCTTGCTGAAGGAAAGAACTGAGATTAGTCCAGGTAGTGGAGACATGAGGAAAGTACCTGAAAAACACAGATTTTCCATTTTTGCAAGGAAAAGAAGTGGAAAGAAGGTCACTTACCTTGACAATATCAGACTCCTCCTGTGAAGCCTCTGGCAGTCCTCCATTGTACATAAAGAGATGTGTGCAAAAGGAGCTTGGAGGAAGAGCAAGTACAACACTTGGCAGCTGTCTGCTTCATTCCTAATGTAGGTTCATTAAAAAGCTAACACGGAACATCACTGTGCTAAATACTCATGTTCAAATGTTTTCCCACCCTTGTGTGTAGCCCTGTGTCCCTGGTCATCCCCTAGAGATATACACAAATCGACATAAAAATACAGCAGAAGAGGAATGTTGCTGAGTATCCCTTTATTCAAACCACTTCCCATGGGATATTCAATGGAAGAAAGCAATCTGACTGTGGGAAATTAAACATTCTTGAAGCTATGAGCAGAATTTATCATGAGGTAATGCTATCACAGAAGAAAAACACCTGAAAATGTCCCCAGGGGTCTTTTAATAACAAATTTTAAATGGATTTTTTCTTTGAAGATGGAGGAATATACTGTGTCTGTGTATATGTATGTTATTATTAATCTGTAAGAATAGCATTAATTATGAATTTAAAGAAAACTACCAAGGACTAATTAGATGCATTTTTGCTAGTTTCTGCTGCCTATGAAAGTGAAATTCTGCATTTTGAATAGTGGTCTATGAATCATGGAAGTGTTTCTTTTTTAATTAGGGAGATACTAAATACTGTTCCCCTTTCTGCCAATATGTGGTCAATGGATACATCACTGCTGCAATGTTACATTTTAGAAGTGTGGTGGTGGTCACCTATTTTTTTGAACACATTTCTAATAATGAGCTGAAGTTTTTCTCTCAAAATTAAATTGCTTTTAATGAGAAGCTAAATAGGAAATACCACGGAGCCAAAGCTTATGTATTTACTTCTGCATAATGCTGTGCTCTCCAAATCCCCTCTCTGCTTTATTAAACCACAGATAACTATTCCCCTTTCCAAGTAATCTTAGTTCGGATGAAACCTGTATATGAGTTTATGATAAAAGATTATCAGAATATTACCATTTTTTGAAGGATGGTATCAATTCATCTTTCATAAATACTAATTAAACAACTCAGGCTGACGTCAGTGCCAAGATTCATGTCAGCAGTTAGTGCAACTTGTTATTGTAAGATTAGTTCTGACACATTCCTTCCAGCACAGCAAGCAGTGGGATCCTGTGCAGCACTGGGAAGAAGTCATCTCTCTAGAGACTGCCGGTAGGTATCCAATAGGAAGGAAGACTGCTTTCTTTAACAAGATTAAAAACTCGCTGCTGACATACTCCCTAACTGAATCATCTCTCACTGTAAGTCTCACCACGCAGAAGGAATGAACGAACTTATCACTCATCACCCAGTCTTCTCCCTTTACGACACGGTTAGGCCATTTGTGTTATAACATCTCTACACCATGCCTGATGCATGGCTGTGGGGCTGGCTTAAGGAGCCCTCTCTACTCTGGTCAGGGATCATTCACAACTGCAGTAATTGGCAATGATTTCTTGACTACAAGAACATCAAATGAGGCTTGCTCCTTTGAGCAATTACTTGTTGTGAAAGAGACGTAAGGGAGAGAAATGACCTTATTCTGTTCATCCGGCGTGTACACTGCTGATTCAGGGGCATTCACTGGGCTCTGCTTTAAGGGGTGCTGGTAGTGGTGTCAGTGTCTAAATGTTACCATTTCAGTTAGCTGAGATATCATTACTTAGTGCCCAATAGAAAACTGAGTAGAAAAGATGAGCTGAAAAGCTAAAAATACACTCTAAACTAAGCACACGTAGTTTCAGCGACTACAATGAGAATTGCAATGCCATCTCCTGCACCTTGCAGAATTCATTGCATAGTCTTTGTCCAATATCAAAATGTTATGCCAACATGCAAATGCTGGTATTTAAGAGCAGTGTAAAATGTCGCATCTCTTTAGTAGAGCTCATCCTCAAAAGAATCTCTGTAATTGTTCAGATTCACAGGGGTTCTGTTACAATGCCTTTTGGGTATCATTTCATTTTACTCTGAATGCTTGTGAAGTTGTAGGGTATGGTGACAGGGAGATATGGATAGACAATGCTTCAACGCAAAACAGAGACTGCTTGCCCAGCAGTGTACTGTGATCCAGTATTCTGTCTTGTTTCACAACTTTTTAAGACCCAGATTTTTCAGAACGGCGTAAGCATTTGTGCGTCCAGTTGGCATATGCAGTTGCCATGAGGGTGTGTGCAACTGTAATAAAATGTAAATGTAAGGGACGGCGTACATTTCTAATGGCCTGTGTGCCTAAAGTGATTCTGTGAGTAGTGCACTCACTCAAAATGGGATTTTATTCATATTGCACTTCTGAAAACCAGCCTAGCCTGAAAACTTGGATCCTCACAAGAGCTGAGGCATACACTAACATTGCTCTTTTTGCTACGTATTTTCTCTCTTTTTCTTTTTTTAATTAAATTTTTTCCTAATAAAGTACAATTTATTTTTAAAAAGGCACTACATATGCACAATCAGAAAGTTTTTAAGTAGGTAAGCGTTCTTTATCCTCCTCTTTGCTGCAGTAACTTGAAGTGAGTATGTGAAGTTTTGCTCTCAGTTTAAGTAGCTAATGAGGAGTTTGGGCCTCAGCATTAATCTGAAGAAGAGAATAATTATGACACAAAGTGGTCTGACATCCAGGAGTTGCATGAGATTATACCATGCTAGAAGGTGCATTTAGACCCTGTAATCTGTAATCAAGTGCTACTTGGAATCAAGAGTATCATTCAGATACTGTCTTTGGCCATGTGTCCAAATACATACTAGAACATAAGCAGTTAAGATGAAATGCCAAGATATGTGTCTTCCAGGTGGTGCTGTTCTGAATATGCTAGTGCATGGAAAAGAGGTATAAACACAAGAGACGACAGAACAGTTTTTAATTTCTGTCTTCATCATATACTGAGCATCAAGTGGGAGACCAAAGCATCTTTACAGAACACAAAGCTGTGAAGCGTGACGGTATTTCTTGGCTTTGTCACATGTGCCGCATAAATGACAGATTAGTGCAAGCAGTATCTTATTTGAAAAACCTAAGTCTACACAACTGCTAGTAGGCTGATCAAGATTTGGGCTCATAGATAGATGCGTGAAAGCCTTGAGTTTTCTCAACATCCCAGACTGGAGGATGCTTCTTAGCAACAGCTCATGAAGTGAGCAGAGATACAGTGGTCCCTGCTGGGTGCATCAATCATCATCTTTGTTGTTATCCATCTGAAATGGAGGGGTTGTGATATTCTTTGCTGGTTTTAAATATGCAAATGTGGAAGAAAGCTATATCACAAACAAGTCCTTTTTATTTTCTTCTCCCGACTGAAAAATGCTGAATTGCTACCCTAAATAAAACTTTCCGTTATTAAATAGAGCAGAAATGGGCTTCTCTATGAACTTCAGTGGGACCACAGCTATCTAATATGACTTTTTCTTAGGAAAGGTCTCAAATATTATCAAAAAGGGCACCTGGGCTTTTTTTTTTTTTTTTTTTTTTTCAGTAGAGGGAAATAATTTCAGTCTATACCCAGTTGATACTAGGATTCAAGTTAAGAACTCATACTGCAATAGCATACGTGGGGCTGCAACTGGAGACAAAGGCAATTTGGGGCACATTTTTAAACTCTAAGGATTATTCAGAGATTTTAATTTGTTTGTTTCTTTGATTTATTTACTCTGAGGTCTGTGTATTGTAGCATAGACAGCACCTTTTTACATGCAGAATAATATCCCAAGGATATGGCAGGGAGGGTGCTAAGGAAGGCTGTTATATCAAAGGAAAAGGGCATAAAAAAAGAGAAATTAGTCTCATTAATATATATAGGAAAAAGGTGGGAAAATTAATGATGACTCAGAAATTGCTGAGATGAAGTTTAATATTTCTCCCTTCAGGCATTTTTGAGTTGTGAATGTATAAACATGTTGTGTAGAACATATGGAAGAAACAAAGCTTTTATTTCCACTTGCATAATTCAAAACCTCTTGATTTTATAGGAAAGGAAACATGAAAAAGGAGAAAGGAAAAAGAAAAAATACAAATTTGGCTGAGACCAAGCATGAAACATTTACATTGAAAAAGAATACTTTTTTTTCTTTTGGTAGAGTATGTTAGAAGGATTTGTCACTGGGTCACTGAGAAAGGGAATCTGAATGGGAAGTAGAACCACACCTTCACAGATGATAACCATCTACATATACACACAGATAGAAGATATTTGGTGCATGCGAGTTCCTTAATTTAGACTTAAGATGTATGATTTATTCTGTCCTTATGCTTAAATTAACTTCAATTTCAAATGCATAATGTACGTACACTATAATACTGGGGATGGCAATATCAAAGTGCTTTTTAACGTGTACATCACTGTTTAGTCTGTTCACTGTGTCGGTACATGACAGGTATCCAGGCTGTTGAGTATTACTGAAAGCTGACAAAATAACTGGACTTCCACCAGAAAGAAATAATTGATTCTTTTCCCAAGGCAGAGATTGTTGTTAACTATTCCAGAACAGTAACTGTTAAAGCATTCAGTCTCAGAGATACCCTAATGAAGACAGAAGGTTTATATAGGCTTGGCTAGTCCCCATGGTAACAGCCTTTCTACTGGGTTACCATAGGAATTGTCAAAGCCTTTGTAAGCCTCCCTTAATAGAGCATATACGCTTTCCAGGCAGACTGGAATAGCTGCTAGAGGATACACCTCCTGTTGTTAAATATAAATATAAACAGATTTTGTTTTGGAGTGGTACTCATCTCTGTTTAACTAGCTATGCTACTCTTTACGTTAGAGTTATATTAAACATTGGAGTCACCTGTGATATAAGAAAATGTGTGAGAGCTGAATGGTTTTACGAACAAGACAACCCATGGACGTTTGTACCTAACCTGCAGGGAACCACAAGCAAAAATAGCGTTCTATACAGTACTTCTGACATAGCCCAAACATCGCAGTACATTGCCCTTTCACCTTCCTGTGGACATTGCAGAGCTTTAGTTGGACTGAAGCTTTGCTGGACAAAAGTTATACAACAGGAAACAAACAAGCAAGAAATGGAGCCAAAGGAAACAGGCAGAAACCCCAGCTGAATGAAAAAAGCAGAGAGCAAGCCAACGAGTGACTTTAGCTCTGTAAGACTTTCAAGACAGTTGTTGCTTTGAACTTCTAAATAATGTTCCTTGAAACCATCACCTAGGCACAGCAGTAGCAGTTTCTTAGATAACTAGTCAGGAATTGCAGTTTCACATCCTTGATCCCGAGGCTTTGGAAGAATAACAGGAAAGTACGGTGGAGAACTGCAGGTTGTGAGGGAACCCGGTAAATACTTGTTGGTCTTGTCATCACAGACTTCATTTTATTCAAAAAACCTTGACAAATGAAAAAAAAATTAATATAATTTTGGTTCTGTTTAAGCTCCCAGGATTAACAGTGTTCTGCATACAGAGAAATGACATTAATAAGACTACTTGTTACGGAAATCTAGCCAACATCTTCAGGGCTTGTTATTTTTCCAAACAAATGCTAGCTACAAGGCTTTCTACTGTAAAGCTGACAGCATCATAATGCTTTTATACTCTACTTTCCAGTTGACTAAATTTCATTATACAGTTTGGGCTTATAAATCAGTGGAGCTGAATTGAAGGAAATGGTCTTACAGGCCGACACTAGCAGAGAATTTGGCCCTTGAGTTCCAGTTACCAAGATACCAGCTTCAGCGCATGTAAAGATCTCTATGAAAAGCAGTGAGACTACTTGCATTCTTTGGTTAGGCATGTGCTTCCTTGTCTTCCTAGAGAAAGAATTCCAACTGCAGAAAACAAAGGGTTTGGAATTACCTGAATATGCGTTTGTTTCAAAATGTGTAACTGGAAGTGCAGATTATGAAAATTGCTGTATATAGTGGTACGTTGACACCAGTGGTATGGCAAGAAACACATCATACGTTACTCTTTTCCAGAGTGGGTAGAAAAGTAGTATATTTTCCCGGGAAAATATTTGAATGAATTCAGAAATGTCATTCATTTCATAGTCAACAGAGGTGCCAATATTGAGGCCATTTTTGGACATCCTAGTCCAAAGATGAACTCTCTGGTTACCCAAAAGCAGGGAATGATCTGTGAGACAGAGGTCTATTTGCAGGGAAAGGGGATGAGAAAAAGGAGGATTTGCGGAAGACCTAGCAAAGGATTCTCTTATGCATTGGTAATTTAAAGGCTGCTTTAGCTGTCCTCTGCCAGTTATGAGTTGCTTTTACACAGAATTTGATCCCATAGTTTTGATTCAATTTTAGGAGCTGACAGAAGTCACAAAGATGGTATCTGGAGCAGCAAGAGAGGCAGGATTATGTAGGGTATGACAGTATGAGTGCTCTCCAAAGTACTCTCCCACTAAAAATGTAGAATGCTTACTATTTTTGGAGGTCTGACTTCCCTAGCCATGCATTATCTTGCCAGAGTGGATAGTTGCAGGACTACCTGAAATGGAGGTCTAAAAATAAAGCCATGACTAATTCATTGTGTGGTTCAACTAGTTATGTGTCCACCAAATGGAACAATGCAGCTTTAATTTCAGGCATTTTATTCATTGACCATGAGAACAAAGAGGATGATGTGGCCCAGATGACATTCCTTAACTCACTATTATTATACAGCCTCTAAAAGGCCTGGTAAAAATGGCTCTACCTGTAGACTTTCTCTAAAAGTGCACTCAGCATGCAAACTGTCCCTATTTGCCCTGCTGTTTGCCACTGAAAAGTCCTTACCAGCTTCATGTTGCAGAAACTGTGACTGAAGTTTTTGGAGGTGAGAAGTCCACCTGGTTTGTGACTCATGTTTTGGGACTGCGTGGCTGTGATTTTTCCCAAGTGTCTCTGGTTGCGAGGAAATGGCTGCACTCACTGCAGCCTCCCAGTGAAATAGCCAATATGTTTTTGTATGCTTTTATGTTTGCGTAAGAAATCACAGTCAGATTGTATTCTTGTGCAAAATATGGCACATGAACGATTTGCTTGGCCTGCAGGGCATGCACCGCATCTGCTCCAATACTGAAGGTGCTAAAATGGGTAGGTTGAGCGTAACTGGCAATTTTACGGCAACAGGAGCTCCTTCTAAACTCCACTTGTAGACTGTCTGCTGACAGATGCACTGACTTTCTCAGTGGGCAAGAAATTGGGCATAGCATTTCTGTTCTGGTGTCTATCTGCCCTTGGTCCCACTTGTACCCCTACTCCTTTGTCTCCTCCCTGTCTTGTGTTTCTTGTTTTGTCCTGCAGTTCCAGACCTTACAGAGAGCTGGAACATGCATCACTCTCTAGTTCTCTCTCCAGTGTGTTTTTTTTTTTGCAGCAGATGTTTCCATCTGCTTACCTCGCTTTCCTTTCCTCACTAATAGGAGTATACGTATGCAGCATACTGCATTATCTTTGTCTTTCCCATCTGGAGCACTGCTTCTCCCTCTGGCCATTCTTAGGCATGTATAAACGCACTTAATTACACAGACTTGTTTGCTGTAAAGCCAGGCCAGTGGGGACACCTATCCTAGGCACCAGAAGTAACGGCAAGGCAAACATGGCGGAGTCTCTTTGGCTCCTGTTTCCATCTGTTCTGCTCAGGCTAAGGACTGTGGTAACGGAGGGGTGCTGGATACAGGCTGTTTGGAAGGAAAGGCTGGGAAGGAGAGGATGGGAAGTTGCCCTTCGTGTGAGAGAGCAGTGAGAATGCATGGACTCTGCCTTGGGATGGATCATGAACCAGCCAAGAACTTAGGGGTTAGGATTAGAGGGCAGATTGATGTGGGCAGTGTTGCAGCGGGTGTCTGCTATGGACTGCCTGTCAGGATGATGCCTTCTTCAGGCAACAAGAAAAAACCTCTGGTTCACCAGCCCTGATGCTTACAAGAGAACTTCAACCACCACAATATCTGCTGGAAGGACAACAGAGAAGGGCACAAATGGTCCAGGAGGTTTCTGGAATGCATTAATGGCAGCTTTCTAACACAGGTGATTGAGGAGATGACAAGCACTCCGCTGTACGTCGTACTTAGAAACAAGAAAGAACTGGTTAAGAATGTAAATCTCATGGGCAGCTTCTGCTCAGTGATTTGCAGTGAAAGGACAAGAGGCAATGGGCAGAAATTGTCATAAAAGAAATTCCATTTAAACACAATAAAATATTTAGGGTTTTGTGCTGTGGGGGTGGTCAAACACTGGAACAAGTTGCTGAGAAACGTTGTGGAGTCTATCTTTGGTGATATAGACAAAACCTGACTGGACACAGCCATGAGCAACCTACTATGACTGAGTCTGCTTTGAGGAGGGGGAGTAGACTAGATGATCAGTTCCTTCCAGTCTTAACTATTCTGTGATTCTACTTTTGCAATGTAAGAGAGGCAGTAGAAAGACTCAGGTGAGGATGGAGGAGAAAAGAAAAAAGGGGATTGTATTGGATCCAGCATCACAGTAGAAGGAAGCACCTATCAGTTTGAAAGTAAAAGAAGAAAGGCAGCAAAATGGGAAAAAGCAAGAATCTCCTGTCCTATGACCCCCCCTTTCTAAGCAATAAGACATTAGCTAGTTGTTCATTTCCAAAGGGAAATGTGGCATACGTGGGTTGGAAGGAGGTATTGGGCAGGTGCCAGCCTAGGGACAGTACAGGTCTGTGTTGTGTGCTGTCCTCAGTAGATGACTCCTACCTCGTTCACCACATGGTTAATCACATGCCACAGGTTCATGTTTCTTCCCTGCTCCTCACGCCTCTCTCTTGCTTTGGAACAACTGTGAACTTACAGTCCTGTGCTGGTACTTCCTCTCCTCATCGTGACCTGGCAGCATTGCCCAGCTGACACCAACATCTGCTGGACTGCATAGGCACTAAGCAGAGGCACGCGTGGTGCAGCACTAGAGGAACTTATTCCCTCTGCTTCTGTGCCTGCACACACCTCTTCAGATGGGTATGACAGTGCCTTTTTACCATCTTAAAGACTATGCATTCTGTTGATGTTGGCTGCATGTGTCAGGCCCGAGCTGGTTTAATGTTCATGGATACTTTTTTAACTGGAGGGAGAACATCTTAAACAAAGAAAACCAAAAAAACCCCAGCTGAACATGATTATATCCCTGTTTGGAAAAGCCTGGGCAACCATCCCTAGGGTAACGAGGCAAAGAGGTCACTGAAGAAATACTGCAACCTACAGCATGAATGGGAGGAGGGTTGAGGTATCTGAAGCGTAGGAGCTATTGACAAGGAAAACCAAAGCCTTTTTAAAGGAGAGAGAAATTGTGTCAGAGAATTTCTGCTCCCCGTGTCACAGGTACCTTTCTGAAAAAGCTAAAGCACTGCCACAGGAAAGGGCTCAGGGGGACACCAGCAGTTCCAACTTGCACGCCTAAGGAAAGTGATTAACATTAGATGCAGTTAAAGAAACTGCATAGTGTTTTTCTTGCTGGAAGTGGAATGTTAATGCCAAGAATAAAGTAGAAAGACAGGGAAGTAGCTTGTTTGTAGGTTTAAAAACTCAGACAATATAACACCTGGAGAACAAAGGGAAGACTCTAATAGTCAAGACAGCAGCACAGAACTGAGACTTGAAGATAAGGGAGGTCAGAGACCTTTTTAGTTCATTCAGTTTTGTTTGTCTGAGATATTGCAGCAGCTGAACAGCCTGTAGAGCAGCCTTGAGTGCAAATGTGCATGAAGTTTTTTTTTATTTTTGTGCAAGTGTTCATGTGAATGCACTCGTGCACTAGATCGGGATGCATGCTTGAAATCATTATTCCTTCAGTAAGTTAATGCCTATTTCTTAAAGTGTTAAGAAATTACATACAGAAAATACCAAGAAAGTAAAATGGATATATGTGCTGTGAGAGAAAGGGCAGTTAAGCTGTAGGCCAAGCTCCAGTGTAAAGAAACAGGGTACTGTGGGTGCCAAAGGAGCTGTTGAATGGAACTGTGCCAGTTAAGACAGTGGAGAATTGACTCTGTACATGCAAAGATGATCTTTCATTTTGCCCACAGTTAGTCTGTTAACAGCTTTGAAGATCACAGTAGACATGAGGAAGGAATAATTGCAAAAGATCCCAGAAGTGCTGAGTTGAAAGCAAGGAAGTGAATGCTTATCAAAAACATTTATGAAAACTTTTGGCAATGTAGGCATCCCTTTTAAGATGAATGGAAGGTGTGGAGTTTAAAAATCATAGGGAACCCCTTAAAAATTCATGCCAAAATATGGTCTAATGAGATCAACAGAGTACTGAAAAATATACCCGAGTATTGGTTGCTGTGTCCTTGTTTCACATATGTAGGGTAAAATTAAAAAGATATTTAGTAGGAATGCTGAAGAAGACACCATGTGAAAAACGTACCCGTCCAAATCTGTCAGCAGTTACTTATTTTATTATTAGTTGGTCAAATAATGAAGTGAAATAGTTTTCTTGAGTTGTTTATTTTTTTTCCTTTTTTTTTTCTCTATGCTGGAAGTATTGACTGAGCAAAAAGAAGGACAATCAGAAATAATGACGTAAGGAAAAGAGTCTGTAGTCCCTGTCTGTAGCAGGGACTAAGTATGTATGGACTGTATATATTTATTGTGTATGATGGTTGGAAAATTTCTTTTCCAAAGGGAGAAAAGTGCCCAATATGTGAATGATGTGAAACAGAAGACAGTATTTCATTGACTGACATTCCTACACTTGTCTCTGCTCATGAAATGTGGCTGTGAAACATTTTCATACTGACGACACTGTGTTTTGCTTGCATTTTGCAGTCATCTTCCACATGTATAAATGGAGCAAAAGGTGCAAGATTCCTGCTTTTTCAAACTTCAGTCCTTTTCACGGATGAAATTGTAAGATCTAATAGGATCGTGTAGGAAACAGAAAAATGTGACAAAGGTAAGGGTACACATATAGACAAGAAAAAATGTGTGCTTATGTTTTCTATGATATTACACATTACATATGCATGCACACTTTTTGTCCACAATCCCAGTCCTTTTGAGGTGCAGGGGACTTTAGACATGGATAGTTGTAGAAGTAGAAATGACTAGAGCACGTGTAGGCTTGGCATAGCACCATGTAATAAATTTATGAATGCTGTTCGTAATAGTTTGTTGCAATTAGACATTGGATTTAACTGTGATGAGTGACATGACCAGATGACATCAGAGGAAAATAAAAGCTGTTTTGTCAATACTCTTGTTTTCTATCTTGCCACTTGTCATTATAAAGTCAATATTGTCATAAGTTTCTACCTAACAGGAGCTAGATTGTATGCCTATTACCTGTGCACTCTCTGAAACCTGTGTCTCAGATGTAACTCTCTGTTTGTTATATTCAGAATATTTGCGTGTAGTGGTCACCACTGTATATTCAGTTCTTCCTGTCATATCTGTCGAGATCTGTGGATCTGTAGAGGCCCTTCTGCTTGAATAAACTGGTGTACTTCATGCAAAATTATACATAACGGAGCCAAAACAACACATGTTATGCTTTAGTTTCCTGTTTGGGTTCAGTTGTGACTAAAGTTTTCTGCTCGTGCCAGTTACAGTTCACTATGTGAAAATATTATATACTGTGTACATATACCTTCCATCTTACAGCTTCCGTGGGACTCTCCTTTCTGATATGGTCATATAATAGTCTAAAATTTATTAGCAACAAAACGTTTAAGACTTTAGACAAGTGTGAAGTGAATCTGCTAAAGAGATCCCGTGTGAACATTTACCATTCAGCTTTCGATGGGGTCCTGCAGGAACCTTTGTTTCTAGGGGTAGGGGCAGAGATCTTTACAGCGAGTCATCCTAGAAGGGGAGTTGGGGACAAAACTGGAAAATTTCCTGGTGTTAGTAAGTCTCTGATGAGTTGCTTGAATAGGAATGGAGGGCAGTAATTTCTTGTCTGTTTTTTAAACAATTAATCTAAAATTATTAAAATTAAAAACAATGCAGAAAGTTTCAAAAGTAGATCACCTTTCAAAAACTAATGTGAATATAAAAATCTATAGCAGCAAACTGTGTAAATCATGGTAAAACATATACGATGTTTTAACATGGTTAAGCGAAGCCTGGTGTGCATCAGCAAGCTTTCACAGTTAATTTGCATCATTCTGGTAGCAGATTTTGAGACCAGTTTTGAACATTTTTAAAGATAATGGTTCAAAACCACCCCATTAACTCCATTATGTTTTTTCCCACAGGTTAGTTTTATTAGTTGATGAATATCCAAAATCTTCCATGTATATGTGCAGTAATATTAAATGACTAATTAAAGAACTAGATGTTACTTGTATGGTTTGGAGCCAAACCAATGGATAAACATGTCTCAGGAGAAGCACAGGGAGAAACTATCCATCTGAGACACCCCTCTGGGAATAGTTTCTCTGCTTTTCCTCCTTATTTTACCTATGTTATAGAAATATAGCAATGTGATCCCACCTTAAAGATGTCGTCATTTTCAATAGACATCTTGTCAGCTCAACAAGATGAGTGTATGTATGGTGGATTGCCTGGGACAGAGCAAGGATTTCATGCACTTGTCAGTGGAGGGGGCTCAGAAGTTTTGAGCAGAATGTTTATCAGTGAGAAAATGCCAATTAATTTGGTTGTAAATGTTCTGTGGGAATGTGTCAGGATTGACTATACTTCGTTTGTTTTGCTTTCAATCAAAACAAAGCTTTTTGATAACTTTTTTCATAATCTTGTCATGACAGAATATTTGGACGTTTCATTTTGGAACAACATTTCATTCAGGACTGTGTTTGATATTATAAATTAGGCACAAAAAAAAAAAAAGAAGTCAGAATTAAAACTTTTCATATAAGTTGACCTTAAGTTAATGAAAAACGTCCTAGGGGAAACATTTACCATGCTTCAGTTTAAAAGGGGGAAAATGTTAAAATGTCAGTCTTCCAGGAAACAAAAATTCTACTTTCTGAAAAGTATCTGACAGAAGTCCATCATTCATCATTTAAAAATGAAAGTTTTACAGTGTTCAAACCAAAACAAACATAGAGTTAAATGAATGAAATTTGCTTGAAAACAATATTCTGCAGTCATTTTCATTCTGAAAGATTAAAAATATGATTGGATCTTTTACTTATGAAGTTACTGAAAAAAGTTTTCCAAATGTCCAAACCAATATTTGAATATCAGAATCCTGTCACTGGGCACTACTGAGAGCAGTCTGGTTCTTCTTTAGTCACTCCCATCAGGTATCTACACACACTGATGAGGTTTCCCTGTGCCTTCTCTTTTCCAGGCAGAAGAGTCAGCTCTCCTCGTATGAGATACTCTGGTCCCTTACTCATCTCTGTTACCCTTCACTGGACTTGTTCCAGGAAGTCCATCTCTCTCTTATAGTGTGGAGCCCAGCACTGGACACAGTATTTCAGGTAGGCCTCATCAGTGTTGAGTAGCTAGAAAGGGTCACCTCCTTCAATGTGCTGGCAATGCTGTTCTGATGCTGCCCTAAATGCTGTTGGTCGCCTTTGCTGCAGTAGTGTGTTTCTGGCTTGTGCTTGTCCACCAGGACACCAAAGTATTTCTCTACTGAGCTGCTATCCAGAAAGTCAGCCCTAGTATTTATTGGTGCCTGGGGTTATTCCTGCCCATTGGGAGGACTTGGCATTTACCTTTGTTGAACTTCCTCAGATTCCTCTCTTCCCAGTTCCCCATCTTGCTGAAGTCACTTCTCCCAATTTTGTGTCATCTCTGAACTTTCTGAGGGTTTACTCTGCCCCATCTTCTAAGTACTTCATGAAAAGGTTGAACAATATTGGCCCCAGTATTGACCTCTGGGGTACACTACTAGTGATTTGACTCAAACTGGACTTTGTGCCACTGATGACAACCCTCTGGGCCTCGCTGTTCTGCCACTTTCAATTCACATCACTGTCCAGTTATTTGAACCCATACTTTGTCAGCTTGCCTATGAGCTTGTTGAGGCAAACTTCATTCATTAATTACTTTTCCCATCATCTGGCCAGGTAGTAATTTCATTGTAGGAGGCTATCTGGTTGGTTGTTGTGGTTTAACCTTGTCAGCAAGCAAGCACTACACAGCCACTTGCTCACCTCCCTCAGGTAAGAGGTAAGAAAAGGTAATAAAACTCATGGGTTGAGGTAAGAACGGTTTAATAATTGAAATAAAATAGTGATACTACTACTACTACTGATGATAATAATATATAATGAAAAGGAAAACAACAGCAACAAAAAAGGGAGACATAACTCAGGGAAAAAAACCCATGTGATACAGCTGCTCACCATCTGCAGACCAATGCCCAGTCAGTCCCCAAGCAGCAATCCACACCCCCGGCAAACTCCTTTCAGTTTATATACAGAGCAGGACATCATATGGCATGAAATATCCCTTTGGTCAGTTTGGGTCAGCCATTCCAGCTGTGTCTCCTCCCAGCTTCTTGTAGAGAAGAAGCTGGGAATACAAGGTTAGTATGAGAAACTGAAAAAGTCCTTGGCGTAACATAAACATTTCTTAGCAACAACTAAAGTATCAGTGTGTTATCAAAATTCTTAGCACAAATCCAAAACATAGCCTCACTCTAGCTACTGAGAAGAAAAGTAACTTTATCACAGTCAAAATCAGCACATTGGTTAAGCATGACTTCCAGTATCTAAATCCACGTCGACTACTTACAATCACCTCCTTGTCCTTCACGTGTTTGGAAATGGCTTCCAGGATTGTTGCTCCATCACTGTTACAGGCACTTATGTGAGGCTGACCAGCCTTTAGTTCCCTGGATCTTCCTTCTTGTTCTTGACATGACATTCGGTTTCTTTGAAGATAGGAGTGATGATTGCTTTCTCATAATCCCTTTTGCCATGAAGAGACACATAATATTCCCATATTCATGCCCTTACCAGGTGGAAAAGCAATGCTTTGGATTTCCTTGACATACACAGAGCCGTGGGGTCCTGCTCCAAGCAGTAGGGAGGCTAAGAAGCAGAACACTCAGATAGAACCCTGGAAGAGTGTTTTTCTTCATCTTACTTCTCTTTTTGGCGTACATCTAGAGCTTATTTCACTTCTGTTATAGACAAGAGAAGGACACCCAGAGATGCAGGGCTTCTTTTGTTCCTCTTTAAAAGTCAGTTCCGCTGCTTCGGCAGTAGAGGTAAATTGCAATTCTGGAAGCGTTTTCTTGCCCCTTCAAATCGTGGCTGCTTCTCTAGCTGGCACTGCCAGGAGACTGAACATCTTGGAAACAGTCTGATGAGGGAGTTAGGTGTGAGAGAGTTTGGATATGTGTGCTACTAAAATAAACTGCCTCAAACATCCTACTGTTTTCCAGATCAAGGAGTATGCTAGACCTGTGAGTCTTCATGATCCAGCCTATAATTGACCTGGATTGTCTTCCCGGTTGGGCATTAAGAACTGCATTAGTAAAACTGACTTTAACTAGATTCTGTCTTGTAACTGTTCTGTCAGGAGTTCAGTGACATATGTGGCCCCAAAACAACAACGATATTTTATTTCTGATACATACAGGTGAAGAGTCTGTTACTTCATTTAGTGCTTTCATCTACATGTTGGCTCTGAACCAATGTCAGTAATTAGGCTGAGGCTGAAGTCTTTGTCAGTGGTAGGAAACAATACGAACCACCTTGAAACTGTAGAAAACTCATGCTCCTGTGGAAACTTGTAAGCATACAGAACCAGATACCCAAATATCTGGACACAAGTGTAAAGATGAAAGAAGCACATCAAAAGTCAGAAATGTGTCCAGTAACACTGAAGCATAATTTAATGACAATTCTGATTTAAATGCTTGTGGGAAGATTAAGAAAGAAGAAAATAAGCTAAAAATAGAATTTTGTTCTTCTAGAGACCACCAGGCTAGATCAGAATAATAACATACCCTGGATCAACTCATCCGGTACTCAAAACTGCATAGTTCTTTTACCCATGAGGAAATTTTAAATATGCAGACATCTGCTGGGTAACAAACAGTCAGGCCTGGTTCATTAAAGTGCAGTTCTACTCTTTAAAGTGGTTATGTGAGAATGACATCAAGGACCTCCATGTTTGTTGTCTCTCAAAGACCACTCAGATTGCTTCTGCTTACTGGTTAAAAGATGCTTCTTTGCCATCAGTCCACAAACTTAACCTTATTTCCTCAAGGTAGTGTGAGTTTTCTGCTGATTAGGCATTGCCGTAAGATTTTTCTCCCCACGATACCTTTGCAGTCTGAACTGTGGACAAGTCTGAGTAATCAGAAAGCAGAAAACACAGCTGTTGATGAGGCAGAAGGAGAAACAGAAGGAATTTCTTACTTGGTCTTCCTATCTTTGGCCCTCTGGGTCTTACTTTGGTTGTACCATTAGCAACTCTGATCAACATGAGCAATGGAGGGGACATGGCTGAAGCAGTCCCTTTGCCTGTTGTCTTGGAGAGAAGCTGGTTTTGTGTCTCCTTCTTCTAGAACTCACAGCCTGAGCCTAATAGTATGAAAAGCTGCCATGAGCTATGGTTTTGTGTAGAGCAGTTATACAGTTTGAGGAAGGGAGGTGGTTGATAATGAAGAAATCTTAATTTTAAACTACAGACCTGAATTAGATCGGAAGAAGAAAGTTCTCAGGAGTGAACCATGAAGAAACCTCAGTGTTGACATATGATGAGGGAAATGGATTAAAATCAAGGGTCTTACTCCTAATTCTACTGTGCATTCTGCTTGTTAATGTTATCAGCTAGTTGGGCCCTCTGTCAAGGATAGGCAGAAGGCTGAAAAATGCAGGTGGGGAATCATGAGGAGATTCAGCATGGGCAGGGCCATAACAAAATTGGAGAAAATTTGTTAACTTGAAAGGAACAGGGAGAGAGAAGGAAAGAAAACATAAACCAGAGTAGTCCTATTTTAGGGTTGAGCAAGGTCACTTTCTAGAAGTATGTATCACTCTAGTAAGCATGCAGTTGCTACTAGTGTAAAATTAACAAGTAAAAACATGCCAGAATCTATCCTCAAACTTGATTAGAAGAGGTTGTTTAGTGTCCGGGTAAATATTCCTCTCTAGTTGCTAGACTGGTACACTCAGCCCCAGCTACATACCTGTATCTGGCTTCTTGTCCTCTTAAAGTGTCGTTTCTGAAGCCCTGTTCCCACAGGAAACAGTGTTTTCTGCTGGAATTAGTGTTACAGATGGCTTCAAAAGCATCTGTCCCCAGACACCTGTTACATTGCTACCATGTGGGCATAATACTCTGTGTTATGAATACATACCCTGCCCTATATTTATCATCTGCAGAAGAATGGTTGGCTAATCTGAATTATAAAGATTTTGTGTACTTGTGTACTTTTTGAATCCCAATATCTATGCCCAGTTACTGGTCCCGTAAGTCAAAGAAGTATGAGACACATCAAAAAAAAAAAAAAAAAAGGAAATAAATGTTTGTGAAATCCTTGCTTGTCAACCGAGATCACATTTTTGATATATGAAGTTGCACAACTTTTGTACCATCCAAGAACAGCTCTTAAATGTTTTTAAATATGATTAGAGTACATTGCAGTGTCAAAGAGAAACCTTTCTGATGGGATATATTCTTGCAGCCTCCTTCCTTCCAGGAGGCAGCAGTCACTCCCTGGGTCATTACTGAAAGAGTAACAAGGACCTAAATTTTCTATTTCAGAATTTAGGAGTAAATAGGAGGAAGTAAACTAGTCCTTATTCACATATAGAATATCAGAGGTGCTCTGCAACATTTATTTTACAGGTAATGACAAGGCCATACCTTACCTCTGGTGATACATTTCCTGCATGTGTTTAGTACAACATTTGTGGTTATTAATATCAATAAAATCTGATTTAACAACATAAGCTTGTCCTACAAAGGTAGGCAAACAGCAGAATTCTAAGCCAAATCACCCTAGTGAAAAAATAAAAAAGGTGCTTTTCTCCTCCCTTACTGGGAATTATGAAAGAGTCTCCAATTATATGGTGTGCCAATTCTTTGCTCCCCTCCCCCCTTTTTAGACATGATGAACTCAGAGTGGAGAGGGCTTGCACAGCCAAGGAGTCTGCTCTTTGTAGGCTCCCTTCATTTGTTGCAAAAATGGGAAGATGTGTAAGACATGACCCAGGTGACGGTGGGAGGGTGGAAAACAAAGGTTTCTCTAAGAGAGTTGGATGCTATTCAGGTAATTGAATGCTATTCATTGTAGACATGCAAGAATTCCCTAAACCAAGTGTTTTATGCATGATCTGCTACCCCTTCTCACTCTTATCTGTGGATAGAATGTAATGAACAGGAACCTAAGGTTGGATACATAAAATGCTATATATGCATATCACCAAGTGCTGTTAAAAATACAAGGCATCTTAAAAAGGACATCCACATTCACTGAATGTTTTTGTCGTTAATTGCACTTTGTTTCTGCTGTCCTACTATAAACTAGTCAACCCTGTCTCTTCACAGGAAGGTTGCAGAGATAAATTAGTTGATATTTTCAAACTTTAACTTTCATTCAGAAGCTACAGTGATGAATACCATGAGTGAGCTTGCTGGATATGAATTTCAAAATGTTGTAGATTTCTTCACTGACTGACTGACTGACTGAACACATGCTTGTTGACTTTTGAACTGAGGTAGACATCCTAAAGAAAAGCTGGTACAAAATTATTTAGTTCATTTACTCAGTGAAAACACAGTGAAACTTGGTTAAAATTACATGGCAGTTTTAATTCTGACATTAAATTCTAAAAATCTTCCTTTGCAAATGTATTATTCTCTTAATGCAGATTTTTGGTGTTTTATAGCACAGCAGAAACATTTTCATAAAGCTTTATATGCAGGAATTTATACTGTATTATGTATAGTAACTGGCTCTTTGTCTTACTTCAATTACACTCTATAACAATAACAACTAATACTGTCATGTTCTTTAGGTCACACCCTGAAATGCCATGTGGCCATTTTCCTCCTAGAAAAATGTATTTATTGTGGGTTGCATGAATAGAACTTTGTAAGTAATTTCCTTTTAAGAAAAGATATATGAAAAAATTACAATTTAAAGATCTAATATATTAAAGCAAGAAAAAAGTTGCAAAAGCAAAGAGAGCTGAAATGTTTTAATGAAAAAACACTCCAAATAATAGAATCTTTACCTTCAGTTTTCTTTTACTCACCTGTCATACAGAATCATATATTCCACAGAGAAATAATTCTACCTACAGCTTGTACCATCTTTGTTCACCAAGTACAAAAATCTCTTTATGACTCCAGTTCAACAGGGTACTTGGGACACAGTAACTTTTAATAAGCAAGGAAACAGTCAACTTTAGTGAGGTCACTCATAGATGTAAAATCAAGTATGTGCCTGAACACTGTGCTCTGGCCCATTTAGCTAACTCTACACACACTGCTTCAGTAATATACAAAATTTCAGTTAAATATAAAGTGGAACAGCTATTTTACACTGGCATTATGATAAGAAGAGGTAAAAATACAAAATCTCATATGTAAAGTACAGAATATAGGAAGATAACTAAATTAATATTCTACTTGTAACAAATCCCAACCCTCAGAGTTACTCAATATTAACCTTTGCCTCTGAAAAGAAGTCAGAGGGATACACTGAGCTAAAGCTAAATCTGCTTTTTAAGAACAACATTGATTCCGCTCCCACCCATTCTCAAGACTTTGATTTCAGCCTCCAGGAATACTCCACACTTCAAATCCGATAAGGTGTTTTTTTCAATGTTGCCTTTTTTCTATCAATCAACGTCTTATATGCTGCAAAGCAGATGCAGAAGATTGGAAGGTTCTTTTTCCCCCTCCCCCCAGAGAAATACTATCATGGCGTAAAAAAATCATATAGGTTTCCTTTTGCACACCAGGTGGAAGTTCTAGCATGCAGAAAATGGCATTGAAATTTTCTGCGCAATTACACTGCCAGGGGCACAAAGATAGCTCTGTTACACCTGTGTGTCCTGTGTTGCTCCTGGCATGTCCCTTGCTGTAAAGCCCACAAACTCCCCTTCAGTGCTGTTTTATGGAGATAGGCTTTAGCTTAGCTCTGGTTTTGAGTTCCACCAACTGGCTTCCCTTTCAGGATTTTCTTTGAAATTCAACCAGTTTTTTTTTTTTTTTAATGGATAATGTTGAAGGCAACAACTAGTTGAACTCTGGGAAATCTTAGCATTTATTAGAAATACATTCCATTCCATATTACCATTTTTTTAAAGTATTTTCTTATACGGAATGTGTACCCATGTTGGATTTCCACATTTCTTTCAATGTCTCAACCTTGCAGCTTCTGACGTATCACCAGAACCTCTGTTACAACTTTCTTCAGATGTAAGGTTTCTTGCTGTAATCTTGAAATCTTGTAAATCTTGAAACTCTTTATCCACCGCTTGCTTTACCTCTTTGTCTATTGGAGAAGTCTTTCCTTGCTCTTCCTAGGATCAGCCTGCTGAGCATCCTAAACTTGCCTGCTGAGCATCCTAAACTTGCCTGCTGAGATCCTATTAAGCTGATAAAGTTTTACTATTTATCAATAATCACTTCAATATGCTTAAAAGTATATACATTCTTCCTTTTGCCTCCTCTCAAGCTGTTTTCAACTGCTTTCTACCTTTTGTTAAATATAGATTTTTGCCTGTTCTTTCTTTTCCTTTCTGGAGGTATTTTGGAGAAAGTGATTTTTGTTGCTTTTTTTTTTTGGTGTCGTCCCCCCCCCTGCCACTTCATTCTGCTTATTCTTTCTTTTCCTGATTTCTATGTGGCTTGTATTAAAACCAGATACTGCTGTGTAGGTTTGGTGGTCTGCCATATGAAGAAAGCTTCATGATACAGAAACAATGTCTTTTGATGGACCTAAATTATAGCACTTAAACACTGTTCTTGAGGCCAATTTGAATTTGACACTCATATGTCTTGCCCGTTAGCTTTCTACTGGCCTTCAAGGATTTTTTCTTGAGTTAGATAGCTACTAGTGTCAGAGTCTGCAGACTGGAACAACAGGTAATTGAGCGGACAAAAACCCAACCATCAACTCAGAATCTGCAATACCATGCAAAATACATGACTGAATGTCCAAATCCTAGTGGAGGCTGATCATCCACCAGTAACATCATCTTGGCACACCACTCTATCATTGCAGATACAGTTTTGCAGCTGAATCCAAACATGTATTTATGAAGTCTGTTCTCATTGTTAATACTTTCTGAGGGCTGTGATTTAAAAGACAGTGTTTACAAGTTGCAGTGTTTATTACTATGTTTGTTTTTGTTTGGCTTTACAACTTCTTCCCCTTCCCCTCCCTTCGAAAAGTAACCAATTTCAACAAAATCTAGGAAGGTGAGGATGTAATTTTCCTTGATGAAACCCACAAAACATGTTAGTGTGGCTTATCTCAACACATGTTTTCTAAACTGAGGTGCTTTACATTTGCAAGGAATAATTTTCTACTACACTTTTTGGTTTTGAAAAGAGACTTTTCAGGATATTATTTTCTCCGATTTTAATATTCTACTTTTATTTTTTTCATGAGCTTAAACACCCTGCATTACCCCTGTGTTTTACTTTTGCTACAGTACCTGTTTAATGGGATTGATACTTCACTATTAATCCTGTTGTTTTCTTGACAGTTTCTTGTCATGTATTTATTTTCCATTTAATTATTATGTTTTTTTCCAACCACTTTGTGGTGTCACCTTTCTTTTGTTAGTTGCTTCATAGTGAGAAGCATGTAGAAGAACATGTAAAGGTCATTATGTAGTTGGAAAAATATTCTTGACACATCTTGGCCCCACTTAGAACCGCTGGACTATTGCCATTTACCTCAAGGATGGTGAAGACAGTGTCTTGAGGGTAATGTTCCTCAATCATCACTGCAGCATGAGTACACCTTCAAGCCAAAATATTAATATCTGGTATGTGTGGTTTCTTATTGTCTCAAATAGCTACAAACGAAGAACTGACTCTAAGTGTATGCATTTTACTCTACTGCATGATCTACTAATTCTGGTTGTTATGAGCTAAGAGTGAATTTTTAGTGTTCGTCTGGCTCTCAGTAAATTCCCATTTATTTAAGTTATTTTCATTGATGGTGACCAGCAAAGCCACCCAAGGGCAGTGGAGGCCTGTGAGGGATAAACATTCTTCTAGATATCCCAGGATGAGATCAGTCAAAGCCTGGAAGAGATTCACAAAAGCTCCAGTTTTCAAAACAGACATCCGTGTTCAGAAAGAGCCTGGTATATACTGTTTTGCACAACTAAACACGCCAGTATCTCAGGAGAATCTAATCCTTCAAGTGTAGAGCACAAGTTAGTAGTTGGCTCTGCATGCTGATTAATTTTCTTTTAATTTTATTCCCTAATAAACATTCTGGAGTTGATTCCCATGTTTAAAATAATTGTTTTGGGGCATAATAAGGGGCACAATATTCAGAGGCTGTGAACATCCATGGCCCAAGAAGTTCAGTAGAGCCACAGGATTTTTGTGAGTATAGTCTGGAAAAAAATATGAGAAGTTTAAATTGTTCATCAAATTCTAAGTGCAGCCACAGAACTGTCTAAAAATATTTCTCTGTTACTTCTGAGTAATTTATGATTCCTCCCTCCCCCCCTTTTTTTTAATTGGTATGAGTGTAGATGATGTGGAGTATTTTTTTTACAAACTAAACTAAGTGGGACATAATTAATTTGCTACTTACAGCTTTTCGTTCGCCACTTAAAACCTAAGCTTTCATTCAGATTTCTCTTTTTTTTAGGTTGTTTCATGTTTGTCAGGTTTTTCTGAGCTATTCTTACTAGCTTACATAAGTATTCAATTATAATATCACAACCTATTATTTAAGAAAAAACGGTTTGCAGCACATCGATCAAACTATTATTCTTGGGTTTGGAGTAATGACTGGCTGAAGAGTAATTTAGAGGACATAAATAAAAATGGTAAATGAATATGGTTCTGCTTTTCAAAGGAGTCAAGTGTCCTGCTTATTTTCTGCTACAGGAAGTTATCATTCATAGATATTTTAAGTTTGATTTGAAGTTCATTTTGTTGTTGAAAAATAAACCAGCAAGTTATGTTAAGAATGATTTTATGTATGTTGTGACTTAGGAAAAAGTCTAGTTTATAATGCTTTTTCATGAATATTGGAAAGGATCTGTGCCCTCTTTGGAGAAGGAAGAGCTTTCATCTGGAATTTAATTATTCAAACAAACAAGCTTTATTTTGGGGGAGTAGAATGTTGCTCCATGATGCAGTCATAAAAATGTACTCTCAAACAACCACTGCAGAAAAATATAATTATGCTCACAGAGTTGTTAGAGATGAATGAGCAAAAGGTGGACAGAATGTGTTGCTTGATACAATTAGGTCTGCCTCTGTCTGTCGCTTGTTTGTGAGCTGCTTTGGTCTTCCTTGAATCTATTTGTTACTCTAAATTAGCCTGAAGTCATGGTGGCAACTCTTGTGTGTTCCCTCGGCCCTGGCAGCTATATCAGTCATGTTCTGCTGCAAGCAGAGCCTCCTGAGCAGGGCAAGCTAGAGGGGATGGGCCAGGGTCAGGAGCTGGTCTTCTAGCTTGGCCAGTGGGCATAAGCTGAATACTCTTCTCCTTTTGATACAAAGCCAAATAAATATTACAGATAAACAATAATACAGATCAATTACACAGTTATGGAACACAGACTAAGAGCTGAGGACATGGAACATCTGGATGTTATCAAAGGCAGAAATCCCAGCCAAATATGGTGGAGTAATTATCTCAAAAACACATCCTAAATCTCAGCAGAATGGAAAAGAAATGGAAGCTTTGAGTATGAACAAGGTTCATACTTTTATAAAATAGAAATATATAGTATTTATAATATAAATATATATCATATAGATTAAATATATACAAATATATATAAATATATATATTATGAGTATAATATTTACTCATAAATGAGTAACTTTGGCGCAGTTACTGTCTTTGATGCAAGCTGTGAGCAAACTTGACATCAGTGTGTGTGCTCACTCTGAAGAAACAGTAAATCAAGTGTAGAGAGAACTTGAAGGAACCTACACCAGCTCCCAGCGTTGACATTAATATGATCCTTACACATAGGTATCAAAGTAGGAAAAGCAGGAGGAACTATAGCTGTGACACAGCTGCTTACAGTAGAATCAGATTAATCAGCTTTGCGGAGCTGAAGACTGTCTCGTACTCACAAAGGCGTTTGCAAGAACACATTAATATTGAGAGATGGAGTTCTTATCTACTAGATCAACCATAAACTTACTTAAGACAACAGACTAACATTCAGATTAAGGGGAGCTACTTGTGATTCAGGCCCCTATTACAGAAGAGAGAAAACTGTTCCTTTAAAGAAATGAAAATAAGAGATAAGACACCGCTAAAGCAGAGAATCCAAAGAATAGGCAAGAATCACACAATGGTGTTGGTCACCAAGAGCTGGCTTTAGAAAACCAATGATTGATGTGTACAGAGAGCACTGATACTATACAGGTTACAAGGCATTGAGTCACGTAAAGAATGGATGGACTGTTTTAATGAGTTTCTCAGAGGTGAAGTGGGTAAAGACAAAGATTCAGAGCTGTTCTCTAGGCAGCTGAACGACTTGTGGATGCATTATTTTTTTTTTTTTAAAGAGTGTAAAGAAGCAACCAGAGCATAAAGGAACAACAAAGTTCCTGATGAACTATTAAACCAGAATGTGCTGATTTTGGCTGGATTGGAGTTAATTTTTTCACAGTAGCTACTGTGAGGCTGTGTTTTGGATTTGCCTTGAGAAGAATGTTGATACCACACTGTTGTTTTTAGTGTGAGGCTATGTTTTGAATCTGTGCTGAGAAGAATCTTGACAAATATACTGATGCTTTTGGTTGTTAAGCAATGTTTATATCAAGTCAAGGACTTCTTCAGTTACACATACTGCCCCTGACCTCCCAGCTTCTTCTTTACAAGAAGCTGCTTCCTTACAACAAGCTGGGAGAAGACACAGCCCAGAGAATGTCAGGCATTTTGAAAAAAAAAAAAAAAATCCAAGTAAATTAAAAGAGGGAAACAAATCCCTGTTTTTTCAGGTGGATGAAAAAAGACTACTGCAGAAATTTCTCACCTCATAAGATCCCATCTAACTTTTACAGTTTCATATATGCTTAGCAGTTACACAGATGATTTAGTAAGAGAATATGAAGGAATTACAGAAAAATAGGTCCGTTATGGCTCAAATGTTTTCATTTTGTCAGCTCCTTGAGAAAAGATGGGAATATATAAGAATATATGATTTTACAAGAAGGTATGTGATGGTAGAGCTCAAGACAGTACTCTGATCACAATGAAAACTTTACATTCCAAGGAAAAATATTAAACTTTCTCTTTGCAGAGTATAATGAAAGAATGAAATCTCTGCCTGATTTGGTGTGAAGTGATACTACTTGCTTCCTACACCTGTCTGAAAGGAGGTTGTAGCCCGGTGAGTGTTGGTCTCTTCTTCCAAGTGACAAGTGATAGGACAAGAGGAAATGGCCTCAAGTTGTTCCAGAGGAGGTTCAGCTTGGATATTAGGAAAAAATTCTTCACTGACGGGCTTGTCAGGTACTGGAACAGGCTGCCCAGGGAGGTGGCTGAGTGGCCATCCCTGGGGGTATTTGAGAGATGTGTAGATGTGCTGGTTAGGGACATGGTTTAGTGTTAGGCTGGGCAGTGCTGGGTTAACACTTGGACTTGATGATCTCAAAGGTCTTTTCCAGCCTGAATGTTTCTGTGATTCTATTCTATGATAAGGTAGGAAGTTGGTTTTAACGTGGGAATGGAAAAAGTGCAGTGACGATTGCAAAATTCTTTCAGTGGTGTAGATGAGCTTTACTGACTTTTAACTTACGCTGATATAGGCTGATGATCAATTTACTATGAAAAAGACAGCAAACATGATATAAAAGAATGGTTGAAAATTGTGCTCGAAGTGGCAAGAAACCCAGTATATATATAAAACTATAAGAAGATGCTGAGCAAGCTTGCTTAGTAATAGCAAATCAGTAGTAATAATCAACAAATCAGATAGTGTAATACTTGGGAACATTTCTTGCTAATAAGGCCTTGCAGATGATTGAACTTGATGTGCTGCAGGAGCATGATTGTCTGTTTCTCTGATGGGTGTGTTTAGCCACTGACAGCCGCTGAGGAGAAGGAATATTGCATGTCTGTCACTTGGTCTATGAATTTTTTTCTGTCGAGGTGTGATGAACACATCCATTAAGGGTGAGGAATGCCTGAGACACACTTCTGAGTGAGGAGGAGGAACTGATGTATACAAATAAAACTCTGATAAAGATTTCAGAACGGTCAGTGATGATTAATAAATGTAAAAGGAGTGATTCCTGAGCATTTCAATGTGCTGTGGTGTTAGAATAAGGCCTAATTGAACATCTCTTGGTAGGCTGTTTGCATGATTTTTCAATGTGTGGCTGGCCACAGTAAGAAAGAATGACACAAAGTGAACTAGTCTGAGGAGTCTCATGTAAATACTATCAACAGGAACAATACTGATGTGGTAAGTTGTTAGAGGAGTCCAGGACCTCTAGCACCTTTCTTTTTCTACTCTCAGCCCTGATTATGATTCTTTATCGGTATGTGATATGAAGAATTTAGTAACATCTCTGTTCCTATAGGTAGGCCCAGAGCCAAAGTTAATTGAACAAGATGACAGTGATTTCCAGCTAAAGAAGAATTTGGGAACCATGCTTCCAGTGTGAATTACTGTGTGTATGAATAGTAAGTACCTGCACACTCAAACCCTTCTTCGGTTTTCACTGGATTTGCTGTTTTGCAAATTGACATGAATAGATGTGAAAAACAGACTCAAAAAGGTCATACAGGCTAAGTGAATGGAGTTTTCTGTCTTGAAAATTTGCACTATCATACTTCTGTTGCTCTAATTTATTTATTATTTTCCTCTCTCATTCTGTGCCTCAAACTTAACTTACTCAGTATGAGGTCAGAACTTAACAAATCTGATTACTTCGTGAATGGTTGGCATCTAGAGAACATACACTATATTTTTATGTAAAGCCTCTTTTGAAATAGCTGTGGTTGTTGCATATATAACAATAGTCAGTGTTTGAATGTGGATTTTTTGATTGTACCGTTGTGCACAACCGTCCACAAGGTGTTTTAGAATTGTGATTACATGAATTACTTTTGAAAATTAAAAAAATATCCAATGGACTTTTACCAATTGAAGAAGCCTATCTGAGCCAAATAAACCATCAGATTTCTGAATAACAGAAAACTGGTTAACTGAGTGTAAACTCACAGTGTTTTTTGTGATACAGACCTACAGATTAAGCTGAGGGAGGAGAGTCTGGAAAAAAAAAAAGACTCATGTGGCTTGGAGTAAGGGGTGACAAGTGGCCAAGGATGTTTGCTGTAGAACATGAGGACATCTACCTCTTGAGGACAGCAGAACGTGGATGCAGTTGCGCTTAGAATTAAACTACATGAAGGCAACTGAAGCCATTGAGTTTGTACATGAAACAAGGAAGGAACCAGTATGAAAGGGTCCTTCATAACCTCGGCACTTTACATGGTTTAATGCAGTACCAAGCAATATATATATTTATATTTTTAAAAACTATTTTTCAGGCAACTATTTCTTACTGTGTTTTGATATCAGAAGATGCCACCTGAAATTAATAACCCACTTACTTTACACTGAAAAGACAAAAGAAAAATTAAATTCTTAAAAGTACACTTCCCTGGTAATGTTTTCTGTTATATTTGCTATGTATACACTATTATATTTAAATAATATTTTTAATCTGTGTTTTCCCTGGTGGTATATTTTTATACACGTTATTAGTATACTTGTGTGAGCATTTCCTTAAAGATTCTTAAAATTCTATTCCCTGTGCTTAACCCCTATATTGTGGATAAAATAAGCAGTTCATAATTTATCAGATATGTTGAGTACCTGAAATTCATGGGATTTGGAATGCCGCTTATTTGAACACCGCTGGCTAGTGCTAGGCCTGGTATTGTTTCCTCAGTACTCAGTAAAAGAAATAAGAAAAGAAATTCTATTCTCTTCCACCCTTTATAGCACACTAATTTCCTTGGTATTTGAGGTACTATAAAGCCATCCATTAGATAAATAGGAGTGGGGAATAAGAAAGCCATGTTTCTAAATTCAGGGTTCAGGGTAGACCTTAGATCACCTTTTACAGGCAAAAATAGGACCTGTAATTCAAAGGAATTGCATAAGAATAATATCAGAAAATGACCTTTCAAGACACATCCTGCTCACGTTTTTTCTGACCTTTTGTACAGCTTTGTAACAAAAAATGGACAGGGAGCTGCTCCTAATAGGTTAACAGAGATCCTCATGACACAAAGGATATGTGGGTGCCGTTAAACTGATGTATCAGTTCTGTCTCTGTCTTTCCACCCAAGGGATGTCTGAGCTTGGCCGGAATCAATAGCGAGTGCTGGGTAGCACGATAGGAATTGCTTTAAGTCAAACCCACCTATAAAATAACAAATAAATTATGAGTATAACCTAGTCATGTAAAATCCTCTCAGATACATGTGGAACCAGGAGGTTTGTATGGCTTTCTATAACCTCTGGCTGGAAATGGCCCAGCTTTTTCCATAGGAGGCAAAATATGGTCCTTTCTGAAATAAGAGATGAGTGCTATCATATAGACTTTCTGTTTTGGTCTGTGGCTGGGTATGGCTTTCAATGTTTGCCTAATGTTTCAGGCACCGGTGCTACTTCTGCTTGTCCCTTTTGAAGGAACGAGGAGAAAAGGAAGGAAAAAGATGATATGGATGCTCCAAAAGCCGAATTATATGGTTGCTTCTAAAGCTTCTGCTGACTTGAGAATCAGTTCATTGAGCAATTCATTGACTTCTTCCTGAGGAAACAGAAATAGGAAAACAGGGCTTTCACCAAAAGGATTTAGAGAGGAGTTGTGAGTGACAGGTAAAGGGTAGTTTCATGAATGTTCTGTTTCTGCAGTGAAATAGCCATGGGAACTGGTGGTCGATTGATCGGAACAGGGATTCGTTTTTGGAGTATGCATAGCAAAAACACAAACTGCACCCTTTTCATAAAACCTAGGGCTTATTTTGATAATAACAGTAATAAAAAAGGACAAGAAAGAGTAGTTGTAGAGAAAAAGGTACGTTAACATAGTGACCTCTCAGCAATGACCAGATTGACGTCACCACTTGAAGAGAAGTTTTTGAACCTCAGAAGGTACATCAGAACCCTTCATCGGTTAAAATGGAGAACGCTGGCTACCCAGCACAGCAATGGAGGTGAGCTGCTCAGCCACTCCTTCTTCCTGCTCCTGAGGAGGTGTTGTATCTGGGTAGACTGTGGGTCTTCCCTCCAGCTGCTGGTCTTTACAAGGTGGTTGCTAATTAAGTGCAGTGAAACTATGTAGCTGCAGTGACCTGTGAGTGCTATTTGCCACCAAATTCTTAGTCATCTTTGTGTCTGAATCTTGCAGCTTTGCGAAGCTCTGTGTAGGTGAGTCTAGGTTATAGCTAGACCAGGTATATCCTGAAATTCAATAAGGCTCAGTCACTTCTGAACGGTATGATCAGCCTCAGAAAGAATATGGTCAGATTTCCTTTGATTTCAAACAGCTGTAATTTTGCCATAAACATTTACATTGATGGTATGAAGCAAATCTCATGAGTTTTTGGAGGCTGACAAGTATTTTCTATGCCAGTAACATAAACTAAAAGATGACTAGACCTGCCAAGTAGAGTTGAGGGAAATATTTTCAATTGATTTCTGTCTTGGTTTAACCCCAGTCGGTACCCAAATACCACACAGCCACTTGCTCACCCTGCACTCCCTGGTGGGATGGGGGAGAGAATTGGAAGGGCAAATGTAAGTTCATGGGTTGAGACAAGAACAGTTCAATGATTGGAATAAAATAAAAATAATAGTAATAATAGTAAAGATAATAGTAACAATAATAGTGATAAAAATAATAATAAAAATAGTAACAATCGTAGCAATAGTAATAGTAATAAATATAATGAAAAGGAGAACAACAAAAAGAGAAAAAACTCCAAAACCCAGGACAAACAAGTGATACAACCGCTCACCACCTGCTTACCAATGCCCAGCCAGTCCCTGCGCAGTGATTGCTGCCTCCTGGCCAACTCGCCCACTTTATATACTGAGCATGATGTCATATATTATGGAATGTCCCTTTTGCCAGTTTGGGTCAGCTGTCCCAGCTGTGCTCCCTCCCACCTTCTTGTGTGCCTCCTCGCTGGCAGAGCACGGGCAGCTGAACAGTCCTTGACTTAGTGTAAACATCGCTTAGCTACAGCCAGAACATCAGTGTGTTATCACATGATTCTCATGCTAAACCCAAAACACAGCACTGGACCAGCTCCTAGGAGGAAAATTAACTCTATCCCAGCCAAAATGAGGACACTTTCTTTGTACACAAGGTAAATAAAAACATTTGTGAGCACAGGTTGTTTTAACCGAAAAGTTATGAACTTAATATTGATGTTTTTGAAACAGAAATTTTAATGTTTATTTAAAAACCTAATGAAAGAAGTTAGTTACATTTAATAGTAAAATAGGCAAAAAAATGTTTTAAAAGCCAAACCCACCCAAGCTTAACGCTTTCATTTGATTTGAAATGCAACACCCGTTGCTCTTTTATTTCACTGTGGAAGAAAATAGCCAATTGCTGCTGCTCAGCCAAAATTAAGTCGATAGTTTGTGCTGCCTTTCAGTTCTGTGACAGTACAAAACAATTTGCCTGTTTGATGCTCCTGTTCTTATGACCCATTTTTACCTAAAAGAGTAATATTGCCCATGGCCTCAAACTGTGCTTTTTTTCCCATGGAAAAGATGCTGAATTACAAATATGAAAACTTGGAAATGTGAAGAAAATCGGTGGTTTTACCTGTGGCACAACCTTACTGGTTTGCTGTGGAAGACTGTGTGCACTTATGAAAGGAAAATAATCTTCTGACCTGGCTGTGAAGCAATAGGTACACTCTTTGACAGAAGTGACACAATTTTTATCTTACATCATGCTGTATTCTTCTGGTTTCACGTGCAAGTTTTTGCAAAAGAGAAAAGTATCTGTGCCCACTTCCCCCACACAACATAACCTTGCAGAGCTTCATGTGAGAAAAGTAATGCTTGAAATTTACTTACTAGATACTTAGAATATTGATTTAGGTTTTTTTGGCTGTATTTTTCAGTGTTCAAAGGAGATAGATAGTAAATATTTTGGTTAATTGAAACTTAGGAAAAAGAAAATTAGAACTTTCCCTCCCCCGTTCTAAGGAGCACTTATGGAAATGTGTTTAGAAATGTTGTATTGGAAGTTTTCACGCTTTTCACTTACACACCCTCCACTTCTGCTTCTTGTAGTTTCTGGAACTTCCAGTTGAGATCTGGGTCTTATTCCTGCAAACACTAAGTGTACATAATCAGGAACAATCCTGTTTCCAAAGACCTTGAAGGCAAATGAAGCAAGACATTAAAAATAAGCATCAATGTTCCTGCTTTTTCCAAGTAGGAACTAAGGGACTAAGTGATTAGGATACTTGTCCAGTGTCAGAGAAGTTTGTTGCAGTAACAGGAACTGCACATACATCTTCATTTTCCCAGGCTCATGCTTTAAATAGAGATCCTCTTTCCTTCTGTGAAATCTTATTCTTTCTGAAATGCTGTCTTCAAGATTTAGAATGGTCAAACTGAATATTTGAACATGGTTTTTTTTGTTTTTTCAAACGTGTTATATTTTGACAAACTTAAAAAAAAAAAGGGCCTGCTAACATTCTTTTTTAAAGGACATTAAATAGTCTGGTCCTAGCTGTTAGGCCACACTTTCAAAAAAAGTTGCCAGCAAAAATATCTTCCTTATGCAAACAAATCAATATTTATGTGTCCCCGCTGGACATTTACATGAACAAATAGGAGCTTCGCCTGGACAAACACTGATACATGAAGGTTCCACAGGCATATCTCAGGACAGAGCTCTAACTAAATGTGTTTTCTAGCAATAAGTAAACTACCCATTTTGAAAGTGTAGTCTTCTATGATTTAAGAAGAATGTTTTTCATATTAGTAAAATCTGGAGTAATAATAAACTGATGGAAGAGAGCAGAAATGTTTGAGTCTACATTTTTTACTAACTTTTCAAATTGAATAAAGCTTCCACTTAGAAAGTTATCATTTGCTCCTTTTGCAGTGTATTCTGCATTTTTGCCACAATTTCTAGGTGCAAGTTCTCCTACAAAAATCATTAACTCAATGTCTATTTAATGTCTCAGTTTTGAATGAAATGCTTTGATTGAAAATTCAGGGCAATAAATCAAAAAACTTTTGAGGGGCCAGGGAAAAGAGAAAAATCCTGTGATTTTAATTTGGCATAGAGACTGTTTGTGTTCTTTTGCTTAGGATTTGTCTTGGGTTATCCTTGTCTGATTTAGCTGTCCACTGTCATCAAATGGAAGATCCTAACTTGAGAACTGGAGACTGTCCAAAACATATGGAAGTTAAATAAATAAAAATAAATATCCTCTCATCTGCACTGCAATTCTTCTATTCAGACTGGGAGGTCTTGAAGGAGTCTGTCTCCTTGGTCTCATTTAGTGCCTGGAATTCAATCCAGAAAAAGAAGTAAGTAAGTGCCTAAATTTACAACTGCAATCCAAAAACCACTGTTTATTTGCTACCAACTCATAGAGGTGTCTAAACTCTACAGTATGACTTATTTTTGTCCTCAGACGTTCTTTAGGTATCTGAAACGTGTTTCTCTGCTCCCTACAGACCATCTTATGAAATCCTTTTTCAGCCACTTCCTTCAGAAGAGGACTGTGAGAGGCAGAGGGCTGGTCTGCCCTACTAACTAGATCACTTTTGACTATACAGTCTATAGAGTCCCTTTTTAGGACACTTTTTGACTATAGAGTCAAAATCTGGATCAATTTCTTCCTTGTCCTATTCCTTACCTTTGCAAAAGCCAGTTAAACAAACACCGCCTCCTCGTCCCCCCCTGCTGCTGCCAGCCAATAACAGCAGAGAAACCTCACATTTTTGATGTGCTATTGGACACAGAACCAGAGAACTTTTCCAACTTTTAGCCAGCTGCAGAGCTATGCCACCAAGTTCACTGAAAATACGTTGATACCGATACTCCAGTATCAGTGGCGCTGCACACTACAGTTGTCCCATCGAGATCACAGCACCCCTTTGTTCACGTTCAGCCTGATCTCCAGTTACTACCTTTGTGGTAGCTGGCAACAGGGACCTTCAAGGCGGTCCCCTGTTTCTTGTGGCCCATCAGAGCAATGGCAGACGTGGTAAAAGAAAGGCGGATTGGCCCACTTTTGGGAATCTTCTTGAAACCAACCACACCAGTGAGTTTTTTTTTTTTTTTCAAGAATATTAAGCAGCATGTGCTACGCTGGCCTTGAGGGCACTTTTGCACATAAGTAGTGTAGGTGGGGGTTAATATGCTGCTGAAGGTACTAGGGGCAGCCAACAAGGGACATGTGCCGTCTTTTATCAAAAGGTTAAAATCAGCCCTGCACAATGGGCTCGCTTTAAGACATCATAGCCTACCTTGAAACCATAAATTGTCATCACTGTAAACCCAAGATTTCTCTCTACGCAATAGTTTAACCTTCTGAGAGAATCTGGTCCCCTTTACCTTGTTTCTTATTAAATGATTTAATTCTGCTTTCTGCTTCACATCCTTTTAACCATGCACCAAAGTGATGCTAGATGTGACCTGTCACCACAGGTGTCCTGAGCCACATAACAGTGTATATTCATAGTCCCTGTGTAAAGGGGTAACTCTTGTGTGCCTCAGAATCAAAGACAAACAGTTAGTCCCTTGACTTCCACCACCGTTAAAAGTAAAATGAAGATTGTGTTGTTTAGTAAGAAGTTTATAAAAATTAAAATGTATCCATCAGTTACTTGTGCGACTTGAAATACAACGCAACACAATTTCACGGTGTCTCTTTTTAGACGTCTGAACTTAGGCCTGATTACAGTTACTTCACAATTATTCTGTCACGCTCAGGCTTCATGCCATCGGCCACTGGGTGTATTGGTCAGACCAGCATCTGTTGGTGACCCTGACCTGCAGAATGTGTTCTCTTCCTCTAGGTGTGTCTTACGGCGTGGGACTCAAAATGAGTCGCAAGCGACTTAGCCGTATATTCCAATATGCCCCTTGATGTGAACTAAGGGGGGATTCTATAATTTCTGCTTTCAGAGCGTGCCTTAGGAAAGTGACAGGAACGTGTCACAACTCCTATTATCTGAATTTGAGTTGTTGAGCAGAATTTGATTCTCCAGAGTTAAACTTCTCAGAACAGGAGCTGTGACAGGGGCTACTGCTACCTTCTGCATACCAGCTGAATAAAATCAGGCATTAAATAGCATTCCAGACCTCTGCCTCCTGCCTCCTTGACTTGGGTGAAATTGAGTGTCCCATAATTCTGCTTAACTGGTCCCAGATAATGAGCAAGGAGAACAGAGGAACCATTTCTGTGCCAAACAGGCAAACCACACACACTGTACTGGCTTGGGCCATTTGCCTGTTAATGTAAGACCTTAATTTCTTTTGGCTTTCTAGAGAATCTTTAGATGCTCTACTGCTCAGCATCAGTAGTTTTAATCAGGCATGATATAAAGATATTCCTAAAGGCTATCTCTGGCCTACTGGAGATAACCTCCTTTAGCTCCTTCTGTAGTCAGTTGAGAGAGGCAGGGTCCAAGTTTGGCTGTAAATTAAAACTGAATTTGAGTCATCTATAAAAGCAAATATGGTTAGATTCCGGCTGTAAATCACTTTCTAGATGACCTGTCTTTCTGCACTGACTACGGAGGGATGAGGTAGATTAGCCATTATGGGTGCTTCTGCTATTTTAATAACAATCTATCATCAAAAATTACACCTGTTAAATATTAATACTTACATGCCAGCCTGAGTAACATTTGTTCTTAGAACTACTTAGAAGCTAACTGCAATACATTAATAACCGCAGGAAACAGAAATGAAAGTGTAGTGAACAGAAACCGCCCCATTAACAGTTTGGGGGAAATCCGGTTACTTGTCATATCTGCTTTCTCTTCTGTCTGATGTAGCTTGCTGGAAAAACACACAAGACTGGCATACTCAAATCTCCTTAAGCATTTTAGATACTTCAGGTAAGAGAGAAGTGGTTGTTCACAAGCATTTGTCAATATCACCTTTAAATCTTACCTTTAAAATCAGATTGTTTAATACAAATGTGGTTTTGGTGTTGAAGAGAGCTGTAACTTGGGAGTTATAAAATAAAAGATCAAGTTTTCTGAGTTTTCCTTTTAATTCTCTATGTGTTACAGTGTAAAAGTTGTGGAAAGGCACGTGGAAAATAGTCTTAAAAGTCAGCAAGCAGAACAAAGTGATTCATACCTTCTCATTCATTCACCTCCAAACAGGAAAGCTTTCACAAGTTTCAATTCAAAGAAGCCTAGAAGCTACTAGGTAGGTAGAAACGATGCTACGGTACGTAGAATGCATACTTAGCCAGCATTAGGGCTGTTAACGTTGACAGACAGCTGTGGTTTTTGATTTAGTTAGTTTATTAACTACCTATAGAGAGATAACACCAACTTGCATTGTTCGGAGAAAATATAATTACAGGAATGCTGTAAACCTACCACTGTTGGCTTTATCTGCATTCTCATCTGATCAACCACTTCACACAGAGAGGAAAATCCTCATAGGAGCGAGCCCTCCGCTTTCAGTCAAACGCCCTCCGTTTCACTGTTTAACTGAATGTCTTCCATTCTGTGTAATGTTAGGAGAGCTCCCTGGGTTGGTGATTTCCAGACCACAGCTGGAAAATTGACAGTGTAAAGTAGTGGCAATTTACAATACATATGGAACTTATTTATCAGAAGTGTCATCTTTTTTCCGAAGTTGCAATCCTCCCACTGTGCATCAGAGGGGTTTGTGAGAGAAGTGAACCTTGAGGAAAAATTATGAGGTACTCACCTATAGCCATATCTATCATAATTCTGTGTCACATGAAATACAGCTTCTGAAGAGGAGACCATTTAAAATTGAGTTCATGCTCATCTGAAGTTGATATCTGAAAACCTGAACACTTTTTCATACAAAAACTTCCCTCCGTTTTTACCAGACTTGGCATTTTTCATCTTGACAATGTACGTTACTGTACATGTTCATGCACCACTCCCTACCCACCACTCGCCCACCACCACCATGAGCATTTCATCCTGCTTCCCCCAGTCTGCCCCTGGGTGTGGTGGTTCTAATCACTGGTGCAACCAAAGCGCAGTCTCGCAGGTTTCAGCAGGAAGGGGAGCCAGGGTCTGAACGTGGCACACACAGGCAGAGGCAGTGACGTCGCCAACAAGAGGAGGACATCCTGGAGCACCTGGGCATGGCAAGCAGAGTAGACTTCATGCTAACAGCTTCAGGCAGGAGTCCAGAATGCCAGACACTGCGACATGGCAGGTCTGAGGTCCATCAAGCGGGTAAGGTCAGCAAGTCAGCAGTAGGATCAGGCTGTGCTTGGATGCCGTAGCCAGGGTCAGACACAAAGTGGTTATGGTGATGAGGCAGTTTTGTGCTCAAGCCAGGGAGTCAGCTCAGGGGATGAGGGTTGAGGTGCAAATCACCGTGTTGCAGCAGCCACAGCTACAACACAGCTGCTCTGACCAAGGGTGAGACTCTCAGATTAAAAGCTTCTCCAGAGAGAAAAAGGGAGAGCAGCTGCTGAGGCTTCCCAGCAGTCTCAAAGAGCTCTCCTCAAGGCTCGACACCTGCCCAAACTGGCCCTGGTCCCAGACTGTCAAACCCTTGGGCAGAGCGTGGTGCACTCCAGTGAGCAGTGTGCACTAAAGCCTGTGCCGCTGGGGTGAGGTTGCCCTTAGTCCACGCAGACTGGTACCCATGCAGCACAGGAGGCCAACGCCACTCAACATGTGGTCTTCGTGCCAGCGCAGGTTAGCAGGCTTGGGAAGGTGATGCCAAGTGGTTGCTGGATCTAGATTGATCTTAGTGCCTGGAGAAGATAACTTGCATTTTGTTTCCAATGTTAATTGTAGTTTGCATCTTTGCAATTGTAACATAATACAGATTTGGTAAGCAGTAACATTAGGTGGAATTAATCTGCTCTAATTTAGGGTTCTAAAAATTACATGGCTAAATCAGATACTTCATAACCCTGAAATGCATCTTTTAAGTATGTCACAATGAGAAATGTTGACATTTTGGTGATGTTCATCACTCAGTTTAACGAAGTATACTCCTGCTGAATTTAGTATTTTACACACAGGACTTTTTGTCTCACAGTTGCTCATATTTTGTCAATTAAAACCTGCAGTGCTCTTGGTTCATCTGATTTCAATCTCTTTAGGTCCCATTACCAAAGCTGTCTGCCAGTGCATGGAGGAAGAAAATGTGTTTATTATGTACAAAGAAGTTGGCATTGTTTGTATACAAGTTCACTCACAGTTTCTGCTAAAAAATGCTTAACGTCTATGTTTTTTCTCTTGAAAACTCTCGAGTGTTCACGAAAGAAACTCCCATTTGAACAGATAGCAACTGATTTTTAAAAACAATCCCTTCTTGCACCTTTTTGCTTTGATATGTACATAGGTTATGAATCTTTACTGTGACATTAGAACTTGAATTTGTATGTTAGCTATTAATGAATGACATTTCACCTGCATTTTTAGAGTTAATAGCTCTGCTTCAGACACGTAAAACATTTTATACAGCAATCCTTCACATATTTTATGGCCCCACACAACCCCTCAGACAGATTATAATAGTTAAAAGCCAACCAAAATAAGTGGCATCAGGTCTAACAGTTGGACATGATGATCTTAAAAGTCTTTTGCAACCTAAAAGATTCTGTGAAATTCTATGAGATCTTCTGAAAGCTCTGTGTTTATATCTCTCTCCAGAACTGGCAAACTTCTGACACATTGTCTTCCCACACCTCTTGTTAATGTACCATCTTTCGTTAACGTACCTTTTGTTATTGTGTTTTCATATCTGTCTCTTCACAAACATTTTGGGCCTCATTCACACAAAGTAAAGTTAATTGAGCAGAATTTGCTTTGCCTGTTAAAACCAGAACTTTGAAGTTCAGAAAGATGGGGATGTCTTGCTCAAGTGAATGATAAAAGCACGACAGATGTCTTATCTATGGTGAATTCACAGGTTATTTTAATCCATTAAAGATAAAGCCATACACATGCTTGCTAATCAGTAGGTGTACGTAGCCACAAAGTGCTGCACAGGAATACGGGTTGTGGTTATGTGCTCTCTTCATCTGCACTAATCTACATAGTTCATTAAGTTTTACAAGAGTGCTGCCTATATTCTGGTATGGGCCTTCGCCTGCATCTGTGCTGTCTTCGCTGGGCTAAAATGTTCAGAAGGCTTCTAGAGAAACTCTTGTGCGTGGTAGAAGGTTGGCATGAGAAAGGTGTTAAAAGGTTTTCCTTTTTTCCATTAGATCAAAGGAAAGGCTACTAATAAAAGACAGATTTGATGTGTTCAGATCTGAAATTTAGGTGGGCGTTAATGAACAGACTACTTCGTAGTGATGTGACAGTGAGCTAAACCATGGGTAGATATTGGATGGGAGTGTGTGAGTGGGGCTAAGATTGACAGGAGCATCTCCTGATAAACACAATTTGATGTCTGCTGCAAAAAATATCTTTCATTGTCCCTTTCAGAGAATGTTTGAATCAGAAGGTCAGACTGTGCAAAGAGGAACCCTGGACTCCTGCCAGGATGGTCTGAACCTGAAGGAGTAGTAGAGTGAGGAAGAAAATGAGTCAGGAAACCATGCATAGGACTTTTTTTGAGGGGTAATATAGATTCCATACCTCCTCTGTTGTCTAAAATAGCAAGTCACAATTTAAGAAACCCATTTGCAGAGTTTCTGTCATTTGCTTCAAGACATGAAATGTCCCCCTGAAATGTGTAGCCTAGGAAAAGACAAAATTTAGGAACAGTGTTGAGGGTTCTTGGACACTAAAGCTTAAGTTTGCTTTAGACAAATGGTGCCAACAATCATGTATATAGTGAGTAAGGTTAGAGAACAAAGGAGACAATAAATTGGAAGAGACTTTGGGTTCTACCACAGCAGATCGATGGTTGTCTGGCAGGAGGGAATTTGACCAATACTGTGACAAGTAAGGTCATTTGCTCACTGACCCTCTTGGTATGGTTAGTATCCTCTGTTTCTTCATATAAGCTGTTGATGAAAATATCAAACAGCATTAAATCCAGAACAGCCTTTCATGGATCTCCATTCAATATGGTCTTCAGGCTGATAGTGAACTTTTATTAACTACCCTGTGTGAAAACATTTCCAGACACTTAATTTTGCTTACTCTACTGTAATTGCATCTAGTGTCTGGCTGTGTCTACACTCATGAGATTATTTGGAGGAGCACTCTGTCTTTGGCCTGTTTATGTGTGGTGGTTTGGTTTTATGGAGATTTTGGTGTGTGTGACATAGACTACTTTGAGATGAAACTGAATCTGAATTTTGGCTCCCTGTACATACTGAAAGCTCTTCAAATCCCTCCAGAGACTGGTGGGGTCCAAACTAGTTCTTGGTTCTTGAGGTGTCTGAACACAGGCCTCTAGTAGTGCCTGCTCCTGTTGTGCCACATAGCTTGCTGTGTATCCATGCTTATGAGACTGTCATATAAGACAACCTTGAGAGTTCTATTAAAGTCAAACTCACTTTGGCTTGATTCTGATTGCACAACTGTGCTACAGTGGCTTAATTCCATTGCTTTAATGTTTTCTTTAATATATGAAAGCTCCTACGTGATTTGTAACTGACTAGAGGAGTATATATCTACAAACGCCTAAACAGCCTCTTGATATGTCATGGGAATTACAAATTGTCACATCAGTCAGAATTTCGTGAAGTAGCATTATAGTCTTTCTCTCTGAAAACTGCCAATTTGAGCATAGTACTTGTCAAAACTTTTTTTTTTTTTTTTTTTTTTTCCCACTTTACTTTTCTTTGTCCATTTTACAATCAGGCAAAGAATGTGTCTAGTAAGACAGATCTTTTATCTGTATTCCTCTCTGAGAAAGACTGTTGTTGCTGGGATGTCTGTTGCCAGCTTCTCGTAGGAAATTGTGCTAGTTGCTCATTGTTGCTGCTAATAGAATGAACGGTATGATCTTGCAAGTAGCAGGGGTCTCTTTAAAATTTTTCATAAAATTTGTCGTTCCAGGTCAAAGTACCAATGTGTGCAGCTGGGGGAGATAAAGGAAAAGACAAATTTCCTTGAACCAGCAGAACTGGGATGGTTAAAAATTGTGAGAGAAAGCTTGAGCTGAACACAGACGCAGATACTGGGTTCAGTCCTCTTCTAGTGTAAATGGGTAGAGCCCCATTCCTGTAGACTGCTGATTTACATGAGTTACACTTTCTTCACGGCGTTTCCAAGTGTCTTTCCTGACTGCAAACTTTTGCTTTATTGTCTGACTCTGACTTTCTAAGAGCTGTATATTTCCGTAGCAGTATTTACTAAAAGATTAAGTGCCAGAAAATGTTTGATGCATTTATCACACTGCTTCTGGGTCTAATTCTCCTCCTAAGGTTTTTGTTAATCTGAAATAACGCACAACAGTAACAGCAGTGCCTTTGGTGAAAGCCACGGGAGAATCAGGCCCCACATATTTTCATTATATACCCAGAAGTTCCTGCTCCCGACAGCGATTGCAGGGGTGTCAGCACCAGTAGTGACTATGGCAACGGGACTGCTTCGCAGACAGCGTTATCATCCCTTGTCATCACTTGGGTAAATCACAAAGCCCTCCCCAAATATGCCCAAGCCTCTGTGTTTCTTGCCAGCTGCATGGCATGTAGGCACGTCCTTCAGCTCAGCCTCTCGCTTGCTGGAACCAGACTGGGGCAAAACCAAGGTCCGTCCAGGTGGTTTGTGTTCAAAGTGCTGTGACAAGAGGGCTCAGTGCATGCCCAGATTGGGCCGTCACTTTGCGTGGTAGCCAGGGTGGTGGTAATGCACTTGACAGGGTTGTTTGGTAAGAGCTGTAATGATCCCGGGGAGCGGAGGAGAGCCTGCGAGGCTGGAGACTTCCCTGCAGCAACTGAAGAGCTGTCTGTGGTGCCTTTCAGAAGAGTAACTTTGAAATAAGGAACAGCTCAGGCTGTTGAAACTGGTGTCCCTATGTTTCTTCAAGGGGGAATTACTGATTTAATCACGTGACCGACCTTTGCATCGGATCATTGATTCATATGATGGAGGCCTTAATTAAGGCTAAGGCCTGTCAGTGCATGCAGCAGGCGCTTTCTCTGTCTCTTTTCTGGGGGTCTTTCAGCTTCAGGAAGTGAAGTGGCGAGCAATAAAAAGCCTGTTTTGTACAGTTTCTGATGAGTTGTGTGGGCCAGTCAAAAGGGAACAAATACTTCTGAGAAGGCTTTGAATGAATATGAGTGGATCTCTGGTTATCATCCAATCAGGAAACAAGTCATCTCCTTTGTAACATTTTAATTTTTTCAATCGCTCATTGTTGCTTGTGGTTCTGGTTCCCAGGACTCAGTGACCATAAATCTTCATGTGAAAGCAATCACTTCTGTTTTGATTTATGTAAGATATGTTAAGATATGGGGGGAAAAAAAAAAGTCCCCGAGTAGAGATCAGTTTGCAAAAGACATCTTAACGCAATCAGGACTGGATATTTTCAGGACTATCTACAGTCAAAATCCTGCTGACTCAGACCACTTTCTATGTATCAGCCTGCAAGGTTCTTTGCTGGTTTAAACTGTAGGCAGCTATAGGCTGGCTGGTCTGTAATTTCTTAAAAACAAATCTCTCAATCAGCGCTTTAAATGTCTCCTAAATGTCAGTTTTTAACTTAGAAGAATCTTCATGTAAAATATCTTGTCATTCCTAGTTTTGTCTACAATTTCTTATGTGTCCACGTTGTTGCAGCATGAAGTCATTTCTCCTGATTGCTTAGTCAGCCTCCAATACGAAATAACAGGTTATGAAATGATACAGAAACCTGCCTATGGCTGGTTTCTTGGTATTGCTTTCGCTTCAGCAGTAAGGACTGTGCGCCACACCTGTATGCATTTCATTTCCTGTATAACATGGTTGGCTCGTGATCATGGGGTTCTTACCCTCACTCGAGTAGTTTAACTAAAGCATTTCATTTTAACCAAGAAATTTGTGTCCTTTTGTATACCAATTAAATACATATTTAGACACCATATCAAGTAATCAGGCACTATCCCATATCTTTATGTCATAATCATTCAGTATGTTATATTAGAGACACATGAGAGACGGTGGTTCACCAAACTTATCAAGGCTTGTGGTTGACTGAGGAAGTTGTGATTATTCCCCTCAAGCTACACCTCACTCACGAAACACTCGGGTAGAAATCTCCTGCTTGAAATCTGGTGGGAACCCCACTCTGCTCCGTCTGGAAATCAAAGTATAATACTGACCCATGCTTTTCGTACAGCAGTGGGCAGCAATATGGTGTTAAGTCCTACATGATATTGAGCATCATCTAGTGACAGCTGAATCACACATAATCTCCAGCTGGTTCAGGGCAACTTGCTGCTCCTGAGCCATGCTGCTTCTGATAGGTATCATAATTAGTTATATTAAGGTACCAAAAAATTTAAATACATATCTGAAAGGCTTCACAGTGAGTACTATACATCCTTTTATCTATCCTTGGGTGTTCGAATATGTTGGAAAATCTGGACTAGCAGGCTGTACTCTCTACAAACATTGGTAAAACAAAATGAAACAAACAAAAAAAAACCAAAACAAAAATCTAGCACTAAGCTGAGAATGGTGGCACATTGCCCATGCTCCATTTCCACCTTCCATTTAAAGATGACCTCACATGGAGCAGCATTCATGCCTTCTTGACTTTTGACACTGGGAGCAGTCATTTACAATCAGTTCTGGGAAGGATAGTGAGAAACATCATGATACTACCAATCCTTGCAGCAAACCCTTGGGATCCCTCAGTCTCCACAACCATTGTCTGGACTTGAATTGCTTCACCATGTACTCATCCTCATCTTGTCCAGGAACTGTAGCAGTCCTAATTGGAGCTGTCATAACGTATGCATACGCTATGCCATGGAGTGGGATGGTATCATCACATTGTATGATGTCCTTTAAGATATACCAGCTTGGATCCTATAGCTGTAAAACTATGGGAAAGCAGCAGCCTGTTGGAGTAAATAACCTTCTGTACATTTGGATCTTTGCCTTATACTCTACTGCACAATGTATGCATAAGCTTTTTGCTTCTTCTCTTCCTTCCTGTCACTGTCTCTCCCAAAGAGCTTTTCATCTTCTTAAGAGGTCTTAAGTGGAGATAGAAATTGTTCGTAACTGAAGTAAGGAAGGGTTACTAATCCACTTTTTACACTTTCCTGGGATTTTATTTTCATTCAAAACAATACTCTCCCTTCCTCCAAAGATAAAAAATACACAAATGTGACTACTTTCATTTGTGAAATTATTTTTTGTGCAAGATACCTTCTTCCCTGTAGTAAATTTCTTATTTTCAGTTCTCTCATCTCCATGATAGTCAGATATTTAAGTCAGCTTCAGTATGTAATTCTTGCTGTCCTCGGGAAAATAACATCACAGGTAACCAGGGATGTCTTTTCTATTAATAAATTTTGTCCTTGTAACAATGACAAGGAAAAATAAAAAGAGAGAGCATAGAGAAGAAGAGTATAACCTGAATACTGTCTGGGATGAAGCACTTCAAGTAAAATGAGCATCCTGATCTAATGAAAGATGTCCCTGCTCATTACAGAGTGGTGGTGGTGGTGGTGGTGGAGTTGGATTAGATGACCTTTAAAGGTCCCTTCCAACCCAAAATATTCTATGAAAATACTATGCAGAGTCAGGTCTGCAGTGGTCACAGCAGATCTTGGAGACAATAAGACAGTGGGTGACAGCCTGCCCTGCTTTATGTTTATCAAAATCAGACATCCATGTTTGTGTTGGAGACCTAGTGTCCATATTGTTGATGTAACGAAAAAACCCGCCCCTGGAAAGTGACTCATTTAATCTTAAAATAGGTTGTGTATAAGATAGGTCAAATGAACCATCACTGGGAGAGGGCCGTTTCTCCTCAGTGACTGCAAGACAGCTCAAGGTGACTGACATTACAGACTTCATACATGACATTATGTTATCTAAAGTCAAGTGACATGAAGTCTAATATCCTGTGTTGTAGCTGAAATAACTGGGTTAGTATGTGAAAGTTTCACAGCGTGATAAAGAGGCTAGGAGCTCTTCTGGGTCCCATCAGTAACAAAGCAAATAGAAGAGAGTTGATTTCTTACCTCGCGTAAAGCAGCAAGATCCCATCGGTAAGGTTTCAGTGTGACACAAGGTTTCACTTCTCAGGGTGAAGATGAAAATCAGTCTGCTATGCATGTTTTAGATTTTATTACCAGGAGTCAGGTTCCTCCCACCCTCACTACAGCTGACTTTGCAAGCTATGCTGCTTTCACAGCAGTGGAAAGCAATGAGCACTGTTAGCATGGGATTCACTTGACCTACCTTAAAAATCTGCTTAAGGCAGACGTAAGTAACTCCATAGTTTGCATTAAGTAGACTGACTAGATGTCCATTGACTCTAAGAACAATTTATGGATTAACTCTACATTGTACCTTTCAACCATCAGGCAAAGAGTGTTCCTAATACATGGAGTAGCTGAGTCTTTCTTAATTGATCAAGGTCATAGAGGTAATGTATAGAATCCAAAAATTTCTATAAAATAGCTGTTATTTTCTGTGGTGCTCCTACTTCTAGCCTGTTTCAATTCTCATACAGCTGTCGTTACTACGCTTAACTGGAGTAACATGGGAGATACATTCAGGTGTCAGGTATACAGAACAAGGCACATGACTCCTCCCAGTAAAACAGACCTCAGTTCTGGTTGCTCCAGGACGTGCTCTCCTTAGGCACCAGTGGTGCATCCTTTGCAGAAAGCACTCAGCATGCCTGAAAAGCAAACTTTTTCAACTTAGGTGTCTTCCACACAATTTGAATGCTTTTATCTCAGGCTTTATCACTGAAGGAAGGGTGGCTGTGATACTGGGCTTTATGCTGGAACATAAAGTGAAGACAACACTCAATTTTTACTAACCCAGAAAAAGAGAAACAGGATTCTCTCCTCTCTCTCCTAACTGCTACTCAAATTTTAGAAGAAGAAAAGGCTAGCACATTTTTTGGCACAGAAACACTTCCAGATTGTGTCTTATTTCTTTGAACTATGCAGGATAAGATAATGATATAAGGATAATTATATTTCATGCTTCAAACTGAAGCTGATAGGAGAGAAATATCCTTCTGTGTGGAGCTTTTGCATCATGTTTAAAACATCTGTTATTAGTTGAAGCCAGAAAGACCTATGCATGTATTTAAAGAATACATTTAAAGAATGGAGAACGCAACCAACATTAAAAAAAGACAACCCTTTTTTCTCCTTATATTAGCTAATGTGATATTTTGGTTGCATCAACGGTGAAGTCACCAGTGACATATCCCATGCTGGCCATCAGTATACCAGAAAGGTAATTCACCAGCAGCTTCAAAATGTGGTTTCCAGAAAAAAAGATAACAGCAAGAATATCTTTTGTCCAAACTACCCATCAGTAGTCTCTCAAAAGTCCTTACCAAGTGAAGAAAAAAAAAAACCCTCTTCAAGAAAAATAGAGAAAGCTTCCTTAGAAACAACCTCACCAAAAGGGAAAGAAAATGCAATGGCTTAGACTGCTGCTCCAACCATTCAGTTCTGTGTGAGGAAAAGAGGTTAGGATTAGAAATGGAGAGGCTGTTTCCTGAGGGCTGCTAAGCTTCATCACTGAGGGAGACCATGGTAGTGCTGTCCATAGCAAGGCAATGCCTCTCTGCAACCCCGTCACTGTTCAGGATCCTGAGGGATGATGCAGTGGAGGCTGCTTCAAAATTAGTTATTAGACGGATAGTTGCAAGGGGCCTGAATTGCCCCTCTTTTGGGTTTTGTACAATTTAAAACTTGACTGAGTGAACATAGGGTGTGTAATTGAATAAATACAGATAAGGTAAATTTTTGGAACTTCAGAAGATGACTTCCAAGGGCCGTTCCAGTAATGCAGTAGTGAGCAGTAAGGCTTGCTTGGCATTTGGCCTTCTGTTGGGACGTGAAGCAGCAGGACTTCTGTCCGGCAGCTGGCAAGGCAAGACTAGCACAATGGCTAGTGAAATAAATGACAGTCATCTCTTGAAAATTAAGAGGTGGTGGATGGACATCTATTGTGCTTCACCTGAAATAGCTGAGACTTGAATCCTTCCTTTTTTATCTTGTTACGCCTACAATGCTGTTGGCACAGACACTTTCATGAGAGGGAGCTGAAATGGCATTGAAAAACTTATGTTACCAAATGAATTCTTCTGGAAGAAGGAGGAATTCCTTTGTTGTCTTTCTTCAACCTCCAGAATAGATTATGTAAAATTCTGGAGATTTTGGTTTTCTTCTTTCCATTAAACTTAGAGAATGATTGGATAACTTATTATCTTTTTCTTTCCTGTCACTGAATAATTTCTATGCTTTGTATTTGAATCACTGCAAGGTCTTGAAGCTGTGGTAAATAATTTTTTTAAAAAACTATGATTTTGGGGTTAGTTCCAATTTTTTTATTTGTAAAAAGAGGTGGAATATCAAGATCACCAGACACTGGTATGCATGACTCTTTCATACTGCTAAGGTAAGGTACTACACATAAAGCTGTCCTGTTTGGAAGGGAGCTGGGGCAGCATCTGACAGGGTATCTGACAAAGCAGTTTGCTTGTACGTCTCTTGCTGTACACAACATGAAGCTGAGAGCTGGCAGAAACTCTCTGAGTGAAAGGATGTTATTAGGTCTCCCTTTCCTCTGTGACTGGCAACGTGAATGTAGCTGACTGATTAGCGAAATTGCTGATCATTATTTTTAGTCTCGAAATTGTGGGGCTGTGTGTTGGGTTTTGTTTTATTTACAGGATAATAATTCATGATGAAACCATATAGGCTACAATAAAAAACCCCCACAAAACAAAAACCTTTGCTAAGCAGTTGGTATTCAGTTCTCCAACAGGCAGAATTTAGAATAAAAGGTTACTAACATTTTGGCAGTGTTTTCCTCAGGCTTTCTCTTGTATTTCTGCCAAATATCTCACAAGGCTCAGATTTGATTAAAACGGCAATGCTCTCTGCTACTTGAATGTAATTAGAGCCATTCATTACAGCTTTAGTTGACAGTTTGGCAACCTGTACATTTTTCTGAATATGGACAGCATTCCATGGAAACAGTTCAAGGGAAGAGTGCAAGAAGAGGGTTCTCTCTTCAACTGCAGCAAATGGAAGGCTGTCTATGTTTAGAGAAGTTTACGGGTTTCCAAACTGTCAATCGAAGCTGCAAGGAAGAGCTCTAATTAGATTAACGTAGCAGAGCACCACATTTTTTTTCAGCCAGCTCCTGCAAGCTCCTGCTACGTAGTTATTGCTACTGCTTGAATTTCCCACCATTTCCAGTATATGTCAAATGAAACACAGCTCCAATAAAGTCAGAGCAGTCCTGGGCTTCTTTCAGGTTCCTAATGAATTATATCTTTCTTTTCAAAATATTAAGTCAACAATTGTTGCTTTCATTTTGCATTCTTCCGTGCCGTACCCAGGAACTGCTAAAATATAGCAAGACATATAATTTTGAACATCTTCCAAATCATCCAAGAACACAAATACTGTTGATTCCAATCAAGATTTTCTTGTATTTACAGTAGGAAAGGCTTTGTCTAAAATCTGATGAGACCAGTCCTTTGTTATCCCTGTGGCTGATCACTGTTAAAAGGGAAAAGGAAGAGTGCAGATTAATAGATGGGGCAATCTGTGGTTTACTTTTACATTGCTTGTTGCTGGGCTACTTCACTATGCAAACCAGGGGATGATAGCCTCCCTGCCCTTTTGGTTTCATGGCAAACTGAATACCGAGGCTTTGCAGGAGATTGGGTGCAGCTGGATGAAAAATGGGGTCAAAGTTGGGATAGTCTTGATGTCATTTGTTTGTTTACAGAATTGTACACAAAGCCCAGTTCCTCTCAACAGCAATAGGAACGTACAGCCCACGAGCTTTTGCCAAAGTCTCCCACCAGACAGTTCAGCCATGTGCCAGAGAAACATCTGTCTCTTTCTGCCTCAATTCCTTTATCCTCTGACCTTTAACTGCTTTCCTCATTCCCAGCCTTGTTAGATGTCCCTGAGTATGGAACCTCAGAAAACCTCTTAGCTCTGTGTGGAGCCATGGCTTTGGGCCGGCCAGCTAGAAATGCTTTTATTCTGCTTTGCTGTAGCGTGAGTTGCAGAGCATTCATGACTCAGGCCATGGAAGACACCAGCAAGCTGTCATATTCCTGATCCTGAGTGACTGCTGGGCCACCCCCCTTTCCTCCCAGGTCAGCTGAACCTCCCTAAGTGAGCTTAATATCATTACTTTTACAATACTTATGGTGACCCTTGGGGTAGTTGCTTGCTGTGTCTCTTTTATTTATTTTCTCTTAAGCCTTGTGTATTTTTATACTGTGTTAAATTCATTAGATAAGAAATCAAGAGAAGCTAAGTCAAACAGCATCCTTACTGTTGGTGCAGGTATTCTGGTAGGATGTACTTAGGTTGCTAACAGCTGATGCCACACAGAACTGTTATAATCTTATGACTGATGTTACTGGGATAGTACTGATTTTACTGTGTTTGGGTAAATTCGCACCTTTAAGTAAAACAGCTACATTGGTAAAAGACCAGCAGACATTTATTGGTGTCCAGCAGACATATTTCTTAAATCCAGCCTACCACTATGAAGCCTGAGGCCATGGCATGATTCCCAAGATAACCAGTGCCAAACATACATGAAGTCAGAGGAGCAAATTAACAGAGTAACCACTAATGTTTAGTTATTTATGTAGTACTCTCCCTATCACAACTTTTCAGCTCATCATTGCAAATCCGTTTTATTCCCTTCCCATTCTTCTTGGAAGCTCCCTCTGCGTGATCATCTTTCTTGACGACACAGAATGGAAAGAACTTCTTTCAGAAGCTGTGGTTTGGCTTGGCAAAGGGCCTCACAGGCGATACCTGCTCAAGTGATTCCAACTCGTAAACTGGAATTTTACTGGCAGCCCAACAGTATTTGGTGCCCACCTCTGTACAAATGCGTCACAGTTGTGTAACATTCTTCCGTGGGTTAATCTGTTTTAAAGTTTTGCTTCTCATGGCAGTGCAGTCAATACATTGCAGTTCTGGAAGTTTTCCTGTGCCTCAGAAACATTTTTATGCACTTCTGTCTCAAATTTTCTCTAAGAAGTCTATGTACTTAGATGTAAGAAGCCACTCAAATCACCTTAAGGAGCAATCTGAGCTCCACATCTTCTTTTACCAAGCCATAAACATTAATATCTGTGTTGAATATGAGAGGGAATTTGAAACATAGGTAGGTTAAGGTACCAAATATGACTCTGAGAGTTCATAAAGTCTATCAAAAGCGAAGGAAAATATTCAGTGGAGAGCTCTGTGGTCAGCTTTTTTCCTAGCAGTTTGCTAGTAACTCTCTTGGAGTTCCCTCCTCTATATCATCGTCGGCACTGAACACGTGACACAGACAGATATGGTCACAAATAGCCTTCATAGGAGTTCCCTGCCTAACTAGGATGCTCAACACCATTTCTTCTTCCTGATGCATGGAAACATTTGTGGACAAAAGTGACTCTCAAGACTCCTGGTTTCTCACTTCAACCCGTTTCCCTCTTTTCTTCAAAGGCTGCTGTAGTGTATAACTGATGTTACAGCCATATTACAAGGTCAGTTCCTTGCATTAGGACAGATGCTTACTGCACTCCATTTCTTCTGTAGGAGCTACACATTTCAAGGGGATTTCTATAGACTAGCCACACAAAGAGTAGTTCCTAGTGTTTATATATTTTAAAGACCTAAAGTGATAATTGACAACTTACGTTTTTGCTTGTCCAGATCCCATTCGAATTCTAGAAGTCCAGAACTGAAGATAATTTTTATGTGGACATAGTTTGATACACTGCCTTCATTTGAAGCGGATTAGATGATTCAGTTATAGATCCCCTTATTCCTTAGTGTTGTAAGTTTAAGGAAACATCATGAAATAATTTAATGATGAAACAAAATCCTTGTTTCCTGCTTTGCACATTACCAGTATATGTCAGAACAGGTACTCGTCTTTATGATTTATTGACAGTCCTTCCAGTCCTATGAATCAATGTTAATATCATTTTGTTGTGTGTTGACCTTGGCTGACTGCTAGATGCCCACCCAGCCTCTCGCTCATTCTTCCTCCTCATCAAGGCAAGAAGGGAAAATCCGATGAAAAAGCTCATGAGTCAAGACAGAGACAGGGAGATCACTTACCAATCACCACTGCAGACAAAACACACTTGGACTTGGGGAAATTGGCCAACAAAATTTGGGTTGGATTGTGAAAAACAAAACCAAAACTTAAAACAACAGCTTTCCCCTCACTATCCCCTTTTCCCAGGCTGAGTGTCACTCCTTTATTCCTAACTATTACAACTTCCTTGCCCTGAGTGATGCAGGAGGATGAGGAAAAGGGGTTATGGTTAGTCCACAACAGCTCCCCTCCGCTGCTCCTTCCTCCTCATGTTGTTCCTCTGCTCCAGCTGGGTCCTTCCCACAGGTTGCAATTCCTTCCGGATAAATCTGCTGCAGCATGGGCTCTCCATGGGATGCAGTTCCTTCAGGACACATCCAACTGCTTCAGCGTGGCCTTTTCCATGGGCTGCAGTGTGGACATCCACTCCACCACGGTCTCTCCAGTGGCTGCTCTCTGTGTGAGCACCTGCTCTCCTCCTGCCCTGACCTTGCTGCTCACAGGGCTGTTTCTCACTTTTTTTTTTTTTTCTCACTACTCACTTCCTGCACAGTGTTTTTCCCTTTATTAAATACTTTTTCCCCAGGGTGCCACCACCTTGTCTGCAGGACAAGGAAATACCTTTCTCATAAAACATATAAGGCAGATGTTACGGTACTACTTTCATGGTGGTTGGCCTCCTTTCTCCTCATTCCTAGTTGTTTTCATCCCTACTGCAGTCAAATTCTGCCACAGAAGCTCTCTCACCTTGTGTACGTTTGATCTCCTTTCACTGATCTCAATATGTGAATTGAAATTCAGCTGGTTATCTCAAGCTAGAGTACCTTTAATTTATCTGGGTTGGCCTCAGGGGTATGTGGTATGCCAGGTACAACATCTCTCTGAGTTCAGTCTCCTCGTCCGCCTTTGCTCTTAACATCAGTGATGAGTCTGATGGTTGGATCCTGTTTATATATCAGCAGCTTTCACTAGGGGCAACCCTTTTTTTTCTGGGCTAGGTTCTGCAGAACTAAACCGGCATGCTTATTTTGACTCTTCAGGCTCCCCTCTATCACCGTCTCCCACGTGGTAACTGAGGCTGAAGTGCTAAGTTGGACCCCTCAGGGTAGTTTTTCCTTCAAGCTCCTCAGGACCACAGAGGTGGGGAATTTGTAAATACCATTCTCTGCACAGATTCTTTGACTGGCCTGCCAGCTTGCCAGGATATCTTGCTTCCAGTGGTCTGCATGGAGGGAGAAAGGATGCTGTCATGACTTGGTTGCTCTTCTGGGCCTACCTGGATCGTGTTGCATGTCAGAGTGCTTTCCTGGTTATCACCATCCCATAGAAGACACGTCCATTTTTTCCTGGGTTACCTGCATGAACTATCTCCTGACGTGATTCGCTCTACTGCTCTTTGGAAAGGTTGTTCTTTCTCCCTCTTTCTTCCCTTGCCCATTTAACTTGCTTTTCCCACTGAAAATGTTATCCCCTTCAGTCCTTCATATAATCTCTACCTTAGTGGAGCATTATAGCTTTTAGAGCAAATTTCTTGAAGAAGTACTCAATAAATTGTTTCTTTCAACCCAAAACCCATTCCAGATTTTGTCCTGGCTATTCTTTTTAGTTAAATTAAATATTATTTCTCTTCCTTGGGATCTGCAAATCACTCTCTTTTAAGCTAAGGGTGATTTTCTGCACAACTCTTCCGAATAAGAGATAAAATTCATTCCCATTCTCTGACTTCAGTGATTTTTTGGCATCTTTCCGTGTGAAGCATCGCTATATGGACTTCACATCTTACAGAAAACAATATATTTACAAACATACTGGGATACAAATGTGTAAGGGAGTTAAGTGGAGGTACATCATTTCTGGCTGTTGGTGGAAACCAGACACCGTGGCACTTGAGTCCTGCAGCAATTTGACTCTCACCCTTAGCCTTTCTCACTTCAACTCCCTGTAACACAGCTGTCAGCCTCAGCTCTCCCTCTCCTCTCAGCCCTGTGACTGAGGCTGTGCCTACACTCCGGATGCCAGAGCCAGCTTCGGACCCACTGCATGGTGTTAACATGCTGCCAGTTTCCCAGAAAGGATTCGATCCCACCATACAGCAGACTGCTGCAATTGCTCAGGTAGCTCCTGCCCTCAAAGTGCCCACTCTCCTCTGAATTTGAAGGGTGCCTAGATGAGGGGTTTATGCGTGGGCATCCACACTGCAGGCAGAGTTTCAGTGCCATGAGCGTAAAACATGAGGATTATTGTGGTTTGTAGCCTCACAGGGAAAATGTGAAGATAAATGCCATGTTATTGTAATTAGACAGTTGGCTACATAGCACTTTCGAGTTTTTTGACATCCTGTTCTGTATAACCTCTCTTCAGTTCATATTTGCTCAACTAGTTTCAAACTTTCTAGATCCTAATTCCTTAAAGACTGACCTTCCCCCCTCCAGCAAAATAGCTGATCAGAAGGAGGTACAAATAATTTCTCTGTATGCACTGATTCGTATGATGACCTGGATGCATTCAAAGCAGATGGAGTTCATAACCGAACTGCCTTTAAACAAAGTACGGCAGCTGTGGTAGCAAAGCCACTGTTTGGGCTGTATGTCAGCATGGCTACCCAGTACACTAGGTAGGTTTCCAACTGTTCTGAAGTCCTCAGCATGGGGCAGGATGCTCCTGTGGGTACTAATAACCTTTAGCTTGCAGTCCAAGCTGAACAGTGCCTTGCCGAGTGCTCCAGGATGAGCTCTGGCACAGAAACAGAGATCCAAAGCCACACTGCTGCACGTGCTCTGGGTGAGTGTTTGTTGCAGAACCTCAGTGACGCTGGATATTAGTTAATTACGGTTATCTGCCTCTCTTTCGGTAATCCTGACGGCTCATTGCTCACATGGCTTTGGCAGTGCTGAGGTCTGTTTTATCTTGTGCTGCTGTGTACTTCCGCAGGCTGGAATCTATGCACCTCTCCGAAAAAGAAGCAGGTTTTCTGTGGATCCATGGCTTTTGTTGCAGGAGTTCTACCTGACTGGCTGGGCGAGCGGCAGCACATGGTGTGGTGGGGAAGAACCGCGCGAGGGGCTGGTTGCCCTGCCAATAGACACATGCGGACCGGCCACGTGGCTACCGTCTCTGGTCATGCACAGCAGCTGGATCCCTTTGGCAGCACCAGCGCAGTTCTTTTTCCTTTACCCAAACACAAAACTTGTAGACCTCTTTATCCATATGCCTAGTATGAATAAAATTACTGTTATTTCAAAAGAGAGGAGGAAAGAGAAATGTCTGAGTGAACAGAGTGGGTCATTTCTGTAGGAACCCAAAGTAATCATGGATCTCCAGAATCCTGGAAAACAAGATGACTCTCTGCAATGTTGCAAGGGGATATATAATATAAAGGGTAAAACATGTCCTAGGTTTATTATTTTGCTTCAGAGCAGTAGTGTTATGAGCCTAAAGCTGGAATACATATGCGGCTTAGATATGATTTTGGTGACTGGAAGCCAAAACATGGCCATCTCAAACCAAATTTCCTTCCTCCAGTACAGTTTTCTGGGGTGGGATTTAATGTTTTCCCTGGAGAGAAAAATTAAATATTCCCTTGAAGAGTATTCATAAGACTAAAGAAGTCTACATGTTTCTGACATCAAATCACAAATGTAGTGCTATATTGCCCTGTGGGCATGGAAATTTCAAGCTCTTTAGTACACTATTATAATAATTTTAAAATGCATTTCTTGCAAACACTGTAAATTCTGGAGACACTTTAGTTGCACATTGGCTTACAGATTGTTATCACAGTTGTGGAAAGAAAAGAAGAAAATATTTCTATTTCCAAGCACCAAAATCAGACTGACAGGCCTGCGCGCTCTCTGAGGGATCAGTGGTGACTTCTGTTTTCCTTCGACTGTACAACTGCTTTCCAACCCTTATGCAAAAGCATTAATCTTTGCTAGAAAAAAAAGCACATCTATTAATATAACTCCCTTTGAGGATTTATCTCTGTATGTTTTCAAGAAACAGCTTTTAAATGCTTTTACTAAAGCAGGATAAATTAAAAAGAAAGTTTTAACCTGGAAAAATAGCAATGACTTTTAGTCAGATACCCCAGTGTATATGACTGGCCTTGCTGTCACGTTCAGGTTATGAGGCTGTTGTGAGCATACTTGTTGGTCTGGTCCATATATTTCAAGAAAACTTGGTTGTAATAAAGGGATAGTGACAGGACAAGGGGTAACGGGTTTAAACTGAAAGCGGGGAGATTTAGACTAGATATAAGAAAAACATTCTTCCTGGAGAGGGTGGTGAGGCACTGGCACAGGTTGCCCAGAGAAGCTGTGGATGCCCCATCCCTGGCAGTGTTCAAGGCCAGGCTGGATGAGGCTTTGAGCAACCTGGTCTAGTGGAGGGTGTCCCTGCCCATGGCAGGGGGGTTGGAATTAGATGGGCTTTAAGGTCCCTTCCAACCCAAACCATTCTGTGATTCTATGAAATGGGAACCATTTGTGCTAACTTAACATACAGCTAACCAAAGCCATTTCTCATCATTTGGTTTAGAAGGTAGGTAGTGGATTCCCCTGTTCGTGCCTTTGCATCTTGAAAGACCTGATTTTATTATGCTGAAGTGACTCTCCACAGACTGGTGTCTTGAATATCCTCAGTGAAGTTACTTTCCTAGCTTTTCCTGGCACCTTGTTTCTGTATTTGCAGCTGGCTTTATTCTGCCTTCCTGTAGTTATGAAAATGTCCCTAATTTTTAATCTGCATTTTTTCATGTTAATGCTTTATTTTGCTATTTCCTGGTCTTCTCAATTGGTTAATGAGACTAATTTATCTCTTATCTAATATCCATTCATACATCTGTGAATAACCTTGCTTCTCCTTGGTCTTTTCTTTCTATAAAAGCTTCTCCATAGTTGAAGATGTTCTCTCTTAAACTCTCTAATTCTACAGAAGTTTTACAATTTCCCCCTATATTTAAAAAAAAAAAAAAAAAAGCAAAATTGGAGCTATCTGTAGTGACATAGTTGTATTTTTAACATGCTTTTTTTATTAATACTACCCAACGTAGTGTTTGACTTTCCTCTGACAGTCACAGTAACTTGAACACAGTGCATTAACAGCTTTAATCTTCCTCTGATATGACTGGCTGGTGACTTTATAAGGGTGGTTTTGATCAAGTCTGGATCAATATCAATAAATTTTCACCCTCTGATTCAAGTCATATTTATCTCTTTAAAGCAAAAAACTGTTATACAAAAAATCAGTAGTGAGTTTTAACTGTCTCTTTTGGCCCATGAACACGCTTCAAAAGCAAAATTTTTGATGCTTTAATCAAGAAACATAATACATTTTAAGTGCCTCAGTGTTTGAAAAGTGTTAGAAAGTGCAAGCTGTGAATACCTAGCTCTGCTGATCTACGGAGGGCTAACTACACCGCTGTAGTGTGGTGGAAACGTAAGCAAAGGTAGGGGAACTGCTGGGATAGTGGGAAGAAGCTGGTAGCTATTACAAGGAAGAAAAACGCATACAAGACAGAAAACCAGATCTAAGCTGGGACTGGCAGCTAGAGAAGTCATTTTGTTGGAGCTCTGACTGAAGACTGAAACATTATAGACTCATAAGGACCTTTGACAGCAGTACGTGATTTCATAGTAGCCTGCAGAAGATAACTGGATAACAGGTTGGATCGGCTAACAACGATTTCTAGCCTGAGTAGCTTACCCATGCTACCGAAGATGGAAATGGACTTTCACCTCTAACTCCTACAGGGTTTTCCTGTATGTTGTCTAAAATGGATTTTCATTTTATCACCGATGGCAGAAACTTACTCAGCTCGTAACTAAGACGGAATAAAACTACCGAATTCAGGTATGAAATACTATTCTTTGAAAATAACATTTTTCTTTGCCCCAAGTTTTTTTCCAATCTGATTGGTAGTACAAATTTCCTGTATGATATTGATTAATATGAAATAGATTGATCAGTGAATCTTCTAATTTGGGCTTCTGCTAGACTAAAACCATCCACTTCAAGGATTGTCCATATCATGTCAGTGAAAAGGTTTCAATAATTGGTTTAAAATTCTGAATTGGGACTGTTAATTTAGTCAGTCCCAATATTTATTCTCGATTCCAGAGAATAAATATTCTCTGGAATGTAAGAGCCAGACTCTTAAATGATTGTGTTCAGTTCCTTGTCCTGGTAGGATACTTCAGTGAGACTGGACTGGATTATAATTACCCGTCAGAAGTACTACTACAGGATTCCTTGAGAAGATCTAAAGTTTCTTGCAAACCCTCCCATTACAGACAGTATCTTTTCCATTCTTGCCCCAGTTCTGCTATTACAGAACCAGCAGATGATTTTCTGCAGCTTACTCATCCCTTGAAAAACACAGAAATGCTGTACCTTTGCTTCAGCTTCACACATCCCTACCCCTTCCTTACTGCTTGCTAAAACAAGGCATTTATTTTGTGGTGTTATGAAAGCGCTCCCGCTCAAACTGTATATTCACATTGATGATCTTCTGTGATAAGATAGTGTACAGCTTTACAGTGTCATACACTAGCCACAGCAGCATGCAGGAGCTCACATGATGGTCATTTAATATCCATGACTCACAGTCCACAGGACTAGGATCCCAGCCAGCTGGGATTTGTTCTAAGTGGCGTGAAATGACAAGCAGTGCATGAGATAGAACTCAGATACCAAACATGGTGGCCGGTCATTTAAAAAAACATGGCTCCTTGCCCTCTCCAGTAAAAGAAAAAAAAAAAAAAAGCCAACAAAAAACCCAACAAATAAATCATGCAATAGATTCACCCAACAACTATCGAATATCATTTTTCAAAAACTTAATAAAAAAGGCGTGCCCAAATGAAGGACATGGTATCTTGGCCTTTCTAGGTGGTTTCTGAACCCTCCCTGGTTATTTTCTTTTCTTACCTTTCCCTTGTCCAGTTTTTCAGTTTGAGTTTTATGGTGAAAACTGGTAACTGCTCTAACTGTGCTTGTAATCTTTCTGCTGATTTTTGTATTTAAAACTGCAACTTATGTTCCGTGGCTCGATATTCAGCTGGGATGTTATACAGTTGCGCAGTGCAAGAGGGATTAGATGTTGCTCTGTGATTCACCCAGTCCCTGAGGAGAGCTATATAAAGATCATCCTCTTCTCCTTGGCCCCAGGGAAGCTGGGGGGCAGATTATGAACTAGCGGAAGAGAAGAAGACATAAAGAAAAAACCCTCACCATCTGCAAAGAGGTTCCAGGAGCACACATTCCCCTGCTCTCGCATCATATAGAACTGAGCAAAAGGGTGCTCCACTGCTCAGGTCCCGCTAGTATAGCCATGGAAGGGAAGTTTAAGGAAAACCAAAACCACTAGTTCTTTTTCCCACATTGTGGCTGCTCCTTTCACAGAAATGGCTCAAGGTTTCTCATCTTCCAAGGAGAAGATGATGAGGAAAGGCAGAACTTCAAGATTCTCCTGTTTACGAATGCCTTTTCTCTATAGCCTGGGAATCCTGAAATGTGATTGCCTTGTAAGGGCAGGTTATTTTCAACCACTCCCTTCATTTATGTTCCTGTTAAACCCATGGCTTAAGTGGGGCTTCTGTGCTGGAGAGATTTTGTGCTGGCTGGCTGCCCAGGGATGGATTGCAGCAAGAGTAGACTCTGACAGAAATAGGTAGGTGGTTGTGTGTGCAGACCTCTAAGTCTTGAAATGAGAATATCGCTGCTAGGGGTCAGGGTTTACGCTTGTCAGTATTTCCCTCATTTACTGAAGTCACTTGACTCTCCTTTGCCAGTGCTGGCTACTTTTTTAACAGTCTCACAATGTTGAGGATTTTCTCATTTCAGTCCTTACAGAAATGACACAACTTGGGATACTTTTGCCTCTGAGACTTCATTAAGAAGTCCAAACTCTGTGTTTTCATCCTAAAATTTATTCTAGATTACACATTTACAAGTGAGAAGTATTTTAAATTCATTTCTATAAAATATTTAATTGTATTTTTATGTGTTTTGTCTGAGGCTTTAATATTTTAAGACTATTATTGTCTTCTCCAAAAACTCTTGTCTTTCCTAATCTCTCAGAAACAAAGCTCTAAATTCGAGAAAAGAAAATCAAGACAATTTTTTTTTTTAACCAATATGCAGTTTTAGACTATTTTCAAAGCCCTTGAAATTATGGTTTTAAAACCAAAAGTCTCATATCTGGTCCTCATTTTGCTTTTACATGGTTTTTAAGGAAGAATCAAGATGTGATTTGGAAAATCTGAAGAAAGAAGGAACCTGAAAGCTGACAGCTATGACAACACCTGCCTCAGCTTTCTGTGTTCTGAGTGGCACATTTAGTTATATTTATCCTTCTATTTTTGCATCACCATTTTGTCCCACATCTTGTCACATGGAGCAGGATTTTGCTGCTTCAAAGTCTTTGTTAACTGTAAAGTCACTTCTAGATATAGCTTATTTAAGATGAAAAGCCTTTCCAAAATAGAGGCTTGACCTTTTTACAACAAGAGCAGTGATTTTTATCTGTTTTGGTTTGTTTGTTTGTTTAGTTTTGAATTAAGAATTTTGCTGTAGCACTCTCTGGTATTACCATTGGCTTTACTGAGGCTTCACCGCCTTAACTCTTGTTTTTAACATTCATTATGTTCAAATGTGTTTTGTTTTTAAAACACACGTTGCTGTTCATGTTACTGAAAGCAAACAGTGCCCTGTACAAGAAGGTAATGATATTTGTGGTGATTCTCAGTTCCCTGGGGAATTATTTTAGCTTTAGATGGCACTTTGAGAATACTCTGTCCTTGCCCAAGTAAACTTTCCTCAGTTATAAGTAGCAACTTGTTATGGGGCAAGATTGAAATCAATGATAAAGGTTGTAATGACTTCATTGGGTCAAGGATTTTACCATAGGGTAGCGAAACACAGCAATGAACAATGGACTGCACTGTCTCCCTCGGGCTGTGAAGGGAGACCACTTTTAGTGTGAATGTTGGATCTCAACAAAGCTCTGCTTCTTCTGAAGTGAGAACTGTAGCGTGCATGAAAATGAGTCCACGCCATGCTGCCCACTGGATTTTTTGGGTTGGTTTGCATTTTCCTGGCAATAACATGCAAGGAAGGAAGAGGTGGACCTGTAAACATTTGTTGTCTATTAGTAGATGACATTGCTAAGATGTGTTTAAAAATTTGGCTGACTGGCCTCAATTTCTTTACTGTCTGACAGTCTAAACTAGATTTATTATAGATTACTGAACCTTGAATCAGAAGATATCTAGCAGAACATTTCAGTCACATTTTGACAATAGCTGTTCTTTTGTAGCAGTTTCCATTGAATACCGAGCTACTCAGAACCCATCTTGGGTCAGCTAGACTCGAGTCGACTAATGCTTTCTGGTACAGGGATGGGAATAAATGGACAGGATTATAAATTTAATTTAAAAATAATGTTACAAAGAACCTAATACACTGTGTTACATAAGTATTATCCAGTCTTAACTGCCTTAATGTCATGTAACTGGGGTTGGGGGGGAGGGTGTGTCAGGGGTGCAGGGAAAAAAAAAGAATAAGGAGTTTCTCAGATTTGGAACAATTAATGTTTCTGTACTTCACTCTATGGTTTATGTTTCCAAAAGAGAATGCATTGGCATTGGCACTGTGTTGATTGGAAAAGATTTGGTATTCTGAGCCCTACCCTGCATTTTGCAGGGCTGGTAATGCTGCTTTTCTCAGTCTCCTGCTACCTTCCGCAGGCCTCTAGATAAAGGGCCTGAATCAAAGCACTTTGCTCATGTAATTTACAACACTACCTCTCTCTCTGTGCATGAACTATTAGCTCCCTGTTCCTTCATTCCACTGCCCTGCACAATTTCTTCTCTCTTATCTGTTGCTGTAAGAGTAACACATGCAATTCTGCAAGTCCAAGTGATGCATATTTCAATTTGCTGAGCAGAACAGTTTAGATGTGCTGAGTTCCATTGCCACCTTCTTTCTAGTCTGGTTCTAATCATGGTTAGAAGATCATGTCTACAGGGACACATTGTTTTGTAATATTGGTGAAGACAGAATCGGAAGATTCTCAAAGTAGGTATTTTGGAGAGTGCATATAAAATTGCAGTCCAGTTGGAGGATCTGTTTCTCATAGCAAATGTCAAAAGAGTCTAAACGGCCTTTAAATGGGAAGTATTGTGTAGGAAGCCACCTTCTCATTGCTGACGACTGACTTGTTTCTTCTGTAGAAGAATGCCCCAGTGCAGGTTACTATCTTTTGTGGCTTCTGTTTAGCAGATGGAGTGAAAAAAACCCCAAAAAAGTGAACTCCATGGATCTACTCTCTGCAAGAATCAAACTCTGGAATTCAGTGTCTCACTTCACTTGAATCTTGAAGGTCTTCAAGAATCATTTGAGGAGAAAGGAAGGAAAAGTCTGGGAGCCCAGAAGCCATGAAACATGATGGTTTTGCAAATCAGCTGATAGAAAGGATCAGATTGGCTTTCCTAAATGAATTTGCCAGGGAGGGAAAAGAATGAAGAACTGCCCAGCTCCAAAGACCTGGGCTGAGCCTGGGTGTGAGCCCATTTCACAGTAAAACTCTGACAGCAGGAAAAACTGGGTGCCCATGTGTAAGGGGAACACTGGCAACAGTGCTGTCAGGGATGGCACTACACTTACTGACCATGGCGGGGGTGGGGACGGCACAGGGTGGGGGCATGCAAACATCTTCAGCAGAACACTTCCAAGAGAAGGGAGAGTGGTCGGTAGCAAACTCCCCCCCTTCTCCCTTTGTCACCCACGGTGACTGATGAACCTCTCTGCAGCTCTGTCCTGGTCTTTGCAGTGAAAGAATCCAGCTAGCTTTCTCAGAATGGCAGAAGTAATTAAAAAGGGGATCAACTTCAGAGGAACATAAAACACACACCAAAATTCTGTCTCTTTAATGATATCTCCTACATACTTTACTGGTGGGGATTCTGCTAGTGTAATACCTGTTAATTTTCTTTCTAATTAGGGCTATAGATCACCAGAGGCTGTTTTATACTTAATATAGATATGGTTAAGGGGCCTAATCCTCAGTCAGGGACAGAATCTGGAGCTATAGAAAGAGATTTTAGAAGAAGAGAGTGGAAGATGTGGTGCACAAGACACTGGAAGAACAATAGCTTATTTTATCTTGGCTCAAAACTACCATGGAAGATGCATGGAGCTTATACCACTTTGAACAGAAGGGAATTTTATAGGGAGAAAGCTCAATGTGGCCATAAACATATTAACTTTCATTACAGCCATGTTTTACGCGGTGTTTGAAAACTCCGAAAACTAGGGCCAGTATGCTGATAGCAGAGTAGAATTATGAGTATCTGGCATCCTCCTGCCTCCCCAGTGTTCTTCCAGTACTGAAGTGAGATGAAAATACCTGGATGCTGAAGAAGGACCACCTCTGAAAAGGAACTGTACGATGTATACATATTGCATGTTCTGAGGGCAGATGTTCCGCTTTAAACGTTAGACTCAAATTTCTCAATGAAATAGGTTTTGATCAATTAAGTTTATGTTGAGCCTGAGCATTTTACAAGTATTTTTCATTACTTTATAACACAGGTGTCCTGTAGAATTCCTGTCTGAGTCGCAGAATTCCTGGCAAAGCAGGTATTTCAATTTCAACTCAATTTTAGGGGAGATCCAAGAGGCATAGTGCCAACCTCTGGCTTCTCAAGCCTGTGAAGAGCCTGAGGTTTCCCAAAACTGCAAGTCTAAAAGCTCTGGGTGGGAGGAGGCTCTGAAAGCTGCAAGCTTCCCCACCACAGAACTGAGATTTAGGTTTTAGAAGTCCTGAAGTAGGCTACCAGGGTCTGTAGCTGGATTGTTTTCTGTATGATGAAGTTATTACAGAACTGTGAATAACAGAAGCTGCCCGGAGCCTATAGAAAGTGGTCAGCAAACAGACTTATATTTGACACAAGTTTAGTACATGTTCAGTGCTGACTATACCAAGATTATTTTGAAAATCGTGTCATCCCAGAATGTACTCGTATGGATAATGTGCCTTACAAAACTTTCTTGTTAACAGTAAATCCTCCATTTTTCACTCCACTTTGTGCAGCTTCTTAGAATCCTTCTCTGCAATTCTTCATGAGCAGTTAGACAGTTTGGTTGAAGAGTAATGTGAACAACTAGAGTTTCAGGGATCATGGCTGTACTGTGGAACACATTCCATCTGGAACATCCCAAACTTCTGTTGAAGGAGAACTGATGACTGTCTTGTCAAGAAATGATCATTTCCCACAGTTTTTCAGAGACCCACTGAAACAACATTTGGAAAAACCCATCAAGGTATTCAGTCTTTATCCTCTTATTTGCTGAGATAGTTCTTTACAATACCTATAGCTTGATTCAGCTGAAATGAGTATGTAGGGCCTTCACAATTGTTCTGCTCCTTAAAAGGTCACATTGGGATGGTTTGCAAAGCATGAGGAACAAACTTCAGGGATGCACTTGAAGAACTTGCACTTGAAAAAAGTTTGCAAGTATTATCACACTGGGGTTGCCTTCCGCAAGGAACAGAATATGAGGTTACAAGTAGTCTTGGAATTCTGAAGGAGCTTATGGCCATCTATAATGCTTGCAGTAATGTAGGGCACCAGTCAGGAGGAAATGAGGTTATACATTTGCTTTCTGAACTTCTAGTTATTCCTAACAATAACCCCTTCTATAACTGTAATTCTGTTCACTTCTGACAGTTTGTGTCTCACAAACTCTCACACAATGGTTTAACCCTTCAGTTTTTAATTTGATTTTTTTTTCTTCAAATATGCATGTCTTTATACACTGACAGAACTTGCACAAGACTAAATCAAACAAAAAAAAACCATCTGGGATGACAACATGGAGATGAATGGAAGTCTCAGCTGGAGTGTTTCATACCATTTTGGGCACCACACTTGAGAAAATATGTAGGCCAAATGGATGTAATCTGTAGAAAACAAAAGTAGAATTAGGCTTATTTAGCCTGAAAAAGACAACTCCAAAGGAAGACAAGAGAGATATTCCTTAGGTATGCTGGAGGTTGCTGGGAAAAAATAGCTTGTTCTCAGACCATTCACAATGCATAAGACAATAAATAATGGGTCTAATGTGCATTTTCTGCTAAATTGTAGGATTTTTGGAAAATCCATTGCAACCCAAAGCCTTTAATATTCCTCCCAGTCCCTCCTTAAGAATTTGTTTGCTGCTGGCTTTTCTGGTTGTGAGGAAAGCAAATGTCACATTGGCTGGCTGCCTCGTCTCTTGGGCATGGTCACTGCAGACCGGCTTGAACCATTATTTCTATGTTTTTCAAATGTTCTGGGGGAAAATTATGGGACAGGAAACGTCTGAGCCTGCCTGACACTCCTGCAGCACGAGCCCTGCTGGAACAGCTGGGGCTTGGTATTTTGCTGGGTATTCCTTGGCTCAGGCCAAAGTTTCTTGGCACGTTTTCACATCCTCTGTGGTAGAGCTCCTAACAAAACCATGTCAGGGTCCTGAGTGCATTCAAGGGCCTTAGTTGCTCTGACCGACCTCACCTGGGGCCTCCAGCTGTCCCCTCTGCTCAGGGGCTCCATTGCAGCTCAGCCCTTGCCCAAATTACTCTGTGAGTGTTCCCATCTCTAGCTCCGGCTGTGTTGCTTTCATGCCTGGCCACGAGCCCTGTTGACCTGCCTGGATCCTGGCCTGAGAACTCTGTTCCGAGCTTGACGCTGGACCCACCTTGTCACTATAGACTTTCCTGGTGGTCATGGGAATGTGTATGGTTCTTCTATCACTGTCAGACCTGGCCTGACCCTGACTTGATGATTTGCATGTCAGGCCTGACCTTGAACGTACCTTGTAATCATAAACTGTTCGGGTCTACAGGAGACCTCACACCTCAGAGGTGTAAGGCTGTAGTTTGACTTAAAAGAGTAGAGGTGCTTCCACTATCTGACGGCCTCCCTCTGTCCCTTCTGTGAGGAAAATTATCTGGATAGAGAAAAACGTTTTAATTTCGACTAGCCCGTGTACATGAATTTGCTCTTATCCCTCATTCTTGCACATTGAAGAAGTCCTGGCTAAAATCAGGTGCTTACATGCACATACTGGTATTTACACATGTGGTATGGGCACACTGCTGGGAGGAGTGCCACTAAGACATGGCTTGCCCTTGTTAACCCCTTCCCCAAGGAATGGAAATATCCTTCTGACAGGAGACAGAGGGACTTAGATTCCTTGAATTTCAATTACAGGTGGAGGAAGGGAGAGAGGGAAGGAGAGCTGGGTATTGTTGCTGTCTGCTTCCCTGTGCACAACACATATTTCTGCATGGATTTCCAGCAGCAGTCATTGATGATCGCATCAGCAGTAATGTCCCTTGATGCTTACTGTCCCTCTTAAGGAGGCCAGGGTCTGCATGACTGCATGGAAATGGGGCTGAAAACAGGAGGGGATATGAGAGACAGGTGAGTAGAGAGCAGGAGACCTGCTCTCTATGTGGAGAAATTCCATCCAGCCCATCCAGTTTGCTCTGATAGGAGCCAACAGCAGGTTCCTGCAGAAGAATAGAGGAACTGGCCATTCCTGGAGTGACTCGTCCGTTGTTACATCCTTCCTCCATAGCTTCAGCAGTCTCTGGGTTAGCAACTTTCTGGCCAAGAATCTGAGCTGTTCTTTATCTAAAGACTCTTAATGGACAGGATGCATATGTTCACTGTCTTTCAGAGAAGTTTGTTAGGCCTGCCTAACAGTGGGTGACACTGAGATGCATAATTTCAATGTGTGTGGTGCAAACCTGCCCTCTCTATTTTTCTCTTTTGTGCAAGGACCTTCCTTTCTAGAGATCTACCTAGGCTGCCAGGGCATGTTCAGAAAAACAGTGTTATATCACATCTCCAGTAAAACTCCTCTTACTATCTGAAGCTCCTTCAATTCTGTGAGGTTTTTTATAGCAGTGTTGGGTTGTCTGTTTTACTGTGCTTTGTGTTCTTCCATGGGATGGTAAGATAGGACCTTTTCAGCTGATATATGTTGTTTCAGTTGAGGATGATTTCTTTTGCTGGGTGGAAAAGAAACAACACATTATCTTGTGCCCTATTTGTTCCTAGAACAACTAGTCTTCCATGGCTGGTGGAGTCTAACTCAACTGCACTTCTGAATTGTCAACTACATCTTGTACATCCATACGCAATAAGTAGAGGCCCAGCTTCCTTGTGCTACTTCACTGTGGACTTCCCAGTCTAGGAACTCTAATTCCCATAGTTTTCCCATCCAAATACCACTGAAGAATGTCTGGCTAGCCATGCTTCTGTAGACAAAACTAGATCCAGACCAATTGCTCTTCTTTTGAGTTGTCTGGAACTTGCTCACTTTTTGAAAGCTACTAGATGCATGGCTAGGGGGTGGCTGATTAGGTTATTTGGCTATATGAATGAATTTATATTTACAATTCTTATTATTTTACTTATTATTTTCATTTAATGTATAATTTCTGAAGGTTTTCAACAACAACCACCATTGCCTTGACCTGGCGCTCTCCATCTCAGTAAAATCATACCAGATAACAGTGGAGAAAGCAGGAATTTTCTCAAGTTTATTTCTGCTATGGAGGTGCACAAGAATTTCCATTATCCTGTTTCTGTAAGAGCTGAAATAGCAAAGTCATGGGAATCGCTTGCATGAAAATTAAGCCCTTTGTGGATCCAGATAAGCAGGATGGTGGTTCTCTGGAATTTATATGTAGTTTTAGCATGACATAACAAGTAGTACCATTATTCTCAATGTGTGTCTGAAAAAATTTTAGGTGTCATCCTTCCTGGAATCCACGGAGATGGAGGATGAGGTGTACTATTTCACAGCTATTGGTGACCTTCTTTACTCACCAATTTGGAGGCAATGATGTTCTAATACCCTTGTTTACCTGGAAGCTGACATCCTGGAGGTGAAACAAAGGTTGGACAGTCCCCTGGGCGGGCTTATAGTGGCTTCATAAAATGCTCTTTCATTGGCATACTTTATGTTCTGGTCACTAATGCACCCCGGATTTTGCTTATTTGTGATCTACTCTCTCATTTTTCTACTGATGATTTCCAAGCTAATTGCTTAACTAGCTGGTACATAATTTGGTCGCAAACCTTTCTGGCAAGAATAGAATTAATGAAGATCTCAGGTGTGTTTCAGACAAAGTCTGCCTCATACCTGAACTTAATTTCAAAGTCTTAGAATTAAATATTAATTAAAAAAGAATAATATGGAAAGATGGAAATACAAGGAAAACAGTTAAGAAAATCAGTTTTCTTTTTGGTAACAGCAATGAATGCTTTTAATTTTTTTTTCTTTGTATAGCAGTCTATGTCAGCCTTGAAAAATGGTTGAACTGGGAATATTTTCTGTCAATTAAAAGATGTTTTTGAGTTGAATTAAGTCAGCCCTTAGAATTCCACCTTAAATTCTCCAAAGATGGCACTTGCTTAAGGTTCTGAGGATGGGAATACGATCTGCTAAAAATCAGACAAGTGAGCAGAAACAAACTATGACTTCTGCCCCAGGGGTAATGGAGACGGAGATGAATCCTGACAAGCACACACATGACAAGACCTAGGCAGAGCAAGAACGGGTGACTCACAAATTGTAGTGGCACGTTCTCTCCAAGGGCCTCAGTGTGCAGTAATGCCTGAAAGATCTCAACCAGGATCACATGATGCACGGAGTGGTTGGCTGACTGTTGAGCCATATAATAAAACCTCAACAAATTAAGTATATAACAGCCTCTGGTGATCTATAGCCCTAATTAGAAAGAAAATTAACAGGTATTACACTAGCAGAATCCCCACCAGTAAAGTATGTAGGAGATATCATTAAAGAGACAGAATTTTGGTGTGTGTTTTATGTTCCTCTGAAGTTGATCCCCTTTTTAATTACTTCTGCCATTCTGAGAAAGCTAGCTGGATTCTTTCACTGCAAAGACCAGGACAGAGCTGCAGAGAGGTTCATCAGTCACCGTGGGTGACAAAGGGAGAAGGGGGGGAGTTTGCTACTGACCACTCTCCCTTCTCTTGGAAGTGTTCTGCTGAAGATGTTTGCATGCCCCCACCCTGTGCCGTCCCCACCCCCGCCATGGTCAGTAAGTGTAGTGCCATCCCTGACAGCACTGTTGCCAGTGTTCCCCTTACACATGGGCACCCAGTTTTTCCTGCTGTCAGAGTTTTACTGTGAAATGGGCTCACACCCAGGCTCAGCCCAGGTCTTTGGAGCTGGGCAGTTCTTCATTCTTTTCCCTCCCTGGCAAATTCATTTAGGAAAGCCAATCTGATCCTTTCTATCAGCTGATTTGCAAAACCATCATGTTTCATGGCTTCTGGAATTCCACAGTGCTTGTGTCTGTCTTTTCTTCCTTTTCAGCTGTTCTTCTTTCTCCTCTTTGGTTCTTCTTTTCTCTGCCCAGTCTCGTTATTCCTTTTTCCTGCTCCCTCTAGATCTTTTTTCCACTTGTCGTCTTAATACCCTTTTCAGGTTGTCTCACGCCGTTCTGCCCAGAATGTGGGTTTCCATTGACTCTTTCCCATCTTGCCAAATCAGAGCATTGTCCCTTTGGGACATCTGATTAAGGGTAATTCTGGACACACAGATACTGCCTGCAAACCTCCCTGCAAGCTCAGATATGGCAAGTACTCAGAGCAGAACAAACAGCAGTGGCAGTGGGGGCAACCAGAGTTTGTCTCACTTTTTTAATTCATCCATGATCTCCTTCTAGTCCGTCATCCTGGGATTCTGAGTCCATGGAAGAGGCACAAGAACTGTATCCTCTAAGCCCACCAGAGTGGACTCTGTGGGAAGCCACCTCTCATGCTGTCTGCCAGAGCTGCAGGCACACTGCTGGTCTGTGTTCCTGCCAGCTCTACTAGCTAACACAGAGGCCACCAAATTCCAGATCTAAAAGTAGGAGGGTTGTTGTCTCCCACACACTTACTGCAAACCTGTTGTGCCTGCACAATACAGATCACCTGTCCCAGATGTAGTAGGCTTGCTGCAGGTACAGTGTGGAGCTTTTCTGTACAAATGTAGTGGTTATCTGATCATGATTGTGATGAAATTATGGTCAGGTCTTTGACCTTCAAAGTCTGCTGTTCTTGCCCATGTCCCTGCCCAGTACATCAATGGACTGTATTTAATTAAAAAGCCTCACAGGAGAGGCCTTCTGAGGTCCTGCTGGGGCCATGACAGTGTTGCTCAGAAAGGAGGCAGTTTTTACAGTGTGATTATAAATGGCCTTTGAGAAAACCAGGTATGGGTTTCAGTTGACTGTCTGAACACCCAGAAACAGTATTTGGCTCCCAGGTTCTCAGGTAAGTGCAGTTCATAGAAAGTGTTTTAAAAAGTGTTATTTCCGGATGCAATTATGCATCTCAGCCTGGGTAGTCCCATTCTGCCAACACGCAGTGCTCCCATTCAGGGTCTAAAAACATTCTTTACTTTCTCCTAGGTGTGCTCTGTGCTGATGGCTTTTGTCTATTTCCTTCCTCTTAGATATGACTACATTTCATGAGTGATGGAGAGGATTCCAGCTGAAAAGATGGATAGATTTTGGCAAATCTGTTGTCCTTTTAAAGCCATGACCCTACAAGGCACACATGGTATGAGTTGGCCGACAGTATGCTGGCAGACTGTAGACAGCTATTGCAGTTATTTTTTGGCAAGGATTTAGCTAGCTGGGTTGTTACCACACGTTTTTTATAGCTACTGTGGTTTACTTTGACATGGAAAGTGACGTGGCACACACAAAAAGACTTAGGTTGTTACCACTTTAATACTAAAAGTATAGACGTCAAAGGGTGGCAGATGTGTTACTGCAGCTTAGTGAGCTACTGTTTGTCGTTGAAAATCATCTGAGGAGTGTTAGCTAGTTAAGCTCTGATAACCTGATTGCTTGTAATCTCTTTTTAGAAGACTACAAAATTAGCGTGTCATTCATCAGCTTTGAGCATATCTGGATCAGCCCTCCTGAACTATGAAATGGAATCTGCATAGCTCTAAAGTACCTGTCTTCTTCCCCAGCCCAATCTCATTTGCTTTTCCAAACCTGTGCAATGGTGACTGCACCTATGTGTTTGTTGCCCTATTTGTTAACTATATGTCAGCCAGGAAATGCATTAGAGGATTTGTTATTCTGCTCCATGTATGCTTATATGAGGACTCCAAAAAATAACTTTTAGTGAGAAGATAAGTCTGCATTTGTATTTTATGAAACTAAAATACTAGATTGGGTCATAAACGTGAAAATAAATTTGCTGTCATCAGATATGATAGTTTCTGTTTATCTCTTTTGTTCCACACGAGCATGCGCGCACACACACACGCTGTTTATCACAATCCAGTACAGCTGGTAATTTTCAGTTCACCAGAAGCTCAGAATAGCAGAGAAATTGTTCAGTCAGGCTTGATGTGGAGAACAAGTGTTTGCACACACTCCCCGTCCTCTTTCTGGGAGGAAGCTATCAACAGAGGTTTGAAAAAGGAATGTCAAAGGGAAGAGAGTCAACACATTTGCCTGTTCTTTTTAATATACTTATTGCTGATGTACAGGTCCAGGTCTGCCACGGTTTTGCTGAGAAGTGAAGCAGGAGTTTAGATGCAACACTACTTTAACTGGAAAGATAGACAGGAGTAAAGCAGACAGCATTTCACTGTAGTGTGACATATCAGCACAAAAGGCTTGAGGGGTCTTTCTTGAGAAATAACTTATCTCTTTCCTGCTCTAAAAGACCAGAAAACTTAACACCTCTCATAACCCTCTGAAGAGGCAGACACACACACAACCAGAAAAGAGTTTGTTAACGCAGGAAAATACAGCAAAAAGAGATAACCAAACTGATAATAAAGTGGCTATCTTCCACTCTTTCACCTACCAGACTACGTCCCACAGAACAAAGTCTTTTGATTCCATCGCTTCAGTCATTCACCAAGCACCAGACAAAAGTCTCTTTGGGGTTGTGTTTTCAGTGTGAGAAAAGCCAGCTTCTACCAAGAGTTACCTGCAGATAGAGTCATACTAAGAAAATAAGTTGGAGTTATGCAGCCACTCAAACCCCAGTGCTCCCATTTCCTTTATTCCATTATCTCAAGGCCAAAATATTTCCTCAGATATACATATTCATCTCTGCTGAAGATAATGGGAACTAAGCAAGTCTCAAGGCAACTGCACAGAAACCAACAGTTGTTTTCTGCAATAAAATAAAGTTTTTTACAGAGTAAAATATGTCTCTCTTTAAAAATGAAAACTCCAGATATAAACTCCTCTTGACATTGTACCAATGTTTCTAAAGAATCCCTCTCTCTTTGCTATATTAACTGAGCAAGGAGACTGACCAATTTATTAACTGGTCTTTTATGACAGGACAAAAATTAATCCATTTTGGCTATAACATTAATATCAAGATTTAAAACTGAAATGTGTCTTGCCTTCGTGAAACAAATCTGAAATTTCATTTTCAGTTACATACATTACATCTACATCCAGGATCAGCAGGCAGTTTACTGAAATCCATCCTTCTCTGACACTGGCAATATCACAGAAAGAAGGCCTAAATGTAACATGAAGTAAGAACATATTTAACATGTCACAAATACAGACAAGCATTTTTTTAATATAGATACATAGGAGAGGAATGTCAACCAGTTAAGTTCCTTTGAAGGTGCCAACCCAATTGTTTAACTGCTGCATGGAGCTGTAGGCAAGTATCCTAGTGAGTTGCTCACAGTGCATGAGCTTTTGTTCCTATTATACAGTGAAGACAGTCCAAATCTGCAGCCTTCTCAAGTTTGTTTACAATATGATCCAATTAATTCACCTCTGATACTGAATAACCACTTCCACTGTAATCAGTTGCTAACAATTTCTGACACTGAGCATTTTTCCTGGTGGTGCCAGTATTCATGGGCAAGGAGGGTGGAATGAAATCTTGATGGGGCTAGAGAGAAGCAGCAAGATGGGGGAGGTCCAGCATCATGTGACACACCATCCCCCCCCCCCAAGTTCACCTTATGTGTTCTTTGGTTTTATGTCCTTTTGCTGCCTCCAGTTACCAGGGTATATAATTTCATACTTCCTGTCCTTATGCTTCTCTGTAATAGACAGTGGAAAGTCGAAAACACAACAGCACCTCTCACACCCTGAAGGCAGGCAGACTGCCTACACAGTTTTCAGCTGGAATTTCCTTTACGTTTTGGACAATGTGAAAACGTACCATACAAACTATGCAGCATTTTGACTACAGGAATGGCCTCATGGTTACTCTGCTTTCACTGTAACTTGTCTGCATTCTCTGATCTTCCAAAACCTTTCTTGAGATTCCACTAGGTGGTAATTGGCATCGCATCTCCGTGGTGTACACACTGGCCAATTCAAGCAGAAGACAATTTTGCCTCAGCAAACTATGCAGTGTGATGTGTATTCCATTAAGTACTGGCATTCTAGCTGAGTGTGGTTGGCCTAAACTAACTTAGTCTGCACTGAAGATGGCAAGGCTGGTTCAATTATTCATTTGCACAAAACCTACTCCTGTTTTATTATTAGAGAATCAATCACAAACATCTGCACCATATAAATGAATATTGTTCATGATGTGTTCAACCGTTTGCTTGCTGTCTGATGGGTAGATGATGTGAACACGTGGGAGCTACTCATGATCCATTTGCCCTCATTGTTGGAAAATCATTTGTAGCCCTCTTTTTTATGTGACAGTTTTAGAGGTGATTTAAACCAGGATAGAGATTTTAATGGAGGAAAATATTAAATGATGAATGAAAAAGGCTCAGGAAATAAGAAATTATCCTGTTTGTGAACAAATACTTTCGTCCACCTAAGAAATTAAGTGTGAACTGTGTAAGTGCCACTTAGCAGCCATCAGGAGAATAGATGGGCACAAGTGGTCCTGTAAAGGACCCTCTGGACTACAGCAAATACAGTTTGTTTCTGAGTAGAATAACAGCCTCCTAACACCCATACAGGCATGCATCACTGCTGTTCTGTTTTCATCCTAATTCTGCCAATGGGTAATCAAAATCATCGTGGGGCACTTGTAACAGTGAACCATTGGGAGCTGTCTTGAGTAGTTCCAGCACATTCATCTGGACAGCAATGTGAGTGTGGTGTTAGTCCATTGTGCAGATACAGATTGGAAAATAATAATAGGAGCAAGGATCGATGAGTTATTAGTAAAATACGGATGTCTAGGCTGGGTCTGCTCAAATGATGCATGCAGAAATAGAGTATTGTATTTGCACAAAGGATAATCTGGAAAGTGGTGACTGAAAAAGACTGAAATGTGAAGTGAATAGGCAGCTGAATGCAAACTTCTGTGGTGTCTGGCTAAGAGTACTTGAGCATGCTCTGTAAGAAGCAAGGCTGTCAAGTAGCAATAGAAGGTGGTACTATCCTGAGGAAACTGCCACTTAAACCCTAACCAGTCTCTACACACGAAACAGTCTGGCATTAGGAAAGAGTTCAGAAAAGGCTTACAAGTCTTTAAAACCTGTATAGGTGTGATTGATGCAATATGCTCTTTAATTTCTATTAAAAAGAAGCTTAAAAGAATACTCATTTATGGCACATGACCTCTTCAACAGTAAAGAAAATGGCAGAAATGACATTTCTGGAAAGTAAAGGCAGACAAATCAAGCTAGAAATGATATGCCTATTTCTTGGTGTGATTAGTTGACTCCTGGAAACTAGACATGAACTTTGCTCCTGTCGCTTGAAACCTGTGAGTCAGTACTGGCTATCTTACTAAAGTTGTATTCCATCTCTGTCAGAAATTACGCATTTGTGATTGTTTTCATCTGTTGGACCAAATAGGTTAGCAATCAAATAATCCAGTTACAGAGGAGGAAAGTATTTCAAATAGCTTAATTGAAAAGCATTTAAGTGAAAATATTGGTCATGGACCAGAGCAAATAGATTTATACAATGCTGTATGAATGTTGGATAAAAGAAATGTATAAGCAGAAAAATATTATGAACTTAACAGAGAGGAAGTTATCGATCCTAAATTTCTGAGCAGTTTACCACAATAAGAAACAGTAACTGACAGCTTGCCTGTAACAGGGGAATCTCATCTAAGTTTCTGTGAGGAAGCAAGGGTCTCATAGCACTTGCAGATGATTTGCAATGCATCTCCAGCATAAGCATCAGTTGATAACCATTAGGCTTTCTAATCGCCTTCTAATTAAGCAGCATTATCACAAATACGATGTGCAGCTGTACTTTATTTGTCATATTCTTCCTTGGAATTATTGGCTGCAACCTGTAGCTCAATTTGCGTACAATGGAGCTGCCTGAAAAATGTAATTCCTTCTGCAGTCTATTACCTATGCTCATCTTCTTTGATTTCCTTTTCTTCCTGCCTGCCTTCCCTCCACTGCCTTCCTTTCCTTTCCCCCTTTCCTTCCTGTTTTCCCCCCTTAATCTTTTGCCTCCTTCCTCCCGTTACTCTTTTCTCTCATGTCTTCTCTTCTTCCTTCCCTCCACCCTTTCCTTCCCCCTTCCTCCCTCCCTTGCTCAGGACTAGTTTTCATATCCTCTATGCCATAAAAAGGGGAAGAAGAAGAAGGGGGAACTGAGACAGAGTTCAGGGAGATAATTTAGTGTACCAGCATAAGTACATACTTCCTCAGGAACTCAGATGTATTAATGTATTTTTATGGAATGTAAGCTATAAATACGGTGAACAAACTTTTGGCAAGGGGAGCTTCTATAGCTTCCATCTGGACTTCTGACTCCATTGCTGCTGAAATAAAGCAATGTATGTACAGCGAGCCAATATAGAAGTGACTTAACTGTGGTTTCATGCATTTCATGACTAAGGAATAAAAGGTAAAAGGGGCTTTTACAACACTAATGAGTTGTAAATTAAGGTATTGCAACTCTACTGACTTCACTATCAATATTGCAAGACTTTGGAGATGTAGTAATATTTTCTGTGTTCGGGTTTCTAAAGAGTAGTTGCATGTTTGACCAGTTTCTCCACCACCCATTGAACAAAAAGAAGGGGGAAAAAAAAGAGAAAGTGTAGTTTTATTAATTACTACTGTTGGTTACTACTGTAGTATTTCTGGGTTTATGTAACTGATGTTACATGTGTGTGACAATTATAGTAATATTTCCACTGTATGATTCTAAAGAAATGAAGATTTTTAAAATGTCTGTCAACTACCAGTGTAATGTTTTATCGTCCTCTTATTTGGTTATAAAGCAATTACAGAAATGAAAAGATGAATCTCCGTATTCTCACGCTGTACAAGCAACATTAATTAATGCAACATGACAAGCTTTGTGAAGTATCTGGGTAAGTCAATCTAGTATCATTTTGTTCATCAAGCCCAAAATATAGACTGACAAAGCACAAGTATGAAATGCATTTCAATCAGTTTAATCAAATAGAGTCAATGTAAAGAAAAGGGGCATTGTCAAGATGTGACAGTGAACATTTGACCTGCCTTGCAGTTAATACTGTTTTGTGCAGATTTCTCTTGGGGGCATACCTTCTCTGTTCTGCATTTCAATTCTAAAATATGAAAATATTATTTTTTAACTGGGGAGTGGCAATCTATAGTAGGAATGGATATAGGAAAGACATCCCTTACAGATCATTATCCACACAGAGTTTGAACCTGTGAAATCAGACCTCTGAAGGAAATTAGACCATTTGGTGTGACTTTTGCCTGGATTGCAGGAAATTCTGCTTTTTCTGAATGAGATTTTGGCAGGTGCTTCCATGGATGTCAAAGATTATAGAGCACCAAATCCAAAACCTGCTAGAGAGCCTAGCTTGGTCTCTTCTCTGAGGCACAAGGAGACTTAGGCAGGAAAAAGATGTGGGTGAACAATGAGTGGAGCTCAGCAAACTTTGTCTTTTTAAGGTCAGTGGAGAGGGTTTGCCAATGGTGGCTTCATTGAGACTTCAAGAGGGATTGCCTGGTAAGATAATTCAGGATTTTGCCCAAGAGTTCCCAAAGCTGCATTACTTCTCTGCATCCCAAGTCTCCTTCTATCACTTTCCATCATCTCAATGATAAGCAAGGCAGAATGCAGGTCGATATTTATTTCTGAAAATCTCTTCCCAGGCCTCTTTTCCCTGTGCATGATCTGATGCTGTGGTTTCTGATCACACTCAATATGCAGGATAACATTAATGGTCAAACCACAGTGCAAAATAATTCTGTTTTGCCTTTAAATCTACTTATCTGCCAAGGGATAATACATTTTAAGGGCTTTAAAAACTGCCTGTTACTCTATTCAAAAACTACAAATTGGGCAGGATTTATATTCAATATGTGTGATTAGAAAGGTGCATACACAACAGAAATTAAGAAAAATGTCTGTTACATTTTTTTCTCAGATGAAGACAAGGCTGTGGGGGTGACGAAGATTTGGAGAACACTTTTAAAAGCCCATTTGTCAAAATAGTATTTGTTTGAAAGTTTTGTTTCACTTCCTAGACTCTCAGCTTTTGCTTTGTAAAAAATCATCCCTGTCTAGCTGCAGTGGTAACCTCAGACACAAAAAGCAGGTTTGCTGAGATATGGAGAGATCTGCAAGGAGAATCCTGAAGAAATGCCTGAATATGCTGTTCCATCCATCTCTGCGAAGTGTTGAATGGGACTTCAGTCCCAGGACTGAAGACTGAAATGTCAGTGTTCAGTTTCATGCCTCTCCTGGAGATGAAAAGAGGAACCCTACACATTTTCTGAATTTCAGCCCGGCTTACAGTTGCCATTTGTGCCCCCTCTCCTGCTTCCTGGACCCTTTCCCTCCCTAAACCTAAATGGAGTCATGCCTGGAGCACAGCAGAGCCCACGGATGCACTGGGGGTGTGCCCGGAGGATAGCCAAGCTCTACAGTCATGATGGACCAAGTCATGCTTTCAAGATGTGTGCACTGTGGTCTGAGCAGGGTCCATTTTAGCGTCTCATCTGCAGGGCCTGTTTTTCGGGCAATACTCCGAAGATCATGACCGTGCATTTTTCGCAGCCTTTTGACGTGTGAACCACAACAAGATCACAGATCTGCAGAGGTGTCCGTACAGTTCAGTGTTTGTCCTGGATCTGTTGGAACTGCAATAGTATGTTGGAGTATTGCAAGTTCTCTTATGTGATTTTGGAATGCTTCCTTCTTTAAACTTTTCTGGAATGAGTTTAGAGCTATATGGAAAGAACAATTAATTGCAGAAATCACAGGAAAATTTGGTGCCTGGTTCCAGCTCTGGAGATGCACCTGTATCAGTCTTCTTTGAACTAGTTTACCCGTTAGTTTTACAGTCAACAAACTAGAATAACCAGAATGGCCTGAAATGTCCATATTTTGATAGTTGCAGCATTTCCACCCCAGTTTCTTATTTAAACCTGTTTTTCATGAATATATGCTGCTTGGTCCTTGACTAAGACATTTAACAATGTGAGAGTGGAGTATTTTGCTGCTACAGACTTCGACCTTCTGAAGAGCCTAATCAAAACCAGATTTTTTTTTTCTTTAATTGGAAAAGAAATGAGTGTTTTGCACTATACACTAGCTAGTTAGCGCTATCATAAGCAACCCCCTGTTAATCACGTACCATTTTTTGCAGCTGTGTACAGTAACTGACCTGCCTAGATACACTATAACTGAAGCAATTAAGGATCTTTTGTATTTTTTATGTAATTACCACTTCTGAGCCAGGTTGCTAAATACTTGGGACATTGGGGGTATAATTTCAAGGTCATTATATTTTTGTTCATCTCATTTCCTAGGAAACCTATTTGCAGACTTGCCTAAAGCATCCCAGATACTGTACATTAAAGTATGGCAAATTAATTCAATCCTACCTCCTTCCACTCAGTAGGTGCATGTCCATTTTTCCAATGTATAATACACACTATATTTTTAAATTGTAAACTATTTCTGTTTTTAATGATGCAAACAATGTAGAGACCAAATAAGCTAAAGGAGCTAACACATTTATCTCTACATTCTGCCATCTGTTTGAAACTACTGATGTAATTCCAGTTTTAAATTACATTAGATCCTGCCTTCTGGACCCCTTTCTCTATTTACTTTTTTTTTTTTTTTTTTTTTTTTTTTTTTTTGTTCTTATTTTAGGCTTTAGAGAAAGCAGTGCCTTCAGGTTGTTGACTACTTAATAAGAAACTGTGTCTTTGACTGTTTTCAATCTGGGCTTAAATGTAGGTTTCCTGGACAAAGAGGTATAATGGAAGTAATAGCTTTACTTCCAAAAGATGAAACTTACTCTCTGTGTACATTTTGATGAGGTCTGTTTTCAGCAATAATGCTAGCAACCAGCAGATTTGTTTATACTGAAGAAACACAGAGATTAAGGGTTGTGTTCTTGTATACTCTATTGTCTAATGACAGAATTTCCAGTTTTCTCCCTGCATTTTTTATGCTTCAGAATTAGGTTGGTGGTTGTGGGTTTTTTTTTTTTTCTATGTAACCTCTTCCCCTTATTTTACTGGCTTAACTAACAACCTTATATTTATTTTTCTCAGCACTTCTTTTGCCTTTTGAGTCCCCAGTGGTAATTCTCCACTCTCTTTTCTTCTGGTATCTTGTGACTGGGATCACTTCTTTGTTTGGATCTGATACTAATGTTGATCTTTTAAGGATTTGCTTAAAGGGATATTGGTCAGGCTCTGTCTTCAGCACGTCTATCAAACACAGCCTGATTTTTGCACGGTCACATGGAAGTGTTGAAATCATGATTCAGCTTTAAAATCAGTTGCATCAGAGAAATTAAATGAATGTATTCTGATTTACTTCCTAATTTTATTTTCCCCCCTTTTGTTACATTCTTTATGTACTCACAAAGTATTCAGAAGTATAAGAACTTCGGAAGATGAATGGAATCCTGTACTGAAAATTTTACAGACTTCTCATTTATATTAATTTTAAAATTAGAGAACACATAATTAAAAATTAAGAAAATGCATTTCAAGCTACATTTTACTCATCATGGTACAGAAATTATTCATGAGCATATTTTCAAAAGTCATGATAACATTTAAAAACGTTCTACAGATTTTCCAAATGATTGGAACAACTTAACCATTTGGAATTTTTGAGTCATACCAGGCAAAAATCTGAAGAAAATGTGGAAATAGATTGGTTTGACTTTGGTCCTTTTATAGAAAATTTAGATTTCTAATCGAAAGTAGTTTCATCACAATATTTGCCTAGACTTCATTTGGGAAATTTTTAAAAAGTAAAATGAAACCCCACAGAATGCTAGGAAAACAGACATTGGGTTCATTTGGAATTTGAACAGATGATTTTATCTTTCACTGTCTGACTTAAAATATAGAAAATTTGTTATTTATAAAATTTAATTAAATATAGAAATTGTAATTCATGTACAACTCTAGTCCTCTTGCTGAATGGTAACTAAGAGCTATGTCTATTGTCAAATACGCATCTTAATTTTTCTAGTTGAACCAGCTTCCAGAGTGATAGGAATTTTGGTAGATCAGTCACTGATCCACACAAGTTTCTGAGGAAGAACCTTGAAACAAGTTTCAAAATTTAACCTTCCTAAATCAATCCTAACAATAAAAGTATAGATAATCAATCACTGTGGCTTTAGCTATCATCATGTTTATTCACAACAAAAGTGTGGTGATTAAAATGTAACAGAATTAGTGTCAGCTTTCTACGTTTCCTCTCTAGCCACCAAAATCAATGGCTGAGCTAAAGCAGTGGCCACCTGTTGGGAATGTGGATGACTCTGTTGTTTGTTTGTTTCTTTTTGCCCAGCCTGGCCACTTCCAGCAATGAAAATCTGAGGCAGGAAGGTGTAATATTCCCTTTACACTTCAGCGTTGCCAACCTTGGTTGGCTGGATATCATAAAATCATAGGATGGTTTGGGCTGGAAGGGACCTTAAAGCCCATCTAGTTCCAACCCCCCTGCCATGGGCAGGGACACCCTCCACTAGACCAGGTTGCTCAAAGCCTCATCCAGCCTGGCCTTGAAGACATCCAAGACATATGGGAAAAGTCAGCAGTTTCCTATGAAGTGTTGAAGACTAAACCACACAGTACAATGTTCAACCTTGACCTGTGTTTTCAGAGGTTGGTAAAGGACCATGTAAACCATTTATTCCATATTTTCATATAAGACTGTATTCTATGGTGATTCATCTTGCTATGAAAAGATATCAGCAGAAAAGTTAAAACAGAGATGACAGGTAAAACAAAGCATATACATATTTGAAATAAGCCTGAAGATGATGAAAATGCCAAAATATTGTCAGTTAAAACTTGTTATGGGAGCTTATATCAGCTTTTTATGGATACAGACAGTGATGCAGAGCAGAGCAAGGAGTGTTGATTTTCTGTTTACAAAAATACCATTAACTTATAGAGTCTGAGCAGTGTTTACCAAACAAAGAATTTGTGACTTCACCCCAGCCTACAAGGGAAAAATAATTAAAGTCACATTATTTCTTAAAATACTGAGATTCCAAATGTTTGGTAACCAGCTGCCTGTTGTGGTAATGCTCCTACTTCTGGACAATATTTTGTATTCTAGACATGCATGAAATTAGTATACAAAATGAACTAAATGAATGATTTGTTAGAGGAACTTTTTGTTGTGAAAATGTAATGAATATTTCATGATTCAAATTCAAAGCAACTATAAATTTAAAATATCAAGTTTTGCTGTGATGCATAAAAACTATTCATCATAACTGTTAAATACAAACCATATTCACTCCTGGTAAGAACCATAAATATGACAAGAAGCCCCAGAAAGTTGTAGTTATGGTTAAGAAGGAGTCTACGTAATGAATACAGTAAAATTCCTCCCAAGTATTTTAAATAATGCTGTCTTTCCTGAGGATAGTTTTCATTTCGTCAGCATCACGATTTGCAAAGCAGTCCGGGTCACTAAAACTCATTGTCATTGCATCCCTAGGACAGTGTAGTATTAAAGTATATTTAAAATTTGATTTAAAAATAAAAAAGTCCAAAACTATGACTTACTAAGTCCTGTGCTAGTTTATTTGCAAGAATCTCCAAATATTTTCTCCAGGGCTCACACCAGGCCTTTCAACACCGTTCCTGGTCATAAAGAGACACTTTCAATGGACAGATCTCATGGTATCTAGAAGAACCTTTAGTAAATTGAAATGTAACACTAATACCATGGACCGTATTTCCCCTGGAGTGAAATACATGTTGTTGGTTTTGAGATCCGTGCTGCTGAAAATATCTGATGGTTCTTAAACACAGTAGTGCATGAGTTCATATGATGGCAGGATTGATTTTTAACCTGATTGGATAAATCTGACTGGTTTATTTATTTATGGATGCAGAGATGTTACATTGTCCTCCAGTTTTCTTCTTATTATTGATTTACAGAACTGAATTTCTTGAATGGATCCCTCTGCAGCAGGTGCATGTTTGGGTCTTCCAATACATTTCAGGAGAAATTCGTAATCAATCCCATCAAGAAAGTCTGTGCCTAAATTAAATGAAATTGCACAAATAACAAGAGTCACTAGCCCTGGTCCACTGTGAAGCTGGGGCCCAGCCCACCTGAAAGAGAAGCTCTGCAAGGGGGATGGATGGCAGCACACTCTGGGCTCTGCAGAACGGTGCCACACTCTGGGTTGTTTCGCAGAAAAGGCTCCGACTGTGGCATCCTTCTGTTGTAAGGAGGGGGGTTGCCTGCTCTGACTATACAGATAGTGTAAAATTTTGCATAGAGAGCAGAAATACTGCAGTTGCTGTAGTGGTTCAGAGACATAATACAAGTGAAGCTTGTAGGGAAGAATAGTCTTTCACATAGCCAGGACCCCAGTCTAAAACTCAGACTAGAAATGTTTAAAAGATCAGCCAGGACTATGAAGCATGAGCATGAAACTTTGTTCATATTATTGAATGAATATACTAATTTTACAAATATATATGTCTGAATCTATTTACTTTATATGCTTTCAACAACACTCTGCATATACAGCTTGGATCCAACCTTAATACAATTTGCAATGAGCTAGCTAATGAGATTCTGGTTTTGGACAACTTGACTCCATTTATAAAAGATTAGACCCTCTGAGAATCACATTATTCTTATTTTCGTAAAGTATTTGAATCCAGCTACTCTAAGGTTGCAAAATATTGCAGAACAGTAAGATTCAGAGATTATTTAATCGGTAATAAAATCTCATTGCAGGCAGCATAGCAGTACTTCCTAAATCCCTCCTTGCATGGTTGGCTTATTTCATTAGAATCTGCGCTGGCCGTTCTCCAAAGATGCAGAACTAATGCTATCTGCAATTATCAGATTTTGTTAAGCACAGAGAATTTGACAGGTATAGTGTTAATGATTGAAGAATAGCTAGGCAAGCCCCTAATCCATTGCTTATTGTTTAAAAAAAATTAGGGGCCAACCTTATCATACTTAAATGTGACTCGGATCAGCAGAATAAATAGCTCTGAACCTTTTCTCCCTGTGTGGTAAATGTAATGCATTGTTTGCTATTTTGCAAATGATGGGCTTTTTACCAAAAAATCCCTAAGTTGTAAACTGGTTTCTAACAAGTAGGGGTATAATATCTACCTATCACAGTCATATTCCTGCCCGTTGGAAGAATAATTTATTGATAGGAGAAGAGACTATAATGTAGTCTGTCACTAGAAATATCAGTGCCTTTTAATTAGCCATCAGCAGTCATCAATTACCATTGTGTGTATTGTACTGTGTTGATAAAGCTGTGAGGGGGAAAGACTGCAGCTGATATCTAGCTCTGAGTTCAGAATTTCAGCATGTTCGGTGAAGCTTCTGGATGTTGACCCTTTCCAAGAGCAATGGACATGGGGGTCCCCTGGCAGAAAGAAAGGGGTGAGTTTGCATCTAACTGAATCTTGGCAAAGGATTTAAATTTTGCATTTGTAATTATATTATTTATTGTAAATGTATACATTACATATCATAAAATTACAAATAAATATATTGGAAATTCAAATACTTTCTGAGGGAAAAAGAGCTGAAAACTTTCTTTTCTAGAGAACATAGAGCTAGTAGACGAATTTAAAATATTTTGGGAAAACAAAAATTCCCACAGGGCATTTTTTTTCTTACAAGGGGTCTCTGAACATTCAATACTATTATTATAACTCAAATTTAAAATCTTTTTACATTTCAAATGGTATCATCATCATTAATTCCTGATAGCGACAGCTAGGTCTTGCTTTCTATTGAAGCAGCCTGGTAATAAAACACAGCAGAAAAACAACGTATGTATCCTGAAAATATCTTTTTCCTGTATCTGCAGTCCATCAGTCCAAATTACCCTGCTCTTTTTCCACTCTCTGATTAGCACGAGCTGCAGACAACGGTATCAGAAGTGAACAGTTTGGTTACTTTTCCCCTTCGGTGTCTTGGTCTCCATCCTGCCAATGTCTAACAGAGAACATTTTAATGGAAAAGGGAAAAATGGTCCAAGGAACCTACAAGGCAGAACACAGGTTTGACCATACCCGGTGCCCATGGCTGAGAAAATAAAGGCCCTATCTTCTCACTTTTCCATCTGCAGCAGTCTTTGGGTGGCTGAAGTTGTCCTGCATGGCCACCAAAATGTCTGCCATGGAGGCAAGTGCTTCCAGGGCCGTTGCTCATCACAAGCAGACCAACCCCTCACAGGCCCCCAGCACACCACTGCCCCGGGACCCCAGGAGCTGCCTGGCACCTTCAGCGCCCGCCTGAGCTCTTGCCCCACAGTGCCCAGGCAGAACGAGCAGGACAGGCTCGGGCTGGTGCCTGGTGTCCAGCTCACCGGAGGACCTGGCCTGAGGTCAAGCGAGGCACGCGGGGCAGCAAGCCAGGGTCTGGTCTGGCACTGGTCACCAGCAGGGGAGGCCTGAGGCCAGGCCAGGGTCAGACTGTGGGTCAGGATCTGAACCAACAAGGTCCATTGTCAGGCATGTGACAGTCTGGGAGACAGGCACTCCAGCCCCTGCCACTGGTGACTCTCCTTGTGCCACTCGTGGGAGGTGGAGGGTGGTCAGTGAGGGACAAGCTAAGTACGAATGAGCGCCTGTAGGATCAGGCCCTGCACCACACAGGCAATGGATGGTGTTTTTATTGGCATGCATAATACAAAAAGGCTGGGGACTGAGCAGCTGTGGGGCACCTCCTGAAAACAGCCTGTGGGTTCCGACGGTCGGCAAGCTGAACATGAGCCAGCAGCATGCCCCGGCAGCAAAGAAGGCTAAAAGCATCCTGGGCTACAATAGCAACAGTATAGCTGGTAAACTGAGGGAAGTGATTATCCCTGTTTACTCAGCACTCATGAGACCATGTCTAGAATATTGCATCCATATATTTAGGACCCCCAGTACGAGAAAGACATGGATTAACTGGAGCAAGTGCAGCAGAAGACCACCAAGCTGGCTAGGGCCTGGGGTGCTTGCCCTGTGAGGCCAAGGGAACCAAGGGTTCTTCCGAGGAAGAGAGGCTTTCAGGAGCACCTAACAGCAGTCTTCCAAAGCCAAGAAGGATGTTACTGAGAAGGTGGATCTAGGCTCTTGGGAGTGGTACATGGCAGGAGGACAAGAAGCAAGGGGTATAAAGTGGAATAAGAGGTGCTCAATCTGAATATAAGAGCAAAAGTTTTCACCATGAAGGTAGTCAACAGCTGTCCAGAGAGGTTGTTCAGTCATGTTGGAGGTTTTTGACACATGACTGGATAAAACACTGAGCCAACCAATCTGACCTCATGCCTGACCTTTTTTGAGCAGGAATTCCCTTCCAACCTGAATTATCCTCTGATTCAGGGTACTATTTGCACTTTTCTGCACAGTGCGTGCACTGTGACAGGGAGAACTAGAGAATCTTCTATAGTTGGTGATTCTAATGTAAGTGTTGCAGAGCTGAATCTTTTGGAAGGCTATTTCTGTTTTATGAGTTTGGTCTTAGTTGGGTGATCTGTTCTTCCAAGAAAAAACTGAGCAGGTCAGATGGTCCCTTCTGGAGGGGGGATATGGTCTTAACTTGGGAATAGCTAAACTTTGCTGTAGGGAGAGAGACCCATGGAGGCATTCAGAACCTCCAGCACAACAGGAAATGGTAAGTAGGAAAAGAAACAGGCATATAGACATCAGAGGCAATGGAAACAAAAAAATTCCTAGGGGTCAGGAAGGACAGCACAGTGTTTACTATAATTCTGAATGTTGTGGAGCTTATCTGAAACCCCCTCTAGAAGTAAAGACTCATCTGCAAGGGCTTCTTATTATCAGTCTATCTTGTCTAATCACTTTAAATTCTTTTAAATAATTTTAATTGTTATAATCCTTATTCTAAAATAGTCAACTTTTTAGGTCTTTTTTCTAATGTTACTACAAGGAAAAAGCCCCATATGCACCTAAAAACTCTGAAACTCACAAAGCTCTTTAGGATGAAGAAGGGAATTACCCTGAGCATCTCACATACTGAGCGCATCAGTCATTAGATTCTTCGGTAACAGAGGAGTATCATTAGAATTGTTTCTGTATTGTAAAGGAAATCACTTACGTGTCTGTGTCTGGAAGAGGTTTGAGGGTCAAAACATGTAAGAGTGCTTTTCTGAGGAAGGAGGATTTGTGACATTCATCTTTTGGTTGGATTACCTGTCATTTGATCTAGGAGAATACTTGCCTTCCTATTCAATCCAAATACTGATAGTAGATTTTTTCCTAAATTGGTCTTATTCTCCCTGGGCACTACTCAGGAAGACAATTCAAGGCTATGAATCTGCTGAAAAGAGGAGAGGAATTATGGATCTGGACATTAAAATTTGTCCATTTTTGGCTATTGCCTCTTGGGTCTAAAGGCTGGAAGGAGGAGATTGAGGCCCTCAACAAATTTCCTTTAAATTCCCCAGATCTTAGAAGGCGGCAGTGCATGTTTTGAGAGTGGACTGAAGTGTATGAAGAGTATGCAATTCTTACTGTTATATTTTCTTTCAGGCTCAATGCAAAGAATGTTTCTTTAACTTGCCTCAAGTTTTTGAGAAATATTTTTATTTCACAGTGAGTCTCATAACATATTTTTAAATTTGGATTGCCTTTTGTGAAAGTGTGTTTTAAATAGTCTTCTTTCTGAAGAACATTAATCTCAGGGAGCAACACAAGGGAGGACAAGATGGAAGCCAAGGTCCCACAGCACCTGATCTGAGTGAGCCGAGTGCTGATGACAGGTCCATGGACAATCTCAGATAAAGAAAAAACATGAACCAGGTCCATTCAGGAGACACAGCTGGAGGCAAACTGCAGCACGGTCCAGGTTTTATCCAGGAGCCAGAGCCAACTGTGCCTGAGCACATTTAGAGCAAAGCTCAAGGAAGGAATGAAGAACAAGGCTTGAGTGTAGATGGAGCTCCTTGACCTTGGAGCAGGGGATGTGGGTGGAGGTCCCAGGCCAGGCTGGACAGGGCCATTAAGGCCTATTGGTGCACTCAGAGCCCTGACAGATAAGCTGCTCTGGATATTAGAAAAATCTCCATGATTTGTTATGAATGATTGCCGTCTGATAATGATTACAGTACTGCATATATCTTCACTTTAATAAAATATTTAAGCATTAAGAAGTTATAAAACCAGTTGTTCTGAGAAAATTTGTTTTCCAGGTTGTTTTAAATGGTGCTTATAAAGTTGAATCATTTCCCTAAACAGAAGCTAAATGAAGTGGGAATTTTAATATGATGGGATTTTGTTCTAGAACCCTATATTCAAGGTAGAAAGTAAGAAAGCTTTAAGCTTCTTGTCCTTCAAGCAAGAAGCATGAAATCTGTTGGAAATTCAGACACGACCACTTAATTCCTTTGTGAATCAAAGACATTTTTGGACCATTAACAGCAAAGGCAACAAGAAATTGATGGTCTTGTGGGAATGGTAATTAGGAATACAACCTGATCCCAGAATCATGGTTTTGCCTCCTTTTATCTTTGTCTTCTTTGTGCCTCTCCAGTGAATAGAAATCATGGAATTGATAAAGTTGGGGTACTGTTTTAAGTCACTGCTGAAAATAATAGAAGATACAGAACAGTTTAACACAATGCCTCCACTGATATAAGGATAATTTGACAGTTTCTCTGGTGTAAAGGTAGTTATTAAAAACATACCTACTCATTGGTACTTGGAATGCTTCCTCCTATGGTGAAAAAGCATGAAATGTGATCTAGCTTTGTGGGTATTTAATGATAAGTTGGAGTATTTATTGATAAGTTGAGGTATTTAATGGTAAATTTTTCTAAAGTTTTGGATGGTCATCAGACCTTTGTTACTCCAGTAGCAACAAAACTCACACTGGACTAACATCAAGTATTAGTCTGAGTTAACTCTTTAAGGAGACATCTTTATCCTAGTGATGTAGACTTTCTCTAAGCTTTCCCTGTACCTACAAAGAAGAATCAGTCAAATATTGTTGAGAAGCTCTGGGAGGCCCCAGATAGGATGGGTAGGATGTAGTGAGTAGGAGCACTGTACAATGAATTTAAAACTAAGGTGTTTTTATAGAAGTTCACAGAAATTGATAGTCACAGAGAAGTCTGGTGGCTCTGTGATCATGGCCCAGCCCTGGGACTGAAATATGTTTCTGCTGGTTTTCTTCCATTTCACCCATGCAGATCATTGTCATTTAGACTGTAGCTTTGGACAGTTGGCATTGAAGACAATGGGCATGAAAAGAGCTTCAGACCATCCCTGACCAAATATAACGTGCACATTTTTGTGGGATGAGAGCCACCCTCTCTAAATATAATGCCAAATGAGTGCTCTTGATGTCCTGTTGTGACATTAGGGATTATGTGGGGAAACACGTGGTTCAGAAAGCAGTTGCCTTTCCTTCATTAACTTGCTCATAAAAACACAGATAGCTGATGATGTCTGCCTTGCAATAGCACTTTAGTTAGTACAATTCAGCTACAGTTAGACACATATTTCTACCATTTAAAAGGCCTAAGCATAAAAGAAGTCTCTTTAATTTCCTTAAAACTCTAAGAATTGGGTAGAACAAATCTTTTTTAAAGAGAAACCACCTGGTAAAATGGTAATATCCATTTTCAACACTGATCTGATGAAGTGTTCTTGGTGCTCTTGCACACTTTTGGAACTGGACATCTAGATCTCTGATATGATGATACTTTGTTCTTTCTTCACCACGTGAGGCTGTCTACAGAGGTCAGTGAGAATTTAGCATTCACCTGTGGTGCGTTACGCAGCATGAACTATCAAAATTTTCTTTACCAAAGAGTTTATTCTGTCTTTTCAATGGGGTTTTTTTGTTTGTTTGTTTAATACTTCATCACTGAATAGTGTTGCATATAAAAATAACCAACACAAAGTAAAATAGCAGCTTCAGCTGGAAAAGTCCTATTGAATTTTCCAGCCATTAATTCCCAAGCAATTTTTCTTTATGAACTACTGTAAAGCAGCAGAACCTGATCAAGTGTTGGTCACACACTGGAAAACGCCAGATGCACTGGGTCCGGTAGCAAGGTGGAATCATGGAGATACATGCCATCTGCTGGGACCCCACATGCTAGCACATTCTCAGGTAATGCCTGGTGGCCACAGAATCTGTCTGAAACTGTGACTTATTAAATGTAAGGTAACTTTCAGCAAGTTGAGCAATAAATGCCAACTAGCAAAGCTGGTTTGGGCAGGTTACTTGCCTCATAGACAGCTGGTGGTTCAAAGAATGAGGCCTGTAAACTACTGCATTTCTCTGCAGGCTCAAGATATTTTTTATTACATGGCTTTTCACATTTTTAAACCAGATTGGTATTAGAAATACCACATTCTTCCATTCCAAAATGCTAAGACAGGTTTTCCTAATACCGCACAAACATCACAGTCATGTTTTTTCAGCCTTCAGATATAAAACTGAAATTGTTGCATAATCAAAATCTTTCAATGAAAATGTTATTCAGGTTGGTGTTCATGTTGTTTTGTTTCCATTAGGCAAGTCACTGGATGAAGTATTCATAAATATTACAGAAATATTAAAGAATATATGTGGAAATATTTCATAGGAATTCAATAAGTAATTTTACCCTGAAAACATTATTTGCCGATGTATGTTAAAACAGGTGTCACAGAGAAACACATACCATTTCATCCTTGCATCCAGAGGAGCTCAAATTTTCACTGTCAAAAACTGTGGACACACAGTATAATAACAGTTATTTCCAGAAATGATCTGTAGAGGTCAGTGCCTTTGAAAAAAATCTTAACCTCTCTGAGATATCTAAGGTATTGACTGCATTTTTTAATTATGGTTCTTACCCACTTACGGAGACCATTCTATATTATACATGCTATGAATGACTTGTCTGTATTCTGTACCAAGTTAGTGATGCTTAAAAGAAGACCTGTCTAAAACATACTTTTCACTTTTACATTTCCCTGCGTTTTCTGAAAGGGTTTTCATTCTGCATGATGGCGCTGCAGTTTTTGATATAAAGTTCTCATGAAACAGCACCAGTTGTTTTTGCTGATACCAGTCAATTTTTAGTACATTCCTGCTCCCTGCGAGTTTGGTGTTTCTTGCCACAAGATCAGCCAATTTTGCTTTTAGGAAGTTTATTCTTTATAAATCCAGTAATACATCGTGGTTTAGGCCCAGCTGGCAACAAAGCACCAGGCAGCCACTCGCTTACTCCTCCCCACAGTGGGATGGGGAGGAAGAAATGCAAGGAAAGGCTTGTGGGTTGAGACAAGGACAGGGAGGGATCACTCACCAGTTATGGTCATGAGCAACACAGACTTGACTTTGGGGGAAAATATCAATTTGGTTATCTGCTAATCAGAGTAGGACGATGAGAGACAAAACCAGATCTTAAAAAGACCTTCCTCCCACCCCGCCCTTCATCCTGGTCTCAGTTTTGTTCCCCATTTCTCTACTTCCTTCCCCGAGCAGTGAAGGGGGACAGGGAATGGGGGTTGTGGTCAGTCCATCAAAGGTTGTCTCTGCTGCTCCTTCCTCCTCAGGGGGAGGGATCCTCACACACTTCCCCTGCTTCAGTGTGGGGTCCCTCTCATGGGACACAGACATCCATGAACTTCTCTGATGTGTCCTACCCACGGGCTGCAGTTTTATTCTCTAACTGCTCCATGTGGGTTCCTTCCATGGGGTGCAGTCCTTCAGGAGCAGCCTGCTTCAGCATGGGATTCCCATGGAGTCATAGATTCCTTTGTGCACAGCTGCCTGTTCTGGCGTGGGGTCCTCCCCGGGCTGCAGGGGGTCTCCGCTCCCCCATGACCCTCCATGGCTGCAGGGGCACAGCCTGCCCTCTCATGGCTGTAGGGGAACCTCTGCTCCAGCCCACCTCAATCCTGTACTGACTTTTGGTGTCTGCCTTGCCTTTCTCAAACCCCACTCCTCTCTCTGCTTCCAGTTCTCCAGCAGTTTTTTACCCTTTCTTAAATATGTTGTCCCAGAGGTGCTGCCACTGTCACTGACTGGCTCGACTGTGGCCAGAGGCAGTTCTGACTTAGATCTGTGGAAGGTTCTCACAGGACCTATCCCTGCTGCCCCTTCCCTGCTACCAAAACCCCACTACACAAACCCAACACAACTTGTCACTAGAGATTCCACTTTCAATTTCAGTACTTGGAAAAGATTCTCTAGGAGACTGCTGTAACCTGTGCCCAGCTGCCTCCATCACCCTGGGAGCCTATTTGCATAGAGGGGATTAGATGAAGTTCAGAAACCCACTAGGAAGGCCTCTTCATGGAACATGGCCCCAAAAGCAATTCTTCCCAACATAGGAAATACTCTTCCTTAAAAGCTATTTTATTCTTTTACTTCTGGCAGTGGATATTTTAGCTTGTACCAAAAGCATTGATCTTCTTTGCGCAACAGATCATCAGCAGAGAGGAATTTACGGTAGCCTGTTGAGAAAGTTTTCTGTCGGTGGTGCCTTACTCAAAAGGCAAAGCATCTGTTAGGTCATGCTGCTCAAACAACAGTAAGCAGAGGCAGAACACAGCAGTGCAATGTCATAACTCTGCATTTGACTTCCTGTAAAAACTTGTAGATACCTTATTAATTCTGTACTTGATAAACCCAGGACAGCTTCATTTGAAGTAATTGCTGCTCCATATACACAAGAATTGGATCAAATAGGAAGGAGGAGATAGTGAAAAATGCAGGATTTTTCCAGAGTGAAAACTGTACTTATATTTTAGAGGCTGAATAATCTTAAGTACTTCAAAATGCTGTATTTAGCTTTGTAACAGAAGTTAATCAAGCTGCTGACTCCTGTGCATGTTTGTGCAAACAAAGGCACTGCATTTCCACATTAATAAAGAAACTGGACTTTCACAGAAGCATATAAAAATAAGTTTACTCAGAATACACAGCCTGATGAGTGAATGATGCCAAACATGAGGTATAACGTCATTTACAATGTTGACACAAATATATGAAACTTTGTATTGGATGGATGATCAATGAGAAGGAATGATTAAGGATGCACGTTCAAATTTTAATGGCCACTAAGGCACCCTAATGTGTAGCCAACTTATTAAGGAAAGAAGTCCCACTTAAATTACCCCAGTTTAGAAAAAAATTCAAGGTAGGTTCTATTGAAGCGAAAATCAGAATGAGTATCCATGAAATGGCAGATAAACCATCTCAGAGTAGATATTTTCCTTATTATCAACAATCAAGAATTACGTTGATTACAAGTATTTCAGATAATGCATACTACTCCATACAAAATATCGGTGTTCCATTTAGAGCAGCAGATATATCCACTGGGTTTGCAGGGAAGCTTACTTTCCAGCTGCTTGTGGAAAATATTTCTGCTACTTCTGAACCCCCTGGTGTTTTTCCAGCCCTCTTATTGCTAAGGCTAAACCAAATACATACTATCTACTACTTTAAACATCTGCTTCATTGAGCCATTAAACATTGGACTCCTACAAACTTCATAGACTGAAAGATTTAAGATTAAACGATAGGTCTAGAAGCCTGAGAAAATTCCTGTAGACATATCAAAAACACTTCTTTTCAACAGTCAACTAAGTATCAAGGCTACTTAATGATCAAATCAAGATCTGCAGACACCACAGCCTGCACACTCTTTCTTAGAAGATTTTAATCTTTGTCCTTGTCCTTCAGTGGAGTTTCTTTCCAGAGCATCTTGGCTTAATAAATGCCTTTCAAGAAGGCTTCAGTACAAGTGAGAGAGTACTTGTGTAGCAATCTTGAGTTCTTATCAGCTGTATAGTGATCAGGTGAAGGAATAATTGATTTCAATCAGCAACACCTGTTTTTATAATTGCTCAAGTGATTATAATTCAATAATAAAAAGCCAATTTAACTATCTTTACTCAGATATTAACCTCTGATATACAGCATAAGAGTGAAAATGCAATTGGCTAAATTCCCTTAAGAAAACAATTGATATCATATATTTATCCTATTTTGGTCTGGTTTCTTTCCTATTTTGCCTTGTTCTTTTAGTTTTTGTTTTTTTTTTTTTTTTTTTCCGGAATAAAGTATGTTTACACACTCTCAATTGGAATACCCACATTGCTATCCATTTTCTACCATTGTCAAATATGCCCCATCTCTCAAAATGTTCAATTCTGTTCATTTTTCCTCACAGTTTTCTTTTTATGATTTGCCATTTTCATGATGGCATTAGATTGTTGACACATAATTCAACTTGTGATTTCCTAGATCTGTTTCCACAAAACTGCTGCTTAGCCAGTTATTCTCCCTCCATTTTTGTGCACTTTGTCTCCTACCCAAGTATAAATATTTGCAGTTGTTCTGACTGAACTGCACCCAGTCTTTTTTCTAGGCATTCCTCCATTTTGTCAAGATCATTTGTATTCTAAGCCTGTTTTTCTCCATTCTTGCAGTCATTCCCAGCCTTGTGTTGTGTGCTTGTTAAATTTGCAGGCTCCCCAGTCCATCTTCCAGGTCTCTAACAAAAATATTGAATACTAAGATGTCCAAGAAATGCCATTGCAGATCTTGTCTCAGCATATATTGTCATTCTACCTACTAAATTAATATTAACAACTACTAAGACACTGCATTTCTTTCTTCTTTTTTTTTTTTTTATGAGATATTTGTTCTGAAAGCAGAAGTAAATATAAGTCTGTGATTTCTCCCTCACCCTTCTCCTTTCACAAATTAAACCAGGAGTTTGTCGCTTTCAAATCTTCTGGCATCTCCCTCTGTTCTGTGGGTTCTCAAAAATAACAGCAAATCTCCTTGTGACAAATGTCTGACCCAGAGTATTCCACAGTGAATCTTTTTTGCCATAGCTCATCTGAAAACAACCAAATATGTTCTGTAACCTGCTCTAGTAACCTGGGTTTGTCTCTGATCTCTTAGTCATTAACTTGCAGTTGTGAAGAGTGAAGAACAAAAAAGAAATCAAACATGCTGATATTCCCAGTCTCATTTGTCCGTACCATTAGTTTTTCTTCAACAACCAGACCGAAACTTTTCTAATCACTGATATAGTTACAGAAAGTATAACGAGACATTATTTGGATCCCTCAATAGATATCTCACATAGGTGTTTCTAATTTTAACTGTGTGTACTGAAACTACATTTTATGGATGTTCTTACTAACCTGACCTGGTTTCTGCCTTCTGTATGCTTTTTTCCCACCTAGCATATGAATCTCTACAACTTTTGTTCTCAAAAAGATGGGGTATAATGTCACCCATCTTGGCCACCCAGTACTGAAGGTAGCGACAGCATTTCTGTATCCTTCCTTTTGTTTTGTTATGAGAGACATAGTTATAATTTATCCAACCAGCAGTCAGGATTAGTGTTTTCTGGTCCTCCTGGAAAAATAACATATAAGTCATGTTTCACCTTGGTGCCAATCCCCAGCAAGAGGAGCACAGCTGCTCGGAGACATTGCTGTCCATTGTACCTCCACGGTGCCACCTTCCGACAGGTAGCCAGGTCTAAAGGCAGAATGTCAGTGCAAGGGATGAGGAGGTTGTGTGGGAGAACACATCTGCCTGAGACTGGAGAGATGTGGGTGTGAGGATCAAAAAGGGAAGCATTGCAAGCGTGATCTGGCACGTATCTTCTTTTCTGTATTGCATGCAGAACAAACTGGGGTTCCTTTCAGTCTACTGGGCGCTGACTCAAACATTGTGCAAACCCTTGTTGTCAGGTTTATGTTGTGTTGAATGGTCTGAAAGGAAAGAACCACTAGAGGAGTGAATATTTTAAAATATCTTAAAATATTTTAAAATCTATTCTACAAGGAAAAAAAATAAGAAAACATTAGTACTCATGCAACTCAGTTCATATCAGTTCAGGGTTAATTTACAATATGGCGACAGCAGGACTAATAGACATATTTTCAATGGAGGGAGTATTGGTGATGTTGATATTAAAGGCTCTCCCAGTGACTTGCACAGCTCCTGGGAGGCTTATACAGAGATGAGAGCAGACACACATCATCAGGATGAAATGTATGTCTTGCACTCTTGACTTAGTTTCTTGGTCCCTATTTTTATTCTTAATTCCCTGTTTCTTATTTAACCTCATGTAAAAGACAATAGGATAATGTGGACCTGGGTTGAACGTCACATGCTGACTCAAATCCTTCTTTCAGTACTTGAGGCCTGTGGAGGGAAATACCATGAATACCTAGAGACAGGTATTGTAAACTAGGGGAATCTATTGATTTTTCTTACACACTGAAGTGCTCCTGTATACACCTGGTTAAAGAGAACTCAGAAATAGGTCCCTGCCCAGTTATGGCCTATCTTGCTTGTTGTTGGCTCAGATCTTAAAAGCAATATTGTTGAAGACACATAAGGAAAATATAACCCATCTCAGTCTATCTGAATTCCTAATACTCCTCAAAATATTAGAGTTACTGGAGTAACTTTAGTATTAGTGTGTTAGACCTCTAATACTTCCAAATGTTCTTCTGAGAAGTTTAAAACCAAATTTAAGCAGAAAAATCAATGGATAAGTCTATAAGATGGTGTGGGGAAAAGAATCTGATGGAGGAGTTACTCTTGTGAGAAACTGTTGTTCTTCGTAGTACAGCTCTCTTAACTCTTCTGAAATGATGTAAACCCTCATACAAAACTGAATTAATTACATTCCTGTCATTGTAAGTTTAAAAGATAATTTTTCTCTGACCTTTCAGTTGTAAGGGTTAGTTGTAAATGGTTAGCTTTGGGAAGTTGACACCTGATACTCAAAACGTGATTTTTTGTTCTGACGTTTCAAATAAATGTGTATTGTTGCCTATTCTATGGGCATAATGCTTACAAGGCACAGGCTTGAACAAACCAGGGGGCTTGGACTCTCTGTCCAAGAAAACAGTGCTGGAGGGAGAGTAGCCTAACAGTAAGCAGCCTTGGCAACTTCTAGAAAATTAAAACTATTCAAGAGGCTTTTCTTTTTGTTTGCTTGACTAGTTTTAAAATCATATTCTCAGTGGAGATATCTGGAACACTGCCTATTTGCATCAACATGAGGAAAAAATTCTGTCATATTATTTAAAAAGGGTTGAATCTGACTGAAGAGTAAAGGTGCTCCTTGACACATGACTTGATCAAATATATTTCTTTTTTTGTGGCTATGGCTATACTCTGTCTTCCCCTCTTTAGAAAGCCTGTCTGTCTAAAGGGACAGCTGCTATTCTGGGGATATTGAAATATCTTTTTACGGAGCACATAAACAAGATGTTTTCTACCACATGGAAAACATTTTCTGTTTTCTCTAGGCCAGTTGCTACCCTTGCTCAATACTAGATCACTGAAAATACATGATCATGGCATATGCCAAAACATTACATACATCACAGGTCTACTTACACAAGGTTCCTTCACTGTCTTACAGGCAATCTCTAAAGAAAGAGAAAATGGCTCATTATGAGGTTTTCTAGAGATGATTTTGCAGATCCCAAAAATATACATTCTACAATGCGTTATTCTTCTTTCTGGGAAGGCCAAGGTCTTTGACCAAAATACGTTTGTAGGCTTCTCTTAAAGAACAAATTTAAAAATCAACCCAGAATTGTGGATGTATCCGTTCAGAAACTTGCTGAGTTTTCCAGGTCAGAGAAGACCATTTCCTGTCAGTACAAGAAGAGAGCTAAACCACTGATTTGTTTATGGGTGAATGAAAATCCTGTGGCTTTAGAGTACTTTGTGTGTGAGGAGAGGGAGAACAGGGGAAGGCAGGGAGTTGTTGGGCTTTCTTTCCCTGTAAAAGAAAATCAAGTTATTTATGTGCTTGTTTCACCAGCAAGTGACTGCACTTAATACATCTTCAGGTGTTGGAATAAAACCTTTCTTTAACAAGCCTTACCTGACCAGGGTAACAGGGCCTGGATCAAATATAAGTGGGGGTTAGTTCCAAAAGTAAACATCTATCTGTTCTATAACTAGGTCTACTCTTCATTTGCTGAGGCCTGAGCTGGCTCTTCTACTTCCCTAAGCAGGGAAAACAAAATCTTAAGCTTCAGTTTCCTCCCTGTGCAGACAATGGGGCAGTTGTCAGCTTTGGGATTTGTGGAGGGCTGGTGGGAAAGACATGGCTATGACTCTGTGCATCCTGGTTTTAGGGAGCTTCCTCATTTTCTGTCTCTTGAAGGAGGAAGAGTCAAAATCAGCTGGGTGTATGGGTACACCTGGAACCATTCCTTTCCACATGATGTCATATGGCATCCTGGTTTAGTTGTGTGTGAGCACTACATTTTGGAAGGACTACACCTGCTTGATAAAATGTCCCTACAAACACAGAAGTAAAATGTACTGGTCCTAAATAGGGCACTGGTAATAGCAATTGTAATCTGAAATAAGACCAGCCTGAGTGAGTTTGTGAGGTTTTGTGTGTGGGTTTAAAAGAAAGAAAAGTGCTGGGATCCAGGAATGATTAAGGGAAGTTAATCCAGAAATGCTGCCACGCAACATTCCAAGTAAGAAGAGAGGACTGATTCAGCCTGTGCAGTTTGTATGCAAATTGATCTTGCACAGGGAGAAAAATTGTTTTTGACAACTTGACTCTAGCAATGCTGCAAGGCACCTAGAACGGTCCTACTTTCTATTTTCTCCAGTTCCCCATATTCCTTGAGGTGCTGACAACGAAAACTCCTGCCCAAACTGGATGCAGGTCATGTTGACAGAGACAGCAAATACACATGGTAGTTTTCGTATTTCTCTGTGAAATCTTTTGACTTTTTTCATGCCTTTTCCATAGGGCAAGCTGTGAAACAACGTATCATTTCTGTCACCTCTGTTGAGATTTCACTGACAGGATCACAAAAGAAGTGCAGGTCTCTGGAAAAACATTCAGAAAATGGTGTTTGAATGATCTTTGGACTCCCCTTGAGCTTCAAATAAACTGCATCACTTTCTCCTTAACCTCAGTAATTGCTGCTTAAAAAAAAAAAAAAGGCAGATTTTAAAAGGAATCATGCAATCTAGAAACATACTTTCCATCTGTGTATTGCGGCTGAAATCCAAAATAGGCCAGCTGGTCATAGCACAGCTCACATATTCACAGTATCTGTCCTCTGAATAAGTCATTTCATCATAAACAGTGGAAAGCAAAAAGCAGAGCCTTAGTCTCCTATGGTTTTTCCCTGTATTTGACACTCAAAGGACTGGCAGGTACTAAAAGATTCCTCTCTGATGTTAAATTTGATATTGTCATTGCATTTTATTTGCTGCTCAAATATGTCTTTTTAAAACTGTGTGATCCAGGATGTGGTGTGGAATGTTTGTTGTGGCAAATGCCTCTCTTCATTGGAGCAGTTTGGTCTGGCAGAGTTCCCGGTTTGCTGTAGATTTAGCAAGTAAGTTATGCACAATCCCTTGATTTTTGTTCTTGCTTTCTGTGGCACTCTCTATCTTGAGAGCTCCTGGAGTTTTACAGTAGTGTCTTTCAGTATCTACACTTTATATCTAATCGGCAGGGACTGATCCCAGCAGACTAGAAATTCCTCTTTAAGTAACGGGAAATCTTTCCTTTCTCCCCCTCCATATTAGTGATTTTGCTTTGGGGAGTGGGCACTGTGCATAGGGGTTGCACCTTCCCTGCTCCCTCCCTGGCCTGGATTGTTTTGAACCAGAGATTTTGACTCTGTGCTGAATCCTTTTAGGTAAAAGATAGAGGTGATGTGTCATGGAGGGGAAGAGGAATGAAAAGTAAAGAAGATGGTAATAACACCCAGGGATCATGAAGGGGAAAGTTAGTCGTTGTTGTCTTTTCAGGTGATCTAAAAGGGTTTTGATCCGATACAATGGATATGGAGCCAACGACCATGCTCCATCTGAAACACAGCCAGTGAAGGAAAGATGACCATGACTGACGAAACTCCTGCGGTTATGAAAGGTATTCGGCCTTTGACTAGTAGTCTTGTCAGTGTGGGAGCACCAGACCCTTCCAAAACTGGAAGAAGGTTCTGGCATTCCTTAAGCTCTTCCCATCTTCCTCAACTGTAGTTTGGGGTTCCCTCTCCACCTGTCTTGGTGGCCCTCCACTGAACGTGCTGCAGTTTGCCAAAACCTTTCTTGCACTGGGGAGAATTATGTTGAATTTTCATAATAACTAGAGCAAATGACCAGTAAACTTATGGTTTTGTGCTTTACTATTGTATCTGTTTTTACATTCTTAAGGTATGAATCTGGACAGGCTGTATTTAAAGTGCTTTGTCTACCTAGTGGCCAGACTTTGGATAATAGAGTGATGGAAAGCATGAGGACACAGTCTGTATCTTCAGCAAATGGATATTAGATTTGGAGTGGGAATATATGCAAAAAACCTGGCAGGTTTCACAGAAATAACCGAACCCTTTGCTGTGTGTACAGTGCAGTTTCCATGCACGGTCAGTCATGCACATCTGTATTACACTTCTGTGGCTAAATAGCTCCAAGCACAGCCTTACTCTGGACTGTCAGAGGAATACTACTATGTTTTGTAATAGCAGCTGTGTGTTAACATGATGCCTCTTCATCATTAGTGACAGTATTCACCCTAATTGTATGGCCTTTTCTTTGCTCTTTAAAGGACCCCAACCTGTTAAATTCCCCTCCCCTCCCCATTTTTTTTAACTAACAAAATGTCTCTTTTGATAATTAGCTGCATAGGTTGTGTATTTGATACAGGTTTACTAGAATTACAGAATCATTTAGGGGAAAGGAAAGTTCTGGAGGTCTCTAGTCCAACACCTGGCTCAGAGCAGGACCATCTCCAAAGTTACAGCTTGTTGTTTTAGGGTCTTGTGCAGTGTTTTTTTAACATTACCAAGGACCAAAGTTCTACATCCTTGCAAGCTGATCCAGGGTTTGACCCCCTGCATTGTGCAGATTTTATTCCTTAGATCTAGTTGGAATTTCCTGTGTTGCAACAGGTGTCCATTGTCTTTTGCCCTATTACTATGCATCTCCAGAAAGAGTCTGCCTGTCTTCTACAGCAAGAAGACTTCTTGCTTCTTCTTCTGCCTAACAGACCACTACTTAGTTATGCTGCTGTTGTTTACAGAGCTGTATGAACGGCTGGTGAAGAAAGACAGGTACTCTAAATAGCTGTCAAATTGAAGTAATTAAAACCAGAACCTGCTGGGCAGAGGCTTCTGCCGGTCATGAAAGAGGTACAGCTGATCTGGGTAGCTGGAAGGATTATTAATGGCCTTACTTGGGAATTCAAAAAGATGATATAGGTACTAAAATGCCTCTTTACAGCTCTTCTTGCTCACAGTTAGAGAAAATTTCCCCTTGTGCCACTTGTGCGAGAATTGTCCCAGTTGTGCCACATAATAGTTTTTCCAAATGGTGCTGGTTGGTAGCTTGGAAAAACTTGGCCCTTAATATCCCTGGAGGTTCTACTGGGAGAATGAAAGGATGCCTTCTACTGTGTGGTTTTGGGGTGGGTTTTTCTCAGTGAAATTATCACATTTCTTCAGTCCTGTGAGCTGTGCCTGTCCACTGCATTTGTGCTTAACCCATGGTGGACATGCTGGAGCGCGTCCTGCTCATTCCGCCTGCGCAGGTATGCCCTGTGCTAGTTCTAATATGAAAATCAGAGAAAGACTGTGAGTCCCTCCTTGCTGGGATTTTGTGATATGAAGTTTCACACAGGGTTGGTACTGATAAGGGTCAATTTATCCCTGAGATAAGATTTGAGGTTTCAGTCTCTCTGGAATACAAGTGGAATAGAGGGTCCCTGCATTTTCCCAGCTCTCTGCTCTCTCCCTGTGGCCTGGCTCACACTGTGTGTTCATTCCTCTCTTACCTTAATGGTAAGATAAGTGCTACGTGCACCTCCTCGTTTAAAACCAGGGTGAAGAGCTCTGTGCAAATGGATTTCACTGCTTCTGAACTCCTGATGAGATCAGGTGGATTTTTCAAGCAAAGCTGGCAGTCTTTTCGTATTTACTTGGACAGTATTATATACAATAGATTCTGTTTCCTATCCCAGAAATTGTTTGTTCAAATCTGGTTGTGTGTGAGTGGCTCAGGCACGAACAATTGTTGCCATTCAAACAGGATTAGGTGTGGTTTATATCCTTCCAGATTTGTTTGTTTGTGGTGTGGTTCCATCCTTAGAGATGCCTGATTGATTGTTGAGGCCTGTGCTTAATTCTTTACCTACTCGTATACTTAGCTTTACTCAGTTAAGCAATACTGCTGAAGTTTAGCTTGAGCCTGTTAGATTGAGGTCTGCTCTGTATTAACTTACTGTAATGAAAATGTAAAATAACCAGAGCAAACCCCTATTCTAACTACATATACAATCAAATATGCCCTCAAGTAATTGGATCTGTAGGATAGAAAGCAAAACATTGCAAATGGTACTGGTTCGCAATAATTCATAATCCTTTAAGCATATAAATCCACCAGACAGCTTAGAAGTGCAATTTCTGCCACCAGCTATGTTGAAAATGCACTTGCATACTTAGTACTAAACTGTGGCATCAAGCAACAAGCTATGCTCTAGGGATAGTGTAGAGCCCCTATCACTCCCGTGCCAGTTCTGGGAGTTGTCATGTCTTAGGGAGGCACAGTGCCTCCAGAGCTGCTCTTGCATCACTATTAATTAGGGTGCAGTTTGCACTCCTTTCTGCATCTTGTCAGCTTCGGTGGCTGGTGTGCAGGATGAGATAGTCTGGTCCCCTTAGTGTATGCCATAAGACTTGCTACGGTGGGTCAGATCGAAGGTCCAGCCGGTTCAACACGCATCTTCTGACAGTGGCCTGCAGCAGGTGTTTAGAGAAAGAGAAGCAGAACAAGGCAGTTACAGAGAGATACTTTTCAGTGGTTTGCCAGGAAACCAGAAATGTGGAGGCTTCTTGAGCCAGATATTGTCTCTGCACTTTAGCATATGATAGCTGTATAGGCTGCCAGTGAACTTGTTTTAATCTCCCTTTGAATTATTTTTACTCTTCCTGCCTCCCCAGTATCCGATGGCAATACATTCCATAATGATTCTCTGATGTGTGAGAAAGTGATTTCTTCTGCTGTCTTTAAACCTACCACCTGCTAGCTTCACTGGATAATTTCCCTCCCTGGTCACCCTCCCATTCTTAAAATATGAGAAAAAAATACCCAACCCCAGTGGGCAGCAACATCCTTAGCTGGAAACAGTCCCTTCCTGTCCGCTGCTTGCACAAGGGGTGTAAGTTGGGAAAAGGGTATTTTGTGCCCAGGTTTTGCACAGACACATGAAGAAGGAAGGGATACAATCTGGCAGCCACCCTCAACAATTACCTTGCATTTAGGAGTGGAGAAGGCTGAGCTGCGTAGCTTCTTGCCACAGATGACGGCAAGGATTGTGGCAGAGATCCCCTTCTGTACCAAGAACAGCAAACATCTTTTAGTGAAAGCAAGGCATGTTTCTAACAGACCAGTTCTAAAGAAAAATGTGGGGATGTTTTTCCTTTAAGAAATATCCATTCAAGTTAATTGAAACATCTGTGTAAAATTCATTACATATTGTTTTCTTCCGAAAAGAAATGACAGTTCGGTTCAAAGCTTTTGAATTATGCTTAGATTTTTCTTTAGAGGAATGGTTTTTTTCATTTCAAAATTAAGTTTACTGGAGTTTAATTTCAAAGAAAATGAAGAAAATGAAGAAAAATGCAGTGAAAGCAAGAAAGCTTGTCTTCCCATCCATTGTGAGCTGATTCCGATATAAAATGTTTCTCATCAAAATAACAAGTCCCCTCCACCTTCTCCAGTATGAAGGGTTAGACCTGTAAGAAAAGTGCTAGAGACTTTGGCTTTAAAATGGACTTTGGCAGGCTGTGTATGCTACACCGACCAGGCTTGGTGACTGATAATTATGATCAAAGTTACATTTTACTTTATTTGCATATTTTAAATCAGATTCAAGGTAGCTATTTGCAAGAGAACCAGAGAAGGATATTTATAAAACTGCATTTCATTCATCCTCTCTTTTATGTTTTGTTTGATCAGAGTTTTCCACAAAGGAAATCAGGATTTTTAACCTATCAGCTCTTAACAGTTGTAATAGGAATGACAAGCAGAATTTAACATACTAACCTTTGCTTTTTTTAATATCTCAGCTATAGAAAATCTCCTATTTGCCCAGCTAACATCAAAATCAACATAGATTTCTCTGTTATTGTTAGAGGAGACCGAAATGTTTGCTGAAACTGAAAGAGTGACTGCACAACAATCCCCACAATATGAAAAAAGATACTACACAAATGAATATCTTCAAAGGCCTTATTTGACATTTCTCCCAGTTTTTTCTTTAATTCCAGCACATGTGTAGTGCAGTAAAATAGGTGTTAGCACTGCCAGCAAACTAATGGAGACTCTGCGGGTGCAGGAAATAGATTCTGAGTAGCAATGACTGAATACTCTTGATAATGAACTTTCTAGCAATCAATCAGTATTTATTTTAGGAAATGTCTGAAATATATGTAGTATCAATAAACTGCAAAGAAGTGTTCTCCTGCAAGTCAATGTCGTTGCCAAAAGACTACTGCTACGTAAATGAAAATCTGTTAATTGTTTAGTGTTGCCAAATGTTTAACTGGCCTCTGAAACTTGGCATACACAATGAAAATTAGTTACCAAATGGATAAAACAATAGCAATTATCCAGGAAATGTGATCTTGTTCTCTGCAGTTGCGTGCTGAGATGGAGTGCTGTGCTGCCTTTATCTTGTGCTGGACGAGTCGGGTGAGCGGTGAGGTGCGCAGCGGGCAAAGGTGGCGGTGAGAGGTGCACAGAGCCAGGCAGCTGGCAGCAGCAGACGCGGTTTGGCTCAGTGGCTCTGGGCTTGGTGAGGGAGCATGCAGCAGAAGGTATAGCAGTAGTAACAGCACTGTATTTTTCATGATGAGAGGCCTCTGTATGCTGGTCTACAACTCTCAGCTGAAGGGTAGGGTGTGATTGGGAGACATTTCTAGGGATGCTTGTGTCCATCATAGTGTCATGGTCTTTGAAGGTATCAGTCTTTGATGGCTTCTGAAGGATGGTAGATTCTGAACTCAGTTGACCGCCAGGAGTTAGATAGGCTAATTCTGGGTCAAAGAGACGAGACTGGATCTGCGTGTTGACTATTTGGTGCCAGCTAATCCCACCTGGCCTTAGATGACTACAGTGACATTTCCTTTGGGCTCTCCCAGCATTTTAGCTCATAACTAATTTCATTCTGAAGAAATGGTGTGGTAGTAATGCCCATTTTTTTTTCCACCAGCTAAGAAGAGAACCTAGATGACTGGTTCACGTGTATGTCTGTGTAATATCTGCAAGTTAGGTGAGATCAGGGGCTTACAACCTCTACGAATTGTGACCATTACAAACTTCTGCATACACATACACCATTCTGGCTGTGTGTCAAAGGTTTGGCATGATGTTCTAAGGGGAAAAGTACTCACGCTTGGTTTCCTTGATCTGGCTGTGGAAAGCTCAGTGCAGGAACTAAGCCTGACAGCAGCAAAAGGAATGTTAAGCCTATAGCAGTACTTCCACTTGGCCACATATGACCTTCCAGAGGTCACTCTTTCCCTATACCTACATATAACATAGGCATTACATGTAATACCTATCGATGTTGCTAAGAAATATATTACAACTCTAGGGTCCCTTCCACAGACACGGAACTGAAGCAGAGATGATGGCAAGCATCCCCAGATTCCATTGTTTGCACAGGTGTTGTTCTCAAAGGTCAGAAAAGAAGTGTAAGACTTGAGGGCCTTCTAGGACTCATTCCCTACATCATCCACTGTGGCCTTTCCATGCAGTTATCCCATAATGTGCTGAATAGCCACAGAGTCACAGTAGTTTTCTGGTAAGTGACCATTGGAGTGACCACGGAGTAGGCAACTTCCAACCGCCTATCCAAAAGTTTATGAAAATCTATTTATAAGATGCCTACTTATCTTCAGTGCAGCCTTTCGTACAACTCTCTGCAGGATGAAGTCATCTTCTCAAGCTGTTGACATACTTTAAAGAAGAAAAGTATATGATTACTTCCCATGCCAAAAAATGTTCATTACCATCTCTGAAGTATGCATGAAATCACCCAAGCTTCCAATCATTAAGCTGCTCCCTAACTTTTCTAATCACTGATTTTAATGCAGTTAAACCCACATACCATACATCTGATAAGATACGTTTGCATGTTACTACACGGAACTGTCTGTCAGTTGGACCTTGCTGCTGAGGGTATGGTGCTGTTTGTTGGTACGTAGCAGTGTTCAGCTGGGAGATGTTTCATGCTGATCCCAAGCAGCCACTTCCTCAAGAGCACTGGAATTCCAACTGAATGATTTTAAATCCAATTTAACTGCTCACAGTGTATGTACAAAACTATCCCCAAGGTCTTTCCAAACTGCCCTGTGGTTATGCCCCAAAATATATTTCATGTACCATGTGTAATTCAAATATGCCCGAAAGGACTCAGAGACCAAGAACTGAGTTCTGATTAAAATAATTCCTTGGGGGAATGTTTGTTGCTAAGAAGTGACTGAATACCATAGAGATTAATAATCCCAGTGCAAGATATTTTTCCATGCTCTTTCATTCCAGTCATTTATTTAGAACATATGCCAGCAAGCATTAATGTTTAAAAAAAACGTCCTCCCACATCCATGTAAAATGTTCTAGTAAGAAGGGCCCAAGGTTATACTAAGTGTAGTCTTCCGACAGTGCAGTTAGGTACATTGACACCACTGGTCTTCTTCCCTTCTTTCCTCCCCCATGTGTCCTCTACCAAGAGTGCAAATTTTTTCCCAAATGCCCTTACAGATGGACCTTAGAACACTCAAGCTTTTAGTCTTGGCTTTATAGCCTGGGAAGAGGGAGAAGGGGGTTTCTGTGGTATAATTTACCTGGATTATTTTACATAACTGCATTAGGATGGGATGAATGCATCCTAGGAACGCCTCCTTTGCTTTCAAGTTTAGGTGACTGGCACAGGCACGGGCATGTGAAGCTAGGAAGGATGAATCCCAACATGTTCTTCAGATGGTTCATGCGTGCTTGTTTTGGGGGGTGGGTGCCTGCATGTCTACTGTGTGACCGTGTTTTTTCCCTACTAACGCAAAATTATAGTGGGGGATATGGGGACAGCATCCTGTGTTCTGAGTGTCTCAGCTGACACCAGTACTGAAAGGCACTGCGTTTCAAGAGCTGGTCTTATTTAGGGACCTGTGTGGTGCCCCACTTCCACTACTGTTTCTACACCGCTCCCCCTGCCCCTTCCTTTCCTCAGTGAAAGGACTGCAGTTCTGCTTGCGCATTAAGAAAGAGAAAACGCATCACAGACTATACCAACCCTGCAACAAAATAAAGCAAACTTTGCTGGCTCATTGCTGTTTCTATTGCTCCTTTGACTGTACATAACTACAGCCAGAGCAACTGTGTAATTTGACCCTTTTTGACAACAAAAGGAAGGAAGAACTGAAATGTGGTTTCATTGAAACATAAAGATTACAAATGAAATGAGACACTTTGTACAACTGTGCAGAGAAAGCAGCTCTTAAAATTACAATGACAATCCCTGAGTCAGATTGAGTACTTGGGTGATTGTTTTAATTAGGACTGACATACATTTGTTTCTAGATGTTTCAGCAAGTAGGGAAGAAGGGAGATCTTGGCAGAAAGTGTATGTATCAGGAGGCACCTGATGCTATTGAGCCTGAAGCAAACCTCCCCCAAACTCTTCAGGATGTCATTGAAATACACAGATGTAATTATCTGAAGTTCCTTAAGGAATTGATGTCGCAGTAATTAGACGACTCATTACATCAAGAAATAAGGAAATAAGACTGACAGAGATATAAATGAGCACACTGATAATTTAGCAATATCTGAACAAACAGGATTATAAGAACCGGCTTTCTGAGAGGAGAAACACCTAGGAGAGAATCAGCAAACCCAGGCTCGCTTTTCTCAGTCCATCCAAGTTACAGATACAATAAAGAAAAAGAGGTCAAACAGCAAACACCCTCACTATCTAGCCTAGACTTTCACTCAGCAGCTTGCTCCCCAGGCCTCCATCCTCTCCAGCCTCTGTCAAATGCCGTTCAGCAGTACCTTTTCCCACACAAAGGGTAACGTGTGAGACCTCAAGAAACAGACTTCGTCTTGTCCTCCCAGCCACGTCAACAGAGATTTCAGCTAACTTTGAATGAGGGCTTCAAGTCACTCACACTGACACCCTGCCTCAAATGAAGATGTCCATGGAGTATGCTTACTGTAATGTGGAAGTGACTCTTCCACTCTGCAGTTACTTTGTTGAGCTCTGCGTATACTACTTGCTGGAACTTCTAGTGTACTGTTTCAGACTCCAGAAATTGTCCTGGTTAATATTCTAATATTAATTCTAACATCTGCTTTAAGTAAAATATTAAACAAATGTTTTCCCCAGGGAAACTTTGGCAGTAATGAGAGGCAGAGAGGTATTGTTTACATGTCAGTAAATATTTTGAGAGTTATGGTGAAGCTAAACTTTAAGAACCAGCATCCTTCTTATAGAAGGAAACCTTAACCATGTACGCAGTGCATCCAGACAGGACTTTTTTTTATAGCCATAATTGATGTGGTGCTGAACAAGTTTTGAACAATAGATACCAGCACATGCTACATCTTTGCCATTTCTCTGCCCTTTCAGAGAAGGAACTGTCTGAGTGAAACAATTTTGGTGCTCCTCTCAGAACTTAGCCTGCTTTGTTGAGCCTCTGTGCAGTTTATTTGACTTATCTTCAGGTTCACTCTTACAATACAATCCTCAGCTGCCCTTTTGAGTCTCCAGTTGCATGACAATACTCTTCATCTTTGCCATTTCTGATCACAGATCCTCACTTTTTCCATCCTTTGCCTGTGAAGAGTTGTCAGCAACTTTGCTGAGGACTCTTGCATCACCCTTCAGCTCTGCAGGGTGAGAAGATGCCAACTGGGCCTGGATAGCTCAGGGCCTTACGGTGTGGAAAGGTTTGGTGACGTCACTAACCTGAAGCCAAACTTACTTGGTCATAAGCGACCAGAAGTAATTTCTGAAACCTTCTTGTCAGCCATACATAAATGGAAACTAAAGACAACAAAGTTGGGTTTGGTTATGGAGTTTTGGGGTTTTGGTTTTGTGTCGTTTTCTTTCTTAATAGAGCATGTCCTGTGAAAGACTTCTTGGAAATTTTTCAACAAATCACTTCCCCTCCCCTTGCTAAAAAAAAGGAAGTGCCTTAATTGGAGGGAGGGGTGAGAATTTTCATACTGATGTTCTTCCTTTTTCTGCCTTTTGCTTTTCCCCACACGAGTCAGGTTCCAGTTTTTGGCAGTAAAAATGAAAAACAAACAAAAACCCCCAACCACTAAGCAGAGAGACGGAAAACTTTTTGGGAAACAAGAATGATGCCGTGGGACGGTAGCAACCAGCCGTCCTGAGCAGCAGCTGAACACAGCTCATCCCAAGGTGAGATGAGCTGCTGCCTGCTCTCCCATCCACCTTGCTGGTGTCGTGTCGCCGCTCCTGTGCCTCGTGCCAGAGCCAGCAAAAACTCCATCATCCCCAGGCTCTGAACACTGCCTTCCCTGGGAAAAGGAACACTGATCACCCGCGAGGTGAAGACCTGTTGCCATTCAGCAGCTGCCGTTTCTGAGCAGGAATTCGGGCTGAACCGGCCCCTCAGAGCTCAGAGCTGAGCTCTCCCTCGGAGGTGCACTGTGGAAGGAGTGTGAGGGAGTTTGCACAGCTGCTGCCGGTCCTGTGAAGGCCTGACCCAGGAGCCAGAAAACCAGTCAATTAGAGGCTTGTCATTGACTCCAATGGGCTGCAAATGAGCTCCAGAGTGAATAAAGAGTTTCAGTTCCTGGAGCTGCTCATCTGGCACCTTTCACCAGAAAGGGGCCAATTTTACAGTTTTAAGTAAATAAAGTTTAAGGTAAACAAAGCTGTTTTTCACAAAAACTCTGGATTCTTTCTGTGTGAAGAAGTGGAAGCTGCTATTGCTTCAGAGGAAAACTGACAGCTAAAAGGAGCAAAAGAAAAGGCTTGTGAATGAAGAAAGCTGTATGGCACACTGCAACTCTCCTAAATCATGCAAGGCAGCCTCCTGCAGTAATACCTGAGCTAACTCCAGATCTGAGAAGCGTTATAGCCCTGGCAGCACGGCACCCTGCCGGAGCCACGTGGCCCGTACCTAACGCAGTTATGCTGCTTCTAGGACACAAGGTAGTATCTATACAGTGCTTTACTGTGCTGATGTGACCAGCCGTTGGTCATTAATGCCCCACAGATACCTAACATCATGTCTTTGTGCTTGCTGGCACACGCACCTGCCCCAGTTTGATGCCACACTTTAAAAATCTAAATCTCTGTAAAATCCATACACAGGCACTAGATTGACTGAAGAATTCAGCAAATAGGCATCTGAGCAGCTGAAGCGTTTTTTTTGGCGGTTTTTTTTTTTTCTTTATTTTATACTGAAGCAAAATGGTGCACTAATTTCATTAAATCAGCCTAAAATCCCTTTTTTGGGTTACAGTGACACCAAATATACAGCCTAGTTTGAAGAACCACATTCCTGCACTTGAACTGTGCAGAGTAGAATGACAGGTATCGTGATTTCTTTGGGACATTTCTCACATGCTGGTTGAGATTCCATCGTAAGAAAGGTGCAAAAGGGAGCTATAATTAACCTTTTGGAAGTTTGTGACATTTTTGCAAGGAGATAACAATTTCCCCTTGGTCATGTTGCAGTATGTGAAGTATTTAGTAAATAGTCTGGAATGAGACTTGTTCAAAGATTTTAATTACTTAACTTCTACTGTTTTAAGAACTATTCCTAAACTGTTGTAATAGTACAAGCTAAAGGGATTTTGGATATACCGACTTCCTTTTTTTTTTTTCATTCCCTTCCCCTCACCCCATTCATTCTCCCTTTTCTGGCCAGAAAACCTCCAACTCCAGAATTCCTCCAAAAACACAACTCCGGTAATAATCAGAATGTTGAATTTCTGACAAATGCCATCTGCTGATTTCTTTTTTTTTCTCCCCCAAAAGACAAGATTTTGGATACGGATAGTAAGTACTTTAGCTTCTTCTACTTTGTGATACCAAAATAATCACCATGGCAACTCTTTAAGGGCAGTCTTCCAAACAGATTTATTGTGAATGCAAGAACTCAACAGCACTCTCTAGCAAGAAACAAGGCAGCATCTATTGCAGGTTGTTTTGCTACAATGCATGAATGATGACTAATAGACACAGGCCTGTCTGTCTGAACTTTCTGAGTTATACCTAATAGACTAACCTGCCGTATTTATAGGTGGTGGAGGATGCAAGGTGGGGAGGGAGGGAGAAGCAATCAGTATTAAGCTTACACGGCTTACGTTGTAATTGCCTTTCCTGAATACATTTTGTGCAGCACCTGATGGCTGTAAGACAATACCAGAGAAACAGCACAAATACTATGACAATGATGCACTAGACTAGAAGGAGGTTGAATTTCTTTTGAGATAACTAATGAAGCTTTTGGCATATCGGTTTTCTCTTTTCCTTCCTTTCTTATTTCTTCTTTCTTGGCAAAACAATGAAAGTAAAGGAGATGATTGCCAAAACTATTCCTTGCCATACTGGAAATGAGGAGGAAAAAAAAGAAGAAACGAAAAGAAAGAAAAAAAAAAAGGTTGTTTTTTTTTTGCATGGCTGTGAGGAAGAGAGACCAGGACAACTGCTAAATTATTAATCCTAAGCAGTCAGTTAGTATTTTCCAGGTAGCTCCTTGTTGGCTCAGGTGTTGGTTGGAGTTAGCAGACATAATTTGTACATAAACCAGAATTTTGGAAACCAGCCAGCCTTGCTGTGTTATGTAGTTGTGTAAGAGGTTATATATGGTTCTTGCTTTGCATTTGGCAAATGGTTCTCACTTAAACATTCATTTAGCATGATTACTTAAGTGAACCATATAAGGCTATTCCTTGGAGCTGCAAAATTAACTTGTTATAGTGATGCACTATGCCAAAACCTAATTTAGGCTCTACTCAGGAATTTATAGCATTTATTTACCATGCCATTTGAATAAGGCAACTTTGCTGACAACTCTTAGCTGGCCACAACTTTTATATCACGCTGCATCTCATCTAGCACTCCCGAACATTTGTTTTTCTGTTATGCACTGTTACCCCATTCTTCTCCATGCAAAGCAAGATAAGAAACCCTGTACAGAAGCAAAAGCATGCTGAACCCTGTTAAAAGTTTCCTTTTCTGTGTGAATGAGGGGATGACTTGGATTTTTTTGGGGAGTTTTGCTTTAATTGAATTAAGCAGTGAAAGCAATAAGAAGGATCTTTCCCACCATCACCTCTGATTTGAGAAGATCAGGGACATGAAGCAGGAACTGGTTCTCTCCTTTTTGTCAATTCAGCTAAAAGAGAATGTTAAAAATATTGAAGGATCCCCTGCGTGCAGTGTCACGTTTGGAGATAATGTCCTGGGAAGTTATTTAATGTCTACCTACATTCTGCAGCAGGTACCCTTCCTCGGGTGTAAAATAGCCTGCAGGTTTTGTTTGTGGGCTTTCCCAGCCTCAACTACACTGCAAATTGTTTACAAAGTGAAACATGAGGCAAAGCAAATATACTGATTCAGTGAAGTAAGTTCTGCAATCACCAGAAACTCGTGAGTTTTCCTTGAAAGTAAAGAGTGCATAGTCAGGGGAAGGCATTGCTGTTGCCTTTTTTTCAGTCAGCCCAGAAGTTGGCTCGCTCACTTTTGTTCAAACAAGTGCTGGTGAATCCAGGAGAGCTCCCTCCAGCCAGGTCACTGTACTCCTCATTTGTCTCTGAGTGACTGAGATCAAAATCTGCCCTGCCGTCTCTTTTTACATCTCGTTTTCTGTGCAACCAGCCTTTGTGCAGAAAGCTCCCCGTGTCACTCTTCGGTGCTAGTTTCAGCTTTCTCCTCAATCCTAGTTCTTTTTCTCTTTAGCACCGTTACGATTTGAAAGTGCTCTTTCCTTTGTCCATTTTTTCAACAACAAGGAAAATAACGAAGGGAAAAGTTAATTTACGTCTCATCGTAGATACTAATTGCAGAATGCGTCGCCTTTCTTTTCTCCCTTTTCTCCCCTTCGCTGACGCACATGCTCTATAATAAGCTCTGTTACTTGGAGCCTGTAAGCCTCTATAGTAAGCTGAAACTGCTACTATATTTACTCACTTTCCACATTTAGACAAAGGCTATTTTTAACCGGAGTTCTATTTGCGGGGGCTGCCAACGTCACTTAATGTTCACATGCATCTTGGGCATCATATGCTTGTTATTTTTATTTACTGTGCCTGTGCCAGGTCTGCTTTTTTATGGGAAGAAAGAATGAGAATGCTTCTTCAGGCCAGTTCTTGAAAGCTCTTTTGTACAACAGCAGATAAACAGATAAGCAAAGAAAAAGCAACTCAGCGGTAGATTTGGCAAACCTGCTCTTTAATGGCTGGCATCTTTTCTCTCGTGGTCGAGTCGCAAAGCTGTGTTCTCAGTCCCCCTGCATTTGTTAAAGGTGAAGCTGTTTCAGAGGTACGTTAGTCATTCTGGTGTCTCCCGGAGGAGCCAGGAGTTTTGTTGTGTGGTGAGGGATGCAGGGATCAGGAAATTATGACGATTCCAGTACTGCTACCAGGCAGTTAAAATAGACAATGTGTAAATAACCGGTGCTTTTCCGATCCTTCTTGTTAATAGGTGCATGCTTTGGAATTTGAATGCAACAGATGTTATTTTCAGATAATTAGTTTGGATTTTCAGTGTAAGAGTCCCGTAAAAATGCTGGAAAATATTGCGCTGCAGCCTTAAATCAAGTCTGTAGGTTGGGGCCGGCACATACTGTGTTCTGAGGGGTTTCCCTGCCTTGCTCTAGTGACCTCAGCTTGACCTGAGGGAATTGCCCTTTACAGAGGTTAGAAACACTCCATTCAGCATGCTGACTCAGGACGCCTGATTCGTTTGACATTGCCATCATCATATGCCCAGGATTTTGAGATACCCACACGTTTTTTGTAGGGAACAGGTTATTCTCTGCACACATAGCAACACCTTTGCACCAAAGAATGAATTCCTAGAAAGGAGTGAAGTTAGGGAGCAATCACCTAACACTGTGCTGTCAGCATGCCCAACTGGAAAGTTTTAGCAGGAAGCTAAGTTAAGGAGGAAAGCTGAAATGGAACCTCCTAGAAGTGGATTTGGTTTAAGTTTGAAATGTTTTGGAAAGCTTACAGAGGTTTTTTTTACCTCTCTCTGTACTTCCTACTCTTAACACTAATTCCCTTTTCAGACTGATTTCAACATGAGAGAGACTGAATAAGCTTCACACAAGTCAAAATTTCTATATACTTACCACAACAGAATCAAATCTTTTACATTTTCCTGTTACTCATTTTCCCAGTGCTGTTTCTTTCCCCACTACAGTGAAAGCCTTAATTTTCTTTATGAGAAAAAGCAAACTTCTGGTCATCTGTAAAGTGAGGTCTGGGTTTTAAAATCAAAACTGCTGTTTTTACAAAAGTGCCTCCAAAGCTGGGCAGTGAAATCTCCACTAAGTCGCAGGGGTTGAGACAGTCACTGAGAACTGCACATGCTTAATGCTCTATAGCTTAATCTATTTACTCAGGTGAATAAACATGAATGAATCTACATACCTGTCTTTAGATGCTTTTATTTAAAAACATGTCATCCTGATGATATTAGCCTATGTGGGATTCCTTCCATGTGAAATCATGTTTCTACCACTAGCTGATGCATAGTTTTTGATGATTTAGGAACTACAAACTGAAACTGAAAGCCAGGGAAAGGGAAGTGTGTCTGAAAAAAACCCCATAATTGTGTACCTTTCATTATAAACTGTCATGTAAAAAGCTTGTCTTTTCCAGTCTCCCCCCTTCCAGTTCCTCCTAGGCCTTAGATCTCCCAGTAGAGAATAAAATGCATTTGGGACCCAAGGGTCACCCCAGGCCAGCACAGTGCATAGCATGTGTGTGACTCTCTTGCTCTTGGCATGGCTCACACCTGGCACGGTAGGCAGGCTAGCTACCGACGTTCCTTATCGAGCTGAGGAGTCCTGATTTAATTATTTTGTTATAACTTCTGGTCCTTTGATAGAAGCGTAACTGCAAACACTGTCCCGTGTGTAACGTCTCTGATATCCACTGCCATGTGACAGCTAAAGTTGTACATAAACATCCTTTTGGAGGCTGAACCCATCTTCCCTTTGTCATGCCACAAGCATGTGATATGCACATGGCTCACCAGTGACACACAGCCGTACGTATCAGGAGCAGAGGTGAGCTCATTTATATTTTCAAGGTAAGTCCAACATTTACCTTATACTGATCAGGAACAAGTATATCAAACCCATGGCTCATGAACAGAGCCATTTTTATTTCCTGTCACAAGTTACAAGTAGCAGTAACTGTGCATCAGCTGCACTGGCATAATTTTCAGCCATCTCCTGCAAAGGGGCTTTCTCCAACATTTTTACTGCAGTGTCCAGGCATGTTTTTGTAGCATATGCAAAGACGTGTTTATGCATATATGAATGGTTCTTTTCCTGTCAGTTCTCCACGAGGGGAAGGGTGGGCATGACGGACTCTGTAGGGTTGTCATGGTTTAACCCCAGCAGGCAACTTAGCACACCACAGCCACTTGCTCACATTCCCCCAGTGGGATGAGCGCGAGAATCGAAGGGGTGAAAGTGAGAAAACTCGTAGGTTGAATAAAGACAGTTTAACAGGTAAAGCAAAAGCTGTGCACAAGCAAAGCACAACAAGGAATTCATTCACCACTTCCCATCAGCAGGCAGGTGTTCAGGCATCTTCAGGAAAGCAGGGCTCCATCACATCTAACAGTGACTTGGGAAGACAAATGCCATTGCTTCAATTATCCCCCCCGCCCTTCTTCCCCCAGTTTACATGCTGAGCATGATGCCATACAGTATGGAATATCCCTTTGGTCAGTTGGGGTCAGCTGTCCCAACTGTGTCCCCTCCCAACTTCATGTGCACCCCCAGCCCACTCGCTGGTGGGGTGGGGTGAGAGGTAGAAAAGGCCTTGACTCTCTGTCAGCCCTGCTCAGCAGGAATGAAAACATCCATGTGTTATCAACAGGGTTTCCAGCACAAATCCACAACATAACCTCATACTGGATACTGTGAAGAACATTAACATTATCCCAGCCAAAACCAGCACAAAGGTTCAGGAAGCTCTGGTAACATGCTGTTGCTGCTCGGTGTGATACAATTTTCACTTTCCAACAAACAGCCGCAAATCTGTAATTTGTAAGTATTAGACTTACTCTGTGACTACAAATGGCAAGCAGGTTATTAAAAGGTAAAATAGACTCTTAAGAGAGTCTAAGCAGCCTGCTGCCAATATATCTGATTTTCTACAGTCGGAAATACTTGCACTAGACTGTGTCAGTAGAGGACTTACCAAAGGAAAGAGAACATTTTTTCATCTGAAGAGCTACTGTGGAGGGGAGGAAAAGGGTTAACTATTACAAAAGTTTAAGCTGACAGCCGGCCCTTGTGCTCTGCTGCTTTGCAGAGGTTTCCCTTTGATGGAAAGTATTTCAGTGACACAAGACACTGGAAGCTGAGGTAATACGCTTCAGCTGCAGGAACCTTGTGCTTGCCAGTGAAAGTCAATGAGTGAGCGAGTTCTGGGAACAGGGGTTGGCAGCTGCTGTCCCTCCTCACGCGTCGCTCAGGCACGAGAGCGTGCTGCAGGAGTGGCGAAGGGGATTGCACTGAGAAATGCCCCAGATCAGGACAAATTGGCATTGCTTACTTGTTGCTTCGATGAAGAGCCTTTCTGAGGTGCAATGAGCAGTCCCAGACATGGTTAGGTTATTCATTATGGAGAGCAGCACCAGGACAATGCTTATGGATCACTGCAGTCAAACTGAAGCCTTCAGAGCAGGTGTTGTACTGCCTTTCTCCTCTTCCCATCAATTCTTGAATGCACTAAATCTATATATGAGTATATTGCGGCTTAATGTGTGAGTTGTCAGGAGACGATACTTAAAACCTGTAGCACCAGTTCCATTTCATGTGACCGATCAAACCAGTCTTGTCAACAACATCCTTTGCTGTAAAAAGAGCATTTCACATTAACTCTTAATATCAAATGATTTCTACAATAGCCTGCACTGTTCAAAACTTTCATTATGGCTGCCCAGAACACACCGAGGCCCAGAGCCCCAGAACTGAGCCATAGTCCTGAAAGCAGACAGATGCTACCTACCTTTTGTAAGCTGTAAGCCTGTGCCGTTTGCGCAGTGTAAGGAGCGTTGCTGGCGGTACAGGAATATGCATACACACAATTCACCCTTGGTGCTCTGGTATGTCTGGATACACAGAGATTTTGCAGTGGTGTGGGAGTTGTAAGACATCTTTTCCCCCAGATAATCTCTTAATAACTAAAAAAAACCCAAAAAAACCCAAATTAACTTATTTTCATCCAAAAAAAAGAAGAGATGAAATTATCAGTAGGCATACCAACAGACTGGAAATTTTCGTTAGATACATCTACAGCCACCAAAATTCCTGGAATCTTTGAAAGTAGTGGAATCAGCTTTTCTTTTTCTATTTAATTCCCCATGTTTGGTGGCTTTGAGGAAGCACTGCAGTCCAGGCATGTGAATTCAGAAGCCATTTCACTCAGGGACAATAAGCAGTGCTTTTTCAGTTGTTGTTGCACCATATTACATATGGCAACACCTCCAGGAGACACAACTGGGGAAAAACGTTATTTTTAAAAAGACATTTTCAGCTTATTCTAAGTACTCTGTTTCAGTGGGTTTAGAGATGGGTTTTAATTAGAGATGGCCTTATTTAAAATAGATCCAGATTTCACATATCACACAAATGAAAGCGTTTGGGACCTGAGGTTAGCATGTTCTAAAGAAAGAGACTATTTGTACTGTTTGGATTTGGACCTAGTTTGGAATATGCATGAACATTTGGATCTAGGCTTACAGGCAGGGTAAGGCAGCATGAGCTGCCTGGAAGGAAGTTGTGAATCAGGCCCTTCGTTTCCAGGCATTTCCAGGCATTGCTTTTCTTCAGAGAGAGAGCGAGCGAGTTGGCGTTCAGCCCTCAGTCTTCATTCAAACCAAATTCCAGTTGCAATATTGCCAACCCTTAGTGTTAAAAATCAGGAGATTAAAATAAATAAATAAATAAATGTTGTGTATTTCTGCATGCCGTCTGGTGTTTGAGACTTAATATGGCTTATGTTTTTGGGCTTTTCTCATCAACCAGAAGACAGCAACTCTGGGGGTAAGAGGTTGAGGGCAGAATGAGATTTTCAGAAAACATTTGACTCCAAAAGCAGCGCTTGAATTGAAATCCCAAGTATTAGGAGTTCCACACTAAAATCCCATGAGTCAGAACGCATTACCATATAAGCTTGTGGGAATTTTGTTGAATAAGAGTTGTGTGAGGATGCCACAAATAATTTCTATTCCGTGCTACTGAACATGCTCTCAATAACAGCTAAAAAATTCATTTTCAAGCATTAGAAGCTTCACAAACAGCTTTTATTATTCTTTGAGTTGGCTTTTATAGACATCTGCCAGAAAATATACTGCGTTTCAGTGTCCCCAGTATATGGGGTTCTCTGGATGCCACGTGTCTGTCCCCTGCAATAGGCTATAGCATAGGAATGAGCAAGGATAAATGAGGACATTTGTTATAGTCTATGAATCCATCCAGCCCAAATCTCCTGATACATAAACACCACCAGATCCAAACATCTTGTCACATCTGTTTCGTACACCAAACAGCTGGGTGCACAGATGCTTTGGTCTACTAGAGCATCTTAGGCTGAGTGCATTCTTCTGCAGGCTTAGTTATTTGTTTTAATTGGTTTTGATGATTTGACTTAAATCGCTTCTGATGTTGCTGGAGTACGGGTACTTTGTGGCTGATTGTGACAGCTGCCACAAGCGCATGAGAGGCGACATCAGTAACCTAAAACTTCTGGGTGAGAGATCACCATGAGCAGGCCCTGAACTTAAGGACACTGGCTTTGGAAGCAGGAATGTTTGCTCTCTGAGCTAGAAAAGACACACATGGAGCTTCTGGGAAAAGAAGTGAAAATTAGTTAAATACCATATCTCTCTGTATAAATTTTGTATAGACATACCTATACACACACACACACAATTACATATATATATGCATATATATATATATGTATGTAATTATCATGAATTGTCATGAATGCATACATATATGTATTTATCATGAATGACAGAGCTCTTGTTGATTTCTCCCTGCTCTTCTTCTCTAAACCCATTCTGTCTGTCATTATCATATCATATCATATCATATCATATCATATCATATCATATCGTATCGTATCGTATCGTATCGTATCGTATCATATCATATCATATCATACCATATCATACCATATCATATCATAATTTACTTTCAAAGCTGTTCAAAGGCAGGATCAGGTCTCTCTCTCACCCACATGGTTAAACAGCCAGCATGCCTATGAGGACTGTAAATAATAGATAGCATTTCTTCTGAGAGGGGATACGCCCAGCGGCTCAGACATTCCCCATGCTACTCAATCTTTTCATGATCTGTTTCGGACTCACGGGGAGGAGCTCTTTTGCAAACGGCACCTCACTGAGCACCTGGCATGTGTGTCGGTGCTTTCAGTGGAAGTATTGAACCAGTCCAATGTTCCTCAGCTAACAAAAGCAGACACAATCACAGACCAAGATGGTCTGGCTTATGGCCAACTTTAATTAATTAAGTTCTACCAAGCATCACACATTTACCTCTAAAAAAATATTCTGTTTCTATTAAATGAAAATCTTCTGGGAAAATGAGTCACCAAATCCCTGTCCTAATCAAACCTAATCCCAGTTTCTCACAGTGCAGGACAATACCCCCTAACTGCTGTTTCAACCTCGGGCTCTTCTGCACAGTGCTGAACTGTGCAGCCTGCACTGTCTGCACTGCTGTCACCCACAGAATGCTTCCCGATGGCCTTGCCTTTGGGCCATCCGTATGCAGACTGCCTGTTGCACACGGGTCAGGAGCCCAGGGGCTTCCTTGTCCACGCCCTCCATCCCATCTTTGTTCTCTGTATCTCTTCGGGAAGCTTCATCCTTGAGGATGTACCACACAAGTCTTCTGTGCCATAAGCACCTACACAGAAATGACCCAGCTGGCACAGACCCTTGCGAGGTTTCCTGGGGGCTCTGGAACATGTGAACACTTCTTTGCTCATTTGACATGTTTATTTTAAAATCTATAAAATGTAGAGGAAGGGGATAATGCCAGTAGGGGAGGAATTTTCCGTAACCAGTGGATCAGGGAAAGTGCTTTGTGTCTTATCTCTAGTAAACAGGCAGAGGGGAATCCTGGTGTCACCGGGGGGATGTTGGCTCACCTCTAGTCATTCTATATGCACCATGACATTTGCTAAGTCAGACTTGTCTCATGTCTCTGAGCACTTTCCACGAGGCACCAAATTACTCACTTTACTCTCCCGGGAACACCTCCCTGTCATCCATCCTGTGCTACAGCCATACTGCGTCACGAGTCACTTAAGATTAATTACAATCGCTCCACTTTTACTGAACCTTGGAGAATCGGGTATCGCTCCTCCTCCCCGCGCCTTGCTGTGGTAGGGAATTCACACCTTCTGAGTCCAGCACAGCTATCCAATAATCTTTGAAGTTACCCGCAGCTCTTTATAGCTTTGAGATCTTTGTAACATACAACTGAATTTTCCTTTGACTAAATTTTTCATTAAACCCATTTTCTTGATCTCTGACCCAAACCATGGGGAAAAAACCCAATAATCAGTATTGTTTCACTCAGTGCCAGAACTTGCACGAGTAAATCGAGCGTGATGTTGTCCCTTGATGTAAACGTCTGAAAACTACCCTTGCATTCAGCACTGCTTGCATAATGCTTTTATTTTAAACATCCAACAGTGCAACCACCCAATTGTTGAGCTCACGGTGTGAACGGAGCTTGTACTATGCCACCGAATTAGAAAGGCTGACAAACATTTTTGCCTCAGGTAAATAATTTGCAACGGGAAATGTATTCCCTGAATGTAGGGTTTGGTTTTTTTTTCTGCTCAAGGAATTTCTCTGGGAAAGTTGCTGTTTCTTGGAGAAGGTTGTAATAACAGCTAAAATTAACAAAATAGGCGTTGCTACAGGCATTGCCAATAATATTCCAGGAAACTAATTAAACCCCCTCAAACTATGCATATCTGTGCATGTGAGATCACAGTTTGATTTTCTCCCATTGCTCAGGGTAGTTAACCTCCATCACCTGAATAATCATGCAAATCAAAGAGGAGCCTTGCAAGAGTGTTAGTAAAATGTCTTGGATCTGCTCAGACATTGTAGGCTTTTCTTTATCCTTAGAAGGGCTGTATTTTGTAAGGCTGGGATTGTGTTAAATGGCAAAATTTCTACTTCGCAGGGGGTTGAGTGCCAAATAAAGGTAATGCACAAGTATGAATGTTTGCTATTTCCCGCTGTGGAAAGAAGATGACTGCATTTGCAGTGCTGGAGGTTCAGATGGGAATGGCAGAGAACGTATGGTTGATATTATATATTACCATTTTGTGTCAAGGATTTGGAATGCTATTTCATGGGTGATGGGGTGGGCAGGAGGGTGAAGATAGAAGAGTGTTAATAAACAACCTTATTGCTTCCTACTTCTTGTAATTTGTTTGCTTCTTTTACAGAAGAAATCCTCTTCGTACCTTATGTCAATCATAGCTGAGAATATGAACCCTTTTTCATGTGAATAAATGAATGTGAATGTATGTGAATAAAGTAACGTGCCATTTCCTATCTGGAAATTATGCATACAGTTCATATGGTGAAAATCCATTTTCTCCTTAAGCCCACACTGGTGTTTCAAATGCTGATGTTCTTGTGGAAGCGAGGAAAAAAATTTGCTGGTTGGAGTTGGCTTAAAGGAAAACAGTCAAGATTTGCAAGACCATCATTTGGATTGAGCAAAGTCCTTTTCCTTTTTCCTCCATAGTTGTATTCAAACAGCCTGTCAGTTTTTAGCCTTCTTTCGAAAGTAACAGTCAACAGTCAGAGCTCTGCCATGCCCAGGGACCAGCAGCTCCGTGCCGTCTGTTGGCCGGGACAGAAACAAACCTGGGGCTGGTACAAGTGTGAAAATTCTCAGTAGGGAAGCAGCTGTGTTTTGATCCTCCCAGAGCATCTTGGAAGCTAGCAAGGGGAATGATAATTATGAAGACGATATTATAATATTCACATTTAAATATATAGGTTTTATAGTTGGTCCCTTGTCAAGATGCATTGGCTTAGGCACAAAAGGTCGTGTGTGCGCTAGCTGTGTGTACTTTGCCCCGTGCCACAGCATATATGTGACTCACATGGATTGCAAATGAATATAGATGTGGCAAAATAAATGTCCAGAATAGGGCTTGGGGGAAAGTCTGTTTCCCTTTTCCTTGGTAAGAGCCACAGTTTCATCAAAATTCAGTGAGTCCCTACCGTTTCTGATGCTGTGGAGCACCTTGGAGCCTGCTACTACATGGAGGATTGTTCTGAGCATAGCTGCAAAACCCAGTATTTTTGCAAATGTTAGAAACATAAGCTATTCCCACAGACAACGTTGGGTTGGGATAACTGGGTTATAACTAGTAAGGTTCTCATATCTATCTCATATCTATCTCATATCCTTCGTATCAGGGAAATCGCACTGACTGCCAGCAGGGGATAGATGACATTTTGTAGGCACCATTGACTACTGGATCAGATTTTAGATAGCCACTTTATTTTATAAAGATTCAGGGCCTAGCCCACCTATTTAGAATGACAGTAAGGTTCATAGTTTCCCGTTGCAATGAACTAAATTGTGCATATGAGTTGCTATACATATGTCTATAAACAACACCTATCATGTGTACAACATTTTCACAGGCCACGAGTAAATGCGTGGTAGGGTCTACCTTGGAGGGGGTAGGGAAGAAGGGTGAACAAGAAGGGCTGATGCACCAACTCCTGCAAGGAGTAAGGGCTTCAGTAACTCCTAAGGAAACATTTCATACCATATCAACTCAATGAGTCTATGGCTACTTACAGGTCTGGCCCACTATTTCTCTCAGTTTGATTTTCCTTTCTTTTCCCGGGATTTTACAGTATGTTAGTTTTCGGTGCTTGAATTTTTACACCTGTTGTTTGTACGCGGAGTATTAACACAATACTCCAGGATGCGTCTGACTTTAAAAGTTTGTGTTGCCATTAAGCTATTTTCCTTTCTTTTTGTGAGAGACGGACAATTAAAAACATTCCCACTATTTGTAAATTCTCCTTGTGAGGAACACAGCAGATTGCCTGGATCTTCTGCTTGTTGTTCTGGCTTCAGTTTCAGAACTGAATGCACTCCTTCTGCTCCGTCTGTTTGAGTTTTGACAATGCAAAGGATGAAGCTGGAGGAAGTCCCATATATAAGCGAGGTCTATGCTTCTGCTTTATCTCATTTTTAATTGAATTTCAATTGGATTCTGCTTGCTTTAAAGTAATTCAGTGCAGGAGGATACAGAGTTTAGTACACTTTCTGCAAGTACAAGTTCTCTCCAGTCATGAAAAGCTAACACATAATGGGCATTGTATTTAAGCACAGCTGATGTTTTCAACTAGTACCCTTTCCCCCCAAAATCAGTTATTTTGCACACATTCAGTTGCTAAAATATATATACGAGTAGCTAAAAACTTCACTATTGAATGCGTTAGCATACATTTTTCCTCTTAATTAACTGCATGTTAATTATTCATCAAGCAGAAAAGAAACTAGTGCATTTCCTTCAGTTGACTATGCAGTGTGCTTTTGTAACATGCCCTCTTTTTCTTGGACAAAGGAACAAATCCTCACTCGGTTGATGTATGTAGCTGTTTCCCTTCACTGCAATGTCTCACTTAAAGCCTTTTCTTTCAACTGGATTTTCTTTACAAATTTCTCACTTGACATTGTCTTCTCAGCCTGGCTTTTTCTTGTTCCCTTTCAGCATTTTTGAGGTCCCTTTTATTTTGCAAGAGGATCATGCCGATAAGGCCAGTGCTGCAGTAAGTTCTTCTGTTGTCAAAAACAATTCCTATAAGCAAGCCTATCAACACAGACATGCTAACCTGTCTGTGTGGTGTCTTTCTGACATTTTATACAGACAAATTTACAAAAGCTGTCACTGTGTAATGAGTCTTCCTGTTATTAATTAAATATTAATAGCATTCTTTTGTAGCTTCATCTGTGTTCAGCATTTCTTATAAAACATTCTGCAATGTATTACAGGTGAAGCAAAGATCACCGATCTTCACAAATGATCAGCCTGATGTGTGAGTTTGCTTGTATAGCCCAGTTCCACATTTCTGCCTGTATTATGAAACCAACAAACTTTTATTAGCAAACAACTTTAATTGCTAAGAGCTGGTTCAAAGAACATATGTCATTATACACTCTTTTTATAAACAAAGCAGGCAAATGTAGAAAACTTTATAAGCTCATCTTGCAGCTTCTTTAAGTGTACAGCTTAACAGTTTGCAGGATTGAATACTATAAAAGAAATTAAAAATTCAATTAGAGCACAGCATTATGAGAGCACCAGAAATGAAGCTGTGTCGTGTTAACAGAAAAATTCTGCTGCTTTGGGGTGTTGTAACAGAGGGCACGCTATGCCGTCTGCCTGGGCAGGGACTCTGGGTGGACTACATGGGTGGACCTGTGAGTGAGAAGACAAGCTGTCTGCCTGGGAAATTCAGAATGCTCGCTCTGCTGGAAACACGTAAACTAAAATTTGTAACATGCAGTGAAAATTCATACCATATAATTAATTCATGCCATTTATAAGAATTACTAATAAAAAGCCCTGCAAATATTGTGCTACCAAGCCATGTCAGCTTAAGACTGAGACCAGATATGCTGACCTGGACAAACACTAGCAGTGAAAGAAAAGATAGTTCACCGTAGAAGCTTGGATTCAAGTGGAAGAAGGGGAAGGATCCATCTCCCCTAATCCGAGCCATGGAAAATAAGATGTCTGCTCTGAACCAGAATCTGAACCAGTCAATGGGAAGTGGGCGAAGGTCACACCTAGAGGGGTGACTCACCCAACCCTTGCAGAAGTGGTCCACGTGAGATGGGTCACCCTGCAGTGCTGCTGTTCCGTCCTCGGCAGCTGCAGAGGAGGCCTAGGCTGCCGGCTTTGGTGAAATGCCAAGCTTTCCCATGGTGAGCCCACAGGAAGATTCACCTGTCCTACGACCCAAGAATGCCATGGTGACTACCCCTTCCAGAGGCACAGTAGTTTTATTAGGCTCTAAATCTTTAATTTCAGGACTTGGACATCCTCAGGAAGGATATAAATTGTCGGTGAGTTTCTTTAGTGTTTGTGCACTGGTGTTTTAGCCTGTGGTCATCCATGTTTCAGGTGGAAGTTTGTACACAGGACACGTTCTGTCTATATGTCACTCATAGTTCTGGGCAGTTTTCTGCCTTCGGGCCCAGCTTATATCCCTGCACCAACTTCTAAACAGTTGCATTATTCAACCAAAAGAGAGAGTGTGCCAAGCTCTTTGGCGTAGTCCCGCTGACAGCGTCGTCCTTTCCCAGGACTGAGAAGGGCAGGGCTGGGCTACAATGGCCCATTCAGCCTCTTTGCTGCATGAGCCCTCGTGGCAATGCTGTCTGCACAAGAAGGAACAGCGAGAATGGCTTATCTCCACGCGGATCCCAGCCCGCCGTGCTTTTTAGGTTGGACAGATGGAAGCCCCATTGGATCTAGCTGTGGAGGGAGTACAGATTAATTGCTATCTGACTGTTGCAGAACGGTACCAATTTCACTTGCCTGGGAAGCGGTGCGTGTTCCAAGGCAAAGGAAGAATAACATTTGCCTGATGTTATTACTTCTCTTGTTCTGCTGACTGCAGGAGGAAGAAAGAGGCACGGTACTGCATGGAAGTCTGTTTCCCTGCTGAGGAGAAATAAAAGCACCTCATCCTGCAGGCATGTAATTTTGTTAGTCTGCTTTGCCAATTACCTGGTTTTAAAGCACTTTAAATTAGATTCAACTTAATTCTGTTTCACTTTCAGGTCATAATATTGTTTAGAAACCTTATGGAAACACAGACACAATACAAGTTCTCTGTGGTTAAAATAAAAGAGGGTTGATGCATCTTTGCTGCTCACTGCTGGCCCCTTTGCTTGGCTTCGGAGGAAACCCCACACATGGGCCCCGGGCACCTCTTAGTACCTCTGCCCCTCGTGCCCACCCTGTGACTCCACATGGTGGATGCAGTTGTTGGCATGTTATGGGACCCACTTCGGTGGCAGCAAAGATGTCTGAAGCCATAGCTTGAAATAGGGATGAGCCGTCAGTAAACATGAAGAGTGTGAGGCAGGAAGGGAGGTCTGTGCCTATCGCTGCTGCAGTGCTTGCTGAGCAGTGACAACAGCAGGTCTCGGATGGGATGTGCCAGGGGAAGGTATGTGTTGTCCCTGCTGTCTCCAAGGGATAGCTGTCGATATGGCAGTGACCGGCTGTGTCTGGCAGATGGGGTCCTGGAGTGAGAGTGAAGCTGCTCTGCTGTGCAGAATAGATATAAGGCATAGTGCTAGCAGCAGAGCAGAGAGAGAAGAGACCCAATTGTGTGAATTTCCCTGTCTCTGAGACCTCCCGGGTCAGCATCTATTGAAAACTGTGTTGCTTATTATTCTGGCTCCCAGGCTCCTTTTCTGACCGTCTTGAAGACATTGCTTTGCAACAGTAAAATAATATTTGCGCGGTACAGGATAAAATTTGAAACTCTCAGTTCTTCAGACAAACCCTAGTATTTTTTCAGAGCTTAGACAAAAGCTTGGGAGCATCTGTGTCTGTTTAGATTGATGGATGTGCGCAATTACTCCCTTGAAACTTATCCCGATATAAATGCAGTTATACCAACATAGAACTGGGGTAAAACCAGAATCGGGTCCCAGATAATTGTCTGAGTGTTGAAATTGTTACACACGGGTATGTAAGTCACACCAGTTTATTTTTACCATTATCTAATGCAATAAAGTATTTCTTTGAATTTTTCTCCTTGTAAAGGCATGTAATGTGCTTTGGTGAAGTTAATCATGTGCAGCCTCAGGTGACTACTGCTTGTATTTCTAGTTTATTTTCTAGCCTTCTTTTCATTCTCCCTTATTAATAGATGTGCTGAGGTTTCAGAGGAAGCTTAACTTTCTAGAAGCCATTTCTCTTCAACTAGCCGTGACACATGCCTGCCTGATGGATGTAGGGTACTCACTTTCTCTGCAGACGAGTATCTGATTTCATTGGGAGTCCTCGCTGACTCTACTCTTGCTGAGACAGCTGCTCATCTTTCTTTTTTTTTTTCTTCCCTGAGGAAGCACCATGTACTCACTCTAATTACAAATCCTGTGATCTGGCCATTCTTCAGCTTTTGCAGCCTGCCTGTGACTCTCCCTGTTGAGGTTTTAAAGATGACCTGGACACAGAACACCTGATCCCCCCCCTCAAATATTCCATTTCATTTATTGCTTAGTTTTGCACTGATCCCACTTTGGTGTCTTTTCTGGGGGCAGAGGGGTAAGAAAGGAAAACGTTATTTATTTCTAGTTGGATTTTAGGGCAAAGGGCCTGAGAAAGAAAAGATTTTAACTCCTTGGCTACCATTCTGTGTGCAAGGATGCAATACCCAATGCACGCTCTGTGGCTGGTCCTAACAGCTTCGCAGAGCCTCCTCATTTTTGATGGTGGGAGGAATTCAGTGGTTTTGATTCACGGGGTCTGAGTTCGATAGCTGCTGGTGGCAGTGGCGCACAATGGCTGTTGTAAATTGCTGCCCCATAGGCACCATGTTAAGGCCAAACACACAGAAGCAATTAGTGACTTTTCTGAGCAGTTACTGTTTGATAACTACTTCGATTAAAATTCTTAAATAAATCAGTGGCAAATACTACTGGAAATTCCATCCCAGCTAGGTTTAGATTATTAAAATAGTTATAAAGATTGATACAGATCTTCAGAGAAGCTCTACTGAGCCAGGGAACATGTTCAACCAGCGGTCTCCCTTGGTGTTGGGATGGGTACTAGCCTACACAACTGCACAGGGCACCTGACTCCTTACGTCAGCCTTTGTGGGCCCCTAAACTGATATTATAAAATACCTGAGCTTCGAGAATTATTGTCTTTGTGAATTATCATGTTCTAATCAACATATTTTTCTAAGTAAGTGGTGGCTCACAGAGTGTGTACAAATTTCCCACTGATTATAATTAGTGTACATAGAATCACAGAATGGTTTGGGTTGGGAGGGACCTTAAAGCCCATCTAGTTCCAACCCCCCTGCCATGGGCAGGGACACCCTCCACTAGACCAGGTTGCTCAAAGCCTCATCCAGCCTGGCCTTGAATACGCACATGCATTCTCTTCAAATACACAATCTGACCTATTGCATGGACATGGGCATTCCTATCTCTTTTGCTCCCCTCTATCTTTGTCTCTCAGTGATCGCATAAGCAGGCCATCTTGAAAGACTTAAGCTATAAACTTATTTTCTCTGCAACTCAGGGATTTCTCTGTAAGTCCAGTATTCACTGATATGGTTTAGTTTAATATGGTTTGTTTTCACCTCTACAAGATGACAGTATTTCTTACAGTATCTTCCTGCCATATGGAAACCAAAGCCCTTGATAAAGAAGATCCTCTTTCATGCTCTTACCTTGCCTGCATCCCTTTGAAATTTGAAGCCATTTCTTTGTTGAAACAAATTATTAATAGAGCAGAAACTCTTCAGAAGTTCTTTGGTTGGCCTTCTCCATAGCACAGAGTGAACCTTGGGGTGTTGTGCTGATCTGTCCTCTGAGTATTATTTCTGTAAGTGTTTGTTTTCCAGAAGACAGTGCTGACTGCCTACCTGAAGATATGCAGAAAAGCACAGTCCAAAGATAAGATCCACTCAGGTAGCTGAGAGCATCCCTGTTTCTCTTTTCTAAATTGTAGTGTTTACCATACAGCCTATATCGATATATTTTTTTAAAATCTCAGTCATGTGGCTGAATAGTTTGAAAGATGCATTAAAAATTGGGGTTTTCATCATCATTTTGGATAAACACCAGGCTCCTTAAACCAGATTCTGGTCTTGGCTGCTGCCATTTCACACTTTTCATCCCCTGGCGCTGTTCAGTCCTGGCAAAATCCTTTCTAACTGATAAAAACTTCTGATATGTATATATCTGGGAAAGGTGCTGTTTGATCCAGAAGTTTCCACAATCATGCTATTTGTCTAAGTCTTCAAAACAGCCTTGTGCAGATGCTGTACTCTTTGACCCCCATCTGTTAAGCAGGCATGGCACTCAGAGACATACAGTTGTAGTTAGTCCCTTAAGTAGCCTCATTAAATATGATTGTGTAATGTGGATGTTGTCTACCTAGCCTATAGTAAAGCCTTTGACACAGTTTCCCACAGCATTCTCCTGGAGAAACTGGCTGCTCCTGGCTTGGACAGGTACACTTTTCACTGGGTAAAAAACGGGCTGGGTGGCCAGGCCCAAAGAGCTGTGGTGAATGGAGTTAAACCCAGCTGGTGGCCGGTCACAAGTGGGGTTCCCCAGGGCTCAGTACTGGGACCAGTTCTGTTTAACATCTTTATCGATGATCTGGACGAGGGGATCCTCATGAGTAAGTTTGCAGATGACACCAAGTTGGGCGGGAGTGTTGATGTGCCTGAGGGTAGGAAGGCTCTGCATAGGGATCTGGACAGGCTGGATCGATGGGCCGAGGCCAGATGTACGAGGTTCAACAGGGCCAAGTGCTGGGTCCTGCACTTGGGCCACAACAACCCCCTGCAATGCTACAGGCCTGGGGAAGAGCTGCTGGAAAGCTGCCTGGTGGAAAAGGACCTGGGGGTGTTGATCAACAGTTGGCTGTACCTGAGCTGACAGTGTGCCCAGGTGGCCAAAAAGACCAACGACATCCTCGCTTATACCAGGAACAGTGTGGCCAGCAGGACTAGGGCAGTGATTGTCCCCCTGTGCTGGGCACTGATGAGGCCGCACCTCGACTCCTGTGTTCAGCTTTGGGCCCCTCACTACAAGACAGACATTGAGGTGCTGGAGCGTGTCCAGAGAAGGGCAGCGGAGCTGGGGAAGGGTCTGGAGCACAAGTCCTGTGAAGAGCAGCTGAGGGAGCTGGGGGTGTTTAGCCTGGAGAAGGGGAGGCTGAGGGAAGACCTTATCGCTCTCTACAACTGCCTGAAAGGAGGTTGTAGCCAGGTGGGTGTTGGTCTCTTTTCCCAGGTAACAAGCAATAGCACACGAGGAAATGGCCTCAAGATGCACCAGGGGAGGTTTAGATTGGATATTAGGAAGAATTTCTTCACTGAAAGGGTTGTCAGGCATTGGAACAGGCTGCCCAGGGAGGTGGTTGAGTCACCATCCCTGGAGGTATTTAAAGGATGTGGTGCTCAGGGACATGGTTTAGTGGTGGACTGGACAGCGTCAGGTTAACAGCTGGACTCAAAGATCTTAAAGGTCTTTTCCAACTTAAATCATTCTGTGTGATTACATGATTCTGTAATATAAATCAATGAGCAAAAATCAAATTACTTGAGTGAAATCCTGATCTCACTGAAGTCTGCAACAAAACTCCTTCTTTAGCAAAACTTCTTTATTTATTTTGGACCTGGATCTTTATTTTGCCACTTTGGATTTTCAAGGAAGCTTTTTGCATTGACATAACTATCAAAAGCAAGTACTGTGTCAAGAAAAGTGATGGCTTTGAATGGTGGGTGACATGATTACAATTTCTGCCTCATTATGTGAAGTTCACTTTGGGTTTGCAAAGCATTCCACAAGTCTCAGTTAAATCCCACCCTAAGAGAAATACCGATGTACATTTTTAAATGTGCATATCCTTCCACAGTGAGCATAATAATTCTTCCAGAAAACCAGAGAGAGATACAGCATAGGACACAAAAGGATCCTCCAAGACTAGAGTAAATAGGGGCTGTAAACTGTCATACATTAGTTTTCCCCATTATTGTTTTTGATGCCTTTGTGTCTGAACGCAGAAGCACTGCAAAAATCCACTAAGTTTTCCTTTGCACTTTGCTGCTGCTCTCTGGTAGCGTAACAAGCGAACACAAAGGGGAGCATTTGAGAATACTCCCAGATGTTCGGCTTGCTGAAGCACTGCACATGTGCCGGCTGTATTTGGTATTTTTAGATTTCTCTGAGATCCAAAACACTATCAAACCCCAACAGCTTTTTCTCTCTGAATCTTCAATCCATGCTGAGCTGCACTCATTTGTACTGTACGATGCCAAAGCAGGGGCTGAATAATCAGATACCCTGGCACTTTGATACATTTTCTGAAACTACAGAGAAAAAAATTGGGCTTAGGAATGCATTCTTTAGCTCCTCTGGTAACATCTTTAGCCAGCAATAGTTTCCCTAACCTGTTAGGGGGTTAAAAAGAAAGAAAAAAAAGCCCTCTTAACCACATTCTTCTTCCTCATAAGCCACATACAAATTTTTCTACTCCTCCTGCTCTGATTCCCCAACACCTCCCCCCTGCACCCCACCACTCTCTCTCCTCTCATGTAAGGTATAAAAAAAATAGAGTGTTTCTCCTGGGCACCACGAGGAGGTTGAACTAGAAAGCTTGTCTGCAGCACATTCTGAGATGACACCTGTTTCCTATTTAGAGCTGATTCCGAATTTCACCAGATACCGCTGTTACTCAAATCTGATTAATGCACTAATATAAATTATTATATTTAATAATAAGATGCAGGGAAAGATTCTGCATCTCCTTTCATCTTTCCCATGCTCTCATCCTGCCCTTTCCTCCCTCGCAGGACTTCTCCGTCAGGCTTTCGTCTCGCCCGACTATGACACGACATCTCCTTCCACCTCAGCTCCTGATCTCCGTTATTAAGCACACGGCGATGCTCGTTTTCGACGCCGCTCTCCGTGAGCATTAAATAGCTGCTTGGATCACCTTGTTGTATCGCTAGTAAATGCACAGTGCCCCCGGGAAAACAGTTACAGCTTTGGGGAGCCTGCAGTTAACGTAGTCAAAATGTAAACTGGCAACTGGGAGCATTAGCAAGGAGAGGTTCCTCCCCGACGCGCAGGCCTCCTGAACCAGCACGGGAGGTGTTTTCTCTGCTATTTCCAGCTTTGGTGTGAGGAGTCTCCTGAGCTATTTTTATAAGAGATTTTTTTTTTTTAAAACCTCTGCGTGTCCCTCCTGTACGCTCTGTGCTGGCTGCCCAAAAGCTGTCGAGTGATGAGCAGGAGGAGGGACCGTGGCCAGGGAGGTGGCGTGAGCCAGCAGGACATGTGACCCACGTGGAGTCAGTGTCACCGGGCAAAGCATGCCTTGGCAGGCCTGCCTGGTCACCGACCTCACACTGGCTCAAGCCACTTCTTGGTAAAAGGTTCCTTTCCAGGAAAGGTTTCTTCAGATCCAGGCTATCTGGGTGTTGCACTTCGATACCTTGTCAAATTGCTGCTGCCGCCGCGGCAAGTGCTATTTGGAAGGCAGGTACTCGCGCGCTGTTCCCTGTCCTAGCTAAATGTCGATAAGTAGGTCTCCTGGGCGTGCACCAGGACCGGGACTGCTGCTCCGCGCGATGCGGCACAGGTAGTGCGTCGCATTGCATCAGAGTTTATGAGCTGGAATGGCTTTAATGGAAAATGCCTAGTACAACAAAGAGTCTTAATTCACAAAAGGAGAGCTACAGGCTCATAAAATCCTAGAAAAATTTACATTTAAAGGAACCTTTGGAGGTCTCTAGTCCAAACTCCTGCTCCGACCAGGGCTAGCTTCAGTGTTAGATTAGGTTTGTCAGGGCTTCATCCCATCAAGTTCTGAAAACTTCCAGAGACAGGGATTACACACCCTCCCTGGACACATTTTCTCAAAATCAATGTGCAATTTTAAAATATATTTCAGGTCTTCAGGTTAAAGTAGGATATACTTTCTGCTCTTCTTGGAGAATCATGCGGGGCCTCAGCTGCAAGTGTTCAGGCCAGAAGTTACTCTTGTGACAAGAGCGAATGTACGTGGCTAAATTCCAGAGGGTTTTCCTGGAGCTTTTAGCACCAAGGTCAGAGGATTATAAAGTCACCCCTTATGAGTACAGTGTGAAAATATGCCCATGTAACAGAATCCAGCCTAGCTTTACCTCTTGGATACCCACCAGCCTCCTGTGTGAGGATCCAGCCACTGGATCTTTCACATGAATTTTTATAGAGTATGGACAGAGTCCAGGCAAATGCCCCTGTTTGTTTCCTCAACGTACTCCCTAACGCCCGCTTCTGAGACCTCATGGTTTGACTCCATAGCCCAGGCCCTAGTGCTGACCCTTTTGTCTTCTCTTGTATAGTTATGTCCACTGCACAAGTTAACAGTTTCCACCTAATTCTTCAAGAGTGAGGCACTTGTTAGTGAAAAATACCTACATGTGGGTACACAGAGCCTTTGTGTGGACTCTCTAAACACAACAAAGTCCATTAGTTAACAGTAAAGTACAGAACTTACTAATTCTTGCTGCCTTGAAGAGCTCCCAAAACATCATGATGCCTTTTCCTTGGGGTAAACACAGTCAGAGACAAACCTCAGACTGCCTTTAAACCTAGCTCAGAGCTCATCAGCAGAACTCAGGGCATGATCCCCCTCATCCTCCTCAGGTAAGTATCTGTGCCTGGCCAGGTGAATAACCCACTAAACTCCAGTCTTTATGTTGACTCTATCTCCGCTGCTCATAAAGAAGGAACACTGGACGTGCACCGAGCACGGGGACTTGGCTGACAACATCAGGAATCCTACTTCTAGTGTTGGAATACTAAAAATGATCCTGTCGCAGTCAGACTTCTGTGAATTAGGGCATTGTCCACTGTGGCAAACAGCGGAGTACAGATCCATAAAGGAACCAGAGAAGAAGGAAAGCTACCCCAGTAATTTTCCATGTAAGAGAACCCACCGAAGAGAGGACATTGTACCCGATGATGGGACACTGTCGTCCTTCTCACCGAAACAGTAATAATAAAATACAAAAAGTTAGGAATGAGAATTTGCAGAAATATTTCGAAGATGAGCTTCATATATACAAAACTGGGTTTTGGTTTTTTGTTGGAAACTATAATAGAAGCAGTGTCTTAGGAAGCTTTAAGAAAAGCACAAACAACTCTCAGTGTGGGGTTTTTTTTTTTTTTCCTTGGTAGGTGATCAATTTAAATGTCAAAGGAGACCAATTGGAAAATTCCTTTAAAAAAGTTAAATTGAACATATTCAAGTGGAACTTGTTCCCTTTATATATTCATGTGGTTTATATTCTGGCATAATTATTTTAAAACATGACTAAAATACAATGAGTTTGATTAAGATGGTTTTAATAAGGAGCACAGAAAATGTGTCTGTATGTAATAATAACATTGAGCCTCATATTTTACAGTTTAATTTGCTGGGTCAACATCTAATGCTTTTCCCATTAGCATTGGTGTGATTTGATGTGGAAAATAATCCCGTTTCCCAACAAACTTTAGGAGATAACAAATATTTAATGACACCCTACGTAGAAACAATAAATAAATTTGAGTCGCTCTTGGACTCCCGTGGAAAGAGGTTGTGAAAATTTTATAAGTTGGGAATTAATAAATTATAACCTGGCTGTTAAAATGTGAATCACTAAAGACTCTTGACACCCTTTTCCTTTCTCTAATTAGAATTTAAAAATAAATACATGAACAAATAAACTTGTCATGTTTAGAGGCTAACTTACTTCTCTGCGCAAGTTGCCAAAGTAAGAAAAGTTGATCATACATAGTTTCCCTATTTTCATTTACAAATTAGAATTTCTGGAAAGGACAGGAGTGAGATAAAGGACCAGCAGGCTAAAATATAACCCATTTATAAAAACATGTTGTAATATACAAAACGATTACACACAAAAATTGCTGGAGCCTCCAGATTCTTTACAGTGCTCTACATATTAAATGGTCTTAAGAACTGTCAATGCAATTTTCATTTAGTAAAGCAAAAGTTAGCCCAACACACTTGTATTTGTGCCTTTATTTATGAATATTTTGCATTCAAATTTGGAATGAGCTGAAATAAACACTATAATGATGACACAGGGACATCGGAAAAAAACATGGTATGTGCTGAATATTCTGTGGAGCTCAGACATTTGTCTGGGAAGGGTGGGAATTATGTGCCTGTCCACACGCTGACTCTGGCAGCCCCCTGGTTCTTTATAACCTTTCCTCTCTGCTGAGCTCTCCTTGTGCCTGTGTGGAAGGTGCAGCTGGTCCTTCCAGGGCTGTGAGGATCCAAGGATGAACAGAGGGAAGAGGAGTGAAAGCACACCCTTATTCCTCAGAGCAGGATGAAGGAAGGCTGAAAATGTAACTGTCTGCACTCACGTCTGGGATCCTCTGCCTCGTGAGCAATCTGTCTCTCTCTGCTGGCCATGAAGTCTATGGGCAATGGGCATCAGGCAGAGCCAGCAGGTGGTAGGGGTCTGAGGCACGGCGTGATGCTCACCGAAGTCTCAGGGCTCTCTACAGATGCCTCTGCCTGCTTGTTAACCTCCCTGAGATATCTTGGTATAGAGGACAACTCCTTAGTCTTCTCCCTTCCTACAGCATCTCAGCAAGAGGATATGGGAATTCCATGAAAGGCAATTAAATTTTCCCATTTTCTAAGCAGGTAATCATCTCAAGCGTGGGGATCTTCTGTTCAGAACAGAGTATATGCTCTTATTCACTAAAATGTCCCAGCTGAATCAAAGTCCATAATCTTGTCTGCTTGCTTCCACTTCCTGGTGTTCACTATACAGGGTGAGATACGAAGAAATGTGCTAGTAGCTACTACTAAAGGATCATTGGGCAGGCCTTGCATCTTCCACTTACAATGATTTCTGTTATGTTTCATCATCTGGCTAATCCTCATGGCCATTTTATTATCTCTTGCTCCTCTTTTTCTCAGTATTTATGACTCATGATGTCACCGTGTAAAATCGGTCAAGATTAGATTGGCTGTCTCTGCTGAGTTGAAATTAGGTTTTGCCTTTTGCTGATCCCACGTAGAGAAAACTATTGCAGCATTTGATTGGTCTAATGACTCTTAGTATTGGCTTTTTCTGAAACATCTCTTATGCATCTCAGCAAGTACCTCTTTCTCCACATTTTGGTGATTCATCCTACTTTAACTCCTGTTTCAGTTTTCTACATTTACAAACCAAAGTTCTCTTCTGTTTGGTAATGTTCATCCTCTTGACACCATTTGTTAGCAGCTAGAGCCAGACAAAGCCCAGTCAGAACAGCAGTGTTAAAATCAAAGAGAGTCATTCTTTTACCTAAAGAATTATTGTGGATTTTGCAGTCTCATTTCTCCAACAGCTCTGATAACAACCTTGGAAGCCACCTGAAAACCGTGACTTTCCTGAAAAACAGACGTTACTGCCTGCACCCTTTTTAGTAGATGCTGTGTAGGTGCTGCAGCTAGGATTTTACTGCCCCTTCCGTATAGTGCTCGTTTGCTTCTGAAACGGTTCTTTGACTGAAGGAGGGCTAAGTGCCTCACTTCATTGCTGTGTCTTTTTCCTTCTCAACAGCATGACACCAAGCGCTCATATGGGTGTATGCACAGGAAAGGTCCTCAGAAATTCCCTTCCAGGATATCTGTCACTCCCAAGCCCTGATCTGGCTCAGAACAGCAGATTTGCCCCTAGCATGGCTTTTCACAAGGCAAAGCACATCCAGGAACCACGATGGAAGATGCAGGCCACCCAGGTGTTCCCTTCACTGCCATGGTCTTCTGTGGTCACCTCAGCATGGGCTGTGCTCACAGAAACCTCATCTACAGCTGGGCAGAATCAGGCTGGAATGACACCATCCTGTGCCACTTTCTCTGTATGTCACGGTACTTGAAATGGTGTGTGCAAGTCTTGGCATCGGCTCCAGCCACCCTCCATGAAAGCGGTGGCACGTGCTCAGCCCAGACATGAGGAGTGTCATCCTGTCCTGATCTTCCCTGGCCTGCTCCCTGTGTGGCAGCCCTTAGGTCAAGGAGACCATCTGGGGCCATAACAGGAAAAGGGACAACTGAATGGAAATAAAATAACAAACCTTCCCAAAACATAGAGGTTTTTATCTGATACTTGAATCAGGTCCACCCTTTCTGGTGACATGCAATCTATTTTAGATATATATTTTTTAATGGAACTAATAGAGGAGAAAATATTTTACCATGTATTTATTCTGCTTCTGTTACTGTCTTATTATGATTCTAGGGGTTGCCTGTGACTTTCACTGACGAGCTGTACCTGATTATTGCTCAGGGTTGGACAAGAGAAGTACTCTGTTGTATGTAATAGGAGTGTGGAAAAAAAATCGAGAACCTGTCATGGCTGAACTGATTACCTAAGTGGTGGTAGTTTCTTTTACTCAATATACCATAGTATATTTTTGTAACATGCTGGAGCATTTCCTGGGTTTGCACGCATGAGTGTTAGCTGCAAGTCAGCTGAATTAACATTATTTTCTTTAGAAAACAGGTTAGACACTTCAAAGTCTTCTTGCTTGACTCAAAATGTTTTCATAGGAGAAGGTACATGAAAATGGATAGTTTATTCTAACCAAACTGTAAATAATTTAAGAACTTTGCATCCATATTTGTTTCTATCACCAGAAAATGCAGAAATTCAGGAAAAAAAAATTAAATTAAAACCTTAAAAATTCCAATAGGAATTAATTTCACATTTGGAGAAAAAATGAGGCTCATTCTTGATTAACTTGCATTGATTCCCTTGTCGTTTTGTTAAAAATGAAAGTACCTTATTAACTTTCACATTTGACTATAAAATTCCTCCTTATTGTATCTCCCTAGCAAAAATCTGTCCCACAGCCCGCCACCCATTCTTTGTAAGCGAACTGGGCATAGAACTTGAATTTCACAGGACATTTCTATTGGAAGGCTGGCAGAAAGCTACGTTCCTCTGCCTCAGTTCTCACCATTTTTTCTGCCAGTAAAAGTTTCCACGCAGTGACCTTCCCACCAGTCAGACACTTGTTCAAGAATGGGCACCACCAGTCTGGAAAGCCGATCACCATTATACTGGTGACCATTCTGACCCCAGAGCACCTCTCAAGGTGGCCTAAGACTAAACGAGCCAGTAGTCTCCAGCTCATAACTCACACATAGAATCACAGAATGGTTTGGGTTGGAAGGGACATTAAAGATCATGTAGTTCCAACCGTCCTGCCATGGGCAGGGACACCCTCCACTAGACCAGGTTGCTCAAAGCCTCATCCAGCCTGGCCTTGAGCACTTCCAGGGATGGGGCAGCCACAGCTTCTCTGGGCAACCTGTTCCACTGCCTCACCACCCTCTCCAGGAAGAATTTTTTCCTGATATCTAATCTAAATCACCCCGCTTTCAATGTAAACCCATTAGCCCTTGTCCTGTCACTACAGGCCCTTGTAAAAAGTCCCCCCCCAGCTTTCTTGTAGCCCCTTCAGGTACTGGAAGGCTGCAATAAGGTCTCCCTGGAGCCTTCTCTTCTCCAGGCAGAACAAGCCCAATTTTCTCAGCTTTTCTTCATAGGAGAGGTGCTCCAGCCCTCTGAGCATCCTTGTGGCCCTCCTTTGGACTCACTCCAATCAGTTGATATCCTTCTTATATTGAGGGCTCCACAGCTGGACACAGTTTACTGTGTTTGAGCCCCTTTACTGTGCTTGTGATCCTTGTAGCCACTTTTATAGACAGACATCTCTTGAGGTCAGCAGAAAGACTATAGAATGTAACGGTACTTGGCAGCTTAATTTCTTATAACAGCACAAGGGAAGGTGAAGTTAGCGACCACTGCATTGGTCCTTAGCACCTGAGAAGCCCTGTATACTTCTCCTTTGTCACCATATCCCTAGCTAGTGCGGTGATAAGTAGAGTGGGTAGTGTGGGGAAGCTTTTATGTCTGATGTCTGTGCCATTGTCTGTAATGGGTAAGTAGACATCCCCCAAAAGTTCTAGCAGCTCTTGTCCCAAAATACAATGACTGATAAAAATGAGGGATAAAAAATCTGGCATTTCCTAGATGATATAGGAAGTAACAGTGCTGACCAGAAAATAATTTTTTAAACATGACTTAAGCCTTACTAATGCATTTCAATTCAAGTATTAATTTGCTTCTCATTAGAGAATTGGTATCGCCCTCTTTGCAAAGAGTAATTAAAAAAATTCATTAGTGGGGATGGCAACCTCTTCTGCCATTTCAGTCAATGCTGGAAGGTAATGTAGCCTGGGGCTTTGCACAGCTTGGCACTTGCTATAAAAGAGGGTATTCTAATAAGATTTACATTTATTAAGACTACTGTGGCTGCCCCAATCTTGATCTTCTTGAAGGTAAAGGGAGAATTCTTACTGACTTGACACAGGATCTGACCCAAACGGCAGGACACCTGGAAATAAAAAGTAGCCTTATAGCTTCCCTCATTTTGCTGCGATAAGAAATAACTTCAAATCAGCCTTTCTCACAACATTATATTCTTACCCAGATGCACAATGCACATACTCACTCACTCATGCAAATACTTTGCACAGATACTTTAAAATGTTACCTTAAAATAAGTTACCTCCCTACAAAGCACATATGATACAAGACACAAGTGAAGGCACTTGATTTAGCATAGGATTCTCAGCAAATTACTGTTTTCTTTTAGCAGCTGGCCAAGGCTTTGTAACTTTGCATCCCTAACATGAAATTTTTCCCTGTTAAACGTAACTGTACAGATAGAGCCCAGCTGAGTTACATGTGTGCCTTCGTCATGATGTGCATTCGTTGCATTCCTTTCCCTGATCAAATAAAATGATCAGAGAAAGATTTGATCATGTGAGGAGGTATCCTTTATGCCATCTCTTTACTTCAATACGAAGAATGAATGTGAGGGCTGAACCGCTCTAAACGTACAGCCATCTGTATTAAACCAGGATATACCACCTCATTAGGAAAGTGGAGCTACTAGCTGACACTGTGAAGAGAACAGCTGCTAAGGTGCCCTCTGCCTTACCAAGGCCCTTGGTGTCACCACGTATGTTCTTGTTATCTTCACGGATGTCTTTTCCTTTCACAGAGCTATGGTTTCTGTGACACCAACTGGCAACAAACGGAACATCTTAATAATGATTTTGATTGGAAAGAACTTACTTTGCAATGTTCTTTTGAAGGATTTGCTTTTCCCAGCCAATAGACTCTACACAAAGCTGCCCGGCATTCTTAACACTAAAAGAATTTGCATGCTGAATTTACTCACATATTTACATACACAGAGAAGATAAACTAAAGACAGCAGTGGACTATTCATACCATGTCAGAGTATTTCTCCGGACGATATAAGTTAATTACAGATGTGTGAAATGTCTTTTTTCTTCGGGTATTGTCTTGTGAGAAGTAGAAGCACTTGATGTGCCATTTTCACTCCCCTTTATCTCTGAGAAAGATCATCAGGTAGTTTCAGGGAACCTTACTGTTCTTAAGGAGTTCAAAGGAGCAAGCAAAATGACCCAGTTCATTTGTATCACTGATTATTTTCTTGGCTTCCAGCATTTCCTACCTTGTTCATTTTTTCCTGAATAATGTTAAACTTGTACATTTCAGTTCATATGGGAATATTTCCAAAGTAATTTTGATCATGTCTGTTTGGAGTGCTTTTAGGATTTTGGGGTGTTTTTTTTTTTGAGTTGCTTCTGCCAGAGGTGCATGCAATATCCCACATATAGCATAGCACAGAGTTTTCCACCTGGAATAAAGGAAAAGAGCAATCAATAGCTTCACTGCAGCTAAAAACTGGATGTTATAGAAGCATATATGTATAAATATTTTTTTTAAGTATCACAAGTCTTTCTGTATGAAGGCCTATTTTTCAGTCTAAGTAAAATAGCCAGACTTGTATCTGTTCATGAGCCAAGTCACACACTTTTTTTTTTCTATTGTGAACAAGAAAAAGCTTACAAACAAAGATTTAATTCTTTAGCTGAATAAATAGTTTCTTGGCAGCGATTCTAAGGGGCGTAAAATGCCTATTATGCTTTGATTATAATTATAATTCTCACTGAATCATCAACTCCTATAGCAAGGACTGGTATTTTTTAATAATAAAGAACTGAATTTTGAGCCTTCAACAGCCGTCCGCCCTGGACTGCAGAAATGTATCAAATATACGGCTAAAGTAAATGAGTGTTTTTCTGCATTGCTGCTATTATTGTATAGTTTGGGGAAAGGAAATATGTTTATAAACGAAAAAGCTGCTTATAGCAAATGCATAATTCAATACATTTCAGTGTTAACTTTGTTTCCAAATTATCTAGAGATGACATCTTGGGATGTTTTTTGAAAAATTACTCATTTTAGAAAATCTGCTGCATGATATGAGGATGGATAATTTTGGTTATGCAAGTAACTGATTGATATCCCATTTATTAGTCTAATAAGTTGCATGCTATTCTTCCTATTTCCTGACTGGATGCAAATATCTCTTGGCATCAGAGCTGTCTGTACCAGAAATGCACTTTTTGCCTGGTTTAAAATGTGCTGGTTTCAATAACTGTTGCCAGTGACTGTCTTGAAAGAACATTCAAGGAAAACAACTGTGACAGGAGCAATAAGCCAGCAAAACTGTTCTGAGTGAGTACTTGGAAACAGTATTTTAAGGTATTCCCTCATCTCTTTTTTTTGGCCATCCCTCTGCCTACTGTGTCCTTTCAGACCCAATTGCCCAGCCACCCAACCTTACACAAGTCAGGTCAGTTTGGCAGACCTGGACCATTCCTGTGGGCACAGCAGCTTTTGGTGACACAAACACTTGAGCAAACTCATGAGGAAATGGCCAAGACTGCTACTTGGCTATCACTGTGGCAGATATTAGTGGATGTCTTTAGAAGGCAATGTTTCTAGCTCAGCAAGCTGGCATTTTTCAGCACAGTTCTGTCAAGTAGCCCCATAGCTGCTGCATCTGAGATGCTGCAGTGTTGTCACATCCTTACTGATAGCATTTAGCAAATACTGACTTCTGAAACAGCTTGAAAAGTATCCAGGAAAGCTAGAAACGCATCAATTCTGTGTCTCTCTTAAAAAAACATTGGATTGACATTAAAAACAACACTCTTCCTGGAGACACAGTGTTAGACTGTGGCCTGAAGCCATGACCATCATTGGCTATAGAGCAGAGAAGGAGCAGCACGTGTAGACCTGGAAGCTGTGTCATTAAAGGAATCTGATCAGCTGAGCCAATATGTCTCTTGGAGATTCAGAGCAGAACACAGAAGAAGGCTCTGTGCCAAATCACTCCTTACCTCACACCTACCCCATCTCACCAGACCTCTTTTAGGAAAACAATAGCAGCAGCAGCGCTACTACCCTCGTGTTTTCATACTTGGCCACTGCACAAAGGCATGGAAGTTCCTGCCACAGTGCTTCTCAGGGCTAACAGTGGTTTTGCAACAAGTCCCAGGAGATGGAAGGATTCTTTGCACCTCCTCTCTCTCCATCCTCAATCTCATGCATACATACATATGTGTGCAAAATTAGCTTTTTATTTAATGTGACTTGAATTTACAGCACATTAGAAGTGTGGTTTGTACAGAAAGTGATAATACGAATTTAATTAGTTTGATCTTGCTTTCTGTGCTAAAACTGAGTATGTTTAAATTATTATTGTGGCATTTCTTCTCTATTTGCTTTGTATGTATCATAAATAATAATACAATGAGTTTTCAAATGCCTTTTCTGGTGGCTATTAGGCTATGAAGCAAAATGGGAGTGCTCAGTGAAAGACTAACAATAACTTTATTGTTACAGTACATTTAATTCCAAACATATCGGAAATCTAGATGACTTTACAAATTTTAATCCTTCCATCCATCCTGGAAATGCAGACGCTTTTTGTATATGGCTGTTATTTAACAGTTTAGAAAAGCACAAGACAACTAATGAGGACATCCATTTAACCTTACCTAGTCAGCCAAAATTTCAGTGTGTAGTCCAGGCTAGTTGTGCCAGACCCTCTTAGTGAAAAGCTAATCTAACTCACTGTCCATATCTGTGATCAGCTGGGCTAACAAACAAGAAAGGGCAGGAACACACAGTCAGGATCAGAGAAATGTGGGATGGATCTTTTTGCAAGACAATATAGTTTTGAATTAGGTTAAGCCAACTCTTAAAGTCTCACCGGGTTGTTACATCTAGAGAAGCCCCTTGTTTCATCTTCAGACGTGTTTATTCTTTTTCCCTTTACAAGTTCCTTGTATTTAACTCTGCAAATTAAGGCAAGAAAATAGCAGGCAGGTCACCTGAGGAGCATGATATTTATAAAAATAACATGTAATTCCTGATTTATTTGCAGATAGGAAGAAACAAAGATGTATTATCAATGCTATGTCGCTCAATGTAACACAGAGGTTGTTGGCCAGCTGAGAAGATTTCAGTACGTCTCATAGAATCAAACAGAAATCAGACAAATTGAGAAAAAGTGAAAGAAAAGATGAGATATTCTGAGAAGATATGAAATTAGCAGAGCTGAAGTTACATCAATCCCTTTGAACCAAAGAGCTTTCTGCCCTCAAAATTCGCTCCAGAATATATCTGCTTGCGCATTGTGACAATGGGGAACCTCGGTGACCTGTGTTGCACCTAAAGGATAAGCAATTCCAAAAAAGTATGTGTGGACTCACTAAGACCCAGCAGCATGTTTTTCTTTGCCTGGATAAAGCCAATCTAGAGCTACTGGAGCGTTACAGGGAAGGAAGAAAGGGTTACTGTTAGGGATCCCACTAAGATTAAGTTTGTCATTCTTAGGGAAGATGTTGTACTGTCATAATAGACTAATTACTGCAAATTGAAGAAGCTGATTAAAAAATCCCTAAAATTTTGGCACAAACTTTGACATCAAATAAAAATCCTGAAACTTACAGCAAAGGCTATTCAAAGATACCAGAGAAGAAATTACAGAAAGCCCAAGTTTAAAAAAAAACCCCAAACCCTAAGGTAACCTAGAGATTTACTGTGGTTTACAACTGCAATGGAGCCAGACTTTTTTTAGACAATAGATATCCAATATGAAAGAATTCTGTAGGAATGAGCTCAATGAAAGGTCAGTGAAAATGGAACTGAGGAAGAATAAAGAAGAACAGGAGACATGAAACTCATGACATAAATACATATACAATTAATTTAGTTACATCCAATACAAAGGCTTATGTCAGTGTTTATCTAAAAGCACTGTGTAGAGAAACCATGGGAAAAAACCACTCTTACTTTCTTTATCTTCCTGAAAATTTCTGGAGGCATGGATTAGACATATTTCATTCAGCTATTTGAGAAGACTGGGAGATTCTGCTGGCAAATGAAGCTAAATCTAAATTAAAAAAAAAAAAAAAAAAAAAAAAAAAGACATTTTTAAAAAATCTGAATCCAGGAAATTTGAGTCTTGGTAAGTCAGAGCAATAAGCATTAACACAGTACTTCACCGGGAACTCACCAATTCCTAGTTAACCAAACCAGGTCAACAAAGCCGGTGTTCAGTTCACAGGACCCTTCATCAGATGTTGATGTTCTTTCCACCTGCACACTGGATGGAGCGCGGTGCCAGGGACCTTAGCCAAGGGGTAAGGTCTCACAGTCCACAGCCCAAGTTCAAGGCATGACCCGGCACCATGGGCAGGCGTGCCTGGAAGTAACATGGGGAACAGCAAGTTTGCAGGGTGTTCTGGTGAGTAACTGCCCACAGGGCACCTCTTCTCTTGGGTCACTAGCTTGTGGAAATGGAGAAAATTGGCTTTTGTAGCTGCTATCAAAGAAGGGCTCTCCTTCAGCATCCCAGTGCCACCACCCAAGACCTTCTGCATTTTTAAAGACTGTCCTTTTGTATTCACTGCAGGGGAGCACCCTAAGGACAGTTACCCAGCCCAAGGCTTGTTCTACAGAGTAGGACAAACAAGACAGGAAATTATGTATTTGGAACAATGTGTACAGATATGCACAGGACTTTGATTTACTCCTCATAGACCTCCACAATATAAGTTTCCCAAAGGGCAAACTGTTGTGTCCTGTGACAAAAAAAAAAAAAAAAAAGAGGCAAAAAAAGCATTAATGTACTGGGATTTCAGTATTTGTTTTATGAGGATTTCTTCATTGCTTTTTGTCTTTTTGCATCAGGACTATTAAACCCCTAAAAGACATTTTCAAGACATTGTATGCAGACCAACGCAATGGCAGATTACAAATTTAGGTGCCCAATGGATACTGCCAGAGGCTCAATCTTCAGAGGACTGACCAAGTACAGTTCAGAACACGGGGTTTTCATGCCGTATATACATTTGATTAACTTTGTTACTCAGTATTCACGTTAATGTGGTGTCTAGTGCATTATGGGAGAAACACTTCATATTGTACTGCAGATAAATATATGGAAATATATTTATTCTCATATTAAAAAAAATCATTATTGCATTAAAATGAGGACTTTGATGGTTTGAAGCTTCTGTTCATTTGCTTAGGCACTGAATTCAGATGTCATTGATGAAGCTATTTCTAACTTGCCTCTAATGCTGCTAGCAGTTCTCCCTTTATCTCTGGTTTTTTCCACCTCCTTGCCTGGGCAGCCATTCCTCCCTTGCTTCATGAGTCTCTGTACCTTATTCTTTTTTCCCTAGTACTTAGCTTTGAAGCTGCCTCCCTGGGGATGTGCATCTGATGTTCTTAACAAATGAAGTCTAGCATTCTGTGAAACTCACATGCCTTTGGGTTTCACCACAGACTCAGATCATGGTCAAAGTTTTTCTTAGATTCATTAACCTTCTTAGAGGGACTTGGTCCTTTCATAAAAACCCAAACCGCTGCTTACTTTCATTATCAAAGACCACAGGAACCCAATGGCTTCATGACATTTTCATAGAAAAGAGTTTGTATCAACAGTTTCTAAATTTAAGCAATCTATAAACCTTGTAGGGAATTCTGGGGATGTGCATACATGCAAATCATATACAGAAAAACTTTCTGGTTGCACATAATACTCTTACGTTTGTCTTGTTTTAGCCTTAGGTCTTCTATTATCTGTAGTATTGTACAAGTTTTAACTTACCTTTAGCAATTTTGCTTAAAGCTATCTCTCCTACAGTACAAATGTTGTCACATGGTTTCATTTTATCTGCTGTGTGCACACATTTTGCCATTTTTGGTGCATCTTTCACCATCAGCTACTCCAATAAGTACAGTATCATTTATGCCTGACTCATTAGCCATGCAGACATTTCTGTTTCGGTTGGTTTTGCTCTTAGTAAAAAAATGTTTTGTCAAGATGGTAAAGCTGAGCCAATAATTTACATCAAACACTTTATCTTCCTTCTCCTCCTGGGAAATCTATGACCAGATTGCACTTATTTGTCAGTTATTAATTATTTATACTTTTCCAACACTGTCTAATTCATTTCTTACTATATGGATTAATTAGAGATATCCTAAACAGAAATTAATTTCCTTCCCTCTATAATTAGTCAGCAAGGTCAGGTCGCTTTGTTTCAGATCCCTGGTCCATGTCACGCACAAGCATTCTTTACTTAGAAAAATGAAAATACTAGTGCCAGCAAAGCAGACAGCCCTTGAATGTTTACAGAAAAACACATGCCTGTGTCTTTCCAGGTAAATGGATCGTGTTTTGGTTAAAATTTTCATTCAGATTTATTGTGTCAGGTTGTGAGGGTGAAGCAGGGAAGTGAGGCCTTATTTTGTACAACAGTGTGCTAGGCTATTTTGAGTATCTTCAAAGAGTCTGAGTGGCATGAAATTCAAGATCCAGCATCTTCTGAGAGCGAGTCTTAGGTGCCCACCCTCCCTCAAAAAATGTGCAGTGAAATTAAGGTCAAGCTACAGACACTTGGTCAGGCAACACCAGTCTCAAATCAGGGCATATCTGCCTTCAGAAAATATCAATATCTGCCTCTGCTGTCCTCCAACAAGACCACCAGTGCCTCACCCTCCTCTGCTGACTTCCCAGGAGAAGGGTAACAAAGCCTCCTTGGGGGCTGTCCTGAAGGCAGCACACCAGGAAAACTGCCTATCTGCTTGGAGCAGAAAAGAGCTTGGACATTTGTAAACTCAGACAGACCTCTCTCCTGCCAAATGTGCAGAGGAGCTGGGTGCCTCTCCAAAGCACTATTCCGAATATCCCTTTCGTGGGGGTCAGTCTGTCAGTAACAGATGAAATGATGGGCTTCTCTCAGCTTCCTGTTTTCATGAAAACCAAGTGTTCTGTGTATGTACTGTGAGGACAGTTTTGTTTTAAGATAGTAGTTTAAAAGAAAAAAACCTGTCTTGTCATAACACAAATACCTGCAAGGTGCTGGAGCTTATCTTGCAAGTGGCTAGATCTCTATTTATCTGAAATCTGCAGACAAATATGTAACAAACAAACACAATGATTTTAAAGGTGTTTAACAGCACTGAGCTTTTCAGAACTGAACTTCTTCACCCAGGCCCATCCTGTGGGTTTGGTATCTTCCTGACTCATCTTCAGGCAGCAGTCCCCTCTCTTAGGAGTTAGGGTGATATTAGACCTGTAGTTGGCATAGGAACAGTTTGAAAACTCCTGACAGAGCTCTCTTCTTCATCTCAGAGTGAATTTTCACTACTCAGTTAAGGAGCTAGTCACATTTCAAAGCCTAAGGAGAAAAGAGGGTGAAGGCAGAACTATAGGCAGAACTGAAGGCAGCCCTTGTCACGCACAGGGGCAGGAACCGACATCACTTCCAGGTTTAAATCCGTTGCTTCTTTCATTACTTGGGTTAGCGTTGAAAAAAACATGATTCTTCAACACTCATCTGCAGGTTCCATGGCTTTAAGGCCTGGAGATGGCCAGGCAGTGGGCCGGTTCATGCTGGGACGGGTCCTCATACATAAGGGTCCTTATTTTATAGCTGCCATCTCTTCAGAGGATAGCACATGATCCTGCCACCAACCTCTTAAGTGTGTAGTCATAGTCATCATAACATAAAAATGATGTTTCTGACGGAGCTGTGCTTTCTATTAGCAACCCTGTTGTCTGTGGTAGTGAATATGAACGAGCATTTCTATTGAGCTGTTGCATGGGCTTGGCTTGCTGAAGTTGCCAAAACTGTAAGAGAAATTAATACATCTGGGCCTGTGATTTGCATCTAGAATGGAATTCTCCTTCAGGTCCCATCCCAGCATACAGCAGACAGGAGGAAATTATATTATCTACTTGATAATTTATTCTAGGAAAATGTTTTGAGTCGAAACAATCAGCGAGAGATTTGTCTTCCTTATTCAGCAGTTACGTATTCCCTATTCTCTGCAGAACATGGTAATATTGTGGGGTGATTTCCTCGCTGTCAGCTTATAAAAATACCATGCTAATTTGTTGTACTTGGAGTGGCTCTGCTGGGAACCCTTCCAAAGCAGTCAAATACCTACATGGACTGACTTGGCTGCCTGGCTTACTACACGCACTCTAAATATGGCAGGGTGAGACGTATTAGAACATACCAGCCTAGTCACCATCTCGCTGCTCTTGTACTCTTCATAGTAAAATCAATGCACATTGTGCTCTCAGGCTGGGGCTATTTTTAGGGGTTATTTTTCCACTCGGTCTGCAGCTGTTTTCAGTCACAAGCTTCCTTAACTAAAACAAATACACAGACCTTGGCAAAGAAGAGGTTGTAAAGAGGACAGAAGTGTGCACATGAATCTTGTGCCTGCCACACGCAGTTTTACGTAGGGAGGGTCAGAGGGGAGCAAAGAGCCCCCTGATGTCCTGGGAAGCCAGGGCCAGCACTCACCATCGTGATTAGCCCTACCTTCAGCCCTCTTCCAGAATGACCCATGAAGGGCAAGCTTCTCAGGGCAGAAGAATGTGAGAGGAGGAGAGCTGGAAGGCCACCAGACTCAGCATTATCTGCAACACCTCCCCGGGAGTTACACACAGCCACAGTTGTTGCTGTGCCTTTTGCCTTTAGTGCACGAGCTCTTTCGGCAGAAGATGTAACCCCATCAGCCCTACTGTGCTGCTGCCATTTCCTCCTTCCCTTACCACCTTGGGGAATGGAGAGAATGGAAAGAATGGGAAGAGTTATCACATGGGATGCCTCAGAACAGTTGGTCTCTAAGCAGGAGCTCTGGCTTTTGGAGCTTTTCCTAAGCTCTGCAATGCATGAGAGCTGAGCTTCCCTTCAGTTACAGAAAAGAAACTCTGCTTTATTCTTTCTTCCCCACGGCTCCCACTTGGCCCCAAGGCAGCAGTGGAAGTCCATAAGGGCAGAGCTGCAGCTTTCCCTCTTCAGCATGGGAATGGCTTCGTTGAACTGCCTATTAATTAAGAGCAGTAGAGAACCGATTCATCCAACTAAGTCTTGTTTGGTAAGCTGAGGTTAATGTCATATTAGGATACTTTTGAAGCCACAGAGCATAACGGTAGCCAGCCGACTGCTTTTAGTGTTGTTTATACAGATTCACAGAGTGTTAGGAGTTGGAAGGGACCTCTAGAGATCATCTAGTCCAACCCCCCTGCCAGAGCAGGATCCCTTAGAGCAGGTCACACAGGAACAAGTCCAGGCAGCTTTGGAAAGTCTCCAGGGAAGGAGACTCCCCCACCTCTCTGGGCAGCCTGTCCCAGGGCTCTGGCACCCTCACAGGGAAGAAGGGTTTCCTCATGTTCAGGCTGAACCTTCTGTTTTCCAGTTTATAGCCATTGCCCCTGGTCCTGTCACTGGACACCACTGAGAAGAGCCTGGTCCCACCCTACTGACACCCACCCTTTAGATATTGATAAGCATTGATAAGATCCCCCCTCAGCCTCCCTTTCTCCAAGCTGAAGAGACCCAGCTCTCTCAGCCTTTCCTCATATGGAAGGTGCTCCAGGCCCTTCATCATCTCAGTGGCCCTGCGCTGGACTCTCTCCAGTAGCTCCTTGTCCTTCTGGAACTGAGGAGCCCAGAACTGGACACAGCACTCCAGGTGAGGCCTCACCAGCATGGAGTAGAGGGAGAGGATAACTTCCCTCGACCTGCTGGCCACGCTCTTCTTAATGCACCCCAGGATGCCACTGGCCTTCTTGGCCGTGAGGGCACACTGTTGGCTCACGGTCATCCTGTTGTCCACTAGAACTCCAAGGTCCTTTACCCCAGAGCTGCCCTCCAAGAGAACAGCCCCCAACCTGCACTGGAACATGGGGTTGTTCTTCCCCAGATGCAGCACTTTACACTTGCCCTTATTGAATTTCATGAGATTTCTCTCTGCCCTGGTCTCCAGCCTGTCCAGGTCACACTGGATGGCCTGAGCCTGGTTTGTCAGGCTCAAGCGATGGAGAGAAGTGAAATGGAGCGATCATGTTGTCTGAAGCCACTCCCATCCATCCCACTGGACAACTTCACTGTCTACTGTGTAAACTGATACGGTACTGAGAAAGCACAGGTCTTGAGATGTTTCTTAACCTTTAGTGCTACACGCAAGACATGAACACTGAGAGGCCATATCCCCTCTCATAAATTTCTCATGTCATGTAACACCATGGTCTTGGTGGTGAACATGAGGACATGGGCAGGCAATATCTTAATTTCTCCATCATCCCATCCAATTCATCTGAGTAACTTCACTGAAATAATAGCAATACTCTGGTGGATAGTACGTGCTATGCTTGATAGCAAACGGAGGGATAAGAGCTCAGACTAAGAAAGGATCAGAGTCTTGCAAATATCACGCTATTTCAAAACCTTTATTCTGTGATACAGGCCCTTCAAGGCTGGTGCAAGTAAAATAAGTGTAATTTTAGCTTCCCCTGTTTCCACTAAGCAGTGTACTTACTAATGTCACTACATAAAAAGCTAGCTAGCTATGGTGGTAATAAAAAAAAGCTGCATCATGAGAGTTATTTATGCTAGTCTTTTGACTCACATTGTTGAAAAATCAACTTTTGGTAGAGATTACTGTTACGTTGTTTAATATGGAAACTTTCTCACACTGTTCCCACACTGTCCATTAGGAGAAGAGCTGCCATCCTCCATGTGGACTGTCTAATCCACAGGTGTGAAGTGCCTTGTTGTGCTACACCATCAAGTGCTTCACTGGGTTTTGTATGAAAAGAAAGGACACTTCTTCATGAAATCAGAAGTGCCCAGATTATATTTCACATGTGTGAGTTTCCTTGTTTTTATTAAAATTAAGTTTGCTCATTTGCTATTTTCAAACTAGTTTGAAATGAGGATCACCTTGTATCCTAGGAAACACAGTGAGAATTTTATATGTGATCACATTTTTATCCATGTTATGAAAAAAGCAGATGGTAATTAGGTTCATTATTCATAGGAAAGCTTGTTGAGCACAGTGTCTGTACGGTTCCAGCTTCGATTAGAACTTGTTTGGAAGAACTACTTCATACCTTTCAATTGCCCCTCATTAAGTGTAATCATTACTCTTCTGTGGCCCCACTGTGCTTTAATTCGTGCAAAACAGCATACACAATATTTTTTAGAAAAAACCAGTAAATTTCTGGTGTCCCTTTCGTTCTGCTTGGCATCAGTGTGGCCTTCCTGTCCATCCGAATTCGTTATTATTTATTGCAGCTGTGAATGTGCCATGTAAGAGACCACTCGGCAGCGGGAGAGGTACAGAGCTGTTATGTTTCAGGGACAGCACCTGAGCCATCGGAAGAGAGCAGTTCACCCACTCGAGCAGTGCGAAGGATGCTGACGGCACATGTAGAGGCTGGCCACAAGAAGGGCAGGTGTCGGGATTCCTTTACCTCCAGGCCTTCCACCACTGAGTGACAGAGCAGAAAAAGCACAGCCATGCTGCAACAACAACGTGTCCGCACCAGGATTTGTTAGCTCAATGTTATCTTTATATCTGCCTGTTCAGGCAAGTCCGAAATCATGCCCAGAAGGGTGACTAGAAGTTGCCAGAGAGCTACATGGCTAGCCAGGAATTTTCTGTTCCCCTCCAGGGACCTTTATCTTCTGCTGCAGGCGTCTGAGTCAGGACAGATTCTTGGGACCCAGAGAATCCAGGTCACTGAAATCCTTTTGCAGAGGCTATAATAGTGACATACTCCATTTCTGACTCTGCCTTTCCCACAGACCCTTAAGTACTAGGACAAAACCTGTGTTATCTAAAGCTAGTGACTAGGCTGACACTAATACCTGTGCCTTTTGCTAAGAAAAAGCCTCAGTGTCTCTTCAAACAGCACATTCGCTGCTCCCCTTACAGCAGGATGCTTTCTAGCCTGCATCCAAACACCACATTGCCCAGTAAACAAGAATTGCTGTCTGCCTTCCAGTTTGCAATCTCTTAATCCCAAGAAACACAGCTGGAAAGCTAAAAGCAGCTACTTTCCTTTCCACCTTTGACATTTTCTTCATTTGTTCCCAATTAAGCTTTCCATCGGATTGGACATGTAGCCAGGTGGCTTCCCCTAACTTCTGTGGGACAGACAGTGGCCATGCTCATGCTGCCAGACCTCAGCTGAGGTACTGCTGTCCCCAAAAGCTGACAGGCCTATGAAGCAAATCAGGTTGACATAATCCCAGGAGATCACACTAAGGATGTCCAGGTCTCTGTTGGTAGTTTTGTTAAAAGCTCACTACAGTTCCCTTATTCTCTTGCTTTTGACTTTTCAAATGCCACAAAATGTAGCCACGGACTTTCTGTCTCAACATTGAGAGTTCACTGTGTCCTGCTGATATTAATGATCCCATATGAATGAGCTGATGCACCATCAGCTCATACAACACACCACATCACATCTCTTTGGGGATGCAGATGCTTCCCTGTCTCTTTCCAAAACATGAATCCAGTATTCAGTTCTTGTTTCTCCTAAGTCCTCAGTAAGCTATCAACCTCAAAAATAAAAAATTAATTCAGGTGCTTCCACCTGTGTAGCTTTGCCACTCAGAAGGTAGAAACCTATACAAGAAAATACAGTGGGATGATCAACAGAGCTGAGTTATACCAGGGCGACTGGATGGGACGCCCACTTCAAAGCCTGACTGCCATTTGAAAACATCCATCCTGGAAACTCCAGAGCATGGTTACACGTGTTCTTACAGAAGTCAAGGTCCATCTGCAGCACAGCATTTCCAGTGAGCAGTACAGTCCTGACTAAGGAATTATCCAAAACTGAATGACTGGGAATTAGGACCCACTGCAAACAAGTATCCTTGTTTCTCACTGAAAAAAATCTTGTCAGCCTAGCCCAGTCTTGCACTTGGGCTTCCTCCAGAGACTTCTCTGTAAAAGAAACCCAAGAAGTCCTCACAGATGGCACTCAGACTTGGACATCTCCATATGGAAAATATTTTTGGAAAGACAAATAACTGTAACTGGGTCAGACAAGGACTTTTTTTTTCCTACTGCCCCTGAAAATAAAGAGGGGTAAGGCTATTGTTTGTCTGCTTATGCTACACAGAGGCTTCTGTAACCTTACACAAGCATGCTAAAGTGGGCAAATAAGGATATTCAAGCACATATTAACACTTGTATCACGTAAGAAATTGTGTGTGTACCTGTGTTTAAGAGAAAGGCTACTTAATCTTATCAGCACTGAGATGTCTGGTTTATTTATTTTGTGGTTAGGATATTAGCAGCTTCTACTACTTCATCTGTATTTGCTTCTGAAGAAATTAATTTAAGCATTTTCTTTAATGACAAAGTAATGCTCTTAACATCTTCTCTCTTCCTCGTAGCAGACAATGCACTTAGACAGTGCCAACTGTGTCCTGCAGAAATAGATTGCTTTGAAGTAGCCATCAGTAAACAGATGCTAGGGCCCAAATAAACCCTGGTAAAATATACACTTGACTAAACAATGCATCTGGGACTTTTTTTCTTTTTTTGCATTTGAAATGTTTGCAAAGTCCCCGACTGATGCAGTAGACAAGATGTTCCTCAAAGATTCAACATAGCCACCTTCAACCTGGTGTCCCCGAAACAAGACAACACAAACCTGCCATAAAATCATCATCATTCAAATTCTGTGGTTTGCTAGTCACAAAATCAAAGAATATTTCCTTTTTTTTCTGTTCTTCACATAGAATTTCTTGTGCCTTGAATAGGCTATATTTAAAGTGTGACCATGATTCCCACTATAGATTTTTATTTTCAGGCTTCTGTCATCAAAAATGTTGCTTTCCTTTCTAATAAGTCAGCTCAGGAATGACCTTAAGACTTGTTACAAGATTGTTTCTGGCTCATCTTCTGGTGGCTCTGGTAATATCTGTATTGCAGCGACCTATGAGACAGCTAAAGGCACACATCTCTAAGCACAACATTTCTGTTAGTGTTGTCAATCCCATTTCACGTAAGACCCCAGATGAACCACAGGAAGGCTGAGTTCATTGTGTTCTTCCTCCTATGGCATCCACCTACACATTGGCTCTGAGTTCCCAACTCAACAGAAGCACAAGGAAAATAAATAGGTTTCCTTCTTTCCTCCTTTCCTTCCTCTAGCGCCATTTCCCTGATCTCTCCAGCCTCTCTAGGTGGTGGTTCTAGCCAGTGACACATGCTGACACTGCACACCAAAGCAGGACTAGCCTCCATTACTACAGAGGTCACTGATGACCAAATGCACACCTGGGATAGGATACTACATTTCCCTTAATCAGGCAGCCAAGCCTGGTTTAGGTGTGCGTTTTCTCAAGCATCTAATGAAGCTAAGTCCACTTCTTTCCCAATTGCCAACAAAACATAAAGTACAAATGGCCCTTACGTGTGGATGTACCTGTCCTCTTTCACAGGCAGTGTCTTGCTGTCATTAGGGACAGCTTTAATAAGAGAAGTTATAAACTGTGTGAAGGAGAGACGAGAGTCCCGTGAACAGGTCTCCCATCCCGAGGGTGCCATCTGGAGTAGCTGCTGGCCAAAGGCCATGCCTCACAGCACAGCGCTGCTGCTCAGTCACATGATCTCATTTGGGAAAAGTCAATTTCTGAGCCTATCTTGCTGCGGAGAAAGAAAATAACCCAATCTACAACTGATTTTAGCCATAGCGACGCTGTCTGCATTGGACAAGGACCTGAAACAGTGGGCCTGGTGAGTGCACAAGCTGCCATTCATTTGTTCCAGTATCAGTATTCATATCTAAAACCCTAACTTCAGGTGTCTTGTCTCAGTAAGGGACCTTTCCGGATCCTATTAATGGACTTTTCCTAGGAAAAACCCAACATTCTCCATCCTAATCGTGCCATGCTCACCTAGCCAGACATCAAATCCTCTAGACCTCCTAATTGCTTTTCCAGAAGAGGCACGTGTCCCCGCTACAAGTTTTATCAGCTGAGTTGAAAATGCAAAGTGAAGCAAAACAGATGGAATTTCATTACCAATTAAATACTACAGAGGGAACTGTAATGCTTAAGGTCCTCATTTGCAAACTGAAGTCAGTCATGTTGTTAAGCCTCCTTGAAGCTGTGACAGATCCCCCGTGTTCTCTTCTGCAACCCCAGAGCTCGAGGGGATCCTGCACGTCGGGATCATGCAAAGATCATGCTGCAGGACTTGCTCCAGAGAACTCTAACCAGTGGCTGGACCTTCTTTTGATTTAAATGTTCAAGAAATCTTGTCTGGAGTGAGCCTGCAGTTCTTCTGGTACTACTGAGCCATCAGTGTATGATTTTCAGCGTGTGCCTGGTAGTGTGCTCTCTCACATCACAGCTCAATGAAAAAATGGAGTAGCTATTAGAGATCTTTAAACATCTACAAAATGTTGGATTTGTTTTCAGTAAGTAGCATGGGCTTGTAAAAGATAAATCCATGCCAAATACGGGTGAGAAAATTCTACATCAGAAATACTTAAGTAATGAGCAGAGGAACTCCTGTGGTCCAGGCTTTCATGTCTTTCACAACTGTGCTCGTGGAAATCAAAGCTTATAGTACTTTTAAGTGAGAGGACCTGGCCTAAGTGAGTAAGAACAGTACATACGAAGTGAGAAGTAGGCTTAAAATATCAAGGGCCTGGGGATTTTTTAGTAAAGCATCTGATATGTGGGTCCCACGAAATCTTACTTACTAAATTAGCTCAAATTCAAATGGACTATGCAGATTAGCCATATGGATATAAATGCAGCCGTGATGCAGGGAACGGCCCTGTAAGAAGCTGTACAGATCATCACTTTTGACATCATTGCCAGTGAATTGGAGAAAGCTTGATGAAAGAGAAAACTTGATCCTGTAGGGTGAACTCCCAGCATGGAGCACACTGCCCAAGGAGACCCACTGGTGCCACCAGCAAGTGCTACTCAAACAAGAAGGTGAGATCTGCCGCACCACCAGAGACCGAGTGGGTGGGAAAAGCTGTATCTATTATCCCACCGCAGGACTGAAGGGTGTCGTGTTGGCAGGTGTCTCCCTGAGGACATAAAAAGCAACTAACTACTGCAGGTGACTGGAAAAGTTGAGAAGTGAGCGAGGAGGGTCTTTCGAGAGGGGCATAGTTCCCTGCTGAGGAGCTGATCTTTGGCTCTGCTCGCACACTCCACCGGTGTGCAGCACAGGGAAAAGCAAAGAGGAGGGGCAGGGAAAGATGGGGAAGTCAGGGAGGGATGGATCAACACCATTCCTTTCTCAGCTGCACCAGCTTCCCGCGCCTGTGTTTGTAAGAGAGGAGGGAAAACACCACGCTGCTCGTTGTCAAAGGTTACAGGAGTAAAATAGAAACATAGAGGTAATACAAGAAAGATGTTTCTCGTTAGTACTGGTACAGCAGTCAATTGAATGCATGTCAAATCCCTTTCTTCCTCTCTGCGCTCAATATATATATTTAGATGTGAGCAGAGACATTGTTAATCTCAGATCCCAAATGCCACTTTGATAACTGCCAAGTTTTTGGGGGGCTGCTGTAGCAGCAATAATACGACATTATGGTTTCTGTCCTGATGGACGACTGTATGTGAAGTGCTCCTGTCTCCAATATGTACAATATTTCAAACTTTCCTGCCAAAAATAAAAATGGAAAAAATCAAGAAAGCCTTGAGGCAACAATAACTTATTTGACATCAAGTTACATGGGTTTTACATGTTTATTTCCTCAAATATTCAATTAAAAGCTTACTTACTGTGGCAGATGTCATATCACATGGTGCATATGCTCCCTCTCCAATACAGAGCAGCTTTTTAGAAATGACTGCCAAAATGTTGTAAGAACTTTTATAATGGTTTCAGGATGAAGCATAAAATGTAATAAGTCACACATTTTTGTGCGTATTTTATTGATAATTTGGTACTAGCTTTCTGTTTGGGGTTGGGGTTTTTTAATGGTTTTGGGGGGGGGGGGGGAAGGAGGAATTGTTTCCATGCAAAGAGCGAGAGAAGGAAACTGTTGGGTAGTTGGAAATTGGGCATAGGTGCTTTGTTGTGAAAAGATGGCTGGAGTGACCTGAGAGAGACAGGTTTCTTTTGGTCTGCTCTTGTTCCTGCAGGTGAAACACACTAAGATGTGTAGCTACTAATAAGAAATACTTCAGTAAGTTTTGTTCCACTGAAAGCATTTTACGCCTCTGAAAAAGACCTCTGAAAACTCTACTGTTGGACATTTGGTTAGCTGTTATGTGGGTAAAACCAGGCTGTTTTCCAAAATCTTTGTCTGGTTTCCATTCATAAATTAGTGCATGTGTTAATCAAACTTAGATTAAATATTAAATAGATGTAATGCATCCACCTCTATCCAAATCTGGTATAGCCACCTGTCATACCTCACAGTGTAAGCCAGTTATTAGTGACTTACAAGAAAATGATGTATTCTGGTTGACAGCCATCCGTGCTGGAGACACTGCATGCTTTGCTCTAACATTTAAAATCAAACCCTGTCTCAAGGATGCTGGACTACCTACATAAGGGTCTAATCAGCTATGATGTTCTCCATGTCTTTCTTTTGACTGGTACTAGGACAACAGCTCTGAGAAAACTCCAAATCATCATGAGAAAAGAGCTGTGAAAAAGAAAACTGAAGGTAACAACACTCCTATCTGTTTGTGCCCACTGAAGTCTTGTATAATCCCAAGGAATGGGGTCCCTGGACAGGTATCACTGTCTTGTTCAGCAAAGGAGTGTCGGACTTCAGAAAGAGGGAGAGTTTTTACAACATGACCATAACACATGCCAGCTGACACGTTACACACAGGACAAGGGTGAAGAAGTAATATGGATCTGCCTTGGCTAGCGTCGGTGCCTGCTCCAATCTCTATAAACAACACATGTCAGTGCTGGATCAATATACTTGACATGACAGAGCTTTATGGATTTTGAGAAGCTTTTAGGCTAAAAAAAAAAAAAAAATTTCCAAAGTGTCTTCGCTGCAGAGTAGATCCCGACTCTCACCGGAACATGGCACTTACCTCTCTGTGGTTGCCCACAGAGAGTCTTTAACCCTAACTTCACAGTGCTTTCAACCCAGGGCAGGTAGTGTTTAAATACAAGCTTTTGTTTCACTTCAGCATGGGCTTATGATCCACCTTCTTTGCTGTAAGAAGAAAGGCTAATCAAAGCCCATGGCGTGAGGCTCACAAAATATTTCCCTCTCCTTTTCTGGAAATGATTCAGAGATGAAACTCCAGGTTTGACTCTTTTCTGCAAAACTTCTGCAGCATGGAAGCAGAGATGCCATGCACAGAAAAAAAGCTGGTCAAACTCACTTGCTTAAGATCAACAAGACAAACTGTGTTAGGGGTTGCCCAACATCTAGTAGCCAAATAGAGGTGATGCGGCAGCTCCATGTCTCCAGGCCCTGCCAGCAGTGAGGCTGAGTATGCATCCTCAAGAGGCACACACAGACACATACACACAATCACAGAATCATAGAATCATCTAGACTGGAGAAGACTTTTAAGATCATCAAGTCCAACCGTTAACCCAGCACTGCCCAGTCCACCACTAAACCATGTCCCTGAGCACCACATCTACAGTCTAGTAAATACCTCCAGGGATGGTCACTCAGCCACCTCCCTGGGCAGCCTGTTCCTGCACTTGAAAAACCTTCTGGTGAAGAAATTTTTCCTAACATCCAATCTAAACCTCCCCTGGCACATCCTGAGGCCGTTTCCTCTTGTCCTATTGCTTGTTACCTGGGAGAACAGACCGACACCCACCTGGCTACAACCTCCTTTCAGGTAGTTGTAGAGAGCAATAAGGTCTCCCCTGAGCTATACACGCACATATACACTCACTATATATCCCTCAGAAAATGGCCTTGGACACTCAGGCTATCCAGTAGCTGGCCCCTGGATCGCGCTGCCTCTCTGGTACCTCATGCACAGGCACACAGGTAAGCAACAGGTCTTTCTAGTAGCAGGTCCAGACCTACAGTCTCTGTATTATTGCCTGACTCTCAGAACCTCTCTCTCTCCAACAGCTGGCTTACATTCCCAGTCCCTCCAGCAGCCAGCTCTTAGTTTCTCGTCTCTCCAGTATCACTTCACACCATCCAGACTCTCTCACACGTGATTCCAACGGTCAGACAAGTGTACCGACCAACAACCTCGCTACATGCGGCCAGTCCCTTCCAGCACATGAAGCAGAGGAACACCACGGCAGGCACGCAATACTTGCAATTTGGTTAAAGCAGGATTAACCACTTAATCTGGTCAAGTGTTACAATGAGATGAGAAAGGGCCCTCGCAAGTCCAGGAGTGATGTTCACTTTGTAGAACCCAGCCTGTGAGAACATGTTTACTTGGATGAGGCTTTGAGCAACCTGGTCTAGTGGAGGGTGTCCCTGCCCATGGCAGGGGGGCTGGAACTAGATGGTCTGTAAGGCCCCTTCTAACCCAAACCCTTCTATGGTTCTATGATCCTCTGAACCCAGATCTGACACAGTGATGAAAACAAACCGAACAAAGTACTGATCATTGAATGTTACTTTGGGCATAAGGAAACAGACTGCAATTAAAGCACAAACACCACATTTTACATATATACCGATCCCAGTATTACTGATAATTTTTTAATGCATTCCAAGCTTGCAACTACTATTCCTTGGAGACAACTGGTCTCTTGTCATTTTGACAGAGAAACATACAAAAGAGACATGGGAAGCCTTTTCCATCTGCCCACCTTTCCCTATTATTGTTGGACTGCTCCCTTCAGCGAGTTTTGAAAAACATTTTCTGGTTCAGTTTCACACAAATCCAGCATTCCTAGTTTCATTATTAATTTTTACACAACCACCTGAGGTGCTTCAGGGTTCAGAAATTCTTCTGTGACACTATGCTATTTTTTTTCTCAGTCCACTTCTACCACCACCGTAGTTATACTGGGTGTATGGTTCTAGCCCGCTGATATTAAGCCATACTCCAGAAGCCTGGCTGGTGGTCAAAAGTTGTTCCATACTGGCCAGTGCCTTTAATGACAAAGGTGATGAGCTCAACACCAGCAACCTCACAAGAAACTCTGAGTGCTGACAGTAGTCGCATTAGCACAGTAACTTTGGGAATTGCTCTTCTGGGCTATCCATGACCCTGGAATGCTAGGCTGGGATTCAAACTGGGCATTTCTGCCAAACCTTATGAGAGGTAAGAAGGTTACACAGAGTGTGACCCAGAAAAGTAAAGCCTTTGAGAGAGTGCTACTCCACAGATGCAGTTACCCAGTTACTGCTGAAGCCAACTTCCAAAGCAGAGCTGGGAAGTGCTGGAATTTCATTTCTTGAACAAGACTGAAAAGCAAAGCTTCCACAAAACTAAATGGTGGTTTAGGGTCTCTGTTGACAGCAAAAAGCATAGACCAACTATCAACACACTTGTACTCTAAAATACATGCTTGCAAGCTTAGTTTGTTGAGGAACCAAAAGCAGCATCTGTAGCAACAGCAATTTCCCCATGGGCCTTTTGGAAACGAACCCTGCCTACATCTCCATATCCTTTAATCAAGTAATGGCTATTCCAGGCTCTGTCCAAAGACACGTTCTGGTGAAGGAGAAGAGGCATAAAGGTCCCTCTTACCCTAATGAAACAGGTGACTCCTGCCAAACAAGAAAGATAAAATGAACAAACAATTCTTCCCCTGATCTGACAGGTCAGGTTTAAGATCTTGTTGCAACACACTTTTCGATCTGGTTTATGGCATCGTGTAGGTGTTGCTACCAGCCATCCAGAAGTAGGAGACTGAATTACATTAGAGCTTTTGGGGATTTGCTTTTAATCAATCAGTGGCAAGGGACATCACTTTCTGCATGTTTCTCTTCTGGGGTATGTTGTACCTTTTGAATTTACCTGTGACAGTCACTGCTCAATTTCAGTTTTTCTGTGGAATATTGGGACCTTCAGGTATGTGCACACTGCAAACAGGATCTATCAGGTTGATTTTTCCAGAAATGGTACACAATTTGTTTGAAACCACACCATGGTCCTGTGGGTTGGAGGCGGAAATGTCGACACTGACCCGAACAGATCACTGGTGGGAAATACTGGAAATCAGGAACAACAGTTTTAGTAATTTAAAAATTAGATTCTAAGAAAAGTGTCTAAATATATTGCAGGTTGTTAAACCTTAATAGACCTGATTTGTTTTACATGTGAAGCAGTGACCTGTCCCTGCTGTTTCAGTCAATTTTATTAATAGAGGTTTTCTGAGGTAAATGTATATGATACCAAAGACAAAGTCTTTAGAAATAGGGATAGTAAAATGAGTCATTCAGGGCTTTTAACTCAACCTGATCATATTGTGATAGAGAGATTTGGTCATAATATATGACATTGACTTAATTATTGTAACCAAGCTAGGTGACCTAGGAGATGGCACCTCTGGGCCTGTGATATTGGCCTGCAATGGTACACAAATAAAGGGATTTTTTTTTCCTAAAGATAATAGGTTTTGGAAAACTTTGCCTCCTTATCTGACCAATAATTAAAGAGGATGTGGATATTCTGCCAAAGAATATTAAAAGAGCTATCTAACTGTAACAAAGAGCTATCTATCTGTAACCTTGCAAAGTACTTTAAATGTTTGCAGTAACAGAAATTATTTGGCCCACCCTGATCTCTAAGTCAAATATTCATTTACTGGAGTCCATAGTGAAAGATGGGCACTTCCAGGGGTTGATTCTTCTCAGCTGCTAGACTGTTATCTGCAGATGGGATGACCGTCTCCTGTTTCTCCACATTAATTAAAGAGGAAGCCAAGATCACTAATACAGGCTAAACTCCAGTTTTAGATGGTCACAGGTGAATGAGTTCTTCCCTTACACTTTTCTGATTCAGAAACCAAACATCCTCTTTAGGGGCAAACTTTTCCAGGTATGTACCTACAGCTCTATGCGCCTACGAATGAGACTGCACTGTCCCATTCACTGATGCCAGGTTAGAGTAGCTTTGTCACACCGAAAGTAAAACACTATGCTTTCTTTTGATGCCTGAGACATGGACCAAGCGTGAAACTGGCCCCTACCAGGGTCCTTGCACACAGCATGCAGTTGTCACACGTGTGAGCTCCCACTGTGTGGTGCAGGTCTCAGCAGATGATGATCACTGGAATTGGGCATAGGCACTACCAATGAGACAGTACTGTATCAGGCAGATCCTTTCTTTTCCCAAGGTTTTGGGCCACGTAGGTCAGTTGGAAAAATAAGTATTGGTCTTCATGCCAAATGCTACTCATATTTATGTTCATAATAATATGTTCAGAATTAGCATTGTTTTGAGTCAGACACTCTCCTTTCGGAAACATTTTATTGTCTAAAAGTTAGAGCTGACGTTATTACCACTCTGCTCCCTGGATAAAACTGGTTTTGCAAATGTAAAGGCTAGGGACTTACATGAGGATGGAAAGAAAAGCCCTTGGAAACATAGCATGGGATCTTGGCTCTACTGAAATCAACAGCAAAACTTTCTCTGATTTCAGTAGGGCTGGGATTCCAGGCACTGCCAATGAATTTGTGCATGCAGCTGGTAAAGCTGCCAGGAGCATCTCTAGTGTGATTTCTGAACACGAAAGAGACTCCTACAGGTTAATTGGTACATGTCTTCACTAAATCTAGCGTCTTCCCTTTTGTTCACCTTTAAAAATATTTTCCTTTTAGGGGAATGTACCACAAATGAAAATTGTTCTGCTGCTGTTCTTTGCAACACTGTGAATGTGAATTACGTGTACTGAGTAGATGATCCACTCTGTAGGAAGTACAAGACAACAGGGAATATTTATCTGTTGTTGTAAAGTAAACAGCTAAGAATTAAAGACAAAGTGGCCAGAACAGGGAATTATGCACATTGACTGAATAACCTGAGCATTATGGTTTTCAGACCTACCTGTTCTCCTTTTTTCAGATTCACTGAAACGCAAAAAAAATTATGAGTTAAAAACCAAGTTATATATGTGATAATGGAACATAAAGATACACTGGGAAAACATGAAATGAATAGTCAAGTGCATGGCACAGATCAGACAGGTTAAATTAAGACACAGTGAATATGCACAGTTATTCTGAGGAATCAAAAAACGATCAGCAGATTCACTCAAATCAATGTAAAAAAATTGACTCTGACCTGGTGCGTCACTAAGAAAAACAGGTGAAAGCCCACCCTTCACCCTAGGAGAGAATGCTCTAAACTTCCTAGAGACAGACAGTCTAAAGTGATTAACAACAGCATCAGTTGTTGATCTTTGTGCAGTGTTTGAGAGATCAGTCTTCTCACTAAAAAGCGAGGTTAATAGATGCATCCAGATCACTCATTTTCAGCTGTTTCTTGTTTAACTAACATGTAAAATGCTATGTGCAACAGCCATGGTTTGGAGGCATTGTTTCTACATTCCTTTTTTAATTTTAGCAGCTATATTTTTTCTTCTTAATCCCTATAATAATCCTGTTTTGAGGCATGCTTAATTATTTAACTTTGCCATTCTCTCAGGGAAATTATGGGCTAAATTGCATGCATGTTATTAATACAAAGCACCATTTTGTTAGCTAATTTAGAATTTCACACCCACATCAAACAGGCAGATGTCTATAATCTATTATTTGTGATCCCGCTCAACTGCGCTGAGCGGACAGAGCGCGCGCTCCTGTTCTCCCTCCCCGCTGCGAGGGCAGCATCCCGCCGTCAGGTCCCCTTGGAAACCCAGCCCCGCACACAATTGGTACACCATCGTTTGAATCTCCCAATTTCACAGCCTTTCTCCCTTAATGCCACGCTCAGTGGACACAGCTGGCTCCTCTTTTCTTTCTGGAAGTTGTTTCTTTTTGAATTCCTTTACTACTGCTTGATTGCCATTGGATACACTCTGGCTCGGCATATGCTTCTCAGCTTAATTGCGATCGTTTCTGGCCCAGGTTTGGGCCCCACCAAACCAACTGTCAGAATTCCTCCCAGAAAGGGGAGAAAGGCAAATTTAAACTCTCCTCCCAGTTGGTTTTGCTTTTAATTTAGAAATGAAGAGCGTATATTTATTTCAAAAGGTTACGTGTCCCTTTTCTTCATTCTTGGCTCTCACATTCATTTTGTATTGCAACGACTTCATTTTAAGCCGTGTGCAGTACAATGTTGTTTCTACTGTAATGCTGTTTAATGTAGCAACACAAACCTGGCAAGTGACCTGAATTTCACAGATCAACTGCAACCACACAGGAGACGTGGGGACCTGCAACAAGAATGTTTTGTTTCCTCTCTTGATGTTCTAATTGCTGCCCATGATCCAACTGCTCCCCCATCTGACCTTGCATGCAATTTTCATCACTTATTCTTTGGAGGCTGTCTAGATGTATGACATGTCTGCAATTCCTCCTGGTATAATGCATATTCAGCACCTGATCAGCTGCGCGTCTCTGGGTGTGAGACAGTCTAAATGGAGTCGTATCAAATGATTTATGTGATGTACAGGGTGTCTTCAAGTATGTCATAAGCATAGTGTGTAAGCCAGATTCAAAAGGCGAAGGCTTACTCTGGGTTGAGTATTTTGCATGGACCATCTGAGAACTCAGATGTCTTAATAGAGGTTCTTTTTTTAAAGCAAGCCAGAGTGTTTAGATAGTCCGAGTGGCTGGAATACTGGTACAGGCTTGTAAAACCTGACGATGCTTTGAATATGTCATGCGTCTTTCCCGTGATAATCTCTTTTTCTGGCACTTTTCTTCAGACAACACCTCAATTCACTCAGAGACACAGAAAGAGGGAGGATGAGTGTAGGGGATGCAGCTGAGAAACTGAGACAGTATCAGCTTCTTTTGCCAGTACTTTTACAATTCTATATATGTGCATTGTAGTCTGCATCCACCAGCCACTCTCTCTCAGGGCCAGAGCAGACTGCTACCCACAAAGTTGTGTGTGCTCCTGTAGAAATACGTTACGTTTCTCCTTTCATTTCCTGTGGTTTTTGTTAACTAGAGGACTAGATCACTCTGGACTAGTGCATTCATTTTCATTAAAAGTTCAAGATCACCCCATTAGTATGGATCAGCTTAGTGGAAAGACTTAAAACTCTTGGTGACAGCTTTATTTACTCATGTTTCATGCACAGTATGTTCCTTATATCCCATATGCCTTCTCCCTCAGAAACAGCAACCTTACATTCACAAAAAATCAAGCTTTACCAATGTATTTTTAGTATACATCTATACATTACTAAATGTAGGTCTGACCCAGAAATTCTGCTGCACAGTTAACTTTGGAAATGAAGAAAGAAATTTAATGTGGCTTTTGGGGGGGTGTGTCTATTTCTAATCTGTGAAGGCATTCTTTTATATAAGAAGGGTACACTAACCAGTGACTGGGTCAAGAGGGCCAGAACTGTCTGGAAGGGCTTTCTTGGAGATCACCAAAGGAAGAGGGGGACCCTTAAGATACAATTTCTCTGATCTGGCCCTAAGCCCAGCCAGACAAGCCTTCGAGAGGGGGGATACTCTGAGACCTTCTGGTCCTCAGGGGAAGCACCCTCTGCCTTTCTAAAGCCACCAAACAGATTCCCTGCAGGGAATACTTCTTTTGTTAATTTCAGCTGCTGCTGCTGGCATGGTGATCCTAGAAGCCACCTCTGGCTGGTATCCTGCTTGATGGAACCCATGTCCAGTGGCAAGGAGCCATGAAGGACTTACAGATGCTCCACCAAAGGACTGGAGAGACCTAAATCTACTAGATGCTCAGGTATGCTTTTTCAAAGTTAGATGCTCATATTCTCTTCCAGCTGAAAAGCCATAGCAGTTACTTCCTAAAATGTGTTTGCTTACCCTGTCCTGATATGTATCACGGATTCAGCTTTAGATATGCCCCTTCTCATTCAAATATGAGAAAACATGCTGCAACAAACTGGACGAAGACAACATTGACCTGAATGAGTTTTTTATCAGTTCTATAGCTGGCCATATCTTAACCTTAAATGAGAAAGCCACAGAGGACTCACTTGTCTCTTTCCCCAGAGTCTCCTATTGCACAGCTGCCAAGAGAGAGAGCTAGTATAACCCTAAAATCACGCCTCTGTCTGTGGGGTGTGCTTTCAAGGCACCAACAGAACCTTGAGCTGAACCAAGCAAATGCACCTGCCATCAGTGGCAAATCCTCCTAGTATTAATGCTACCATTAGAATAACTTAACTATTGGAACAACATCTGGATTTGCAGCACAAAAACATCGGGACTAAGGAAGTGAAATTATATTCTCAGGAATGAATTATTCACTACATGTGTACAACCAGCAGGGAGAGAACCGCAGGCTGAGGAAAATATGTTCAAACTTACCAACAAAAATAAATACATGAAAGTATGATGTGAACATCAGCTCCATTTCCTAGGCAAAAGCTCCACATGGGGGCCTGAAATCCAACTATATTTGCATTTTGACATATTATCACCAGAAAAGACATAGCAATGCAGCCCCCGAGGCAAGGGAGTTCAATGTTGCCAGGCCATCTGGGCTTTTTCCTTATGGGTGGAAAACGCCTCTTCTCCCAAATGTCCTATAGGATTGTATAGAGTGAAGTAAAGAGGGTAAATGGGGAATGCCCTGCCTTAGAAGCAATGAAGCTATTGCAAGGAATGATCCAGACAAAAAACCTGTACTCTTGCAGAAAGCGGAGATGATTTTGCACTGCCTCCCGAACCGGTCATCCATTTGCTTCCCCTTTCTTCCCAGTCTTGACAATCTCACTGTTATCTGCTGTAACTCTTCCCAAAACTGTTCCCCTTCCTCTCCTTCTCATTTTCCCTCTGAGCAGATCCCCTCTCTTTGATTTGCCATTATCACTTTTACCAGACACATAGTTCCTCCTTACACACATACACACACACAGAGCGCCATGAAGAGAGATTATGATGATGGACATTAATTAGTGTTCTTGAGGGCTCCAAAGAGTGGAATTAATGGGAAGGGGGCTAAAACTCTATGGGTCTACTTTGATAAGCAAGCAAGGACTGCGCAATGTTTGCCTTTAAGGGGATAAAGGAAAGTGTTACTGTGCTGCTCACAGAAGCTTCAGAATTTGGAAAAACAAAAAAGAAAGCGTTTTGAAATGCTGTCATGGGAGTGCCCACTTTGAAGCTGTGCTTCCATCCTGGAGTGTTTATGCTCCTGGGAAAATTCGGCCCAGATGTGACAGCAAAAATGGTCATGCCTGAGCCACAGTTCCTTGCCATGAGGGAGCACTACGTGAGTGGGAATGGATGGAACCAAAGTACCTTTCCATCAATGGACCTATGCTGATATGCTTTGAATCTAAGAAACTTGGATCTCTACTTACACCTCCAAGGATTGCCCTGGGGCAGTGCTGTTCCAGGAGAACAGAAGAGACACACTTGGCTTTCTGTGGCATCTGTAACAAGACTGGTGGCTGGGCCTGAACAAGAACATGCCTGACTAAAGAAAGTTTGGGCGTGGCCCATGGATGTATGACATTTTCTAGGTATATGTTAAGCTTTGCAAGTAAAGAGAAACTGGTCTTCAGAATTACTTTTTGTTTATATACAATACAGTGTGCATACATATGTGTATATATAGATGTACATACACAGACATGTAGTAATGATAGGACAAGGGATGATGGCTTTAAACTGAAAGAGGGTAGATTTAGACTGGGTGTAAGGAAGAAATTCTTCACGGTGAGGGTGGTGAGGCCCTGGAACAGGTTGCCCAGAGAAGCTGTGGATGCCCCATCCCTGGCAGTGTTCAAGGCCAGGCTGGATGAGGCTTTGAGAAACCTGGTCTAGTGGAGGGTGTCCCTGCCCATGGCAGGGGGGCTGGAACTAGATGGCCTTTAAGGGCCCTTCCAACCCAAACCAGTCTGTGATTCTATGATTAAGGAATCCAAATCATATATTTGTAGAATCAAGTCTAACGGTGAAACTAAAAACTTAGTTATTTCACTTTCAGCCAATGAACAGTAGGTGCTTGGTAAATGCAAAAGTATGTGGCAGATGCAAAGGCATTCTCTTATTTTGACTTCACTACAGAAGAACTTGTACGTTTATGCAAGTGCCAGCTCACCAAGGATATGAGGGAGCTGTAAACCCTGTGCTCTTTGATAGGTCACTGAAGGTCATCAGTGCATTTTGTAAGGCAGATTTCAGCCAGGCTTTGAAGAGACCGTCATTAAGGTGGTTTCTATTTCCACAAATGAGGGCCACTGTGGTAGCTAGAGGGAGCAGCTGCAAGGCAATTGGTGGGTAGGCTAGAAACAGACGTCTTCAGTCAGACATTATCTATGGTAAATAAGAAGAAAAGTCCCTTTACAGATTTGCTAGCACTTGAAGCTGGTAGTCAGCAAGTCCATGTCAGACTGTTAGATGTGATTTCCTGAATGGGGGCTATGATTAGTTTCCTTTCACACTGCAAGCTTGCACTGGAAAAGCAGGTCTTTTCTCAAGAGGATTCTGCCAGTCGAGAAGCATGGTGGCCCACAGACAACCTCAGCAGTCTCAAACCATCTGCCTACTACTTTGATTTTAATGCTACGTAAAAAAATGTCATCTCAATACCATCTTACATGGCCCTTTCTACCCTTACCCTATTTTCACCTACAAGAGTCTATGGTAAAGACTAGATGGCTAAAGAAACCATTTCAAATCCTAAGCACCATGACTGTCTTCATTTTACACATCTAGTAGACATAAATTCTTGTCATCTTGTTTTATGCGAATGGCAGGATTTATTAGATCAGGCAGGTCATTAAGTAATTTTTTTCTTTCTGTCTTTGATTCAGTGAATTCAAATTTATGCTCTGCTATAGTGTGCTAACAGCTATATTTTGGCTAGGAAAGTCAGCAATAAATCTGAATTTAATAAACTGACAATAGATCTCAATGTAAAAGAGATTCAAGGCACTCATTTTCCCGGTTATTTAAAAGCAGTGAATCCTTGCATAACTGCAAGCCTAATTCCAAACTAAAAGCATATTGTCTCTAAAAATATCTCATTGATCACAATATGCAGTTCTGCTTAATGTGGAGATTATTTTAAAAGCTGACCAGCAATTGCCCCGGTCGCCAGTGGCAGCGTGTTCTTTTCACCTGCCAAAGAGGAAACATAATTTGGGTTTGCACTTTCATGAACACAGCTATGTTCACCAACAAGAACATACACACCTCTGCATGCACTCCCTCCTCCTCCTGCCACTCCCACTCTCTCCATGCACACACACACAAACACACACAAACACAAACACACACACAGAAAAAAGGCTTGGAGCTGGAGAAGCATAATGGAACGGGTTGCCCAGCGAAACTGTGGAAACCCCATCCTTCAAGATTTTGAAAATGCAGATGGACACGGAACTGAGCAATCTCGTCTTTGCTCAGAGGCCTGCCCGGTTTTGAGCAAGTGGTTTGACGTGTGTCCACCAGCGGTTACATCCAACCTAAATTATTCTACAATTCCATGAGCTCGTCAGCCACCTGCTCTGTTCCTTTGGTAGTGCCATTTTTCAGGAGCTCCATGCACACACCCACAGCTTGTCTACAAAGGGACAATCACTGGCAAAGCTACACAGACAGAGTCTTGTCTATATACACGTGTCACTATGTATTAAACGTACATATGCACATGTATGTGTGTGTGTATGTGTGTTTGTGTAAATGGTTTTGCACATATGTACGTATGTACGCAAACAAGCCCTTTGCTAGCGCACTGCCCCACTGGAATATCAATGCCCTCACCACTCAGAAGATAAGTCCTCCTGCAAGGGATGTGGCTGGAAACCAAGACAGAGCAGCTGTGTATTGCACTGACTGGGCACAACTCTCAACATGCTCAAGCAAAACACACAAGCAGTGAAGACACGGGGCACAGCTTCATCACAGAAACATTCACACATGGGTCACGCCATTCCAGGTTCTGGTCATCCCAGCACACGAGGCAGTGAATAGTTCATTCCATCCTGTCTTGTTTTTAGAGGACTGGAATGAGGTATTATGTGATGGATATGCATGCTGCATAAGGGAACCACTCGCAACTAGGTGTTTTAATGACCTGGTTCTAATTTCTGAAATTCACTCTAGCTACATGCCTATTATCAGTAGTCGGGCTCTGTATCTCCCAACACAATTTAAAGTAGATCTTTTAGGCCATAGATAAATTAAATACCCCATGTGCATCAGAGGACCAAAAGTAGCTCCAAAAAGCCCTGGTTGGTAAAATGTCTTTGTAAGCTCTTTTTATTGAAGCCTGCCTCTCTGTTCACCATCTTCCACGGTGTTGCATCCACCACATACACAGCTTTGAAGAGAGAGGGCTTGTGTTGAGCTGCTCCAGAGAACTAAAACAAATGCAGCGGAACAGAAAACAAGACACCGATCTTTTCCTATGTGTCTGGCCTAGACTGGACTCCCACGCAACAAGTGTCAAGGAGGCAGAAGAACTGCAGGCATAAGGGAATTGTCCTGTATCTATGATGGAGCAGAAGGTGAGGTACTCATTGCTACGAATGGGACCTACTCTCAGACCTTCTGGAGACACTCATAAGGGTAGGGATGCCACCTTTCAATATATGAGCCCTGTACTTGAATTTTCTTTTCACCACTCTCCACTTCCAAGAAGAACCCCAGTGAATCACACTGTCTGGCTGTAAAAAGGGAAACTAAAAGAAGTGTCAAATGTCACAGCGGCTTTTTCACGCTATCTCTCTGTTGTGCAGACAGGAAGTAGGAGTGCATCCTACTCGCGGCGCAGATAGGGGAGATAGCTGCCTCCAGAGTCTCTTTATCAGGAGGGACTGCCCCTTTCGGAGAACCACAGGGCTGTTTTCTTTTCTCAACACAGTTTTGTTTTCTGGCCTCCATTCTGTCAACCTAACTCGTTCTCTGAGAGGCTATGTTTCAGGCTGCCCTGTCTGCTAAAATTTGGACTCTTTTCCATTTCAATCCCTATTTTGAATCATATCCACCTACTCTCAAGCCATAGGGAGTAGTTGAGATGAAATATATTTCATTTTAAGTTTGAAAGCCTGACTGTCAGCTTACTGAATGCAGTAGTCTAGGAACTGGTTGAAATCTATTCCACACTGGCTAAAAGAGCTCAGAACACATTAACTCTTGAAGTGAAGGAGTGAAACAACCTCTCTCAAGTTGGGCTCAGGTTTCTTCTTAGGTAGGGTCAGTTAAAACATCTCGCAGACACATTTTCACAGCACTCGGAATGAGCGTTGTTGCAGATCCTCCATGCATATTTGTTGCCCCACCTACACAACAGGTAGGCGTTTTACACATCTCAAAGGGGAAATGGCCTGTCAGCTTGTCTCTGACCAAATCCCTTCATTCTATTAAAAAATGCATTTCCACTTGGTAAGGTTGAAAAGCTGTATGCGGTCCAAAAACTAAAGTACCTGGCAGCTATAATGCATATGTCACAGTCTATGTGCTAATAAGGGTTGCAAAGAGCTGGAGCGGCCTGTGAGGATAGCTGCAGGATCACCTTCTCACATGTATGACTGGCAGGTAGAAAACTAGTATCCTCAGACAGGCAAAGTTATTTCTTCCCTTCAGAAAGATTGACAGTTGCTGCCCAGTCCAAATAATCCTCTTTCTAGAGACTACAATTGATAACATGGAGAGACCAGCTAGTGATTAGACCAATGGTGTCTCAAGCAGATTCCCTCCTTGGTTCTGGCCTTTCTTTAAAGCTGAAGTTCAATTTCTCAGGGCCGTAAATAAGCTCCTACAGATCTGAAAGTAGTGTTTGCAGCCCAATTAGCTTGTAATGGCTCTTCAAGCAGTTGTTGATGATAGTAATCTGGACTTGGAAGTCTTGGCATGTAAGGGATGCTTGAGACTGTAGCTCACGTTTGTCTCGCGTTGGCTGAAGGCATATAGAGTGGACAAGGGTCACTTAGTGCTATCACAAACTAAGGCCTCTGACATAAGGCATGCCTCGGATATGTACCCCATTGCCTGTGTGCTGAGCTTTGTTAGTGAGATCACGCCAAAGCTCAGGCTAGAGAATTATCAGCTTTCTGAAAGAACAGCATTATAACACCGCAGACAAAGCACTCTTGTGTGCTTTGTGCTGTGCAAACTGAGACCAAGTGGTAAATTTGTCAGTTTAGGAGTGTTTTGGACTCAAGAAGCAATGGAATGTCCTTTATATCTTTCGTAATGAGAGTCTGTTTGGATTAAAATGATCTCCATGTAAGCAAAAAAATTACCAGCCTTCCCATTTGAAAGCTGGCAGGGCTTCTTACACAGGCCTCTATTCAAACAGCGTAGGGGAAGAGGAATAGGGGACTTTTTTGTTTAACTCAAATGACGTGGTGTGTATTTCTAACATAAAAAGCAAGGCAGAAAATGAACTCTGTCTGAGGCAAAAGATTTAGAAGAAAAAGGAAAGTATGAATGTAGGAAGCTGTCTGAACACAAAGGCGAGGAAAATGAACACTTATAGTCATTGACAGAACATGCATTTTTATGAGTGCTAACAGAAATTTGGTGTGATGATTCCTATAATGACATCCTAGCCAGTACAGCTGGTCTACAGGCAGAAAGGGAAGGAGCTGGATGAACAGTGGGATCTATGAGAAGTCTTTAGCGCATGTTTTAAGAACAATTCCAGGGAAAATCTAAGATTGATATCCTAGCAGGGTTGACAATCATGGTTGAAACCAAGGAAATTCCACCTGAAGAAATGCAAGTCTATACATCACCTACAAGTAACTGCAGACAGCTATCCCACCAAAGCCCAGAAGCCCAGGAAAGCACTGAGGAGTGGTCCGTCTAAGCCAGGTTCCTTTTCTCCAAAAGCTGTCAAAGCACAGTGCTGGGTAGGAGACTGCAGAAAAGGTCACTGTGTTCGATTTTGCCACAAAGATGGATGTAACAAAACACACATTTAAGATAAAATGATCAAATACAGTTTCTTACCTCAGGCTTAATTCTCATGTACCCCTGCTAAGAAATCTCAACTATGCCTTTCCCTCTATGCAACTTCCATTCTCCTCACAAAAAGAATACCACCCCCCGGCTATGCAAGGAAGCACCAGAATCACCTTCACGGTGCTCACCTTTCCCTCCAGAGGAAACTCACTGCTTAGTTATTTCGTTACTCCCCGAGAACTCTCCCTACAGGCTCAGTGCGCTTGCCCGCCTGCTCTGCTTAAGCCCTTTCCTTGGGTTTCTGTCCCACTCACCCTTCTGTCTGCTGTTCCTCCAACCCCTCACCTCACTGGGTAACACAAACCCAGACCCTCCTTGGCCTTCCTGTCGCACCTCTGATGACACTTGACCCAACCCGGCTGCCTGTCCGCCTCCACGCTCCTCTTCGCTGCCCTTGTGAGCTTTCCTGCTACAACGTGTCACGGCAGCACGCCCAGCACGAATGCTTCTCTGCGCTGTTTTTCCCTCTTTTCCCCAGCAGTTGGTTGTATGTTGCATTTATAAGCCTACTGCAGACAACCAAACTGTTTTCTCCATCATCTCCCAGTTCGGAGAGAGACATGCGGTTTTTCTGCTGTTGCTGAAGCCACCTTTTCACAAAGATGCCTCTTCTTCTCCCAACGCTCCCTTCCCATCCTCTTCCTTTCTGCTCTTTTGAATAACCCTGTACCCAAGCCCATTCTCTGCTCCCACACTGCTCTCAGCCACCTCTCTCCTCAGATTATGTCTTCTGAGAAATTTTGGAGAGTTCCTCATCCTCTTTCCACCCTCACCCATCCTTAAACGCAGATGCTTGTGTGCTGACGACAAGCTGATCCTACAGGTGTTGGTTTCTTTGTGCTTGTGTCTTCATGCTGTCTACAGCCATGCCTCAACTTTCCCTCTCACCTAAAGCCATGCTCTCTCTCTTTGTTCCCTCCTTTGTTAAATTCCCCCTCCTATCGTGACCAAGTCTCTTTCAGCATTATCCATGGCTCCTGGACACAACCCCTCACCCGGCATTCACGCGTCTTCCAGTCCACCAGCACCTGTGCTCAACCTTTTGTCCTTTACCCCTGCTAATAGCTTTGCTGATGCTCTCTTGATACTGTGATTCTTCCCCCTCTTTTTTCCCACTGCAAGTCTTATACTGGCACTGGCTCAACTGCAACAACTGTTCCTCCAAGAGCAGGCTGACAACTGCCACCATGAGCTCGTTCTCTCCTTTTTCCATTCACCCGTTTCATGCAGCACTTAGCACAGTGGGCTTCTGGCCCACGAGCAAGGCATCTTAAGCACTGCACCGAATGCAAATAGAATCACATGGCTGTGGAAGTTGTTCCTGCCATTCATATGAATAGTTAGCTGCTTTTTGTTAATTAACTTTTTGCCGCCATGAAGTTTTGTAGCAATCTTTGTGCTGCTGAAGACCGACCCTCTCCTGCAGGAATGGTTGAATAATAGCACCAGCTGGGTGCATCGTAATTATCACAGCCTCGGCACTGGGGAAATATAAGACTTCTGGTGGGTGGAAGCCATTGCCTCTTTCTTTTCCTGTGTGCCTGGGCTTATCACAGGATGTCATTCAAGGTTAAAAAGCTTAGCATCCCTGCTGATCATGCCTTTCCCCCTGGAAAAAACATGTGATGGATATGATCAAAAAGGGTTGTATTTCAGCTGCGCAGTCTGTTCAGGCTTGTCCTTCTTTACCTTACCCATGGTGTCCCAAAAACAACATGTGACCCTGTGCACATGCGGGATTAATAACTGGGATTCCATTTTAGTGACACTGAGAGCATCAGATCATTGTTGTGGGACGCTGGCTCAGAAAGCTGGAAGCAGATGAGCAGAAACACAGTGGTACCGCCTGCCTCACACCAGAGAGGGGGAGAATTACTTCGGTTTTGCCACTTTCATGTTTAAATCATTAGAGAACGTTGACTTGAGTCACGTTTGAGAACTCCTTGTCCTGCAGTTCTCTGTGCCCCTTTCTCTCACCTGTCAGTGATGACTGCACAGTATGTTGTGGAAACAGGCGAATATATATTTCTTGTTCTTAGGTCCTAAGAACACATGGAATTTCCATCCCTGTACATTCTTCTCTGTTTCTAAAAAGATGCCTCTAGGCATTTCTGTCTGAAAACAGAACATTTTCTAACATGAAACGTACATAAGCGTAGCTGACCCTATATTTATGCTTCCTTAACATCCTTTTCTATTCTATATCTGCCATAAAATTCAGACAAGATCAGGTAGAGAGGAAACGATTTAGACTTCTAACCCACACTGATAATAGCATTAATGTTTTGAGCAAAGATAATGTATTGTAGTTCCTATTGATCATCCTATACGGAGTATATGCCTGGGAAGACTGTCTTGTCCTCCTTCTTGAGGATGTGATTATGCCTCAGTTTACCTAGATTTGGGATTGAGGCCTCACGTACTCTACAGCCAACTCCCCTGTAATTGTACTGGCAACGTTCCTAGGTTCTGCAACAATCTGGTGGAGGCAAAAGCCAATTCTGACACCGCTTCTTTTCTACTGTAACAAAGGATGTGTTTAATCAGTTAAATATCAAGATTAGCAATGAGGACAGTGCAACGGTATCTTTGCTACTGCCTCAAATATCACTTTTCCTTTATTTAGTAACCTCGGTTTTCAGTACACCACAGCGTTGGGTTTTTTTTACATCAGCAGCTTTTGCCTACACCATAGCATTTATAGGATGAACTCTCTCCCAGGCAAAATCAACAGGATATTCTTGAAGAAGGACATTGCTGTTTAAAACGATGAGGAAGCACTTATAACAAAAACTGGTCTGGTGATGTGTACTTATTCCTAGGTTTAAATAAGAATCTCTACGGTGCCTTTCTTCTTACTTGCTGCCAATACGCATGTTATTGTCTCCACTAACGGTCATGTCAATGTTCCGCTTACATATCCCCTATTACCAGGGTGTTTCACAAATACAAGCAAAAATAGATTTTTGTTAGAGAGCTACAATGCTATTTTGGTATAAGGTTAAAAAAACCCCAGAATTGTGAACTTATTTCTGACCTCCTGAATGCAGGGCACAGTCCCAGATTTGCTGATCATTAAAAATGCAGGTAATTTTAATGTAAATTCATTGGATAAAGTAACTAAATGAGCTGCAGTATTCTCTTGCCTGGACTGACCTTATGACTAAAACACTGCCAAAATTTTACATGTTTTCCTGTGGTCCATTCTCCAGACAATGAGACCCAAGCTGCCAGATTTTTCATTAATTAGTTCTTCAGTGGATGGTACAACAGCAAGAAGAGTATTAGCTCAAATGTATTTGTTTGCTTTACGTCTGCTGCCCCTTAACCTCCAGGTTCCACATTTCTCTAACAAGTAACTTTTCCTCCATTATCTCAAAAACTACAGCGTATCCAGCATTTTTCTTTTCATTCCTTGTGCGCTTTTGCCCCTTCGCCTTTTTTCTCATTACTGGTTTCCTAGCATTGACATTAGGACACCCTCATCCAGTGACTGACCCCCTCCCTTCCTCAAGACTGCCCTTCTGTAGGGCAAACAGATGGATCAGGAAAAGAAAAGCTGATCTTCTGTCAACACAAAATGTGTGTGAAGGTGGCTCTGGTTATATGGGTCAGCTCCGGAAAGACAGAAGAGCTTCTGTCAATATGTTAAAGAAAAGGGAGCTGTTCTGACGACTCTATTAAGAAAGGGAAACTGCCCAAATCTCTTTCTCCTCTGCCTCACTCTCCCACATAACTCCGTAGGAGTCACTGCTGTTGTTCATATCCCTGGGGAAGAAGGAAAGAGAAGTGAGAGCCTTCAGGGTATTTTTAAAACAATTAAAGTGGGGGGCAGAAAGGGCAAACACTGTCTGAGCCATGAAAAAGGTATATAGAGAAAGTAGAAACTGTACCTCCTTTGGAGAATGCAGTGGGGCACGAATGCGGCCAGGGGAATGTGTGGGGGCAGAGCAGCAAGGAGGCTCACTGATACTCTTGTGAAACTGTTCCCAACCCCGGCGTGGCCAGCTGTCCCGTTAAAATAGCACAGCAAGCTGAGCGCACCCTCTGCCGTCACCCAGCTCACCCCTGGGGCAGCTCTGAGGGCTGCCCCCATAGCAGGTCCTCTGTCGTGGGGGGCAAGCGGAGCCTCCCACCGGCTGCTGCCTCCTCTGGCCTGTGACTGCAGCCCCCAAGAAGAGTGTCTCTCCACAGCTCTTCAACAGCTGGACATGCTAAACCCCTCTGGTACCAAATACGGTGCAAGCACAGAGTGTGGACTTTCCCTTTACTGGGCTCAGGAAGGGAGATTTCCTCCTTCTACCCAGCTACCTGTTCCCATGGAGTATGCAGAAACGTAACTCTTTGGAATTTCCACCTCTCCACCTGGCTTGGTTAGCACAAGGCAAGAAGGACAGACAGACACATGCTCGCCACCAAGGTGATGGCAGCCACTCTCCTTTCTCCAACAAGACAAGACCAATACTGAAGCCTCCCAATCATCAGAAGGCAAAAATCACCAAAGGTTTCTATGCATGGTAAAGGCAGAGCAGGGTAAGAGATGCTGGCACAGGAAGATTTGTATATCCTGACTTATGCTGTGTATTTATGACTACGTTTGGTAGGCAGTGCACCCCTAAGACAGACCTTATGCCTGAGTCAAGATGAGTGAAAATTTGAGCTGTCTGAGTTTATCTGGCCCAAGGCTCTGCACATATTGACCAGCAAAACAGATACAGCTGCCCTGCTGTGCTAGTAACTACATGTTGCCAACTCTCACCTTCTCTGCTGTCCAGTCATTTTCCTTTTTCCCTGTTACCACTCTTCTTCCAGTCTTTGCAGGCCTTCCTTGTTCCTTACACTGCTTTTCCTTTTTATGTGTATGCCTCTTGTCTCACACCTCCTACTCTGACATAGGTGGAAGACTGAAGGAGGAGAAAACAATTCTTAAGGATCAAATGGAGAACACGGAGAATGAGGAGAGGGGCTACGAAGATGGCCATCTTGGGAATGACAAGTTGAAAAGAAGAATTTCTCTAGTGCTTCCTACAGATTGCTTCCTTCCAGCTGTCCTGTGTCATGGAAGCCACAGAATGAGCAATGCAGCTCATCTAAGTCCTTTTTCTGGGCAAAATATTATGTGCTTGGTTAACAGCCCATGAAGTAAACGTAAATGCCTAAGTCCAAGAATGTCGGTTGAGCTAGGAACATCTGTAGCAACATCATGGTGACTCTGCTTGCCTCCTGTTGGTGTGTCCTCGAGGTAAATACATATATTATTTTTTATTCATCTGCATGAGTTTGAACAAGCACTGTACCCAACCCTCAAAAGCCACTGTAGTTCCAGCTCTACAGCAGGGAGGGTATGTGAGATCAAACAAGGTAAGTTCTGAGCTTGTAACAATTAATTTTTTAGCTTTATTCAAAAGTAGAATAAGCAACATTAATCCAGAAAAGCTAGTTATCATGCAATAATACCTACAGGGCCCACTACCGTTGAATAATTTAGGGTAAACTTTCTACTGAGTGCCATGAATTATACTCTTAAAAAAAAAAAGAGTACACAGTCAAATCAGTTAGTTCAGCTTGAACTATCTGTGTCCTGATCCAGGATTTATGCCTGTATTTAAATCATATTATCCTCAGTCTACATTTCCATCTCCAGCAAGAAGTGCCCATCTGCCTCAGTGCACGCAGAGCAAAGCCCAGTACAGCCTTAGGTGTGCATTCCAGTGCGGGATTCAGGTTTCCTCTGTGATGTGCATGTGTCTCCTCCACACACACCACTCCTGTCCAAATAACACTGCAACCCTGACTGACCTTTCAATATTAATGACAACATACTCTAGAAAGCACTTGGAGCGAGGTTTTCAAAGCTGCTGAAAGACATAAGATAGGTATGTTGTGGGATTTTCGAATGTGACTAAACAGGCCAATTGGCTTGACTCCCACTGCTTTCATGAAATCACTAAGAGTTGGGTACCTAACTTCAGTCATGTTTGGAAACCTTGCCGCAAACATCTTTGAGTAACCAAGAATTTTGGGATATTTGGCCTTACTTACAGATGAGTTCTACCCAGGCACACAGTAGAGCCAAAAAAAATCCTTCTAAAATTGGTCAGAGCCTAGTACCTAGTACATGAGAGTACTCAGAATAGCCGGGTTGCTCCAGACAAGACATGCTAACCTAGCTTTTGCTTTGCTTCCATATGCTTTATATCCCAGATTCAGACGCAGCAGGAACCTGGGCGAGCACTATTTTATTTAGGTCTGAGCACTCTCAAGGCATCTACATACTAACGCGAAGAGGGAATGATGAGTAGAGAGCACCTGCAAGTGGAACAACTGCTTCATATACTTGGATTCTGGGAGAAAAAGGAAAAATGAAAGGCCCTGCATCTCTACAGCTTGTTCCCTCCTACCTGGCGCATTTCTGGCAAGGACTGCATGGTAGCCTGCAGCGCGAAGCTACGCTCCAGAGACCTCTCACCTGGGAAGGCTAACCAAATTGTGGGCTGTGATCTGCTCGCCGCCCTTTTGCCTGTCACTCCACATGCAATGCAGGAGACCACACCTCATCGACAACCTCTTGAGCAAAGAATTTTTTACCTCTGCTGTGGCAGATAAACAAAGACTCACAAGAAGTGGAACTTTTGGTAAAGTCACTGGTTTGAGAAGTAACTATTCACGTGCGCGTGGTACAGCTGTCTTTGTCGGGACACTTTCATTTACTTTAATTATTATATTAAAACAAACAAAAGCTTTTTGTGCTTTTTCATTTCAGTCTGCTGTAGAAATCACGGTTTACCACTGAACTCATCATTAGCATGTGAAATTAGCATGTGAAAAATATTTTGGGAAGTCACGTCACATTGGTCTTCCCGAGAAGGCAACGCACTGAAAAAAATTTGTATCGTGGATATAGCTCATCACTTCTGCACAGATCTGGGTTTATCAAATTTGACCTTCGATTCATTTTAGCCACATGGCCAAAATGATCCGTATCAATCTGTCCAAAATTGTCTGCCTTTCTGTTTCAAGCTCATGCCTGCGTTCAGAACCAGACGCGAACATGCACCGGCACTGATATTCATCTTCTGGTTACCCAGAACCAAGCCCCCACCCCCAGCAGTATTTGCATTTAGGCTGGAATAGGAGACACCACCCTGGCGGGGAGCCTGATGTGAAGCTCCACATTTACAGCCCTGTCACCAGACTAAATCAAATGGTATGTGCCCCATAACACTGTCAGGAAGGTAGGGTATGCCGTTCTGCATCTGATTAAGAGTGATATATTCAGTCAACCCACATAATAATGTTGGTTTAGGACTGAAATGAGAAACTATCGGTGAATGCAATAATCTTCTTTTTCAGATGATGAAGAGGATGTGCAAATACACCCAGAGTATAAAAATCTAGCGGTCCTAATAACACAGGGATACCATGATCAAGACTGGGATGCTTTACAGCCCGTGTGCTCTGCCTTTTGCCTCCTATTTGTTGTTTATGCTTAGCAATAGAGCTGTGGGGGACGGGATATTTAGGAACTGTCACTGCACAAATGACATATGGGTGCTGCCTGGCTCATGGCATCTTTATGATGGTGTGACTTCTAATCCAGACATATGCAGATTAGCAGCGGGTTCAGTCATGCTGCAAGCATCCAGGGCTTCCTTTTAAGCACCGATCCCTTTCTGACTGGCAGTGATGTGACTGTCAGCTACTGTTTCCTGATGTCTCTCTCACATGACTCCCCAGTGCCATGATACACCGCGCTGGGATGGCTATCTGATTTCCAATCAGTGCACCACGGCAGCAGACAGTAACGGGGGTTTCTGTTCCTGGCCGGGTGCCACAGTGTACTTGGAGACATTTGCTGCTTGCATGTGAGTTTTGGAATCCCCGTTTACAATCAGGAGGTCTATGGAAAAAGAAATCCCTATCACAGCATGAACATAATACTGGCCCTGTGTGATGCCAAAAGCATTAATCTCCTCAGACTTAAGGCCGTGTGCCTACGGACTCTAAATGCCCTGGTTCACTCAGCACATTTCTCTTGACCTTATGCATGATTTTTTGATAATTATAATGTCACGTGGTGGCACGCTGCACTGTCTTTGAGTTATGAACGCGGGGTTCCACGTCAGTAGAAAAATCCAGGTAACTGTTTTAAACCACACATAGAGAAGCTATTAGTGCAGACTGCAAACCCTATGGTACCAAAGCTTCCAAACTTGGGTATTAGTAGAACATTATCTTGCTTAAATGATGCTCCAGTTTAAATAAAAATATCTCTGTTTAATTTTCATCAAAAGACCACAGATCTCTATCTGTAAGTCTCACTGGCAACACAGCCCGCAGGTCCGCTTAATTCAAACCAGGACTCCACTTGAAGTATTTAAACAGGAGCAACAGGTGACTAACTGCTATGCTGAGAGGCATCTCAGAAATGCTTCTGACAGACAAGATTTTTGGCTATGTCTTTCGTACCAAGTGCTGAATAGGTTCTGAACTTAAAGAGGTGTTCATAAAACTGAAGATAAAGAAGCCGTTACTGCTACCGTCCCTCTCAACTGCCCGGTTCTCAGGTCTGGACCCCTCATCCTTGCTGTCCGGGGAGAGGGCAGCCCTCCCACGGCAGAGGGCTTTAGAGCTCCTGCAAAGGCGCCTCATCTCCCCACTTGTAAACTGCTTCCAGAAATTTCCCTTTCTTTGGCATTACAAGAGAAGTGACCCATGATTGGTCATGATTCTGGCTTTACAAAACGATAGTGAATATTTACACTTGTCAAGGTAGGAAGTTCATTCAGCCCTGCCGCTGTCACCGTCCCCTCTCACAAACGCTGCTCGGGCTGCTGTACGGGATGCGACAAGGCAGCAAGCTATGGGCAGCACGCAGCTGGCTGGGATGGCCGGTTGGCCCTCTGGAAGTCGTGCCCCGGGGCTGAAGGAGGCTGCTGTTGCTGCTCACGGGAAGGAAGAGCCACTCACGACAAAGGTGAGGTTCCAGTTTCAGGGCAGAGCCCCCTACACAGCAGCAGTGCACGCTGCAGGTGTTCCTGAAATTAAGACACTCCCTTAAAATGGACAAGGCATCAGCCTGTCCACCAGACAGTCCTGTAGCCAGCATGACTTTTGTACCTGTAAGAGCACAAGACTATTGCAAAGACTCCTTGGATGAGAGGAAGGAAGGAAGAAATTAGATACTTCCCAAACCACTGCTACAGTTTTCTTCCCTTTACTATCTCCTACTGTTTTTTGTTGCTGTTGTTTAAACCCTTTTTTATATTGTGCACAGCACGTGAATAGGTCAGTGTCACTGTCCCCTGGTTGTCCATAATTTAGACACTCAGATTGTTGCAAAGAAAGGAATTTGAGCTGATGCCATGCAAGTATATTAAAAACAACCACTAGGAACTGAATCCATGCTTTGTTACCTGCAGTTTGGGTAGGGCAGAATGGCTGTGGTTGTTTGGCAGGTCGTGAAGGCCCAGAGAATATACTTTTATGAGTCTTAAGGAATGTAATAGGGATGAGAACAATGCGAGAGACTTGTGAAAAGCCAGTAGAACTTTTTTTGATAGAGGAAGATCTCCTTTCTGTTGAGCTTCCAAAACAGCTGGCCTATGAAACATGTAAAGTCGATCACATGGTTTATAAACGCTGCAGGAAAATTACCGTTTTCTGCACGTTTCTATAAATGCAGTTCCTGTAGGGCTGACGGAGAGGAAGCTTCAGGTTTCTCACTTTCCTTTGTATTACTGAGTGGGGACCACGTGCACAGATCAGCTGAGCCTGGGTCACAAGAGCAGCGACAGTGAGGTTCACCACAGACCCTCCTGGTCTGTCCGCCGTCGCCAGTGCGGGCACAGGACCACGAAGACACTTCAGCTGGGAGGGAGTGCCGGGGGTCACCTAGTCCAACACCCCTGCTCAAGAAGGGCAACCTCGAAGTTAGATCATCACTAATTAACAACAAAATGAAGCACAACAGAGACACCAGGGATGTGCGGCACCAAACCGAGAATTCAGAACAATTTCATAAGTACATTTTCAGTTAACCACTACCTTGACAGGCATACTTTAATGTGACGCTGATTCGTGATCAGCTTTCTCAGACAAACGCAGGATACCCAGAAATCAGCAGACGTAAGCTGCTCAAGCTCAGTAACAAATTGACCAAAGAAGATGTAAGGCTTTAATCCAAACACAAGCAGCAGACAAAAATCCCGATATGGTTGTCAAACAGCATAATCTTGGCTTTTATTTTATTTAATTTTTTTTTTTTAGGACCTGTAATTTAATCTTGTCAAGTAGGAGTTTCTGGGTGAGTGGGTTTTTTTTGGGGGGGGGGGGGGGGGGGGCGGGTAGGGCAGGTTCTCTCCAGATCAAAGCAGAGGCATAGGAGGAGAGAACGGAGAGCAAGCATGTGCTCTCGCAGTCGGTGCCGAGCAGCTGAGGGTGATCGAATCTGCTCCTCATTTCCTTCTGTACAGCTGGGGATCTCTAACAGTACTCTGCTTGCTCCGCTCATATTTCCTTTTTACAGGGGAGAGTCTTTCATCAGAAAGCTGGAACAAATTGCACCTTTGGTTAAACCATCATGCATATTAAATGTTGCTTCCTCTTTCCCAGTATCTGACATCAGAGCCATGCTGTTTGAGGAAGTCACAATTACAGTGATTGTTTCTAACCACTGCTCCCTTCTATTTTAGTCCAGTTGAGAATGATCCCATCCCCTTACACTCTGCTTCTGGCGAAATACACTTATATCTTTAACCTGTACATCCAGAAACATTGTTTGAGAAGACCAGAGGACAAGATGACATTTTTTCGTGGAACAAAGGAGCAGAAAAGGGAAGTGTGGCTCTTTTTTTTTTTTCATTATTTATTTTGTATTGATTTGAAATTCTGTAACAACAGCAGCACTTTGATTGATGCGAAGTCACAATGAAGTCACAGTAGACTCGGCGGTGTGATGAATGCTCCTTTGACCTTTAGAGATGGTTGGCCTCATTCCCCCACTGCTGTGCACCTAGGGTTGTAATTTATACCTGTGGCAAAGTGGTTACCAAAGCAGCATGGTAGCAGTTTATAGCAACCTGCGTGAATCACAACACAAGGAACAAGGTAGGGGGAAATCAGGCACAGTGCCTTCTCCCACAAGGCATCAAAGAGAGGATCTTTTATAATTTACTACAATACTGCCTAAGTACCAACCTAAAGCGAGGCCCTGCCAGGCATCCTACAAACATAGAATAGCGGATGGCCGCTTGCCGCAGCCCAAGGTCTTGTCCACAGGGGTAAGTTACTGCTCATTAAATGAAGGTGTGTGCAGGGAAAGTGGCTCTTTGTGCTATGGGAGGAGCCAGAGCAGTTGGCAAGCTCTGGAGCTGACCGCCAGCGTTACGTAAACCTGCATGGCTGCGCAGCAGCTAGGTCGAAGGGCTGGAGTCCCACTAGCACCACTCCTAAATCTACCCTGCCTCCCCAGCAGATTTGCCCTGCGCAGAGAAACCTCTTTAGCCTTCTGCGAGTCGCAAAAGCCTGGGAAGCAGGCAGAAGAGTTACCTGGGGGAAAAGGTTTCCGAAACCGTGCACGTAACCCTGACAGAACAGCGTTGGCCACATCTACAGGGCCTTGCTAGATCACTTCTTCCTAAGACCATCTGACTCAGGATGACCCAAAGCATAGGAACTGTGTCCATGCTGATGGCCTTCGGGTATCCCAAATCCCTCCTCAGGCAGAGACCAGCTCTGTGCTCTCTGGTCTGATGTCAGTCTCCAAAGGCCTCCAGGAGGGAAGGTGTCCATCATAGAGCCCTTTGAGTCACCTCATCCTCAAGGCAAATGCACCATGATCACACTACAACCTCACCATGAAGCCCTACAGAGGGGTCCTGCCTTACTGAACGCTGTCTACGGTCACCCAATGGCAGATTTAGCTGGTCACACAGAGGCGTGGCAGGGCTGGGACAGGGGGAACCCAATCCATCATCTCCTTCACACCAAATGAGGGCCAAAACGCTCCTTTCCTGAAAGTAGCATGCAAGCTTGAACATAAATTAGAGGTCTTATACAGCAGGTGTTTCGAACACATGAGTTCCTGGGCCCTCACAGAAAGCTTTTCAGGTGATACGAGGCAGGTTTGCAAACGTGTTCCATGAAATGTGCCTGCACTAAATACAGTGATCACCCAGTTCCAGGTTCTAGGGAAAAAAAACCACAGATCCCAAGAGAAAAAACACAATCCCCAACTTCTTCCAGAGGTCCAGAGCACCTCCCAGGATTATCTTATTCCCTCTTTCCTTACAGACATGCATTTGGAGCCAGTGAAATACACCAGCTTCTGACTCCAAGACAGCAGCCCCAGCAAGCATCCTAGGACAGGGCAATTTGGGCTGGAAGTCACAGCCTGTGACCACAGGAGATGGCTTATCTTCCTCTTTGTGAGAAAAGTAGAAGAAGATGGAGAGCAAGGTCTGACCAAGGCCTACAGAATGAATATACAACTGTGCAGCCCCTTTCCTGTCTTATTTTGAAAGTCCTGCCATTCCCCCTTGTATACTTAACATACTAATTTTGAAAGTTCCCAAGAGGAACTGGGATTTGGCTTATTTGCAGTGTCGTGACAGGCAAGTTTGTAGGAAACCTGTGTATAATATCGCCCCAGACACCAGTGGCTCCAGCACTAGGCAGGCTTTGTGTGAGTCCAGGAGTGCCTGCATTTCCCTTGCGAAAGGCAAGGTATGTTGAAATGACCAATGCACCGTCATTTTGCACACACACACACGCAGCAGCACAGAAAATACAGCAGACAGTGGATATGCTGGGGGAACCAGCATCAAAAGTTCACCTGGCCCTGACATGTGTGCTAAAATGATCTTTACAGGGTAGACAAAACACCATTCTCTAAGACTGCGTGTAATGCCACCCCATTCCTCAGTCCTGACAGAATTAACTCCACCAACAACCTCAGAGAGCTCCCCAAGACATGCATCTGCAACTACCCCTCTGTCTCTCAAGCCTTGCCTCCTTTACAGCCAGCAAAACCTCTCCTGGGTTGCAGTGACCCTCCCACCTCAGTGGCACTGCATTCCTGGCTGAAGGCAGGATTTGGTAAGGAAACAGAGGGGACAGCTGTCTTCTGCTTCCACAGGCTCTCCTTACTTCCAAGATGCCTTTTTGCTTTTACAAGCACCCAAGGGACAAGTGCTGTTTATTTAGCAAACACTCTGGAATTGGTTACCTTAAACCAAAGAGTGTTTTTGAATCAGTTATGTGTTCACAGCCCCCACTGCATACCCAGATATGATGGAGCCTGCAAGGTGTCTCGAGCACAACTCAGTGCAGAGTTTGTCCTGTGTGGTCCTTACAAGTGATAGCACATGAGTCAGCGGGCTAACCACTAGAAAGTAAAACCATTCTCGTAGCTTTCAATTAGAAACAGTAAATTAACAAAGCCACAATCACTTCTTAAAAGCCTCTTTTTCAAAACAAGCCTTTTCCACTGTCCCTTCTGATTTCTTTCAGGACCTTGAGGTGAGGACGAGCTCCATCTCCTTCTGAAAGATTGGAGGGGAGAGCAGGGCCAGATGCAACCCAGAACAGCAACACAAAACGACAGGAAGGTTTTGGCTGGAAGGGGTCTCTGGAGGACTCCACTTCCACCACCTATTCAAGGCAAGGCTAGCTTGAAGGCAGACCAAGTTGCCTCGCAGGCTTTCAATGCCTCCAGGGACAGAGAGTCTGCAACGTTTCAGAGAGATCTGTTCCAGCGTTTGAGTATGTCTTCCAGTGAAGAATTTCCTTCCCAGAGTCAGAACTTCCCTTGCTGCATCTTGTGACCACTGCCTCTTGTCCTTTTGCTGAGAAACTTTGACAGGAGTCAAGTCTCTGCCTCCTCTGTAAGGAGAAGGCCCGCTTTACACGGCTGAGGACAGCGATTAGATCTCCCCTTATCCTTTTCTTCTCTGGGCCAAGCACCCCCATTTCCCTCAGTCCATCCCACTACGTTACACACTCCAGCCCATGGCACAGGAGCATTTTACTCAAAATTAATGACACTATTCCATTCCTGCAGAGGTCAAAACCAATGACCTCAGGATGTCAGCCTGTGTATTTTAATGATAAAATGCTGACATTGTCAAATCATTTGAGGACTTTTTCCTCATTCTATATAGGTTAAATGCTCATATAAAACCACAATAAATTAAAAATTATATGGAGTTATGTTTTATTACAAGTTGCATAAAATACAGCAACAAATCACATCCTAGCAGGTGACCATCCTTCTCTGCTAGGTATTAAGCCTGCGCTTGGCCAGCTGAGCTACACTAAGTGTCAGATAAAACCTGCAGATGGATTAGACCCAACTGGCACCTGCAGAATTAACACCTGCAATTTTGGTCAGCTAGCTAAACTAATTGAACTGAGCAGCACAAAGTTATCAGATTTCACTCCTTCTCTTTTCACACACAACTCTTGACGTCCTTTGCAAGCGGTTGTGAGAAACTGCATATTTGATTTAGTTTGAAATTTGATCATTTTCGCAGGTGACCGCAGCTTTTTAATACAAACATGGAGATACCCCTTTATTCTCGCTGCAGAACAGAGAGGGTTTGGGTTTTTGTTCTGCTTTAGGAAACTGCCATTGGATATTCAGTGACAAGCGGTTTGAATAGATAGATTTAATTTTTGCTACAGCCCGGGTTACAATAACAGTCCTTCCATCTCTTGTAATTACCACCCAGCGTTTCACCCACAACTACATAACAGCCTCTCTTTCTGTATATTTAATCGCCCTCTCCTAACCTCCAACTTGACTAACGGAGCTGCTGGTTGATCAGCAAACAAATAATCACCCGAGTGCCACAGACAGCCAGCTGCACCACGTGCATGTTCACTCCGCTACCCATCGGCAGGATGCGGCAAACGCCAGCTGCTCGTCTCGGAGCAAGCTTGGCAGCACAGCACTGGACACAGAGCACGGTGCGTGCGCGCATGCGTGTGCGCGTATGCGTGCACGGACCCAAGAGCCGGGGAAGCACCGAAAATGCTGTGGAAAGGAAACATTTTTATCTCCTCTTCCCTCACGGCTAATTTGTTCCTTCGTGTTTCCTCAATGCCATGACTACCATCCCATCTGCTGAAAAGCTCGGTGCAATCCCAGGTAGTCAGAAAATGAGCTGGTTGCTCAGACTGTGCGGTGTGAGCGGATTTGGTAAGCGGTCCTGACTAATGCAGTGTGTGTGTCTCATGAGTTTTGTAGTTTCTAAACACTACAACATGGCAAGCAGTCACAACTAATACAATGTTTGGCAAAACCTCCTGACCAAACCCAAATTTTACATTTGATTCACAAAGTGGCTGCGCAGTTCCGCAAAAGGTGGCCTTGTAATAACTGTCGGCATTATTCACACAAACATACTAATATTTTGATACTGCACTCATCGCCTTGATAAGAAGTTTGAGATTCAATGCCAGCTTCAGCATATATACACACTAGAATGCTTCTGAAGTACAGCTGAGAATTCTCATTTAATGATGTGGTATTTTATTATAAAATATACATTTGGGGTGTGTGGTGATTATTCAGGAAAGCCAGGAAGCCCACTCAAATCCACTGGCTTCTCTAAGGCTGGATCTTGTTTTATTGTTTGATTTTCTTGACAAAAATGGCTTTAATACTTTAGTGGAACCTGGGTTTATATCAGAGACTTATTAAATTGAGCAGTGCAAAAACAAAACAAAAGAATGACCGAACTTAAGAAAGTAAAGGTTTGTTGTGCATTCTTCCAGCTGGAAGGAGATGGTGATTAGGCTAGAGGTAACACATCTTTTTTAACTAACCTTGAGCAAAAATCAAACTTGTGTCCAGCGTAGGTGTATATTAACACTTTAATAACATGTTTACCTTTTTTTAGTGATAAAGGCAGAAATTAGCCAAGACACAGTCAAGCTGAGGTAAAAAGGTGTTAAATTTTTCCCTCATATGGGTGTAACTCTGAATGTCAGATGGGATGTTGCAAGCAGGCAAACGGATGGGAGTAGCAAGACAAGCACAAAAATGCTTTCCCCATCTTATTAGGGAATGCCTGCCTGATTACAAGGGGAAGAGGAAGTGGAAAGGGAAAGGGTCCTCTGTCTTCATTACACTCACTTTGGTCCTCGTAAGGCTTTAAATTGCCACCCATTTGTTTAGATTGTACTCTTCCTTCAGAGCAACACATTGTCTTCCGTGTTTGCGAAAGAAGATGAAAAGTTCCTTAAAGATCTCCTTCTAGCTGAAACTGCCCACCAAACCAGACAACTCCCTAGGTCTAAGTCAATGTGAAGAAATGCAAGAATCCTACGCAGAGCTCAGCTGAGTATTTCCCTGGTAGAGTAACAGTACTGTGCCTCCAGCAATCTCTGCTTGTGCCAACAAAACTCAACAGCAAACACAGGTTGAACCTTCTGAAAGATGTAATCTTAGAAAATATACTAAGCTTCTTGATCCACACAGTAAATAAGTGTTTTGTGGGCTGTATCTATACTGCTGGATCAAAACTTCATTGCTTCCATATTTTTCCATCCATACCTTGGCATTTAATACTAACTTACTTGTGTGGAATCAGCCATCCTCACTGATATGCCATAGGTGAGCTGTTACCAGAACGAGGGGGTATTGATTGCTGGGAAAAACTGAACGGAAAACACACTTGGCTGTGTGTGTTATAAAATGTAAGGGAAAAAAGACAGTGTGAATAGCATCCCGCCCTCCTGCTCTGCTGTGTACTGCTGCAGCACTGACTCCATGTGAATTTGTGTGTGCATGTGTGCTGATAAACCACAAGCAATATTAGCCTTCTCAAAATAGGGAAAGGCAGGGAAGGTCCACAACCCCACCCGTACTGGGTGCATACCAGTGCCCACCGGCACCTGCAGAGAGTGAACTTCTGTTACCTACAGTCTGTTAGATCTCACAAAATAGCACTCAATGGAAGTAGAGTCATCAGTACTGATGGAGGGGGAAATGCCAAACTATGTATTTCACCATTTGCATTTAAAAGAGTGGTATGAGAACTGATTTGAACATCTCCTTCTGAGCAAAACTGACTGAACTGAGTGCCGGAAGGTCTGGCATCCAGCTACTGGATCATAATTTATATCATCTGCATCTATGTGACGATTACACATTTCCAAGTTGTTGATAAAGGTATTGAACAATGCTGAACCAAGAATAGCTCCTTATGCAACTTCAAAATTTACAGCCCTCCTCCGCCAGCTTTTCCAAACCAGAGCTTTCCAATCTGTAGTGTGCAGAGCCCACTGACGGTCTGCATGCAACCTCAGTGGAACAGCCAAACGCAATTAATTAAAACTCTGTCCTGCTGCTTTCTTCTGGAGGCAATGAGAGATTGCTTGAGTAGGTACGAACTGTCGTACTTGGGCTCAGTCTCACACAGTGAAGGGAGATGCTACCGTGTAGCTGCTAACAGCCTCTTCTCCTTCCACCACGCAGACTGCTACAGGACACACACACAGAAATTAAGGGCCAGCTCTTTTCTCTCTGAACACACCACCACGGCTGCTTTCAGTTTTGCTGACAGCAATGTTTGTCCTGCAGCTGAACCACAGAAATTGCTACAGGATCACACTGTTTAGGGATAGTAATGGTAAACAAAGTAGTAGTGTCAAAGTAAAATCAAAATGTGCAGCTGAAAAAGCTCAACGTGGTAGTAAAATCTCAATTCATTGACAGAAATGAATCCATGAGAGCAATAATCTAGCTAGAAGCCAATCAAAGGGAGGTGAAGTTGGAGAAATATGAAGAGATAAATAGATGAGAGGACACAAACAAATGGCACCTAACAGAGGCAGGCATTCAAATATGAAACAGCACATAACAAAAGAAAAAACAAGGAAGACAATGTAACAATGCCACAAAGGAACTGAAACTACGAAATATAACAGAAAAATCTAGATAATAATATTCATAACCCTAGCAAAGGTCCAAGTCAATCCCAGAAACCTGCATACAACATTTGGAAGTTGAATTCAAAGAAAAAGTGTTGTTTATTAACAAAGGCACACTGGGGAAAGGGGGACAGGTGGAAAGGCAGACAACAAGCAAAAATCAACTTTTCCAATCTTTTATCTTCGTTTCACCATTGCATCAGCATCTTTCCCGTCTCATGCACATGCACACACACTCTCCATTTCTTTCCTTGCCTATTGAATCCTGTCACTCATCAGCTGTCTGGGGTTTCCTACGGTCTTTGTTCCTTGTGTGTACAAATAACCAGCCCAACGAAGCTGCTAGGATTCCTAGTTGTGTGGCTACAGAAAAAATGTACTTACAAAGACCTAGATAAAGGTAAAGTCCAGCAAACTCCAAAAGACATCTGAGAAGTCAGAGTATCTCAACAAGTTACTGTGAAATTAAGAGCTGAAATCACAAACCTTTGGATCCCTGGGAGGGGATGCCCTACACTGCAGTTTCTTGTTTGTTTTCAGAGGCTGATGGGCAATTATCTGCTGAATGTTTTTGTTATTGTTACAAAATGTTAATTAGTCAAATAGAAATTTGGGGAAAAAAAAGGTGGTATCAACTAGGAGAGCCACAAATTTTGGTCAAAACTAGGAAGAAAGGAATGCCAGGATAGCTAGTAATTTGCTTGTGAGGGAAATTCACATGGCATGTGACAGAACCAGACCCAAACCCCAGCTCTGCCTGATTCACAACAAGAGTATGAAGGAAGCCAAGTCAGTCTTTCTGTGGTTCAGTGACTATTAATACAAGACAGTACAGACGCAACTGGAAAGCCTGAGAAAGTCCCACACACAGTCCCTTGCAAAAGGCAGCGTCTGGAGACTAGGGAGGTCACAGCCTAGTTTCAGCAGAGCAGGCACTTGCAACTACAATGAACCGTCTCAGGTTTATGTTGAAAGACAGAGGGAATATTTATAAAATCTCAGTGATTTTGATGGCTATTCCACACCTACTTCCACACTCCTCCTCTCTCACAGCCCTCAAAGATGTACAATTCTGGTGTCTCCACTATACCCTGCTCTCCTGTGAGTGCTCAGAGGAGCAACACATTGGCTGAAGCAAGTTGTTTTTTGCTTAAAAAAATCTGCTTTGGCTTTCTTTTGTGTTTTTTGTTTTGTTTTGGTTTTGGTTTTTTTTGTGGAAGGATAGGAACTGTGTACTCTTTAATATGGAGGAAACTGAAACGCAGTAAATGAGCAGATCACAAACTAAACTTTTATAAAAGTTATGCTCACAGCAATGGTATGATCTAGGATAAAGTTTGTTAAAACCAGCAGCAGCAACAAAACCCAACCAAACCCAATAAAGACACCCAATGGTGAAAATCAAGAGAAAGTTTCAGGAGACATGACTCAGGTACCAAATGATTTTACAAATGCATAACAAAGAAATGTTCAGCAGAAGTGGCTTCAAACTCCCTGAACTAGTATGATAGGAACTTGTAGACAGACATGATACATAGACTAACACCGGGAAACAGAAGGAGCTCTTTGCTCAGTGGCTATCAGGAAGAGCATTGTTTCAGGAAACATTTCCTGGAGGCAGAAAATCATGCCCAGTTCTTTGCCAGGACACATGTAAAAGAAAAAATGCAACATCATTAAAAACATTCCTAGAGATTTTTGATCTTGCCCTGACCCAGAATCCCATCTTGTCTTGGTAATACTCGGCTTTGCGTTTGTGCAATCACAGAGGTATCTCCTATTACTTACAGATTATGTTTAGCATAGAATCATAGAAAAGTTGCTTGAAAGGGACCTGGGAGTATCATTCAGTCCATCCTCCTGCTTCACACTGTGGGTATCACCCACACTAGCTCCCATCAGCTGTGGTTTGTCTGGCTCCCTCTTCAGAATTTCCCAGGCTGGAGATTACTCTCAGTAACATGTTCCAGGGCTGCACTGTCCCTCTCATGGGTTTTCCCAACCGTCCAACCTGAACCTCCTAACTGCGGTTGTTCCTTGTCATATTGTCTGGTACTGTGTGGGTGTTTAGCTCTGTTGTCTTTGTTATTCCCCCTCCAGCTGCTGTAGGCTGTTGCTAAGACCACCCTAGAGCCTCCTCTTCACCTGACTAATCCCTCCTTTGAACTGGGGGGAGGAAGGAAGGCCAGTACAGGACATGGGATTCCAGGTATGGCCTCACTGGTGCCAAGCAAAGAAGGATAAGAACACCAACCTCGCTTGATCTGCTGGGTATGCTCCTTCTAGTGTTGTGTGTCGCTTACCTTACAATGACGCTTGGCTCAACCATACATGGCTCAATCAGTCCACCATAATCCTGAGGTCCTTTCCAGCCAGGCCGCTGCTTAGCCAGTTACCACTTTGTACCAATACCGGAGTTATTCTGCCCTGCATGCCGAAACCTGCATTTCTTCTTGTTTAATCCCATGAAATGTCTGTTGTCCCAATCTTCAACTTTCTGAAGATTCCTCTGGACTAAAGCTCTGCCATTCTGCGTGTCAATCACTCCCCCCACCTAACACAGTCTGCAAATTTGCTAACGGTGCCATCTGCCTCCTCATACAGGCCATTGCCTTTTTGTGTTTGCTATGTTTGAAAATGAATTTCAAGATGTTCTTTTTCAGTGACTGAGGTGGCAATAACTATCATGTTGTTCCCTGGATTCTCCTTTTTGCCTTTATGAAAGACAGGCCTTTCAGCCTTTTTCCAGTCTTCATGAACCTCTGCATATCACCCTGATTTTTCACAGACAGACAGTAGGTAACTCTCTTAATTCCAGCTGGGCCTTGACCTTACTCATTTTTGCCAAAAAGTGCTCAGACAATATCTTCATACTCTTCCCTTGTTGAACATTCATCTTTTCAATTTTTGCATGCTCTTTGGTTGCATGACTGGCTCACCATGCCACTCCATGCTTACTGAGGGCAGCCTTCTGCTGAAAGGCCATCCTGCAGAATGAGGCATGCTGTTCCTCACATCTTGGTAAATTTTGGGTTTTTTACTTGGTTTTGCCTGTTTGTTTGTGGTTTAGGGGTTTTTTTATCATCCAGCCCTCCTGGCCCCTTTCCCCTGTGGCAGTTTCCCTACGGATTTTGCATACAAATTCCCTAACTAAGCCAAACTCTGCTCTATAAAGCCCAGGGTCCTAATTCTGCTGCTTTTCTTTCCAGCCTTCCCCTGTACCTTGAACTCAATCACCTCAACCTTGAACTCAATCATCTCATGGTCACTGCAGCCCAAGTTGCCAGTTCTGTCATACTTTCTGCCAGTTTTTCCCACTTTACAAGCAGCAGGTCAAGTACAGCCCCACTACCATTTGCATTATAAACTGTCAGCAACATAGTCTAGGGACTTCTTAGGTTGCTTACATGGTGTAAGCCCAGCAATACCTATTTGGACAGCTGAAATCACCCATGAAAACAAAGGTTTGCAATCAGGAGACTTCTGTAACTGTCTGTAGAAAGTCTCACCCTCTAAATCTTGTTCAGGGGGATTTGATCAGACCCCTCCACAGCGTCTTCAGTGTCACTCTGCCCTTAGACCTTGACTCTTGGCAGACACATCCTTGATTTTCTACCAGAGCTCGACAGAGTCAAGGAACACCTTCACAGGGAGCACAGCAACCCTGCTGAACTTCCCTAAAGAGCCTGTGCTCAGTCATGAGTGCACTCCAGTCAGGATCTAACCCACAGTTTATGCAGGTTTCAGACCTCCCATCAGAAGTCTTCATATCATATATTTTGTGTAAGAAAGACAGTTACACAAAACATTACTGCTGTTTTCACATTTGACTCCATCTTGCCTACATCAACTCTTCCGATCATCCTATTAACTAGTATTTCAGCTCTTCAGGGATAGGCTTTCCTTCTATGTTTGTATTTCAGACACTTGAGTTCCTATCCTCACTGGCATGGGTGTAAAATCATCTTTTTAAAAGTGTAACATTATGTAACTGGGGTGAGTGTTGGGGCAGGGAGGGAAGGAAAAGAGGAGTAACAGATTCCCAGTACTCATAATTTGCAATTCACTAAACGTAAAAGAAGATGAACGCATCTTAAAACACTCAAAACGATTTAGCATCATTTACAAATGTAAGCAGAACTCTATGATCCAGTTATGGTCATTTATTATTATTAGGAACAGGAGAACCAGTTAATTTTGAACGCATTCAAATGAACGGGAGGTAGACCTGTAAGTGATCAAGAAGAGTGAATAGACTGTAATTACACCAGTTTTACTCAAAAATTCATTGCAAAATTATGTGCAGTAATTATGCCACTGTTGTACTGAAGCCAAAAATGAATTAAAAAGATATCCTTTACTTACACTGATTACATTCTACAATCCCTTCTACGAGACCTAAGAGGACAAAATGGTATAAAGACACCAAAGTTTCTGTGTTAATCTTCCAACAGAGTATCCTAGTAGTTACTGATGAATAGCAATTAATGCCCCCTAAAGAATATTCAAAGGAATTAACAACTCTGGTCTCCAGCGGGTGAAAGCAGATGCTGCATATTGACTTCTCCCCATCCTGTGCCACTTGCTAGGCATGCTTTTCAATATTTAGGAGGCCATAGACCGTAAGTGTGCCGCCCAGAAGACCCACAGGGTTCACAAAGTGACTGCCCTTCTTGAACCCATCCTCCCATCCTCACCTTTGCCTTCTACTCCTAGTCTTTCTCCTGCCAATAGCACCCGAGTCAGGGACAGGAGAGGGCATTTCCCAGCTTCAGAAGAAGCTCTGATTAAGCCCATTATGACCCACCATGCCCAGAAATAGCCTGTCAAGACAAAGTGCCTGAATTACAGGACGGTGTATGCAACTCCTGACTGAACCTGTGTTCTCCAAAAGCTCTGCTCTCATATACTGGTGCCTGCTTAAGCCAGCAGCCACATCTCCTTGTCCAGCTGGCTGCTGTGCTGGATTCAGGTGTTGAGGAAGGAATCATCCCCATCAAGCTGAACCACCATATCCTGGGTCATTATTTTTATAAACGGTTATTTCTCAGACCATATAAACAGTGAAACAATACTGAGATTTAATTCACTTCTTACAGGCTTCCACTGTAAGTATGACACAGTTCAGATTTTATCTCAAGTTGCAACTGGTATCCCCACTGTAGAGTATCTACTAAAACAGGGTTCTTCAAGGAGCAACATCAAAGCAAACCTGGTGAATGAATTTACTGTCACACCTATAGTTGACTTTTATCTGTCTGTCTCTTAAACTCTCTTTCCTCCCTATATTGCCTAAAAGAAGCATCTTTTCACCTCAGTTTTTCTCCTTAGCCTTCATCATGAGGAATAATAATAATCAAGGACACAATTCTGGTAGTAGGTGGCTTCTGTGCAGAACTCTTCATTGCTCTTGCCAAGATGAACAGTGCTGTCCCATTCCTTCCTGCGCAGCATTTTACAGGTGAGGAACCAGAGGCCCCCAAAAGTGATTTCTTGAGCTGTCAAACGACAGAGCCAAAGGCCATATAGATCCCGCTGTCACCATCCCGCACTCTAGCTAGAGAAGGTTTGTTCTCTAGTCTAATCTCAATGATCACTACCAATGTGAGTCATGTTTCCCACGCTGTCACTGATTCCTCACCTGTGTGATGCTGCTAAACTGGGTTCTGAAAGGGGATTTTAGGCACCATCTTCTACTGCGATTACTCACACAGAGCTAGCACCGTTATGCACTGACAGATACAGTAATTAAGGCCTATGACACACCTCAAGGTTCAAATATCGTTCCAGCCTCCTTACATGCAGGATTTCATGAAACGACCTTGGATTTTCTGAAGGTGCAGAACAACTGCAGCACATTTTGGTTTGAAGCATTTTCAGTCCTTGAGAGCGATTTCCATTTATTTAGTTGGGGTTTTTTAAGTCCTTAAAGAGTAGAGCTTTTTGGCAAGTACATGTAAAAGCAGGAAAGCAACAGACAGTGCCAGCCAGAGAGAGACAAGATCTTTAAAATTGTATTTCCGCTCCTTTTGAGGCTACAGTCTGTGGTTTCGTATGAGGTACCTGTGTGGCAACCTATTCAAATGAGCCCACAGAGAGTCTCGTATGTTAAAAGATACGCGAAGGAAGGAGGAATTTCCAGTGGAAAATGTGATTGAATGGAGAGATGTTCACTTGGACATTCTCTTACCAAAGCACAGTAAACGACTAGAGTTATTGCCAGTCTTTTCTTTCCATGCCACGAGGCACTCTCTCTTTACTGCTTGCATCAATTAGAACTCATAATGTAATTACTGGGCACATTAAAGCATCATGCCTTCCTTCAGAAAAGCTCACAAGCCTGCCCACTCACACTGCGGTCTGCAAATAACTATGAAACCCCCCCCCCCCAGCACTTAGCAATGCATTTCACACCTCAGCTCTGGGGTCTGAGCAATGTTTTTAGGCTCTTCTAGCCCTGACAATTAGACACCATTCCTCAGGAACCCTCAGGCTTAGACAAACATTCTCTTTTTTCATATTTTGTATTAATAAGAACTACTTTTAGAACACGATGCTCACAATTTAGTATATAGTTAAGTAAAGAACCCATCTATTAACTCAGAATTTCAAAACTGTGGTGATAGTACAAGGCACTGTAAGTACATCTGTGTTTACGGGCTTTGAAATCAATTGTTCTCAAAACTTGCATGTGGGGTTTTCAGCATCTCAGGGAACTTGTACGTACATGTATATGTATCCACATCAAAAGGATCTTTATATGCAGCAAGCTCTTTTCCAGCTATAGGTACTACTTATACTGATAACTGAATTTGTCAACATGCCTGGGTGGGTTTTTTTGAAAACCGGAATGATCTCTAAAGCTGACGCTTGAAGGAAATGTCAGGGGAGACAGGGTCAATTTGAAAATGGCAAAGGGAATGGAAATGTTATGGTTTGGGGTTTGGTTTTGTGTTTTGTTTGGGTTTTTTTTTCAGACAAGTGTCACACCACTGCTCTTCATTACAAATAACCTTTTTTGTTTCAGTGACAATAACTACAAATGCATTTGTTCTATGATGACAGCGGTCTGATTTGGAAACAAGAAATTCTCTACCAGAAATAATCCATGTTGTGCCCAAAATCTCCAAAGCAAAGCTAGGTTCAGACCCCAAGAAGAACTGCTGGAACAACGCAAACCAAATACTCTTGCTGATCTGAGCCTGCTCTTCTGCAACACAGTCCCACCTGGTCTCACCCAAGCTGTACATCCCAGTCTCCTCCCTGGCATTAGCTCACATGTTCTTCTGCTTTACTGCTGATCCAAAAGGTTTCACTTTTATTGTGTGGTCAGTTTTCTGATCTGCTCACTGTGTAGGAACACCAGAGACACCACAAGAGAAGCGACAGGAATGTGGAACTGTGGAGGGATATACAGCAGTGGCCCAACTTAAATGTTGTTTATCTGCAGCCTGAGACTTTACAGCTTGTGAAATTATTCAGGGAAGTGCAGTGAGAGGGCAAAAGTGACAGCTCGGAGCCTTTACACATCTTGTCTTTGAGGGCTGGGCTGCTGGCCTTCCACCTCCATGCACAGCAGGGCCAATCCTAAGCACAGAGGATGCTGCTGCCTTGGGCAGCAGTTTGTAAATGACCAGAGCCCTGATGTGTGCTCTGAATATGCTGTAGCTGCAGAGAGCCATGCCAGTGCAGCTGCTGACACCAATGAGGGGATGGAGACAGAGGTGCCAACTGAAGTCTTCATTTTCACTCATCCCATTTAACAGCAGCAATGAGTTGCATTCCCCAGGCTCTCTGAGTGAGCTCCTTTTCCTTTCCTCCCTTCTTCTCCCCCACAGCATGGATCCTATCCCAGCATCTCACTTTGGCAGCAGCTGCACTGAGTTTGGTTTACAGTGCTAAGAAGCCCTGAGCAACCTTTGCCATACGGTTGTGCGTAGCCCAACTGCACAGCCGTGATCAGAACAGCTGCAGGCACCTGTGATTCATACGACACACAAATCTGCAAAGGCCAGGAGGTACAGGCATCCTTGGCCTACCTTAAATGTTCAGCTAGTACAACCTGAAATGGCTTGAAGGCCTTTGGAGATACGGTAGTCATCAGCAGCCAGGTCGCTAGAACTACAGCTATCATCTGCTGCTCATGGCCATGGACACATTGGTTATTGTCGCTGAGCAGCCACAGGTTATCACGGTTGGTTATCAACCCAAACAGGCACAATGAGAACATCAAATGAGCCTACACAACCCTTCCATAGCAAGTAAAGGAAGGCATCACAAGGCAACCATCTGCCTTCTGAAAAGCTCGAAGCAGCTGAATGGCTCCAGAAACCACCAGCACAGCTCTCTGTGCTGTTCTGGATCTCAGTAGTGGGACCACCACAAAGAGCTGCTTGTGGAGATCATCACAGCAGTGTGACAGAAGGGTTTTGTGTTTGGGTGGTTTTGGGGTTTTTTTTAAGGTCAAAACAGCTGAAAACTGCAAAAATGAATTTGTATCAAAATGAAGTTTTGTAAAAATTAAGGCAAATTCAGTCCTTTGCCCAGCTCAGTATACAACTGTAGTTTCTTCCTGTGTCCTAGCACAGGCACATCTGAAGTGAAAACAAGGGTGATCTTAAATGGTGTTGAACTGCATATTTTTCATTGAACTGGAGGGGACGGAAGCAAGGACCAGAAAGCTAAGACACCTGTTGCAAGCCTCCTTCAAAAGAAACTATATAATACTAATTGTAGGTCATCATAAAAAGTTTTATACTGCCTCAAAGGCATTGGGTCAATGTGTTAACAATTCGGTTCATATACGTAGTGGAAAATAAAGAGAAAAGAACTTCAAGGTATGCTTGTTGCCTGCAAACTGAAAACTTCAGGTGTATAGTTTGATGAGTGGCTTTATGTTGGAAATTCCCTTATAGTTACAGAAAGAGTAAAAAAACCAACAACATTGCAGGCCTAATATTGAAATGGTAACAGTGAAGGAACAAAAGAAAGATTTGGAGATGTTCACCACAAATGGTGAGAAGCAATTATTGCTATGTAACTAAAGGCCTGTTTTTTCTTCCCTGTTTTCTCAAGACAAAACTTCAGTTCTAGTCTCTCTAAAACGAACATCTTTTTGCTTTTCAGGTGATGTCGTCTTCACTCACTGAGCAAAGAAGTCTGACGAAGTACAGCGTCTGGGGAGAAATGAAGCCAAGAGCATTTATTGGAGAGTATTAGCTGTATCAGAAAGAGTACTTCAGACTCTGATTTAATTGAAATCAGGAATATAGCTGGAGAAAAGAAACACTGCCAGCACACCCTGGAGAGCAGTGCTGAAATATGTGCTACATTGACCACTGACAATCCATAGAGAGCTGGCAGGTCACACTGTGCTGGCTCTTCTCCTTGTTTCCAGCTGCTAAATTACATTAAAGTCAGCTTAAAATTCATTAAATGCCTTCCTATTATTACTTTTCCATATAAGCAGTTGTTATAGCTGCTGCAGAGACATTGTGTAACGATGAGAGTGAAGGGAGAGGCTTGAGTAAATATGAATGGGAAAGGAGGGTGATTTTGACCAGGAAAACGCCTGGGACCCTTTGCTTCAGAATTCAACTGCTCTTCAAAAGATGAAAGCAGAAACACAGTAGACTCTGAATTCAGATGCTTAAATTCTCCAGAGATACCTTCATACTAACTGTGGAGGTCACGTTTTGTTTTGCAGTTTTGTATAAATTCTGAACCAGCCAGAGTCACCTCTCTGTGAGCCTGTCATTGCAATGATGCTGACCCAGTGTCACTGATAATTACAGGTAATTTCAAGTGCTGTCATTAATTTGCCTTTTTCAATCACTAGGCAAAGCCTTACAGGCTTTGTCTTGTATATAATAGTGTTGAAGGTAATAAGATTTCTTCCATCAGGGATTTAAGGAATTGGATTTAACTCAGATTTTTTTTTAAAGGCTTTGCACTATTTCTTGAAGGTTTTGGGGGAAAAAAAATAGCAGTTTTTACCAATTTCAGTGGGAAGATTTTCCAGATCAGGATACAGAGGACTGAAATTCAAGAGTTACCAGAAATATGCTGTTAGTCAGTTCAGAACGGAAGAGCCTTTATAGGCAGTAGGGGAGAGGAAAGCAGGGATCACACCTGCACCCCCATATAAGCCTTTTTGTTTATATGTTCATTTTTTATAACTGATAAAATTATAAAGATTCTTGGCTTGAATTCTGGCCTTTAATGGCATGTCCCATTCAACAAAGAAGAATCAAGTGGCATGAAATAAGTATGGCTTTGCCAACAGAACAGAAATGACAGCCCAAGCCCAGTATTAAATGGTATTTTGAAGTTAAACGTCAGTCACAGTGTTGCCCATTCATTACCTGCATCATCTGATGTACATGAGAAAAACATATCAAGTGGCCTTCAACACCACCTTTTAGCTTCACTGAAAGAACAAACCCATCAGTTTTTCTGAGAGAGCAAAGTAAGGATCTACTGGAGAAAGAAACTCTTTTTAAATCTAAAAAGGAAGATATGAACCCTTTTTAGTGACTCACATGACTTAGAGCTGTAGAGACATTTTGAAATAGTATTTGCAATTTCTGTAGGGAAGACTTTCAGAATAGCATCACTAAAAATACCCCAATGCCTTTAAAGATTTACTGTCCATGCCCAGAATTCTTGAAAAAAGTAAAGTATTAAAATAGTATAGGTCCTACCAGAAAGCCATGCCTATGCACATCTTACAACTGGAGCGTACGGGGCAGATGCAGAGGTCCATACACTGGAGATCCCATCTGCACACCATACAGTTCCCTTGCACATGCAGTTCCCACTGGTGTCACACTTGATCCAGGCTACACAACGATGCTTCAGCACACAGCAGTCGTGTACTGTTGGCTTGTCCTGATCTTCACTGAGTATCTGGACCTGAATGTGGCGTGTTTGACACCTCAGGTGCAGCAGAAGGCATGAAATTCCTCACGTTTGTGGGCTTGCTATGTCTTGAGACTATCGTAAGAGCAGCCCAATCAGCTCCTGCAAATGTGCAGAAGGACAGCAAGAGCAATGAGGCTGTCCTGAACCTAAACAGCTTCTAGGGAACTCAGTTTATCCTGCAGGTTTTCTCAGTGGAGTATCTGCTCCTGTGGAGAATTGAGCTGCAGAGTCCCCGGCCCTCTTCGGGAGAACTCATTTCATGTTCCTCGGTGGAGCTGTTCTGCCCCCGCATGGCAGGTCACTAGCAGAGCATGGAACCACCAAACAAGCATCACCTCATCCCAAAGAATGCCAAAGATTTTATGCCACATGGAAGGGACCTGTGTCAGTGTTCAGAGAATCGTATTCTGGTACAACTGCACATGCCAGAAAATTGCAGGCGCAAAGCAGCCAAAGGGTGTCTATAAAAAATTACTGGCTGACATAAATATCAACCTCCGAACAAAGAATGGTCAGAAGTGAAGATGCAACGGAGCCGAAAGTTGTGACTTTTTACAGGCTTTGTGACGGGTTTTCGTGTGGAGTACTGATTTAAAAAGATGAGGAATTAGAGGCAGCTTTTAGGCAGGATGCAAACTTGGCCTCTGCGTACAGGGTGCCATTGGGAAGGAGGGTCCCTGCTGATGTTACCTGCTCCACAGAAGCAAAGAACGAGATACAGAGCCAGATGCTGGAGAGGAATGAAAGTTTCTGTGGAGGATCCTAGCCAGGCTTTGAGGGGAAGAGGAAGACTGTGTCAATAGAGAGAATTAGCACAGAAAGCATGGGAAGTTCAGAGGAGCACGGTGAAACGTTCCCATGAGATGAGACAGTCTGTCCCATTCCCCTCCCAGGAAAGCCTAGGCAACACCAGCAGACACGGAGAGCTGATCCGGGGCTTGCCTGCCTTCAGCTGACTCCTCTGAGAGTGGGACGAAGATCGTGACTGTTTCCTGACTACATTCAAACAAATGTATAGAGCTTTTATGTGGGCAGGGGCATCTGGTTTTCACACCATATGCTTCTCCTTTTGGAGTATAAGTGTATAGCTGAGTAAATGCAAGGGGATGTTTATATGATGAGCATGAAACAGTCTGAAATGACACCAGAACACAGTAGTAATAAATAAATTTTGCTTTCCATCACGGGGCTGCAAATTCTCTTGGTAAACTTTACATTAATCCATTTGATCTTAAATGAGATGGCCCTTAGGCATGCAGGGGGAAAACACAGTTTTTTTTGCCTGGAGTACACTTGTTACTTCAAATGTAACTCCAAAATGTCACAAACAAAACAAGCAAAGAAATGAAACCAAAGTAAAGCACAACAAACCTCACAAAATTGCATCCAGTCAATGTTGTCTCCCTGCGGGGCTTACCATCAAAGATGCCGTACTCACTGATCTCATCATATTCATTGGCAAGGTGGCCTCTTGCCATTCCGTACAGAGAAGCTGTGACCAAGTGACTAAACACTGTTCTTAAAAAGAAAACTGAAAAAAAATATTTTAAGTGATGCAGAAATGCAGATTTAAGAGGGCAACACAGGCTTCATTAATCGTCACTGCTGTGGGATCCTTTCTGTCTTGAAAAGGTTTCCATCAAAACCTTTCGTACAGGTAACACAATAAGGAAGAGCACAGGTTATTAGTATACAAAAGGGTAAAAAATAAAGAAGAGACAATTTCAATGCCTCTGGTGACTGACTTTATTAATTGTGGGCTGGGAAGAAAGCCAGTCAAAAATAGGCTACTGAAGACAAAGGGAAAGCATCTGCCAAAAAGAGGTTGTATGTCTCAGACTGAAAACCTAGTGTGTCGGTGTGTACGTCACATGTGCATGCATTATTTGCTACCTGTTTCTGCTGTTTTCAGTGAATTTCATACTAATCTTATCTCCTAAGAAGCAGAAGAATTGTTAAAAAAATAATGTTTTCCTGTAAAAAGCTTGAAGAAAGAAGTTGAGGTGTATTGGTGCGCATCCAAACTATTTCGTATCCATCGTTAGGAGTATAATTGGTGACAAATAATACCGCCGGTACAGGGAAAAGGCACACGTACAACTAGCATCATGGATTTTCTAGACATGAAATCTTGGAAGAAAGTTGTCCAGCAGAAAGACCAAAAAGGTACCAAACATAATGCAAGCATAAAGGCAGGAAGGACATAGTGCAACTGTGCAGAGAAAGTGATACAAGGGCCTGTTTCTAGCCGGGGGAGATGTCTGTGATCAATCAGGAGTTGGTGGACTTTTGCCATTCCAAGCCATGCTAGCAACTTCCAACCAGACCTAAATTTCCGAGTTTCCACGGTGAAACACGTCAATATTCATGCCCAATGGATTTAAGAAGTACACATAAATACCTGATGTATCATGTATGCATATATATACATACGTATTTCTGTGAACACACACATCTGTATATTTAACAGTACGAATGCAGAGACACTGATATATATTTATATGATTATACATGGATGTAGTTATACAGTGGTTTTCTATTTGCATCTGTGACTGTAGATAAACTTTCAGCACAGTATAAAAATACTGATACATATTGGAAGTTTCTTTCTAAATCCAGAGGAAATAGGAAACACGTACATGAGATAAAACTGTACATAAAGATCTGGCAGCCCGACACACTGAGTAGGCCTGTGCTCTCACTGAAGGTTAGGGCTGCATTAATGTTAGTTTCCTTTCAACCATGACAGGGAAGGAGGAGGGAGGTCTGGAAAGCACCATCTGCTTTTCCAGATTGCTGTTAATCTGCCAATAATTCATATTGGATATAAAGAATTAATGCTATGGGAGAACATTAAAAATATACAAAGCCTTCATCTTCAGCATATGGAGCAAAGACCAGCACAGAACAGGCATCAGGTTGTCCTTGTGGGCCAGGAGGGTCGAGAACCCTCAGAAATCCATCTTGTGGGCAAGAGAAGGAAAACACAGGTGTGGAAGAGGAATGGGATATTCCTCTGATAATCAAAGAAATAAACCTGTAAGTCAACAAAAAAAGCTTTGCAAAGAACGTTTTAAGGTTGGACAAGCACTACTGGAGAAACAGGGCCCAGGCCGAGGCATGCACAGAAATGAATCAAATTGTTGGCTTGGGGGAACATGCAGGCTATGCTTTGTGAGCCCGTGATGGCTTCTCTGTGAACACACATTTGAAACAGCCCAGAGCAAAAGGTCACAAGAGGGGAGCCTGAAGTCACTTGGAAAGGGTGGCAGGGTGGCATCAGTGGGAAAGCAAAGCGTGAAGTGATACATCTGAGGTGAAACACCAATCCTCTTACAAACAGTTGACTGTGGTTTTTACATTGACCAGAAAAGGTCAACATATGGTATGCTGGGAAAACTGCCAGCAGAAACACTGCTGTTTTTCGAATGTTTTTAATACAAATTTCAACCTTTTCCTTATCTATGTAGCCCTAGTAGAGAAAGGAGTGCTGGTTACTACAAGGAGTGATCTCTACTTCTTATGGTGCCTCTGAAGATGTAGGTTGAGTAGGAGTGAGCTACACACAGGTGACAATTCACTTGAATAGGACTGTTTTGTCCCATACCTGGTATTTCAGCAGGACATGGACATGGGAACCTCTGACTGGGCCTACCCAAGTAAACTGAACAGGGTGTGGGCACAGACCTGAGTGCTGACAGGCAGTCAGCCTTACCACAGAAGCAGTAGCACAGTTTCCAGCACAGCTTTGGCCCAGGCTAAATTCGTGATCTCGGGGAGTGCTTCAAGGGCTAATGCAGGTCAACAGCTAAGCCGGACGCACCCAGCCTCTCTGACAGGGAGGATGGTTTGAGAGAGGTGAGCTGTACAAGAACAACCTCAGCCATGCCTGTTGGACCCAGGATCACAGAGCAGTCCCTAGCCTGCTCTATTCAGCAATGCAGAGAGAGCCTTTGAGCCCTGACTCCATCTGTTCATATATGCCTCTATACTTTGCTCCTATGGCCTTCACACCGTCACACACTGCTCTCTTCAGAGCAATTTGCCAGTTCCAGTGCTTGAATCCAACAAATACAAACAAGTATGAAGGTTTCTGCATAGGCAAGCATGGTATCTTGGATCCATTCTTCTATCCCTCCCCATCCAAGGTGACAGATGAGCTTTATAGAGGTGGATAAATAGCCTTTCAAAGCTATTACCTTTGCATTCCTACAAAGGTCCCTGGTGTCCTGTGCAGTGTGAAACTGTCTTAGAACAACATTTAAGTTTCACACCAGAAGGGAAAGGACTTATCTACTCTGACACTAGGAAAAGAAAATCACCCGTTTCTCAGAGGACAGAAAGCTGGTGCAGCAACATAAGTGATCTGGCAGTTCTTGCATAAACAGGAAGGGAAGAATTCCACAAATTTGATGACATGTGGTCTTTATTTTCAGAGCTGTTTGATTGACGAGTGACTGTGAAGGGGTGCGGTGTATGGGGAGCTCTGCTGAGGGGCCTCGTGATCCAAAGCTGGAAGGAGCTCTAGGCTGATATCATTGCTACCTGATGACAATTTTCTGGCTCTGGGGGGTATTTCTTCTGTCAGACATACTGGATTCTAAGTGTCATCTCTCCTTCATTTCATATGCCTTTTTTTTTCTCTTTTTTTTTCCTCTGAGTTTTTTTACAGTGAAAAATGTGTGAATGGGTATGGGTTGTAGTCTGAAATCATGAATGTGGTGTCTGTGTTTCACTCTAATTTTTACAATCCTTGTTTTACGCACAATAGAAACTATCAGTAAAACAACTTGTTTCATTCTCCTCTCCGGTAAGCCTAAGCTGCAGGTTGAGAACTTCTCAAAAGTTCAGCCTTTGTGAAAGGACTACAAAATGAGCGGGGGCCAGAGTCCAATGCCACACCACCTAAAGACCCTCCATTAGTAAAAGCACAGACTAATGACTCATTTTCCAGAAGCAGCACAGGGTTAGTAAACAATAAAATTTTTGGACCAAAAACTCAGCACACTTAGTAACGTTCAGTTTACCCGTGACACGCAAAGCACAAATTCCAGAAATTACACTTCAGGCTATATGAAATGCACTTATATTCCGTGTATCTAAAGTATATGTTGTTTAACTTAGTGGTTTGTTTTATGAACAGAAAATGAAAGACATAATTTGTAGAGTTGCTTAATGTTTTATTCCTGGCTGGGTATTTGGACTACAAAAACAACAGCTTTCCTTTTGGCTGTTAGTGTTTAATTATTCAATGTTAACAGCCAAGAAGTAAGCTGTTAGCCCTCCTCCTCTTCTTCACAGCTTTTCTTTCCCTCATGGGTCTAAATCTGTCCTTTACGCATCTGAAGAGCAATCTGAAATGCAGGCATTTTGGCCCCACAGGAAACAGCCTATGGCTTACAATATTTCCTTTTAATATCGGTGTGGTTTGTTTTCCAGCCTTTTAAAATAACACAGTAGCAGCTTCATTTCCTCTGTCATTGGTGCTCTCCATTACACACCATCACAGACCTTTCTACTTAACAGACCTGTTCCCATGCTAAGCTCTCTCAGTACAACTTCTGAAATGCAATGACTATTCTACCCAAATCACTGTACCTCCTGCTAGACAAAATAAAGCTCTAAATGTGGTGGTTTTCTTCTGCTTCCTGAGAAGTCTCAACAGCACAAGATTTAAATAGATTGACTCCAGAAATATTTAAAAGTTTTCTTGAAAGATGGAAGATTCTGGTATCAGAGGATGATGACTGCTGTAATCATCCCCAAATAATATCTCATAAAGTGAACCACATATTCACTGTATTTGGGTCATGCGCATCAAGGCCAAACCCAGTAGTGTCATCTTAAGCAGCATGCAAGCTCTTTTCCTAAACACTCAAAAAAGCCATCTAACTTGCCTCTTGAGGACAAGAGCAGCTCGTGATGTAATCCAACACCTTCCTTGAACACAGCTTTCTCCTTTACTGTCTTCTGAAAAAAAATCTGTGGAAACAGACTCATCTGCTCCAGCTAAGCATGACAAAAAGTGGCTATGTATCCCTTTATGACAGGTCATCCCAAGACACTTTTGCTTTATCAGTCAGGGATACACAACCGTTCATGACTGCTTGAATTCCCATCAGTCTGATACATGTGGAATGTTAAAGGCAAAAAGGAACAACACACCATATATGCAAAGCCATGAATATTGTGAGTCTTGCTGAACTTAACTGCCTAAGAAATTACCCATCCAGGTACAATGACGCTAATGCTTCATTGTTCAAATTATATTCAGCTAAAATTGTATACACCCAAACATTTCAATATCTACCCATTATTTTTGTGATGTACTTTCCACTGCCCCTCTGGGTCTTAACGATGACAGCTTCTGTGCAGGGGGAAGGGAAACAGAAAGCTACCAGTATTCAAGTCTTTCACCAGTATGATGCTGATGGTTTCTTCCTCCTCAACTTTGGATCTGCTTGGTGTCCTCTTTACATGTTTTCTAATACCCTCTGCACCTTAGTCTTTCTTCACCCATCTCCAACTCTGTGTTACACATGTACTTACTGCATATGGTTCACAGATTCACCGAGTGTTAGGGGTTGGAAGGGACCTCTGGAGATCATCTAGTCCAACCCCCCTGCCAGAGCAGGATCCCCTAGAGCAGATCACACAGGAACAAGTCCAGGCGGCTTTGGAAAGTCTCCAGAGAAGCAGACTCCACCACCTCCCTGGGCAGCCTGTTTCAGTGCTCCATTACCCTCAACCCTGGTGTTTATTACATACGTTGGATGCTCAATATTTGTTCTCTTTGTTATCCCTAGCTGGTTTACCCAGCTCTAATGGTTGCCTTCCTTCAATCACTAGTAAGTGACTTCTGTGAGCTGTTCATAGCCCTGGGGCCTCTGGTATCATCCTGTTCCCAACTCTCAATGTGTTTCATTCTAGGATCAGTCATACACAGCTCATTCTAGAGAGTAAGTACTTGTTATTAATATCTTCTAGTTACAAACGATATATAAGAATAGGTGTTGCATCACACAGTTGTACAAAGCTGATGAAAAGCTAAACCAAAGTAATAGTTACCTGGCCATTAGACAATCACTGTTGCAGGCAAACAAGCTAAAAGAAACCTGCAGGCAGGCCAAGGCAAGCCCATACAAAGCCTGACAGGTTCAGAGGCCTCCATTGTTAACTTCAGACAAAGCCTGTGGTCTCTTACAATAAATGGCAACACCATATCAACCGGCCTACAGGGCTACAACACTGGCCTTATGACAGGGATCTGAAAGCCTACAGCAGAGACATCCCTAGTCAAATTCTGAGTTTGGAAAAAACCTCTCAAGAATGTGTGTCTTCAGATCAGAAGTGGATCTCTGGCAAGTGGTGGGGACTGTGATGCAAACTCCTTCTCTTCGAGATCAGATATTCAATTCAGACTAGAGGGACTAGATTTCATTACTCATCAGTCAGTCTCTGTGACAAATGTCTGAATTACAAATTTGCCATCGTACAGGAAACAAACAGGCATTTTTATTCATCGCAAAAGAAGAGCAAAACCGAAGATTTCATGGCTGTGAAGAGCACTGTAACACCCTCTTTAGTCCAAACGAAAGCTTACTTCTCACCAAAATGAAGCGATCATACTCCTGAAAGGTGCTCACTACTCCCTCTCTAGCTCAAAATACAGGAATAAACAGTGTGTGTGAGCTTCCAAGGACAGTCAACATAATCCTCAGTCTCTGTCTGCATATTGAAACGCAAATGTAGATTTAGACTGAGGCTCACTGTCTCTGACCTATCTCTCCATTTCAAAGTGTGTTTACTTTGAAAAAAATGGTTGTAACTGATTGTGTAATGATAATAAAAAGACAACTATGAAATCCATATAACTCTTAGCTTAGTCTTTATTCTTTCATGTGCTTTTCTTGTGAGGTTCTCTTATTTCAAGAGAAAAATTACCATCCGACATGGAATCTCATAGCTCATGGAAGAGGCAACGTGACCTTTACTCCTATTATCTTCCAAAAATATATGAGATTTTAATTCAATCCCAACATGCTTCATGTTACTTCCAGGCACCATCAGCACTGTCATTCTCATTTACCTCTATGCAGCGTCATACCAGAATTTGGTGAAGAAACTTCCATCTGATGAGACTGTGTTGAGAGATGATGTTAACCAGAGACCACTGAGCTAAGCCCTCTACAAACAGACAGAATGCAATCCTGGACCACAAAGACTGGCTTCCAAGATCCACTCTGGATATTTTAGCCAATGTTCTCATGTTTTGAGTCTACAACGTGTAGAAAAGAGAAGGCCAAATTTTTCAGGACTGTGTCTTTTGTCTGCAACCCATCAACCACATCAATTTGGGGTACTCATCTTGAAAGAAAGAGAACAGGACAAAAAACAGTAATCATATCTGCAAATTTTTCAAGAACCAAAATTCTCCAAACAAGTTACAATCTTCTGTCTGTCCTGTGTAGCATTAGTATTGCAAAAGCAAGGACACTTGCTTACAGGTACAAAAGAGATTGGAAAAACCCTGCCTTTGTGATTGAAGAATGTCTCCACCTTTTAAACACTGAAGTTGTTATTGATTTCCCCACCAGATGGAGTAGCATGTACAGTTTTGATGATTCCTGTGAACATGTGATTTATTTTTTTGGTGTGCATACCGGAACTACCTCTACTCGGTTCAGTAAAGCAAAAATTCAAGCTTCAAAGACTGAATAAAACCACAGATAAAACGAAGAATCTTCTTTCTCTCCACATCTCTCGAAGACCTTTGATAATCTGAACTAGGCTTTTATTGAGGTTCTGCTCACCCTCAGCTCTTTACCTCAACTGCTGTCCAGCAGAAATAGCCCAGGTTTCAGAAGATACAGGCATTCAAGTCAGTGTCACAAAGGCTCCACAAAGATCATAGGGTCATAGGACAATTCAGGTTGGAAGAGACCTTGAAAGGCCATCTAGTGCAACCCCCCTGTACCTACAACTTAAAAGTGGGTCACCTATGAGACCACGCCAATCTTCCCAGGGCTTCATCCATCAGGCCTTGAAAACATCCAAGGGAGGAGACTGCACAGTCGCTCTGGGCAACCTGCTCCAATGCCTGACTGTCCTTGTGGTAAGAAGGTTTCTCCTTCTATCCAACCTCTCTCGTTCCAACTTATGCCCATTGTTGTCTTGTCCTTCTGCCATGTACAGCTGTGAAATGCCTGCCTTCAACTTCTTCGTGACCTCTGTGAAAGTATAGGAAGGCTATAAGCCTGCTAAACCTGCTACTAAGCCTCCCCTTCTCCAGGCTACCCAGGTCCACTTCCCCCAGCTCCCCCTTACAGGGTAAGAGCTCCAGCCCCTGACCACCTCTGCTGGATTTGCTCCAGGTTACCACTGTCTTTCCTATATTGAGGGTACTCAAAATGGGACTGTGCTGGTTCTAGACCACGACAGGGACACAGCCAATCTCTGTTGTACAGTGGCACGCATTGTGCTGCCACTCTCTTGTATTTCCTAGTATTGGCAGCTCATATACGGGCTAACTCATATTAGATGGACTTCATACTCTTCTGTCAAGTGCACAGTGTTACAAAGAGGAGTATTTGTAACTTAAGGACCCCAGAAATCCTGAATTCTAGCCCAGCCTGTGTCACTGAATTGCTGTGAGGATTAAATTCTTCAATTTCCACACAGCTTCTACTAAAGGACAGCATACATCTTACAGGAAACACATATACAAAGATCACCCCAACTCTGCAAGCCTTACTTGAGACAAACACTATTATTTCTTCATTAACGTGACAAAAGAACACATCCCCTAATGCCTTGGGATTGGTTTCAGAAGCAGGTGTGATAGGGTGGGACCTACCCAACGCTTTCATCTCTCAAGCTGTATTTTCCCTGGAAAAGGCAGGATGACGCTAGATGCCTTCAGCAGAAACGCAAGCAGGGCTTTCTGGCAACAAAGGTGGGCACATACGCAGAGAAGCTGGGAGTGGCTTTGATGCAGCGTAGGATCTGCAGAATCTGGCTTTGCGCAGATGTAAATGGCTTTAGACCACACACAGCAACGAAGAACTGGACCTGTGATCACTCCCCTTCTCACCAAACAAAAGGTGACAGTGCCTGTGCAAGATCAACCACAACCAAGTCAGTTCTTCAAAGAACTATATCCCACATATGAACTTGAGTTACATACGAATGATGCAGCTCCTACAAAGTAGCAACTGCAACTAGTCAGGATATGGGGGGTGAGCAGAAGCTGTACAATTGTTTAAAGCTGAAAAGAAGTTGAGGGATTAGTCTGGCCCAATCTTGAAGGCAGCAAACTGGGAGAATAAAGAAATTATGGTGCTATTGCATGTTACCAACAGGTAGTAAGTATCAGTGGTTCTTAGGAATTAATAATATCTCAGAGTATTATGTTTATTATGTTCATTTCAAGATAAAATGTAGGTCTGCTTTTATTTTAAATTTACTTCCAGTTCCGAATAAGAGACTCTTGTTTTCTGATGCACCTAAACGGTCTTCCAGGGAGACAGTGCTGCAGGGGTTTTACCTGGCAGCATCAAGCAAGAGTGAGAAGGAAGAAGCAAGAAAGGAAGCCCTGCATGAAAGCTCTTCGGTCACAGCAGGTGCTGGAAATAGCATGGGCATGTTAATTAGGCATTACAGTAATGCTTTCAAGCCTGGGATCTGATGGTGTTAAATGCACAGTGAAAAAATGAGACTTTGTATGTGAAAGTATCGCTTTGGCTCCCTAGATCTGCCGATGTTATACCTGGAATCAAGTTACACCTGGAATGCCAGAACCTGTGGTGCCATCACTCTGCCACTTTAATCTACCCTTGCAGCTTTTTCACAGTCGGGTGCTTCACAGAGACACGGTAAGATAGGATGCTGTGTCAGGAATGTATGCCAGTTCTTGTGACAAGGTTCCTTGTCATCTGATCCATGAATTGTCAATAGCAGTATTGTTCCCAACCCTACCATTACCTGAAAGCCACCGTCTTACAGCAAATGATGGGGGAACAGGTTCTGGAGCATTAATACAATTGTCTCACAGCATTTTTCTACTAAACATGGTGATTTTTAAGATATGGCTTATCTTTTTAAGGTATCAACTTGTCATTATATGATGTTCAGGCATTGTAAGGGCAAGGCAATACACTTACTTACATCAATACCATCTTCCTAAAGTACAGGCATATTTACATAGCCTGTGAATCAGATACAGATTTTACTAAGCCTGGCATGACTACACCTGCCACCTCACTAATAAGAGGTGTCTTTTTACACAGGGAGAGAGCTAACTGCTTCCCTTATCCCAGTGTAACTTCTCAGACAAGATATGGCAAGTTCATATATCTTACATTATGGAGTTTGATCAGTTTATAAAATGCTTTTGTGTTGCATTGCCTGCAAGAGCGGGCAAAGTGAACCTTGCGGCATTGGTGTTATTTTCTCCCCCTAGGCTTTGACATCTACATGGCAAAGATGAGCCCGGTTTAAACATCCAGACATCTGTACCCAAACCCTCTGGAAAACATCCAGATTTCAGCCCCTACGTGGGACCTGGCTGGTCAGCACTGGCACTTACCTAGGATTACATGAATAGGGTTCTTCCTCAAAGCTTTTAGCATGTTGTCTACTTGAGAATGGGGAGACCACCCAGCCCTGAGCCTCTGGAGGGACAAATGCTCCCAAGAGAAAGAACCAGGATTTTCATTCCCACAAACAATTAGCCTGCAAGAGGCTCTTACACCAGAGAGTGGGCAAGAGGGATGGGGGACAAGGGCCACTGGTAAAGTTACCTAAAGATCTGTGTCTGTGGAGACAGAGGGAAGAGGAGCTGTCTGCCAAACAGAGCACTCAGGGACACAGCTTGTAGTGGCTTTAACTTAGTTTAGGGAGATACCCTAGAGACTGAACCCTTCTTTATTGGCAAAGTGCTTGACAGAATGGTCGCAGTTTTATTCCCAGAGCCTCTTTTCCTTTCAGAGAATTAGCTTGATGGAAGAAGGAATAAAGGGTGAGTGTATATTTAGAAAGTTTCTTCCTTCTACTGAGATCACTGGGAATTCTGAGAGGAAATTCAGAAAAGCACACTTTTTAACAGAAATCATACCAGAAATAAACTTTTATGTGTTGCTCTGGCTACCCAGTGCATGTTGCAGGCATCTTCTAGGGTGCTCTGTGTGAGACCAGAAATGGTGTAGGTTATTAAGAACTTTATATAAATTAGTTTATGAGCCAGCAGATAGATCTGAATGCACAGGTGGTGAGTGAGAAAGGAACAAGCAGAAGGCCTGGGAACAGTGCCCAGTAAATTTTGGGAAAGGACTCTAGAAGCACATCTGAGTTTTCACTCCCATTCTCCATGCAAAGCAGAGCCTGGGGCCCGAGCCTACTCTTATGTGAAATCCAGTGTCTCAATGCCAGCCTTGCACACAAGCCCAGACACAGCAGGGTCTTTTTATGGGGATGGTCAAAAGCAGGAGCAGGAGTTTAGAATAAACCTGCAGTGATGCAGACTCATTCTCGTGCTCCTGGCAGGAAGGAAATTGGTCTCATTATCTGCATCTTCAGCAAGTTTGTGAGGACACCACACTTCACACAGGCGTAGCTAGACTGGAGAACAGCCCTGCAATCTGAGAGACCTTAGCAGTATGGAAAAATGAGCTTCCTGAAGTTCAGGAAGGACAAATGTTAAGCCCAGCATCTTAGATGGAGCAAGATCATGCAACAAGACACGGCCTGACTCACCAGAAAGCAACTCTGCAGAAGTTGCATTAAGACCACATACCATAAACTCTCTCACGATCTGCCCAGTACCTGCAATTTCAACCAAATATATTCTTGCTCCTGATCTCTGTAATGATCCATATATAAAAATAAATACATACATACATACATAAATAGATTGATAAATAAATAAAAAGGCAAACTTTTGGAGGAAACACATTGTTTTACAGCTCATTGCTTACCTTAAGTACAAGGAGGATCTATTTTTCTAATCAAATTGAACATAATCACCAGTATAGCTTCCTGGGTATTCATTTCACGTTTACAGTAAAGGGCAAGCTTAGAAAGTGAGCAGTAAAAGTATTAAATTTCTTTTTTGACACAAACCTAGAACTGCCTCATCCTCCTCACACAGATGCTTAGCAGCTTTCCCATTAGTTTCACTATGAGACACTCAAGTCCATCACACAGAACGTTTGCTAACATTTCTCTAAGAGGCTTTCTTCTTATTCCTCATTGCTTACACGATTATTTTGATACAAGACTAAAACTAGTCCAAATTTATATCCATTCATTTTTTTCCTACTGCACAGGGGTGAAAGTCTCTAACTCTGTGTTGGCACAACCAACATGAAATGGTTAAAATGAAATGGTTCTGTGATACCCACATGGAAAAAGCATGCTCCAGCAGCATTTACTGACTTTCTTTTTTGAGTGCTTTCCTGAATTGCTTATTATTTTTCCTTCAAGGATCACGGTGCTGCTAAAATCTTTGCTCTTTGCAAAGTCTTTGTGAATGACTGTGACCTGTCAAGTATGAGGCTTTTGGGTTTCATCATCACTGTACACTCTCAGATTATTTCATCACCAAGATGAAATTAAAGATCAGTAGCTCTGTCAGCAGCAGCTGGGATGCAGGATTGGATTTCCTCTCAAACAATCTGGCACCTACCGTGATGACAAATGCTCCAACTACTCTGAGTTGCTGTCCACGGTTCTTCAATTGCCTGGAGCAACAGGCACGTACACAGCACCTTTTCAGCTGACACTACAACAGGTTAGCAGAAAGACACCCTAGAGAAGCAGGTTTGTCACACAACTATAAGCAGCTACATTGTGGAAACTAAAGTTAACTAAAGTTAAATCTCACCTTAGAGACATGAGATTTCTGTGCTCTTCACATAGTAAAGAGTTCATCAAGTTAACCATCCCCAAGAAAAGACAGGAAAAAGTGGAAAGAAACGGCTAGCACTGGATGAAGTAGTGGCATTTTTTTAAATATCAGGAAGGAACAACTACCTTGTTTGGGCATCAGCACAAATGAAAGACCTCTGTGCTTTCTGCAGAACAAAGATGTTTTTTCAGAGAAGCCACGCTGTCCTAGCCACAACAGCCTAAACAACTGAAACACAAGGATTGCTACAAAAAGCCATCTTACTGAAAAATTTTCCACTCACAGTGGTCAATCATCATGCAATGGTCCAAGACAAGAAGCCCTATCTGATGATCTGTTCTTGAGTTTGCCATGGGGCAGAAAAGGGTTAGAAATAATTTCAGCTTGGAGGTGGAAAATATTCTTGGAAGCAGAACTAGCAGCAACATTTTTCTTCTTTCCAGAAGTGGTGTGAGGTTTTTTCCCTGTTCAGAAACAGGGAGATAATCTCACTCCACACACTCTTCCATTCAATGAAGGCAATTGTATTGTAGGGTAATTTTCCATGCAGATAGCAGGGAGATAAGTATTATTTAATTCCACCTGGAACAGATGAGAGGAAGGCTCTGATTCTACTATCAACCACTGTGAGTTCCTCCATGCATGAGTTTTCAACCTTCTGTACAGTTTTTGTCCATTTGTTTTTTAAATCATGCTCAGACGCCCAAAAGGCGATAAAAAAAAAGCTTTCAGCAGGCATCCTGGAAAGAACAATGGCACAAAATTAGAAAGCTAGGTCTACCAAGCCCCACAGCTGCATCAGGTTCAGATTCATACTCAATTACAATAGTTTGGATCTTTGCAATATTTTTTTTTCCCTCACAGATGTCTTCCTGAGTTGAGGAACGCATATGCTCTCCTCCACTGATTATAACATAAACCATACATGTACCATACTGCATGGTACTTTTATGTAAGGATGGAGTAATATTACTTAACAGCCAATCTTGGGAATGTAAGGCAACATTGCTTTAGGTTCTTTCCATATTCCCTTACCAGAAAAACAATCATAACTGGAGTGCTGCGCTGGATGGCTACAAACCCTTCAGAAGGGACAGACAAGGAGGGAGAGACAATGGGGTAGCCCTGTGTGTTAGGGAGTGCTTTGATTGCATAGAGCTTGATGATGGTGATGATAGGGTTGAGTGTTTGTGGGTAAAAGTAAGGGGGAAGGCCAACAAGACAGATACCATGGCAGGAGTCTGTTACAGACCACCCAACCAGGATGAAGAGGCAGACAAAATATTCTGTGAGCAGCTGGGAGAAGCCTCACAATCCCCAGCCCTTGTTCTCGTGGGGGACTTCAACTTACCAGATGTCTGCTGGACAGCAGAGAGGAAACAGTCCAGGAGGTTCTTGGAGTGTGTGGAAGAGAACTTCCTGACAGAGTTGGTGGGGGAGCCAACTAGGGAAGGTGTCTGCTGGACCCGCTGTTTGTGACCAGAGAAGGAGTGGCGGGGTGTGATGGTCGGAGGCTGACTAGGGCACAACGATCACGAAATGATGGAGTGTTTGATTCTCAGAGAAGTAAGGAGGGGAGTCAGCAGAACTGCTGCTTTGGAATTCCAGAGGGCAGACTTAGGTCTGCTTAGGAATCTGACCGACAGATTCCCTTAGGAGGCAGTCCTGAAGGGCAAAGGAGTTCAGGAAGGCTGGGCATTCCTCAAGAAGGAAATCTTAAAGGCACAGGAGCAGGCTGTCCCCATGTGCCAAAAGATGAACTGGTAGGGAAGAAGAGCAGCCTGGCTGAACACAGAGCTTGGCTGGAACTCCAGAAAAAAAGGAGAGTTTATGACCTTTGGAAGAAGGGGCAAACAACTTGGGAGGACAACAAAGATGCTGTAAGGTTATTCATGGAGAAAATTAGAAGGGCCAAAGCCCAACTAGAACTTAACCTGATTACTGTGGTAAAAGAAGGTAAAAAAATGTTTCTATAAACACATCAACAACAAAAGCAGGGCTAAGGAGAACCTCCATCCCTTATTGGACGCAAGGGAAAACAGTGACAAAGGATGAGAAAAAGTTCTTATTTGCCTCAGTCTTTAAAAGTAAGACAAGTTGTTCTTGGGGTACTCAGGCCCCTGAGCTGGAAGACAGGGATAGAGAGCAGAATGAAGCTCCATAATCCAAGGGGAAATGGTTAGCAACCTGCTACACCACCACCTGTGCTACTCACAGGTCTATGGGTCCCAATGGGATCCACCCAAGGGAACTGAGGGAGCTGGCGGAAGTGCTCACCAAGCCACTTTCCATCATGTCCTGGCTAACCAGGCAGTGGGTAAACTGGCTGGATGGCCAGGCCCAAAGAGCTGTGGTGAATGGAGTTAAACTCAGTGGGTGGCCGGTCACAGGCCGGGCTCCCCAGGGCTCAGTACTGGGACCAGTCCTGTTCAACATCTTTATCAATGATCTGGACAAAGGGATAGAGTACACCCTCAGTAAGTTTGCAGATGACACCGACTTGGGTGAGAGAGTTGATCTGCCTGAGGGTAGGAAGGCTCTGCAGAGGAACCTGGACAGGCTGGATCGATGGGTCAAGGTCAACTGTATAAAGTTCAACAGGGCCAAGTGCCAGGTCCTGCACCTGGGTCACAACAACTCCACGCAACACTACAGGCTTGGGGACAAGTGGCTGGAAAGCTGCCCAGCGGAAAAGGACCTGGGAGTGCTGGTTGACAGCTGGCTGAACATGAGCTGACAGTGTGCCCAGGTGGCCAAGGCAGCCAACAGCATCCTGGACTGCATCAGGAACAGTATGGCCAGCAGGACTAGGGCAGTGATTGTCCCCCTGTACTAGGTGCTGGTGAGGCCACACCTCGACTCCCGGAGTTCAGTTTTGGGCCCCTCACTACAAGACAGACATTGAGGTGCTGGATCATGTCCAGAGAAGGGCAGCAGGGCTGGGGAAGGGTTTGGAGCACAAGTCCTATGAGGAGCAGCTGAAGGAACTGGGGGTGTTTAGCCTGGAGGCTAAGGGGAGACCTTATCACTCTCTACATCTACCTGAAAGGGGGTGGGTGTTGACCCCTTTTCCCAAGTTACAAGCAATAGGACAAGAGAGAACAGCCTCAAGTTGCACCAGGGGAGGTTTAGATTGGATATTAGGAAAAAATTCTTCACTGAAAGGGTTGTCAGGCATTGGAACAGGCTGCCCAGGGAGGTGGTTGAGTCACCATCCCTGGAGGTATTTAAAGGATGTGGTTCTCAGGGACATGGTTTAGAGGTGGACTGGGTAGTGCTGGGTTAATGGTTGGACTTGATGATCTTAAAGGTCTTTTCAAACCTAAATGATTCAATGATCCATTTCTGATTGGTCAAAAAATTACACACACTCTTCTGAAAGACAACTGTGTGAAAAATCCTTCAAGATTACAAACAAGGACCATTATTTGCAACCTGCAGCTGAACACAAGATAAAGGTGTCAAATCTGTGATGATCCACATCTGAACTTGGATTTTGTCATAAGTAAAATGGGTCTGTTCTGTTCACTACCTGCCACATCTCTGCATCAGAGCATTATCCTTCTACATGGCACAATTCAGCATAATCAGCAGGCTCCAGAGAAAAAGAGACAACTAGAACATAGAAGGAAGCAGAGAAGGTCACAAGACGTGTCAGGGATGAGGTGTACTCAATAACTTCACAGCTGCTTTTGCTTGGATTGCCTTTCTTTTCACCAGCTTCCAGAATCAAAACAGGAATCACAAATGCTATACAATTTTCCCCTCAATTTAAAAAAAAAATAAAAGAAGCCAAAAGGCAGGCAGTGCCCTCTTATAGCTAAGAATTATTAGTACTTTTAATATATTACTAACAATGCCAAGTCTATAAAACATAGCCTTCTATGAAGCACATTTATATAAAAAGCTAATAATACATCAATGCAGTCTTACTGTCAAAGCTGGAAGTATGTAACCAGAAACAAGAGGCATCTCCTTTTCCAGACAAAAAAAAAAAAAAAGCAGCTTTTTCCACCAAGTCCCTCACAGAATCCATTAATACATTTATAAAATCATTTAGCCCTCACCACACGATCTCAGTATAGCATCCACTCATCTCAAGCTAACACAGCTGAGGAAGAGAACACAAGCTGTTCTGTTTGCTTCTCTGCACTGCTGTCACAGTCCAGCCTAATAAGGGCGTACAATCTTACATGTTCAGAGACACATCCTTTTGCATTCTAAACTGATAAAGCGACCATAGACAAGTGCATGCATGTATCTTTAAAGACATATACATATGCCTGCAGTAAAGGCATTATAACTTGCTGTAAACAGCACTGAAGAAAGCTTACTTCATGTTATGTCTGATAGGCTCAGAGCACTTAAGAAACAGCTGGAGACAGATGAGACATTGGAAAGAGCTGACAATTTCTTCTTGGAGGGTAAATTCAGAGTCTGATAAAGGCAGATGTGATAAAAGAAAAAAAATCCTTTAGCTGCAAAAGATCAGTGTATGTATGGGACAGCCACTACGCACTTCAACAACTGCCCTTCCCCTCTGAACCCTTCAAGAATGAGAAACAGTGTGAGTGATTATCAGAGGAATGGTATTTATCATGACATGATGGCAAAAGATGGGAGGAGGTCACATGTTATATGCACACTACAAGAAAGGTTGGCCCGGGTGTAACCAACTGCATACAAGTAAACAGTGAAGTCTAGACAGTAAAAAGATTGGTTTTGTGTAGGAGAGCAGGCTTCCACACAGATAGCAAAAGGCAGTTCTGAAACATCAGAATTAATGAAGCCCACATACCTACAGATCTATAGCTTGTGGGTGATTGACTTCAGTGTGCAAAAAGGGGCAAGAGTGAAAATTAAAGCTTTTCCTACCATAAAGGCATTTAAGAAGTCTAGCTCTCCACTTAGTCTCTCTAGGTAACAAGTAAAAAGTGAGCCTCTTGCTCAGAGGAAACTTCTAGTCTTCTTCTTCCACCAGCTACCTATTCCATCCAGCCCTTAAAACGAGTGTCTTTCAGCTTCTACTCCTCTGTTAAATCAGACTGAAGTTGGCTCACATACTCAAATCTACTGCTGGGGGAGGGAGGGAAAGCTTAAGCGACACAGACATACTCGTGAACAACAGGACCGTTTCCTTATAAAATCCCTTCTTCACTTGAGGCACAACGGAACCTGAGGTTGCAAATATTTTTTAAGTCAAGAATAAAAAATTCTAGTACTTTATCATATCTTCTATGGAAACGTAAGCTATTCCAGATTTCCTGAACCTTTGTTGTTAAACAGACAAAGTAAAGATCTTTGTGGACCTAGAGCCTTCTGTAGCACTTAAAGATATTTACAACTTCTAACAGTCAGTTGAGATTGTATGTCGATCACGTACAAGTAGGCGTAAAAATCCAAAGTCTTACTAATTCCTAGTTGTCTGATACGAAGCTTTGCAAATGATCATACTTTCTTCTTTTCCACCTATTACTGAAAGACCAGTTTTCTGTACTACAGATTAGCTACCGTTTCTCAGCATGGCCATAATCTATTCACCCAGGACAAACAGCATTTCACATTCATTATTAGCTAAACCTGTGGTAAGACTTTGCAACCTGCGTTTCTTCATCTATACTTCTGCAGAGCTGAGGTTTTGACAAACGTTGATGGTAAGAATCCACTACAGCTCATGTACACAAAACGCTAAAAATCTGAGCATGAATATCTAACACTTTTATGCTAATCATTAAAATGATCACAAATTGAAAACATACCATGGAGAAATCTGTCTTCATCGTGTACAAGGAACATTGAACAAAGCTACGCATGTTTCAACTAGCTACATCCAACTAAAGTATCACTTCTTTCATGAATTAAGGCAGCGAGGTTATTTAAACCACAGGAAAGCTCACACTTTTAAAATACAGAGCCAAGAAGGGGTGGGAAGTAATTTGTGCAAGATAAGAGACATTAGAGTCTTTGACAGTGTACGCAAAAATCTACAATGCAGGCCATTCTGGAAAATAAAATATTTAATCAAGGACAGCACTGCCAAAACAGACAACGGTTTTATACTCACTTGAATTAAAAGTAGGCTGTACGGGAGTAAGGTGTCCTCCCCCTTTTCTTTCTCTAAGTTTGTAGCCGATTTTGCTCTTCAGAAGCAGCAAGACACCAGACAAGAAAAATAGGGAAGGCTTTAAGTGGAACTGTTTGATGTGTCAACCCAACTTTTAGGGACTGGAAGAGTTTCGAAGAAAATTGTTTCCTGCTGTGTTAGGAAATTCTATCATCAAGAGTAAAGGTTACCTACTTAAGTATTACTGTTATCCATTATTATTGTTACTGCATAACCGAGTATATTGTTTCCCCTTTACAACCTGACATTAAAACAGGAATCATAACAACATGCTAAAACAACTGTCCAACTGTATGCAAAGGCCCGAGTCTCAAGACCACCTCACCAGTGAGAAACAACTGAAACACTAACTCATCAGTATGTATGTGCCTTTTAAAAAGAGAAGGAAGGGCTGTCTGACAGTTGAAAAGGAAAATAAAGAACACCACCGAGAAGGAAACAGGAATGATTATCTGAAGAGCCACTTAGCTGTATCTCAGCCTGTTTGCATGTTCTGTTATTTAAAATACAGCCATTGCCTTTCCAGTCCTCCCATTCCATTTTCCTCCCCAAGTCTCCTTGAAAGAGGCTGGACCTGCAGAAGAAACGTCTTTGACAGCCACGTAATTATTCTTTTTAAAATCTGTTATGTACCAGTTCATGTTGTTCCTGAAGTGCAGTGTGAAAAACAAACATACTTATCAACATTTATGTATAATGACCACTGAGTAAAGTTTAATTTGCATTTAGGAAATAAATCCAGCTATTTTTCTGGAGTTAACAGAAGAACGCGACCAGCTCAGGTAGCGTACCTCAGTTATATTTCAACAAACACATCTGTTGCCTTTGCATGTTTGTGCACCTGATTTTGCCTCTCCCATTCACAAAAAAAAAAAAAAAAAAAAAATCTTCTGGCATGAAACTACACAGCAATGTCCAGTACAGAAGAATCGGGTTTGAACTTTCAAATGGCATTTACTCAGAAATACGGTTATATATGAAAACTACAAGTATAATGTCTTAGTTGTGATATGTTGGAATAAGAGAAAAAATACAGTTAAGACTGTTTCTATTTCCATATACAACTTTTATTGCAATACCTGTATTCTACGTGTACAGATACAAGTAAAAAATGACCCATGATAGACTTTAATCCTGCCCAAATAGCAAACCAAGAAATTTCATTCAGTATTAGAGCCAAAGTTGACCAGACTTCAACAGGTGATAGGAAGCTTCCCCAGTCTCTCTCCAAGAATAACCAGGATCCACCATATTTTTGGTCCAAGATGTATGCTTTAAGTTGGCAGCTGAGTCTATGAACGAGTGTATTTACCCCAGATGTGCAGCATAAACACAGAAGCAATAAAAAGAAGACTCATGACCAAAACTGGAACAGGCCCACTAAAAATAAAGAAAAAAATGCATTAACATTTAAAAAAAAAAAAAGTCTGCTTTGTCCAAAGGCCAGTCAGTATCAGCCAAGTGAACTCAATGGTTCATAAGCAATTGTATGAGAAAACTTTTATTCCAATCCCACAGAAATACCTTAAAATACACAGAAATGACAGCACCATCTCTACCAAAAACTGCTGCTGCCCCTATGTTGTTAAAGATCAGTTTTACACACTCTAAATGTTATGCAAGCATAAAGCACAATATAATAACAAAAAACACCCACTTATTTAAAAAGTCATTAATGGTTCATTATTACTCATCGTTGTGAAAACAATCTCTGGAAAACTATCATCTGTATTTACTACTCACATAACCACCTGAGCAGAGATGTAGTCAGATACAAAAACCAACAGAGTCCTCTAGCGGCTAGTAAAATTTTGGCATAAAATTTGCATTAGCTGTTTTTTTCAGAGGTTTTATTTCATTTGAAAACAATGGCAGCAGTGGGTGAGAGACAGGGTCTTCTGTTTTCTTGAAAAAGACACACAGAATGACAAAGTTAACCCCATCATTAAATCATCACCTAAAATGTATAAATTAAGAATTTTCTTAACTTTTTCCCTCCCTTCTTCTATACATTGTTTAGAAACTGTATAGTGATGTTTTTTAAAAACAGTTTAATCCTAGGGTGCGTGTTGAGAGACTAAGTCAGCTGTTTCATGCTGTTCTGAGACACAACAATTACACACGCTATTACCCAATTACACGCACTCAACACTGCTTCATACCACTCATTTCATACAATCTCATTTCTGATTTTCAACGTGCTATTGGGAGAAACACCATGAATTCTGTTATCCAGCCTGGATTACCCTCCACATCCCTGTTTATAAGCAGGTAAATGTTACCTGAATACAAAGTAAAAAAGAAATTGAAGATGGATTGGAACAATCTACTAACGTATTTTTCTGGGAGATCATGGTCCATGTACTTCAAATCTTACGCTGAGTTTTAAAACTCAATTACTATCTATCAGACTTATTTGAGTACAGAGAACCCTGTACACAGACATTTAGAAAATAAACCAATAACAAAATGTGCAAAATAAAGAAGTCCACACACACAGTGACTACATAAGCAACCCCTGTCAAGGGATATCTTTCACTAAGCAACAGAATGCACTTCTCAATCTCCAGTGGTTTATACTTGAAGTTTATTTCCTACATAACATAAATCGTAATGATATCAGCTGCACAAAGTCCTTTACCCAAGTCACTATTTCATTCATTTGAGCCTTTCGTAGCAGTGATACATAAGCTACTCTTTGCCAAAGGCAGGCGGGAATAGGAGAGGACCATTAACCCGAGCAGAGCAACACAGAAATAAACAAGGAGGATTGTTTGTATGTTTGGTGGTTTTTTTCCAACATGCACATGACATTGATATCCCTACAGAATAATCAGCTTTCCAATACTGACGTGTATCTCATTTCCTCTAGTCCTAAAGACAACCTACTGAAACCCTGCAATTCTCCTCCGTACACCTGAATCTGCTCAGCCCACCACACAGTTTAAATAAATAATCAAACTGATTCAGGCACCTCTGAAGATTTGGTACTGTGCATTCTCAGACTGCCTTTCATCAGGCTGTCTATTTATACCACAAGCCCAATTTGATTCTCTATCAAGGCTCTGCAGGAACCGACACCTATAGCTCTATAAGCAAGGAAGCCCAAGACAAGATACAGGAACCACAGGTACCAAGTACCACGGAAAGGGCAACAAATTTGGGTTTAGTCTTCTTTTCAGATGCTCCATCTGACTTTTAAAGAGAAAAATACCATATTCCACTCTCAATCAGATCCCTCACAGCTTCCTTTTGCTAATATCGTTTTTAAAGACATATTTTGCAGCATCCTGTACTATGGATAAACGTACTTCCCTAAGGCGAACAGAAGTTGCTTAGACAATGTAATTATTATTTCTTATTTTGATCAAAGATACTAAATACCTGAAGCATCAGAGGTATAATTATGCACAATATAAAATATAAAACGTTTGATCGTGGTTGACTTGCCTATCTGCATAGATTTGCTCTAGAACACTCCAGAACCTGTGCTCGTTGTCTTGTCTTTGCTTTGTTTCCTCTCTGGATTTAGAATGGAGAAAGCAAGACCTGCACTAGCAGAATACCACTACTTTGATGGGTTTGCTGTACAGATTTTCACTTTTAAACTGTCAAGAACATCTGAAAACAAGAAACACATAAGACAACTTTGGAGGAAGTACCACTCGGAATAATCACCAAGCAGACTATCGCCAGCCCTTCCCCAAATGTTCTGTTCATGCAGTCAGCAGCAGGCCTTTTAAGGGCCTCCAAAATAAAATATTAATGGATTCTAGAAAAAAGAACCAATAGGGATATCCCTGAGTGTCTTGAGTCTCTTCAACCCAGTAAGAACAGGAGGCCATGAATTATAACTCTACAAGAAGCACAAACTCCCACACACCATATGACTTAGTGCACACCCATCAGCTGAAACACACCTTCCACCTTTGTAAACCACATATTAAGGCTGCAAAGCTTATTCGGATACTGATCTGAATTACTCAAACTGGCCAAGAAGTAAAAACATATTCTCTCTTTACAGCTGAAGGGACATTACCACCAGAAGTTTTACAAGGTGAGTATTTTAAGATTATGGTTAAAACACAGATATACAGGGTACCAGAGTGCTATCTGCTTCGCAAGCTAAGCTAAAATAATTTATCTTACGCTCTTTAATACAAACACCTGAGATTCTGCAGTCATGCCATATCAGTTATCGACGCTTTTGAGGAACACAACGTATTTATTAATAAAAAAAAAACCTCAACAGTTTAATTAAAGAGAACAAAGACATGCAGACAGATGCCTAAATGCACTCTGACAAGTAATCTTTCCCAACTTCAAAGGGATTGCTTGCAGTCTTCAAAGACTACTTAAGGTAAGTCTAGGCAATTATGAACTATAACTTGCACCTACCTTCTTAAAGCCACTATGACATTAAAAACTACCTCTCCAAGCCTACATATTAAATAAAATATTTCATCCCAAATTTATCTAAGCAGCCATCAGTTCAGCATGTTTTCCCATGCAGACCAGAACAATGATCTCTCCATTCAAAGACTGAAAGATTACAGAAACTGGTGAAATACAGAACCCCCATGCCCGCCTACCACCCATATATCCAACTTACACTTTGAGCCCTGGAGAGTCCTCCGTGTAGAATCGCCACATCCCACCAGTACCCGTGGACGTGGCACGGCCTGCACTTCTTGTCCCGCAGCTGGCATTCTTCCTTTAGGGAATAACAGAATGAAACCAAGACCAAAACACGTTAGTACTCTATCAGCTTCTAGCACTAAGCGCCCCAAGAGACTCTGCAGACGCAAGACACTTGAACCAGCCTGTACAACCAAGCAAGCAGAAGGCACGACGGTTGGCAAAGCACCGCCTGGGCCTACAGCCAGGTACACCGAGGACCGACGACTGAGACCCACAGGAGCCCTGCCCGCACACCGCAGGGAATCGCACGGCTCAGTCCGTCTGCACCATCCCTCTGCCCCGCGCTGGGACCTCCCCAGCCACCAAATACAAAGGACAGGAGGGAAAGGGGTGCCCCCAGGACGAAAAGGGGTGCCCCCAGGACGAAAACGCCGCGGACACCTACCTCTGCCGGACCGTGGAGCCGGCCGCGCGGGGAGCCACGGCCTTGCTGGGGGAGCGGCCGGAGGAGCCGACGCTCGTGGCGCTGGGGTTAGGCCCGGGCTGCGGAGAGAGGAGAGAACCGGGAGGGGGTGAGCGGCGGCGGACACGGCCAGGGGAGAGCGGACGCCTCAGCCACCCCCTGCCCCGGGCAGAACCTCACCATGGCGACAGCGGCACCGGCTCCGAGCAGATCGGCACTGCCTCACAGACGCTCCCGTTCGGACGCTCTGGCCACGTCCCTGCCCGCAGCAGGTCCCGCCCCCGCGCCGCGCCTCCGGGGGCCTCGCGGCTGCCCGGGATGGTGCCTGAGCAGCCCTGGCCTCTCTTCCCTCCCTCCCCTCCCTCAGCGGCCGCTGTCCGAGCAAGCTCACTCGGCGCGACGTCTCGGTCGCACCCGCTCCCTCAGCAGCCGACTGATCGGAGCAGCCACGCAGGGACCGCGCAGACCGAAGCGCCCGGCAGCGCCTGGGCTGCCCGGCTGGTGGGGCGCAGGGGAAGGCCCGGCAGGAAGGCTGACGTGTCCCGCGGTGGCAGGTGGACTGCGCATGCGCGCTGCTGGCCGGAACGTGGCCGGCGGGCGGTGAGGTTCCTGTTACCCCCCCCGCCCCCCGCAGCAGCCATGGCGCCGGCGGCGGCGGGTGGGGAGGGCCCGTCGGTGCTGTTCCTGCACCCGGACCTGGGGCTGGGCGGAGCGGAGCGGCTGATAGTAGACGCGGCGTTGGCTCTGCAGGCGAGGGGTTGCCGGGTGCAGATCTGGACGGCGCACTACGATGCGGCGCGGTGCTTCGCGGAGACGCGGGAGCTGTCGGTGCGGCAGGCCGGCGGGTGGCTGCCCCGCAGCCTGTGGGGCCGCGGGCACGCGTTGTGCGCCGCCCTGCGCATGGTCTTCGTGGCGCTGTACATCCTGCTGCTCAGCGGCGAGCGGGCGGACGCCTTCGTCTGCGACCAGGTGCGGGGCGGGACCGGGCGGGGGGCGCCACCGGCGCTGCTGCCGCCGTTGCCGTTTGGGCCCCGCTGCTGCGGCGGGGGGAGGCTTGGGGGCAAGCGGGGTGCTGTCCGGGCAGCGGGGGGGCAGAGGAAGGTGCTGCCGCTTGGGATCACCTCGGGGTTTTCCCCCGGTGGTAGGCCCTGACAGGAGGGGGTGCCTGGGGAGGGACCGCGGCTTCACAGGGCCTTGATGGGGAAGGGGCCTGGGTGGCCTCGTAGGCCGGGGAGAGGGAGGAAATCCAGAGCCGCAGGGAAAGGCAGTGCGGCTTGATGCGCTGGTGGAGGCGAGAGGGAGAAGGCACTTGGACTGCAAAAGGCTGGCCTCAGGCCATGGCTTTGAAATCTTATGTACGCGCCGGTGGCACGAACACAAATAATGCCTCCTCTTGTCCTGTCTCTCCCGATTGCACTAGGTGTCCGCTTGCATTCCTGTACTTAGACTGGCCAGAACCCGTAAGAAGGTTTTGTTTTACTGTCACTTTCCTGATCAGCTTCTGACCAAGAGAGAATCTCTCCTAAAGCGCATCTACAGATTACCGCTTGACTGGCTGGAAGAGTACACGACCGGCATGGCAGACTGCATTGTTGTGAACAGCAGGTTCACCGCCAGTGTGTTCAAGGACACGTTTAAATCCTTACAGCACATAAACCCCGATGTCCTCTACCCGTCGCTCAACATCAGTAGCTTTGAAACAGTAGTTCCTGCGGACATAGCTGACCTTATACCAAAAAAGAAAAAGTTCTTGTTTCTTTCCATTAATAGGTATGAAAGAAAAAAGAATCTAGCATTGGCTCTTGAAGCTTTGCATGAGCTTCGAGGAAGACTTGATTCTCATGAGTGGAGTGAAGTTCACCTGGTTATGGCAGGTGGTTATGATAAACGAGTTCTTGAAAACGTGGAGCACTACGAAGAGCTGAAGAATCTTGCAGCCAAGCTTAGTGTTAACGACCATGTAACGTTCCTGAGATCCTTCTCAGATGAACAGAAAATCTCTCTTTTTAGTAACTCTGTATGTGTGCTTTATACACCAAGCAATGAGCATTTTGGTATTGTTCCTCTGGAGGCAATGTACATGAGATGCCCAGTTATAGCAGTTAATTCAGGTGGGCCTTTAGAATCAATTGTGCATAATGTTACAGGATTTTTGTGTGATCCTCTGCCAACACAATTCTCGGAGGCCATGGCAAAAATTGTGAGAGATCCTCTCTTAAAGGACACAATGGGAGCAGCTGGGAGAACCAGAGTTACGGAAAAATTTTCTTCAGAAGCATTCACAGAGCAGCTGTACCAATACATATGCAGATTAACACAATAAAATTATATTCCCATATTATATTTTACATCTTTGTATTTCTTATTTGTACAGGGGACCAGTATTCATTGTGACTGTGATGAAGAACCTGGGACATCTGAATTTCCTTGTTGTACTTCTTGTGCTGCCTTATGTCCCTCAATCCAGAGAATGAGCAAAACATGTCCCACTGTCTCATTAGAAGGTTAACGTTTACATGTGGTAGGCTGATCTGCTGATGCAGGAGTAATGTGCCTTGGAGAAACGCATACAGTTAAATGGCTGTAACTTACTAGGATATGATTGCACGTTTTACTTTGAATGGTTGGTTCAGTTTACAAAATGTGGATTTGTACAGATAAGCACAGCTTTACTTTTATGTATTTAAAATGTTTATCAGTAATTTTTAAGTAAAAGAGCTATCTTGGCTGGATTATGGAGAAAATTGCACAGTCCAACCAACTCCATGTTTAGGAAAACCAACGCTCTTAGGGATATGAATAGTACAGCTTTACAGTGATTGGCTTTTTACTGTACTCCATAAATTGCATCGTGTGGTCACACCAGGTGTCAAACCAGCGGGTGGGGGTGTGAGCAGGATGAAGCCAAGACTAACATAAAACCGAGGACGAGGAAAACCTTGGGTGAAAATGTTAGCGCTGAAATTCTATGTCTGTGCAGATGCCTGTGGTACTCCAGGATGTAATTTTACTTTGAGAGTCTGGTTTGTAGAGGCTTAAATGGTGTCCTCTTTGTTTAAAGTTTCATTCTAAATATCAGCACACAGTGAAGAAGCTGGTAATCTGGAGCAGGCAATAAAGACACATTTTATTTTGCCTGATGTGGTAACTTTTTGGTATAATTTGTCTGACTAGTTGTAACTGGGGGATACTTTTCTCCTAATGCAGTGACTGGACATGTGAGAGCAATTTGACTTTTTGGGTTTTTTCAAGCATAATACCTGGATTTAGTCAAGGAATAGTGAATTTTTTAAATCTACCTCTCTTTTTAGCAAATCTCTTTTTAGCTCTTTCCAATAACACACAATCCATACAGTTGAATTCTAAGTCCGAATATTGATTGAGTAACGACACAAGTTTTCTCATTCTTTGAAATCCAGTTTTATCTGAAATACGGTTCTGTAGTCCAAATTCTGCTATTTGTATTTAAGGTAAAGTTTCAGGTGTTTTCACACTTAGTATTTCACGACGGAGAGACCAGTCTTTCTGTTGCTTATGACCGCAACCTAGGTCTCAGTATAAGGCTTTTATTTAAGGTAAAACAAATAAAACCCTACAAAGTCTATCCTTGTCTTTAATCAGGAAGTTGGGATGCAATGATGGTTATTCGTTGTGGATTGGGAGCAGGTGGTCCCACAGGCCCCATTTCCAACATTTCTGTTCGTGTCAGAAGAGCTGGCAAGCCTGAATCTGTCATCTCTCTTGCCTGTTCCTGCGTTTGTGCTCCTTCCCCACTGCTTGAAAGTCTTCCTAAACCTTTGTGCAACTTTTTCAGGATGGGTATAGCAATGAATCACTGAAGGGACTGGAGAGAGTGTGAAAAACCTGGTTGGTGAGATCACTGTTCCTCTGTGAAACAGACTCTCAGTCAACCCTTGCAGAGCAGCCCCAGTCATGCTGCTTCCTCGCAGGTGGCTTGGGCCATCTCAAGTCCTGAGCTGTCGTAGAACCTGCCCTTCAGGCTGCCCATCCGCTGCAGGTTAACCTCAGAATCCTGCAGGAAGCTGTGGTCAGCATGGAGAGGTATGGCATGGCCTTTCAGGCTGCTTCAGCATCTCTTGCTTCCCAACTGCTAGAACCATTCACTTGGGCAATGGTATCAGGATTTATTATTCAGGTGTGGCTAATCTTTACAGCCTCTCCAGGGGCTGTGTATCCCAAGAGACAGTAGGTGCTTAGGAGTAATAATCTCCCAGCTATCAGGGCAACCCAGGTGTGGATTTAGACCATGTGGAAGACACTGTCCCTGTGCTCCTAAACCTGATGACTTAATTAATTGATTTGGAGCCTTTGAGGAGACAGCAACTGTGTAGTGGTGAAGGCTGGCTGACTGGAGCTCCAGGGGAAGTAGTTGGCCACCAACTCAATAATTCAATTAATGGAGTTTATTGTGGAAACTGAGTGTGAAGAGGAAGCCCTTGTGGCCCTCTGAAGTCGAGGGCTGTCTGAGGCCCTCAAAAATTAGAAGGCTAGGACTGGCCTACCCCAGAGCCTAGGGCAGCCTGTCTGATAGGCCTGTTACTGGAGAAGCACCTGGCTCTGCCAGGAAGAGCATGTGCAGACCTCCACCATGTTTTGCTCCACCTTCCTTACTATCCCCAGAGGAAGACCCCCATGGACGTAGGCACCATCTACCTCACCGCTCATCCTAAGAATGAGAACACTGCTGGAGAAAAGGGGATTGCTTTCACTGTGGTGGAAATGGCAACTGTGTTGTCAGTTGCACTAACAGTGCCCTGCTCTGACAGTCACTTGTTGCAGTTGCATGTGAGGCAGCTGGTGCAGCTGGTAGACTTTTGGGTTGAAAACCAAATCTAGTGATGGATGGACAGTTAACAGTGTGGAGAGGGAGAAGCCTGGCAGACAGGATGGGCAGAGAAGCAACTCATCCCTCAATTGTATTCCAGGTTCTGCTGGTAAGTGAGCACTACTGTTGGTTCTTCTGCTACCTCAGGAATGTGCTACCACTCCTCAGAGGCAGCTTTGATTTTGAGGTGCTGCTTGTCCAACATGTCATAATTCCTCTCGGTGGGGGTGAGCTGCCTAGAGAAACAGATATATAGTCATGGGTCCTGCTTTGGGCCAGCTTTTGGGAGACTATGGCCCCTATGACACAGGAGTATCTGCTTCCACAATGAAATGCCAGCCAGGGACTGGATAGGACTGTGGGGTGGACTGTGGTGAATGCCTGTTTCAGTTCCTCAAAAGCTGTGTGTCCTTCTTACGCCCACAGAAAGTGAGGTCCCTTCCAAGTAGGTGCTGTTACAGGAGCCATAATACCAGAAAACCCTTTTACTAGTCATCAAAAGAAGTTGGCAAATTCTAAGAAATTGCAGTGCCTGCATGCTGGAAGGGAAGGCGTGGAAAATGCTTTCTGAACCAGATACAGACACTCAGGATCTTGCGATACTGTTTGGTCTCTTCTGTGCTCTGACCACCTTCCATCATTTTCTAAGTGATGTCCTACGCAGCCTGCTTTATGACTATATAGTAGCATTCTGGACATCTCCATGTTCTCTGATGCTCAACAGGCACGCAGACTATGCCAGACAAGTCCTGAGTCACTTGGGCAATAGTGGCTCCATGTCAAACCCCAGAGATTTGCACTTTCAACAGCACAGGGTTGAGTTTCTGGGTACCTGGTGCGTCCCAACTGCTGGCATGTGGATCCCAGCCAGGCTGAAGCCACTTTAAGTTGGGAGGCTCCTTCTGTGAAGGGTCAGAAATCACCAGACTTATTTTTGACAAAAAATAAGGGGCACTGGCAGGTGAAGTAGAGGGACAGATCAACCCACATACCAGATTGTCCTTAAGATACTCCTCAAGGGCTGCTGATTTGGAGCATGACAAAGCCTATATGCTCCCAAAAGGCACTAAAGGAGTTTGTGGGCAGGGGGTGTCACTCCGGGTGTGGAGAAGCCCACGAGGCTGTGATCTGCCTTTGCGTACTGGTCACAGTGCCCTGCGGGGCTTGGGGTCGAAACAGAAACCGCAGGGTGGCCATGTGGTCAAGCCTCATGACACTTAGGTGCAGGGTGGCTATGGGGGCAAGCCCTGGCTTAGTCTGAAGGCCAGGCTCCATGGTACTCAGCTCAGGGCCTGAGAAGGTCTGAGCTAACTGCCAGGGAGCAGCAAGAGCAAGACTTCTCCAAAACAGAGAACAAGCCAGGAGCCAAGGATGGCCATAACGAATCCTGGGCAATGATCTCACTGAGAAGGTGCAGTCCCACAGCTCTTGAACTGGGAAACTAGAGAAGGGGTGGCATCAAAAGAAGATCCTATCAACAGTTCAGTGGTCATCAGGCAGAAACAAGGTAACGTGTCAGGTGCAGGTCCAGACCAGGAAGGCCAAACAGTTTCACAGCGGGAGGAGGTTCACCTACAACACAGCTCATGCAGAAACTGAAGGCCCTGGCCTGGGCATAAATTGAACCCCTGCACCCATGAGCAGTGGGTGTGGGTGGAGGCCCCAGATCAGGGCCAGTAAGGCCTGTTGATTGAGTGATTGCTGAGCTGCTGAGACACCCTGTCACTACCACCAAGCTACTTGGGTACAGTGGAGGCTGCTGGGGTCACCACCTGGTGTACTGGGATAGCCCTTGACTCCTGACTTTCCTGCCTTTGTGGAGCACTCCTGCAGAGCCCTGACAGCTGAGGGACTTGAGCCAGTTGTGGTTTCTTTGTGTTATTCAAACAGATTTCTGTGTTATTCAAACGGATTTCTCCTCCCTTTCCCATTTTCCCTTTGAAATTCATGGAAATGTTTACATTCGTAACACCCAACTGCAAGGACTTCCACAGTTTAACTACCTATTGCATGAAGACCTCCTTCTTCAGACTGCTTAGAATCTACCTCCTCCTTGCTTCATTTTAAGCCTCTTATTTTTTCCTTTAGAAGAGTCTGAACAACTAAACCCCATCCATCTTCTATAAAAATATATTTAAGATAATTTTATTTAAATCAAAGTGCATATGCCTTGTGCAATCTGCTATGAGAAGAAATCTTAAGTATTGAACTAGTACAATTAAATACATTATCATTAGCCTACAAGAAAATAAAAGTTCTAAATTCATAACCCACCAGCTTGGTGTGAAGGCTGATGCAACAAGAAGAAATGGTTGCAAGGAGGAATTTGTGTCCTATCCTCTCCTTCCCATACTTGCACATCCTTCTACTTTCAGGAAGTCAAGGAGAGAAGGGAATAGGCCTTAGTTTCTTCACTTACCAATACTGTGGGCCGGAAAGGGGAAACCCACAGTTTTTGCTTCTTCATTTTACCCTTAATACCTGTAGTAAATATGATAAGCCAGAAACAAATAATTTCATATGCATGAATTTTATACAGTAATTTTCAGATTATAAAAAGAAATCAGAAACCCAGCAATTTCAGGATTAAACCAGCCTGCTAATGCTGCTTTTTTACCTCTCTCCACTCCCTTCATTTCTTTTTTTTACAATTTTACGCAATATAAAATATTTATAGATTTTAACATTTACATGGAGTCTATAAAAACCTCATGCTACATTATCATATTACTAAACTTTATTCTTTTCATTATGGCTTTATTATTCTCTCTCATGGATGAAATGGCTGATATTTTATTTTGAATTGTAATTTATTATACAGTAAATATCACAGGGGTATTTTTAATGTAACAATAACTGTAGAACTCTGAAAAAATATAGTATTATGAAAGGAGTGTATTCAATAGCATGAATGTTAACACAAATAGTAGAGAAGGAAATAGACATTTTAATTATAGTTACCTTTATCTGCTTTTATGGTGAAACTAGAACATGTGACACAAAAATAAATAAATCAAAGGTTAGTCTCCACTGATTTATGGATGTGCAATTCTACAGTGCTGGTTATTTTATGCTCAAGATTAACTGAGTTGCTTCCAGATTTTTACACTCTTAGTTGTATGGGAAGACCAACAAGTTTGACCTCATGAACTCTGAGACAAATCTATTAATATTATGGCATGTTTATGACTCCAATTCCTGTGGACTGAAAGAGAAGGAAAATATAACAACTGAGAAAATGAAAATAGAAATCATTTGGAGCTGTTTAACATGGAGAAAGGGAACAAGAGTTGTTAAGTTTTAAAAGCCTTACATAAGATAATCGATCACTGGGAAATTAACCTTCAACCAAAGCTACACTACTACTACAGGCACATACCATATTTTAATTTAGTGAACTTTTCCCCTCACAACTATACACAGAATTCCTGCACTGTATAGCAAGATCTGTAAAAGACAAAAAATTGAGAAGCCGCCTTCAGTATTCTTGGTTGCGTTTCTAAGTATCTACAAGTGTGTAAAACAAATTACAGGAGCACCACACCTTTTCTGATTTACTCATTTTCAACCTTGGTCCTGGCCTAGGATTAGCCCTGTAAGCAAACCTTCAGTCGAACAAGGTGCTACGTGTAGTAATGAGCAAACAGAGAACTACGGAAGCATAAAACCTAGTAGGAATGTATCAGTCACCCCTCTTCTAGCACCTAGCACATGAGACAGACCATTCGCCTCCCTCTTCCCCCTTTAAAAAATCCTTTTCTTAACAAAGTAAAATCCATGAAGACTGACATGGCAAAGGACTGTGCAGAAAGATCAAGTGACCAGAGCCTAGCAGGGCATTTGACCCTCCATCAAGGTGAGAGAGGTGCTACAGAAGCTGTGCAGGTAGTGCGGCAGCTGAATGAAGATGCCAGGAGTGGGATGTAATAATGAGGTGAGCATCCCACAGTATCCAGGCAAGGTGAGCGGGGCAGGCCTGGAGATGGCAGGATGTGTGAAGTACCAAGCATAGCTGTTGCACAGGTGTGAACTTACCTCTACAGAAAGGGAACCAGGAGGTAGCCTTTGCTCTAGGCAAATAGTTGTTTCAGCTGGGGGAATGAACTGGCTGTGTAGCTGGTGGTCCCCACGTTAACAAAAAGAACGCAAATATACCAGCATGGCTCATCCCAATGTAGAATACCAAATACAAAAAACAAACAGGAAGAACTCTGAAGAGAACTATGGGCTGAGTGGCTTTCAACCCTTTCTGGAGGCTGGGAGCACCCAGCATCATGATGGTGAATATATTATGGAGATTAGTAATGGAAATCATATTTGTCACTCAACTGCATAATATTTGCAATACTCTCCTAAGTATGTTTTGTACCTGTATTGTGATTTTAGTACATTGCTGTATCACTCTGATAGATCAAAATCCCATGTAAAATAACTTTAAAAAAACCCAGTAGGCTTGGTGTTAAACTTTAAGTCCTTTATGTATGAAATATGTAAAAGAACCTGGGCAGAGAATAGCATGTACCCTGTGAGGAGAGGCTGAGTGAAGTGGGCTTGTTAATAGCAGTTTTCCGGTTCTTTTAAGGAGTTACTGGAAAGAAGGAGTAAAGCTCATCACCCTACTGCCTAGTAGGGTGACCAGAGACAAGGGGCATATATCAAATCAAGGAAGGTTCCAACTGGATATAAAGAAAAAATTCTGGTCACAAGGAGAACAGAAAAGCCATGAAACTGCCTGCCCAGACAGGTAGCACAGTTTCCATCTTTGAAGGTTTTCATGACCTGACACAGTGAAGTCTTGAGCAGCCTGATCTGAGCTGAAAGCTGACCCTGCTTTGAGTGGGAGGTTGGACTCTGGCCAGGGAGTATGAGTGGAGTACCTCAAAAGTCATCACTGAGTACAAGAGTATTCAACATCTTTGTGGCCAGTCTGGATGACGGTATTGAAAGCGCCATCACCAAGTTTGCATGTGACACCACGCTGGTAGGAGAGATATGTATGCTGGAAAGTAAAGCCATCATACACGGAAGTCTGGACAATCTGGAAGACTGAGACAACAAGAATTGAAGGTGGCAAAGATGAATGTAAAGGCCCATACTTGGGACAGAATAATCCCAAGTAGCTGTACAGGCTGGGGGCTGACTGACTTGGGAGGAGGTGTCTAGTGAATTAAAAAAAAAACCCTGAAGAGCCCCTTCCATGTGCACTGTCCACAGCTACTGAGCAATCACTTAATTCCATTTATCTATGAGGGCTACATTCTGGCACTGTGAGATCTGAAAGTGATACTAACAGGACTATTTATTCCTGCTCAAAGGATGGGAACAGTATGTAAAGAAAGCCTCTGGAGGGACCCACTGTATGACACTGTATGAATGAAAATTATTTGCTACTGCTTCCCAGGTTTCAATTAGTTCCTTACCTTTAGATGTAGAAAACACAGTGTCATGCTTCTGTGTTCAACCTGTGCTTGTGCAGATACCTAGCAGCAAAAAAACCCCGCCACTGTATCGGAAAATACAACATATTTTTTCTGGTTCTGTTGATTATATGGCTTTCTTCTCTGCATGATGACACTGGTTTAGCATTAGCACCAAACTGCAGGGTAAAACCAAAAAAAAAATAAAGTGTTTTTCCTCACAGAACAGTTACATTGTGGGAAGTCTCTTCCTTAGTGCTAAAATAACACTAAAAGCCAAAAATAGATTCAAAAAGGGGTTAGGTAAATAGGTCGATTTAAAAAGTGATGGTCCAAATACAGACATTGCTTAGAAAGTCTGTCAATAACTGGTGATCATGAGCTGGAAACCTTATGAGATAGCACACAAATAATACTAGACATAAGCATCCGCTTTCAGGCATCGCTGAAAACAGAATATAAATCCAATCTGATCTTTGATGCATATTTGGACCTCTTCTTAGGCAGAACCTCTCTACCCCTACATATCCCAAACCATGAAAAAATGGGTCAAGAAGGCACCCAAAGAGCACACGTAGTGCTTAAAGGACATGAAAAAAGACAAGTCCCTTCCTGAAGCTGTTCCTGTCGCAGGAAAAATCTATGCATTGTCATAAACAGCAATACACTGAGAGAATTCTGCCGATAAGGGATGTTTAATTCATCCAGTGCTAGTGCCTGCTTTAACAATACTTAAAGGAGAGGATGCTTTGTCACCTATTCCAGCAGCATCTAATTTTCTGCACAGATATATTCTTCTAACACTTCAGCACAAATTCAAGACAAGAAATTGGCACTTTTAAATTAAGCCTCCAATCTGTGACTTACTGCGAATAACGTGAATAGTATTGCAAAACACCATCTATGAAGTTTTGAGCTCTAAAGCTGTATGAAAGTTTCTGATAGGTGACAGGGTAAAATTTGCCAGCTTGTGTTCCTGTTGTACCTCATAAACAATCTGGGATGCTCAACTCTCAAAATACTTTGTACATACACAAACCCACTGTGGGGATCTGACCTTTTGAGCAAGAGGCTGTCTCCTGTAATGATAAAAATGCTCACAAAAGTTTACTTTCTACCTATATATTCTTAAAGGGAAGTCAGTTCTTAGAACTTGGGGGCTATAGTGCAATTAGTGAAATTATATTTCTAGAGGTTGAAACAGATATTAATTAGAACTAAATTTAAAGTGTTCTCTGCAGTGAGTAAGGGCACTCACCATTAAGCTAACATGGTAGACTAACCCTGCAGCTCTAACAAACTATATTTGACAAGGGAAAGAGGTTTTGATTATGTACTTGTTTAACTGAAATTAGGCAAAACAAACTCTGACTCAAGCAGGTGAACAGGTTCTCTAAAATATAATTTAAAAAAAATATAAACTGAGGTCATCTCAAACAAAGCAGCTCAAGGATTGTAGATTCTAAAAAAATGAATAGACATTAGTTTAGAAGGATTAGAGAACAACCATCAACCTAATAGGAATAGTTGCGTATTAACATTCCTTCCTTTAAGGTGCAAAGAAGCCAATACCTACGTTCATAGAAGATTCCTTGATTTTAATTTGGTTCCAAGCATGAATATTGTCCCCAGAAATAACTTGAAACAAAATTCTGTAGTTGAGCAAAGGAGACTCTTTCGTATGCTCCAGATCACGCACTTACCAAGAAATTATGCATTGTTCTGCCAATCCTTATGAAAGGTCAAGAGAAGTGAATCCTGAGACCACTGCACACAGAAGAGGGTCAAATTTCAATAAAATCCATTTTGAAGAAGCAGATCCACTGAACACAAAGCAATCACAAAAAAAAAAAAAAAAAAAAAATTAACATAAATGGCTAATGAAAATAATTAGAAAGATATGCAATGGCCTGAAATAAAACACTCTGGGCCATGATCTTCTTCAAACTGACACTCAGAAGAAACCAAGACTTCCACAGACAATCATAGCAAAGACAGGATTTTCAGCAAGAAATGTGCTTGTCTGCAGAGTAGGTGGCTTCCTCCTTGAACCAGTCTCCCAAAAGGCGTTTTTCTCAATCAGAAATGTAAGACAGGCTCCAGCGACATTCATTTCTTACAGAATTAACTTGGAGTAACAGCAGTGATTATAGATATATGAGAAATTACACATAATTTTCTTCACAGTAATAGGAATCAGAATTTATATACATGTGTGTACATATATTTATTTATTTTAATGAACCAGAGGAAGGCACAGCCTATTCACCTAAGTTCCAAGTAGAGTTAAGAAAATATTTAGCAGAAGATCTCTTATGAACTCTGCTGGATACAGTAATATCCTTCATATCTTCGTCTAGAACCTGATGCAACATCACTTCAAGTTGCCAACCATGAAATCATTTTTATGTGGAGCAGCACTGTAAATGCTCTGTGCTTGCTGAAGAGCAGTCCAGAAGAGAGGAAGGAGCACACTAAAACCAAGCTGTATCATACTGTGAGCAGCCACACCTCAAGTCCAGATTCACACTGTGGTAAGTAGCAGTGATACTGGCATCGATACCTTGTGCTTGCTCTCTCTTGCTTTCTCTCTCCCCCCATGCAACACCCTCACTGTTTGCTTTTATCAGGTTTCATTTCCTCCATCTCTTTATCTCTTTATTATTACGATGTAAGAGGCACTTTCTTATTATAAAATAGTCAGGAAACTGTTCTCCTCACCTCAGGCATTTTCAGCCCCGAATTTCCTGCATGATCACCATGGGCAAGAAGAAAGGAGAAGTTGCTGCCTATTGTGATTAATGCTTCATGTAATTGTGGGTGGCACTGACATGCTGTTCCCTTACGATCCTGTGAAAGCCATACAGAACAGTGAAAGAAAGATTAAATCTACAACACACTGGGATCTGTGAGACTTCTTCCAATGACCATGGTATGAATGTGGAAAAGAAGATCCCTGGTGCTCAGATACCAGTACGGAGTCACTGCAACCGATGGAAGTTCCTCTGGATAATGAGCAGGTAATAAACAGGCAGAAAGATCAACTCCTTCTACAACTTAATTCAAATCTCTTCTCTCTTGCCTGCAGGATTCATCTAGTTTTTGCCTTCCTTCTCTAGAACCCTTTTATATCAGATTCTCTCACCCAGGCAAAGAGCAAGGTCATTTACAATGGCAATAGCAAGTTGATTAGAACAAATAACAAAGGCTGTAGTTTCAGTGAGTTAAAAAAACTTTAAGAGCATTAAACAGACAAAACTCAAGCAGGATCTGAGTCTGATAGACTCCCACAGTGGGTTTCAAGACGTGTTTCCTTTTTATAGGACTCTGCATGCTTCCTCCACCATAGTGATTCTAGGCTCAGAGTTCACCCTAGAACTCTGCTGTTAAGAATTAATGCACAAAAGGCCAAGCAATTCACTCCTAAGATGCTTGCAAAATGACAGGCTGTGCCACACCACCCTACGGGCCTTTACAGGCTGAGCAAAGTAAGTTCAGATTTGAAACTCTCTCCTCCCCAAAATATTCAAATTGCCCATCAAACTGTGCTTGGTGCTGGTCTTGGTGGACAGGGACAGGAAGGATAAAAATAGTTTTTTCCCTTTGCAATGTTGTTTGCATTCCCCCAGTAACAGACTCCCTTTGCTAATTGCAAAGAATATTCCAACCCCTACAGAGGGAAAGAGCAGGAGAAATGGATGGAGGTGGGCCTACAGCCAGAAAGTTATCCATAGACTTTCAGGCGACATCTCATTTAAGCGGATGAAACTCGCTTTCGCATGAGTTGTGACATAACCATGGCAGGAACTGACAAGTGTCAAAATCTTGCTGAACAAATAAGATTTCAAGTCCTATTCCTCTGTACCGAAGAAGAGCCAGCAAATATTACACATTTATCCTGCTTTTTTCCATTGCACTACCTCCTCTCAGCAGCTTCACTGGCACTCTACAAGCATGTCCAATTCACACTTTCTCTTAGAGTAGCTGCTGATATTTAAAGTGAACTTTTCATGGCTTTCCCACCAAAACACCTTTCTAAATATCAGTCTACTGTGGGGAATAAAGAGTTACTGGATGCTCTGCCATCAGGACTGGGGTTTCTGTGCAGTATCTTGAGCTCATAAAGCAACCCCTTGTGTTAACCAGGAGGTGAACGAATTATTTTCTTCACAGGCCAGAACATCTCTTGTTCCCTTTTTCCAATGGTCTCATTACACACCAGTGTCTTAACAGAACAGACCAGCAAGAGTGGACCTGGGCACAAAGGACAGATACTGGTAAGAAACAGAGAGATTTAGGTATCACTAGGTCATGCTGTACAGGTGCAAACAGGAGGAAATTTCCAGCAGCTTCTTCCCCCTCGCAGTCACATAATCATAACAAGCATAATAAGCATACACCACAGGATATTGTGCCCTCTTGCAACTAATAAGGTCTTACAGCCTATTTTTTTCCAGAATAGTGTCTACCTGATACTGCTGCAGAAAGACAAACCACACCAGAGGGTGGCTTCCTCATAGCCACTCTCTGTGCCTGCAACAGTGGCCATGGGTAGTGTCCCCTGACAGCTCATCCCCACCACCCAGACCAGGTGCCGGGACAGGCACAGGGTCTGAAAACATGTGTGGTTGAGGGAATGGGGGAGATAGTCCTGGAAAGTAGAATCACCAGGACTGGAAGGACTGCAGTTGTTATTTCTCAGGAAGTAACGAGAGCTAAGGCAAGTGTCCACGTTATGGCTTTTCCTCTGTCCATGCCCTGCTCCTCATTTGAAGGTGAAAGTTGTCTTCTGTTCAGTCACCCTTTTTCCAGAAATGTTTCTCCACATGTCTAACCATGCTCTGGCAGCTGCCCCAGACCAGGCACAGCCTTCCTCAGGACAGGCTCCAGCATGGATTATCAGACTTACCAAGGAGTGGAGCATCTCAGGACAATAGAATGAGATGGGGTGAGCCTGTCCATTTGTTCTCTCAGAGCAGGGTCAGGAGATGTGCACAAATGGCAAACTGGACAGTAATTTCAGGAACTCTTTTGCTAATGAACCTCCCTTTGCTCCTGCATGGATTTCCTCCTGGTACTCTCTCACTTGCTTCCTTATAGATGTATGACCCTTTGGGATTGTCCATATGGGTGAATCTGGGCAGCTCTGGGGAAAAGGACCTTGGAGTTCTAGTGGACAACAGGATGACCGTGAGCCAAGAGTGTGCCCTCGTGGCCAAGAAGGCCAATGGCATCCTGGGGTGCAGTAACAAGAGTGTGGCCAGCAGGTCGAGGGAAGTTATCCTCCCCCTCTACTCTGTGCTGGTGAGGCCTCACCTGGAGTACTGTGTCCAGTTCTGGGCTCCCCAGTTCCAGAAGGACAAGAAGCTACTGGAGAGGGCTCAGTGCAGGGCCACTGAGATGATGAAGGGCCTGAAGCACCTTCCATCTGAGGAAAGGCTGAGAGAGCTGGGTCTGTTCAGCTTGGAGAAAGGGAGGCTGAGGGGGGATCTTATCAATGCTTATCAATATCTAAAGGGTGGGTGTCAGTAGGGTGGGACCAGGCTCTTCTCAGTGGTGTCCAGTGGCAGGACCAGGGGCAATGGCTATAAACTGGAAAACAGAAGGTTCAGCCTGAACATGAGGAAACCCTTCTTCCCTGTGAGGGTGCCAGAGCCCTGGAACAGGCTGCCCAGAGAGGTGGGGGAGTCTCCTTCCCTGGAGACTTTCCAAAGCTGCCTGGACTTGTTCCTGTGTGACCTGCTCTAGGTGATCCTGCTCTGGCAGGGGGGTTGGACTAGATGATCTCTAGAGGTCCCTTCCAACCCCTCACACCCTGTGAATCTGTGTGAATCTGTGAATCTCTGCTGCTAGTTTCAGACTTGTGGGTGGAGGGATAAGCCACATTCACCATGGTAGAATAATGTGTGCTTCCTCTTCTGGATCTGTACTACATTATCTGCTCAACAGAGTGTACAGTTTACTGCTGGTCTAAAAATTCACATGCACCTTTAGAGTGGCTGCTAAAGCATTTCAGGTTTCTCCTCAAAGTAGGCTATAAACTAAGATCAAGGGCCATTAGTGCTAGGTCCCTTACACAGCAAAATAAAATGACTGTCTCCTTCTGAGGAAAAACATTTGAGAGAAAGGAAACCACAGCTCTATAAACCCCAGACTAACGCTTTTTCACATGCTGGTGCCATCTGCATGTGTGCAGCACCCTGAAAAACAATAGTTATGTTATCTTAGTATCTGGTGAAAGAGGTTCCCCAAGGCTTTGCAGAAACTACAGAGAGCACAACAGATTGCACATGTAAGGATGTGGTAAAACTTCTTGGCATTTAGGTCGTCCTTGCAGTCAACAAGCTGAAGAGAAGTCTTAGGTTCTGCCAGGCAGGAGTTCAGGGCCACACTGAGTTGCCTGAACACTCTTTGGCTTTGGCTACACATCCCAGGGGGTCAGTGCCATGATGCAGAATGGTAGCCAAAGTGCCAGTGTCCCCCAAGGGAGAATAGCAGTTAGTTCCTTCAGGAAGACATCATGGGCACTGCGAGTGGATCACATCACTGTCTCTAAGTCATCTCACATCCCCTCCCTGTCTGCTAATGCCCTGCTGGATCATGGATCATCATCCCTTACTACTAGATATCCTGCAAAGAGCACATCCCTCTGCAGAGCGTGCTGCCACCACCACAGCTTGCACATGATGCAGGCAAGTAGGGAGGCAAGTACACTAGGCAGGTCTATATAGCATGAGGAGAAGACATGACAGAGGATTGCTCTTGAAGCTTTGGTACATTCCCAGCTACTTTACAGTACAGACAGGGCCTGGCACCATAAAGATGTGGGCAGCACAGTCTCAACACCAGTCTGCACACTCCCCCAAGTAACAAAACACATAGATGATCCGTCTAGGACAGAATGATCCATCCAGGACTGCTCAACCTACCTGCAGTAAATAGTTTATCCAATGGCTTATCTGCAGACACCAAAGGCAACAGAAAGCTCTTCATTATTTATTGTTAGTACCTCATGATTTGACATTTAATTTAAGTCTTCCCCTGTGTCTTGCCCAGGAGCTTTAGCATTATAAATAGGAAAGCACTTTCTTTCCCATTTAAGAACTAGCCACAAGGATTCTGATCTGCCTGATGAACCTTTTTGTAAGGTTTACATTATGTTGTCATAAATGAGTGATGTTCAGAAGTTTACAGGCACCACTGTTATGAGGAAAGTTACCTAATTGCTGAAGGCACTATGCTCCAAGGCATCTGTCCAGCCTTCCTGGACAGACACGTTTCCCTAAACACTCTAGAGATGAGGGAGTTGTTTATTTTGTTTACAGTTGCAAACTTCTTTACAAACAGATTTTTGTTATAAATTTTATTTATTTTCTGTTAGAAAATCTTCCACAACACTTGGAATACCAGGCATTGTGACACAGAGGGCAGTCAGATTGGTCACGGACAGTATGCCCTTGGCAAATCCGTGTTGAGTACTGCTGACGGCTTTCTCGTCCTTCACCTGCTTAGGGATGGATGATCTATGATTTTTCCAGGGAGGGCTTTCACGGTGTGGTTTTCTCACTGTACTTCATCCTTACTCAGGCTGCTATAATTGTCTACCCTTTACAATATCTCAGATGCTGCATTATGTTTATTTGTAACAAGGACAGCAAGCAGACTCACCAGCTTCAATTAGATGGCACTCAGTCTCCAGCATAACAGTGTCATACAAACATGTAACCTGTATTCTCAAAACAGAAAAGAGAGGCCAAACCCAAACAAGCCTTCAGGTGCAAAAATTTACCAAGAAACATAAAATAAGAGGTTTCTCCTCATTGAAACTGGCTGTTAGGGCTCTAAAAGAACCAACCACTCTTACTGCTCTCCCAAGGAAACCTCTCAGTCCTTTGTAAGCTTGGCCTGAAACCAATCCACACATCTTGCAGCTGGAGCTGAGAAGTAAATCAGGCCATCTGGTCTTCAGACCCCATGCCTATGGAACAGATTGGCCATTTTGTCATTAATTGCTATTCACAGCACCCATAAAAGCACTTCCAGCACTTATGCTTTCATAGATACTCACTTGTATTAGCATTTGAAACCTCTTTATCTACATTAAATGTTTATACTATGCTTGTTACCATAATGCCTGAGTAGCATAATATATGTGGCCTCATAAATCTCCTGAGAATAGGAAAATAATATTACCTTTAACTTACAGGGAAGGAGAGGTCCACATGTGTTAAGCTTTCTGTGCTCAGCTTTAGTCTTCTAACAAGACTTGCCCTTTCATTTCTGAAAACAGGACTTTGTTTTGGTTCCTTGGAGCCTGCGATTCTGACCAGAGGCACACAGGTGCAGAAGCTGCAGTATGGGAGACGAGGAGAGAGCTGACAACCCATATAGCAGACACCACCACTGAACTCATGTCTTCTGTCTCAAACTATAGATGGTAGGTATCACCACCTCCTTTTCTGCCAGCTGCTTCTATGTAGAACTGGACCCACCAGGCCTGATGTAGGAGCATCTGCTGGATCTGGACCCAGCAGGTCTGCCCTAGGAACATCTGCTGGATCAGGTTCCTTGGCTGAGGAAGCAGCCGCCCTGAGGAACCTGAGCTGCTCAGTGCTTACCCTGAAGCACATACTGTGCCATGGACTTATCCATGTGATGCCCATGAACTAGGAAAGTTTCCTATGCTTACATATGCTTAATGTTTGTAGATGGTGTATTTTGAAACAGCTTTATTAAGCCAGCAATTGGAGCTCAGTGTTGTTAAAACCAGCACTTTGAAAATTCCATTTCTTCACATTTTATTTTTGTTTTCACCATATTTCTTCCAGAAAAAAAAAAAAAAAAACCAACATGCATCTTATATTCTCTTAAGGGAGAGGTACAACCACTTAGTGGCTTATATTCTTGGTCTATTGCCTTCATGAATCTGCTCCCTAGGTTCCAGAAGGACTTAACAACTTTCCCCTGTGTCTATACGTCTTGAAGACCGCATGAACTGATTAATACTCTTTTTCTTCCTACAGTCTAGCATTGTCTTTGTTCCCGTATTCTGAGGTTTTGTTAATATAACTGTACATGGGAAGACTGCAACCTCAAAATCAAATGGAACTTTTATTAAGCCAGTAACGGAGTTTTACTGCTTATCTATGTATTTCTTTAACAGAATAATATATAAGGGAATAGTTTATCTTATCTTTACGTCCATTTTCAGGCTCAAAAAATAAAAGACCACGCTGCTGACATTTATTTGTCAGCTGAAGTAACTTTCCATGCTTTGGAAAACAAGACTTTTAGCCCTAAGGAAAGGATTATTCGGTGAGGGAATAATGGCTTGTGTTAAATGTCTTTGGGATAAAAAATTACTTCACTAAGAACATTAAGCACTGGCTATTCCATGAAATCTTTCAACTACCACTCTTCTTACAGCAGAAACTAACAGCCTTCAGAATGATGCCCAATATTCATTTCAGTGTCTCAAATGCACGTGATAATTCATAAAGGGAAATGAAAGGATCATCAGGAAGCCCAGTGAAATAATGAAGACTTACGTGGAGACAGAGAGCAAATGGGAGCACAACTCCATGACTGAGTGGTGCTTCTGCTTTAGTTCTAATCTGCTGCTCTCAAAAGGGCTGAGTCTTGATCTGGGTGAATCCTATGAGCTTCAGCACTCAAGGCAGGACTGCTCTCCCTTTTGCAAAGTATGTCTTGAGCTGGGCCTCATCTGATAGTTTGGATTATGGAGCAAAGTCCTGGCATAAACTATAGCATCAAGACTGACTATGCTCACCAACACAATCATAGAATCTTTTAATTTGGAAAAGACCATTAAAATCATCAAGTCCAACCATTAACCCAGCACTGCCAAGTCCACCACTAAACCATGTCCCTAAGCACCATGTCCACATTTCTTAAATACCTCCAGGGATGGTGACCCAACCATTTCCCTGGGCAGCCTGTTCCAATGCCTGACAACCCTTTCAGTGAAGAAAGTTTTCCTAATATCCAGTCTAATCCTCCCCCGGTGCAACTTGAGGCTGCTTCCTCTTGTCTCATCACTTGTTACTTGGGAAAGGAGACTGACTGAGACCTGACTACTACCTCCTTTCAGGCAGTTGTAGAGAGTGATAAGGTCTCCCCTGAGCCTCCTTTTCTCAAGGCTAAACACCCCCAGTTCCCTCAGCTGCTCCTCTCAGGACTTGTGCTCCAGACTCTTCCCCAGCTCCGCTGCCCTTCTCTGGACACGCTCCAGCACCTCAATGTCTGTCTGTAGTGAGGGGCCCAAACTGAACACGGGAGTCGAGGTGCGGCCTCACCAGTGCCCAGCACAGGGGGACAATCACTGCCCTAGTCCTGCTGGCCACACTGTTCCTGATGCAGGCCATATTAGTATGCTATATTAGTATTAAGGTCAAAAGCAGAGGTGCCAGTGTAGGGTAGGATCTGGCTGGAAGGAACTCAGGGGAGTACAGGCTGCAATTCAGATGTGTGAAATGGACATCTGGTAAGATTTTGCCATCTAACTCCATTCGCAGCCTAAACGTAGTCTTCTCAGGCCACAGGGCTTTGTTTCTGGATTTCTAGCTGGAAAATCCATAGCATTCCAGCTGCTATTATGAGTATACAGTGCATACAATGTTACACGTCTGTAGTTCTCTTTTTAATAGTGCACAAAATTAAAGCATCCAATATCGAAATTTTCTTCCCCCCAAAAGCCACCAGTGCAACCCTGTGATCTGTTTCATCTGTAATGCAGGCATAATGATGCCTTGCTTTTGACAGATGAAAATGTTAATAAAAATCCAAAGGAGACCCACTTAGCCTAACCCTGAACAAGGCTGACGTGGAAAAAATGAGACTTACTTGTAAACTCCTTTCTGACTTTGGCCGTAAAACTTCTGCTCAATCACTTCCCACTCTTTTCATAGCGATAGTGAATTTCGCTAGTAGGAAGACCAGCAAGTTAACGGAAGTGATTCTTCCCTCTATTACACACTCATGAGTAGTCATCTTTTCCTTCAAAAGAGAGATAACAAACATTCACTAATTAATATATATTCATAAAAGGGCTCTAGACGTTGCTGAGAAGCATTATCATTTATTTCTGAGGGAAAGTGTTTCGCTATATGAGATAAACTAAACACATAAATAAAATTAGAAGGTAAGGTTTTGTAGGTATCGGAATTGTCCCCACAAGCCTCTGATTTTCTATGCTATCAGTAGCTCTTCAGATACTTACGTCCTAAATATAGGGTTTAAAATGTGCTTTTCAGATCTGAAATAATGAGGTCTATAAAGAAGATGGAGACTCTCCTCAGAGGTGCACTTAGACAACAGGGACAAGTTACAGAATTCTGGCTAGATATACAGAGAAATCCTTGTAAGAGTGGTCAAATACTGGGGAAATTTGCCCAGAGAGGAAGTGGAATCTCCATCCTTGAAGCTATTGAGAACTCAACCAAGTGTGTCTCTGAGCAAGTAACAATCACAGAATCACAGACTGGTTTGGGTTGGAAGGGACCTCAAAGACCATCTAGTTCCAACCCCCCTGCCGTGGGCAGGGACACCCTCCACTAGACCAGGTTGCTCAAAGCCTCATCCAGCCTGGCCTTGAACACTTCCAGGGATGGGGCACCCACAGCTTCTCTGGGCAACCTGCTCCACTGCCTCACCACCCTCTCTGTAAAGAACTTCTTCCTGATATCTAACCTAAATCTCCCCACTTTCAGATTGTGATGATCTCCAGAGCTTCCACCCAACCTAAATTTTTGTATGATTCTATGATTATGACTGCATAAAGACCTCTTTCATGTTCACAGGAATCAGGTGATGTCACTGTGTGAGCTCATATCAGTGCCTTGATGTCATAATATCAGTCTTGTGGGGTTTATTTCTGTTCCTGTTTTATACGATGCCGGTCCTGACGGAGACTGAAAATTTTTAATTCAGAATACCATGTTTGCCAACCTACTCTAAGCATGATCATAGCCATATGCTAAATGCTTATTATGTTAATTACTTTTATTTGAGAGCTTACCTAGTACAGCTGGATAACAAGGTTTCTAATTTTTCATAGCAAATGTAGTTGTATAACTAATAAAACTAGTGCTGCCTGTATTATGGAGAGTTTCAACGTTTTTTACTTATCTAGATGGCCTCTTATTCAAGTGGAGTCACTTTGGAAGTGTCTTGGAATATGTATATCAGTTATACGTGGCATGTATGTATTTCTTCTTGGGTGAAATGGAAAATTTAATTATATGAAAAAAATGCAAATTTCTGCCAACTGTGTTAACTGTGAGAGAGTTGCATTATCTTCTAACATAAATTGTCAGTGAATTGAAGAAAAGACGTTTTGGAAGCTGATCTGATTACTGTCAGGGAAAGTGCTCAAACTCAATTGTTGGCAAATGTCCAGTACCCATCACTGAATGATCATCACCTCATCATTCAGCCTTCTCAACTGACATGCAAAACAACATCCAAATATTCATTGCACATCTGTGCTGGACAGATTATGCATTAGCAATTCAAATCAATTCAATGTACAGGCAGTTTCTGTAAAGGCGTCTGTTTGGGTGAGATGCCTTGTTGTCTGGGATGGATAATAAGGCAACTCTGTCTAATCTTGGAGAACAATCAACCCATCTTGAGAAGGTGACTGACTACGTATGCTCTTGCCCTGACAGCACTAGAACAATGGCCCCATAATGCACTTGACTCAGCTGGTAATAAAATCTACTTTTGATTAGCAGCCATGGCTTGTGTCAATCACTGCATGATGTACCATTGTCCTCTGGTTCTGAACACGGTTTATTTACAGGGAAACAAAAGCTTTTTGGATATGGCTGCTGCCCAGAGATTGCAAAATAGATTGAGCTGTCAGCCTCACACACTAGATGAAGATTAATGAGTTGTGCAGACAATAAATATGAAGCAATGACCATAAATATGCTAATAGGTATTATCCATATACATTATAATTGCTACAAAAATTAAAAAGTAGTGTGAAGGAAATAGGTCACAGGGTGACAGATAGATAATCTTGGACGCGGAAGATCTTTGGCTCAGTCAGATTCTCTACAGGTTTATTTCCTTCAATTAGACCCTTCAAAAGAGTAATTGTTTAAAAGCTGTTTGAATAATCTCTTTTGAAACAGAGGTTTATGGGAAAATGTTTATGAAAAAGTGACTTCAATGAACATGTTATTGGAATGAAAAAGTTGACTACCAAAAGCAGGCTATGCAGAGATTAATGTCTGTGATCAGCTGCCCAGCTTCTCTATGAGGAAAATCTCGAAGTGGCACACTAGTGGGGACTTCAAGGAAAACACACAGGAGAGACACAGAGTTTATATCCACAGGCACAAGTGAGTCAGGTCATTCCCAAGCAAAATATAGAAGAGTTGCCTGCACATCCGGGTGTGTTGGTTTGTTTGACGTTTTCAGCTACTTAAGGATTTCATTGGAACCTGAAACTCGGAGAGTTAAACAGCTACATTAGCCACAGGTATAAAAGCTTCAGCACCTAAGGCTACTGGAACTGTAGTGACACCGAAAATAAAGGAAGCCGTACCCTTGGCATTCCTGGCTTTGACTCTCTGTTCTCTGAGGCTTGGAAGTGCCACTGGATGCTTTTCCAGTCAGCTCACAGCACCCATCTCATCTCCACAGATTTTTAGTTTCTGGAGCGTGAGAGTTACCTAGCTACTTTCCCAGATCCAATTTACTGTTATAATGTCAGGCACGGCGATACAAATGAGTTATTTTTTCTTTCCTTCCATAGTTTAACTAGAAGTTGCATCAGTTTGGCTCTTAAATTATCATTGCTTGGATTTTTGTCAAACAGTCCACAAAGACTTACAACTGCCTTAGTGCTTCCGCGCCAGGCTCCCTGCAAACTCAGCTGAACATTAACCACACTTGCCTGACATCTTGGAAGTTAAAGCTTTCTAAACGGAAATTCCATTAACACAAAGCAAAAAAAGGTAGAGATCCATTTAGGAAAATGTTTAACACCAAGCTGGCACGTGAGAGGAGCAGCACATCTTTCTGGATGAATCGGTGGAGGGAGAGGACCCCTGGAAGCTGCTTCAGGGGGTGAGTTCTTGTCCTCAGTCCCACTTCAGCACTGACACTGGGTCTTTATAAACTGGAGGCTGTGTTAGTCATGTCACATGTTGCCAGGGCACAGCAAGGCCCTTTCCTGCCACCCCAAGCGAGGTGAGCACAACAGACCCAGAGATGATAGGCAGGTTGATCCAAGAGTCCAAATCACCAGGCAAGTTTGTAGTAATGAAGCAAGTCCAAGGCCAAGCCAGAAAGATGAGTCAACAAACCGTATTCAGGTCTGGTGGTGGTATCCAGAGCCAGTCACAGTCCAGTGACTGCTGGGCAAGTCTATCCTTGCTAACCAGGCCAGGTCCAAGGTCAAGCCATGAAGACAGGCTGCAGCCCAGCCTGGGTCAATGAGGTATGGCTGCGATGGAGTTGCAGACAGGTACGGCATCGCTCAGACAGGGACTGAAGGCCCAGGGGAGGCTGGTCAGGGCTGTTAAGACCAATTAGCAGACTCAGCCCTGACCCAGGTGCAACAGATTGTACCTGTGTCGTTCATGGGTGTTTTGCACAAGACTGAGTCACAAGATTTCATGATAAGCTGAAAACAAGTAATAGCAAACCCCTTCCAGGTCAGAACTTCTCCATAACTTAAAGTGCCATGCCACTACAGTAACAAGAACATGAAGGCAGGCAGAGCTCAGCAGAGCTCAGCACCATGTCTATGCCTACTCACATGTTCCTCAACCAACTCACTGCAACCACACAGCAGATTGTAGAGCCACCTCCTCACTGACTAGGTCTATGGCACACTTTTAAACAGAGGCTTCCCTTGAATCTCTTCAGTGCCTTCCCTCTCCTTATTACATTGAGTTTCTCTGCCTTATTTTTATGATGCTACTACCAATCTCTCCGTTCTCTGCTTATTCACTGCTGTCTCTGACAATCATTAAATGCCTTGAGGCACTTTGCTTGAAATAAAGCTTTTATTTTATCTAATTTTAACTATTTTTAGTCAAACAACATTGTGTATATCCATTAGGAACTGTGTTTTAGAATGGAGTAAAAGGTCATCACATACATATAGAGTCTCTGTAACTTTGTGAAGCCTTCATTCCCTGTGTCTGCCTGAATTTATCCTAATTTCCTAATGGAAACATTAAATGTTTGGAACATTAAATAAATTATATTAACAAAGCATCAAAAGATTTTAGCTGTTTTGAAGGAAGGTTCTGTAGCATGAAGAAAGTGACACTTTTGGTGTTGGTGTCACTTTGAAGAAGGCCTATAGCATTAATGGTCATATTCTAACGTGGAATTTTACTTGCATTTAATCTGCAACTTTAGATATTTTATAACATTAAGTAATTCAAAATTATTAAAGAGGCACTTGATATATTACGGGGGTAAAGATATATCATAATTACAGAAGCCATAATGCAAGCAGGGTCAAAAAAAAAAAAAACCACCCAACCCAAACATTAGAATTAAAGAAAACTAACGTATATGAATTAAAGAAAAATTGAATGAAAGAAAAGAGTTAAAAGAGCAGTGCTGCTCAGTGTTACATGGGCCAGATATCCCACTGCTCAGATAAACAGCACATTTAAGAAGAGAGGAACAGACTTTGTATCCTTTATCCTATATCCCACCATGTACAAGATATAGATATTATACAACCGTGAAAACACTACGTTTTTATCCTGTATATTTCCACTTTGAGAACCATCCCTGTGGCAGTGTGACCTAATCAGATACTCCTCTTTACCTAAGGGAGGAGGACCATGGATTTTTAAACAGCCTTATTTAAACTGCTGGCTAAGAAAAGCTGTGTTAAAGGAGTGTGTGCCATTTGCAAAGGCCTGTTCATTAAAGATGGAGGCTCTGCTTTAGCAGGATTTGCATGAGGAAGAACAAAACATCTGTGTCAAACTGCTTGTATGACACAGGGTCCCCTAACAGTTCTTTCCATAAAGAAATTAATTTTAACTATCTGTTGTTAACTGAGTTCTGATTTCCAGCTCTCTGTAAACAATTTTTTTCAGGGGTAACTGTACCACAGCTGAACTCTGGGTGCTATAACCTACTCAAATTCCACTTTCCACATGACCACCACTTTGCTGCCTTTTTGTCTATTGTCTTTACTCAGAGCTGTATTAATTCTTAAAACAAGGGTCTATCATCTTCTACAGCTACCATTCAGTACAGTAGAGTGCAATGCGGAAGAAGGAAGTAGTAAAGTTCTCATCCACATCACTTGCCAACCAAGGATTCATACGCTACTAATTTGTTTTGGTATCGAAAGAGGAATTTGGTTTTCCTTAACCTCACCTTGACAAGAGCATGTTCACAAAGTTCAGCTTAGTTTTCTGGATGACGACAAGTTTCAGTTTCGTTTCCGTCTGATTGTGGTAGCAGTTTCGTTTCTTTGCTGGTAGCTAGACAGTGTATAAAAAGACTGCCTGAGCCTCGTGATTCTTCAGTGGATTCCACACCCTCTGAAAGAGAAATGTCTAACCGAAATGTCTGCAAAGCTGGGTTCACTTCCTCTGGGATCAAAGGAGGATCGCGTGCTTCATCGATGATGTCCCGTGAAGCAAAGGCATCTGGGGGAGGGGTGCATTCCGGAGGCCCTACTGCTACTCTCCAAAAAATGGGTATGAACAATTCTCTGTGTGTGTGTGATGTTGCGGTTTAGTGCATAGGGCCAAACAATTTTTTTTCCTTGAAAATAAGCTTGCCAAATGATCTCTTCTCTCCTACATTACTGTGTTGCACTGAAGATAAAAGATTCTTCTATTTAACTGCATGTTATGAATAGGATGCTATTAAGAGTGCTTGCTGTGTATGTACATATGCATGAATGTACATGTACATATAGGGCATTCATGAGATTCAGGACAGCGTTTATTCAAAGTTTGTGCTACTTCTCCATCCTGCTAATAATCATCAATAGTATGGAAAGTCACGGTAGCAATAAGCAGCGATACACTTATGCAAGAAAATGATCTACATACCTACATTTCATATACATTATGAGATTTCCCTTGCTCTTTACCCACACACATCCATACAGGGACAACCCATAAAACCTTATGCAAATGCCGTAGCAGAGGGAAATCAGCTGCAGTCCAAGAGCTAAATTCACGAAGGGAATGTATACACATCCTTGACAGCACATACTTAAATACTTTTAAGATAAAAGCCCGCTAAAATAGCAGGCTTTCACATGATCTAACCCTGCAGGTGCTAGCTCTTCTGATGCATTCACATAGCAATCCCTGACCTGACAACTCTAAGAAGCTCGGCACTTGTTTAACCCCAGATCCTGTGGGATTCATGCACAAACTATTCTCTTTGCCAGTCCTGCCTGTGTGACCTGATTCAGTAGGCCTCCTCTAAGCAAGTGTAACTCCACAGAATAGAGTGCTCCGTGTGATCCTGCTTTACCCAGCAGCACAGTAGTTAGCTTGATGACCTTGGATAAAGGCTTCAAAACCCTTTCTGCCTTAGTGGTCTTAGTCCTACATCTCCCACATGTCAGGAGTGTGCTAAACAGCAGGCTGATTACAGGTGGGGATCACTGCCATATTGGTCAACTGCTGGTCTACTCCTTTTGTAGTAAACAGCTAGAAGCCTACTGAAGGCTGGACCTGAGCCTGTCTGTTCCAGTCATAAAATGTGTTGTTGGCCAGATGAGCTGGCCAGGGTCCAGATTTAGGTCATGTTTTAATAGTAAAAATCATAGAATCACATAGTGGTTTGGGTTTGAAGGGACCTTAAAGTTTATCTAGTTCCAGCCCCCCTGCCATGAGCAGGAACACCCTCCACTAGACCAGGTTGCTCAAAGCCTCATCCAGCCTGGCCTTGAACACTGCCAGGGATGGGGCACCCACAGCTTCTCTGGGCAACCTGTTCCAGTGCCTCACCACCCTCTCCGGGAAGAACTTCTGATATCTAATCTAAATCTCCCCACTTTCAATTTAAACCCATTACCCCTTGTCCTGTCACTACAGACCCTTGTAAAAAGTCGCCCCCAGCTTCCCTGTAGCCCCTTGAGGTACTGGAAGGTGCTCTAAGGTCTCCCTGGAGTCTTCTCTTCTCCAGGCTGAACAAGCTCAACTCTCTCAGCCTGTCCCCATAGCAGAGGTGCTCCAGCCCTCTGAGCATCTGCGTGGCCTCCTCTGGACTCAATCCAGCCAGTCAATATCCTTCTGATGTTGGGGGCCCCACAGCTGCACACAGCACTCCTGGTGGGGTCTCACAAGAGGAAAGTAGAGGGGGAGAATCCCCTCCCTCAACCTGCTGGCCACACTTCTGATACAGCCCAGGATATGGTTGGCTTTCTGGGCAGTCAGCACACACTGCTGGCTCATGTCCAGCTTTTCATCCCCCAATACCCCCAAGTCCTTCTCCTCAGGGCTGCTCTCAATCCATTCTCCACCCAGCCTGTACTTGTGCTTGGGATTGCCCCAACCCATGTGCAGGACCTTGCACTTGGCCTTGTTGAACTCCATGAGGTTGGCAGTGTCCCACCTCTCCAGCCTGTCCAGGTCCCTCTGGATGGCATCCCTTCCCTCCAGTGTGTCGACTGCACCACACAGCTTGGTGTCATCAGCAAACTTGCTGAGGGTGCACTCGATCATGTCACTGACAAAGATATTACACAGGACTGGTCCCAACACCAACCCCTGTGGAACGGCACTTGTCACTGATCTCCACTCAGATATCGAGCCCTTGACCACCACTCTCTGAGTGCAGCCATTCAGCCAGTTCCTTATCCACCAGTGTGGCATCCGTCAAATCCACCAGTGTCCAACGTAGAGACAAGGATGTAATGTGGGACAGTGTCAAACACTTTGCACGAGTCGAGGTAGATAGATGCAATAAGTTTGATTGAGAGGAAGCAAGTTAATTTTTCAAGTTATGATTTACATTGCTGTCAGTATTATTCATAGCATGAGGCTCTCTAGACAGTGAGGGAATAAGTGACCTAAGGGTCATTTGGAGAGATACTGCATGTGGCTCCTGTGAGGTGTTTTTTAAGTTTTACTCGGTATGATTTGATCACTGAGTTTAGGTTACTGAGCACAGTGTTTATTGAATATTCAATAGATAAGAGCTTAAGGGATGGTAGCAACAGAGGGACAGAATATGGGAGAGAGTTAGGAGAGCAGGAGGACCGAGAGAGCGAGAAGAGCTGCTGTCAGGCATCATGCTGCATTAGCAGCAGAAAAATCCTGGTACACAGGAGATGCCAGTTACTTATTCTAATCATACACTGGAGCAGAGCCAGCTGCACCATCTTGCCTTCTGTTACAGGTAGGGGTGGTACAGCAGTACTCAGCACACTCATAACCAGTTGCAAACTCTTTGGTGGTGTTGCCCTATAGAGAGCACAAATTTGCAGTTTCTAAACGATAAGACTGAAGATTTGGATCCCTCCGTGTGCTAAGAGTCTCTAGAAGAAAGAGGAGCAAAGTAACCATTTAACAATTCCTAGTTTTATTCAGTGTAATGTCTGTATCAACTATGGCCTTCTATGAAAACCACTGTTTCGGGAACAGGGAACCTTAGCCATGCCTACAGGAGATGCTCCAAAAGAGCTTTTATCCATGTGCAAAACGCTAGCTCTGTAACATTGCCAAGACAGGTGTGAGCTCTGGCTCCCTGCAGCAGGAGAGCTTGCCACACATTCTTTGCCTGATTGAGAGCTAAAAGGGGCTGATTTCATTTCCGCAGGTGCTCGCTGAAATCTCTTGCTCTTCAAACACATCTTCTTAACCTTTGCATTCCGACTGTAACCCTTCCTCCCCCCAGAACAAACACGCTCTACGGAGCGGCTGATTCTGCGGCAGGGTATGAGTATTGTTCAGTATCACTTTACAGAAGATGTTATAACAAGCTCATCACCAAAATATTTGAGCATCCTTCAGAAATGCTTTAAGCATTATCACTAACATTTGTCGTTGCTAATGCTTTGCTCCTCTCACAGGAGAAAAAGAGTTTGCAGTGGAATACTTTGCTTGGGGCTTATTTATACTGAGGTGGAGATATAAATTGGCCACTGGCTAACCACAACTTGCTGTGTTTGAATTTTATTATGCATAGGCTTATGCTATGGAACGTGAAGTGAAAGGAGCGTAGCTGTCACGTGGAACAGTAAGTGGTGAGGTCTACAACAATCCTAAACCCCTGCGGGAGTTTGTTCCACAGTCCCCAGGGAGCTCCTCAGAAAACTGAGATTTCAGCAGAGACAAACTGTGCTCAAACAGTTTTGGAGATCCAAACTTATCAAAAACAGACTGTGCAAGAGTCGTAGATTTTCTTTGTGTTCTGGGAACATCCACAAAACACTGTGAATGTCCTTTCCCCAAGGCAGCAGCTAAAAAGCAGTGTACTGATGGAACAAGTCAAGTAATCAGTGGCCTTTCAACACTTTTGCTAGCATTGTATCTTTTTGAAACACAGTAGTTTATAGTTATCACGTAAGGTTCCTTCCTGTCCGTAATAACTCCTCTGTAACTGTTCTAGGTGCCAAAAGCTCAGCCCATTCAACAGGTTTTACCAGCAGCGGGATCTCCCGTGGATCCCAGGCCTCCCGGATGATGTCCCAGGAGGCCAGATCTCACGGAGGTGGAATTCCCAGAGGCGGTACAACTTCCACTGTCCAGTCCATCTGTAAGTGAGAGTCCTCCCGACAAAGTTGATTTAACAGGTGACTTCTGAGAAGTCAGCAGTATTTCAGCTCAAGCGTGTGTTTACCAGATGAAGGGATGTAAACAAGAGAACTGGCTGCATTGTACTTGAAACAACGTCTCTCCTGTTTGTTGCTTTATACTTGGTGGGAAGCTGAAACTAGAGAATTAGTGGAAATAACTATGCCACAAAATTGCAAAGATACGGGTGGCTAGCCGAGACAGGAATAGGAAACACATAGTGGCAGAAAGAAGGCCAATGGTAGTTTAGGGTATGCGTTCATCAGCACCACAGTGGAGGTTCATTAATTTTTTTTCAAACACAGATTCAGGATCAAACCAAAAGCTTCACATTTGAACATACAGAACAGATCAAGCAGGAGGAAACAGTGAAACATAAGAATGGAGGTATCAGACTGACAAACAGGAATCATTAGTCCACGTTTTGTGGCCTTTTAGAACAGCCTACCTTTCTTTCCTTTAAAGGAAATTCATTGGGTCAAAAGCAGGGGAATCTACCTGCACTTACCACCTCAAAACACAGAACAACAGGAGTTTTTCTCATCACCCTGCCAGGCTAATGCAGCCCACTCTTAGATAAATCAAACCAAGGTATGAGGAAGCCGAATCTGTACCTGAATGCATCTATATGGGTGCTAATTATAGCTGTGGGGTCCTGCAGGGCTTGGAAGAGAACTGGAGACAGGTTTGAAGTTCTCAATTTCAAAAAGCGTCATTCAAAGTGTAACATGGTTCTTTGGTCTCTGACCTGGGAACATTTGTAACCAATGCTCAGGTATTCTGTTTGTTTCCCTGTACTGCAACTTTCCTGTAAGTTGTTCTCACAAGTTTCTTCATGTTTGTCCTTAGCAATGGGTGGAAAAAGAGGAAGACGCTGAATCGAAGAAAAACATCAGTCCGGAAGTAAGCTCTGTAAGCTGTTCACCCTTTACCAATGGAGTCGTTTGACAATTTCTCCCTTTCTTTGCTCTCCCTTTCACAGACATGAAAGGCTACATGATGCACAAATAAAGTTTCCATTAAAATGATGGATTCTTGCATTAAATTAGTCAGGATGGGGATGAGAGGCAGTTGCTCCCTTGATTAAACATTCTCTGAAGCACAGACACATACAAACAATAAAAGGATAGATGGAAGCTAAGGTACTTTGGACTGCAAGGGTGTCTTATAAAAAGCCTGGGCTTAGCAACACTAGACCCTCCAATTAGGGGTAGTTTGCTTTGTTTATTTTACAAGAAGTGATCACAGTGCAAAAGTCACCCAGTTGTAAGAGGGAAGCATCGGAACACTGGATAAGGGGCATCCAGCAGTTCCCTTTGGATGTACTTCTAACGGGCTATCAGATTCAGTTCTGCCCAATTAAAAATACACATAAGCAAATGAGAACAGGTCCCAAGAAATTTCATACCTGAGAGATGCAATTCATACTTGTACCCCTCTAGTATTTCTAAGGTCCCTTTCACATCAATTTCATTTCAAGTCCCTGATTGTTTTATGAGAGGTGTCAGCTTTGTCACAATTGGATCAAAACTACTCCTGTAAGCATCTTATTATACCTGAGAAGAGATAAAGAGCCCTGCTCTGGTATAGGTCTCACTTTTGGGGCCTCTTGTTGTTCCCCACATGCCTGACTCCTTTCCTTCATATGTACTCACACAACGACGATTCCCCAGATAAACGTAGCGGCGTCCATTACCTAAACAAATCCCCACATACATACTACCCCACATTTCCATCTTCCTTCTGTCTTTCTGGCTCCTCATCCTTGTTCCCCTATCACCTCTCTCTGTATTTCTAACAAAACCCCACAGTGCAGATTCTCCTTCCCTTTCTCCAACCCAAGAGAGAGGGAAAAAAATCTCACACCTTCAGGCCAGAAGTTAAGAGGTGCTGAGTTTGTGTTGCTGCAGTCAGGGATTTTCTCCAATGGTTTCTGCCACCCAGCTTGAGCGTTCCCATCTCAGCTGCATCTCTGCACAGCTGCGAGTTTCCTTCGTTGCAAAGTTGTGCTTACTCCAATGGATCATTAAATACATACTTAATAATGATGTATTTTTGAGTTTTCCACTTTGGAGATTCACCAACAAATATGCTTTCCTAAACTGGCCCCTAGGCCTAAAAGTGCTGAAGATGGGACTAGAAACATCCTTTGCAGAGCTCAGCGCCTCCCGGTGCCACTGCTGAGAACGGACACGCCATTTGGAAATCACAGGCTGTCACATCAACAGGAACGAATGTTTTCTCTCTCCCCAGACTCTCTGAACAACAACAGATTTAGAGGCTTCTTCACACAATAGTAGTATCTTACATTTACATGTTAGATTTCATAGTTAAGGATCCTGAACTGTTTTGTTCCCTGCAAAGGAGATGTAGCAACATGTGAATTTTTTAAGGTCGGACACATTTTGAATTGACTCACGTGATAGTTTACATGCTCATGTGCCCGTGAAAGCTTCCCTGCTCATTGCCTGCATGCTGGTTATCTATTGCAGAATTGTTACCACTGCCATAAACATTGAATTGTAATATTACTGTTGTATTCTGTAACAAATGAAGACGTGGAATGAAGAACACCATGTCCAGGTGAGATGAAAAAAAAAAAAAAAAAAGATCTAAGCTGTATGCAGTAAAAAAATGGAAGCATTCAGGACTCACAGACAACAACAGGACTCAAGGGTCTGCGAATCTGACTTAGAAATGTGGGGCATCCTCTCTGAAACAGTATTTTAGGTGTAATTTTTCAGCCTTTCTTCCAGCATGTCTCTATTCTCCTCCAGCATCACTCCAGATCTCAGCCAACTCCCTGCAACAATGGTCCCACTCACCATTAAGCACCAGGTGAAAGGTTTGGCCAGACACAAACAATGGGATCTGGAAACTGGTGTCACTAACCCCTGCAGAGGGAAAGGGAGGGTGAGGCTCCTGGTTTTATTCTGACAAAGTTTCTGTCTGGTCCTTCTGTTGTGGTTGTCCCTGTTTATAACAGGCCTGCCTTTCCCACTGTCCCCACCAAAAAGGCCTCCAATTAAGCAATCCTCTTTCCATCTCACTTTCAAACCTGCTCCATGGTCATCCTTGACCCCTTCTATGGCAGCAACCTCACAACTGCTGCAGGACCTCCGCAGGGTGCTGGTACTTTCCTCTCCCACCATGGCTCCCCCTCTACCAGAGCTGTGCTGGAGCACTTTGCTGGCTTGGGCTCTGCCCCGCGGCCTCATGTCACCTCTCAAAAAGGCTGCCGCAGCTTTGTCAAACAGCTACTGGGGTACAGGTAGGGAAAGCTGGCTACGTGCCCAAGAGCACAGCTAGATTTTTCTAAGGCACTGAACGTTCCTTGCTCGTGGTGACTTCCTCCTGGTTCTGCCATTTCTTCACAGAGGAGGGAGAAAGCATATGGTACCGGTGTAAGGCAGTGTCATTTTGACTGAACAGCATTTTATGTCTATTTACTACAGATTAAAAGATGTGGGCAAGTAAAAGGCAAAGGAGAAGCTGCATCCTGTCTTTACTGATTTTTACAGACCACCAGTGATTCTGCTTTTGCAGCTTTGTCCACCCAGCATGATAAAAATAAAAGCATTGAAACTCCGGATGTTGCATAGCCTTGTGCAAAGATGGACTCTGCAGGTTGCTGGTCTTTAAGTCTGGGTTCATACCTGTCACTATTTAAGCCACCCTACACTTTCCTCCCAAGGCCTAATACAGCAGCCTGCGTCTCCTAAATTATAGTTGCGTTCTGCCAGCAGATCTTTCTTCCCTTCCATGCCCTTAGCATGTGGTAGAGCAAGAAGGTCTCTCCTAGCTTTTTCCCATTCAGAGATTCCCTCCCCCCACCACGTGCAAAGGCCAAGGAACACTCTCAGAGAACAGCAAGGACCTAGATTCCCGCAGGCAGACATTCAAACACCTGCTTTAGCTGTAATGATGCTAAAGTGAGTCGTAACAATAAAACTAATGCAAGAATGACAAGAAATAGTAGAAAACGTCTACACATACATAACTCATTGGACAAACAGTTTTATAAACTGAAGGCGTATTACTCGAGAAACAGCATGTGACCGTCTCATGACAATTAAATATGTTGTTTCTTCTTTTCCTGCAGAGGAGGAAGATTTAAAACTGCCTTTGAACTTTAATGTTGACATTTCTTGACCTCAAGTGCTTTTGTCTTGTTAAAAAATGACTGTCATTAGTGAGAGATGGCAAAAGTTATTTATGCCTAGAAGAAGGAAAACCAATCCAAACCAAAGAAAGGATCACGTAACATTTCCGTTTTCAGCACTTATGGGATTCTGGCATTGCTAGTTTGGATTAATTTTCACATTGTTAGATCTTGTTGTGTTGAGAACTATCCTCGATAGCTTTGCTGAGGCAGGGAGCATCCCTGGCTGCATCTGAATTCACTTCACTGAGTCAGCTCTAATAGGTGTAGGGAGAACAAAGGCAAATGCTTCCTCCTGAAAGCCTTACTCGCAGCCCACTTAAGCAAATTCACATGTACATTACTACAAATTAAGTATTTACATTTTTAACAGAATATAATTGGAAAGGCCAAATAACAACAAATATGGCAATCTAAATCCCTCATGTCTCTCAATCAATCTTTCCACAACAAATAGACAGAGGGAGAGAGAATGAAAGGAAGAGAGGCAGCCGTGTGTGATTACCGGAGCAGTAGCACTGAAGCAATACACTGCAGAGAGCACATAGCTCTCTGCACAGAAATCAATTTCTCCCATGGGATGGGGTCGATAGTTGTCTGACAGGACAGTATACAGGCAATTTAATAGCATTTTATCTAAATGAATCTATTCCTCCCCCCTCACTGGCCTCACAGTTCATAAGAAGGGTCTCTTAGCAAAATAGATTTATTTATTTATTATCATACAACAGGAAAGTATTTATCATTCTAAAGACGCTACCATTGTCTATTAAAAATCATTTATCCCTGTTAGTTGCTTATTACCCTCAATTCTTTCCCATCATTGTTACTCTAATTAGTTAACTCATGCACACAGCCCATAAAAATCACTTTCAGTTACTCCGGAAACATCTTTCTCACCTCAAAACATCTTAAACTACAGGTTACCATTCCAGGAAAAAAAAGCCCACAAAGCAGGCAAACTCAGTTGACTAGAAGGCGTATTGGTATCTGAAATGACTTTTTTTTATGCAAGGAAAAGCTTATTTTTTGAGGCATGCATTATACACAGAGATTGGTTGTCCAGTGTATCTATTTTAATAGTACTTACTAAGTAATAAAGCTGAGCTGATCTTATTAGTGGATATCTGTGTGAAGGAAATGGTAATGAATGAGAACCCCTAATAAGCATAATTCCAAGGATGGATCTTTGGCGCTCTGGGAGTTTGGTATTGTGCCCCAAAGGCTCTTGTAAATCCAGCTGCAGTTCTTGCTCATCATTCAGAAGATTAGGGGCTGATAAGCGACAGTCAAGCATTATTAGAACAGGCTAAGGCAACAGGAAACATTAATTGGGTAATTTAATGCACAAGGAGACAATAAATGCCTGCATTGTGGTTCAGATACTGTTTCCTCTGTTGATTTGTTCATGTCTGGCTTTTGAAATTCTTACAAATTCTTGGTGGAGAAACTGTAAGATAAAGTCTAAGTTTAAAAACCCCAGAATACTTTTATTTCCTATGGCTTCCCTTTACCTCTTGAGTTACTAAGAGACCCATCAGCAGCCCTGCCCTTGGAAGCCGAAGACTGAAGACTACTCCCTCGCCCAAGGACTCCTCCAGGAAAGCCGAAGAGAGACCCAAGGTATAGCACCTGCCTGCAGTGAATCGGCATCTTACCATCTAACGCGTGTTACGGTTTCATCCCGTCATGCGCACACGGCAGGAGTGCTGTCACTCTGCGAGGAAGTCTAGTCTCTCTTTCCCTATAGAAATCTAGGAGCACTTAAAAAAAGCCCTCTTCCTTTTCAACCCTTCTGAAGGAGATGTAGAAAGAGCTGCTGGACTGATCTTCCTCTAAAAGAAAGGGAGATGGGAGGACACTCCTGATACGGGTGTTCCTTCTCTGCCTAATGCCAGAATTAGTCCACTCCTTGGTGAGTGTGTTTAGAAAACCAAAATCTCTCCGTTACCTACCAGCTCCTCATTTGGATCCCATTCTAAGATTTTCTTCCCTGAGATATCTTTCCCACAGCTGATCAGGAGGGAAAAGAGGCTCTCTGCAGTGCAAGAAATCCAACATGGGAAGAGTCTTTACTTAGCTGACCTAGGGACTCTTTCCCTTTCATTTTCTAGCACTGTAACTCGGAAGCTTAGGGGTGATAATTCACGGACACTTTATTTTAATAATTTACATTTGCATCAATTTAAATATTAAAATGCACTTTGAAGGCATGCAAGCATCATTAATTTCAGATAAACATTGCACATTATGCTCTGTTTAACAGCATCCAATCTCAGTTTTTGTAGCTTTATTTCACTTTCAAGCGTGGCTTTTGAATCGTTCCTTTCAAAGATTCCCAGCCACAGCCTCTCCTGTCCAGCCAGCAGCTTGGCACCACTCCTGCTGCAAGCAAGGTTCCCCGTGTCTGTGTCACTGGCTGGAAGGGTCACTCCTCATTGTTGTTGCAGCAGAACTCACTGTGAGCAGGGCACCCCTACGCTTCAAGCCTCTCCAGGACGGTCACATTTGAAGTCGGGTGCCCTCTTCCCACCTTCCCCATGTTTAAAAACGGAGGTAGCCTCTCTGGCTCCATTTAGCCTATGATGTGGTGCTGCAGGGTGCGTGTTAGCAGATCCCTATCGTCACGGAAGCCTTGGCAGAAGAGGCAGGTTCCACCAACAGCCCAGCACAACACCCCCTCCACCAGCACGTTAACCAGCACTCCGGCTGCACGCTTTGCATCTCCCCCAAGGACTGCCCAAATCACAGCAATCTGAGAGTGTCCACAAGACCAAACCTAGGAAACGTGCACATCTTGTCGGTACAGTGCTTGTTTGTAGTTGCACTGAAGACTATGCAGGACGGCAAGCGGTGGGCATATCCTGCTGGACGCAGCGCAAGGGTAAGTCAAGGCACATCTCCCCATCTCAGGAGATCTGACAGTCTACCTGGAGCAAGACCAGCACATTCCTCTCAAGCCGGCAGCTCAGGTACCCAGCAGCTGGGTTAAGCGGGTTAGCCTGTTTCCTCTCCTGGAGGGAAGGAGACCCCAGTGCTCTTTCTCCATCTGGGCTTTCATCCTGCTGAAGTCCTGAGTGCTGTAACTGTACTGAAAAACAACACTGTGCAGGCTGCCCACAGTGGACCATTTCCTCAGGGCCTCACGCATTAAGGAGACACAGTTAATAATTCCACTCAAATACACGGTAATGCAAAGGATTGTAAGTACATTCCCTTATAAAAATATTCATCATTAAGGATTACAGTAATTAACTTAAAATAGTTCCCCATCCTTCTCTGTATCACTTTGGGGGAAAAGTGGGCACTGAAATATAATCTGGTTTAGCGTCCATCTAATACAAGCAATATTTTATATCTAAGCTGTTTTGGGTTTACTCAGTATTTGTTTTGTTGGTTTTTTGGTGTGTGGGTTTTGGTTGTTTTTAACAATGCCTGGATGTGGAAATAAATAAATATATAAGTCCCCCTTAATGTCATAAAAATTCATAGAAAATATTGCCCCTAAGGAAAAAAAAAAGTGTATGCTACGAAAACAGTCCTTAAAATTCAGATGTTGCTATTTTGCAGTCTTTTGCAATTGGAATTTCTACCCAGCCAAGATTTTTACTGGCCAGTTTTAAGCTACCTCTGCAATTTATGTTTATACATAAACAGCTCTGATTTTAATTGCTATCAACTTCTTATATTTGATAGATGGTCTTAAACATTTTTTGCCTCCAGAGACTATTTACTTTGCCGAGTATTGACACACTTTCAAGATTTATACTACTCTGAGGAACAAAGTTTACAATAAAACATAATGTATTCCGTGGCTGTGAATGGTAATGTTACTAAACCATCCAAAGATATTTCACAACTGATAGTTATTTCCCTTTCACACCCAGCACGGCACTGTTGTAGTCCTACTATAAGGTTTTTAAAGAAAACTAAAATGCCTAATTTGCCTAATACAATGTTCCAAAGATCCAACATTACTTGATTTAGGTTTCCTTCCCCTAGAGACATTATTGGACAAAGATTACATTTTCATTTTTTCCCAACAGTTACTCTGAGATCTCTTGTGGAAGGGATTGTTCACTTATGGGATTTGAATAACCCCTCACAGAGCTCAACTGTCACGCTCTACTCAGAAACAGGAATTGCTACAGAGGTGTAAACTACAGTGTCAAACGTACGCGTAGTGACTAATTATTAGACAGACGTAGCCCAGTATATGATTGAGGTCACGTCTAGATCTAAATATTTGGATTGGTTCCTGTTTGCTGGTAGCAATCATGTGTCACATTGGCTAAAGAAACCCCAGAGGACCTAAGGAAGGGTTCTTAGAAAAAAAATACATCCCGTTGTACCACCTCCATACAACTGCTGTTGCATTGTTGCAGAAGACGCATCATCAAGCTCTACCAGTCGCTCTTTAAAAATGAGCTGAAAAGTTCTCCAGCACTGAAACAACCCACCTTAGTGACGGTACAGCTCCCAGCCTTCTAATGATATGCCTTCGAGGGAGAAGTTTCTTCCCATCACACACCCACCCCCCACCTTCCCCCCCAGCCATTGCAGCTGTTTAATACAACTTCCTATATTAATCTATTTTGTAAATAGGTGATTTAATGTCACACAGCTCCAAGGAAACCCTGGGTTGCTCTCTTTTTATTTCGTTGTGACCACTTCTCAAAGATGAGCAGGCACCTCAGCCACAGAAGGAAACACGCTCCACGTGTACCATGACCCATCTTCCTCACTGACTGGGGGATGCAGAGGGTGCGATCCAAGAGGGTCTGTGATTCCCTGGGCGTGGTGGTGATAAGCCTGTACAAGAGTAATATGTTGTGAAGTTTTGAATTTAAACATCCCGGTGTCTGCTCGTGCTCAGACTACAATTCTAGGTCACTTGGCTCTTGCCCTCGAGACGGAGAAGATATTCCTTACAATTTCTATTAGAGATCCTAGAATTTCTAGGAATGATTTTGTCAAAATAATGCTTTCTACAATTACTCATTGGGAGTCCTTGATCTGACCATCTTCCCTCTCCCACTTATAAGGATTTTTTTAGAGCAAATAATAGTTAAAACTGCAGACAGAATAAAAACAGAAGAAAGCAGAAGAATAGATGTAGAAAGAGACGGAAATGAGCAGTTGTTTAACTCTGTTAATAATCAGATATAGAAACAACAAATGAGAATGATAAGAAAATTGAAGGGATCAAAAAGAAAACATTCTGGCAGACTTCATCCCTGTAGGAGAAAGCAGCAAAAATGGAGATGCGATTCAGGTTATGGTTCAAAAAGCATGCAAATGCTTACCTAAACACCTGTAAGCTTACTTAAGCATGTATGCACAAGTGCTTAAGAAGTTCTTCAAGTTCTGCCGCCATGAAATAAATTAGTTTTTGGTTGGCCCTGGTATTTTGTGTTGCAAAGATTTGTTTTCAATATCACTAGTGAAATTCTAACAAAAATTTTATTAGGATGTAAATTAACTCTAGAAATATATTTCAAGGTATAAAACTAATAATTCTTCTGTAATTCATTTTATTTAATCCTTTTGATGCAAGGATAGAAATCTGACGGTAATTTTGTACCACTCCAATAGAGGACTTATAAAAGACAGTGGATGAGATAATTAATTTCTGGCTATTCATTTTTATATTATCTTTAGCATAAATAGATTATGAAAATACTCTGTTCCATGGCTGGTACTTTTTTGGATTAATTTTAAATTCATACAGAATATTCTTAAGAAAAAAATATACTGAAAATATAAATTTATTATTATTTTGACTCCTGTTCGTTCCTGTGCTTAAAAATGGCATATGGACAAAGAGGTTAATGGCATTATGATTTTCAGATAATCTGTTTTTAAACTGCTGACTTGGAAAGTGTGAGATTAACAACACTGAAAACATCTAAAGGTAATAGGATTACAATTTAATATTAACTAAGTGTTTCTTGGGGGTTTGCTGTAGCAGTGCCACATCTCTGGGACACACTGGAGTAATTAGGCTGTAGTGGCATACAGTGGTGATGCATGATAACTGCAGCTTTTTCCTGCTGCAGGGTAGCATTTTCCATTGAACTAGTAACTAGTTTTTATTTGTAATACCTTTATTTCTTAGAATTTATAATTAATCAAAAGGCCTGTGCTTCAACAAGGCCAAAGCACAGCCAGGTCAGCAGAGGACATAGATGGGAGGATGGCCAAAAGGCACTTTGTTCCTGGCATTGCTCCTCCTGATCTCCCAGTAGAGCATAAACTATGCTTAATGTTTACAGATTATCCCATCCTAAATTTCAATCCTTAGGAGGCCAAACAGACCCGACCAACAGACAACTTCCTGGTGCCCAGTCCCTGCCAACACCGGAGAGGGCAGTGAGGACTCTGTAGCCAGAGCCCCACATCCTCCGTCACACAGAGGGACTCTGACCCACACCCTGTGGGCATGGGCATCTCACTGCTTGCGTTCAGGCTTGCCTGAGCAAAAGCTAGAAGAGCACTGTATAATATCTGGCGAGCAAAATGAAAGCATTTAAATTAGAGAAGTAGGCTAGCAAAAAAAACCCCACAAACCCCAAAAATCCTGTATATTTTCATAATCACTTGAGGGAGAACATTTTAAAAATCTCAGTTTGCAGGATGCCCTCACAAAACACGAAGCTTGAGACTTCAAGGACTGCTTCCCACAGAAAATTAGTGGGGTCTAAATGCTGTTATTTGTGCATTTTAAACTCTGCCTTTCAGGTAATGTGGAGCTTTGAACCAACAACTAATGGGTTTCACCTGGAAAATTCAGATCCAAAGAGGATCTCATGTACTGCATCCACTTAAAGGTAGCGTTATGCTCAGTATTGATTCCCTCCTCACCTTTATTCGGTTCAACTGTTCATATTTCCAGCTATTTTTACACAGTAATTTTGATGCCTTTGCTTGCTAGGGGATGTCTTTATACCAGTAAGAGAACAATTCATGATGTAGAAGGGATAATGACTCAAAGAGTGAAAACCAATAACAAACCCATCAATGTAATGTAAAAAAAAAAAAAAAAGACAGTGGTCTAGTCAAAATTTCTCCCAGTTTCCTGATCTCTGCAGTTTGATGAACTCCATTAGTTCATCACTAGATGATCTTTAAGGTCTCTCCCAACCTAAATCATCCTGTGATTCTACGATTAGGTTAGCAGAAGTGAGCCTACTTTACACTTGCAGTAGCCACGTGGCAGTACCCTGAGGCAGGAAATATTATCTGGGACAAACTGAGGGCACAAGGAACCGGTCGTAGCTGGTCCGTGGCCACACAGCAGAGGAGAGAACCCAGACCTTCCCAGATGTCACTGGTACCAGCCCTCTCATCCGACAGGGAGCCACGGAGGCTCAAATTGCACCTTTTGACTCACTCTCATGACAAGAGGCACTGCCTATCCCCACTTCTTGACCCTCTGCTCTCCTACCGGTGTATTCCAGGGTCCAGATGTGATCCCTGCCAATACCATCTCTAGCTGTGCTGCCATCCCCTTCCACTCATACGCGGGCTTCCCTTGTTCAGAGGTCTCTGTCAGAAACTCGGTTCCCTCAGTGTCAGGGGCCTGCAGAGGAAATGGAGAACAAATTGCCCAATATCAGTGAAACATAGAGTAAAAATATGTGACCACCTGCAAACAAACACCAGTAGAGTAAAGAGATGAAAGGGGAAGGTAGGATGCGCATTTACGAGGGTGAAAGCAAAGGCAGTGAGCCTCTGGGCTGAAGGGAAAAAACCTAACTAAGGAGAAGCCATAAGCATCTCCAGCTGAGAGGGTAAGGACACCACCTTAGCACACAGCCCTCCACAGCCCTCATTCTTAACAGCAATGGGTCATAGAAATACTGGCCAGAAGGGACCTCTGGAGGTCATCTCCCACTCAAAGTGGGACTGCACTTGTTCATGTCAACTTGGTGCAGCTGAGTCTTGAAAACCTCAGAGGATGGAGGTGTCTTGAAATGCTTTCATGCATGTCACTGCCACTGATTTCAAGAGAATTTGGAAATTTAAATACATACAAAAATCTGGGTGAAAACCCATAAAGCTAAACAGTTCTTCCACTAGTGGTAAAAAAAGTCACTGCTTTTTGAGCCTGTGATCATTAAATTTACATCAGCTGCGTTGTAGGACTATTAGCATACCTTGTACAGGCTAGTTTACTCCTTCCCTCCGTGAGCCTCAGAAGCTTCTGTAGGTGCACCTGTGCAACTGCTGTATCCCTTGTAAGCAGCAGAAGACCAGTGACAAGACAGCGTCCACTGCAGGACTATAACAGCCTCTCTGCAGTGCATAAAGAGGTGCATAAATGGATCCCTTCTCGTGAGACTTGCAAAAGCAGGAGAGCACTCGTTCACTACACACGGTGACCAGCTTAGCCCACCCAGGAGTTGTTTCAGACCATTGCTACCACTGCTACCTGCAGTGAGCCAGCCAGCAAAAGTGTTAAACATTAACATATTTCAGTTGTGCCTATTGACTGCATTTTAAATAGACTCTGCTATACTCTCCCAGTGGAAAGATTTATCTTACTTTAAGAATATATAGGGCTGTGCTTTCAGTACTTTTTCTTTGTTTAACAAGAAGCTCTCTTACTGAAAACCCAGTAGACCACAAAACCAGTCAGGGGCTTTTATCCAGGATGTCTGACCCATCGCCTGACAATAATTAGTTCAGGTTAATTACAGCAAATCTGTAGATTTGCAGCTTGAAATCATCTCATCCCCTAAGCTGAACCCTCCAGAGGTTTCTTTTATGAGCTCTGCATCCTAAGGGTGGACTTAAAGTAATGAATTTGTCTCTAATAAGATTCATAGGTTTGTTCCCTAAGCAATGGTGTCAATTATAGAATCTAACACTGATGGCTTATTTTGCTGAAAATAGAGAAATAGAGAGTTTTTAATGAAGCATGCAGGGTTTTTAACATCTTTGCTTAACTCTTTGCATTGCTGAAAAGTATAAAAATACAATCATGCGAAATATTGTACCGCTTTCTATGTGTTTCTCTGTGTGCCAACAGCTAATTTCCTTCTGCTCTATAATGGAAAAGGTTAATGTAATGACTCTGAGATTTCATTTGGAAATGTTCCAGAAGAGTGTCTGAGTATTTGCTGCACTTAATGGCAGGAAGTAATAAGTGAGGTTATGTATTGGTGAAAAATGTTTCATGTTCTGAGAAGATTAATACTGGAGAGAGGCACAGGGGACACAAGCCTGAGGCTTCCTCCTCAATTCTGACACAATATAATATGTCCATACTTGATACGTGCCCTTCTGTAGTTAGTTCTTAATCATTAATGAAGCAGACAGTAAGTCTCTGGGGGACGTGGTATCGGGAGAAGAGAAGGAGCCAGCCATAGGATTCTCTACTCTCCTACAAATGAGGGGCAGGCACCTCCAACTGGGAACACTGGACCAGACGGTACTGGTGCCAGCAAGGTGTCTGCATAGCAAGGTGATGCTGTAACACCCTTCAAGGGTTCGACTCTGTCCTGAGTATTTCAGTGTCTATATTTATTTTTGTGCATAGTTACTGTGCTTAGGGTTTTGGGAAGGTGAACCACTACCGCTTTATTTCAGCATTTTATTTTGCATTAGCTGTATTCCTTATGAAAGATGCAGCGTTATTGCATATGAATGTGCAACTTATAATTTCTTTATTTCTAACTTCTCAGATTTACTTTTAATTTAGATCCCATCCCTGTTGTCTGAGACAGTCCAAGTCACAAAAGGAAGGTTTCAAGCTCATTAGAATTATCTCCAGTCATTTATTTTACTAATTTTAATAATTAAATTATTATTTTGCTTCTAATTGCATTCAAGGAGACAACATTCCAGGACTCAACTCTACTGGAAAGAGATGGATGAGGTTGGACCTGGAAGAGGGTAAACGTGGCAGTAGCCGTCACTGGAAGGGTGGATGTGGCTAAGAGGCATGGTCCCTGTACACCTACCACAGCTCCTAACATTTAAAACACAATTTACCTGAGCAAGGTAAACCTCTGAAAGAGGTCCACAAGAGCATGTTCTGCTCCACAGACAGGGGTTTCCCTGGCAGGTCAACACACAACACATGCTCAGAAAGACTTTTAGATCAGCCGTGGTCTGTCTGCACCTTCAGCTGAGGGGAGAAGGAACCTTCCATGTTCGTTTGGTTCTTGGGTGCCCATGAGTTCACTGAATTCTCACTTTTTACTGACAGTGATGCGTAATCTTCCAACGGTCTCTGCTCTGAAGGCTGCTTATCTAATGAAGTCCATTTCGATGCACATTTGAAGCAATAAAGATGTCCATTGGGAAGAATGATATTTAGGAAAGGGAAAAAATGCACTGGAAATGCAAGATTAAAAAGAGAACTCCTTTCTCTAAGTTAAACACGGATCAGGTGCTTGCAGTGACACACTTTTTTAGCTGGAAAGCACTGACGTCCTGTATTGGGTTTGGCTGGCAAGGGTCTGGTTGCAGGGAGGCTGCAGGGTGGTTTCTGTGAGGAGACACCAGGAGCTGCCCCCACGTTGGACAGAGCCCATTCCAACCGGCTCCAAGACACACCCAACACTGGCCAAAGCTGAGCCTGTCAGCCCATCACCACGATGCTGGTGGTACCTCTGTAATAATGTATTTAACAAAAGGTAAAAAAATCTGGGCAGCAGCTGGGAGAGAGGAATGAGAATATGTGAGAGGAACAGCCCTGCAGACATCCAGGTCAGCGGAGAAGGAGAAGGAGGAGGTGCTCCAGTTGCCGGAGCAGAGATTCCCCAGCAGCCCATGGTGAGGCCGGCTGTGCCCCTGCAGCCATGGAGGGTCACGGGGGAGCAGAGACCTGCCTGCAGCCTGGGGAGAGCCCCACACTGGAACAGGGGGTTGTCTGTAGGAGGCTGTGACCCTGTGGGAAGCCCAAGCTGGGGCAGAGTCCTGGCAGGACCTGTGGCAGGTCCTCAATCCCTGGTCCCAGTGTGAGCTAGAGCGCCAGTGAGCGTGTCAGCCTGTCCCCTTTTGGACAGTGATTTCTGTGCTCAGATGAGCACCCAAGAACCAAACGAGCATGGAGGGTCCCCTCTCCCCTCAGCTGAAGGTGCATCACGGTTGATCTAAAAGTCTTTCTGGAGCAGTCTGTGCCTGCAGGACTGTGACCTAGGGGTAGGACCCACGCTGCAGCTGTTCATGAACCGCAGCCCCTGGGAAGGACCCCACACCGGAGCAGGGGAACAGTGTGAGGAGGAAGGAGTGGCAGAGATGAAGTGTCATGGACTGACCGCAGCCCCCATTCCCCGTCCCCCTGTGTTGCTCGGGAAGGGGAGGTAGAAGCATTGGGAGTAAAGTTGAGCCTGGGAAGAAAGGTGGTGGTGGAGAGAAGGTGCTTTTAGTTTTGTTTTTACTTGTCAGCATCAACCCACCAGAAATACGAAGACCTAAACCTTCAATGGAAAAATTACTTGATTTCATATTTTCCCAGCAGGGTCCAGGGTTGCATTTCTGGAGATGGAAACCCATACCTAGGAAAGCAAACGGATTGATCGCTCGTCTCACATGGCAAATGCTTCAATACCAGCTGCTGTGTGCTCTGGTTTAGGGCAGGGATCTGAACCTACCAATTGGATGTTGTACACGGGCCATCCACTCTGCAGGATGGAGAAGAGAGGGTCCACATTAACCTATCTGTAGGTCCAGCTGCCCTCTTACTCGCTCATGCAAACAAAACCAGTTTCAAGTCAAGTAACTGAAGACTGTATCTACAGCCTGGCAGTTGCTGCACTCGTCTTAAACACAACTTGGATTTGAGACTCGTATGACGGGGGGGAGGCGAGGGTAGGAGGATCATATTAGAAAAAGCTCAATTTTCTTCTGACGTTCAATCATATAAAAATTCTACAATCTCTCACATCTCTCATAAAACTAAAAAGTTGTTTTTCAGATGGCCCTAGGGACTGGCAAGTGGTATTAATTACTTAGAAAACTGTTTTGGCCAACTCTTTGAAAACATTTCCATTACCAAGTTATCAAGCAGGGGTTTAGTTAAGAAGAGGGTTTAGTTAGGGGAGGCACATACTGCGCTCGGTTCTGCTAACTCAGCGTTGCAACGTATTTTACCACATAAAAACCTCTTCCTACAGAAAAAACACAGAAAAGCTCAGGTGTACAGAGGATCCATCTTTTAATCCTGTATTACAGTCAGAACTCTCCTCACTTGGACCCTGTAACCTGTTAATTGCCTTACCCTCATTTATATGGTAAGTGGTTCATTTCCTTTATTGTGATTGAATCCCCCCCCTACATTACAAGAAAACTGGAGCTGCAGAGTGCTTGATTGGATTTCATGGCTGTAGGCCATTTCTTAAACAGGTTACAGGTTGACAAACATAGAAGGGGGATCGATATCCATCCTTTGCCTCATTGACAAGCTAATCTTTTCAGTAAACATTTCATCAGTACCTGCCATTTGTATACATACCTGCCTCGTGAGGATGGAGAAAGCTCTGCTTTATAAGGTTTAGGTAACTAATAAATGAAAAGACAAGAATATAAATGGGGCAAATCATCGAGATAGCATTTTTAGGAAAATAGCCTTTCATTGCCTGCAGAATATAACCAAGCACGTTTCCAACCCTTCTTAATTTTAATTAGGTTGCGTTACGCTCAGACCTGGTGCCCGTTGCTGTAACTCAGCTTGTACCGCTGCCTCGGAAAGGTCTGCCCCTCAGCCCAAAAGCTCCAACCATGTTACAAATGCTTCTGGAGATCACACTTGCCAGAATTAGAGAGATTAAATGAGCTCATCGGATGTAACAAGGGAACTAAACTGCCCCTGCATGGGGCCTGCCCCCTTTTTGCCTGCTTTTTGCCTGCTTTTTCAGTCCAGCCTAGATGAGAAGGGCCGCCACGCTCAATAAATTGACATCCTCCTCTCTCATCAGAGGTAACAGGAGTTATTTTGAGTGGGGGTTTAATGCAGCCAAGGCTCTACTAATCACTTAAAACTCGTGAGTCACACTCCAAAAGAAGGCAAGAGAGTTAACTGTGTTTGGAGACATCTTTTTTTGTTTGCTTTGGTGTCACATGTTGAAGCCTCCTTCCCCCACAACGGCGTGGGCTAGAAACCGGCATTGTCTCTTACATAAACGAGGGCCAAGACAATTGCTATATTTAGGCTTCTCTTGCAGTCCCACGTATTAGAATTGCATGGCTGAATAACAAGTGCTGCAAAAATTGGCAATTTCGGTCTAACCTGAGACAGGGCATCAAGACATTCACAGCAGAGTCCGGGGTGAAGGAAAATGGGCAGCAAAAACAGAACTTTGGGTTCACAAGAAAAGAAAATAGTTTGGCTGTTGATACTTTATTATTATTGTCCCACCTGCAACATCACCCAAGAGCAGATATTAGCGATGCAAACCGGCTGTACAGCCTGACAGGTAACCAATTTCTTTTGCAAGCCCTTCCTCTACTTCTAGGATCCAAAGCTACTACCAGCCGTAGTAGAGGACTGCACAATTTCCTCTTGCGCTCCTGAGATACAGCCAGCAGAAGGGTGCACACATGAAAACTGCTCCTTTCCACGTAGACGTCTCCCTTCATGGGTTCAGCCTCAGCCTTTTCGCTAAGGCTAACTGCAGTGGCCGTGCCGGTGCGAACTGGCCCTCGGTGCATGACTTGCTTTATCTAAGCTGCTTCTGATCACAGTTAGAGGACTTGGCACTCCTCTAGCTTTAGGCAACATTAAGGCTTCTAGACTGTCTTCACACGGAGCTGCTGGTCCTATGCAGTTGCATCAACACACCTGGGATACTGCACCAACACTGCTTACGTGCACGTTCGTCCCTTTTGACATATATACTTTGCCATCTTGCCAAGTCCTACAAACCAGAAAAGTCCCCTGCACTAATTTTGGAGGTAAACCGTTTCTTCAATTTCTCACTAACATTCCTGTTCCCTTTCTTCTGTGACGTTAGGCAGCTCTATTAGCCACACAGTAATATTTACCTGTTGGATAAACTTTGTAGACAGTAGAAAATATTGGAGGTGGAGATTACCCCAGGAGTAACTTCACTGACACCACTGAAGTAACACTAAAAATATTTTGGTTCTGCATCTTGCTGGTGAAAATCGAGGTGATACAACTATTCAGCATTCCAGGAACGGGAAGAGTGAGGAAATGTGGTAGTGTAAAGGTCAGGAGAACACATACACATTTCCCTGTCCTCCCAAGGGATACTTTCAATAAGTCTTAAAATAAACATTAACTCCCTGCAACACATCTCAGATGTCTTCGATCATCTATACAGTTTTAGGAAGAGCAAGGGGAAAGGAAGAGCTCAGTTTGTGTTCAGCAGTCTGGGAGAGGATTTAACGTAACATATTTCCAGCACGCTGGATACCCTCTTTTCTCGCATCACGCTGGTCCATGTAGGTCCGAGAACTTTTGTTTTCCAGCCTTTTCAATTAGCAGAAGCAGCGTTAGGATACATCTTTTATTTGACGTGCAGACTAGAATATCCCCATAACCATAGGTTAATTGCTAGTAAATGTTGCTCGAGCAGTCTTGGGTATGTTGATTAATGGCCTCGGTGAGCAGCTGAAAAATAGCTAGGCAGTTGGAAGGATCATTAGCAATTTTAACTCTGCAGCTATTGTGATGGGCACAGAGAAACAATTAATAATGTTCATAATACATTTCACTGGGTAGAGTGGCATACTGAAATGCAAGTTACAGTGAGGCGGAAACAATCACTGAGATATTCTTGTGTTCATTTTTATAGAAGTTTACCAGACAGAGGCAAGAATTTCTTTTTCTTCATCTTCTTTTTCTAAAGCTTTTGGACACATCCTTGATAAATGCATGGGAGATTTTATACATAAACACAGATACTCAGTTCTGCTCATTAATCCTGTTCTTTGACAGTGGAGAGGGACAGAGATGCCATGTGAAAGGCAGCATGCTGGTGAACAGACCCTCTTTTAGGCACAGCAATATTAAGCCGTGCCTCGCAACAGCACTAAGCTTGAAGTTCAGGGGCTGAAGAAAAGAATGATGACCTTTCAAGCTGCCCCTGCTCTTTCAAAGCTCCAAATCCAACAGCCTCCTTCAGAGCATCCAGGAGACCACGGTGCTTGTAGGAATTCATAGCAATACCTCTTCTTACACAGACTGACTGCAGACCCTGACAGTGCTACAGTACCTATTGCAGTTTCAGGGAGGGGATCTCTCAGCAGTTAGAAGAGGGGATTTCAAAGCTCTTCTAGACCACTCCAGGCCATTTACACCATGCAGCCAGGGCAAGGATCTCACTGTCAGCCTTCGGATAGCCACCCAGCTCTCATAAATTGCCTTTTTCTAACCCAGTCCTCAGAAAAGAAGGAAAGCATCACCTTCAGCCTGATGCTTCCTAGTGAGGCTTCTACAGGCAGAACATGGCCCTGTAACCATCTGAAGCACCGCACCCAGGTCCGTGGGATAATAAGCAGCTGAGCTCACTAAGGGAGAAACTCATATAGCAACACAGCCGTATTGGTACACAGGTCTGCCAAAACCAAACCTGAGTTGCTGAATGTTCTTCCTGGCCCTGAGTCCTTGACTCAGTTCAGGTACAGCTTGGTTATCTCCTCAGTCTACTCCACTGCATGACCCAAGCATGTACAGAATGACCCTTTGTGGGTTTGCCAGTGGTTTTTTCAATCCTTTCATATTCTTAGGGCCACCATCCACCTTCAGCTCTAGGAGGTGCTCAATAACTCCTGTCTACCAAATCATCTCTTTACTGAGAGTAGCACAAGTGTGGTACACCCTCACGAACAGTCATCGCCGCCTCCTAGACCATTGCTTGGTAGGTCCTGGTCTAGGATATAAGCACCATATAAAGCCTTTATGAGGCATCCGTAGGTCTCAGACCCCTCTCTTCCTGCCCTCTCTTCCGTGCTAGCGCAGATGAACTTGTGCCACCTACCTTCAGAGACTCCATGACCCATATTAGCATTCAAATCCCAGGAGGGGAAAATAAAACAATCCTGAACTGCAAGAGAAAAAGGATGGCAAGAAGCTGAAGGCTATATCTGGCTGGTAATGAGACAAGCTCAATTGTAGCAGACTCCTGGAAAGCTCATCAAGAACAATCCCTCACATGGTTTCAGAAAATATGCAACAGGAAATTACAGCCTGAAGGCGCTGCGTTCACTAGCAATTCCCAACCAAGAAAGGGAGAGAGAGGACAAACCAAAATAATTGAATAAGACTCTTGGAGCTTTACATGCAAGCTCTGCACTTGCCAAGGGAAGTGGGCAAGCAGCCAAAAGGGACGTGATATATCACTAATTATCAGATATAGGAGAGAAATAGCCTGCTTGTTGGGAAACAATTCATGTAAAGCTTTCTCTGTACTTTCTAGTGTAGATGCTGTAACGTTGGCAGCAACCAGTAAAAACACATTTTCCACAATACAACTCCGGAGTGAAGCGTTTGGTTATGTACCTGCGATGGAAGGAGGGGGGCGGAAAATCCTCTCCCATCAGACTGGCGTGGTGTTTGTGTTGACAAGTCTAAGAGGAGCCAGCCTGTGCACAAAGGATGCAAAGGATGTAAGCTATTTGTTTCTGGGAAGAAACATGGGATAGCTGTATGCTCTCTATTTGCCAGAGTCGTGAAGCACATGAACCCCTTTCTTGGCAATACCCCACCAATAGCCAACTCACTATTGCAGAGTATTTCTTCTCCACTTTGCAGAAAGCCCAAGTAAATGTGGGGAACGAAGAAAAGTGAAGGCAGGAGGAGAAGGGAAGACACCTACATCCCCTGTGTGGCCAGGCAGGACATTGCTTCCTCTCAGATGGGAACAAGCGCTACAGGTCCGGAGCGCACATGGCCAAGTCCCCCCCAAACAGCCTTCCAGCCCCGATTCCCCCGGAGCTGTGGCCACAGATCTCCTCCTCCGCGATCTTCCACTCCCAACACACTCATACACACCGCCCGGGATGCTTCCAGGTGTCTAGTACCTTCTCTCTGTGCCCAGGGCCGGTGAGGACATTGAACTACCGAGTCAGTGCTACAGAAAACACTGAGCAGTGCATCAGCCCGGGCACTTTAACAAATGCCAGCTTTTCACATCATAAATTACTTCGTTCTCTGGAGTCACCGTTTAGCGAGAACTTTGGATGGGGATGGGGGTAGAGCAGCAGCCCCGAGGCTGCAGGGCTGGAGGCAGCTGGAGGCAGCTGGAGGCAGCTGGAGGTGGGTGCTCTGGGCCCACCGATGAAGGACAGGACAGAACACAAAACCACTCAGGGCTCCCATCACTTTACCTGACTCCCTATTCGTGGGAGCTCACCTAAATCCCTTCCAAATTACATTTTCAGCCAAATTCATGGGAAAAAAAAAAAAAAAAACCACCAAAAACAAAGAACAACACATTTTAAAAACCCAGCCCAGCCTGTCTTTCTTCGCCTGACGCTGTGATAGATTTAATAGATTCAGTCATCGAGCCGTGGGGGTTAAGAACACGAGGAACCACGCTTAGAGGACGAGCCGAAGTGGCACAGGCGGCAGGGCACCGCAGGGGCCGGGGGCCTCCCGCCGGGATGCGGCGGGGCCGGGGCGGGCCGGTGGCGGCTCCCGCTGCTAGCAGAGACAGAGAGCCGCGGAGCGACGCTGCCACCTGCTGCCCACCGCTGCCACCTGCTGCCCGCTCCTGCCAGCCCCTGCCCGCCGCTGCCACCTGCTGCCAGCCCCTGCCCGCCCCTGCCCTCTCTCCCCGGCAAAACCGCAGGGCCTGAAGCGGGCAGCCTGCCCAAGGCGTCTGTTCAAGCCAAAGGTCGGGGGTGGGGGGTGTGGAAATTGCCAGCGGCCGTCCTTTCGAAAGGTTTTGGCAGACCACCATCCACAAAGCAAATTAAGCCTCTGATGAAATGTCTGGGGTGAAGCAGAAGTGGAGGAAAGACCCTGATGGAAATCTGTCAGACACCCCTCCCCGTGCATGGCCACAGAGCAACCACCACTGCATCTTCCCACGCTCCAAGATGACGGAGTAGCAATGCACTGTTCCTTCTGCTTTTCCAGCATGCACCGTATTTTACAGCCCTGTCCACCTGCACGAGGGAGGGGATATTTAATCTTAGAATCACAGAACGGTTTGGGCTGGAAGGGACCTTGAAGACCATCTAGTCCCAACCCCCCTGCCATGGGCAGGGACACCCTCCCCTAGACCAGGTTGCTCAAAGCCTCATCCAGCCTGGCCTTGAACACTGCCAGGGATGGGGCACCCACAGCTTCTCTGGGCAACCTGTTCCAGTGCCTCACCACCCTCTCCAGGAAGAATTTCTTCCTGATATCCAATCTAAATCTCCCCACTTTCAGTTTAAACCCATTACCCCTTGTCCTGTCACTACAGGCCCTTGTAAAAAGTCCCCCCCAGCTTCCTTGTAGCCCCTTCAGGTACTGGAAGGTGCTCTAAGGTCTCCCTGGAGTCTTCTCTTCTCCAGGCTGAACAAGCCCAACTCTCTCAGCCTGTCCCCATAGCAGAGGGGCTCCAGCCCTCTGAGCATCTTCCTGGCCTCCTCTGGACTCGCTCCAACTGGTCGATATCCTTATGTTGGTGACCCCACAGCTGGACACAGCACTCCTGGTGGGGTGTCATGAGGGCAAAGCAGAGGGGGAGAATCCCCTCCCTCAACCTGCTGGCCACGCTTCTCCTGATCCAGCCCAGGATACGGTTGGCTTTCTGGGCTGCCAGCGCACACTGCCGGCTCATGTCCAGCTTTTTGCCCACCAGTACCCCCAGTGCCTCAACGCTTACTGCTGTGAGTCTGCAGTGCCCTGCCACTGGACTCTACAGGCCTCACTGACCCCTGCAACAGGAGTGGGACCAGAAACTGTTTCCCAAATGCCACAGCCCTCCCTGTAGCTACCAGGCTAATGTGGCAGCACAGGGTGGGGAAGAGGGGGGACACTGCAGCCCTACAGAAAAAGCTGAGGGCAAAGGGGCCTTCATGGTTGTTCCCCCCAGAATGGACAACCAGCTAGACTTCCCTCCTGACTCATCAGTGAGCACCCAGAGCTGATGGATAAGGAAAAAGTTGCTCTGAAAGTTCACAGCCTTTTGGGTTATGAACCCTAATCTAGATTCTGATGACCTCTCAGCACAGCTTTGCCCAGGCGCACTGCCACAAACCATTGCAGATTAGCAGGTTCCTGGCCATGCTTAAAGCATTAAATGTACTCTTGCTCTCTACAGACCTCTCTACAGCTTTTTCTAGGTTGCTGTTAAATAAGGCCTCAGATCCTAGTCTGCATGTAATCCATGTCTGTTTTTTCGGTTATTTCTTTCCAGTTCACCAGTCATAATCAAAAGCCAACTGCATTTTGTTGCATCGATGACAAGATTCTTGCAATCCTGTGTCTTGCTCAGCATCCTCCTAGGCAAGCTGGGACAGACAGCTCAGGACAGACAAAGGAATTGATGTTTGAGCAAAAGCAGAGAACAGAAAACTCGTTATTAGAGGATACAGTAGGTATCCCCTGACAACACTGCTCAAGAAAGTAAACCAGCTCGGGAGAGGAACCTTCTTGCAAGGCAGATTCACAGTGGTTGCTAGGTCATGCAAGACTAAATTCATCTAGAAGGGTGTCCTTTTCATGGAGCAGAACAACTATGAAGTGTATGGGGAGGAGCATGGGGAAGAGGGGGTTGTTTTGCCCCCAAACTTGTTTGGGGCACAGGGATGGTATTCCTTCCAGAAGAGGGCAGGGACACCCACCACCACAGGTGGAAGAGGAAGGAAGAGGGAATGGAAGGCTAAAGCTGGGCACTGCAGGAGACTCTCAGGCCCCCTTTAGTTTTCAGCATTTAACACCATTCACAAAGGGCTTCCTTAGCAGCGTGAAGCAGCAGATTATTTTCTGGCTTCTGATTTTCTTTGGGCTGATCGTATTGGAAAGCCCAAGCCTAGTGCAACTCCTGCATTGTGTTCCTGGCACAAGGAGTGAAGTCCCAGTCTGCTGTGCAGAGCTTTGGGGAGCAGAAATTAACCCGTGATGCCACACAGAGATGCAAAGAGAGAGCTGGAAGGCACTAAAACTCACTCCCACCATCTCCTTACCATACGGTTTGGCAAAAGCTGTACAAGAATACAACATCTCACTGTGGAGCTGGATGTGCAGACAGGTATTTTTGTCTTTAGGTTGTGTAAAGGAGACAAAAATGACAATGTTGTTTTCAAATTTCACTTTCCTACCACGTAATAAATGAAACAGTCTGATCTTTCCCCCGTGTTCTCCCAAGGAAAGCATTTTTCTGAGGTTCCTAGTGCTGGGTTCAGGAAGGGAGGGAGGTAGCTTTGCCTCACCAGCTTTCTTTGTGCCACTCCAAGCCCCTTTTCCACCCTGCTTGGGGTCAAACAGTTTCCAGTTGCCACCTTACACATAGACCTTCCCTCACAAAGGCTCTGGGGGACAGAAGACGTGGCACTGGCGCATGCCGAGGCCACAAGGCCAGCAGCACCAGCGTTGGCAATCAACAGGTGAGGATGGCCTGTGGCTTTGTTCACATGACCGTGTTCTGGGCTTTCTAATATAGATCAAAACAACTATCGTGCCCTGGGGCAAATGAAATGGCAGTGAGCACTTTGCCTTCTTCAAAGCTTTATGGTTTTAAGGCTATGTCCAATACCTCAACTGAAGTCACACCTGGCTTTTTTTGCAGTCGGCTGCTTGGATACGGTAGGAAGGCAGGAAAGCCGACGCTGAAAAGACAGCTCAAATTAACATTCAAACCAGTCACATGGAAAAGTGCCCTTAAATACTGAATAAGACAGGAAAAAAAAAAAAAGGCTATCAAAGTCAGAGATAGATACCCAGAAAAGCTGAAAACATCCTTAGGGCACGGGTGACACTGCAAAATCCTACAGATCAGCAGCCCACCAGTCTAACACAACTTCTCTGCAGTCCACCCTCTCAAGTTAATCGCTTTGTAGGAGGTTAATCCACCTGAAAAAATAAACCTGGAGACAAGCAGCTGAGCTCCCAAAAAACAAAGCATTTCCAAGTACAATTTGCAAGACTTCAGCCAAGTCGTCGCATCTTTGTTGCCCACAAGCTTACTATTGTTCACGTGATGTCTGATCTGTGCTCTTTTAACAGTACTTCTACCACTCCTCAATGTCACCTCCTCACTTTTTGGAGGAGGAATTGCCTGGGTTTTGTCCTTTTGGGAAGAGAAAGGAGGGAAATCAGCAAATTAAAATGCATAATGAAAGCTTCCCTTTTTAGCACTAAGATCAGTCCCAGTTCTGCCCTAAGTGCTTTGTTATTATTTAACCAAGACGACTGGAAAGGAAGCCTCAGACCAGCTTCTTCCTCCTGCTGCTGCTGCAACAAGACCCCAGAAACTATCTGCAGGCCTCTAAATGCAGTAGGTGTTCTTCTCTGGTATCAGAGCTGTCAGATCAGCTTTTTCTTTATTCCCAGGGCAAATACAACCTTTATGTGCACCACCCTGGCTGAGGAAGCTCTTATGCCCCTTGTTCTGCTCTAACATGACAGGAGATAATCTGACTTTACCACCTCCCGACCTCCACAACTCTTCAAGATGTGGTGGGGAACGGAGCAATACACCTACACTGAGTCTTCTAATATAGATGGCTGGAAAGTCAGGTTTCAGTGTACACTTCCCAAAAATCATATGGCTTTTGAGTGAGTCACATCAGCAGCTTCCCTTTGCATCTGGACTCCTACGTACACCACGGCTTCCCGCACAGCCAGAGTTCATTCGCAGAAGACATCAACATCGTGACCTTGGGTCACGAAGAATTAACTTGACAGGGTGTTTTTAATTGTTACAGTCATACCTACTGGCATGGACTCTCGTGGAGTGCAGGGAGCATGCACTGAGTCTGTCTGAGTGGCTTTGTGCTTCTCCCATCTCTGATTACACCTGATGCCCCCTCAAAATGCTCTGTCTAAAAAGGTCTGGAAGTTCACTTGCGAATTATATTTAAAATAAAGACAACTACAAGCTGTGGTTTGTTTTGTCCTCTCTATATCTACCTTCCCGGTTCTGACATTAAAATGAAACCTAGGTGGCAGCAGAGAAAAATTCTGACTTGATTCCCTCACCTAGGATACGTGGAGTTTTACACCAACCATTCAAGGAATTATAGGCCAGATAGCTCCCACGTCATTAGGAAAAAACAGAGTACCTTAATACTGTTAATTTATTTAACGCCAGCTTTTACCTTTACGTCAGCTGCAGCAAACCTGTTGTTTTTTAGAAAGCCCTGCTTTCATTCTCAGGGGCGACAATGCATCAAACGTTAGCCTGTTTGGTGCTGCAACGTCTGTCCGCGGAGGGTTGAAGAGGGGAAGGTGCCGAGACGGCAGTTACCGAACCACACGCGTCCGAGCGGGAGCCGAGTGGGTGTTCTTGACTGAGAACGTGTCGGCTGCGCGAGGGAGCAGCAGAAATGAAATGAGACACAAGGCAGGAGTTCAAGAGGGAAAGAGGTACGCCTCCTCAGCTTCGCCTCCACGTGTAAGCTCAATCAAGCTTTGTATAAAGGGATGATGTACGATCTGCTGCATGACTTATCATTTCTTAGAAGGTCGCGTCTTTCTTTCCTGGGCTAGAATACTTGCTGCTTTTATTAGCTCCATGTTGCAAAAGCAATAATGTCAGATGTTAATGTCCTGGAAATAAAATTTGGAGGTTATTCAACAAAGACTCAGGTAACAGCAAAGGCTCGAGTAATTCATATTCAAAAATAATTGATTTTCAGTTGTTCATTATACTATACGTGTTAAATTCTTGGGTACAGCAAAAAGATTGTGACATACAGCATCACAGTGACATATAATCAAGCCGTAACAGTGCAGTTTATTACAACTGTGTAAACAAAAAGAAGTATTTCTGTAATGGCACTCTTCATGAACCAAACTCTGGCACACAGAATCTCAGCAGAAGTCAAAAGAAACATTTACAAAGAAAAGAAAACTCCAAACTGAAGCACAGTATATCAACCTGGCCAAAATGGCCCAACCCACGTTTTGTAAGAGAAAAAAAGTGTCCTCAGAATTTTTGCTTGCTTGCTTTTAAGGAAATTCAAACTGATTTTTTTCAAGGCATCTATCCAGCATGTGAAATATTTTTAGTACTATTGAATGATAGGAACAAAGAGTAAACATCTCTTAATTAAGACCACGTGAATAGCTCCTCCCATGGCATTAGGAGACAAGAGATGATTTGGGAATGCTATTTTCTGTATAGCATGACACTTGCAGAAGATATTCCTTAGGAAATAAAACTAAGTTATTGAGAAATAAAATCCAACGTGCTCCATCAAAGAAACTTCTTTTGTGGGTAAGTAACTAAGAAAAAAGTAGTATCATGCTTTCCCGTAAAAGAAGTTATTTGATTATAAGACAATGTACATACTGTAAACTGTACGATGTGGCTTGAAATCGAAATACACTCATCCCAAATAGATTTTAAATACTAGCACCTAAAATGTAACGCTGGGATTTAAACAATTTCAGTAGCTTTGGGGTCATGCACTAGTTATGGCTTGCTGACAGACACAATCTTGCCAGCAACGTTTTAGTGTTCCGTGAGTATTCTCTTAATAAAAACATACAGGTCTGAACACCACTACATTTTACACGTGTACCTTTCATACGGGAAGTTTTGCATATGTTCCAGCTGCAGTGAGCAGGCCCCGCAGTAGTGGGAGGTATAGACAGAGCAAAGAAGTTACAGTTATTAAAAAATACTGGAAAACTGGGAGTACATGATACAATTACAAGCTGGTATCTTGGGTTTACAGAAAGCTATAAATTTGCTTTTTTAAAAAAAGACATTCAACATGTGCTTACTCACATGCTGAGTTCATGCTAACGATTTAAAAAAAAAAAAAACAACACCTTATAAATGCTACCCTTCAGAAACGCTGCATATACTTCATCCTCAGATAAACCGAAGCCCCCTCAGGAACAACAGGGGCCTAATGTGCAGATGGACTCAAGCAACATGTAATTGCTTCCTCTGCAATGAGAAGTGACCAGCAGTATCACTCAGGAAATTTCAGTGAGTCGTACTTCATTTCAAACACTGTTAAGTCCAAAGCCAGGTTCACTTGTCATTAAGCAGTAAGACTACTTTTAAAAACAAAGCAAGAAGTTATTTTCTTGGAGGAAGGACATTTTCTTCGTAATAGCCTGGATTTACTACATTTCCAGCCGGATCGTATCTAGCCACCACAAACGTTGAGCCATCACTAGCAGATGCTTTTCCGACTCCCATCTTTTTTGTGTTCTTCCAAACCATTGCTGTGAAGTGACCTGAATAAAGAGAAATACACATACGCATTTATTCATTTGAGGTACTCCACCTGTAGTATTCCCATTAACACATGGAGGGGATGGGGGGGGAGAAAGAACAATACAAAAACGTTTCTTTCTCTAACAGGAGAACAAGCTAAAGACATGAAAAGCAAACTACATCCAGCATTTTGCCCCGAAAAAGCCTGATCTGATCTGGTTCCACATTACTATTCTCATTTCCATGTCCTATATCCCAGTAAGAGCACCTAGTAAGAGAATCATGGAAGAAGTAGTTTGACAAGTCATACTAGTCATCGTGATTCTATGATTACAAATCATTATGACTCTATGATGAGTATCTGACATTGAATTTGAGAAAGGTCTTTACTCCCTGCAGTCTGAACAGCAGTTCTGACAGGGACTACTCACTTGCTTTGACCATCTCATACTCCCCCGTGTGCCTGCATGTGCAACTGACCAAAATAATACTGGGTTTGTGGCTGCTCCTGCCTTGTTTTGACAGTCACCCCTGTGCTGTCCTACCCCAGCAGTCGTTCCCTCTATTCACGGACAAATCCCATGGGAGAAAAACATGACTTTCTTCATCTGAAACAAGCTCAGGCGTATCTCTTGCTTGAGCATTATTCAAGGAATGATGTTCTTATGTTCATTCGACACCAGAGTGCCAATATGCAGTCAGTGACCTGTTCCTGATCTCCAAGTGATACCTGAAGGGATTTCTGTGATTGGAGTGATATGATTTGGTAGAAGACACATGCCAATGTAAACAACAGCACAGTATATTTAATAAGATGGTCCCTTCCAACCCAAACCATTCTATGATTCCAATTCAGTGTTTTCTATAACTTGCCTTAAAAATAAGTTGCTTTTTAAAAACTTTGGAGTTGGAGGAAAAATACAGTATTAAAAAAAAACCAACAAATTTTGCTCACTTTATTTCTCAGTTTCCTTTCACCCTCCTGTCAGTTTCTAACATAAAACTTTGAGGAAATTCTAATCTTTTCTCCCCTCTAGTTCTTTTTTTTTCTAAGAAAAAAAAGGTAGATTTTTGAAAAATATCAAAAGAAGTCGGCTAGCCAATTTCTTAAAACAAAAGCTGCACTTTTAAAGAGACAGCGTGCAGTCTGAACTTACCTGTCCCAGAAGAAAACCCTGGGTTTTGAAAGCTGTAGTTTTTTATTTCACTGTACCATCTGTCAGCCACATCCTTTCCTGAAATGACAAAAGAAATCTGCTGTGGACTCACGACAGGTAACCTAAACACAGAAGTGTAGCTCACTCATGGCCTGGCCAGCAAGATCTGCTTATAGCTGGCAAGAAATGTGCGACTTAACTTCTAGAAACGTGGAGAAACAGCATTTTTAGTGGAGTTTTGGAAATGTAGGTAACATGGCAGAACATGCAACTTACCAAATATCTGTCATTTCGCAATAGCTGTTGCTACTCAGTTACTAATTAGCCCGATTCTTTTTGTTAAGCACGTCATGCCATGGATGTCATCAATGACTTGAGTTCTGCTCGGCGCAAGCACAGTCCACCAGGCTCTCCACTTGAGTGCCAGGGAGTGCGTGGCTGGCACAGCCTGGCTCAAAGCCTGGGCAGGCGACCCACAAAACAGCAGCTGTAGAATCAGGGGGATGATCCCATTCCCACGTGCAGCAAGGAGCTTGCTTGTGGTAGGACAGAGCTGATGAAGAGCGCTGCACCGACAGAACGGGGAACAGGACCAGCCACCAATTCTAGCCTGCGGTTAAAACTTCACAACGTTGAAGTCAGAAAAAACTTTGGACAAGAGAGATCTGTGTGGCACAGGATTTGTGCCGAGATGGGGCAGAAATCCCTTTAGTCGTCAAATAAATCATCTGGCAATTTAACTCATGGAGTTTACATTTTTTTGTGCTCACAACCTTCTGTAGCTTTCAGTCTGGTTTGTGGTGAAGACGTCTCCCTCACCTTGGATCCTGTCGTTAGGTTTCCACATACAGCTTTCACCAGCTCCTCCCTCTTGGAAAGTGTTTGAAAAAAATGTAAGTGAGCCTTGACAGATTTTCTAAGCAAAAGGGGCACAGGGATCTTTTCTACAGGGAGGCCTCCTCCCACCTGTGGATCCAGGAGTATGAGGATATCCCCTTACAGCTCCAAGCAAACCAAAGAACAATGACACACCTGACCTCCTCTAGCTTGCCATGTCCTCGTTTAACACTTCAAATTTCTGAGCGTACTTCTTTTTAATTGTTCATTCTTAGCACTTGAGCCACTTAGGATGTCCACTTTGAGGCACTGTAACTCAGGGTACTACAGTCAGACACCTCAAATATGCCTGCCCAGGAGCTGCTGCTGCGTGGAAGTCCGTGTGTCCAGCGCCGGCTGATCTCACCAACAGCTTTCGCAGACCACGGCCGTAGAAGGACTATGGCCAGTCATGTAGCACTGTATGTCCGGGGGTCTCTGGGGATGATGTTTGCCAAAGAAAAAACCCTTGTTTTCTGTTGAACAGTTAAGGAACCTGATAGAAAGGAGGAGATTCTGATAATCTGCAGTGGGTCCAGTGGAGCAGGCAGCCTGGAGGGCAGGAGCTCAGCCCAGAACTTGCAGATGCTATGTACTCAAAAGTCAAATGTTACTTCTTTTCCATTACTGGTTGTTAGGAAATTCTTGTGTCAAGCATTGTTGGGGGGAGCGGGGAGAAGGGGGCAGGTTTTTCCCTGAGCTAGACCAATAATGAAATTTCTGCTTAGCATTCCAGGAGGTATAACGCAGGGCCAGTGGATTTCTCAGCACGCTGCCAATGCTGTTCAGCCTACTGCCATGAAGAACGCTGGTCCCTCACGGACTGCTGGCTGCAGAACAGCAGTGACTCATGTTTTGCTATTTTGCAGCAAAAAGTCTTAAACTTGCACTGTTCTGGAAGTCAGACACTGAGCCGTTGCTCCTTGCAACTTCAGTTACTTAAGAGTGAAGTCTGCTAAAAGGATGTTAGCCCAGAACTGTCATGGAAAAGGAGATATGGAATGAAATGCCACGTCTTGAGAGGTTTCTGAACTAAAAGTATTACGAACACATCTATGCCACGCTGCTTGTTAGGAATGGTGCTCCCTTAGTAGAGTCAATTTACATTTTCTACATAAAAAAGTAGCAAAACCTCTTGCTTCCCCAAGTAAATGTTTCAGGAATAACAATAGGTTCCTTCTTTCCCTGCTCCCTGTGCCAAGCAACAAACCCTGTAGACTTGTTTTATGGCCTAAGTCTGTTACACAAACAAATGCTTGTTCATTTGTTACTCACACTAAAGCTAAAACGAAGACTGAAAAAAGCGCAAAGAGCAATCTCTATGCAGTAAAAAGGGAAAAGAGAAAGCACATGGTAAAAAAAAAAAAACCAAAATCCCAAGCAGATCACCCTGTCCCAACGTAGACTACAAAGCTATGAAGGATTTAGATGTGACTGTGGCAAGCTGAGTGGAACAGAAATAGAGCGTGGCTGCAGACATATCAGACCTCATGAAGCACAGGTATTTTACGTGTACAAGTGCCTAAGTGACTATGCTACGCGAGCAGTATTTTTACAGAGGTAGGACTACACTTCTACTGCCACCAGCACTTCATTCCTTCTGTTAAGGTATCATATCAGTGTGACACAGCACACAGAGTAGTTCAAGAGAAGGTCGTTCCCGCTCTGTTTGCTGTAGCTCTAAGAAGTGTACCTAGGCTCCATGTGACAAGAACTTACACTCTCCATAATGGAAATATTGCAGGACACCTGGAAGTTTTGACAGTCTCTCTTCATAATTATTTATTTTTAAATTTAAATAATACCATCGTGTGAAAATTTGACAATTCTTTAATTCAAGAGAGATGGCAATGGAATCAGGTAAGAATACCTCAATCCTGTACAGGAAAGCAGGGAGCATGGTGGGGTAGGACAATCTATGAGACGTTACTTCCCAGCCTTCACAGACGAAAGCTTGCAACTTACTGCAGCTGGGCAGTGAAAGCCTAGAAGCTGAGAGCTGTGCTCCGTGTATTTGTGTGCAGGATCAGGTTATCCTTAATACCGCATTTTTGTCATCCTCCTTGAATGAAAGGAGTCATTGCATCATAGGCTGCGAGAAATTAATGACTGACTTGCTCCCGGCAGGGCAGAAGAGAAAGTGACCAAAGGACTAGGCAACTTCTGATGGACTCACTCCTGAAATCACATTAAAGAAGTGTCCTGGAAGTGAAGGGAATTAATTGTAACTGGCATATGTCACAGGGGGTGAGGGGGGGTCCTACGCGGAAGTTACTACCACGCAAGAAGACAGGCACCCAGTGACTAAACAAGTTCTTCCCTCTGAAATACTTTTCTTCTGATTCTTTGTCCCGTGGGGAGCAGCCAACCATGCGGTGGTGGGACACAAGCCAAACCAGTGCTGAAAGGGATACACAGGGGACTAAGGGAAAACTCCGTGCTGAGCCCAGTGACCACCAGCTTCCCAAGGCCTCCAGAATGTGACCCGAGAGAGAACAGCAGAGGGCCCAGCGGAGCACTGAGCCTACCTGCTTTAGCAGCAACCTGCACCCTTGCTGGTGCAGCGAACTGAACACAGTATTTCCATGTCGATTTATTATGGAATTAGTGATGCAGTAATATGTAGCGTCCCTTTCCCTTGCGTGGTTCATTGAAAACAGCTCCCACTCCCCCTCAAACCTCCGCCCAAAACGGGTTGGCTGCTGTTCAAAATGCATTTCCATCAGAAGGAAAGAACGGGGTAAAGCAATCTCACTCCCACCCCTCACTCCTGATTATAGCAGAAAGGACAGAAGTTTACCTCTAGCAAAAAGCAAGCAGAGCTGCCCTGCTGCTGCCCTGCAGCTTCTCTTCTGTCGCTCCCCTTGCAGAACCCATTAGTAGATCACTGGTTTTTTTTAAATACCCTTCCTGTTGGCACTGCTGTAAGCCACATTTATGGTTTCGACACTCTCTCTGTGGAAACATAGCTTGACTCCACCCCTCTCCTAGCGAGAGCTGACTGATGACCTGCTCAGTGAGACTCACTACACATTCATTTTGGAACAGGCCGACTCTCGCCCTCATGAGTTTTATCAGTACCACGACCCTCTGGACACACGTACATCGCTCAAAAACTTGGTAAAACAATCCTTGAATTAGTACCCAAGTATAGTTCTGCCCAAAACTAAGTTCAGCACAGAACAGTTATGTTTGTTTAGTCTTTGCCCAAGCTGAGAGATAATAACAGGGCCACGATGAGTGAGGTCAGTCCATACACAGGTCTAACTGCCCTGGTGTGAAGTTCTGCTGCTGGTACCACTCTCTGAAGGCCAGAGAGAGACAAAAAGGGGCCACTGCATGTAAAGAGGTGTCAGTCCTCCTGCCTGGCCATGCTTTGCATCTCATCACTTGTCCTGTGGTCTCGTTAAATTTCTAACTATCCTCCTGGGTAAGGGCCTCTATTCCACATGGATGCGGGGGCGGGTCTGAGCATCAACAAGTGGCATCAGAGCAAGGGTTGCAGGGAGCCGGGTGACCGCGGTGCCAGCAACGGAGCACCAGCGTGGGTGCGAGTGCGTGAGCACTAGCCAAGCGCGAGCTGTGCTAGCTGGCGAGCAGGTGAAGTGGTCTGGGACTCACTACAGAACTGTATGGCCACCGCAGGGATGAGGAGAGCTGTGTGGGCATTGTGCGAGACACACTGTGCCAGCAACTGGAGTGGAAATGAGGCCTCGGGGGTTTGTACATCCAGCTGCCAGCAACAGGGAGACTGGGATACAGGGGTAGTTACATGGACAGAGTGAGTGCCTGGGCCCAGCTGCTGCAGGGATCCCCACTAGAATTTTATTTCCATTACTGAAATATATATTATTTGATGTTATAAAGATATAAAAAGTTTATACATTTTTTAATCCAATACTGGAAAAAAACCCTTTTATGTATATATTATTCTATTTATATATATTCCAATAACGGACTTCCCTGTGATCTGCCAGAACTGGGCACAGGATGAGGCCACTGGTGCTGTTCCTCTGAACATCGACTGCCTCTGTCTGTGCTGATCTGTGTGGCCACCTGCATATATACACATGCACATACTGTATGTGTGTGTTGTGTGTGCCAGACAGGGAATGCACTCTCAGCCTCACTACTGGAGGCACAGAGCTGTGGCACCCTTACTACTGTATTTGGCTCCCTCTAGCATTTAATTTCTCTGAAGCCTGCCTTACTGTTTCTCCTCATACCAAAGAATCCTTAAATCTTCAAGTAATCCCACTGAGTAAGTTGCTAAAAGCATTCTAATAACATCACACAGGACATATTTCTGTGCGAGGATGGGCAGCGATCTACTTAAAATCTAGATACTCCAAACCTCAGAATTTTCCTCTAACATTTTTCTGTCTTTTGTTATCACAGCCTTCCTTCCACCAGTCTGAGGGGAAAGAAGGTAGTGGTAGATTTAAATTTGCCTCAGAAATAAAATATCTATCCAGATCACAGCCATACTAATGGTTTTAGGAAGTAATCCTCTATTTCCAGCATTCCTCATGCAAGTCCTTCTTTTCTTTTACTTAACAGTACTGTATAAACCTGGTGGTAGACAGCAAGGGACGCATGAAGGCAGGCTCTGAGGCAGCAGAAGCTCCTCCAGGGTTGGGGCAGAGGGTGTCTGTGCCACTCTGCCCATTGCTCCTGATCTGTAGGCAGACCCAGGTTCCTTCCACAACAGATTTGGGTGAGTTTCTCTTCAGAACTCCAGTCTAGAGTTCATAAGCCACAGTGTTTTCACAGGCACGCTCCCCACGACCACACCAGCCCTCTCAGCAAGAATGTAGCCATGCAGTGCCTGCCTTCAGCCTCCCGACACAAGAGAAAAGAGGCAAGGCATCCCGAGAAGCCTGACATACTACAGCTGCCGAGGCAGGCTGCGGTCTCTCGCAGTAGTGGCAGATGACAGCTCACTTATTTGAACGCAGACAAAGAGAAGCCTGCCATGGAGCAGTCCCTGCAGGACTGGAGGGAGGAAACAGCTGTCAACTGTTTCTTGGATTACAGGGATAAGCATATTTCCAGAGACAGCTTTAGGCGATGTAACTCTAAAATCCTGAATACAATTCAAGGTATTCTTGTACCAGGAAAGGGGTTGAACTAGAAGGCTTTTATAGTTGAAAGCTTAAATCTTCTCTGAAACAAGAAATGCATCTTCTGGCATTATTACAGAACTCGGTAAGAGCCAAAATAAACAATAGCATCACATTTTGAGACAGAATACAGAGGATGCTGGAGGTTTATTGAGTTTTGCTTTATCTGGGAAAGAAACCGGAAGACTCCGCCTGCCTTTGTTAAGCCCCTGAATTGATGCCTTAATACAAATTTCAGCCTCATTGAGCAGGGTACAAATTAACTACCCAAAGGGAACGATACGAGAAAAAGAGGAAGAATGAAGCAGCCCCACAGAGATGAAGACTAAGCCCAGAGGAGCGAATAACTTTCTTGAAGTACTAGTTTTCTCATTCTGGTACTGTGAATGATCCTGCTACAGAGGAAATGTAGAAGTGTTTTACAGAACAAAAGAGGATGTAGCTTAATTTTCTCAGCAAGTAATTCAACCCTGTGGATAAGAAAATAGCAACAGAATTGCTCAAAACTGGCAAGTTGTGTGTGGAAACAGTGCATGGTAGAAAACAAGTGGGATGCAGAAAAATCAAGCATTATATAATTTATGGAAGGATTCTTATGTTTTGTTTCTAGCTGTCTAAGTGGGAATGGTGTGACTCTAACCCTGGGGGAAGGAGCACAGGCCATCAACACAATCAAGAAGGAAGAAGTAAGATCAGCCAGTGAGTCATAGCCACTATGCAAACTTTGCCGTACATCTGTGCTTTCCCATGCTGCTCTGAACCCTTGCCTCAGACTCTTGCAATGGACAGAATGACAAATATGAGTAGATCAAATCGTATTTTTCCATCCCGGCTTTCTTTTTCAACATGAAAAAGTACCCATCAGGGACTAGAGTTGGCACTTGCAGAGGAACCAAGCAGTGTCCCTGGTTCAGCTCACTCACTAACACTTCCAGGTCCTTTGAACCGGGCCCCCAGCCTGCAGAAACAAGCTTCTGTCTCCCCCAGGCTGTGCTGGAAATTCCAGGGGTAGGTGGGAATAAAGGACGCAAGTGGTCACTTTTAATACATCCCACCTGCTGTCTCAGCAGGCCAAGGCAAGAGCCCTGCCTGCTGCAGGAGGGAAGAGACTGCTGAACATCGCCCTGACCGAGAGCTCACCGCAGGCTGTCAGCCTGGCCAAAATTCAGCTCCTCAGGCGCCCAAACCAAAGGCTGCCAGTTACATGTTAACATCTGAAAACACATGAAATATTTTTATCTTCAAAAAATTAAGGCATGGAAAAGGGCTCAAATCCTGCTTGCTGACAGAGCAGAAAAGACTAGGTGTCTAACTCATTAGTCTCTAGCACTTTGGTTTCCCACAGTCAGCAACTGCTGTGTAGTATGCAATGGCTTTTTTCCCACCTTCCTCACCACAACTGGCCTGCGGTCAGCCCTCTCTTTGGCTGGCATGAACTAGGGATAAAGGTGAAGTACAGGGCATAGACGGCTTCCTTCTCTTCTCCTATGGACGTACAAGTAGCTCCGTGGACTCATGACAGCTCCATAGCTGGGACATACGGAGCAGCCTAGCTGTCAAGTCCTACCTCCAAAGGGATGTAGCATCCTGCCACAGTCCCTCTCTGTGTCTACATCAGCTTCTTGCTGCTCTCAGTACAAGAAGGTGAGTGCATACCACCATCCTGACCCCACAGAGCCTGGGCTGGGCTGGATGTTTTTTCAAAGGAGATGAAATGCCAGTACTCTTGCAACTGGACAGTCTGAGCCCAAAGTATGTGAGACTAGTGATTTATCCTGTGTCTAGGTAAGAAAGCTTACCTGGTTGGTCATAGGACGCCCATGCTAGGTTTTCTCCACATTTTCCATTAGCAGACTCGGAGCTGTGCTTGAGGACCCTCGTGGTGGCCAGTTCTACTGCATACCTAGAAAAGGAATCCACACATTGAGTCACGGACCACAGCCACAGGAAGCAGAGAGGAGGAAGAGGAGGGGATGCAAGCAAGGGATTTTGCTGGAAGAAGACAATTTAAGCCACGTTACTCAGCTGCAAAGCCATGGGTGCTTTAAGCTTACAGAGACCAAAGGAGTTAGGCAAAGGGAAGGCCTAGAGGCCATCTTCTTTGTCGTTCACAAGCACCGGTGTCACTGCTGAGAAGGGCCTAAAAGAAATCAAAGGGCACATCTAACCCCACCATGTTCTGCCCAGCACCTGGACATCCACTGGCCATCCTCAGCTGCAGCTCCTGGGGAAAGAGAAGTGCCCGCAGCCATTGCTACAGGTGTCACCTCCTGACACTGCTAGGCCCCTCGTAGAAATAACTGAAATGTTCTCCGTGAGATGGAGAAAAGTGGGGATTCAGTCAAAGCAAGTGTGAAAACCCCTACGTTTACAAACAAAAAAACCAGTCAAATGCAAAACAAGCGCAATGTGCCAGGCAACAGTACCGAGGAGAAGAGGACCACACGGAGAACCTGACACAACAACTGTGCATACTGACACAGGGATACACAGCAATGTTTCTACAGAAGTTGACATGTGTGAGACTGTGGGATGTATTCCATTGTCTCATGAAAATAGGGTTAAGAAGAAAATCACGTGTAAAACACTTATTCTTTTTATTCGACATTGAAAAGGCTTCAGTACAGACAGTGAAATTGGAAAGACTGTTGTTTCTCATGGCACAAGAAATAGGAGGCAACGCACAAAATCATCAGGTCACAGATTTAAGTGTCAAGTAAGACAAAGCACATTTTCCACACTGTGCAGCAGAAGTCATTGCCAGAGGACGATGCAGGCACCAAGGCACATGTGGGTTTGACAAGGAGCTAGACAAATTTACTCTGCGTGTGTGTGTGCAATCTTCATGAGTTATTAAACAACAGTTACAAAAAAATGAGGATACAACCTACTGCTTAGGAAAACTATAATTTCCAGGAGAAGATAATGGGGGAAGGATCACCACATTTGTTTTGTCCTGCTATTCCTCCCTTAATCATGAATTACTGGCATCTGCCAGAGACAGGAAATTTGTCCAGCTGAACATTTTGGCCCAAGCTAGTACTTCAGTCATTAGGTTTCCTTGTGTCCTAATCCTCCCACCAAAACAAAACAAGAAGCATTTAGCTACCTCCATTAATTTAGAAATACTGAAAATTTGCCAGTGGTCAGCCTGCTGGATCCTGAACTAGAGGATCTCCAGATGCTCCTTATAGATGCCCTGTATCACTACAGTCCTGTAATTTTTCTCTTCAAGCATTCCCACATCCCAAGCAAGAGGCAAGACTGGAACAAAGTACACACTGCACACAAAGTTGCCAAGGGTTTGAGACAAAGGGTGATTAATTCACTCTAGCTCAGGCAGTTGAAAGCATGAGATTTGCATCTGAGATCATCACCCTGTGCTTCATTACAGTCAGAGATAAACAGACACCTGCTGAGGGTGACTCATCTCATGCTAAAGCCGGGATCCAACAGTCAGTTCATCTAACCTGTCACAATTACTGGAACTGAAAATAGTAGGAAACAGGGCATTTTCAACACAGATAGAGAAGCCCAGAAAAGTACCCAGAGATACACCAAATCTATACCAACAAAGATACCAGAGATATCTAAAGAAAAGGTGAAGATCTTCTTTGAATATAAAATTAAGCAAAATCTAAATTGACAAATATGAGGTTTCTTACATTTCATGTCTTTTATTCAGATCAAGCCACTTCTGGTTCTTGCTATCAACCACTTTCACCAGTCTCTGAACATGTATCTTTAACTTACAAGTTACAGACCATAACCAGACAAAGGTTTCCTATTGTTATTCATCACAGTGGGGAAAACCAGCTGAGACCAGAGACAGACTGCGAGGAATTCCAGAAGGATCTAAAAATAACCAGCAAGGGCAACAGCACACTTAAAGATAAACGTGGGGCAATGCATATTTGACAGAATAATCTGAACTATTCATACAAGCTGACTTGTTCAAACCAACTGTAGCACTCTGGTGACACAACAAGTGTTATTGACAAGTCAATGACATTTCTTCCTCGCAGTGAGGCACCATGAAAAACAGAAACAAAACAACCCTTTGAAGAACAGAAGGAAAACCCCAGCAGATTACAAAAGTATGTGGATGACTCACTGGCATTCCATCTCTTAGAAATACTGTATCTTGTTATCATGGTGTCTCAAGAAAAAAAAACCATGACAAAATAAAGACAGAATCAGATTTGGCTTGCCCTCAGAGGGCATGTCCACATGCCGTGTACATGGTGGGTTGCAGAGCACAACGCCTGGTGAAGACCTCTGGTCTCGAAGCACAGGAGCTGGTCCATCTGTGTGACACAGCAGCACCATGCTGGGACGACAGTAAATCAGGTTCTGGAAAGGCTATAGCCACGCTGGCTCCCAGCCAGCCAGCACAGAGGTCTGCACGGTTGAGGGAGAACGCCTAACAGGAGATGAGATCTCATGTCTGCAGGGATCAAACTGACCACTGTGTAGCTATAATGGAAAGACATTTGTTTGCTGAGTAGTTCAATCAGCATTTACACCTTCAGGTATCTATCTCCTCTGCACTGTGAGGATCAGCCTGGAAAAAAACCTGAAGACGTTCAAACCTGCTTTGAAAAAGGTTACTGTAAAGGGAAAGGAAATAACCTGGTTGTCCTGTCTACAGCAAAGAGGACAAGCAGTAGTGGACTCAAATTTCTGTAAGGAAGACTTCAGTCAGACAGCAGGAAGATGTCAGACTGTACGTTAGACTGACAGCAAGTTGTGCAGCCTTCAGCACTGCAGAAGAGGCAAGACGTGTCCCTCCTGACAGACTAGAGAACAACGCACACTGAATTGGCTCTTGGGGCAGGGAGATAGATAATTTCATCTTCAATTACTTCCTTTCAATTCTGTTGAGCAGTGGATATTCCCCTGCAGATGACACTCCGTCATCTGACAGCGGTGGCGGTGAAGCATGTTTTAGGCAACTACCCTCTGCAGAGGAGACATACCAGTGCAGGCAGATGCAGTCCACGCCTGGAAAAGGGTGCAACAAAAGCTTCTACAGCTGTGACCACAGAAGTGCCCATGTGACCAGCTGGTGCTATGTGATGGAGAAAGAAGGGATGGAAAGAGTTGGGAAGGGAGACAGAAAGAGTAGAGTCCCTCACTTTTCACCCAGTAAGTCTTCACTGAACATCAGCATGTCCAAAGGCAAATATGTTTGCAGTATGCACAGTCAAACCTAAGGGATAAAAATCTCATGAGAGAAAAGAAAGGACTGAACTCACTGTTGGGCTCCTCTGTTTAACTTCTTGCAGAGTTTTAGCGGGGGGACTCCGTGTTTCTTCCTGTAGTCGTTGTGTGCTTTCAAGACTTCTTCAGCAAATTGCTTGGAAGCTGAAATCACATCAAAAAAATGGGAAAGGTCTGTCAAATACAGAAGTCAGTGAAGACAGAAAAAGCACAGCCTGTAGCTAAGATGCTGATGCAGGCTGGACTGACGAACAGAAGCACACAACCCTCATTACCTGGGAGTAGGGTGAAATGAACCATTAATGCCTTCCATCCAGAAGCAAACTCTAAGAGACAATCCCAATGGGATGGTACAGGCCCACTAAAGGCTAAAGAAAAATATGAACCTTATTCCTTTCCTCAACAGTAAGGTGATTTACGGTTAGTTTTACTGACTTTCTTTTTCAGATCTCAGCGCACTGCAGCACCACGGCAAAGTCTCAGAGTAAGCGACAAATAGGTCCTTTGAGGAGAAGCACTAAAATGCAAATTATTGTCACTGTATGCAAGAATTTTCTGTATTAGTCAAGACACCACCTAAAGAAAATGAAGATACTGTTTAGAACTATGCAAGTGCTTTGAAACATGCACCATTCTTTTCATTCACTATATAGTACTAATTCATAGAAATCTCAAAATGCACCTTTATTTGGCTCAAGACAAGTAATTGTTCACAATTATCAAGGGTTAAGGAAAGAAATAATTGCTGGAGATGATTTTGTCCCCTCTGCTAGAGTGTATTCAGCAAATATCTGAATTCCAAAGTCACTGCAAAGCTTTAAAAGAGCTCATGTCTGTAGCTTGGCAAACTTGGGACTTTCAGCAGTGCAAGGCAGAGGACAAGAAACAAGTCACAGTGCAATTCACTTTGACAGAAATTTCATGTGTTACCTCCTTTTATGACTTTGCTGATTTTTCCCAAGATTCGGAGGGAAAAAAAAAATCTCTGTCATTGGTCATCTTGTGGAATTTGCTGCTTTAAGAGAAATTTGGAACCTGAAGCAGGGTATTGGGACAGTAAGAGAAGTATGGATAGCATCTTCAAAACAGAAAGACAGTTTTCACTTTCGCTATATTGCTGAAGCTTCTGAACAGACTAAGACATCTTTGAGTATTTACTCCACTTCTACTGTGACACAGGTTTCTACATTTATTAATCATACCTTAGCTTCATTTCTGAATATCTTAATTAGCATGACTACCATCATTTTCCCTGTAAGACACTTTTGAAGCCCAAATAGCCCTCATGACTAGAAAGTGTTTCCTGTTATTAACCTTAGATTTCTCAACTTCCTCTCACTACTCGATCCTAACAACTACAGTCAGTCATTCTCTCCTTATGAGCGCGTACACTATTCTGCTGTTTGTAGTGATGCATTTTCTTCCAGTAGAACTGTCAGTTTGCACATACTGCTCTCACAACATTTTCCTAAGGTGATTACTCAACTCACGCTCAGGCTTTAAGCTCAGCTCTTCTCTGAGTTCTCTCCAGTTTCCTCAACAGCGTTAGGGTAATACGGCAGCCTAAGATAATCTCAATATCCAGTGCACACAGAAAGCTATTACTGTTCCATGCAATACCTTAAATCTTTTGAACAGTCTGAAGTTGGGTTGACCTTTTCCAGACCAAAGTGTCATTGTGGACATGTATCTAATATGTTCTCCATCAACGTGCTTGCAGGCTAGGATTTTTGGTATAAAACTGTTGGCGTAGGACTGCAACAGGAACCCTGTTGAGATGAGATCTGCCCCCCACCTTCCAGCTCTTAGGTTTTCCTTCAATTTTGTATGTCACAAGTTGCATATCGTTAAACAAAACAGGAACCTCCAGTCTGGTGTTCAAGCACCCACCCACCCACCCTTTTGCTAAAAGCCTGTCCCGTCACTCTTACTACCATTGCTCCAAGCCCGCTGACTTTATCAGGCCAGAGTCCTAAATCTGTCTTATGCTGCATCACGCAGGGTCGTGGCCTATCTCTAAGGCATCTATCATAGGTTACTGAGGAAAGCAAGTTTGCTTAATTTCACCCATGCAGGAGTCTGTGCTGCCAGCAGGGAAATTTTAAGACAGCCTGCAGGTTGAAAAGAAGCTGAAACACACAGCTTTGGAAGTTGCATCACATACTCCAGGCTGCATTTTTCTGCACAAGACCATCTTAAAGTTTGTGGCCGTTATCAACTAGATGTAGTATCTTATCCGCTCAGCATTAAATGGTAGATAAACGATCTGACCTTCAAGTGTGAAATTTTCTAGTTAAATTATTTTCTCTCAGTGATAATAACAAATTCAAATTGTAAAAAAAAAAAAAGTTGACTGGAATAAATACAGGCTTTGTCAATTGTCAGTCCATTAATTAACCAAAGTATTGCATAATTCAGCTCTGTACTAACATTTTGACTTACAAAGACAAACAAGACACGGGCAAACCTGAGTTTCTTCTAGCCACGGCAGACACAGCTCTGCTGTCCCTAGAGAACCTCCATCCTCCCCTTCCCTCAAAGGTGGCTGCTATACTTATCTACCGTGACTCAAGCCCACGTGCTAACCGCCTCCCTCTCTGCACAGCTTCTCCCGTGCATGCTGATGTGTGGAGAGGAACACCCAACTGCCAAATGTATTTCACATTTGTTTTGGAAGACATGCTAAGTTTTTCCATTTTACCAATGTTCCATATGCTGAGACGCCAAACATTAAAAGTAAGAGTTAACAGGAGTTTTCAGGCTCCCACCCAAATGGGAACAGCTTCCCAAACAGCTTTGGAGACGTACTTTTTCCCTTCCTGTAGGCTGCTTAAGCTGCTAGAAAAAAATTATATCCTACTGCCAGAAAGTTAGGTTTGGTCATGAATAATTACACAGCTTAATAAGTAAAATAACTGAAGGTATTAGATACAGTTGCTTGCTTCTCATTATTCACTTATTTACCTCTGTGTTGGATTGTTCTGGAACATCGGCTAAGATAATGACAGCACGTGACAACGAACTTCCAGGCTATGATGTGGTACAGATCACGCCTTACAGTTATGCTTTTGGACTTTCAGATTCATTGATCAACTTCGACTGACCATGGAAAAGTAAGCAGAGACATCTAGGTTGCCTCTTCCCATCAGGTTTGTTTTTCTGCGTATTCTATTTCTCTGTTCTCTTCCTGTCTCTAAACGGTGCCAATCTACTCAGTCTTTCCCAGGTGAAGAGCTCTTCATGCCTGAATCCCTCCTGCCTCTTCTCTGAACTCTTTCTTCTCTGTTCTTCCCTTAGTTTGGACATCAAAACAGAAGAGAGTTACCTGAACAGGTCTTCCACAACACTACCTGCTCTGCATCACCTTTGGAGCTGTAAACTGGATCTACTCCACTGGTCTAGCAGAGCTGCAAGACGATGTGAGGAAAGAGTAACAGTAAAATATTCCACAAAACACCAACATCTCTCTACCCGATACCTACACAAGAGAAATGCTGCAGGTAGCCCTTACGACAGCACTCAGGATGCACAACATTATATCAGGCATACACCTGACTAGCAAAAAAGACCCCAGTGATTCAAGAAAGAGCACACTATCACCTTCCAGAAACATCACTGTCTTCTCAGTGCTCTCTGTCCTACTGTTTATGGACTAATCTTTGTTGGCAATTTTGTACTTTCCACACATACTGAGTTTTTCTATTCAGCCTTCAGATCACTAACATATAATGCAATCAACAAGAGAGAGCAGGGATTGTTTAGCCTAGAGAAGAGAAAGCTCCCTGGAGACCTTCTTGTGGCCTTTCAATACTTCAAGGGGGCTTGTGAGAAAGATGGAGAAAGACATTTTAGCAGGGCCTGTTGTGACAGGACGAGGGGTAATCGTTTTAAACTGAAAGAAGGTAGATTCAGACTACATATAAGGAAGAAACTCTTTGCCATGAGGGTGGTGAAGCACTGGAACAGGTTGCCCTGAGATGTTGTGGATGCCCTCTCCCTGGAAACATTCAAGGTCCTTTCCAACCCAAACTATTCTATGATTCCATGAAATGGACCTCATCCTACACAAAGGCATAGCATTATGTCTCAATCCCTCTTTGAACCATGACACACACCTCAACCTTTCACCCAATGTGTGCGTTACAGGTAAATGAAGATAATGACCCCACCTTCCCATTCTGCCTCAAAATAAATAATTAGAAATGTGCTCATATAATTGCTAGAGCAACATATCTAAAGAAAGCTGCAAAATACACTTCCAAGGACCCACCCTTTTGGAAAGAGGTAAACACAAAAACCTGATACCAACAGCCTTGGCAATGGGAGTCCTATTACCCAGGACACTGCATGTTACTCACACTCTCTTTCCTGCCCAGAAGCCAGGCGCCAGAATACACGGAGAGGACACAAATGCAAAGTGGAAAGAAAACCCATAACAAGGTAACCGGAACACTGAATATAGCTCTGCTTTAATACTGAAATCCCTTCAGTCTCCCTTGACTCTGCAGAACTGCTCTACCCTACGCTGATAGCAGAAATGGGGTGTAGAATAAGAACGCAGTTTTTAATATGTCCAACGGGTTTGTGACAAAAATTCAATGGAGGCTTTAGGGAACTGTAAAGAAATTATATCAAGAAGTTCTTTGCTACTATCCCAGGTAACTGAAGACAGCTCTATTTTGACAAACTTCTCGAAGTATATTAACAAGAGTAGAACCAAACAAAATTCTAGAGTAAAAGACATCCCAGATTCTAATGACCACATTTTTCACGTAGACTTTTCTAAGAGACCTGACATATTTATTATTAATAATCTTTATCCTCACTTGAAATGTAATTCCCTGGAAACTAGCCCTATCTGAATCTTTCACACTCTGAGAATAATATTCCTTCAATGGAGAAGTGATGCATATTTAACTGATAAGAGAAATGTTAAGAGGACGGTTACGCCTCTACTGCCTTTTGACTCAGCACTTTGGTTTGAAGTCATGGATACTCCAGGGTAGTCCTATACTGGCAGGCCTCCACAGGGCCACAGGGAGTGAATATTCCATGTTTCTTTCTCTATGTGTTTGACTGCATTTCCTTGCTCTTCATTTGTGCATTTCCTTGCTCTTCATTTGGGACAGTAATGTCTTTAAAGACTGGCCCTTCATGCTATTCCTAAGTACGTCATTTGGGAGCATGGCCCTGACATGCCAATTCCTTAATCACTTCCAGCCATAAAATCTGACGTCCTTCAGTGCTGAACTCCCCTCTTCTCTAACAAAACTGGCTGACTGCTTGGAAACATGCAGAAGAAATGAAATCATGCCTACATCCTGTAGGGAAGGAAAGATAAAATGATACTATATTCAGAAAGCTTTATATCCTGGGTGCCGTTTCTTTGTCGTCTTTTACACCTTCGAACCAAGAATTCAATAAACGGGCAACATCTCCATCCCATACACTGGGAATTTATGGGAGATATCATAAGTATTGGTACACTATTTACCTTGCAACATGAATTATCCTATGACCCTATTAAAAGTTAGAAGAGAAGGATTGCTTATGGGAATGAAAGGAGTCGGGGGTTATAATTAGACATGACTTTGACTGGGACTAGTTTCCTGGAATGCTTTTGTGTTTTTCAGGCTGCTCAGAGTAGCTTTCCCTTCAGCTCAGGAGATCCCTCTTCAAGGGAGGAGATTCTCCGATGGCTTTCAGCATTCAGTTTTGCCTGAACTTTTCTTACACACCTGCTTATCTCTGGGGTGAGCTCAGGATAACAGTAACATGTCTGAATTAATGGAATCCGATGGGCAAAGTCCCCACTCATTTTATTACCTGGGTTTCCTCTACAGCAATCTGGCAACTAAATAACCTTGCATTGCCTGTGCCATATGACGTAGCACACTGTTTTCCCCCATACCCAATCTGAGGCATATTGTCTGGGAATATGAAGCCACCGGTGTACTAATGTTTCAATGACATTAGTCATGTCACTGTCTGATTGCAGTACCTATTCTTGCTATAACAGACAGTGCTGATTACTTCCTCACTTAAGGCCTTTTATTAACTGTTAGGCAATTGACTGCCCTGATTGAAAAGGAACACCTGGTAAACTGGAAACTGCACAGCTCCGAGAGGCACCAGAGCCTTCTGTGAGACAAGCATTTTAAAAAAAAGAAAAGCAACACTAATCAGCAGTCTTGAGCACTGACAAAACCACCTTCTCACTTTCACCAGAGGCAAGGGGCAGGGGAAGTTCTCTTCTTGCCCCCTCTCACCTCCAAACAACCAGGCCAACAAGCCTGTCAGCAAGTAGTCGTTACCATGGAGTGGTCATCTTGCATAAGGTTGGAACTGACCGCTCATCATATCTGGAGAACTTAGCGTTGGGTTTGCATGAAAGACAATAATCCCAAGTATTATTTTTATTACTGTTCTGTCATGGGGGACAACTGAATATTGTAACCATGCCACACACCCACACAGACAACCCTAGGAGACAGTTAATGTGGAAGCTGCTAACCCTTTTAAAAAGGCTAAGGAGACCCTCTCATTAGTAAGGCCTTGTATTCTTAAATCTAATTGCCACACAATTTCTAGGGTCCATACACTTCAATTACAAAGCCTCACGTGACCTGTTAGAACTGACCACAGCATGGAGGAGACAAAAGTGAAGCAATCGTCTCCATTTCTTCTCTTCCTCCCTCCCCAGTGTCACAGCTGCTTAGAATTTCTAATTACAGTAATCTATGAAGAAAACAGGGTGCAATTGTATTCACTAATGAGTAATACCAGAAATGGGATCTTCCCTACTACCAAATCTGAGATTCAGCCGTTAGGCTGTGATTCCACTTGATAACAACGTCTGCATGATACTATACTCTTCAGCAACTAAAAGCTTTACTAAGCCCCTTGTAAGTCATTCACATCTCTAACTTGAATAATTTTTGCTGGTCACTTATTCATATTTTGGATGCTGCATATTCTTGTGCTCTGAGGCTGCGCAACAACAGAGAGAACCTTGTTGGTACTCAGTGCCAAGTTCACTTTACACAGCACTGTTAGCTGTCTGGTGCCAAAGTCTTTGCAAAAAGTGAAGAATTTTGCAAAGAAGAACTGAAGAAAGGTAGAAGTACCCCATGTCTCCTGGGATATGCTCTTAGATTTTATACCTCTACCATTTATGTTCTGCTATGGCTTGGGGTAGCCACACCTGAACTTGCTTTCATCTCCTTAGCTCCAATACTCTCCCACCTTGCTTTTCTGCCAAGGACATCCAAGCTAGGTGGGGCAATGCTCAAAGTATGTTTATTTATGCAACTCCCTGAGGCATGGAAATATGGCCATGCACATTTCTTGTGATCACTGGTGTGTAAACTCGCCTATCCAATCGGCAGGGAGAAACAGGAAGCTTTGTTTACCTATATTTACTATCAATTATGTTATCTCACTCTCAACCCCTGCTCAACAGGCTAAACCCCAGGTGAAAATCTTGAAAAACATGGTCTTTATTTCATAGAATCATAGAATGGTTTGGGTTGGAAGGGACCTTGAAAGGTTGTCTGTCCAGCCCCCTCTGCAGCCAGCAGGGACATCTTCAATGAGATCAGGTTGCTCAGAGCCCGGTCCAGGGATGGGACATCTACCACCGCTCTGGGCAACCTGTTCCAGTGCCCTACCACCCTCGTAGTAAAAAAGGTCTTCCTTCTATCTAGTCTGAATATATTTATTTAAAGGATCAAATAGGCATGTTGCCCCTACATGAGCCCCTGGAAGGTAATATTCCACCTAAGCCCCAAGATCTTTTAACCTCTTGATTTCAACGTTCCTTCTGCAGCTCCTGTTGCTTAAGCACTGTCCCACCGCTTGGGAGACATAATAAAAAGAGAGACTGCAATATATAGTGACCCTATGCTCAAGGACTGCGGTTCCAAAAGGAAGCCCTTTGCATCTCTCCAGAAAGCCAGTGCCATGCCTACAACACTGTGTCATGGACATCCCCTCCTGTGACCTGCCACAGAGGAAGTTTAGGAGAATATACTCCTCATGGTCATGAGTCCTCATGCAGTGGAGCTGTAGAGCTATAGGAGCTATCAAAGTTGGAACATCAGGAAACACTTTTCCATTGTTAGGGTGACAGGGCAGTGGCACAGGTTGCCCAGAAAGGCTGTGGAATCTCCACCCTTGGAGATACTCAAAAGCAATCTGGATATGGCCCCGGACAACCAGCTCTAGGTTGCCCTGCTTGAGGAGGGGAGTTGGACCTCCAGATGGTCCAGATTTTCAGAGGTCCCTTCCCACCTCAACCCTTCTGTGATTCTACACTGAGAGGTCTGTTTTAGTACTGGGTCTTCATAAGGGAAAATTCAAGAACAGGCTATACCCTGGCACAGTTCACCCTAAATCGCTTTCTGAGGATCACTTACTATGTGTCCAACACATGCCAATGGCCTGCAGAATTTACAAGTGGGACAAACAAACACATCGGGTATAATTAAGCACAATAATTCCTTATCATCTGCATATCACAAACTATCATCAGAGCTATCTCAAGGAAAACAGTCCCCCTGCCCTCCAGATTTCTGTTTACACCTACAGCTGAGACCAGGCAAAGCCCATATGGTTTCTGTTCAAAGCCGAGATTCACTCTGGTAACTCAGTTTGGTCAATTTTAAATGGTAGTCAATAACATTTGTGGTGGCCTTAAGCAGGCCTGTATTGCCTTCCTCCACAACACCCCAGACTCACCCCACCTCATCCCCTCTGCACCCAGCCCAGCCCTGGCAGAGCTGCTGTTCAGATCTTCAAAGGCTGGGCAGAACTCACATCTGCCTGTGAAGACATAACAGAGATAGGCTCCAGCTAATCTCTTGGGGAACAGCACGGCCTCTACCAAAACAGTGATCTGAAATGGCCTCTGGCCTGTTGAGATATGTAATACACAACAAAGCAGTTAGTCAAGACTCATTTTCTCATACTTTTTGTTCCAGCACATAGATCAGCAACTGAAGCAAATTTAAACCCAGGCAAGATAGACAGTACCAACTGTACTGATGGAAAACTAAAGGTTTGAACGTTTCCAGTAATAAAAGCTTTTTTCATGCCTCTTTTTTTTATGAGAAAGATCTTTTTAAAGAAAGATTCAGGAAGGAGAGCTGATGGTTTTTGATGTGCAACATGGGAAATCTTGGTAGGTGTTTTTGTTACTACAGACTATCACATTCCACCTTATTCTTTTCGAGCCCTTGATACTTGTTTTGGCACTTATCTGCCTTGAGCACGAGGAGCGAAGGCTACTAATCTAAAAGCCAACAGGAGTAATCCCTGTTGCACAGGGTGCCTGCTGCAGTCCCCTGCTCTCTGCCACCAAAACCCTGATGGTTCAACAGACAGGTAAAAACTGTTTGCCAAAGCCTTGATGCCTTCCTAGCAGATTTGTCTTGATTTGCCACTTACTGACCCAAGTAATCAGTGTCTTCTACAGGCAAAAACTGGAGAAGTGTGGGGATTTTAATTGAATTAACTTGATTTGTGAAAAGCCCTTTCCCCACCACCGCTCCAGCTAGGTTCTGGCATAAGGGGAAACAGCCAGTAACTCGTACAGACGACAAGTTCTGCAGATGCCCCACTGTCACCAAACACGAGCCCTCAGTTGAGAGCAGCTTAGGCTAATTCATTTCCTCTATCCCCACCAGTCCTGTAAAACCAGCCAGCACCAAACGCCGTGACATTTTGGCAGCTTGTGAGTATCACACTCCTCAGAAAGCAAACAGGTCGCTGCTCTAGCGTGCCTGTACTTTTGATATGGCCTGCTACGGCTGTCTCCTACCGGGATGCTGACGGACAAGCCAGCACTTCAGACCAGCGGAAGATGTAGCTCGCTCCGCAATAAACATGCCAGTCCTTTTCACTGTGCTCTGAAAGGGCAGCTTAAGAGTTAAAAACCAGCTCTTGCTTCTAAGGAAGATTAAAACCAGCATGGAAAACTGCACCGTGTCTGCTTCCTGTTTCTCTTTGTCAAAACCCCTTCTTGGCCCTCGCTTTTGTACTGACTCAACAAGCAGCACAGTGGGTAACTCCCAGCCCTTTCTGCGGAGTCCCACCCACATCTGCAGAATGGAAAGAAAAGAAAAGACAGACTGTAAAGAGATAGCCAGCGTTTACTGAGCCTCTCCTTGTCTTTGATAGCGTCTGCACCCACTAGCCAGAAGCCACAAGGCGATTCCCCAGCCGGCACCTCCGCCTGGTTTTCGGGGAGCGAGTGGGGCGATGTGCCTTCCCCCACCAGGCCAGGCCCGAGGGGAAGCGGAAGAAATGAGACTTTTCGCAGCCTTTTTCTGCCGCCACCCCGGCCCTTTCGGAGCCTCCCGCCAGGCAGCAGAAGCCCCCGCACTCCGGAAGGGAGGAGAGGAGCCGGCAGCCAGCTGCTTCCCCGAGCATCCCCCTCAGCTGCTCGCATGGAGAGCCGCTCTGGGGCGAGGGCTGCCCGAGGGACCCTGGCCTCCGACCCCGCACAGCTGCGAGGGGCTCAGGGCCCCACCGACATGGCCCTCAGCTACAGGGAGCAGCCAGCTCACCATTGCCTCATTTCCTGCAGAAAATACCTACCCCAGTCGTTTCGGCTCGGGCTCTCCGGGATCTGCGGGGAGGGAAGCCAGCACCACGGGCTAATCCAAATGCTGTCCGAAAACAGAAGACCAGGAGGAGGGCAGAGAGAGTCCCCCTGTTTGGCTTAGGTATTTGCAGGAGCTATGGCCATGGGAGGTGTTTTTCTCAACTTGATGAGGGTGTTTCAGTATGAATTTGGCTTTAGCAGCCTGCAGCTTCCAAGGAAGAAAGCTGAGTCAGAGGTACCGGTCGCTTCCAACACTGAGCTCTGTTCCGTGAGGCAAAACCAATGCTAAGTCTCTAGATGCGATACTTGCAAAGAACACTGCTTGAAATATAATCCAACAGCTAGTAACAGCACATTGTTGGGGAGCTTTTATCAAAGACTTTCAACAGCAGGATTTCGTTGCCTGGGCACACACAGACCTCGAGACAGATTTACTGTAGACCAAAGGTTAAAGAAACTGCTCTGAAGACATTTATTCTAAAATAGTGGCCCTGCTTTACATGAATTAGAGCATCCTTAAGTTTATGCCTTCAGGTAATCTCTGCCTTAATCTTTCTGACCCAGGAGAGGTGCAGAGACCTCTGCTTTGAGGTCAGACACATCCCAACCTGTTACATTTCCATGCATCCTAGCATAGAGAAACCTCCAGTGTCCTCAGGAGTACTACAGTAGGAACACCTTTACACAAAACACAGAGGAAGCGGTACGCTAAAATAGCTGCTCTCGCTCATTCAAAGGCAAACCACACTGAATGATCTCAGACAGGAATTTGAAGACTTCAGTGCACTGGAAAGGGCAGATGGGATTTACTCAATAAACCAATTGTCAGGCCAGAATCTCAGTTTTATGATTCATCTAAAAATACCACACGCAGCTCAAGGATAGTAACCTGGGCCCAGCTTACCACTGATTTGAAAAGCGTGACACAAGTGACAAAACATTTTTAAGATGTACTTAGATCTCAAGCTCTATTTGTATAACTACTTAGGGAGGCAAACATTACCCAAGCCTTGGCAGAACGAGTTTCTGGTTTGTCGCAGCTCCTAAGCGTGGAACAACCAACTAATGTGCAGTGATCAAGGTGCAGGAAATAACAAAGACAGTAATTGCCTTATGGCTGAATTAGCAGTTTGCAAACAAAGACTGTGCACATATTAAAACCAGAGGAGATTTGAATAATTTTGGGATCGGGAGGTACACAGTGGAGCATCTCTACTGCTTTTGCCCAATTAGCTTTGCTGACGTAACGTACAGCCACTAGACTTACCTGGTATTTGTACTTTTATGCTATTAGCAAGGAAGTGCTGAACTTGGTACTTCTGAGTGACTACAGTTATTTAAATTGTTGTAAGGTTATTTCCTAAATCCCAAACCACTTGAAAACCTATGCAGCTTCCAGGACATGGGGCCAAAACCGCCCACTGGCAGCTATACCGTGCTTTGCCTGGCCTCGGCATCACACCAGTCAGCCCTTTACAGTCACATTTGCGGACAGCTCTGATCACGTCTATGATGCTGACCTTTAAAAAAAAGAAAAAAACCTCAACACAACCACGCTGAGGCCCATTAAAGTGTTACCCGCACAGACATTTTCCTCAAGTTCCTCTGGAAGAGGCGTGTGCTTTTGAGTGAATCAAGTTCTAGGCTTTGCAGAGCGCGTCCTATATGTGCTGTTTACGCACAGGACAGACAGACAATATGCCGCCAGGCTCCAATTTGTCACAGAAATAATGTCCTAACCACGAGAACACAAATAAACCACCCAGTTTCACGGCCATTTCAGAAGATGGGCACAGATTTTTGCTCATGACTTTAACAGGACAAAGGTGGAGAAAGCCCTGGGCACAAGCTCCCTCTTCTTAAGGTCTCCGCTCCTCGGCAGCTTCGGAGGAGTCTCCGCCAGCCGAGACTTTCACAGCGGAGCACACAGCCAGGCAGTGGCAGCAGGGAAAGGACTGATAGCACAGCCAGCAGCAGGGAGAGGCTTCAGGAATATCTGCACAGCTGGGGAGAGGCGTAGGAGCCCAGCAAGGCTACACTCGGTAACCAAATCCGAAATCTAAACCCTTCCGGCAGGAAGGGAGGTTAACGGCGGCCCCCTCAAAGCATCCCGCTGCCTATCCGCAGGGCAGGTAAGTTTTGTCAGAGAGCTGGGCACAAGATGATGTTAAAGCTATAGGGCTTAGCATTATTTCATACAGCAAAGCTATTATCAGTTGCAAAATGTAAGCCGTATATAAAATACAACTACCCCTACATTGTGCAGGCTGGGGAAAGGGAAATCGTTTTTCTTGCTTTTTCAAGCTAACTCTGTGTCTGAGAGAAAGCTCCTCCCAGGCTGTGCCATGCACAAATGAAAGCGGCTTTCTCTGAGGAAAGCCACTAGCGCTTTAGCAACGCTTTCCGAGCCCAAAACCAGGCGCAGACACGGTAAGAATACGCAGCCAACTGCACGGAGGCATTTGCTCACCTGATTTTCCCATGATCGAGTGGTGGTTTGGGTTTGGTTTGATTGGGTTTTTTAAAATTTCACCTGATGCCTCTCCTCTCTTCACTGAGTTTCGCTGCTAAGTGCCGGGGAACGAAGCGGTTGTAATTTCAGCTCAACCTCTTCAGTCGCCTGCGACCGCTGACGGAGAAAACTCACAGCATGAACCCGTTACCGCCCCTTCTTCAGCACTGGAGTAAGCCTGCCCATGCCTTATAAGGCATAGGGACACCGCTTTTTTTTCTTGAAAAGATCCTGTTTAGGGTCAGGAGCTATTTATCCTCCACAGTAACCAAGCAGCTCCCAAACACCATATGGTTTCACATACCAATTTAGCTTAGTAATCGCGGCTGTCTTCTGCTAAGACAAGGCTGCGAGAAGAAATTCTGCTGACAAATAAATCTGCTGCCACAGCAGGCACAGCCCGTGAGGTTAATTCATACGGCTAAATACTCGTTAAAGTTTTACCCAGTTACTGTACGTACCGTTGAAACAGGCAAGCGATAAGACAGTTCGAAGTGTAGCTACGTTTTATGTCTAAAATAAATGACTTTCTGCACTGTTACGATGGAATCTGTAGAAGTTATTAGTAAAACGCAGCATGAGATTTTGCAGGTTAAACAGGAACCGTGCTGATGGTGTGTTTCTGTAAAAAGGGCTGGATGTGCGTGTGCCTCATTTTATTCGTGCGAGCACACCGTGCCAGTGTTATCTCCACGCCACGCCGAAACGCCTCAAGCTAACCTGGCAAATATTAACTGCTTCAACTATGGCGAAGGCGATGCTTTGATTTAACTTCAGAAGGGCTGCATCTCTCCAAGCAATAATGCTGTTAGGTGTTTCCAGCTTTCATCTTTTCGTCATCGCAAAAAATCATCTGAGGTTAGCGCGTCCCAATTTTCCGCAACACCTTTCAAGATTTCGACGTTCCGCTTGGGTTTGTGCCAAGTCTGCTGGCTCGGCAGGTTTTAATTATTCTTTATCTACCTCTGGAGGCTGAGCACGAAAAGAAAACTCAGAAATAAAGAGATGGGGTTTTTTTTCCTTTTTAAACAATATCAGCAGCAGGTGGGGAAGAGAACATCCCCTCACCAACACACTGCTCCTCCTGCAGCTGCTTCGCTGGCGAGGTGAAACACGGGCCGAGGAGGTGTCACTATCTAGCTGATGGGATCACCGAGAAGAGGGAGGGAGGTGTCTGATCACCACCCGGAGGAGGAAACCGCAGGGCATGAGATCACTCATCTTCCCCTCGCTGGCAGCGAGGCAGACAGCAGAGCTGGATGAGGTCAGAAAAGGTGCAGAAGGAAATCTCTTCCCACTCCCGCTGCTGTGAGAGTGGCGGCTGCTGGCGGAGAAGCAGGGTGAACAGCTGGAGCTGGTACTATCACAGCCATTTATCTGGAGGCAAAATCCACAGTTTTATTTGCTTGCAGGAGTGGACAAACCATGGGCCACTCTGTGAACCGTAGCCTCTAAAAATGCTCTGCAAAACTTGAAATACTGGGTGGTACTGTTCCTAGGGCACACATCAATGCTCAGCAACGCCCTGTGCCACCCTACGGCCGTGACAAGGAATAGAAGGAAATTGAAATTTGCATAGTTGGGTGTCTCTCATATTTGAAATGTTCATTTATATCCTCACAGTTGATTGCTCTATTTTATATTCTTTATGTTTTAGCTCTTTATAACGTTCAGCTGCATTATAAAGCAACATCCCCTCAGGACCTGGACTGCTACTAGTAGAACAGCATGAAGATTTTCACAACAACCTGTGCAATCCTAACTTGGAAAAGAGGGTTTCTCTGATCAGGCGAAAATCCAGTGTTACCTACAGGAAAAAAATGGTACTTCTTCTGATCAGAAAAGAAGGAAATCAAAATCACTGCTCAGGCATGAAATGTGAAAAGTCTCAGTACAAAGTAAATGCAATGACTCATCAGAGACTGGAAAGCAATGTAAGCTGAGATGATACACAAAAACAAAGAGGAAAGGAGGAGCAGGGCTTTTTTAGCATTTTTACATCGCCTGATGAAATTTCCACACTGGTGAATATTGCTGATCTTATCAGATGGAAATTTGGAGGAAATATGTACACTAATAATTAAGAATGTAATCAAGTCTCTGAAAATAATGAAAGTGAGTAAATATAAACCACTGCTGGGAAAATTTGCAAACTGTAAATCATTAATACCCTTTTATTAGTTTCAGGTAGTATCAAACATCTGAGTGGAAACAAATGGGATTTCCTATTTGCTTGACGATGGATCAAAGCACCTCCAAAAGCACGCTTGTTTAACTACTGAATGGTTCCTTTACACCAAGAAAATACCAGGAGACATCAGTATTATCCAATAGTGGGCAATGGAAACTATTTTACTGAAACAGAAATGCCCTGACACAATCAGATGCGAGTCCAGCGTTTTGCCTCCTACAGCAACACCTACTAAACATTTCTGGAAAAGATGCAAAAAAAAGGAAAGTACAATGTGGATTGACTCATTTTTAATTATTCCATCTTTATGCTAAAAGGAAAACAGAACAAAAACAGCTGGCTATAAAAAGTAACACTTAACTGCTAAAGATTGGTTTGGTGTAATAAATATTCTTTGTGGAAATAGGTTATAGAGCACATAAGAAGGAAAAATGCAATTTGAAAGGAAGTGCTTGATTTATAACAATCAGGGAGTTAGAGAGAATTCAACTGCAGTAGAGCTATTTTGTCTGCATCCTGAAAATCTGTTGCTAAAATTTTGGTGTGACATTCAGATGACAAAACTGATTCCTCCTTCTACCCTATCCTCCCTTTCTCCCACCAAAGCCAACCCATTTCACCCACATGCATCAACCCCTTTTCCCCTTCCCTTTACCTTGCTGTGACTGACCCTAATGCTCCCAGTCTCATAACCTCCTCCAGCACTACCATACGTAACCCACAACCTTCCGCTGCTTTACATTCCTGTCTCCTCTGGAAGCTTCCTGCACCCCTTCCCACCAGCAGCTTTTCTTCACTGTCCCCCAACCTGCCCTGTGCAACGTGCTGTCACATTGTGATCAGCCCCAGATAGCCACCGGCACCCCCACGGAGCCCCCTCGGGGCATGCGGACCCAGCGGTCAGGCCAGTGTGGCAGAACTGGCACTGTGAATTTCCAGGGCCAGCTGGGATTGTACTGCTGCCTGTTGTTTCACAAAGCTCCGTCTTCACAGCCATGTGCTGAGTAGCTTCCACCAGCCAGGCATACGTGGCTGAATCTGTAGAAACCCTGGACTAAACAGATGTCTTTATGACAGAGCAAGAAATGCCAGGCAGCCCCAGGTCACCCATTGTCTTCCCTGGGGCTGAGTACCCATCTCCCGCCGGCAAGAGAACCCCCACGAGCAGGGCTCCGCGCCAGCTCCGTGTCTGTTGCGAGGGCCCCAGTAACTTCATGGGTTTCAGCCTGCACATCCCTGCTCCAGCAGCAGTGCAAGAGATGAAGTTAACAGCTGGCCAGCTGCTGCCTATGCAGATCCCCAGCTGCTTGCAGGCAGGTTCAGACACATTTAAGAAGGCCTGAGACGAACCTTTTCACATGCGCACGCTGAGTCCAGTTGATGCAAATGTCTGTCATCGGTAACGCTTTGAATCGTCAGTTCATAACATCAATTGGTATGAATCAGGTGCAATTAGGTGCCCGCAAGTGACAAGGCTGCCATATGGAAGCCCTGCCGAGGAGGTGTGTATGCCTCCCAGCCTACTTTTAAACACAACACCAAGCAGTTTCTCCGCAAGTCAAACCACGCATACAAAAAATTTGTGAGCAAAACTAAATGTAACAAGCCTGTTCTCCCCAGAGACTCTTACCAGGTGACCCTAAGGACCAACCACATTCACATGAATATGAATGGATCATACATAACATCATAGATGGTGACAAGACCCATCAGTGAATAATAAAATGATGCACCAGATTACCAATGCAACTCGAAAACTGCCTATTGGGGTAAAAGGAAAATGGGGCAAAAATGATGGAAGAATATTCCTCCTGTTCTGGTTTTGCCAGGCGTTGCCTAAGGGACCCAAACTGGTATTGCCATTTCACCCAAATTACACGAAGTAATCCAGGCTGCAGAGTAGGTCAAAAAAATTCAACTTTAACACAGTGGAAAATGCTAATTTTTCTTGCAAGAGGAGATATCCGTAACTCTCAGATTCTGAAAAGAACTGATCTGAAAAGTGCAAGAGTACAAAAGCAAGGCTATTCCTCTTTTCTCAGCACTGTGCTGTTATCGGGCAGCCACGTCCACAAAACCCTCACACAGAAAATGGGAGACTGCAGAGTAGTCACCGACTCCTTCCTACACATTGCAAGATAAAAGCAGCATGTGACTAATCACCAACAACAGCCTTCGGGTCTGGATTCAAAGCAGAGCTTTTGGGGACAAAATGTGGGAATGCTGTTGTCCAAAGGAGAGTGTGGCACAGGCACTGCCCTCTTCCAGTGCCCCGGCACCCTTCCCAGCTGGCATTCTTCAGGCTCGGTCCTTGACTATCTAAATGTCACTAGAGCAGGCCACTGAAATTCCCACTTCATCCTCTGATGTTCCTCAACATGGGCCGTGCTACTGGGGTTCCTGATTCAGAAAAGAAGCAGAGCACGGTTGTTCTCACCTAGCTCCACGGAGTAAGAAGTGCTGCTTCCCACCTCTGCAGATGCTCAGGGTGTTTCCCCTGCACCCTGCCACGGAGAAAGATGTGGTGGCCCTTTTGCTCCCTAAGAAGGGGCAAGGTCAACCTTGGGGTGCAGGGGAGTTAAGGTAAAGAGGGGGAGGAGAGGCTACGCTTCTGGCACAAAAATGGATTTGAGGGCATGCAACGGGAAGAGAGTTTCTGTCAGGTCTACCAAGTGTTACCTTCCTCCTTCAAGGCCGTGGTGGGCTGAGCAGTACATGGCACATGGTGTTAGGGCAATTTACAGGGCTGAGGTTAAACACCATTTTCCCAGGACCACTGCTCTGTGGCAATGACAAGAAAAGTCCAATGACAGCCCAGGTGAGCACAAATAACACACAGGAGTCAGGCGACTGGGCTGACCACCAGTAGAGGTATATCCATAGTAGAGGAATATCCATACATAAACACGCTGACTCCACAGCACCTGTGGGTTTGCCTCCTTGTGCATAGCCCCACAGCCTGCTACTTTTTGTATCAGATCCACATATGCAGTAACCTTTGTTTTGGCAAAACCATCATCCTACTAACTGGAAGCTCCTCCTGCTAAACGGACACATATTTAGCCATTACATTAAAATATCCTTGTATATGAACCACTTTATGAGTCAGAAAGTAAATTTGAGCAGTTACTCATGAATGAGATCACACAATTATGCTATGCCCTGAAAGCCTTCAGAAGATGACCAAAAAAAGCATATCTGATATTTGGAATAACTAGAAAATAAACAAAGAAGAAGGCAGAGAATCTGACTGTGGTATTGTTCAAACCTCTGATGTGCTTGTGCCTTGAATTACAGAGGGGGGCCTGGTTTCCTCATCTCAAAAAGGTTACAGCAGAAGTGGAAAAAGATCAGAGAAAGGCAACAAGGGCATGGAAGCTTTATACTCAAAACAACAGGGCTGTGAGCAACCTGGTCTAGTGGAGGGTGTCCCTGCCCATGGCAGGGGGGTTGGAACTAGATGGTCTTTAAGGTCCCTTCCAGCCCAAACAGTTCTGTGAATCTGTGATTCTTCAGCCAAGGGAAGAAATCATGGAAAGGGAAATTACAGACATTATTACAAGACGATGAGCAACACAGATGGCTAATGACTCTTGATTGTGTCCTCCAATACAAGAACTAGAGGATATTAAAAGAAACTTGTGGAAACAGAAAAAAAATGGATGTGGGATGCATCAGAGAGGTTGATTTGGCACAGAGTTTTTATTTTTGTGCACACTGCCTCTTGTCCTATCAGTGGGCACCGCTGAGAAGTGTCTGTCTCCCTCTCCTTCATTCCCTCCCTTCAGGTATTTATACATGCTGATGAGATCCCCTGTTGCGGTTTAGTCACAGCCTGCAACTAAGTACCACACAGCCACTCGCTTGCACCACCCCCAGGTAGGATCAGGAAGAGAATTGGAAAAAACTTGTGGGTTGAGATAAATACAGTTTAATAGGACAGAAGAGGAAGAGGAAATAATAATAATAAAAAAAATAAATTAAATAATGATGATGAAGGAATATGGAAAACCAAGTGATGCACAATGCAAGAATTCCTCACCACCCATTGATCGATAGCCCGTCCCTGAGCAGCAATTCCCCTCGGCCAAAGCCCCTCAGGTTATACATTGAGCATGATGTCTCATGGCATGAAATGTCCCTTTGGTCAGTTTGGGTCAGCTGTCCTGGCTGTGTCCCCTCAGAGAACAGAGGCAGTATGAGAAACTGAGAAAGTCCTTGGCTTAATGTAAACACTGCTTGGCAACAACTAAACCATCACTGTTATCAACATTCTTCTCAGCACAAATCCAAAACATAGCCTCAGACTAGCTACTGTGGAGAAAATTAACTCTATCCCACCCAAAACCAGCACATCATCCTTCTGAGTTTTCTATCCTCCAGGCTGAACAGTCCCAGTTCTCTCAGCCTCTCCTCATAGGAGGGAGGGAACTAGAGGGCTCCAGTCCTGCAGTCATCTTTGTGGCTCTGCACTGGACTCACTCCAGTATGTTCATCTCTTTTCTTGTACTGCCAAGCCCAGTAAAGGCTGAGGCACAGAAGGCATCACATAACTCAGACTTTTCTGTGTCCTGTGTCACCAGGCCCCTGCTGCATTCAGCCACATTCTCTGGTCTTTCTTGTGCTGTTAATGTACCTGCCTTTTCTGCTGCCCTTCACATACCTCACCAGATTCAAGTCTAGGTCAGCCTTGGCTTTCCTAACCCTATCCCTGCAAGATCAAACAGCAGCTTTATCGTCCCACTGTGTCACCTGCTGCTCCTTCCACCTCCTGTACACTGTCTGAGTTCAGCTGGAAGGTCCTACATCTGTTCCTCCATGTCACTCCTCCATCATCTCTTCTCCAGTGGCTTTCCTACCTGACCTTCACATCAGGCTCTTTCCTTTCTTCAAAATTCTTCTCCCCTCAAACCCCCATGAATTTCATTTCCATATCAGTGACCCATTCAAGTCCTCAAACACAATCTCCAGCACCATCACATCTGCAGTCATCAGCCAGCTTTGGTTCAGAGTGCTGTTTACCACCCTGGGGCTATGCCTGTCTTAGCAAGTGGTTCAGCACAGCAGGGGCAGATTTGTAAGGAGAAACCTCATGTTCTGCTAAATGTTTCATTGAGATTTACCTTGACCTAAGATTAGCTCAAGGCCAGCAGCACAGGATGAACATCCAACAGCAGCTGAGGAATGCCAGCTCAACTCCTGGAGCAAGTCTCTGGCTAAAGTCCATCCAAAAAGAATCCATTTCACACCCAGAGACAGTTCCATGGTGCAAACTAATGAGTGCCAGGATGCTAGCAGAGATGGGCACTGGAATATCATCCTGCCCTGCTTTTGCTGATCTCTTTCTATTGTTGATTCTGTGTCCTTTTCATAATTTCACCTAACTCACTTGGCAGAGTCTCGACTTGCCTCACTGGTACATGCAATGAGTTTGCGACAGCATTGGTCATCTGCCATGTTTGCTAACATCATAGTTGATTTTCCTTCGGCAAGATTTCTCTGGCATTACTGCTTTGTATTTTCCTTCCTGTGACTATAGAAACACAATCAAATGCAGGAAAAGTCAAGCTAATAAATCCAGAAAGAAAACACAATTTTTGTTCAATTATATTCTTTAGTATTTTTCCCCTCAGTAACTATTTTTCCCTTAACAGTCTTCCAATACATTGAATTTCAGATGCAACAGGCACATATCGAAAAAAATTCCTAGCAATCCCTGACACCAAGAACGAGGGCACTGCTTATCACCAGCAGTTGAACCACTGTACTGGAGTTGGTAAAACACTGCTGGAAGTAGGCATCTGAGCACAGCATAGAGACATCTCTGCAATGACAACGAGGCGGCTATTCCCAATGCCTCATTTTTTTGTCCTCCCTTCCCTTTATGCTTCCAATCAAAGAGGCTAATCAAAGAAGCACGAGGAAAGCAGATGATAATTCCATAGTAGGCATGTCCCCGACTGTTGATGTGCCGGGTGACACTGCCAGGGAAAGTGTGCTCTGCTTGCCTTCTCAGGGGGATGGCTGGGAGGGGTGTCACCTCTCACCCCTGTGCCGCGACATCAATGCTGGGATTGGGCTGCTTGCCTTGGCAGGACTGATTTTTAGCCAGAACAGGCCAGTGGTCTGGCTAACTCTACCCGCAAACCCTACTGCTTTCAAGAAAGAGGCGGTAAAGAGTCCTGGTCCAGACTGTCCTTTCACGGTTCTTCTGTACAGCTAAAGTCCCTCCCAAAACTGTGCACCCTGGAGTAGTGCACCCTGAGGCAACAAACTAAAAAGCTCCTAAACTGTGAACAAATAACAAAATTCCACATGTATGTCAGGTCTGTTGTGGATCTTCACTCATACCTCCCGGTTCAGGGAACTTGCCCTCATCTGCGCAGGCTACTCAAAGCTCTGTCACTGCATTTACACTTTGGCATTTGTCCTGGCTCATCTGCCGGCTATCCTATTTTCTGCCTCTTCCCTTCCTGCATGAGGCTCTTGCCCTTCCCTTTTTTTTTTTTTTTTGGATGAATCAATCTGACCCAGCTTTCCTGTCAGTTTGCAGATCTCTGCAAACCTTTGAGACTGACTCACGTTCAGAGAAGCATTTCAGATGGTCCTGTCATACTTGGTGCCAGCTCTCAATGTTAAAGTCCTAGGATTGGGGGAGTTTCAGCTATTGCTTTTTCTTCTTTAAAGGTCGCTTTCAGGACCACTTGCTTGCACAGAAATCCTGACAGTGTCACCTGTAAGAAACAGATGGCAATTAATTTATTTTTAACTGATGTAGGCATCAAGCTACTTCAAGAAACCTACAGTTTCTGAACAGCGGGAGATGGTAAGTCAAATTGGAAAGTTATCTTTCTTTCCTTTCTTCGTCGATGCTCAGCAAGTGCTTGCTTCTCCCCCACTAATTCTGTCCCTTTGTCTTTTCACTCAGAACCCTCTGACGGAATCCTTGCTAATGTTCAGCTCATTTTCTGAGCTCTGTCAGTGCATTCATATACCTGTATTTTCAATTTGACTGAAAAGATCATATTTTATGACTATTTATGCAATTTTCATCTTTTTTTCTATTACTTAAACTAATGTCCGTCAAATAATGTACAGCCATATTAAAGTAGACCAAATCATGTTCTGAGTCTTTCATGTGGATTTTAGACAGGATACTTTGGTGATCCTATCTTATCCTTTTGTCTGACATAATTCTGAAGGCATTATTTTAGTTTTTCGAAGTATGTACCCAGAGATGACTGCATTCTGTCTCACCAGTGTTGCTCTGTACTGGCCATGAGCAGTACCTTGTTTCCCTTTTTTGTGCTCTACCTGTTACTTAGCCCTTTAAAGACACTGATCATCAGGCATAATTTGAGTATGACTTGTACTGTTCTGCAAAATCATAAAAGTTACCAGCATTAAAAGTTCGTGAGCAGATAACATCCAGCAAGAAGGTAAAGAACATTCCTTACATCTCTGAGCCAGCTGGTGCTGGAGGCTTTACCACCACCTCTCAGCTGTACTCCCACCCACCACCTTACAGCCAAGTCCACCAAGGCAGCGGAGCAGACAAAGCCTCTGCTCTGCCCTGGCAAACACACCAACCCAGCTCCTACGGGGCTGTGAACCTCAGCATCTGCAGGCTTCTCATTCCTGATGGAATTAGCTGTGGTGCCCAGGGAGATTACCAACCCCATTATGGTCCCCTTTGACCGTAGCTAAATCTGACAGCGATTTTGGATTTTTCGGACATCAGGAAGAAGTTCTTCCTGGAGAGGGTGGTGAGGCAGTGGAACAGGTCACCCAGAGAAGCTGTGGATGCCCCATCCCTGGAAGTGTTCAAGGCCAGGCTGGATGAGGCTTTGAGCAACCTGGTCTAGTGGAGGGTGTCCCTGCCCATGGCAGGGGGGCTGGAACTAGATGGTCTTTAAGGTCCCTCCCAACTCAAACCGCTCTGTGATTTTCAAAGCAGGTCTTCTGTCTGGGCATATGGGATTTTCCTTGGTAGCTGGTTCAAGACTAGAATTTTTTTCTATGAAGACTGAGGAAATTTAAGTGTCATCACTTAAAAAATCTTTCTTTTTTTAAGGGAATTTTAAAAACATTTACCATTTTCAAACATTAAGTTCTGTTCATAGCTGTAGATACAAGTTACCTTGCTCTTCCTTCTCATTTTGGAAAATGTTCGCCCAGGTTCACTCTCTACAGCTCGAGATCTTAGCATCTGGAAACAGTTCCTGTGCAGGGCAGAATCCAAATGAAGCTTGCTACTGATTTCTTAGCACTGCAGGTAGCACTACTGAACCTCGAAGGCTGTTGTCAGCAGAAGTAATGAACTGCTACTGGTTTTGATAATGTCAGTGTAATCCAGTGCACTCTTAAATCTTTAAATAATTTATTATCTGGTCAGATAAACCATCAAATCTGTTTGGTTTATGTCAGTAATGTGCACCCTTCTATAATTTCTTTAGGTTTTACAGCACCTGCAGTAGCACTGCTCAAGTATGGAATGAAACATGTAGGTCCAAAAATAATTAAATACAAATATCAATCTTTATGTCTACTTCAGGCACAGTTTATCGTAAGTAAGTACTAGGTACGACAGATCATGTTGATTTTTGTCCAGGAGCTATGAAAAAACATGGACCTCCAACATTCAGTCTGTCCTGAATATCTTGTGAACGGAGCTTTTATTATAAATCTATCTATCTATCCATCTTACAGTAAACTGATACCTTTAAGTAAGCTGCAGCATTACTTTCACTCAGAGACCTACCTAAAACGCACCTAACTGTAAGAATATAAAAACTTTCAGCGTTCTCTCTGCTGGCACAGCTCAAAAATTTTTGCTTCACACCGTATAAGTAAGATTTGTGCGTAAACTCTCTGGCTGATATTAAACGTTGGCTCGTTTCACAGGCTCGATAACCAATCCCCAGCAGCTCAGCTCATTAAAAATGCCTTGCTTTACATCAGGTCTATTTGAAGAGCTCCTCCTGTTCAAAACAGCTCGTGCTATTTATTGTTACTGGCTTTGTATCTTGGAAGCCAAGCAAGAGAGATAAACAGCATACACAGTAAGATACAAGTACATAAATATCACTACCAGTGGATTTTGAGATCTAATTTGCAGCTGCCAAAACCAGTAAACCTTGAGCCTAATTCATCATACAGTTATTACAGGTTTTACAGTAACACGAGGTAACAACAGCAGACAGAACAAAGGGATATTCCATGAGTCTGCCTTTACTGAGTGTTGACGCTTGAGAGTTTCATATGCCATTCCCGCTTGGTGAGACTGACTGTGAAGGAGGAGATGGACAAGGTAGTACAAATTCAACCACAGCGTGCACATGTGGGTCTTGTCAGCACACCACCTTAATTTTGCAACTTTTCTAGACTTCAGTTCACAGCTGAACTCTGACCTTGCTATTCTGTATATCCCATATTAAAAAAAAAAAGCCACAATTTATTTATTGTTTGTACTTTTATAGCATTTCCTTAATAAATCTCCCATGTACTGTCCATTATTTTCAGTAATAAAAAGAACTCCAGAACATTTACAACATAGACTGTGGTAGTGACAGGAACTGCATGATTTTTGTTTGTGGTGTGTTTTGAAGCTACAACTTACATTTTCCTGCACAGCTGTTTAATATAAATGCCCACTTCAGAATATGCGATTTTTCTCCTCTTATTAATATGAACAATATTGCATGACAACTACTCAGCTATATCAGCTTGCTGAGATCTTATTTTTATATTTTAGATAAGTTTAAAATAACTGCATTTTAGCTTGATTCAGAGGGCAAAGGTGTTGATTTGAGTAGTTGATCAATTAGAAAGCTGTTCTAAAGTTACTTGAAAATTGTTTGTAATGTCATTATTAGCATGTTTAAGAGTACTTGGCTGTAGCCTTATGTTATTACATTAATAACTACTACACAAGTATGTAATTTCATTAAATTTCACTAAGGAGCATTAAGCCTTCAAGGTACACAAACTGAAAGGTACCACACTTTTTGGAAATGCAACTGTTGCTGCAGTGGAACATTAAATAGTGAAATATTAAGATACTGATGAAAGTGAAGGCAAATGTGTGTTCCTTTCTGCATGTTTGTATGTAATTATTTTTCTAGACCCTTTACATTAAAATTTGGTTAAGTTTTACATTAGAACTGTTTTTGGAGGATAGTAAACTTGACCTCACGATCTTTAATTTTTACTAAATGTTCCTTCAGATACCATTAAGAACCTGGTCCCTGCCGTTTCGGGGAGACAAGGCCATACGGTTTTCAAAGCTTTATCTATTAATACATAATCCTCGCTGTACAACTGCATACCTTTTTCTGTGCTTGCAACACAAAAATCAGCAGATGTTGTCATTTCCCTAATGCACTCCTTACTGCTCCGAAATGTGAAGTTTGGATATTTGTCGTGGGTTACACTGGCAGTAAAACAGCAGTGGTAAAGTTGTTGTTGAGAGCGACACAGCAATTTATGAGTAACGCCTGCTAGGTATTACACAAAGTTGTATGCAGAAAGATCCTCAGAAACAACGGTGCAGTTGGGTACCGTCAGGTGAAGTGCAAGACCACAGCAGGGGTGAGATAGGTACGAGTTTATTGACGATGTACTACAGTGCAGTCAGCGCGCAGAGCCCCTGTAACCACACGGGGGAGTGCGAGGGAAGAGCAGACAGTCTGGTCAGGCACCCAATTGAGGCTCAGTCCACCGACGTCCCTGCCTCAACTTAGACACTTCTTCTTTTTGACAGCGGGTTATATATATACCTATCTGATGCCCACCTGGTTACACATCAAACAACGCAACGCTGCAACAATTAGTTCAGGTCACTGTGACCTGATGATCATCAGTAGGGGCAGGATGTCTACTTCGTGAACTGGGACCAGATCACGCGCATCGAGCCACATCCTTGGCTCCTTGACGATCTTCCAAGTCCTCCCCTTGCAACCTGTACATCCCAACGTGGTGCATTTCTCCATACAAACTGCAGGGACCAGGTTCCAAAACTCGGGAGTAGATGGTTTTATGCATAGCTTTTCTTCCACCTCAATCGGTACATTAGAGAAAAAAAAGCCACAAACATCCTTGTGGCACAGCTATTTACACTTGCAGCAGCACAGGTATTCATGTGTTAAAAGATTTATATATAAAAGTATGTTTCCTATTACTCCCCTATTTAAAAAAAAAAAAGTCAAATGCAGAAGTATTCTTAAATTCCATTCCCAAAATAATCTGAAAGTCTATACATTGTTTTAGGAAGACTTTTGAAATAGCGTACACAAAGATTACCTGAAAATACTGCCTGAACGAAGACAAGGAGAATCAGAAGGGCAATATGCCATCAATAATGCTCAGAAATGCAGCTATTCTGAGCCTAGCATTTCTTTTGTTCATTTGGCTGTCTCTATTCTGGCTGATTCATCTCAATCCCAAAGCAAAAATCATCAATAAGGTGCTTCATTAAGACACGGAAAATAGTCTTCAGTCTTGAAGAGGACTGGAGGTTCATAGAGGGTCTGTTGTTGTCGTGAGGAAGACGATTTCTGCAAATTAGATAAGTTTATTTTTTGCCATCTTACACCAGCAAGTTTTAAAACAGCTGACAGAGGTAAAATGCAAAACAAGAAAAGTCTTTAAGGCCTATCTCCTTAGACAGGTGAATTTTTAATCATAGCCCAGATGGGTCTGGCATATTCTTAACATCAGTGAAGAAATGCAGTCTTTGACTTTTGCCATTCCATCCCCTTGAACAGAGTCCTGGAAAGTGCAAGATATGCCAGCTCCACAGGAGCCAAACAGGTAATCTTTTCCCACTGATGGTACAGTCATCGTAACCTTCATCCTTCCAAAACCTTTACCATTCCTGCTCCGACCTCTGAGCTCTCCTCAGCCACGTCCTTTGAGTAAACCCTAGCCTGTGTCCTCAATTACTTTGTTAAAAAGGTCTTCATATGGAAACACACCTACCAAATGTTTGTTTCGAGAAGGCTACTGCTCCTGCTGAGCTTCTTCATCAAGGATATGTTGGAATATATGTACTATGATATACCATTAAAAACATTATAGTAGTGGAGTGGAAAAGAGCTGTTTTACGCTGTTTTTCAGGAAAAGCGTACAGATTTCTTAAATACTAACTGTACATTGTTTCGTTATACTAAAGGCTCACTTAAAGAGACAACAGCCAGGAGGACTACTGCCTGGTGTGTCAGCCTTCCCGCATGTAACTGCAACACAGAGCCAGTGGGCGTTTTCAATACCCGGTCTTAAACAGAAGGCCAGAAGTCAAGGCTTCATTCATCCAACATCCTTTTCGACTCATGAAAAGATTCTGATGAACTATTTTGCAGGGCTCTTGGTCAGTTTGCCTGCAGAGTTCTCCAGGTACTTTTTTTGCCTGTCTGGGATTAGGAAATTAAAGCCTTCACCAGAAATAAAGTTAAAAGCATACTACACACTCCAAGTGTACTTGGAGTTTGGAATGCTTTTACGGCACCAAAATGAGGACACAATTAAGCATACCTACAAAACAGCAAAGTGGAATTTTTCCAATATTCCGCTGAGCTGTATACTTGTACTCCATATGAAATACAGATGTATTCTCCTGTTATATAAAAAAATGCTGATTTATGACATTTAAATTGAACCTGAACTTCACAATACCAGTAATTTCTCTGAAGTAAGTCCCCCATTCAACTTGTAATGAAATGAAATAAAAAACGTAAAAAAAGATCAGATGTATAAATAGTGGATGTTATCCGTGTTCTCTGTATCAGAAATTTTGCCAAATATAAAAGCAATCTTTGAAATCAAACTTCTGTTTTTAGCAATTATCTCTTATCCTGTACTGCCCTACGAGAAAACACCTTGCAGGCAAGGGAAACTAAGGTCACGGGTATTCTGCAACTCGTGACACTGATTTAAGAGGTGCTATGTTTGTGTTATGTGCAAGAAGGAGATAATTTCAATCTAGTGAGGAAATTCCTAGGCAGGCACAGTACCCACAGTTGCCTAAATACACGTTTACAAATAGTTATTTTTGCAGCTGCTTAGCAGACAGTTTTACCTTTTGAGCGAGTCTACATCCTTGGTGATATTAGAATTCTAACAGTACTGTAATTTACACTGCCTGGTATCCACAAGGGAAGAACTTGGGGCAAAAACTGAAAGTGAGATCACAAATACACATCTTAACAAACACAAACCCTTTGTGTAAAGAAACAGATACATTTAAATGGGAAGAAGGTGGATGGGACTCGACCAAATTAAAAACGTGAACTACAACTACTGGTACGGCCTTCTCTTCCAAAGGGCTGATGCACATGAGTGATCTCATTAAACGTAAGGCATGAGGAGAAATCCCTGTAGGTATTTTCATTCAGACACGCATGTGTTGACTAGTGAAAACAGGTATTTTACTGTGCAACACTCAGTACCACTGCGAACAGTGACCTGCCTTTGAGTTATCAATTGGTACCAGTAAGTTCTGAGGGTTAATTTTACTGCTACCCATACTCAAACCAAGAAAACGCTGGACACGCCAAGTTCAGCCTGCTGACACTTCCAAAGACTTTCCCCCGTGTTAATTGTGGAAAAGCTGCTAAGCTGACAAAGCATTCCCATGCAAATCTAAAAAAGCACTCTCAAACTTTTCAACCGAGGACTGTAATTCTATGGCTGACAAGTTTTTAGCAACAAAATGGCAAATAATGTTGAATATTCTCCAAGGAAACTGCTGCAGTTGGTTTTGTAATTAGCCCATAAACAGCAGTTTTGTGTTGTCTTTTTAAAAGGAGAAAATGACACCTCTAAATTTAAGAAAATGAAGGGATGAGAAGTTAACTAACTTAAAGACTGCACAGAAAACAGCAGTAAAGAACGGGTTTCCTGAACTGAATCTTATCAAGACAATACATACTCTTTTTACATCTTTTCTTCCTCTGCTGCCACGTGTGCTTTCAACATGTAGGAACACAAACACTTCAAACAGCCACAACCTGCCCCCCCTCTGCAAACCTGAGCTTTCATTCAGCTTAGCATAGCTTTCATTTCCTTTTTTGCTAACATTTATGCAGTGCCATGCTTAACGCAGCACGATCCTTTAACAGTGTTGTCTGTACAGGTTCTTCCTACGGGCTTTGCAAACCATCAGAGGCCAGGGATGCTTTAACATAGGCTTGTTCATACATATGTGCTTCTTTGTGCCCTTCACATTCCCCTTCTTTGCATATTCAGGCTCCTTTTGGAAAGTTACACAAACCTTTTGTAAGAATCTGTGATTTTTAAGTATGTGTGTGTTTATCAAGTCTGAGAACTTTGCAAAAATCCTAATACAGCATATGAAAGTTTTACAGTTAAAATCAGGTATGCATGTTACTTTTATTTTAATCACCCACTCTGGTAAGCAGAACAATCAAGCTGGTCACGCGGTAAGAAAAGCTTACTTACATTAAGGAAGGAAGGTATGCTGATTGTGTGCAAGATTTTCTTGAATGTGCTCGGAAAAGCTCCAAGGTCTGTTTCTGCCTTTATGACTCGTTCTTCCAGTCCAGCTACGCTATTTCCAATCATCTTCACAAAAGCCTAGTGTGAAAAAAAATGATCAAAAGAAATTCAGCTTTCCTCACTTTCTCAATTTAAACCAGGATTATGTATTGCAGAACAGCAGTGAAAGTTCCATTACTTCAATGTGAAGCACTCAGTGCTCTATTTCCCTTCCAAGTCCATTTTAATGCTAAACATCACCTGAGATACTTCAAAGTCTGCAAACCCAGGTTAAATCTACTAAAAACAACCAGTCTTCCTTTTCTTATTTGCCTTTCAAATAACTAATTTAAACTTCTGAGGATTCAGACTTCCACCTGCCATTCTACAAGTGGGACCAGGGATGTGAATCACAGTTTTAAAACTTTACCAGGGATCAACAGACCTCTCATTCTACTAGTCTACAAATAGTTCTCAAGACAGTAACTTTGAAGGATGCTATCAAAAAAACAAACACCCACCCAAAGAAAAAGTGGGAATACTGCTATCCAAAGGAAGATGTCTGCCTTGTTTAAAGGAGTAAATAAATGTGGGGTTTTTTTCTGAAATGGCATTTTGTTTTAGAATACCCATAGTCTCCAGAAACTCTCAATAATCACAAAATCACAGAATGGTTTGGGCTGGGAGGGACCTTAAAGACCATCTAGTGCCAACCCCCCTGCCATGGGCAGGGACACCCTCCACTAGACCAGGTTGCTCAAAGCCTCATCCAGCCTGGCCTTGAACACTGCCAGGGAGGGGGCAGCCACAGCTTCTCTGGGCAACCTGTTCCAGGGCCTCACCACCCTCTCCGGGAAGAATTTCTTCCTGATATCTAATCTAAATCTCCCCACTTTCAGTTTAAACTCGTTCTCTTCATTAACCCTGGAGTACTGAACCCAGATCGGACATGGAAAGCAAAAACAGAGTGGCTGGACTAGATGACCTTTAAAGGTCCCTTCCAACCGAAAATGTTCTGTGATTCTCTGAAAACATCAGAATCCATCCACGTGCATGCACGTGCACAAGTCATGCAATTACAGCCTCCCGTTGATTATTCCCCCTGTAAAGCAAGGGAACACATCTCAAACATACCAAACACATACCTCTAGTTTGTCAATCTTCCTGTATATGTGTCTCATTTCTGTAGCTTTTGTGTAAATTTGAGGTATACTTTCATTGACAACTTGAGAGGAATCACTTCGAATCTAAAATGATTCAAAGAAATAATATAAAAGTCAATTAATAAAACAAAAAGGTAGTAGACTTTTATTCTGGAGACAAGAACTGTGCTCCAATTAACAGATTAAAACTCCCAGTTTAAAAACCCTACATTAGTATTAGTATCAATAAACTGGGTTAAAACTAATAAGCTAGCTTCTTGGTACAGTTTAGTAGGTGCCTTTAAACAGAATTTATTTTGTATAGGCAAATATTTACCTTTATAATTGTATTAAAAAACAGGCTGTGGCAGCCTTATCATAAATAAGAGATGGAACATTACCCAAGACATACTGAAGAATCAAATATATCAAACTAAAGTGTTTACTTAAATTTTACTACCTGTACATTTGCTTGATTAAAACAACAGAAAAAAAAAAACCAGAGCCAGACCACAGAATTTGTATTGGTTGAAAAACTAAATACAGCAAAGCTCCCCTCAGAGGAGTGCAAGAGAACCACATGTGCTATGCGTTGAAAGGCAGCCTGTACACCAGTGACAGCTTATAGAAACTTCCCATTGAGCTCCCCTCTCTCCTCCCATGCGAGAGTGGAAACAAAGCTGCCTTTCTGATGAAATGGTAAGAAAGCGTTTCCTAAAAACAAACGTAGCTTTGGAGGTTTGGCAACTTTCGAGTACAAAACCCAGACAGGCTCGGTTTTGTTAAAGGAGCAGCAGAATATTGTGTTGTCCTCTGAAACACCCAGCATCGTGCCATTCAAAATGGGATTCCTCGTATGTAAAGGTCAAATCTATAAACAGGATTATGTAAACATGCAGTTATATAGCTACAGAGGCATATTTTGCTCCAACGTGAAAGTTCAATAGTTTTCATCCACGAGTAACCTAATTATCAAGTATTTTTCCACACCAGAACCTGTCTGCGGAGATGAAAGGCTGGTTCCATCTCGTGTTTTCAAATGAGACAAAGCACGTATTAAAGTGTATTCTGATTTCAAAAACACAGCTACATGCAAATTGTCCATACCATGTCCAGCATTGCCACAAATTCATCCACTCTGGTCAGCAAGTCTTCCAGACTCCTGTCTAGGCTGTCTATCTGCAAAGCAGAAATGCTGTAAAGGCACCTGAAAGCACACACAAACACGCGCACAAAAGGCAAGCCCCTGCTCTCCCAGACAAAACCTCGGGGTACAGACACCAGCCAGGCTCAAAGCACCTTCACCGAAATCCCACACCTTCCCCATCCCCTCCCGGCTACAGAAAGCGCACCCCCTCTTCCCGTCCCACCCGCTCCCCGGCACGGTCAGGGAGGCCTCGCTCCCTGCGCCGCACACCCGGCGGTGGGGTCCGGCCTGCTCCCGGGGAAGGGCCCGCCGCTGCTCCCGCTCGCCGGGCAGCCCCGGAGGCCCGGCGGTAGCGGCGGCCTGCCCCGAGACGCCTCAGCCCCTCACCTGCTCGCTGAAGAGGCTGCGGTCGGCGAGCAGGTAGGTGGAGTAGGCGGCGGCGGTGGCGCTGAGCGACGCCTCCAAGGCGTCCTCGTCCTCCGGTTCCCCGAGGCCGGAAGCGCTGCTGTGGCTCTGGGAGACGTTCCCGCTGTCCGCGCCGGGGTAGGTACCCAACGGGTCGGATCCCGGTCCCTCGCCCGCTCCCGCGGCGGCCGCCATACCCCAGACACCCCCCCCGCTCCGGCCGCCACCGGGCTTACCCTCCGCGCGTCACGTGAGGGGGCGGTGCAGGCGCGATGGGCGGGGCTGGGAGCGGCCCGACCCCGCGGCCGCCGCGCTCCCCGGTGACGCTCACGGCCCTGCGGCCGCTCGACCCTCGGGTTCCGAAGGGCTGGTAGCGGCAGCTGCCGCTCACCGGCCCCGGTGCGAGCTGCCCCCCGTCTCTAGGCGAGCCTCTGCTCGAGGAGCGGCTCCCGGAGGAGCGTTTGCGGCGGGCCTGTCCTGTGAAGCGGCCCGGTGTGCCGGTGCTCTCGCCGCCGTGTTCACGGCCCGGTGCAGCGGTGCGATTGCGGACCCGAAGAGGCCTCGATGCCCGAACGCTGTCGTGTGAAACGCGACTTAGGTTTTTCCTACCTCCAGGGATGAACGAGGTGGAAGAGTTCGGGTATTCTGTACGAGCGCGCTGTCCGGACAGCCCCGAGCGGCGTGTGCCGTGTACCCCTAAGGCAGAGGTCGCGCAGGGGTTTCACGGGGAGCCAGAGCGACCCGCAGTCCTCAAAGGCACGAGGGTGGCGGCAAGCCTTGCTCTGAGCAGCGCAGCAAACGCCGTGCTTCCCGTGGGGGTCGGCGTGACAATACCCCTTAATAAAACCGGTACTGGGAGGAAACGCGGGAAGAAAGAAACTCGGTAGAGGCAACAGCAACCGGCGTAATGCAACGCTCTGCTGGTACAGAGAGAAGCGTTACTGAAACGGTTACGTACGGGAAGAGCCATCACAACCACATCGTCTTGTTTCGGCGAGGAAGCGCAATACTTCCACAGAAAGATGTGCTTGAGCAGAGGGGAAAGGATGTAGCGCACAAGTAAAGACAGTGCACATTTTATTGCAGACGGGTCACATTTTCATCAGTTAAATAAGGTAAAATGAGTAACTTCAGCCAGACAAATCCACTTATTCATAAAAGTAGTCTTATTTAAGGTGTAACAAAATTTTCCTGATACCATGGTCTGATTGACCGAAGCATATCCAACTCTTCATTTATTTTTTTTACTGCACCAATAATCAAGTTTTTTAAAAAATGGAAACCTTTGGTAAAGTACAAACACAGTTTTAAGATGAACAGGATCAATGTTCTATTCTTACTGTGCTGGGAAAAAACAAGTACAGCTCTATAACTGCTGTGATACCTACAAAAGGTTTAATTAGAGTAAGTGAAAGAGTTTTAAAATAAACTTTTAAAGCAAATCTAAAAGAAACAAACTAAGTTCAACGTCCTAAACGTATTTAACAATGAGCAGACGACTGGTTGTTCCACAGGTATTCTAAATTAGTGACAATGAATTAGTCCACACATCCTTCGTCCAGGCGTTACAGATTCCAAAATGGAATGTAATTTTTCTCAAACCAAGAGTTCTGAATTTTCATAGCCATACACTATTTAAGAAATGTCTATTCCACCATATGAAAAAAAAGCTTTAATGTACTACAAAGTTAAAAACCAAAAGACACAAGCTAAAAGTAGAAAAATACATCGTATAATGTTTATATTTTGTTCCTTACACTGATCAAGATATCACAAAATATTTTAGATGAGACCACTTTGATAAATTCATGGCGTTTCCAGAAGCAGTTATCGACTCGAGTCACTGGTTACCCACTAACTAGCATCCAGTGAAGATGTCCGACCATCACAAACATCCAGTATACGCGGTTTCAAGAAATCCTGTGTAGACATTAAGCTTTATTACTAGAAGAGTCCAAGAATAACAGAGCTATTCCAAGTTAGGTTTGGCAGCCTAGTCAGTATCCCTCCTCTGTAAAGCGATTAGCCAATCTTTTCTAAGGAAAGACCTCGTGACCTTTAGGTTGCCCCAAATGTACAGCAAGGACCTGTGTCAGCTCCGAGGTGAAGGGGGCAGTCCTGGCAAACTCTTCCACTTTTGCTGCCTCCTCGTGTTCACCCCTAAAATCCACAGGAACCATGATATTGAAAAAAAAAAACCCCCAAAAAAACAGAGATGATGGGGGGGGGGGGGGGGGGGGGAATCAATTTGAAAAAGAGGTATTGTCTAATAAATATCGAAAAAGAATACATTTACACATAATGGTGCTGAACCTAGTTTTAAGTCCTTATTGCCATGTTTTTCTGTCCCTGCGGAGCACACGTCTGTGCAGCGGAGAGGCCTGCCTCTGACCAGCGGGTGGTGCTGGTCTCACAGCAATAACACCAACATCCTCCCACATCCCCCTCCTTCGGCTTTAAAAAAACCCCTTTATATATATGGTTTCCTTTGGAAAATGTACTTGCATCATCTCCCTAACGTTGTTACCACCAGAGTAGGAAACCGCTACTTTTCTAGAGCTTGTCTGGATTAGACATACGGTTGCAAATACGGTGTAAACAAGTTAGTGGAAGGTCTGTAGGTAAGGGTAGAAGGTCGGATGGCTGTTAAGAAGCACTCTCTTTAAACTGGTATTAGAGAAAAACCAGATTCCACTTCAAATAGACATGTCTGTTACTCTTAAAATCTAATTCATATACATGCATGTATAAATACATCCACCCGCGCATTCAAACCCAAACGTGCCCCTGGAAGCCTGCAAGACCGCCCAGGTGCGCACCACCTAAAACAAATTTGCGTCCTCGCTTCAGGGCTGGGACGTAAACCAGGTTTTTACACTCTGGCTTTCTCCTGACAAATTTTGCAGTGTTTGACAGTTTTATCTCTAACTCCAGATGCCACGTTTCCTAGAAAGCAACAATTTTCTGCACCCGTTGAGGTCTATCAGCTCTCCGTTTTGTGCATAACATGTTGCAAGAGTCAGTTGTCCCAATTGGCACTTAAGACTGAAAGGAGAGTTGTGGGAATTGCTACTAAAGTGTAATGACTGTTCCATCCTCTTCGATACCTCCTCTGGGGATAACCAGACTGTGCCGGGGATCAGTTTTTAAGGAACTGAGTAATTTGTGGATGTTGCCGTTGCTTTCTCGGCCAGAGTTGTTGTTGAGCACCAGGTCCCTTTGAAGTCTGTGGCTAAGGCTGCTGCCATTGAGTCGAGAGAGGCTACTGGAAGTAAGGCTGTGCAGTTTGGGAATGTGCTGGGGCTCCAGACCACCCTCGATGACAATGTCAGCCTCTTCGTCACTCTCCATTTCATCAGGGTGGAAGTTCTGCAGCATGTGGGACGTAGGCAAGCTATGGTGACTCGCAGTGCTGTCTGTAGACTGGCCAGAGCTACCAGACATCCTACTGCTTCGAATAATATTGTTCCTCTGGTTTGCTGGCTTGACCGTGATGATGAGATTATGGCTGTTGGCAATCATCATGTCTGTGACTTGGTCAAGAGTCTTTCCTGCTACTTCAATGCCATTGACCTCCAGGACTTCATCATTCACAGCCAGCAAGCCTGTGCTCTCCGCTAAGCCTCCAGGAACCATACGAGAGATGAAGATGCCGGGCACTTTTTCTAGTCCATGAGGAGTAACCCTTACGCTGGTGCCATCGCGAATGTAAAATCCTAAGGGTTTCTCACACCCGTGTCGATACAGCCTCACTCTCCTGTGTGTTTCAGGAAGAATGTCCACGTCGATTATGGAAGACACTGGTCTAAAATCATGAGGCATGCTAATGTTAATGTGAGGACGCCGGCGGAGGTTGTCATTGCGGAGTGTCACCAGAGCCTTCTTCTTCCTTGACAGCGTGTTGGTCCCAAAATTACTGTAGTCCACTTCATCTGAAAGAGAAGCAGTGCCAGTGTTATCAATCAAACAGAGAAGAATTCAATCTACAGGGCATTTGCTTCTTAAATCCGGTTCAGTGAAGCCACACTCCTAGTAACATAGAAAATAACCCACATGAATTTCTCCACTTACTCTAACCTTTATTTAATTTTCTGTCCCTCAGCACATCATTTGGAATGAATGAGTTGTTTTCAATGACTACCCATACTTCTTCCGTATTTTGAAGGAAAAAGACTTCTGATCCTCAGCTCGTGTTGTCAGCTGTGCAGAACACCATTTACTTGCAGCTGCAGGCCTGATAGACAGTTGTACATGTGAGACTGTATTTTCAGAGTTAACTGTACTTTTACACATAGATCTCAAGTGGGCAATGAGTGTATACACATTCCTAACCTAAAACTCTGAACTGGGGAGTACTTTAATATCCAATACGCTGTCTTAACTGACAGCAGACCTTAGGTACAAACAGGAAAGCAGGGTGTGAGAGACTAGTTGGATATGTGGTTTTAGCCTAGCCTTTTTTAGTAAGGGATTTACGTTAATAGTAAAATTCTTTGGAGTATTTTACTCGTTTCAGCTGAATTTGACAGCAATAGAAAGAGCCAAAAGTGCCAAATACCAAAAAAGTTCGGTGTAAGCAAGCAGTCCGGTAGAAAGAGAAGCAGGGAGAAAGAAACTGCTCTGCTGCCAGGTTCATATGCGAAGGATCACAGAACTGACATGGACTCGTACGTGCACTCCTGGCCTTGAGGGGAAGATCCACAGGAAAACAGCCTTTTTAGGGTCTATTGTTTAAGGAATTATTAAATATTTCACTTTCTGTAGCAGCATCTCAAAGGCATGTACAAAGGGATCAACTTCAAATCAGTCAAATAATATGACAGGTTATTCCATATAAGAAGCTCGTGTTGTGCTTTGCATAAAAAAATCCCTCGTCATGAAGTTGTTAGTGTGCAAAATGCGTCGCTGCATTTCACATTAGAAACACTGCATATTTTAAACGTGAAGCATGCACTAGCTGGTGAATTATTTTACTGGGAGTTTAAGCATGCTAACATTTTTCAGATAAAAACTAACCGACTTTCAGTTTATTCTGCTGCTGAAGAGCAGCACAACTATAGAACTGCCACCAAGAAATTTTTCTCTCCTACGAATTAACCCTGCATAATAATGTTTGAGGAAATAAGATAATACCTGTATCTGATAAAGGTTGGAAAAAAAAGTGTGTTAGTAAAAACCAGCTCATAATTAATTACATTTCTATTCCTCACAAGTCTCATTTTCAAGTTAGCTTTCAAGGCGTATTATTGACAAACTTCAATTAAGTGACATTAAATTCCACAACTCACGGGACACTAGAACACGTGCTAAGCAGCAACCCGATCCAAGCGAGCCTGCTTGGGGCAGGGTGTTGGATTAGCTGGCCTTCAGAGGTCCCCTCCAGTCTAAATCATTCTGTGATCCTACGTAGTCCTTTGGGCTGGAAAAATCGTTTGAAGACTTCAGGAAGGCTATTTCTGCATTGTCCTGTAACTTATCTGCACTGGCTATACTAACACTGAGGGCATCACAAAGCATCTAGAAGGTCATCCTGAAGGAAAAGCTTCTGTAAAAAACCAGACACTCTTTGAATGAGGTTGTTGGTTTGACTTCCCGCTCGCCTCTTGTCCCTCCTCCCAGGCCATTCAGAGCCCTACCAACTGTGGAGTCAGTGCAGTGTCTGCTCTTTTCAATGCACAAGCCACCCGTGGCAGCTGAAGCCAGGCATTACTCCTTTTCTTTCATCAACAGCATCATCATCATCTACATTCACCTAGCCCGAGACCACTTTTACCCCAAAATTTCAGTTTAAGATGGCAATTAACATTAAATGGGGGTTTATGTGTTTAAGACTGTCTTTCAGTACTGGCAAACCAAACTCAAAACAAAAGCTTCATCCCTTTAAGACTCAGGAAATTACGCTGGCGAGTAAAGTTTTTTTGCACTCCAGGTAAAATGAAACACATGCCCTAGTTATCCCTCTGTTCCCTGAAAGCACCCCCATAACTATCCTCTCCCTCTGTCTACGCGTTAGTATATTAATGCTGAATGACTTTAAAGTAGGTTTGCAAAAAGCCTTACCAAATAATTCACCTGGGAAGATTTGCTGACAACAGTTTTCTTCCCCTTTAACAACAACCTAGAGACTTAATTCTCACAACATGCAAGTTTGTGATGATCAAGTAGTAACGTCACAGGCAAGCAAGAGGAGTACGATGGTCCCTCCTGGCATACGCGGGTGGGTCATTTCTGACGCAGCTTCCTTTGGCTCAACCAGCACCAGGGCAATGGCACAAAAGAAGGGGTTGTTTCGTGCCTGTGACCTCCTCACCTGCACTCAGCCCACTAATCTGTCTCCCCAGATGATTGCCAGCATTCCTAACCTCTGAGCAGCTTCAAAACAACCACCTCCTTTAATAACAAAAAGCCCAGCTTACCACAAAAATGCTATCTTTTTCCTCCAAACACGTACCAGGCAGAAGCAGGTTTACATTTCAAGTTATATAGGCTCATTTTTCAGGACCACTGACCATTTTTGGGTGTAGTGTTTCAGGCCTGGAGCAGGTTAAAAATGAAGTCCCTGTCCTGTTGATGACAGGATTTTTTTTGTTTTTAAAACTGTGTCAGGCATTAGTTTCCAACTCTGACCCTAAACAGAATTACGTATGAGAATGATGAAGTCCCAGTTTTAACAGGTAAAACTCAAAACATATTACAGGTTGGAGAAATGAAAGCTATTTTGGGGAGCTTCTACCAAAAAATAATACTAATTATTTTCTAGAAAAAGTTGAAGTACAGAATACATGTTCCTTGACAATACAGTGATTATCAAATTACTTGTATTCAAGATGACCTGCTCACTAGCATTTACGCTTGCGTGGGACTTCCTCTTAAAAATTAAAAAAACAGACCTAGAACAAAACAGCCACCCCCCACTCACTTCAGAGCCACTCGTCTTCCTGCAGGAATAGAGCTAAGTATCTCTACTGAAGTTTAACATCAGCTGTTGCTGTAACAGCAGAAAATCATCGATTCCAAACACAAAATAAAAAATAGTCCGTTCCTCACAAGGGAACCGGGAGGAGTCAGCCAACATCACTCCCTTTATTCAGCTATGGGGTGGCCAAACAGCGGTGTATTACCTATTTCCAAAAAATACGCTGACAGGTGGCACAGGTCAGACTGAAATGAAAACTGTATCGCTGCATAATTTACAATGACACACTTTAATGAAGGTCAGTAACTCGATCCCAGGTTTTGAGTTTCTCACCGTATAGGGTGGCAAGCAGGAATGCCACTTTAGCTAAGGCAACAGACCGTGCATGATGCCAGCTCTCAGCAAAGACCAGTACGTACCATATGGAACCAGACAGAGCTCGTGCTTCGTTTGTTGCAATACCAAATTCTCCTTTTGCAGAACAAAAAGTCTATGGAAACCTGCATGCACACTGGCAGGAGAAGTGCCATCAAGCGGCACATCTGAACAGTACTTAAAGCATCCTGTTTTATAGGGTGTTGTACGTTCCTGTGTCTTCAGTGAAGGCGGAGTGAATTCTTACATGCAGGTGACAGAGGGAGAATTAGTCTTTTAGGTGCTGAGTATGACCCCCGTTTCTTAGAATGAGGCAGATGACATGGAGCCTTTTCATGTACGGGATGTAGTACTTTCAGACAAAGATGTGCTATGAGCAGGACAGATAATCCCGGATAACCACTAAACTTTAGGAGACTCAGACCTGAGACTTAATTGTGCCCATAATTTGCTTCCTACTGAAAATACTGTTCCTGTAAAATGAGGTGAACAAGAACATCTACCGCAGTTGGAGAAGGAATCCTCAGCTTTCCAGTTCTGTCCTACTTGAAACCACAAGCCAAAGCAACACAAAACAATACCTCAAACTCTCCTGTAGGCACTGAATATTACTGCAACTCTACTCTCCAAAACCTTTGGGTTTGGGTACATTTTAGGAAGCATTTGGTTGTCTGGCAGTGAGTTACAGAAAAACCTTAAGTAGTTTGGCTGCATCCTTTCTGTTAGAGAGTTATCGCCACCTACTTACCCACAAGGACCTTTCTGTTAGAGAAGATACATACTACAGATCTTTTCATGCAGAGATACGCCTGTGCTCACTTTCTTGACAACAGGGGTGGGGGGGGTGATGCTTTTGTCTGTTTTGTTAGGTTTTTTAAACTGGTAGAACTACCTCCACTTGTCCAGCAACAGCAAAACTCATTAAAGGAGATACTCACTTAGAAGCATGGATATTTTACTATCAGAATATGTCTTCTTTAAACACATCTAGAAAGTTATAGATGGCAACATCTTTGAGGTACTCTTCTAACAATTGTGCAGTCGGCCTGTGACTTTACAGAATACATTATGCCTTCCTGGTGGGCATCGTGAATCCTATCGTTAAGTCATAGGGTACATAACAGCAGAGCACACTTACAGGACTATTTATAAAGGAAAGAAAACTGCTTAGAGCATCTGGTTGCAGCCAAAAGAGTATTGTATTTCTTTAATTTACATGAAACAAGAAATTATAGACCTTCTGAAAAAAACCACCAGGAGCACCACTCCCACTGCTTGGACAGCTGCTTTTCATAGGAACTGCCTGCCAGATGAAATACCAAAGCTTAGCCAGATAAGATTGTATAAACAAGCTGAATTCCACAGAGAAGCAGACTGCCAGGCTCCTATAGGAACAGTTCATTTCAGACTCTACGTTTTCAGTGTACATGCACTCATGGCTTATTATTTCCTCTGGGAACTGTGGAACATTAGTTGACAGCTCTGGAAAGTACTTCAAAGACAAAATTACTTCCACTAGGGAGAGCAGCACTTCAGGCAGCTTGGGAAGGAGGCCAATGAGTCATTAATAGTGAAGGGTAACCCCTCCATCCAACAGATCTCTATTACTGAGCATTCAAATTAGCAGCAGTCATAAAACTGTTTCAAGGGAACGTGTCACGTTTAACCCTTCTACCTTTCTGTCTCCCAGCTACAAACACTGTCCATGTTTTACTCATGTTGCATTCAGTGCCTGTTTTCGCAGACCAAAACCAGAGGCCATTTGTGAAAGCAGTCAGACAACAACAAATAAGCTGGCAGCTCTCATTTGTGACCTGTCAGGCTGACCACATGCAAAGGGATTTAAGAGGAAACAGATATGAAGTGAACTATGGCTTGGGGGGAGGTCCTGGGCCAATGTCACTCATCAAGGTGTATTTAATGGGGGGAAAATACAGTAATCTGAATGCTAACATTGCGTTCTGTGTTTACAGGAGTATTAGAAAAATCCAGCTAATGCTGCTGCTAGCAACCTCTGGGTGAACCAATCTGAGCAACACACGGTAGGTGAAGTAGTTGTAGATGCTGTTCCATCAAAAGTCAAGTAATGTATTCCACACATCCACGCTCCTTTCTCTCCGTATCACCGTATCACAAGGAACCAGACACAATCTCATCAACGTTTAGAAGCCTACCTAAACGTTATAGGTTATCTATGGCATTCAACGGGCTTTCTGAAGCACAAACAAGATCAAAAGGGACAAGTCCAAATTAACAAGAGAACGTTATCCTGTTATCCTTAATCCTTTAGTTTCTAAACCAAAGCTTTCCAAACATGTTTTTATAGACTGTAAACTGAGTGACGTATTTTAGAAATAAAATTTCACCAAATAACTGCACTGGAAAGAAAATCTGAGAACAGCCTACTCTAGCCCCTACTAAATCTAGTAGACTGCAGTTTTCCAAAAGGCAACCTCCCTTCTACAGCAATTCAGTACCAAAAAGAAATTTGCCTTCCTACTTAGAAAGCATTCATTAGCAGGTTAGGATTAAAATCTGAGGAACGCAGAAGAAACTCCAACTGCATTAGGTTCAGATGTCTGACGCGTAAGAAACACTCTGAAGGCGCTTGCCTTAAGGATGGGGACAACCCCTCGAATTCAGTCTGCGCTGCTGGTGTGGCCTCCTGCACTGCTCACTGCCTGTCATCAGAGGCCACTGTTCCCTTGCTGAACCTCTCCCCTGCTCAGCAGAAGGCCCTTTTCTTTTGACTTGCTCCAAAGGAGCAGAAGCTGTAGTTCGTCCTCCAAGTTTGCCCCATGAAACAAGGGAGGCCTTTGGAGGACAAGGGCACTATCAAACGGGAGGAGAAGGGTGCTACCAAATGGCAGCAAGCACCCAGGCCCGTACCTCCCAAAGCTATCCTCGCCCTCAGAGACATCCAAACCCAGCTCCTCAAACTAGCCCCAAAGCCAGCTACAGCACTCCAGTTCTTACAGGTGAAGTTGTGGAGGGTACTTACTAGGACTGTATTTACTAGGATTGTCAGGGTCTTCTTCCTCTTAATTTCAGATGTGATTTCTACTCTAAAACATGACAGAAGCAGCCCTTTCCCCCTTGTTTTCTTCCACAAACCACGTTATGCCAAGGTTGCATTATTGCAGCACTAGAAAATTGTGGGGTTTGAGCTTTGCCTTCATTGTTGTCTGGGGTGTTTTTAAAGTATTAGTTAGTATTTCCCTTTTCCTGCAGGGGGTGTTGGTGGGAAGTTGGGGGAAGTTGTGTTTCTCTTGCACATCTCAGCCATCAATCATTATTGCGTTCAACCCAACACTGTGCTTAGGGGGGAACACCACCCCTCCGCCCCAACCCCACCAGCCACCACTCTCCAACCTATAATTACCTGAAATCTCTTCAGCAAGTCATCATTGTAAACTTTACAGTTAAATGTTATTAAAAACCAACCCTTTAATTATTTTATTTCACCTGCTCCATTTTTGACCTGCAAGCACAGGCACTCTTCACTCAGATGATCAGGCAATTGAGGGGAGCACCATTTGCTCCCCACACAGTCACAAATGGAATTTCTTCTTTCCAAATTTCTTCTTTCCAAAAGAAAATGTGGACGTGTTACGCAAAGCAAAACAAAGCAAAATGAGAGACCAAACTAAAATAACTCTCACTACACAGTGCAGATACAGTAAAAACCTAATTAATGACAGAAAAAGCAGTGGATTTAGTCAAGTATTTTGTCAGTATTGAATGTAACTTTCCCAGCTGGTAGTAGAAAAATAGTTACTTTTTGTGCAAGTCTAAAGTTTGGAAGATAAGAAAGATAAACAGAGTTGACTGACTGAACCAAAGAGAAAATCAGGGAAAATACCATTCTATTTTTCACAGCTGTAATATTTGGAAAAAACACCACAAGTAATGGGAAAAAAAAAAAAAAAAAAACCAAACAAAGAAATTCACCTCAGGATCATATTCAGTCTACAAATTTTATACCTCTGACAAGAAACAAAATTTGTCACAGATAGAATAAGCTGCAAATAAAGCAGCTTTGGAAAGGCAGCACAAAATCAAGGCAGTGTATTTGTACTGGGCTATTCACACCACCACAGGCCAAAGGAAAAGGTTTTGAAGAGGTGCAGTGCTGAACTTGATCAGAACCATCACCCCAATATTAAAATGGAGCCTTTTCCTCCTCTCAGAAGTGACTTTGTCAGCAACAAAGGCCAGGTCAGGGCACTGCTCAAGGCAGGACCCGTATTACCCAGCTAACACGGTCCACAGCTCGCCCAAACTGAACCCAACTTGGTATTTCAAGCCTGTAGCTCACCCAAGGGAAACTGAACCTGACCTGGTTTTTCACACTCCCTCCCCTCCTGCTTTTTGCTGAATACCCTCCTCTTCTCTGCAAAACTGACAGTAATCAAGAATTGTCTGTTATCCTGTGTTCAGGTAACTGCTAATTGTGTTTCTCTAGCATGCAAGCGTTTTTTCTATTTGGAAGGAAAAGGCATCCCAGAGCTGGGAGCACTAACTTTGTTGGATGAGGTATACCTGCAGGGCTCCTGCTGACTGTGGCCAAGCTACTAAATTCAGTGGACTTTATATCCTGCACCTCCTTATCATTCTTTCCTACTTTCAAGCAAAATGCAGTGTTGCCAGTGCACTGAAAGACTGAGATACCTCACAAACACAGCAGTGGGGACATTAGACTGTTGCAAACATTAAGTCTGAGAGATACAAGGGTACTACCAAGAAAGTCTGTTTTCTGTTCTGAAGTAATACTTTCTCATGCATTCTTTTGCTGAGTAACAGCTTATTCATCCCAAGCCAGTTCAGACAGGCAAGCTAGGAAGCACCTTTTCATTTATACTTCTAAATTCCCAATAAAAATAACTTTAAAAAAAAAATCCCCCAGTTGTGGAGAAGTTCACATTTAATGAAGATTTAAGTCTCACAAAAATAAATGGCAGTCTCTTCCACACTCTTTACCCTGGACCGTTCTAAACAGCTTCCCAGAGAAACGTGTTTTTATGCAGTTAAAATTCTTCTCGGATGCATTTTCTCTCTTTAAAAAAAAAAGAAAACACAATCATGTTTTCATAGCTTCACTGTTGCGGTGTGATAATACCACATACATCCTGCAGTGGGGGGGGGAGGGAGAGAAAAACATTTACAGTGCTTTACAAAGCACTTTTCTGGTTCCTGCCTCCAAGCGGGCGGATTGTAAACAAAGTCCAGATTCTGCCTCTTTATCACGGAATTAAAAAAGGTTTCAAAACAAGTGCGGCATAAGAAATTAATTACAACACTTGCCTTTCAAGTCGTGACCTCTGGGAGTCTCCCAAACTTTGCTGGCTGGAGTTGGATTAGTCACAAGACAGCAACCCTCTCTCACCAGCCCCACGCAGCCGGATGCCCAGGCCTTGGGGCGCTGGCAGGCTCTCCGCTTCACCCGGACCTCCCGAGATGCACCGTGATGCATCCTCCAGGATGGTGGGATGGGGCGAGCTGCAGGAATCCCACCCGGTTTCAGTCCTGCAGCCTGGTGGGCCAGGAATGGGCAGCACTGCCCCAGCACAGGCACATTTCCAGTCCCTAGGTCCCCAGGCTGGAGCAGGCCAGGGTGGGCAGGAGCAAGGCCGCAGGCGGGAGGAGAAGGAGTGTCTCCAAACCCTGGCAGAAGGGAGTCAGAGCCAGTCATCCTCCACACCAAGGGACTACAGCTGGTGCAACCCCGTCCTTCAGATGTGGGAACGACGATGGGAGGGAAAGAGAGCGCTGAGAAGCAAAGCAAAACCGAGGGTCCCTCGGGCGGCGGGGGACAAGGGAGGAGCAGCTTCAAAGCGCTGCTGCTACAAAGCAGAAGAGTTGCAAACATGTTTTATATAAATTTATGCTATATAATAGAATGAATTTTATTATCTGTTTTCTAATGTGAAGGAGAAGCAAGGTCAGGAGCCCAATCTAACTATTACAATCGGAAAAGCTACTTCCCCCAGTTGCCCCTCGGGCAGCCTTCCCCCTCCAGAGGACAAGGCTGCTCATCTCACAAATGGAAATCACTGCTGCTTCTAGATGTAAACAAAGCAAGCCCGGCAGCTCTCTCCACCGATGAGAGGTCACAAAGCAGTAAAAGCTGCCTGCAGAGTGCAAAGTAAGATTTTTCCCACTTACAAGGGCACAAGCAAATGCTGCTTTTATTGAGAGCTCAACCATCCCTGCAAAGTCCCAGCCTGGTGCCGGGCAGCACACGGCAGATCTGCCCCACAGATGGGGGCTGGGAAGAACTCCCCACACAGGGAACAAAACACCAACCCCATCCCTAGTGCACAGGTGTCCCGGGCTGAACCCTGCTTCTGATGTACCCAGCCCCTGCTCTCCAGCTAAGGAAGGGCTGAAAAGAAATGTCTCCAAGGAAGGATGCCTGCCTGGGATTTGCCCCACGTGCGTCCTCCCTACTGAGCCAAGCACACACTGGTTGTCTCCGTGCAGGGAGAAGCTCCACAATACGCTTTTTTTTATATTCCCAGCGTAACAGTGGACAGTTAGAGATTAAAAACACATCACACACGTTCTCAAAGTGAAGTTTTTATTCATCTTTGTGGTCTTCACCCCACCTTGTGTGGCACATTACCACGTGGCACCCAGAACCTCTGCTGTGACAGCAGCACTTACCTGGGCTACAGTGGCACGTTACCACCTTGTTTCCTTAGAGGCCATGAAAGCATGAGGGTCATAGTGGTGTCCCCACCCCTCTTCCCCAAAACAGGAATGAAGTCTCACCTAACATACAAGAACCATGGCTTCTCCAGCTGAGAATGAAACAAATTTATTACTCTATTATTATTTATTATTAGTTATTGTTAGACTAGCAATATCCTTTCCTGGCCACCACCAGAAAGCAAGAAGCACTTAATTCACATCTCTCCTCTGTCAGTAAAAACTGCATGTTCTACTTAAAAGCAGCTTAAAGGCTCATTGCGATTCTGGCAGAAGGATTGGCTGCTACAGCTACTGGCTCAGTGATTCTCCAGCCTTATTTTTATAATGCTGTATTCCTTCCTCCATCACTGGCTAAGGCTCCATGCCCAACTGTGCAGACCAACTAATTAAAGGCTACAGCCTTGGCAAACTTTACACCTGAGAAGACTCTCCAAAAGCCATGGACAGTAGCAGAACCTGTGTACTTGAGGGGTCCAGCCCTCAGATGACCACTAACTGGACTGTGAAGCTTCTCTTCTGGAATATCAAGCACTGATCTGCAAGACTGAAAAAAACAAACAAGAAAAAAAAAACCCCTAAATACACCACTGATGTTTACACCACTCAGAAACCCTGGCTTCTTTCTTCACACAATTTTTGAAACACCACATCATTGTTTAGTGTGGGGTGAACAACTGGCTGGGGCACTTTTCTTCAAAAAAAGTGTTTCTTCCTATGAGCACATGATACAAACAAGGGAGTGGCAGACGGGAAGTGATTATTCAGAAATTAAAGAATTAGATCAGCTTCCATGATATCGGAACAGAACATGACACATGGCAAGTGAAGCTGACAATTTACTGGCTCAAATGTAAGAAAACTCTATTTACTAAACCTAACTCAGGGCTCATGTAAACATTTTGCCTCCTTAATGAACATTGGTGTTGGCAGCTGCAAGCATTGATATGCCTCCTGCGAGCACAAGTTACTCCATGTTTTTCAACAGCAAAGTTATATCCAAAACACTGCAGCACAGACCTCCAGCTTCTACCCAAACACTTTCTTTTTTGAATGGAAGCGTAGCTCTGCCAGTAGTAGCAGCAAGTCTCTAATGGCACTGCTGCTCCAGAGATGCTAAACACAGACAGTCCTCAAGTTCAGCCCTGTCTCTGCTAACAGCAACCTCCTGCCACTACAAGCAGAGTGGAGTTTCCCAGTGCCATGCTCGGGTACGCCCAGTATTCCTGCCACTGGGAATTCCCTTCATGTTCTCAGTTTTCCTGTTACACAGGAGATAACACTGAGTCATCACCACATTTGCTTGGTAAGTGACACTGTTGGGGGGTAGGGGCAGACATATACCTGAAAGAACATACAGAATTCACAGCCTGATCCCTGCTCTGACTGAAGTGCATGGACTATGCTGGGACATGGCTTTTCCTGTGCATAGAAAAATTTTGTGGCCAGACCACAGCCGTGCAACTCCTTAGTGTGCACTGACTGATTTACTACCATTGTAAGTTCCAGAAAAGTCACCTTAAATAAAAGCATCCCACACAAGAGGGCTAATTACATAAAGTACTTTTCATCTGTGGATCCTGAAGTGCTAAAAATAAAAATTTACTGTTCACGAGGGACTAAGCTCCCATTAGAATGGTTAAGCTAAAAACCTGGAGAATACATCGGAGGTTACACAAAGCCCAGCAGCTTTAAAGGAAGGAGGAGGGATTTGCACAGTTCAAAGGCAGGAAAGAACAGATGCGGTATGTTAGGACTTATTTTCATTACACTGCATAGCTTGTGTCCAAGAATGCTTTCAACAGAAGCATCCTCCCAATACAAAAGGCAAGCACTTGGTAAGCTGACTCGGACAAGATTCCTTACAAGCTGTATCCCTGCAAGCTGCATCCCGGCCCAGAGACAGGGAACTGCTACCAGTAACCTCGGCTCATCACTTACTGCCTTTAGGTGTGAGACCCTCCACCTTCAGTCCCTCCTGGCACACTACTGTGAGCAGCCAGTTCACGTCTTCACCCACCATATGAAACAAGAATGTATGAAAAAAACCCCTCTGCTTCCTTTAGACAAAAGCCCAGTGTTCCTTTTCCACGTCTCTCCTCACCTCACTCTCTTAAATTGCTAGACAGCATCAGGAATTGGCAAGATCTTTAATAATAAGATCAGGCAGTATTACCAAATCCATATTAAATTCCCACAACAGGAGCCAAATGGTGACCAAGACAAGAATTTTTATTTGATGATGCATTCTATCTTTGAAAAAAACTATTCCAAGGACGTGAAAAGTAAATACAAATAGTTATATAAAACAAAACCACTGGCCAACAGGTTGATGTGATCAATGTGTCTGCTTGCTAAGATGTGCTTAGGGGGGATACAAACACTCAGCGCTAAGCTGTACTGTATTTTAACAGGTACTGATTAACACACTAGCTGATGAAACAGCTTCTTTAAAGTCTACCAACCACACAAAGTTTTCCAGCTGCAATGTAGAGATCGACATTAAGAACCAACAACTTGCTTTCAGGGTTAAAAAAGAAGTTTGCATTGTGCTTACGTTGAGCCTGAGGGACGTATTTAAAGGCAGCCAAGAAGGGAAGCACAGAACCTGTGCTCGGCACAGCGTCAACGCAGGGCACCTCCTGCAGAAACTAAAAAGATCTCAGTGCTTCCTCCCATGCTGAGGGACAGATAGAGCATCAAGGAGACAGGTTAAACAGGTTTCAGAGTTAACAACACCTGCCCTTGGCTTAGCAGCTAAAACCACATTAATCCAGGGAGCTGCAGTGAGGAAAAAAATAAAATAATATTGGGAGGTAGACATCTTTTTTTTTTCCCTGGGCTTCTTTTCCCTTACCCATCCAGATCATATTTATCTGCTCAGCTCCAGCTTTTCCTTCTGGGTGGATGCAATTTAACATCCAGATCACCACGCTAAAACGCTTCACAAGACAGCTCATCTTGCCTTTGTTCACTTCACACAAGGCAGGCCTTCGGCCACAGCAAGTCAAATGATAGGTTAGTTAAAAGGAATCACCTCGAACCCAATGTCTCCACCTTTTAATGCACAGATACAGCACTAAAAGTTTAAGAAAGAAAATGGAGAAAAAGTAAAAGGCTGTGGCTATGAATCACCTGCTTGTCTGGGCAAGAAAGAAATCTGGAAAATCCTGATCCTAAGAGTACCCAAAGTATACTGTAAGAGTGGTGAGGCATTCAAGACCGGGTAGGCTTCACGGGTATCAAAAGAGCCAGTCAGTGGAAGGGAGCCTCTCATCTCTAACACATTTCTTCTCCTGGGAAAGCACCACCGTCCTGTTTGGTTTTATGCCTCTCGTGTCAGATCAGTCAAAGGCCAACGTAAAGTTAACATGCCAGATTTCACATCAGCTGCTTGCCCAAACAACTGGGGAGGTTGTTTTAGCTGAGCTCTGCTCTTTCGCTCGCTTCAGATTGTTGCGTTAATTAAAAAGTCTTGCTCTTGCATTACGCAGCCCACAGGAAGCGAGGAGGAGATTCCTAGCTTTGTAATCACATTAGTCAATAGCTCCCAGCGCTCTCGACGCTGCTACGTGGAGAGCCAGCATTGCGCTGTTGGTTTGACAGGCTGTGGGAGGATGCTGCGTAGGAGACTCGCTCACGTTATGCAGAGTCAGCCCCAGCTCCTTCACAATGGGAGCTTGCTGCAGAAGCGCAGCGTAAAAGCCTCCCTAAAACTATGGGGCCATCTGAGCCAGTTTTCCAAACAGAGAGCCAGCCCCGCAAAAATCCACTTGATAAATACAACGCAGTTGCTAGCTGGCAAGTTGCTGGATACGGATGTGTCACCTTTGGGCTCACCCCCACCCCTTACCTAACAAATAAGTAAAAAAATATTACTATTGTCACCCCCAAGCTTGGACTTCAGAATTTCCATCTTGGAAGCATGACAAGAAGTGAGTCACTCTATATACCTTGGCAGCGATTTGCACGCCAACAGAGAATATCCAGAAGGAAATAATGTCACCAATTGGTGAGGCAGCAGCTATGTTTACCAGCTTTAACAAGTTTCTGTCTCAGAACTTCCAGTTAAGTATGGCCAACAGCAAATTTCCAATTCACAAGTCATAAAACTTTCAATTCAGAAGTAATTTACAACTTAATATGTCAGAAAATTAGAGATCTTTAAAAGTTATGCCACTTGCTGAAGAAAATAATTAGATATTAGGATCACACAAAGTGCTGCGTTCTTCTGAGTACCTGCACTGCCCTTGCCCTATCTCTGCAAGGTCTTTAGTGGAGCGGGAAGTTCGGGCGTGTGAGATGTGTTCGGCGTGAGGCCAGAGCAGCTGCCACCTTGCCTTCCCTCTGGGCAGCGGGAGGAACGTGGGGAAGAGCTGGCTGAAGGAAACCTTCCTAGGCAGGAGCCAGGTGTGGTGGCAGAGAGCACCCGCAGGGACACTAACCAGAACAGCTCAGGACAGACAGAATCAGGGCAGGGAGCTGCCAGCCTGAGTGACTTGGACAGACTGAGGAAGATTGACCTTCCTGAAGCTAAAGGTGACTATGGTCAAGAAACTGCAAGGTGTGAACAAACTAGATGAGAGAAAGAAAAAAATAACAAAAAAAATCCACCCAAACCCATTCTGTACCGCTCAAACTAGGTTTTGAGGGCGATACCAATAAGTGAGACGTTGAATAATTAACAGGACTGCTTATGTGTTAAATGAGATGCTCAATGCTGTACAAGATGATGACTGTTCACCAGCTAAATCTAAGAATAAACTGAGGAATTAAGGGCTCTCAGCACATCCGTTTACTACATAACCTCTGGCAATTTACCTGTCTGATGAGCAGTGCTAAAGGGGCACGCCAGCGCAATTAAGGAAGTGTTCCTTACTTCACTTCAAAGAAACCCTAATATGGCTTACTCACATTTTGAGCTAAAAGTTTACTTTTGAGAAGGGCTAATGGAGATGTATCAGCTTCACCCTTGAAGCAAACAGCAAGGGGACCAGCACAGAACCAGGCTTGAGTTAAGACCAAGGCTTAGATGGCAGAGTTAAGACCAAAGGCTGGCTAAGCAGCTGTGAGAATACCACATTCTTTGCAGAGTACGCCAACTGCCTTCATTACCAGAAATGCTTTATAAACATTTGTATAAGCAAGGATCACATGCAACAATCACATGTTTTCAAACAAGTGACTTGTGAAAAATGAGGACACAAATCCCTTCTACTGTATTGTTTCAGAAAGCAGGAGACATATCTTGGCACCTTTTTCCCATCCTAAGAGGTCTATCATCAGTTTTAAAACAACTACACAAATATCCTTTCTAGCCTTTTAATTTCTGCATATTACTGCAAGTTTTTAGGATGCTTTCCTTAAGGCATCAAATAGAAACACGTATCTGTGAGCACAGTCTTCCCTCTTCTCCTCTGGAATTTATAGATGCCTTACATAGGCAATAAAATAAGGTAGAAGAGTTTGACTAAGATGTTTCAACCCACAGGTTTTATCTCCTTCACAGTGTACAGTCTGTGCCCTATCAGCTGCCAGTGGTTAAAAGGCAAAAGCAGCGTATGTTTTTAACACTGCAACCCCAAACCCACAAAATCAAGGCATTAAGAGCCTCATTTTCTTTTAATAAAACACTAGGTCTCTGCTGCCCACTTATTAGGGCATTTAAACATCCTTATTTTCTAAGCAGACAGAAAATGTGTCTCATTAAAAGACCTGTGTTCATTTCTTTTCTCTTTCTGAAGTTTCCTTTAAAATTACCATTTTTGAGATACCAATGCATGGGGTAGCACACAGAACATGTCCCTAACCGGCATCTGCTGTTATCACAGACTGTACTAGTTGCTCATGCAGATATTGCAGCTTTCAGCACACACATATCACCAACCACAATTATTTGCAGACTCTTCAAAAGAAGTCTGCCCTTCTACAGTAGTGTTGTCACCACACCCATCTCAAGAAATCACTCACGTTACAATGGAGATACATGGATTTAAGGGACCATCCTGTTAAAGCACTTAGAAGTAACTTAAGTTGGTGTAGGCAAAACATCTGCACAGCAAGTTCTCTTTAGCTGACCGAGCTGCCACTGAAACGGGCTGAAACTGCAAACCGCAATTCCTCTCGTGAGGGCTTTGCCATCTCTGCTGCCTACTGCCAGCTTCCACTAGCCCAGCAGCAGCTGCCACCACCACCTGACAAGCCACTTCCACAGTCAACATCTGTATCGAGCCTCGCAGTCCAGGGGCAAGGTAGCGCGGCCAAACGCGACAAGGAAGTTCAGGCTCCTTGCGCTGCAGAGCGCAGTGATGCAGAATGAGGGAGAAGTTATTTCGTTTCTATGAATTCACACGAGATCAATACTGATAATTTCTCTCAATCGTTATAGTAGGGAAGGCCATATTAAAAAAAAAAACAACTGTATCATGCTTCTTCCCTCCTCCAACATTTTTATTTTCCCCTCTTCCCATCTCTAATGGAGCATGAAAGCTGTTGTTCTGTCCCATCCGCTGTCACATTCTATGCCAGCAACACAGCCTGGAGATTCTAGCTCTAAAATTTACAGACACTGTTACAACCAGCCAGCACCTCTGGTGTAAAACCATATGTCGGATTGCACTCTTCAAACAATTTCCATTGGAGGAAGTCATGCTGTCAGTGGGGTGGAGAAAATGGAGGAATTCCTGTTTACTGTTAGACTTGAAAACTTACTGGGAGGGGACTTCCAATTAAAAGCTGACACCTGAAATACCGCACCAATTTGCGTGTCATTAACACATATGTTTATCTAGAAGACCAACCTAAAGTTTGTTGATGAGGAATCATTGCAGAAGGTGAGCAGCGACTAACTAGAGAGGAATGGGACGTACAGGAAAACATTGCTCAATGCTTTTTTAGAGTAGGAAGTGATACCAGAGGAGAGACGTGGTCCGGTCTTCTCAGAGGACACCCGTGCAGAAAGCTGTATGCTATGTCATGCTATTTATTACACTCCCAAATGTCACTGTCAGGGCTCAAACTGCTATATGGATTCTGATACTGAGCTGCCAGGAATGCGGAGACTTCAGCTTACAAAAGGTATGAGCTGTCATTTTATTTTAGGATGTTTTAGACATGCTATATTACTCTAGAGGTCCCCTGGCCTTGCAGTTAAATCATGAGCTGCTGGTGGATGTTGGCTCATTGAGGGGTACCTTGGGCTTGCAACTCAGACCTGACCAGACACAAACGTAGGCAGAGTCTCTACAGTTCCCGAATGTGAGTCAATGTTAGCAAACCTGGGACTGCACTGCGAGGAGAACATACCTCACACCCCGCAGCACGAATGACTCCCACGTGCTCCAGCCAGGGCTGAGCACAGCTCTGTCCTCCTCTCAGCCAGTTCATCACTGCAGAATGGGGAGAGGGGAAGTAGACACACTGTGGGTCTTCTCGTGAGCACTCCCACCCCCAAAGAACAGCCAGATCCCTGCACTGGGCAGGGAGAGATGAACACATCTGCGCTGTCACCACACCTCTCACGAGCAAGGGCTGTGAGATCCTCTGAACAGTAATTGTCTCATTACAGAGCTGTAATACACACAAAGGATGTTTCAATTCTGGCTATTCACGGACAGCCAATTCATACTGCGAGTGCACCGTTGCCAAACCCACCCAACAGGCTCAGTGTGAACCCTCCAACGCTACCAGCTTCCCATGGATACACCCCATCTTTGCTAAATAAACTCCACCATCCGCTCTTTCATCCTGACAAGTGACTAGGTTGTCCAGGATGCTCCAAGGCTGATAAACAAACTCCTTTTGATTACTGCTGACTGTGTTAACTCAAGCAGCACTCCAGCAGCCGGCTCCACACAACACAAAAAGGTTGAGGAAAAAAACCCCTAACATATGAATAAAAAACAGGGCCACTGACGGGCAAACCACCTGGAGAAGCAAATAATTTGCCAGCTGTTGGCCTGATTCACTCTGCTCATGCAGCAACCCTTTCTGTCTAGTCTCTCCCAACAGACATCTTCAGGGCAGGGACTGCATCCATGTTTCTGTGGATCTTCGAATTCTAAACACAACATAGTGATCATTCAAGCTCGCGGAACAGAGAATGTTTGCGAGAAAAGTACCAGTTTATAAACAACCTTCAAAATTTTCCTGTGAGACAGATAAATATTTTCATGTTCATACATACATATGAACTTGCATTTCACAATTTTCAATCACACCTTTTCATTTGCTTTGGCCCACTGCTGTCTGGAAGACAGCCACACTGTATCAAACATTTCATAGTTTCCAAATGTAGGCAGAACAGGCCTAGGGAGTTAGACCTGGATTTCATTCAAACACCAGCTTTGCCTCGACTGAACTCTATTGATGATTCTGCCTGAGAAAAGGCTACCTATGAGAAGGGAAGGCCCACCTCGGCTTTACATTCCACCCTGGTCGCAGAGAGACTTTTGCTGTGACAGCCTTACTCCGTTTCCACCACCACTTCGTCTCAGGATTGCTGCAGCGAGCCAAACCCACTGCTGCATTTTTCTCGAGTTAGGACGGTGGTTTTTGTGGCCAGGTAAAAGCGCTTCCTCCTTGACAGCCTCTGAGCAACCAGGAGGGAGTCACTGCTAGTTCCTGCAGGTCACTGCCTATGGCTTTTAGCCTTTCCCTGTGCGAGTCTAGGCGTTTGGGATTCATCAGGTTAATGAAATAACAGTAATGCTGCCAGCAGTTCCACAGACCAATATTAACAAAACAATTTTCACCTTAACCTTTTCTTGACTGCGGGATATCAAATGCCCTAACTGGTTCTTCTCTCCTGTTCTCCTAGCTAAACAAGAAGTTTCCATGTCAAGTCAATTCAGCCAGCCCTCTCTCAAAACTACTACCATAATTATGAAGTCCCCACTTCATTGTCCTCCTGTCCCCTTCCTAAGAAGTTCCTGGGATAACAAAACAAACAAAAAAACCCCTCAGATAATTATTCCAAGAGTACAGGATTATTTCATTCAGTTTACGTGCAAGTTTACAGCAGGCGGCTACCAATTCAGGACCAACAAGTTTCAACCAACAGGTTGAAAACATTGGTTCCTAGAAGTAAATGTTTTATATGTTGTCTGAGCTCAAAAGCCTGAGCACAGCCTGCTCCAAGTCTGATTTTTCAGACTTTGCTTTGGAAAGGACTTTTTTTCAGGTCAAGAGAGGCCTGTTAAATAAAGTCAAACATGCATGGTAGCTCTGTATCAACTATTTCTGCATGCCTTTACACTAATCAGCAATGTTATGTATGTTATCGCCTGACTATACAGACACCACCACTAAAGGAGCTACTCAGGAAAGCAGGCAGGAAATAAAGTCATGGCTTCTGCTTTGGAGATAAGGAACTTAAGGAGAAACACTTGAAGGATCATTAACAAAAATCCCAATGATAGTGCGCTAGTAATTGGCAGTCCATCTGTCCTGGCTTCAGAATAGATCTTTGTAACTTCTCTACCAATCCTTGAGGAGCCCCTGATCAAAAGGACAGTGACAAACCTCTGCCCTCATCAAGCTCCTCCCGGGAAAAGAAACGTACGTGTACACACACATGCTGGGGCACAGATAACGAAAAGCTCTGCAGAGCACTCCCTGAAGCTAGGCCATGTGGCTAACATCAGAGGGACGGTAAACTCAGAGTGAATATATCTGCATAGAAAAAAGCCTTTAAAGTAAGAACGCCACCTGTGACATCCACTGCTCCTACTGCTACTGGCCAGCTCCTTGCTCCGAAAGGATGACTGCTGTCCGTATGGCTGCTCACAGCCTTCTAGCGTGAAAGGGAAGTCTGTCTAGGGATGTAACTCCCAAGTACCCAAACATACAGCTATAACCCAGCTCCTGTTCTAAATGTGGGAGACCTTCTCAGGCCACTCTGCAGAGAACTGACAGCAAGTGACCTCAGTACGAGCAGAGGGACTTGGAGAGGGGACAGCACCACAGCTCAATGACAATCTGCTCATGTTTTGAAGTGACATCTTCTAAAGAAAGAAAAAGGGTTGCATCTGACATCGAGTGAGATCTGGAGTAAAAGCAGATAAAAGACAAGGTTGTTTGTCCTTGGAGGTTCTGACAGGAGCTTAAAGCGCTGCTTATGTTATGGACAGCGTCACTGATGGAGGCCAGCAGAGCCATGGTGATGTGCCAGCAGATGAAAGTTAAGATTAAGGATGTTAAGTGCTACTGTGGAGGGAACAGAAAACATCTGGGCATCTGCTGACCTCACTAAAACAGTGGCTACTTCAATGAAAGAAAAGCCTTCCAGAAAAACAGAAGCAAGAACAACTTGTTCTTCAGACTGTCAAGCTTATAGATATCCACTCAAAGAATCTGGATTTCACAGCAGAGGCGTACAAGGCACTAGTCCAGTGTACACACAGAGAGCCAAAGGCTGTCATGGACACTCAGTCACAGAGATATTTAAAGCAGTACAAAGGGGAGAAAAAGAAAGAATCAAAATGAGCAGGAGAGGAGGAGGAAGGAAGGGGAAAAAAGGGTTCGTGCTGAGGTGAAGACTAGATTACGAGGCACATTGAATACCAAAGAGAAGCACTAAGAGTATTTAGAAGAGTCAAAGTCTGTATAGACGTAGAAGGCTGGACATAGAGGAAGAAGGTAAGTAAACAAGAGTGTCAGGCTGAATTCAGATCAAAAGCACTGTGGCCAGCACTGAAATAAAGTTGAAGTTCATTATTTAAGAGAGGGATGAACCACAACCATTGCTAAAGACTTAAAGGACCTCTGTAAGTAGACCTAAGTAAGTTCCTTCAGTCTGAGCTATGCTTTCCTTAATGAAGATTCCAGAAAGCAGATGAAGAAAAAGTTCACAACTCATACCATCTAGACACAAATTGCTAATTTATTCATAACCTCCCCTCTTTCCAGAAAGAGGAGGTTTAGTCAGAAAAACCTGTTCCAACCTGACACCAAAATCTTTTGTTTTCTCCCCTAGAAAAAGAAGGCTTTAGCTTTTATCTTCAAATAATACATTAATAACACTCGAGTTTGTGAGGCATCCATCTGCTGTGACTAGACTTACGTGGGCACATCATCAGCTGTCATATATATCTCTCTCTATATATATATGTATCTCTCATTGTCACTCCACTGCAGTCAGTGGAGCTGCAGCTCATATTGCTTCATGAGCTTCACGGTTTAAGCTTCAATCTGACGTGCTGTCAAGTGGCAGAAAAAACCAGATAAATTTGAAAGAGATAGATAGTATTTTCTACCAAAACAGTGAATCCTGACTTTTGGTTTTGGCCAAGTCTTACATGTCCAGGCCTAGCCTTTTGTGATCCTCTTCCTGTTTTGTCTCTCAGCATGCATCTAGGGAGCTGCAGGACTGTCACTAAGCCAGGTTTGAAATACACTGCTTGGATTCATCACGAAATTCAACTTGTTACGGCCAGCTTGGGCCCATTAATTCACATTACTTGGTGGAACTCCACAATGTCATGAAGCTCACTGGACTTTACAATCCCTTCTCCCTCACAGAAGTCATCAGCTTCCTAAACAGTAGAGACAGTTTGTTCCAAGCAGCAGTTGTTTCAAGCTTCCCCACTCCATGGGGTAACAAGGATGGCCCAAAAAGGCTTCCTGCTCAAGATACCCTTATTCTCACCTTTCAGCTAAGTACCTCAGGGCACCACAATCATAGAATCACAGAATGGTTTGGGTTGGAAGGGACCTTAAAGACCATCTAGTTCCAACCCCCCTGCCATGGGCAGGGTCACCCTGCACTAGACCAGGCTGCTCAAAGCCTCATCCAGCCTGGCCTTGAAGACAGCCAGAACAATGCCAAGGAACAATGCTCCTGCTTCTGGCGGATCTGGAAGCCTTCAAAGGTAGCACCCACCTCACCATTCAGAATTTGGCACCAGCCACCCCTTGCAACCTTACAGTGTTTTTACCCCTTTTACCCTTTGCAGAACCAAGTGCTGAGACGTCTCCTCTGAACAATCCCCAGCACCAGCTAGGCATCAGTCCCCACAATGAACACTTACTCCCAGCCACATGCAGACAGGCGGACTGCACGGCTCAGAATCTGCATAGGTGTTCAAGGAACAGCACTCTGTAAGCTCTTTAGTCTACAGGGACAGATCCATCACATCATGGCTGCATGACTCCTCTATGAAGACCAAGCATAACTTACAAGTAGGCAGGAGGTACACCATCCCGCTTCTGTGCTGCTGAAAGACAGGAGCATTGCTTAAAACCAGGAAAAGACACAGCATCTCCAACCCAGCAACACATTATGCAAAATAATCTTCGACCCTACCCTAAAGCTGTTTCATGCCTATTCCCCGTACTTCTCTCAGCCACTGAGTCACTGGAGTTGTCCTGCTCCACTTCTACAGTGGAGCATAAAAACGCTGCTGAAGGCAGGAGACAGGAGGTTGGGCCAGCAGCTGTGCCCAGCAGACAAGTCCTGCTCCCTGCAAAGATGAGACCACAGGGAAAACTCTAAGCCTGCACAGTGATGTTAGGTGTTGGGAGGAGGGCTAAGGGTGGTGGGGGTGGTGGTAAAAGATGATCTCATGCACCTATCAAGAAAAACAGGAGGGAGGGAGAGGAAAGAAAGCACACCTGACAGACGTGTTAAGAGATGTCTGAACAAGAACAGGGCTGGCCCAAAACCACACTGCAGTCTCTTAGGAGCAGTGGAAGGAAAAGCAGTTCTACAACTAAAGGCTTATCAATCACTCAAGTGCGCGCGCTTCACTAACTCCTGCAGAAAGTGATTTAAAAGACAGGAATCGCGGATGACTAACAGGGTCTCGACAGACAGGAAGAGGAGAGCAGATATAGGCAGAGGGGACAGCATAGGAAGAGGTGTGAATGCTATGTTTGGGAAAAGCCAAGACATACAAAATTCCCATGCTGCCTGGAATTATTCTTATCACCCTTTCCTTTGAATAACCAGTGCCATGTTGCTGACTCCCTTCATACTCCCACTTACATGAGACCCTCCCAAAACATCCTTCCTTCTTCAGGAGCAGCAACTGCTAAACTGCAACCTATGAAACAAGCAGCTGCTGAAGGAATGACTCACCCCGTCTTCAAGTGGCTTACAAGTCATGCAACTCAGTCAAAAGAGAGTAATTCACAGAGCCATTCTGTGGAACACGAGAATGAAAATTACATGCTGAACTTCACCATTAGTGTACTGTGCACATTTGACACCACTTTGTCCACAACTCCAGCAATCCAGAAAAGGTGATCAACTTACTTCCTAGGGAAAAAAGCAAGCCAGCTAACACCTAACTAAGGTTACAGACTTAATCCTGCAAAAAAACGACACCGCCTTGCGAAAACATATTCCAGCCTAAGCTTGTTTAGGTAATTAAGACAAAAGATCTTCCACCCTACCTACCTACCTTTGCTATAAGGTATTCCAGTACAACTGTACCCAACACTTAGCCTCAAAACATGCCCATTCAAGTTTGGATACTGGATTCAACCCACTTAAAAATTCTTCTGCATAATTTGAAGAACTGAGCATATACTTCATTAACAGCTGGTTGATTAGCATTAATCAGCCATTTCACTCCTCTCCCATTGTCCCCGTAGCCAGGGGCTAAAAGCAGTCACTGTAAAAGTCATTCAATTTAGAAAGCTTTGTCACATGATAAATATAGTCATGACTTAAGATTCCCAACAAGCCTTTCCTGAGTCAGCACCACCACACTGACCCACCTCCTCCTGTACATGTCTGCCCAAGCTCAGCCACCTTACTTCGTGAGTACACACTCCCAACTATTATTTCTGGCAAAACTGCTCTATCCCCACCAGGGTAGGATTTCCCATGTGTTGTAACTCCAACACTATGGCCCAGAAGAACATGTCTGTAAAGATGTAGCTAGAGCTGTACGTCAGTATTCAGTACTGTAGTAAAAGTAGTAGACAAGACTCTAACCTGATGCAGTGCTTGTTATAGTTTATTCATGTGTGCGTATATATTTCCCTAACGACCCTCCAGACAAGCACAGCACACCAAATAGCAGAACAAGCTTCTCTCATACAGCTCCTCCTCAACTCAAACATTGGCACTAGAAGGGCTGAGTAAGGTATTCCTAAACTTTCAGGTTTGGAAGGAATGTCACTGAATACATGTGTCCAATCCCCCAGTACCACACCCAGTATCATAGGTGGCCTCCTGTAGCCAGTTAGATAGGCACCTTTTTCCACTTTGTGTCCTGGGAGGCTCACTGAAAGCAAGGATGCTGCGCTTACTAGAGACCATTTGAGCTGAAACACAGATGTATTTCTGGTCAGTTCACTGGCATTTATTCTCATGCCCAAACAAGTCTTCAGCTTCTTCATCTCAATCATCAGTGCTTCATATATGGACATCTGTACAACTCCTCTTTACATGACTCTCTCACCAGGAGCTGGTGTACCCTTTGGACTGGTACAGCCAAGTCTTTGCCATCTAACTAACGAGCTCCCAGATCTTTCAGTCTCTGGATGGCTTCAAGGCATCTGCCTGCAAGGGCCTGAACTGCAAGGAGATACATTTCAGAGTGGCGGTTCCATTATTTCAGCTACTATGAAGTCAGGAGTTTAGAGGAACAGAATAAGAACGGGCATGTTTGTTTTGACAAGATGGGGCTTGAAAATGTGAGTAGAGGGCAAAGGCAAGTAAAGCACAGTTCTGACTTTTACCAGAAACTTATTGAGAAAACATTCACGTTTTCTGGTTATATTTAAAACTTCACCCTTCACTTTCACTTTTACCATAAGATAATTAAGTCCTTTGTTTACTGCATTTGCTTATGTTGCCATTTTCTTGGCCAGGGGTGTGGGTGGAAAAGAGAGAAAAATCCAGGCTCTGGCATCTGTTTCTCTCCCCGTGGTCCCCCTGATATTCCTTAGCACCCCAGACCTGATCATGAAAGACTCCAACAAATGACTTGAGCATTTTCCAGTATGTCAAACCAGCATTACCACCCCTCACCCAGTCTGCCCCCCCACAGCCCGGGTGTGAGGTCCGTTGTATAAGCACCTGCTGAAAGGGTAGAGCTCACACAACAGACACACTTCCATAAGGTGGCAAGACACCTCCTGCCACTCACTTTCCTGTGGATCCCCAGCAAGGATGGCCTGCTGAGACTCCAGGCATGAGAAGATAACAAGAAAAAAACCCCAAGCCACAGCAGCCTCGCATCAGCAGGGCCCACTGCTGCTTCTGCTGCGGGTAGCAGGGAGAAGACATTATTACATGATGTCTCCCACTGGCCTCCTCCAGACTGCAACAACCGCAGCCTTTCTAGTCCCTCTCAAGATTCCCTTGCTGCACAGGCACGAGGGGACAACCAGCCGGCTGTCCCATACCATAGTGGTCCTTTGAGACTGCTGCAACGGCCAGCTTGCACCTTGCCAGCACAGACACCTTTGTGAAGAAATCAAAACAGCTTGAGAAACCCACTGCATGGCCACCTACGCGCGTGTGGAAGTCACAGCTTGGCTGAACGTGCTGGGGAGACCTACGTAGTGCCGCTGGGAAGCAGAAGCAGTAGCCAAAACCAGCAAAAGTGGCATTAGCGTCGGAGGGAAACCGGTGGTTAACGCCTGCTGCTTTAAGTCAGACCTGCAAGGGAGCGAGGTTCCAGCGCACAGCTTTCCAAGGGCACGCAGAGGATTTAACCAGGTCCTACGGCAAGGAAAGGAAACTATTCATTTTGGATGTTTCTAGCACCAAAACCTGTTCGTTTCTACTCCACAGCAAAGGCATTTTCAGTGAAGCGAGAAATAAGATGAAAACACACAGAGTTCTCCCCTCCTCATACAGAGTGGGACAAGGGAAAGTTGCTTTCCTAGTTCAGCAGAGGCAGCTGCCGAAGGAAGGCGGAGGGACGTCAGGGGAGGAAGGAGCGCTATTCCCAAAAGCAGCAACACAAACATCACAACAGCTTCAGCATCTCATCCCTTGCCTGCTGGCAAAGCAGCTGCCCTTCTGCTAAGCACAAGGGATGGTGAGCTGCCGGAGAAGTAATTGAAACAGAGGTGAACACCGGGGATAGATTTCCTCGAAGAGTCTCATTAGCAGAGCAACTAGAGCCTGATCTCCTCCCTCTTTACTATAAAAACACAAAAACATACTCTTTATTAAACTCCGCTTGCAAGTGATTTCAGAGAGACCGGGAGAAGGGCACGCTTAATAACAGAACATGACTGGAAGGGCTAGACCTGATTTAAAAAGTCAATAAAGCGTGTGTTTTCATTTAAGAAACATAACTTTGTCATGGTTTTAATAAAAATCCAACCCTTATTTGTTTTGGAGGAGGAGGAGAAGGAAGATGAGTGTGCTGCTCCCCTCACCTCCCCAATTTCGAATCCATCTAATTGCTCCTGGCAACAACAAAATTCAGCTCATCCCTAGGAGAGGTTCACTCTGAAAGAGAGTGGGAAACCCAGGCACGTGCTGGGTGGAGAGAGGAAAACCACTTGGAGATTCTTGTATTGCTTCAAAGATTAATCTAACATTTTAATTTTAGACCAGAAGCAGCACAGCAAGATAGGGATTTTGTTTTTAAAGGCCAATTAGATCCTTCCTCCTCCATTTGTTCTTTCTTTAGAAGAAACGTTTCTATTGTCTTGACATTTTGGAAAGGAAAAGCCCCACTGTGACTGTTTTACAGCAGTTATGAAATGCAGGAGCTGCACAATACGCGGCCCTAGGTTTGTATTTTCGGTTCTCTTTTAGGTGCCCAGCCCAGGCTGCGCAGGCACGAAATCATTTGCCCGACAGCTCAGCTACTGGTCACTTATCTAAGGAGAAAATCATCAGTGACTGCCAACCAAGATAAACACCCGAGGTGCACAATGGAAGAACTTTGAAAAACAATATGCTCTTTTAAAAAGAGCCCACACATTAACGACCCATTGCTTTTCCACCTTAATCACTGCCTCTGCCGTAGTCCTATCTTGGTATCAGCCTATTTGAGCTCGTTTGACTCCTGTGGAGAATATAAAACTTGGCTTACAGAGCATACACAGACAAGTTACCCTGGAAAGCATGCTGCCAGATGGATAGTCTGAAAGCACCAGAACTACCAACCATTACCGATTCTAGTGAAACAGCATCTGAAGAACCATCTTAAAAGTCCTTTAATCTCTTATCTTGAGAAAACTTGCCAGTGCTGTATGAATCGCAGTCATGCTGCCTGCTAGCTAAGGTCAAGAGTTCTGCAACACGTTGCTGTATGATTTTATCAGGCATGAGAAATGCAGAACTCGCATGTGCCAGCAGCCACCCCACAACCCTCACAGTGAAAACTGGCGTCTACCAAGTGAGCCAACAAGGAAGATGAGTTTTCTAACCGTAAGCAGTTCCCTGGGGACATCTGAGATTACTGAAAATCTTGCTGTCCTTGGGCTGCTTGATTTTTCTGCAGCAAGATTGCCACTTTATTTCATATTTTCAGCCAGGAAATTTTGGGCAGCCCCAGCTGAGACACGCCAGGACAGAAAGCCCACTGGTTTTTAAAGGCAGGGTCCTTATTTATCCCATAGAGCAGTCATTAAAAGCAAAACCAAGAATCGCCAAGTTTTTGGCCTCAGTTTAGGGGAAAAAAAAAAGTTTATTTGATTCCAGATTTCCCACAGTGATTAACACAGTTAAAAAAAGTTCCCCTGTAAGATGCAAGAGCTGAAGAGCTGTACTTATCCAATCGATTTCACGCCATGACACTGACAGTACGATGCCTTCCTGCCAACAGCTGGTTTTTACTAATCCTCCCATTCAACCTGCTGAAACACGATTTTGCACCCAAGGCCACATGCAAAAGCATCTGGCTCAGGAGCAGAACAAGATGCTGTTAAGCAGGATGAGCTCCACACCTTTCCATCCTATCCCCATAAATGAACACAAACGGTGTTTGATGCTGGATCCCACAGGCCCCGAGATGAAGGTGACAGCCAAGAAACGCTTCTCTAAAAGTGGGGGCAGCAGCATAGGCTATAAATTAGGTACAGCCCAGTGCAGGTGGTCACAGGGTTGTAAAGCAAAGCAACCTTAATGCCTGATTCTATGAATCTCCAGGCTTAGGATGAATTCAATGTTGTTTAGGTCTCTTCTGCTCGCTATGTAGAAGAGACTAAGCAGCCAAGTGTGCTGTGAATTCCTTACACCCACCAACTCAGACACGAAGATCAGGAGGCGAACGGCAGCTTCCAACGTAAGTGAACTCCAGCACAGAGCATTTTAAGAAGTCAACAGAAACTGGGCTGGACAACAAAAAGTCTAAACCCAAGCAGGTTCAAGGCACTCCAGCTCTTTCCTGCTATAACATGCCATGTTTAAATGGAATCGAGTTTTTATGCCTTGATCCAGGGAGGATTTCCTTTTCTAGGACAGAGTAGCATATGATTTCCTTCCCTCAAATAAAGGCAGCAAAACTAGGTCTTCTGAGCTTAACTTGATCCAGCAATGCTGGCATTGAGTGCTGGTCAAATAACAAGGGAAAAAATTTAAAAAGTTCACTCAGAGACTACCTTTACGCTGAGACTCAGGAAATGGATGGCAGCAGTTTTATTATAACTAGAGGGGGAGCATTTTTCTGTAATAATCTCCACAACTGAAGTTGCTCAGGTGTGTCTCCAGCAGACCTAGTCTCAGACACATTGCATAGTCAAAAGATGAAGTCATCATCAGTGCAAAAACCAGTCTAGCCACCAAAGACGGTGGCTTTTCTCCCACTCAGCTACTTCATAGCCAACATCTGATGTACCTGAACAGAGCAGAGCATGGCCAACCACCGCTGCAAGCAGCAAGCTCCCCAAGAAAAGCCAAGACAAAGAGCACAAGCTACAAACCCGGTAACAGAGAGCCCTGCGAAAGACCGAGACGCTGAGCTGTGCAACTGCATCACACCACCAACACCCCTGGAGGGTGTGGGAAACGCTGACACACGTCTGCCTCGGAGCTTCAATGCAAGATGGCTCTCTCCTGTGTCAGGAGCACATCCCAACCACACAGACACAGAACAATTAATGGCTGGTTAATGGTCAGAATTGCTTCCCCAGCTGGGCAGAGCCAAACACACACCATGATGAGCTTATGTGAGGCATGCCCCATTTAGGACACAGCATCCTTAATTCAGATTAGGTTTTATTTATTGACTGTTCACATGAACCGATAATGCTTCCTCTTCTCCCACCTCTGAGTTTCAACTGTAGGGGGGAGAGGGCTCTTCTTTCTTCCGTTCTCCTAAAAAACACAGATTTGCAGCTCCGGGGTTTCAGTTTAACAGTAAGCAAGTAGATACACAGATGGTGTTGGGAATTGCAGTGGTGAGATCATAATCCAAGGACAAGAGCATTGCACAAGTTTACTTGCATTTTCCAACCTGCCAGTCATTTGCTACATGAGGTAAACCATAGCCTTGGACTTCAGAGGGTCAGAATAACACACCTCTTTAGATCAAGCATGTTTGAAAACAAAGTCATCCAGACACAGGAAGGGCAAAGGGTGAGGAGATCCATCTCTAAGACAGCAGACTGCACCGTGGGATCTCTAGCATATATCTAAACTATGTTATTTGGGAACAAAAACTAACAGTGGGATTTCAGAGACAACAGAGAAGCTGAGCTGTTTTTTGCTCCACCTGCTCACATGCAGGTAAGAAATCTGCTGAGCCAGAAACTGGCTGCAGGCAAGTTGTAGCACACACGGCACCAATTCCCCCTGCACCTTGCCTACATAAAATAAGCAATGCCCATAAGGAAAGCTAGTACTTCACTTCTGGTGGGCCCTATCTTTCTCATGCTACCCTTTCTTACCCTGTTCTAGAGAAAAGCATGCCTCTTCTTCCCACACTTGATGTTTGATTTTCTCTTGCCCATTTGAACCTGAGCAAAATACCCTTAAGACTGCACCAAAAGCACACGCTTGTGGTGAAAGGTACACATGCCTTTCTACATAGCTCTGTAGGAGCACACAGCAGCCAAGGGAAACTCCTACCATGTGCCACTCATACAGGAGTGTGATATGCAGACAGTACCTCAAGAGACCATTTAGTGCAGTTCTCTACAGTGAAACAAAAGTCAATTATCTCCCAAGACGGAGAGCCAGCAAGATGATGAGAAAAGGGCTCCTGGCAGCTTTCAATGAGAATGTGAAAGGCAATTATAAAAAATAACAATAAAACGCCCAAATCTACTAGCAGGGAGCATAAAAGTCTGCCACACATCTCCCCTACCACGTGAGGGTCTGCAGCCACAGCAGGATGCGATTCACCATTTCCAGCCTTCCACCAAGGCAGTCTGTCCTGCTATACCACCACACTAAAGCCAGCTCTGCGTGACCAAGTACTCTGGCCCACCTGAAGCAATCTGTAAGACAGCAATATAGAAGGTGCCAACATCCAGACTAAAACCTTACAGGGCTTTTACTTCAGGTCTCCTGCCACAGACCAAACACCCAGCACATGTGGTGAGCTGGGTGGGCTTTGGGAATGAAGCCTCTGGTTTTGTTTTAGGGAAGAGGAACCCTGCTTGCAGACCCTGACACTGTTCTGCAGTGCCAGCCAGCACATGGGGCCCGGGGGAGGGGTGGGAAATCAGGAGGTTTACTTCAGAAGTACTCTCTTGATCCAAATCAAAACATGAAAAGCAGCCATAGCTATCTTCAGATGCCTTTACCCCACACCTGTACCAGACCAATTTTCTTCTCACTTACCTGTTGAATTTGGGGAAAACCAGAAGGAAAAAAGTTTCCTAAATGTTTTGGCCTTCTCACTGCTCACCTCTGGACCTTTCTTTCTTGAGACAAAGGGTTAACAGCCAAAAAAGGACACAGCACATTAAACAGAGGCTCCCGCTGGGGCCAAATCGCTTCTCAGATGCCAGTGTGCTAGTTTTACTGATGAATACATCCCACTATGTTTGTCTTCCCAGCGTGTTTTCTGAGCTGTTGTCCAGTGTGCCACTGACCACACTGGATGAAACCACTGGCTCTAAGAGCAGCTTTTACAGCCACTATTGAAGCGGCCTCCTCCACTTGCAGCATTGCTAATGCAGCGGTAAAGTGGAAGGAAGACATGGCACAGAGACTCCCATCATGCAGGCTAGGTGCTGGGCTGCTACTGGAGCAGGGGGCAAATGGGTATCTGAGAAGCAGCAGCCAGAGCAAGGACACTAGCACAGGGGGTCATAGAATCACAGACTGATTTGGGTTGGAAGGGACCTTAAAGATCATCCAGTTCCAACCCCCTGCCATGGGCAGGGACACCCTCCACTCGACCAGGTTGCTCAAAGCCTCATCCAGCCTGGCCTTGAACACTGCTAGGGATGGGGCATCCACAGCTTCTCTGGGCAACCTGTGCCAGTGCCTCACCACCCTCTCCGGGAAGAATTTCTTCCTGGTATCTAATCTAAGCTCCCTGCTTTCAATTTAAACCCGTTACCCCTTGTCCTGTCACTACAGGCCCTTGTAAAAAGTGCCCCCCCCCAGCTTCCTTGTAGGCCCCTTCAGGTACTGGAAGGTGCTATAAGGTCTCCCCGGAGCCTTCTCTTCTCCAGGCTGAACAAGCCCAACTCTCTCAGCCTGTCCCCATAGCAGAGGGGCTCCAGCCCTCTGAGCATCTTCGTGGCCTCCTCTGGACTCATTCCAAGTGGTCGATATCCTTATTATGTTGGTGGCCCCACAGCTGGACACAGCACTCCTGGTGGGGTCTCACAAGAGCAGAGGAGGAGAATCCCCTCCCTCGACCTGCTGGCCATGTTTCTCCTGATATAGGCCAAGATACGGTTGGCTTTCTGGGCTGCCAGTGCACACTGCTGGCTCATGTCCAGCTTTTCACCCACCAGTACCCCCAAGTTCTTCTCCTCAGGGCTGCTCTCGATCCATTCTCCACCCAGCCTGTACTTGTGCTTGGGCCACTTACTGGTGGAGCAGGAGAGGCAGCAGCTGCCCAGCTGATCTGCAAACTTGGAGATCTCCAGCTGAGAAACCTCCCCCCAGAAATGGGCCTTATCACCAGCTCCCACCAGGCTTTCGGGACATTGCTGTGCAGAACCATAGGACAAGAAAGATTGGATGCTTTGTTGGACTGCAGGGTCTGAGAGCACAATTTGGCCCTTTATTATGAACTCCCTTTTAAAAAGAGATTGTGACTTGTGGGAAGCTTTGGCAGAGAACATAAATTCCTCCTCCCCTTTTATATGCCTCTCAGAGCTTCAAGCAATAGTCAAAACACTCCCAAGACTTTCAGTTGCTGTCTCAGCTTAAAACAGGGCTGTATACCTTTTCCCCTCCCACATGCATGCCCTCCCCAGTTTTCCAAAGATCCGCCTTTGCCAGCATGAAGACAGGCACAGGTTACACTTCTGGCAGCAGAGGGAATAGGCTGCACAAACTACACGGTGGAGCTGCCACCAGCTCCTCGCAGCACGAAAAAGTGCTTGGGAAAGGGGAGAGCACGGCACAAGAGGAACAGTGTGCTTTCCTCCAGATTGAAGATACTGAGTGGGAGTGGTTTTGTTCATTTCAAGGGCAAAAACCAATACATCCTCATTAGCATGCGTGCAATAATTCAAAGTCTCATGAACCTCATTGCAATAGTGATGTGAAAGACACTGCCAAGCAAAGAACTGCTGTGCTACAGAAAAATGGGCATAAGCAGAAAAAACTTGAGCAAGTAAGTTTTCCTCCTCTTCAGAAGGAGTTTTACCTCAACGCACTGGCATTTCATTTCTTCCATCGATTGCCCCAGTCACTGATGCTCTAAAGGCTGATGCCAATTGCCTGCATCGTTCTTCCCTTCTGGCTCAGGAAACAACAACCAGGGTAACTGGATGGCTGCAAAAGGGGACTGAAAGCAAGCCAGATCCCCATGCTTTCAGGCGGGTTTGCTTATCTGCCCTCAAACAGCAGCCTGCTCCAGTCCCACTCCTCACAAGCCACCCAGTTTTCAGTGAGGCCACCTTTCCTTTTAGTCCCCATGGCTGCAAGTCGTCATCCAAGGACTGAGGTTAGCCTCTGGAAACCACAGATTTTCTTCCTTCCTGTAATGCTTGGCAATAGTGCCCATCCAAAGTTTTAAAGAAAAATCCAACCCCGAGGGCACGCATCTGTTGGCCCTCACCTAGTGACCCTTTTTGGTGCACAGATGCCCGTGTTACAGCTGCCGAACATCACATATGCTAAGAAAACTGAGGTGTAGAAGAGCAAGTATCTGTTTATAGTATAGTGAGTATCTGGTGCTAGCCACACACTGTAATTCCCCTGCTCCACTTCCTCTCCAAACAAGAGGGCATAGCACAGGGGAAAAATAAACAAACACACATAGTTCTGTTAGTTTACCCCTGAAGCGCCAAGGCCACTGCTCTTCCGTTCACGACGGACGGCTGCTCTCCCAGCCTGCTCCGGACACCGGGCACAGGAATTTGAGCTTGGCACCACACTAACCCAACTACGTGGCTTCTGGAGCAAAACCAGTTCACGTCCAGCCAAGAGAGCACGGAAGCAGCCAAAACACAACTGCCTATACCAGTGCCTGTGCAACCGGGCCCTTAGATACTGATTCTGCTTGTGTCTGCAGGTCAAAGTGTTTTCCTTAGTAACTACAAAAACTAGATGACTCGCAGAAGCACCTCAGAAGTCGACCACAGGCCCTAGAAGCAAGGGTTTTGCAAATAAAAACATCCAGCACTGCCAGAGCTAAATAAAGTAGCTGAAGTTTACCTAACTAGGAGTATGTTAGCTATAACATAGTTGCTCAGGAATCCCTGTTTCGTCCTTCGAAGCCACGAGCAACAGCCTGCTCCACAGTGCTGTCTTCCCAGCCTGGGAAAAAGATTTATCCTCTGCTACTTTAATTTTCTACTCCTTGAGTTTTTCCTTGAAAGTCTCCACCCCCAACACTGCATTCCCATCTATCCACCCCCAAGCACTTGGACTAAATTAAACCAAAAATCAAAGCCAGCTGATTATTTATTAAACAAACAGGATACATTTTGTCTTTGGTAGAATCCAGCACTCCTGGTAGCTGCAGACTTAAAGCTTTACTTTGGGGGGGTGGGGGGGAAGGAAGGAAGTGGTGTTTCACTTTAGGAGAGCACACTGAGAAGTCGTTATTTTACTTAAAAGCCAACTGCCTATAAAATGAAACTGTGCACGCACGTAAGACTTAACAAGCTATAAACAAGCATCAATAGCAACACTCATATTTCAGTGATAATAGCCAGCTTTGATCACATTTCTTTAGACTACCCTCCCCTTCAAACCATCTTGAACTCTCTCAACTCCTGTCAAGCCCATCTCCCACATCTGCCGATTAAAGGAAGAGGCAGAAATTGAAATTAAAGGGGGTGCAGGGAGGGAGCTAGTGAGCTTTATTTCTGTGCCAAAAACTTTACCAGGATGCAGAGAGGTCCCTAACAAACAGAAGCCAGCAACACGTGCAAATGAAAAAAAGCCGGTTATGTACACAGAAAGGCATTCCTAAATTTTTTCCAGATAAATTCTGAATACTTTGTTTCCTGTGAGAAAATGAGCATTTGACTACCGATCTCCTAATGGGGAAACAGACACACCAGGTATTTCTAGAATGCTAATGAATGTACAGAACAGAGCAGGGATTATCTGCAGCCTGCCTCAGCTGACACCAGGGACTCCCAGCATCTAAACTCTCTCCTGCTTTCATTCAAGTCACAGTTTGCAGAAAGATCTTTTGCATGAAAACAAAACAACACACAAAGTCAGTTCCCAAATGGATACAGAGAGCTACATGTGGAGCTACAGGAAGACACATCTTAGAAGCCACTTGCATCAGGGATTGTTTTCTTCCTCTGTTTGGGGAAAAAAGAGAAAACATATCCAAGACAAGAATGTGCAATAAAATGAGATTAAGGAATGTTAGTCACTCCTGGCTTCCCCTCAAAACAGAAGTCAGACTCTGCCATTCATTCACAAGATGTCTAAACAGTGAGTCCTGCTAAAAGAATTAAAAAAAAAAAAAGAGTGAGAAAAGTGGAAGGAGGCGAAGATGGTGCTCTTCTCGATCTACTAATAAGCTCCCAAAAGTGCTTTTCCTTCGTCCATGTGCTAAAAGCCAAAGCAATCCCTGCAGCATCAGCAAGCACTGTGGTCACGGCTGGGTCCCAGCCAGCCAAGAGTGCAAATACAGTATTAAATGCATTCATACTTTCCCACTGAGACAAAGCCTGAAAAGCCTAACCACTGCTCCATTCTCTGTGCTGCCTCTTCCCAGTTAAGCCTCACGATACTGCTCCTAAACAAAAATGTCCCTGACTGCTTCCATCCATGTTTACACAAGGAAGAGGCTGAGGGTGATGGGCCAGAACAGCTGAGAGGAGCAGGCACATTGCTGCAAACGTGTCCACTCTTTTGGCCTAGGTACTCGGTGGCTTCGCTGTTGCGACTCGGTATCCGTTTACACAAACATCAGTGCGGTTCTGTGAGAAAGGAGGATTGTAATTGAAACCACCAAAAATAACCGTTGGCATACAACATTTGTTATTTAGTACAGACCCCCTTCAGCAGTTTTCATGGTCATGATTCAGCAGACACGGTGGCAACCCTCTGAAATAAGGTCTCTTTCTCCTTTTTCTGCCAAAGGACCATGGAGCTGCACAGCACAGTGCAGACCATAGCTCCTCTCTTTACCTATAAAGTGATGTGCACTTTTTACCTGCAAAAGTGATGAGGCAGCTTTTCTTTGACTGTTTTAAATGTGTCACACTAGCACAGAAGTTGTTTACCCAACTTCTGCTGAGATAATAAAGCTGGACAGCAGTTGCAGAAGCTAGTGAATGCACAAAAAAAAGGCTGTTGGTTTTGTTCGTTGCGTTTTTAAATTAAAATAATTTAAAACGAACATTCTTCATCTCAGAGAAGGCCTGATGGAAAAGTTACTGAACAGCTACATGAAGTGATGTTTCTCTCCAAATTTTGCCACACAGAGAGCAGCAGGGAGTTAACATGTGCCCTAGACGTCTCGTAAATATATCTCAATTAAAAAAAGGTTGTAAGCCACACCGTTTCAAAACAGTCAAAATAAAATTTCCTCCCTTCCTATAAATTTGTGCTTAAACTTCAGACACAAGGTACCATATTTAGCATTTCCAGAGGGATGCACACAGACATGACCACGAGGAAGATGGCTGTGGCTGTACATTTCCCTTTAAACACCTTATTTTGCTTTGAGAACAGACAAGCACACTATGTCCGAAGAGTAGATGTGTTTACCAGCTCCCTGTTTACACGTCCATTGGGCAAGTGAGCTCCCACAGACAGGAGGGTTGTCTTCAACCGGTCATGTCAGATCCTCTGAGCTGCCAGACACAACCTCCTTCATATATGAGGACTCGTAATGTTCTAAACCATTTGGAAGAACAATTTTGTTCCTTGGAATCTTTATTGGGTTTGAATTGAACCTGGCACCTCAGCTTTGAATCTTATTGTTCTCTAAAGGTCCTGGGCTGCTGCCTGTTCAGGTTGTTACTGGTCACTGCCCCTTGGCAGGGCTCGGAATCAAGGCACAAATAATAAGCAGCAGAGCACAGCACCTGTAGCATGCTGGTGCATGGAGAGACAGAGGAAAAACAACAGAAAAAACGATGGAACTGTGCATTTTACAATGTTTTTTAATCAAAGTAAGCCACTCGGAAATGTATAGATGTTCTGAGCAGATTACTCATTGTAACTATTCTAAAGCCATTAGCTGGCAACTATTTCCCAGCTGATGTAGATTCCCAGTTAAGATGCACTAGACAACACACCCCAACTCTAGTTCTTTTTTTCCTTATTTTATCACTAAAAACCTGTAAGTGACACAGGTTCTGAGTGTCTTAAAAACACTAGATGACTTTATTCATCAAGAGAAGATTGTCAGGCCAGTGAAGGAGCTGTTCACCCAGCTTTTAGTGGGATGATAAAGTTAGGTGTGTAACTTGCCCACCACAAAACTAATAAAAAAATAAAGAAATAAATGAAAGCTTATCCACCTTCAGCTGTTGGTACAGTAGAATTCTCCAAGTTGCAAAAGCTCACATGCTTTATCATGGAAATTATTACGTTATTCAGGAGCCGCTAGTGGCAGTGACGCCACACCGGTGGATGCACCACTCGTGTGAACTAGTAGCTTGGTAATCAGCCTCCCACTCCATTTCCAAAAGAAACATCATTCTGAACAGTGAAAAGAAAAGCTCCCCATAGAAGCACTACAACACAAGCAAATTCAGGGGCTGCATTTCAGTAGCTCTGTTGTTCCACACCTTACGGCAGAACTTGCCTTACCTTACTGACATCCAAGCTGCCAAGAATTGATGTTGAGATGCAGATAAACATATCAGCTGTATATATATCTGATATAAACCTTGAACTGAATTCTGTACTTTACTACCCCAATTCAACATCCAGCCTCCTTGAGATGTCGTCCCTGGTAGGGTATCTCCGAAAGCCGTTCTAGCCAGACAGCGAGATACCAGCTCCTTAGGTCTCTCAAACAGCTGTTCAGAACAGCTACTGGTTTTGCGCACTCATTTTCAAGCAAGCTGCTTGCAAACACTAAGTGCTATGAGGAAATAGCTAGGCTGATTATTTGTTTTGAATTTATTCATGTTGTAACTACATTAAAAAAAAAAAAGTCTTAAGCAAAAGATCTAGGAAGCGAGGTTTTGCAGACAGAGTATTTGAATTCAGAACCCAAGTTCTTCCTGGGTTCTTTTGTAAAACCAATGACAGTCTGTCATTTTTTGGTTTTTTTTTTCAGTTATTTCCCCATCTTTCTCACAGATATTGAATTATTTCCTGTTTGTTGTCTCTTCCTCTGCTTCTTCAATTGCAGTAAAACTTTGTGGGTAGATAGATTCTAGAGTAAACCTCAGCGAGATGAAGACTGCAATCTCAGAACCATCAAAGCCCCTCCGACAAGCTAACGAAGCAGCCAAGGGCACAGTTGCAAGTTACGTACTGGGTGAGCCCAAACTGTGTCTGCACTGGGACAAGACTTTCCCTTCCATCCAAACTCTGCCCGGCTTCTCTGCACCAAAGCGCACCGCTTCCCATTCCGGTACGTACACTTCCACTAATTTATTTTAGACTGCGTGAAAGCTAATAACAAAAGCAAATCTTATGTTTTCCTTAAAGTAGTACAAACACTAAGAGTCAGGAACCATGTCTTAACGAGACAGCAGGAACCAAATCTGAGTAACAGGCTCCACAGCTGCACGGCCCAGAGCGTGAACGTGCTCTGCTCCGTGAGCCATGCCATCCCGCGTGCGCTGACACAGCCCCGCCATGCAAGGGGGATGCGAGGATCACACCAGAGCCTTTGTGCACCTGACAGACACGGGACGTAGCAAGCTGTCTTTATGAACCTGAGGGCCTCAGCATGACCCCAGAAATACCTCTAGCAGCATTCCCTCCACAGTGAGCCCTCCTCAGCAGGTATGCAACTTCTTGTTCTTTCTGTGTGCAAGCAGCTATCCAGCAATTCACGCTGCCAACACTGACATGCCTTGTAGTGCCAGAAGGTCTTTATGGCAGGGAGACCCTGATTACTGGAATTGCTCAGTCCACAGCAGTGGTAAGAGGGCCACTGTGGAAAGGTACCATCCAGGAAATGCTAGTGACCAACCTAGGGTACTAGGTTTACACTAGCAGGGAAACAATTTCCTCTCGTGGTTGCAGCTGATATACATACAGCAGTATCTTCTTCACACTTGTCTCTTCCAGCTCTCCTGGGACATCCACACGGAACTGAAGTGGTCTGAGACACAGGCAATGACATTGCTGAAGAGAGATGGAGCTAGCGACTTTGATTTTCCAAGATAACCACAACACACCCACAAACCAGACCAACAAGGCCCAAGAGCACGCTACCCACATACCGTATGACACCCATCAGGGTTGAAAGGCACCCGCACCACACTCTGCAGCTCCAATACTTCCTCATGATGCAATATGGCTCTGGGAACTCAGGATGCAACTGGTGAGTGGAAGGGTGTGGGACACAGCCACCACCTACCAACTGAACTGGGACCAACTGAAGTACAGGACTGAAAAAAACCCACTCAGAGAAATACTGTTGTCCAGCCTTACTGCATCCAGAGGTAGTACAAGTTAGGTGCAGGGACGCTCTCAATGTGGTCTGGGGTTCAACACTGGTGAAACCCACTGTAAGACAGGGCTTTGTGCACACCTCCAGCAACATCCTTCCTCTTGCTCACCACCACTATGCACTTCCCAGAGCTGATGCAGTTGACACGTACCCTTGCTGAGGGTCATCTGAGCAGAGGAAGCCAGGTTTGTTGCGGCAAGCTGTTTCCTGCAATCTGCAATCCATGAGCTGGCTCCTGCGGCCAGCTGCTTCTGAGAACATTTCAGGATGGGTTTTGAGGTACTGCCAAGCCACTTTGCCCACAGCAGCATGTGTTAAATCACAGCAGATATCCAGTCTGCAGCTTCTCCCAGTGCTCCCCCCTTTCCTCTCCATCCCCACTGGATGCCATGGTGTGCCTGGGATGAGCTTACGTACCTCTCCCTACCTCAAAGTGCCCTTGCAGTGCTTGTACAAGAGAGATCAGCAATGAATGACGTCTCACACAGAACCTATACTGCAACCCACATGTACCATACTTCTTTGGTACACCGTATGTCCCCCGTTAGGTGACCAGGATACTCTGCCTGTGGCAGGGGGAGATGTGATATGGTATGGTAGCCAAATAGATCAAGAAAGGAGAAATTAAATCCTGCTTAAACGGAAATACAGCACAGGCCAATGCTCTTCTAAGGGGCAGGCTGGGACCCTCCGGGCAGCCTGCAGGCAACCGTTCAATTCCTCTCTTTCAATGCAAGAAATATTACTCTACGCTGTGACAAGAGCTGCCAAGTAATGCTGTCACATTGCCTTTGAAGCCAGCCAAAAAAACAGGGAAGGGGAAATTCTGCAATACTGTCACCGGCACCTTTGCATCCACAAGCACACGGCAAGAGACTCGAACAGAAGTCCAAAGTTAAAGTTTCCTGTTTTTCACAGTCATGGCCCAGTGCAGGCACAGATACCTTGAAGAGGTCAGAAAGGCACCAGCCACACAATTACTGAAATCAACCAAAACAAAAAAGAACCTGATGTGCCTCTGGGCTTGGCCTATTTACACAAGAAGAGGTGTTAGCCAGGTCTAGTGAAAATCAGGACCAGTATTAGCATTTTCAGTCTCCCTTGCAAAAGTAAAGCTCACTAGCAAGTCAGCAGCGGCACTGTCTGCATCACAATTATTGTCTGTCCAGGGGAAACCCTTAGGATACAGCCTTTCAGGTACAAGCTGGTAAATGGAGAGATATCCTGGGGTTACCCACATGGAAAACTAACTCCCTCATGAAGCAACTTCATGGATGAAGAAGCAACTTTTCAACCATAGCACTGTAGGATCCATGCTCAGTTTAACACTAGAAACAAGAATCTCACATTTTGAGTGAGGTACAGGTGAAAACCACCATGAAGAGGTCATCTGTAGCATTAAGACAATTCAGGCTTGAGGAGAGTTCCTGTACCAGGGCTTAATGCATAAATGTTAACTTACATTGCATGCTGCAATTCTCCTCCCACTAATATTCAAGCAGAAGATTTAAAAGCAATGAGTACATTGCACAAGTGTTTAGTGCACTTTTAAGTGAGGGAGGAGTAATGCAGGCACAGCAGACATAATCAATAGCAGCAGAAGTGACAATCTGTCTCAGCTAAGAATTGCTCTGAAACAGAAATTCTAAAACATCTTGTTGCATTCTGTACTTATTTTTTCCCTCTACAAAGGATAAGGCATGTTAGAATTATGCAGCTTCAAGGAATGCAGGCTTAGAGAACTCCTTTTTTGTTGTTGTTCTTGCTAGCCACAAAGACACTACCTCTGGACTTATTTATGGCCTCTATTATAAAGCATTCATTCATATTTTTGCAGTTTGGGGGAATTCTTTCTGAAACTTTATGATTTTGTGGTTAACACAATGTGTTTTTTCCTCCCCTTTGCTCCTTACTGAGTACACAGAAGCAAAAATATAAGCATGATGTTATTTTGTAAACAAAATCACTGCATCTGCTGGATAGTTACTACTTAAATTACCAAATCGCTTGGCAGAATGAAAACAAAGCAGCAATAAATCAGGCTAATAAAGCAAACTTTCATTTTTTAAAGTGTCCAACCCGAGGACGCTGACAGACCTCCACTTATCACACTTCAGTGGCATTTATGGATGAGCAAAACAGCTTTAGGCCTTTTCAAATGCTCTGCTGGTTCCTCAGCTTTAAGGAAACAGTCGTGTTCACCTGCAGTGGCTGCAGAGGCAGAAGCCCACCGGCCGCCAGCAGCTGGGTAGCCTCACAGTGCCTTCCCTTTGCCAAGACCAACTCCACTGGATTCCAGCTCTCCAGCTTCCACAGACGACAGGCAGTATATAATTCCTTATTCACAGGTAAATTCAAATTAAATAAGCCTTCTCCTGAAATTTTTTTTTTTTAATTCTCAACTCCTCTAGTTTTTCTAATGCAAAGGGATAATCGGAGAAGAAAATTAATTGGTCTACAACCCACAGTAACAGGCAGTTTTTCCTCACTAGTTCTTATTTCCATAACATGCTCCATCACTGCCGCTACAGCCCACGGATACCAGTGTTCTCCAGGGTAAAACAGGCACCAGCACCTGCATGCTTTCACCCAGCACACACTCTCCCGCCCGGTGAGCGAGAGCCTTGCAGAGCAATTAAAAACCTAAGGCAGGGAGTAGCAAGCTGAGAGCTGAAAGGAAGAAAGAGCAATAAATAGGTGAAAGAAGCAGAATAGAAAAAATACAAGAAAATTAAGGTGGGGGGGAAGGGAAAGATATGAGTGGTGTAGAAGTTGTTCATACGAAGTTTTTAGAGGTTACTTAGTGTCAGCATATGGCAGTGGGACTGAAAAGCAAGAACAACAGTGAAGTTTTCTAGGTTAATAATTTCCTTAATATTCCCACAGGATTCTTTGCTACTCTAAACATAGCACAGAGGAAAAAATAAGATTGGAATAGATCATCATCAGGGGTAGGTTCAAGAAAGAGTTCTTTCAACCTCCCCCAAACTGCTTTCGCTCTTGGAGTTGAAAAATATCCAGAGTTCTTACGCAGTGTTAATGCTGACACTCAATTTGACTTTGGAACGTGCAATCCCAACAACACAGGCGGTCTGAAGACAAAAGAGGAGCTTTCAGTCACTGTTAAAAAAATGGTTTGAGTTATATTTTTAGTTAATTTTTCAATGCCTACTACAAACACCTAGCAGAAACGTCCTTCACAGCATGCTTGCTTTCAGTGCAAGAGTCTACAGATTGTTACAAGACCTTAAAGAAGTTTACAGTACTTCAGAAATTTAGCAGAAAGCCTCTCCTGAAGGCCTGAATCTTGAGTTAATGTTTGCAGTTACACTGTGCTATCTACCCTCCCTCACTACACGAAACCTACTTTGAGCTTGCGAGGTCTCTTCGGGTAAAAATCTGGTGTCAAAGAGAGAGTGTCAAGTGCATTTCATTATCATCTGCACATTGTACTTGTTTCCATCACTTACAGAAGGGAAGTGACACTAGGCACAACAGGAAAAAACCTGATCCGTGAGCAGGAAACAGAATCTCTTGTTTTGACTACTAAGGTAAGGAAAGATAAATAGTGGAAAATTCCCCTCACAGGGGCCTTAACAGAGGTGGACCATTTGACAAGTCTTCCTCACCACCGTTTTTATATTGATCAAGCCACCTGTGAGAGCCACTTCACTACCTTAAATAAAAAGGGTCAGACCAAGAAAGAAAACAAAAAATAGTTTCACTGAGACTATTTTTAAGTAGACATAATTGGGGGTTCTTCTATTTTGCTTTCTGAAGTACTGTCAGAGCAGTAATCTGCAACTGTAAGACAACAAACAGGAGCTTGGAGGGACAGAAGAGAGTAGTTATTTGCTTGTTCTCATGTGGGTTACCAGCTAAAGCACAGCATGGAGTTGAGTAGAGGTTCCTATTAAAGGCTGCATGAGTTCCCACTGTAGACAAGTTTCTTTAGTCTAAATTCAGCAGAGCATGTGGTGCTGGTACCAGTTTGATGCAATTTCTAAGAAGCATCAACTGTTAAAGTCTATTTTAGTATTAATATATGTGATTATGTGTTTTTTATTATTAAACCTTGAAACTGAAACCAAATCTCACAAAGCTGTAACACAGAAGTGCAACACACATTTGCTGCCAACGACAGCAGAGGCATTTATGCCAGGCTTCTGTTTCATGCTTACTGTACACGGCAACTACTCATATTTACGCAGCATGTAGTTCCGCAACAGTCCCCACTACCAGTTATCGACCCACTCTGCAAAGCCTATTTGCAGGCTACGCTATTTCCACATGCTTTCCCCTCTTTTCACTGAAAATTCTTGCTTACCAGTTGTTCTGGCTGCAATTAAAGTAACTGGTGGTGAACATCAAATATCCGCATACTCTAAAAATTGAGTTTTCAAGCCTTGTGCTAGCTTTGCTCAGCCACCAGGTATCACTAACCGTGCCAGCAACAAAATCCAGGGCTGTTTCGTGTTTATGTCTGACAAGCCAGATAAAACATAACGTTTTTAAAGATAATTAATAAAGTAGTTGAAAGATAATGACTACCCAGTCTCATCATTTGCACATGAAAGGTGGAGCACAGAAGTTACAGCAATTTGTTGCCAGACTTCACTGGAACAAACAGCTGCATTTTACTTATCTGAAGATATCAAAGGACTTGAGTGGGACAAAGATTACTTGGCTTGACAAGCATTCAAAGACCCCTCCAGCTCAAAAACAGAGATGTTTGAGGAAAATCATGAAAGGATTTAATTTAAGCCTCCCAGCAATTCCTATTATACAAGCATGAAATCTGCCGCCATCCCCTAATCTTGTCAAAGCTAAGACAAGATGCTTTGCCTCCTTTCCAAATACAGTGGCGTTGCACATTTCCAAAGGCTACAAGTCGATGAGTTCTTCCCCCCAGGAACCAGCGGCTTCGTGGCAGCGTTAATTCACTTTAAACCTTCTGTGGTCCTGCTAGCTCCTCACTCAAACAGTAAGTTTTCTGTCAAAGAGCTGTCTCAGAGAGCTCAGCCCCTGGGTCACGCCAGGGCAGAGGAGACAGGGTAGCAGCCCTGGGACAGTCTGACCTAAAGAAGAGCCACACCCCCCAGTATGCTGATGACCTACACCGAGTGACTGAAGAGTTTCTTCTCCCCACTGTGCCCCCTTATACAGAGACGGGTAAACTGAAGACCTCAAGTCACCTTCTCTGCACCTTTACCTTATTGCTTGACTCATACAAGACCCCTGTTAAACTCTACGCAGCTCAACCAACAGCAAGACCAGAAGCAGTTCAGTATTTTCCCTCAATGTGTGCTGCAACCCGCTTTATTATTTAATATATCAGATGCTTTTAACAACAGCAGTAAAATTGCATTGTTCCTGTCCAGAAACACGAGATTTTGAGAAGGTGAAGTCAATGCCTGTGCTGTGAACAAAATAGGAATGTTACTGAAGAACCAAAAAGAAGATGTGAAAGACTTCAAACTCAAACTTTTCCAACTGTACCCCCTCTAGAAGGCTGAGCAGAGAGTTCAAGGTTTTAGGTAGCTGGAAATAGGTTTCATTTTAGTTCCTGCCTCAAAGCCAGTTTTTGTGTTTAACACATGTGGTTAGACAGCCAACCACCATTCCTGGGGATTATCTGCTTAGAGTATGAAAGACAATAAAACCACCCACCATCGGTTTTTCAGTCAGACCTGGGCATGATTCCCATTAGCACATTTTTATTTTAAAACTGTGATTGCTCTGATTTTACAATACAAGAAATCTAAGCACAGATGTTGGTACTTTGAGCAGAACAGAACTTTGCCAGGTAAATAACAAACTGCAGAGTTATGAACTGCTTCTGAACATACAGAAATACGTTGCATGGCACAGCAGTTTAAATACACCAGCCGTTGCATGCAGTTGAAGAAAACCAGCATCTTCCAAACTTTAATGTAAATTAAAGCAAGCCAAATCCAAAAACCCAACCAGGTAAAGGCACATATTTCCCTGTTGATTTTGGATCAAGCTTTAAGTGAGAACTGATGGTAGACAGCAGCTCTAACCACTCGAGAAAACCAAGGTCTGGTGTTCAGTACAGGTTTACTATTACAGTAATGGACTATTAAAATATAACCACAAAAGAAAAGACACTTAAAGCAAGCTTCTGAAGACCGTACTTAACGACTATGAGTTTTCCAGGCTGCAAAATACAAGACAATACAGGTATCATAAGGCATCAGCCTCCTCCAACTTCAGGCCACCTCAATTAACAGCTGCAGTTCACTTGTGGCATTTACCGAATTATGTAAGGCCCTGTTCCAGCTAGCTGCAGAAAGCGTTTCAGGGTTATTTGCTGTTAGAATGCTCTTCAGCTTCCTCAGGTCTTTTGCCTTTTACGTTCCTGCAAGAAGTGCCGTATTTGACAAAGACAGGCTGAAATACAGATCCAGCATCTGACACTGCAGCGTTTCACCCGTCTCCTACTTGCAGGACACATCCCATGAAGCCATTTGAACTTTTAGAAAGCTCTAAAATTAAGTTTATTGATGGAAAGATTGTGAATTTGATCTAGAATCTGCTTTAGGATTGATAGGGTGCCCCCACATTCATTCATTTGCTGTCATTTTTATGGAGTTGCTGAAGAGCAATAGTAACACACCTGCCGATTCACAGGAACAGCAGCCGTACTCACGCAGCAGCCACATGCGCAATCACAGTCCCTTCTGACACTTCATATGTCTTGTCAAGACTGCCTGAACATTTTTGTTATTTCTCCAAACCCCAACTCCTTCAGTTCTGCTGAGGGATACATTTTCATCACCACTACGGATTTACAGAAACAGGGCCACTTGCTGCAACTCTGGCAAAGCAAGCAGAGGTCCAAAACCTCAAACCACTACCAGGACACACCTCCAGTCATGACGGGGACAAAACAAAAAGGCTTCCCAGAAGAACAGCTCGTTTGACCTCAGTCTGGGATCAAGATGAGGCCTGACGTGCTGCTCACCACCTCCCATCTCCTTTGCCACTTGAGCTGCAGCGGATTTTCTGTTACTGACCCTGCAAGCTCTATAAACCCTGAAGAGTGGTGGGAAATGAAGGTCTGGTCATCAGCCGCCTCCACGGCTTCTCCCAGAATCAGAATCATTAGTTGGGATTTACAGTGGTGTGCTCAGTTAGAATTAGAGCCAAATATCACTCCATTCACTATGGTTGCTGTACTTCAGTATCTTGGTCCTGGATCTACCTCTTCTCCTTGGAAAAAAAGTGCTGCACAGAGTATTTACAGGGCCATCAGCACGTTTGTTTTACACCACTTCCCTGAGTTTCTGAACTTCCTAGGTTAAACACACCGCAGTAGGTAACCCAAACAAAAGAGGAGAAATCCTAAGATCCCTGTTACCTGGTAGACCTTCACTTACATCCTTATGCCCCACCTGCCAAGTTCAAGGAGTCCTTTCAGGAAAGTTTACAACGAAGAACTCATCCTAATTCTGCAATTTGTTCCATTCTATTTAAGAGCCTCCAAAACAGCCGGGTTTGAACACATACTCTGCCTCTGGGAGACAGACATTAAAGCAAGACTTGATAACAACATCATTCCATTTAATCATACAGGGAAAAACTTAATACATTCACAATATGTAATACTAACTCCTTTTAGTTTTTTCTAATCTTTAAGTTCAAGCTATGAATTCATGCAGAAACTAATATTTTTACATTATTCAAAAGAATGTCTCAAGTGCTGTAGTTTAAATCCAACACAGAACAAGTAAGTCTTGAAAAAAATGATGACCAACTGCATCATCAGATAAGCTCTTCCTTCACACAGGTCTTGGCTAGAGTGCAAGAGCTCAGTTATTATGGAGCAAGTCAAACACATCCATAATTCCTTGCATTGTTCTAAGGTCTTTGGGACATCCGTCCCTTCCCCAGCAGCAGGGACCTTCCATAGGGAGTTCTGGGTATGTCTGGTATCAGTTACAGCCAAGTGAATAAATTCTTGGGCTCAAAGCATCAGCTGACACAAATCACTACTGTGCTAATGAAGTCAAAAGAGCCACATCAGTTTACAACACAGGACATGACCCATACTTGCAGCCTGGGAAAGCAAGTCAGAGGAAAGCTGCATTTTCTTTTTATAGCCTGTTTCTCTAATTAGGATTTGTGTCTGCACTGTAATTTGGTATTGGAGGAAAACAAAGAAAAGACCACCACATACTTTGGGCAGATGGATCACTATGAGCTATACAAACTTGTCATAGCTGAGTTTACTCAAACGTAACCTGAAAACATCCTAGAGCCTTCCAGACCCCAAATGGTATGAACAGCAATTGTTGCAGGCACCATGGGAATGGCAATTAGGTCCTTAGCAAAAAAGATGGCTACTAAGCACAGACATCCCCTGCCTGGGAAAGTAACAGCTGATCCTAAAAAAATTTGGGGCTCAGGAGACTTGAACCAAAGGGAGGAAGTGGAATAAAACAGCCATCCCGCACCTGAACACCAACCTGGCTTGTAAGATTCCAAGCAGCACGCATATGGCTTGCCTCTGGGGACAAGTGAGGGAGGTGCTTTTGAGTTGAAAAAATATGCAGACAAAGCTCAGATAGAAAACAACTAGGCAAACAAAAATCAAACTAGCAAATTGTTGCTTGATTATTGTGCAAAGAGTAAGTTACCTAATTTGCCACTCTGGGAACAAATAGTTAAGCTGTTTTAGCATGATTGTATAATTCACTTGACAAGAGAAAGGATAACCCAGCTATAAACTGGGAAAACAGATAAGATGACTAATCATGCAGTTGATAAACAGTTTGCTCTGCTAGAAAAAGACCTGAACGTCAACTATTCAGTCCTTCCATGCCTGCATACTTCTGCTCAGTTCTCACAACACTGAGAACTACCTTTGGCAGCCACCTCCCAGGACTTCTCCCACCGAAGGGCAGTGACCCCTGACCCAACAAGCTAGAGAGCCCACGCTCTTCACTCTCTTTCAAAGTCACACGAGGACTGGCCTCATATTTTACTAGCATCCCTGTCAGCTTGATGTCCTGCCCCTGAAGTCAGTTTAGGGTGTGCACTGAAGCTCTGCAGGCATACCGCGTTCCCCTGGATGGCACAACAATTTCCTGGTGCTAGTGTGGGTCTCCGGCAGAAGGACCAGCATTGCTCTGCCACCCTAGTCTAAAGACAGGGAAAACAGCAGCGATATGATGGAGCGAAGAAAGAAGAGACAAGATTTCAGTAGCTCCTATTGTTGTTGAAGGGTACAATTTCTAAAGGATTCTTCTCAGAAATGGAAATTAACAGGATTGTTTGGGAATATCCATGAGTATGAATCTCAGACATTAACCCCCATGAGTCCCTTATTAAAGGCATCACTGATCAAAGTGACAGGCCAGAATTTACTGCCCCCTTCAGCTTTACAGAGAGAGAACAGGAGAATGCGTGTTGGGCAACCTTTCAGGCTTTGCCACATGTGAGGAGGCATGGACCTGTCTTCCCTCTTGTACGAGCTTCCTTCCTTGTCAGTATGATTCTTTCCTCTGAGCAACAGGTGAAAGAAAAGCTTTTTAAAAAGGAAATACTGCACTTTTCCATCAACGTTACAAGTTATAAACCGCCACAACTAGCATACTTCTACTGAAGAAGAGGAGGGAGCATTTTTTTGCACATGTAGTCAACAGTTTTTTCTCATCTGTCTACTTCTGTGATCACCATTTTGGTGGCACCCCCCATCCCAACAGAGAGTTAAGGATACTCAGTGGCTTCAGCAGCCTGCCCAAACACAACAAGGACAGCTGCATTTTGAGCAGGATTGATCTGGAGACATGAATAAACTCAAACTGATGCAGGCATGACAAAGTCCTGCAAGCAATTTCTCATGACCTGACCCACCATGAACATTCACAAGCCCTAACAGGTACGGCAGGAAGGAGACTTCACAGGACTTGTCATCCACCTTTGCACAAGAAGGGAGAGCTAGCACCCCCAGTCCTCTCCCACAGACATTCCCACTCATCTGACAGACACAAACAAACCAAACTCCTCTAAACCCTCTTCTCCGCTGCCTCCTTGAGCACTTATTCGCATCTAAAAGAAGCCAGCAGACAACGTGCCCTGAATGGGGAGGGCCACTCAGCCCTGGATGTGCGGCCCTCCAACCAAACCACACACTATAGCAGCTCATACCAACAAGCAGGCTGGAGCCTCCTGCTAAATTCTTGTCAGTACAAATCCCCACACAACAGAAAGTCCAGACCAAAAAAAGGTACGTGACTGCTCAAAGTCTCAGAACAAGTCTCATTTCTGACTCTGCTACTGACAAGATTTTAATTCCAAGAGCCCTGTGCTTTCATCACTACATGACTGAAAAAGGCTATAGTAGGTAGTCTTAACACACTGTTAGGTTCCCCTGGGACTTAAGGAGCTCTGTAGGGAAGACACCTTGTTATAAAAACCAGTCTTCATCTGAAACAACTGCCAAACACCGTTTGAGATATCTGCAATAAAAGCTTGATAGGAACAACACACAGCCACTTAAACCTGATGTCATCTTGACATTTGGGCAATTCTGCCCAAGGTTTGCTTGATGATTCAAAACGGGAAGATTGAACACTCCTTAGTGTAAGGACAGAGTAGAGAATCATCATTTGTCCCTCTGCCAGATCAACATAGTCAAACAAGACCTCATTTTGACAGAACTTTTTTTATAACTACGTATCTGTGAGCATTCACACACTATACAGGCATGAATCATTTGGGTATGACACTGACTATCAAGATGGATAGATAAGGATTTCTAAATGTGAAGTAGTAGTACAACACTAGGATCCCATCCCTCAAACAAGTGGAGCGGTGCAGGTGGCATGTTCAAGTGATGACACAGCACCAGCAGCATCAGGTACACACTCCTCAGAAAAGAAGGGGCTCATGGTAATTCTCAAGACATTATTCTTCCAACATCTTACAGCCATTAATCCTTCAAACACCTTACAACCAGCCGTGCAGTCCCTCTACCTGCCCAGAAGTCATGCTGTTCCCACAAATTGTAAAGAAGTGCCTGAGAGGAGGAGCGAGAGGGGTCCTACGTCCCTCTTACATCATTTCAGCCTTTAACTGGGGGCCACAAATCCACTCTTCGCCTTGCCCCAGCACACTTTGAGGCACCAAAATTAAATTGCATCTTACCTTGTCTTTGTATAAAAACCCTGAGCAGCGGATGAGCACTTGAAACGGCCTTGAAGAAGTTGTCATCGTTATTAATAGGGAGAAGGTCTCCATGCACATCGGCATATCCGATCATCACTTCCAGGTTGGCTATGTGATGGATGTGAAGAATTAGTTTGTAGAAGTCTTCAAACTTTCCTGGCTTGTAGCGATCCAGGGAGAACCTTCTGAACTCTGCCCCAAACTGCAAGACAAAACCAAACAAGAGTGTCTGCTGTCAGACGTCACCATAGCTCGACGCTCCATCTTGGTATTTAAACATGGTGTACATCACCTCTCTCCTTCTATGATGAATATAGTCACGTATCAGTGCTTTCAAGTCTACAAACGGCCTTTTACATTCTCACATTAGAACATAACCATGGCTACCAAGACACCACCCTGCTTGACAATAGATATGCTCAAGTGTGCCACTGTAAAAGAAAGTGTATTTTTTAAATATTAAGTTTTCATTAAATCCTCTACAGGATAATTGAATTTGTAGGATTTAACTTTGAAGCTCCATCATTCATTATCATCATCTCAAGCATCTACAGAACCATTCTTCTCCCAAGCTGAAGTGTTCACTCTACTGCTTTCAAAACAAGTTACTCAGCTATTCAATCAACCTTATAAAAATTCTTTGCACGTTTCCCATCAATACCATCAGGATCCCAAACACAAGACCTTTCAAGAAGTGTGGTATGCAAGCACACAGCTCATTGTTAGGAAATACACTCACTCCACATGCCCTCTGAATTTCGTGGTATCCATGCAGGATGAAGAAAGTTCTTATTCTAAGTTAGTTTTTATGGGTTTAATTTTTCTGTCACTCCACTGGTTTTTATTTTTGAAGCTTTACAGACCAGTAAGTGGCTGTAAGAAAAAAAAAAAATGGGGGCTTGTGAATGGGGGTAGGGGGAATGATTTGGCACATGACAATTGAAAATGTTATAAATCTATGAAGTTATTTTAAATAAGTCAGAAAGTGACTGAGGAAAAGATTTCAATGGACATTATTTCACATATTAGAAACCAAACATGCTATTAAGAATAGGAGGAAAAAAAATTGATTCCCTAATCAAGGAAACGAAGAGAGTGAAAGCACAGGCATCTAGTTAAACTAAGTAGCTTAAATCATCTTTCCGGTACATTTAATTTCATAACTCAGATTGTACAGTATTAGTAAACTACTCTTCATTAACTGAATCTCTGCGCCCTTCTAACTCACTCCTGAAAGCATGGAACCACATCCACAAATTCAAGAACAAGGAAGGCTGTGACTAGGCCCTCATGGAAGCTCTCATTTGCAAAGTCAGTGAATAGCAGGGCAAGAAACCAAAGACAAAACACCAGCAGGCAAACCAAGGGGGGGGGACGGGGGACCAAAAAACACCAAAATTAAGGATGTTCTGTAGATAAATTATTCCTCAAAATGGAGTGACTTGCTTAGAGGTTCTCAGATGTTAAATCAACTTATACATGCAAGCCACTCTTTTGCTGAGACGAACAAAAGTATGAATCATCAGCATAATCATCTTCAAGCAAAAAAGAAAACACAATCCTACTGGCTTTGGGTGCAAGCATGTTCTCAAATTACTTCCAGTTATGAAAATCCCACTCTTCAGCATCAAAGCCCAGTTGCGATCATCTGAAAGCTTGCTTAGTCAAATTATGTTCCTTGTTTGTAATATTAACTGCTAGTTCCAGTTTGGATTTCAAATCAGAGTGCCCATCCAAATGCACAAAAGCTGAGCAAACCACAGCTGGTTCCAGTGGAGGAAAAACAGGCCTCCTTTATCCTCCACTCCTGCTCCTCTCCAGAAAAATCCAAGTGGCTACTGACTCTGTTGGCACCTTTCAAACTGAAAAAAAAACCCCAACCTTAAGACTTTTCATTTGAAGAATTTCTTAAAGTTTTCTTTTGCCTGGATTCAAACAAGAAGCAACCATCCTCAAGTGACAAGTTGAACATCTAGGTGGCAAAATAAAAGGGCAAGAACATCATCTTTGTAGGCTTTGTTTATGGCTGCACCTCCTGCTCCGCACACCTGAACAGGAACACAGGATTCCTTCAGCTGTAAGATCGCCAGGCCAGGGTATTGGGATGCCAATCCCAGTAACCGCTTCTTTTACTGGACTGACAACTTGTCCAGGATCATTAGCACGCGTGGTACTTGCAAGGAAGCGGATGCTGCGTAGTCTTACCCCAGCCAGCACAACATCCGCCCTACACAACCACCCGCCCCGCAGGGTCTGCTGGGGGAGCCCATGGGTCCTGCTCTGCCCAACCCACCGCCAAGGTGCCCGCCAGCTCCTACGATGCTGCAGAGAGGAGCATGAGGAGGGGGGAGAGTCTCTCCAAAAGAGATTTAAGCAGATAATGTGACGATGGTTTTTTTTGTTTCAAGGTTAGCATTACTGTAGTCGTAGTTTAGCCGATTAATTCTCCCCATACGTGTACCCAGGCAGCAACCACTGTCAGCCGGTCTTTTCAGAAGAGGGGGAAAAAATGCTTCCGCAGTGACCATTCATTCATCGTCCCTAATGAGGCTGATAGGGAGTATCGCAGTAATAATAGGTTTTGCAGTACCGCACAGCTCGGAGACTGTGTGATCTGCATTGTATTCAGCCAGGATTTCAAGATAACATCCACCACATATCTTCCAGAAACTACAGATTCTGAGGGCTTTGCACAGATAGCCAAGATGACGATCTGCTTTTTTAGGCTACAAGGTAAGGTCATCGTTAATATACCCCTCCACAGAAAGACACAAGGACTGGTGTCTGCCAACAGTCTCTGCCAGAACAATACTGTATCACACTGTTTGATAAACTAACAGTTTCAACAAGCAGATTAGTTTTCCATAATGGAGTAAATGATTCTGACCTATTTGTCTAATGCAAATACTGCATCTACTAGTACAGAAGCCAAAGGACAGGAGGGTCCAAGGGAATTTAAAATAATTTTGTCTGACAGAGCTAATTATGACTGAAAATAAACCTAGAAAGGACTGTACATCTTGTTTCACAAAGAATAAGCTCTGTCCCAAGATCCTCCAAAGTATCAGTCAGACACTATACTTGCTGTCTGCAGCTACATGACAAAGAGTGCCCAACAAAATACTATACATCAAGCAGGAGCCTTGAGCAAAAACAGATGCCAAGAAAAAATAGCAAAAGAAAATAGAAAAGCTCAGTCAAAACTTACGCAGGCTGACCAAGAGCAATCAGCTGCTTTTTTTTTTTCCTGTCTAGGGGGGATAAGAGGTCAGAGGAGAGAAGGGGGCAGGATTTTGAGGTTTGTTTACTTGGAGAGCTGCTATTTTGTGAAATAAAATGGAAGACACATTTGCGAGCAAGAGACCAAGATTACTTTTTTTTCTTTAAATTTGAAGTTTCAAAAAAATTTACAGGGTCAAAAATGAAGCCCTATATTTATGAGGTGCCATCCCTCTAGTTTATAGCTGGCTTTTGAGTTCAGGCTATTGTAATAAGACAACATCAAAGAGCAACATTTAGCAATAAACATGAATTACGTTAGCCACCTACTTCTCCCATAAAGTGAAAATCAGGAACAGAAAGAAAAACAAACACTGTCATCATAGACTGTAATTTCTGCTTACCTGCGAGATTTTCAAAATGGGGAAGACCTAACCAGGGCTGCTGTATCAGTGAGAAGGAGCAGAGGGCAAGGAACAGGAGGAAGGAAGATCGAATGTAAACGGTTTTGTGCTGGCTGACTTCATCTGGGACTTGCTGTCACATTCATGTCTGTGCTTCTCTGCTCCCTCTTTCTCCCCCAGCTGTGTCTTCCCCAGTTCACCCAGCACCCTCTTGCTCTGCTCCCAGTCTCACAGCAGTTGTCACTAGATGCAAGATGCCACCAACCAAGCAGATGTTCTCAGCAACAAGTCCTCTCTTCTACCCTTCCACCGCTTGCCCCAGAGCAGCTCTGCTCCATCCCAGTGAGGAAGCTGGTGGGAAGCATGGTATTTCATGTTCTGCGCAGTCCCCTGCTCACCTCTTCCTGTTTCTTCCAAGGGACAGTCAGCAAGAGCAAGACAGCCGCTCTTCTATCTGTCCTCCACAACAACTCCATCACAGAGAATTTCACTGCCTTCTCCCCCAAACTGTTTTCCCCGACTGGAATCATGCCATACTCCTAGCCTTCTCCCTTGTATTCTCTCCACCGTAAACACACAGCCATGCTTTAATATCTTCAATTCTTAGAACAGTTCCCCCCGCAAAGAAACCCAGTGGTTCCCCTTCTTTTTTCAGGCTTCTTGGACACAATGCCTCATATCTCTGCTTTTCGTTTGAATAACAGACTTTGCAACCTCTCCAACCCTCTCCAGCGGGTTGTGAGGCTCAGTCCATAACGCTTTCCTGCATCTTCTGCTCAGAAGACAAATTCAGTTTCTTTCCCTGTCCTCATCGCTTTCAGACCAACTTCTGTCCATGAGACACACCTCTCATGCAATCTGATATTGATCTCTTCATCAACACTCAGCTGCCAGCTCAAGAGCAACTCAAAGCTAAGCTTACCCCTTTCCCTGTTTCATCTACCTTCCTTCACGATTACTGGGCACAAGACCGTTCATTACACTGCCTTCCCCAGCACCACGCTTTATGCAAGCAGTTGCATATATCTATGTGTGAATTATCCCGATCTCTTCTGCCCAGTATCTTAAATCCGTGGACACCGCTCAGCTACTCATCTGCACAGCAGGACTTTGCCTTGACTGCTGCTCTGTACTTTTCCCTAGCTTTCCTAAACACTACTCCGCCTCACTACTACCCAACTATTTCTTAGTTGGTGGGTAGTTTGTGAAAATAGCTATCCACAAAAGCTATTTCCCAGTCTGTTCTTCCGAATTCATCAACCCTTCCTTTGACACCAGCAGCTGCTCTCCTACCAGGTCACCCATGTAGCTGCTTTCTCCCTACCATCCCTCTCAATTAGTTCTGCCTGCAAGGATCACACCGTGCCGGCTCTCCTCACTGCCTCAACTCTCGGTATTTAAACCCACAGTGCTGTTCTCCAGGAAGTAGTTGTTCGCAGCAAAGCCTTTAAAAGCCATGCCTTGAGGACACGGTCTAGTGTGTTTGGTAGTGTTGGCATTGATGGTTGGACTAGATCATCTTACAGGTCTTTTCCAACTTTAGTGATTCTGTAAAATTAATCTTTGTCTGAAGTGGTCGGTCTGCCTTTCCAAAAGCAAATCTTTTTTCTTCCAGTCCCCAACTTCTCCAGGAACAAACCACAGCCTGTTTGCAAAGGATGTCAACCCAGCTGGTCCTGTGTTTTCAAGAGAACACCGAGCACCACAGACACCACCTCACCACACAGCTTGAGCACAAATACAGCACAGGATGCATACGTCCATGGCACGTCACCGTCAGCACAAGGGGGAAAGGAACATTTGGCACCTTGCCACTCAGAGGGACAAAGGACCACTGAATCAGGAGGTCTGGGTCAACACCACCAACAGTAGACAAAGCCATGAGCCTGCAGAAAGGCAGCCCTGAACCAGTACAGGTCTCCAGCAAGAGCAAGCCCCTTTGTGAACATTTACGAAGAGGTGTCTGCATGGTTACGAGATACCTGTAACCAGGAAGGGCTCTGGCTGGTTGCAAACTGATTTAAGACCCCTTTCGTTTCCGCCAGAGGTTTCCCCATGAGCAGAGGGCCAACAACAGCTGCAGAGCAGTAATTTGATGTGCACGCAGACACCTAGCCAGACCTGACAGGGAACTGGGAGCAGCAGCACAGGGCGGAAGCAGGAGGGATGGCCCCTGGCCGGGTGGCCTTGGGGCTGCGGCTCCACACCCTGCCCCAGAGGTTTCTGCCTCAATTAACTGCAGGAATTTCCAATGGGAACGGGACTACCTCTGGACCGGGAAATTTTGCCCTGACTTAAGAGGGAGGGAATGTCTCCAAAGGTGCATTTCATCTTTAACTTCTGGCCTGCACTGTAAAGGTAATTAGGAGCAAGCAAGCAATCCTTGCAAGAGATCCTTGGTCACTAAAAGCTCAGAGTAAGCGTGTACAAAGTCTCTTACAAAGGGAATGATAAGGGACTACCGAGGAAGGCACTATTAATTGCAGCCCTGAAGAACTCCTTGGAGGTGGCCAGTCCTGCAGCCTGCCAGACAGAGCCTTCACAGGTATTTTAACCTCATGTGGAGACATTCCTCTCTGACTTGGCTGTAAACAACTTTTCAACTTTAAAGAGCCACCTTGGCAAATTAAATGTCCACTGTCGAGTGTCCTGTAGAACTGTTTCAGTGTGGCGAGACTAAAATTCAGAAGACTACTCGCGTAAGACAGATTGGCTGGCTGAAGTTTTGCGCAGATCAGAAATTCCCAAGTTACTAGGCTAAAAAATTATTAGGAAAGCAAAGGTGACAACCCAGAGGCAGGATCAAGAGTAGGAGAGTATGGGAGGCACTGAAACACAAGGTAGCAGCCCTAGCCACCTGGTCAACACATCGTAAGGATATTGACAACCACGGGGTTAGCACAGCTAGCACCCAAGCCTGTAACACATTACTGACTTCAGGAACATTGTCAGAGGAACTACATCGACTTGGTTTTGTTACGCAGGACCTGAGACTACAGCCCCATCCTCCTCCGTCCCATGCTCTCTGAAGCCAGGTAGCTCAAAGCACTTGCCCCAGCCTTCCCCCTATCTCCTACAGGCACTGCTGCTCACATAGTGCCAGAGTATAGGGCAGAGAAGAGAAGGAGGTGCTTATTGCTGCTGTCACATGAACAGAACTGTGGCAAAGCGACTTGTCTGCGCAACAACACCTTTTCAGCTGAAAGGTTTGGCCCCTCCTGTGTGAAAAGCAGCAAGCACGCAGAGGGCCAGCAGCTGGAACAGCAAGCACGCACAGGGCCAGCTGCTGTGGCTCAGCTGCTGCGGCTCAGCTGCTGCACCATAACTTGTTAAGCTGTGGTCACTTTCTCTCAAGACACCTAACCATTTAAAGACAGACTTAAGGTTATTAGGTATGACCTCTTCAGCAAACCGTCCTACTATGGAAAACAAAGGTCCGTAATAACAGAGGAACGAGGAGCTCAGCAGATGCTGTTTAGCACATCAGAATAAATACAATACCTGAAGCTCAGCAAACTGGGAGGGAAAGGAACAGAGACCAGATTTCTTAAGAGATTAACATTTACAGTCTCTTTCTCTTGCCACATTTTGCAACAATCCAGACTGTCTCAAGTTGCTATTGCTGTGGCATACCGTCTTCATTTGAGAGGGGGAATGCGGTTTTCTGAGTCCGTGCCACATTTGGTTTGCATATAATCAAATATATTTTGAAGCTCAAAACCAGAAGTTAAATCAGCTGGTTACATGGCTTTTCACTGCACTTAGTTTTATTCAAGGTATGACAAGTATGACCTTAACTTGGAAGAATCTAAAGTACTGCTTAAAAACTTAAAGCAGACTTAAAGTCTGGTTTAACATCCTGTAGGTTTAAGGGAGTGATGCTTTTTGATCAGTTTTGAAGTATGCTACACATGGAAAACATTTCTTAAGACTCCAGAAGGCCTGTAAGGCTTCAGGGTTAGAGTGAAATCAAAGTACAAAAGGCTGGAAAACACAATTTGTAGACCTCTCACTCAGTTAACACCAGACAGAGAAGAACCAGACCTTTAAAATCTCCTTACAGGGGACTGGTAAAAGCAAGTCTGCTCGTATTGCTATTCCTACAGTTGTAACACAGCTTGATGTTCTTACCTTTCAAACACACAGTGTGTGTACATACACTGCAAGAGCTGAACAGTCATGTGGACAGGCAATAGTGCTGAGGTGTCTGAGCAGTATCAGCAACTTTTGGAGGGGGGGGCGGGGGGCGGGCAGGGAAAGGGTGTGAAAGATTTCAAACAGCTATCTAGATGTAACAAGCACAGGTACACTCCTAAGAAGAGACCACACATGAGCAGGACAAACCCACCACACGATGTTTGGATATTACATCAGTCTAGCAGCTGGGCAGGCTTGCTGGAGCACTGACTTTTACACTTGCCCAAGAACAAAACACATCACTTTATCTGCTAGCGACTTCAGAAGAGCTCAGAGCATAGCTGATCCCAAACATGCTCTCTGTCTTCAAGGTCGGAACAGCATCACGGCTATACTCTGGAAACATGACAATATTATTGAAAATTTATTAAATACCCATTTGCAGCATTCATCTGAACACCAACATTTACTGGAACAAAGTAAAAACAGGATGGGAGAAGAAGAAAAAAATATGGTTATAGTTAACTGGATGTATTTATCTTAATGGGTTTGTTTATAGTAGTAGGATGTTAGTCATATTATTGTTAATTTGTAAATCAGTTTGTAATGCAAGAAAACATGACACTATTAATCAGGCTGAAATGTCACAGTCAGCACTTGAGTCAGGTAGCTACATTTTCATAATCATCAGCCATCATCAGAAGTTCCTATTGTTCAGCAACAAAAAGGGTTTGGTGGTTTGCTTTTTTTTTTTTTTTTCCAAAGGACAATTTTTCAGGGAACCACAAGTGCATTTACCCACTTTTGAAAACACGAAAATTAATTCTTACTCGTACATAGAGCTTGCAGGAAATAATACAGTAGTAATAGAGAAATACTTCTCTGCTGCTTTTAAGCCAAAAATATGAAACTGTCAGTTTCAAAGCGGAAAAAACCCACTGTCACAAACAATTCAAAAGGGCTACCATTTAAAGGCCTGAGGCAATATTATACCTCTATTATTTCAGAACATCCAAGTGACTGGAAAAGAAACATGCAGTTGGGTTGATAGCTACCCTCCTATTTCAAAAGCTGTATATACAACTCAAGGAATTATATATAAAATATATATATATATATATATTTTTTTTTCCCACCCAAAGCAGGATGAGGGAAGATTTGCTACCTGGAGCTATAACTAAAGAGAAGTCTCACCATTAATGTAGGATTTCCTGTTTTAAAAGTGTTTGTTCTTCTGCAGGCCTGTAACCTCTCTGTAAAGCTAAGGAGAGAAAATGAAAAATAGGTTTGGGATCTTATGGCCACAGGCTGGATTCTTAACAAAACAAAAGGAGCCCCACACATCGCATGCGCTGGAGCTCTTGGTAAAAGGGAGAAGACGAAGAAAGGGTCATCTGGAAACGTTTTTCAGAGATTAGAGGCAATTTCTTCAGAGGGGACAGATATTTCACTTGTCACCCGATGGGGAAAAGGAGCCAGTGAGTACTAGACACATGAGAACACACAGTTGTTTTAAGCCAGCAAGATAACATGTTTTCAGATCCTGTCTGGAAAGGCCGAAACATTAATCCTGAGCTACACAGACAACACCTAGATAAGAGCTGAGCTTCTAATGTATTCTGTCACGAAAGATGAGAGAAGAGGGACAAGGTGTAATTACAATTCAATTAATATTTTACTACAACGTGCCAATTTCTAAACAGGTTTCTCTTTATCCTTCCTCTTTCTTACCTAGCAATAAGCTTTTAAGTGTTTTGATTATAAAGCCAGCTGTCAGGGAGGAGACACAGGAAGGGAAGAAGCACTAAGCCCGAAGGAAGAGGACTTCTTCAAGCAGAAGACTATAGCAATTCCCATCCTCGCCACGTCTGAAAACAGAGGCATGCACAGACGCCCGATGCTCTGCTTTCCCCTTGGGTATTTGCTGCAACGCAGCGATCCGAGAGGCTTGGAAAACCAACCCAACGTACACCAAAAGGTATTACGCAGCACCACAAAGCTCATCCTTCCACAAAGACACATAGCCAAAGAACATATCCCTGCGAACGTTCCCACTGGCTGGTCACAAGGCATTATAAATACCCATGGACATGAGCGTCGGGAGTTGAGGGATGCTCCAGCGCGCCGTTCCCAGCGGAGGTGATGGGTCAGGCTAGGCCTGGGGTAGGTACATGCTGGTTTAGACCAGCTGAAATCCGATCATACACAAAGCTCACAAGTCTGCCGGACAAGGAAAGAGGAATACTGCCCGCAGTTTTTGGACCTTCAGCACAAGAAGGATGTTGAAAAACTGGAGTGAGTTCAGCTACTAACATGCTCCCTCCCTCCTTCTTTCCGTCCCTCTCCTCCTTTATTTTTTTAACTAAGATTCCTCATGTGTGTCAGAGGATTAAAACTTAAGGATACTTGGGGATTGCCAGAGAAGTATCTTAGACAGTATGGTACTAAGGATCTGACAAACTCTCCCCTTCCAAGAATCAAGGGCACAAAGAAACTTTCAAGAATTTTGTTTTGGAGAAAATGAAAGAAACTCAGGAAATCCAGGAAAATCTTGGTCAGTTTTCACGGGAACCATTCCTGAATCGTGACTAATCCAACACACCAGATGGATGGTAGTTTATCCCTAAGGAAGGAACCACCTGGTTATCATAACAGAGGCAGGGATATCAAAAACCCAATGTTTGCAGGCAATCGCCCATCCGACTCCCCACAGCTATTTTTTCCAGAGTTCTTTCACGTCCAACTTGATCTTTAGAGACAGGGAAAAGCTCTTTCACGCCGTTGTGTAAATGCGGCGCGCTCTCACACCCAGCTCCTCCGCTAAAAGGGATTCCACCTGCCCACGGCCCGCCACTTCCCCAGCCTTTGAAAAACCACCTGAGAATCCCTTGATCCCGGGCCAGCAGCATGCCCCAGCGCAGCGGCTGAGCTGCACCCACCTCCGCTCACCTGGCAGCCTGCGCTCTCAGGCGATAGCTGCAACATCATGAGTTCTCAGACTCAACTTTCAAGTTTTCAGGCAGGTCCGGGCAGGCCTCGTACTTACAAAACGCAGGCAACTAAATGTTTAAAAGGCTGACTGCATATGGCTACCAAAAGCAGCATTATTGAATCTGTCTCCCTAGCTTTAGATAGTCCACCAATCAGAATTTAAAAAAACCCAATCCGTATTTCTAGATGATTGCAGCTGGACAACCCAGTGATCCATGGGGACAAGAAAGCATCGTAACCAACCAACACGATTACCCAGTTTTAACAAGAGGTATAAGGTCTTCATACAGCAGTACCTTGCCAGAGCTTTTCACCGGATCTACTTCTAACCACTGAAGAGTAACTCCATGAGAGGGAACCTACGAGCTTTACAGATGAAAGAAAACCATCTTGCAATGTCAGTACCAACCTCTGTTTGCCAACAACCTGCAGCATAAACAGTCTGGATGTTATTGCGCACAAGTCGCACTAACAGTACAGCCCCACCAGCACCAGGAAATTCAACAGCACAGCCTCCACTGGCCCACACTGCACATTCACGGATCGTCACTGGGTGTAGGCCCTCGGCAGTGTATTTTGAATTTAGCCTCTATTTTAAATTTTCCTTCCAATGCAGAACAGTTCTCGGAAGTAACTTCTGGGCCATCAGCAGCGACAACCCTGAGCTACAGAAGACCTCCAGTAATCCCCTCCTGCCCACACAAGTTTATCTTCCATCTCTCCAAAAATCCGCAGTCATTCGCACACCTACAACTTCCCTCAATCACTGTGTCTATACAACTCCATGGGATTCACTTGCAGCTGTACAGGAGGCTATGAGGTGCTCATTATAAGGTTGCTTTTTAATTGTTAACAGAACAAACTCCGGCTATGGCAGTATTAAAGAAGAAGGGAGAGAACGAACTTAAAAATCTTATCTGTTGCCAAGGTTTTAGTTTGAAGAGCGTACAGTGCATGGGGTATAACTGTGTAACAAGAAAACAGGATCTGGAGCATTTGGGGGCCACAACAAATGTGGTGGGTGTGTTATACCTTAGAACCAGTACAAACTGAACCAAAACTTTTCAGCAAGGGAAGAAGGATGGAACTTTCCCGGCCAGCTGAGCCCCTTCAAGTGGCAACAGGAGGTTAGGAAATAAGGGCCTCAACATACACATAAGGTGCCACGTTTAGAAATGATTAGAGAGTCCCTTGGGCATAAAGCAGTTCTCCCACTGAAGCCACCTGACCACACTCAGGTCTACGTGTTGCTCAAGGCTGTTTGATCTGAATGGGGATTTTAGCAGCAGCAAGGAACAGAAACGGGGAGCACCGCGCAGCCCCGAAGACATCGCCTCCAGTACCAACGCAGCAGGTGATCAGGGATGCGCACAATTCCAGGCCGTGATGCTGATGTTACTCCGTATTCTTTTCAACATGCCCATTGCCTGCGCCTTTTTCTGTTGCACGTATATAAAACATTTATATACGTATCTAACACGCGGGCTTCCGGGGAGATTTCTGTTTTGCTTAAACGCTACTTATTTTTGCACGCCGAGGGGGCAGGCAGGATTTTGAAGCGCTGGTTCAACCAAGAGCAAGCAGAGCCTCTTGACGAGAGCTCAGCAAGATCAGGGACAGACAGAGCCAACCGACACCCTCCTGTCCCGAGGCCGAGCTCCGGCAGACAGCTCTCTCTGCACATGACAGCCCCGCAGACCCCAGCCCCCTCCCCGACAACAGCGTGCAAAAGCCGCCCGGCTTACGCCGGGTGCCGGCGCCCCAGGTAACACCTGGGCAGGCGGCCACGGGAGGGTGCAGCTTCCCGCAGGCCTCGCCCTGGCTTCTCCGACTCGGACCTACAGCGGGATTTCGGCGCTGCCAGCACCGGGGGGGGGGGGGGGGGGGGGGGTGTACCCGGCCCTTCTCTCTCCCCCAGCCCTCCGCGCTCCTCCTGCCAAACCGCGCCGGGCGATCCGGGTGATGGCCGAAGCACCAGGGCGGCGTGCTCCGGGGGCTGCGGGGGGGGGGCAGGAACGGCCCGGGGGCGGCATCGTCTCCGGCCTCCCACCCGCCCAGCGGCGCCCCCGGCCCGAGCCCCAAGCGCTCTCAGTAGACGAGGCGACCGGCGCTTTCCGAGCTGCCCCACAAAGTTAGCGGCGAAAAGTCCCCGCGGCGAAACAAAAGATCGAGCGGGAGCGACGAGAGCGGGGCCCCCCGGCGCCCGCCCGCCCGCTCCAGCCCCGCCGCCGCCACCGCCCCGGGGGCGGGCGGGGAAGGGTCGCGCCGCCGCCGCCGCCGCCTCACGGCGGGCAGGGACGGCTCGCCGAGGGGGGCGAGGCCGGGAGCTGTGCCCGGAACGGGGATCCCGCCTCTCGGTGAACTGCCGCCAACCCGTCACCACTCTCCGGGCTGCGGCTGGGGCACGGCTCCCGCAGCACCGGGCGGGGAGGCGGCGGGGGGGGGGGGGACACGGGACACACTCCATTCATTTTCGGGAGAGCCGGGCAGGGGGGCGCCCGGCCGCCGCCGGTCGAGGCCGCGCCGCGCTCTCCTCACCTTACTCTTCACTTCCACCGCGCTGCACTCCAGATACCGCAGAGTCTGAGACTTGTTGAAACTCCGGTTCATCTTCCCGGCCCCGTTGCCTCTCTCCCCCCCCGCCGCCACCACCACTCCCTGCGCCGCCGCCCGCCCGCCCGCCGCGGGTCCCCGGGACAGCCCCCGCGAGCCGATCGCCCCGCGCGCGGCAGGCGGCACGCGGCGCCCCCGCTACCGCTGCGCTCCGGCCACTTTGTCCCGGCGCGCCAATGAGAGCGCCCGCTCCGCTGGGCTCGCGCTCCGGCTCCCAACAGCCGCGCGCCCGCGGCTGGCGGCGGGCGGGCGCCTGGGCCGGCAGGCCACGCCCACGGACACGCCTCTCCCCCGGGGTTGGCCCCGCCCCCGCCCGGCGGCGCCCCGCCCCTCGGCGGCCGGGAGGCTCCGGCGCGCCGCGGCTTCCAGGCGTGTGCGAGGCGCGCGGCGGCGAGGGAGCCGGGGGGGCGGGCGGGGGTAAAATCCCCTTCTTCGGGGGCCGGGTCGGTCTCCGGCGTGTGCAGCCACCCAGTGTCACGGTGCGGAGAGCATCCCCGGGCACAGGAATGCTCGGAGGTGCCGGCCGTGTGTCGCGGGGACCCGCGCGAGCTTTTCCAGGCAGCGCTGATGATTCGTGAAGAGTGTCGGGATCTGGGAAGTGGTGCGAGTCGTTCATTTGAGGGCACAGAGCATCAGGTTTGGGAGGAGACTTTCCATCACTCCCTCCTTGCAATACATCAGTGGACTGCCTCCCTCTTCTAGCAGCCGCTATTAATTAAGTAGGTTATTAATTTGAGACTCTTGAAGGAACGTATTTCTTTCCATCTTGTGCCAGAGACCTTTACAATTCTAACAGGCCAATTTCTTTTAGTCACTGAGAGGTTTTGACAGCGGTATTTTTTCCTACACCGTCCTGCCCAAAACATCAGTCGCGATGTAAAGAAGCTGAGGACGAGGCACAGACCTGTGGAACCAGTTTTCTGCTGCTCCACATCTCCTAGGATCGTCTGCACGTCTAAGGAAGCAGCATAAGGTCCTAGCAGACGTGACAGATCACCCACCTCCCCTTCTCCAGACCTGCTGGGCAGGTGTCGATGGCAGTGACGGGGAATACCCACGAATTCAGGGGCAAAATGAAAGAAGGACTAAGTTGACTTATGTGACTCCAAGTGGGAAGATCAAAGCATATGCTCAAGCTACAAACCAGCTCCAGCTTATTGGAAAATGGATCTGAAATGAACATTTGCCACATGTTCTGGGCTTGCACTGTGTTTGGAAGGCTTGCTGTAAGTTACACTGGAAAAATAGAGAGCTGAGGGAGAAAAGGTACATATGAACTTCATCTTTCACAGTTCTTATCTTATCATGAGCAATGCAGCAGCTTCACTCCCCTGCTGTGATGGCCAAGGCCGAGCTATGGAGATAGAGCATCCCCTGGGTGCTCAGGGACTGCGCGTCCCTTTTGGGATGTTTCCATTTAAAGATGGACCGTGAAATCCAACAGCTGGATCCACATGGTTTTGTCGTTCAACATCTGGAGCAACACGGCCCGTTCACTGGAGTAAAGTTAATCAGCCGAAGGACCAGTCTAGCATGTAAACTCCAACGGGAGAAATACTGGTATTACTCGCGTCACTGAGAGCGTCAGCAGGGACTTCAGGTGGGAGGTTATTCCACCCCACCTGTCCCCCAGCTGACCCTTGGAAAGGAACCCTGCTGTTCACATTACCTCCTAGGTCAGGAAAGAGCCCCGGGAGTGCTCTGACACATTTCAGGCACGTGGTGATGTGGTGGAATTCAACATCACAACCACAGCGAAGGAAAGATCTGTATTGAGTTCTGTTATAAATGTTTAGATTGTTTATTTTTTCTAAGAAAAGCAAGTTCTCAACAGTGGGCAATCAATAAGCAATTTAATTTTAGTCTTAACTTTAAATTTGGTACTTCTTGCATTAGTGATGTTCATTTGAGAAGTGCAGATTAAATACATTTGTCTTTTTTTTTAAATTTTATGCTTCCTTGAGGGAGTGCATATGCTTCATTACCATCCCTTTTATATTAATAAAGACTCTTCAGACTAAAAATGCCTACCAAGCTGTGTGCAAACAGAATGAGAAATCAATGAAAATTAACAAAAAATATGTATTTTTGAGTGAGATAAAAGCTGTTAAGATATAAAGAATAAAGACACATTTTTCAAAGCATGAGACAGGGATTGCTTTACAGGCAGATTTAAGGGGACTTCCATTGCCCCTTCCCTGTCAGGCAGCTATTGAAGATCTTATTCATATTTCCACCACCACATGAATACACAATCCTCTTCTTCTCATCTACCCTGTCTTTGAAGCTAACAGGTGCACTGAGGACACCAATGACTCTATTTGGGGAGTGGAGCTAATGTTGTTTCCATTTCTTCTATCCTACAAGAATTAAGAAGTGGTAGATCACTGCTGCTCCTTTTTCCATGCATTAAACACTTACCACAAGGTGAATACACTAATATTAGGGCATAGGCTCTTTATACCTCCAAAGAGGCTATAGCTAGCACTGGTTCTTTTCAAGCTACTTCAACAAAAAATTTCTGCGGCTTCTTCTCAGTTGACCTGTTTGCCTCTTTAAAAAATTCCATTGGTAAACCTGAAAAAGATACTTTAATTTGAATTATTATTGTTCAGGTTTTAATATATGTTGCTGTGATTTCAAACTTCACGATGAACAGAATTTTAAAATACAAGTGTTTTACTTAAAAGAAATCTACTTTGAGTTAAATATTCATTCTTTTGTAAATTAATATAAACATTTTTTACCCATTCTCAGCCGGGGAATGATCAGTGTCTAGATAGCTCATTGATTAGGTTAAAATAGACACATGCCTGGGTAGAGGGTCACGGTATTGAAAACTGGCTTTATACTTTAATTAGCAGGAAATGACAGTAATATAAGTATGCATTAAATAATATAGCATTTATTAATATTATTTACTAATATTAGTTAAGAATTTATTAAAAGTGAATGCTTCTCAATCAAGCTTCACTGAAATCCCATTTGGTCCTTTTTTGTAAATTTGTTAAGATACCCTTTTTTCCCCCCATTTCCAAATGACTTGCAGGCTTCATCCCTTTCCTTCAGAGCTGAGCTGAGGCGCGATCAAGACAGCTTGAGAAAACTCCTTCTTCTCTTGCCTTCCCTTCCCATGTCTGCGCTGTGCTGCAATGAGCAGTGACTTCAGCTCCATACACCAGCAGGAACCAACACACTGCGTGTGCTCCCCCAGCCCCAGGTTGCACCAGGCGCTGCAGCCCCTACCAGCTGGTTTCCTCCTCAAACTCAGTTGCAAAGATGGTTTTAATTTAACTGCTTTTGCTCAGGCACCTTTCAGGTTTGGTTTTTTTTTTTCCCTCATCACTTGCCAAGGGCACCGCATTCCTTTGACAATTTCTATAAATCTTCATCTGTTTTAGTAATCCATGGTTGGTTTACCCTGTTCCTGACCTGTAGAGCTTTTAAATCACCGTTTCTTCCCGGGCGTCTCTCAGTCCTTCCTTGCAGCCTTATTCCCAGATGCATGCGGAGCGTGGGGGCACGTTTGCTCTCTCGCCCAGCCACACAGCCCATTCCTGTGTGCAGCCCTGCACCAAATACCCTCATTTCTTCACCTAAACTGGGCAGGGATGCCACAGCTCAGGGATCCTAACAGGCCATTTAAAAAATACTCACATATTCCTCTTTTCCAAGCTTTTTATTTACCAGGCCAATGAAAGGTGCTGCAACACCTGCCCGACTCCTGTAATGTTAGTTTTCAGCATGCAAGGGGCTTCCCTCTGACTAGCTGCACGCCTCATTAGTATTAACGTGTCATCTACATGCTCTGAAAGGCGAAAAAAGTACCCCAGACTCACATCCAAGGATTTATTGTTCTCCCGGCCTCCTCTGCACCCTTGAATTTGCAAATAGCAAGCCCTGAGGGACCTGGGGGAGCTGCTGCAATGGCAGCCTGCTTTGGGTTTCTTCAAAGGTAAACCAAAATGAGGCATAGCACGAGGGAGAGAAGAGGGAGGGTGACAACTATTGTTTTGCTCGTAGCAAGCAGCGTTCCTGCCACAGCGAGGATGGTTTCTATATCATCAAGACCAGAGGAGAATGCCAGGGAACATCAGTTGTGCCAGTGCAGGAGCCTACCTAAAGGAAGGAAGAATAAAACAGGAAGAATAAAGCCACCAGCCATGGCAGTAATGGATGCTCCAGGACAAGAGACCAGCTGCTTCAGTGGTTTTCCATTGTCCCATCCCTTGTGATGGTGAAATGTTGTCTTTTTGTTTCCTTTTAAGAGCTTTTGCCCTAAGGCCTTCAAGAGATGTACGTGCATTTAATAGGAGAAAGAGCGAAGAAGAGAGATGGATGTTTGTTTTCAAGGGGTGGAGAAACCCAATGCTTCTTTTCTACCAGGATGATGAAGCATTGAGGAAACTTCCTGTATGACTTTGCTACAAAATACCCCAAAAGGAAAGGCCAGAGCTGTAGCTGAGGGAACAGCACCTGCTGAGATGTGCTGCAGAGATCACAAGCAAGCATGGAGACGGGTATTTCCTATTGCAGCTCCCAGGATTTCTCTGGACAGCTGCTCCGCACTACCAACATCCTTTCCCATTTTTTTGTTTCTCCTGAATTCTACTCCCCACCAGTGGGCTTTGCCATCACTGCTTGGTGGCTGGCCGTGCCCTGAGAGGTCTCAGGATGCTGAGCGTGGCAGCTCTGCCCAAAAGCAGGGGGGAAAGACATGCTCACCTTCCCCCTCCAAACCGGTGTGTGTGCTCAAAAGGGCCAGCTGAAGCACTAGGGGTGAGGATGCCAGGAGCACTGTATTTTAGAGCTCAGTTTTGTTCTGTTTTGAAACGACCCCGGGCAGGGAGCAGCGGGAGTGCTGCCGACGTGCAGGGGGAGCGGGTGAAGGTCTCCAGGCCATCTGCACACAGGTACTCTGGCTTCAGCAGATTGGATCAACCTGCTCTGGTTTTCTTGCCTAAAACTTGCCCCTGGTGGCAATTATATAACCGATGATGTCATGACATGTATTGGTGTGCAAATAATTCAGGAACCAAAGCCGATGGGATACTACAGTCCCAGCAGCCAAACCCTGAGTGTCACCAGACAGGGAGTAGGGTGGATTATATCAGACCCATTGTCCTCTTTCCAAATAGCACCTAGACTGGGGTTAAAAGCAACAGTGCTTTACAAGGATGGCAAAGGTGAGTTTGATTTGCAGAGGTGAGTTTGGAGGTGGAAGGAGGGAGGAGAGAGGATTGTGTTCCTTATTCTGTTCCCAGAGTATGCTCTGGCTGTATGAATCACCAGGATAAGACATTGCCCACAAAATATTGAAATATTCAAACTGTATTTTTCTGCCCATGTATTTGCTGAATTTTTTTTTTTTCATCCCTTTCAATTGCTTTGGTTCTTGGGTTTCCTTTCTTAACTAAGGAAAAAAACCCACAAAAAAACAATAACATCTCCCAGATGTCATTAATTGCAGCAGAAGAATAGATCTTATCCTCCACAAGTTGTTCAGAAGTAGGTCTTCCTTCCACGTGGGGTAAAAATGTTGTTTACTCTGTGATTTCTTGACACTGAAAGTTGAAATCAACACAAACTTTACGTGCAATAGCTCATACAAATCACATAGCACAGCAAAGTTTCCATGTCTGCTGCGTGCTTTTATGGATTGATAGTAAATGTAACAAAGACTAATTAAAAAAAAAGAAGGAAGAAGAGAAAAGGAGCAAGCAGAGGTTCTGGCAAAGAAAGTGATTTCACTAGTCAGTGGTATTGGTTTGGGACTTTCAACAGCTGCTCAAGAAGCTCTGAGTTAATTTTTATAAAGCTCTAAGTCTCTAGATGAAAGCTGCTATGCAGATAGAAGCTACTTATGATGTTAGAATGACAACTGCAAGTATTCTAAAAATACAATTGATTTAAAGGCAGCACTGCTGATCACAGGTTTGGAGTCCACACCCCAGTGTCTGTCTGGTTCTCTTCCCCCAAGAGAAAGCTGTGCTTCACTTTGTCCCTTTATTATTGGTCCTACCTCTACAGTAAATTGACACATATTTGTAAGTTGGAAAGTGCAGGATACATATTTTAATTAGTCTAGTGTTATCCAAAAATTTGTGCGGTGGACATCATCTTTATCTTCCCACCTTGTCTGTGTGAAACTGTGAATGGGCTATTGAAACACACGCTGTGACACTGGAGTAAGTTTTCTGCAGTAGTTACCAAATTTTCTAATGGAGTGAAGCTGACCAGATCTTCCTTAAAGTAATAAAATGGGAAGAAAAGTAGTCCTGTTAATTTTCAAAGTTAGTGTCTATACGAGAAAGCTGCTGCCATAAAGAGACAATAATGCCTTCCTTCTGCTTATGGTCCAACTTCTTATCCAACTTAGTAAACAGCGAAACCTGTCTGTGGCACCCCTCTGCAATTCTTCTCTGTCACAAACAGGGTTTCATCTCTTTCAGGTAACCATTTAACTCACCTGCATGCCATCTACCATCTTTGTTAGCCCTGCCAGCTGAAGCCTGGGGTTTGGTAACAAGGTAGGAGAGTATGACTTTTGCCCAGCCTGGCTCACCAAAACCAGAGGGGTTTTTAGCCTGGCATGGTATGCAATTAACTGGAAAGAGCAACCAGAATCTTCATGAAAATACAATTTACTGAGAACTTCCATTTGGGAAGTGGCTAAAGGTCATTTTAAATAAACGACCCCAATATTCCTGAATTTCAGCTTTAAACAATTTGTAAGGTACTATGTCTAGCTATCAAGTCAAGCCCTCTCAGAAGTGGTAGTTAGTCGTCTCACCTGCTAATACAAAGGAAAATAGTAAGAAACTGTCCTAGCCATGCGAGTCACACAGCATATGAATCTTGACTGTTAGCTTACTAACTCGAACCCCTAAAAAATGTAACGCACTGCAGCTGAAAGCTTTTTACTAAAAAAAAAAACCCAACCCCAACAATAAATAAAAATTGTCAGGTGACTTTTTAAGTCTGCTCTTTACAAGATTGTTTTTGGCAGATCTGCTAGACCAGTGGCAGTGTTAAGATAAAGATAGATTCAAAGATGTAGTTCCTGATTATTAATAATAATAACAATAACAACAACAACAACAACAACTACAATAATAATAATAATAATAATAATAATAATAATAATTAATAACAATAATGATGTTAGAGGGAAAGGTAACATATTTTCACATAGCAAAATCCATCTGATGTTTGCCAAGCCGTTGTGCATAGCTGTACCAGGCTGAAATCACCTGATCCTATCAGAACTATTGAAGCAAACCCCTGTACGGAAAGGCACTGTGAAGTTCTTTATCGTCTGGGACAGAACATAATCTCTTCCTCACCCACCTGATTCGCAGAGGGATTTGCCAAGAAGCGGCTTACTACATTAGAGATGTCTTTCAGCATGCCTTTGTGCCCTGCAAACACTGAAGTTTTAAATGGTTTGTGTGCAATTGACCCTTTCCAGAGTGTGCAGCGAGGGCAAACAGCCCCATGTGATGCTTGAGGGAGTCCTTCGAAGCAGCTGTTTAGAAATGCATGAAGCATGAGGCACATTATATCCTCTTCCCACAGGCTGAGGGCCAGATGTTCAGTGGGTGTAAAGCGGCAGATCCTGAGTGTGACTTTTTTGGGGCCACAGTGATTTATACCAGCCAAGAATCTGGCCTTATGCGTTTCAGCCAACTGACTTCTCCTGACCTCTGCTGCTGAAGGACTCGCTTTCGTAATCTCTGCTCTGACCTCTACCCCACACTGATGTACATCCTCCGTGAGGTGTGAAGCGGTGGGAGATATTCAGGATTGCTGGCTCCAGGTGCTGAAAAGAGAAACCTCTCAGGAGATTCCTGACCCCGCCATGCCAGGCCACTGTGCTGAAGTCATCGCAGGTTTTTGCATGTGGTGCGTTTCCTTCCCCTGTTCCTGCTGCTAGCAACGTATGTAGGTTCCTTATGCCTGTTCCCTCCCAAAGCAAGTTCCCTTTTGCACCTTCTTAACATCAGGAAATGAGAATATTTCTATATAAGGGTGATGTTCCCGTACTTTTTATTTTTTCCTTCATAACTTGCATCTTCCTGAAGCATGAACGAGGATTACCCATGGGAGTATGGATTTCAGAATCAGGCCTTTTGGCCATTTTGGTAGTGTCATGGGAGGAAAAACTGTTTCCCAGAACCAAACAATTTTATTGCATTCCAGAATCATGTGCAAAACAGGGATCCCATCTGTTCGACAGCATTCCCTCTAAGTGCGGTTCTGCCTGTAGCTCACCAGCGTAAGCAGTTCAACAAAGGAGCCTCAGTTTTCAATGATGAGGTTTTCTTCAAAATACAAGACACCAGTAAAAAGGGCTTCATAACAGTCTGCACGTTTGTCAAGGTGTATTTTCTTAACTACTGTTTTTGCCTTGTAAGGCCCCTGCAGAGTAGTATAGTGCTACAGCAATCATCACTCCTAAATTAAGCCTTCTCTGAGGTCAGTTTTGCCAGTTCCTCTAAATCCGCAGTAAATGAATAAATAATAAAAATATTAACCTCAAAACGGATGGATTAAAATTGGGCTGAAATAGATTTCCTTATTTTTTCCCCTGACAGCTTGAAGAATTTTGAACAAAGGGTGCTTGAATGCAGCATTCTACGTTGAGGCCAGGTTACCAGAGTGATCATGCAATAAAAAGATTATGAAATAAAAGAGAGAGAATTTAATTTATGAGGTTCCCCTAACTGTGGGCTGGTGATGGGGTTTTTATCATCACCATGAACATCAGCAAGTTTTGCTTAGACAGTACAATGAAGGACTTCTGCAAGGGCTGAAGGGCCCTGCAAGGTAAGGGCTTTATAGTTGCTTAATTCTGCATATCTCCATTTCTAAGTGTCTGTTTTGAGTCATCTTAAAGTTCTTTTAATGATCGCTTCATCTTACTGAGACTCCCCTAACAGCTCTGGAAAACCTAAAGTTTCATCCTCATGCTTTTCCTTTCAGAAACTGATCTGAAAAACAGAATGCCATTTCAGGGGATACTTGCCCATGGAAAGAGGTCGTTTGACTGGGAAGTCTGTGCCTTGTTGATGCGCACAGTTTACCTGCAGGCAGGGCGTGATGCCCACCAAGCCCAGTTTTCCCTAACCTCCCTGTGTCCAGTCCTTTCCCTGCAATTAGAGGAGTCAGGGAATATTTGTGTGGGTCTCAAAGGATCCAGAGTGCCAAGAGCGCTGGAAGGGAGATGTCTTCCGAGGCATGGGCTGAAGTTGTTTCTCCCTTCCTCTGAAGGTTTGGAGGGAGAACAGGATAGCCAGCTCTTTCCTGTAGTCCTCCTATATGCATAGCTCTAGGATGCCTCACTGGAGGATGTCAGCAGCTTCTCTGATCTGCCAGGATGTCTGTCACAAGGTGCAGGTATTACAGCTGTCATCCATTGCCTAGATTTTCATGCTGTCTGGGATTTACCACAATGCAGGCAGCTCAGCGTGGGTGGCCTGTGGGGCTCAAGGGAGCCAAGTCTGATTGTCACTCCTTGGGTTCATCCATAGCTGCAAGCATCATGCGGGCCAAGTGATGGGCAATGACAGAGATACAACTCATGGGCAATTAAGAGTCATCCCTCATCTGACTAAGGACTCATGTGGGCATGGGTGTCTTTGGGAGCACATCTGTGGCAAGGCCGTGGCTGGCCCTCGGGTTTTTGAAAGGGGGCAGCCCGCGCTGGCGGAACCAGGGCACTGAGACAGGGAGGAGTAACGAACGTTGAAACTCTTCATGATTTTCTTCTTTGTAAGAAAACCTAGGATTTTGCAGGGGCGCACTACGTGATCTGTAAATTTTATCAGTAACAGGTTAAAATGTGTTAATATTCTGACAGATGGGAAGGCACATAGCTGCTAAGGAGGAGAGGCCAGGGGAGGACTTGGGCTTCAGTATCAAGTAGCAGGTATAAGGTGGTCCCTCAGCTTCTTCATTTGTAAATCAAAATTAAAAAAAGCTGCATCTCTGCATCACAGGGTTAGCACGAGGCTTAATTAACTTGTGTTTATGACACCCTGCCGGAAAGGTGTTAAGATAATTAGAAACGTAACTCTTACATCTGTTCAGTCCTAATCCGGTGGGACCACAACCCATGATTAAGATTTCTAGCAGATGTCACAAGGCAAATGGTGATGACTATTAAGTGGGAGTACACGATCAGCTCTCCTCCCTCTGAGATCAGGCACACTCAAGTCATCACTGCTGTCCGCGTGCCCTCACGTGGGGTGAGGTCCCTTTGAGCCCTACACGACGGTGCCACTCAGCTCCATGTCCAGGGGAGAAGGAAGCCTATACTGAAACGTGTTTTTTTATGATAAACATCTAGCCTCTATAAGCAGACTAATCCATTCCATGCCTTCTACCCTCACCACAGGCAACTGCGGAGAGAGGCATTTGCCATTGGAAAGGATGTTTTATTGATTCCGTGAAGGAGTAGAGTGACATAATTTGAATTTTTTGGAACAATGGCATTTTTCCCACAACTGCCTTGGCTTTTGTTCCCTCTGCACTGGCGCCACGCGACTGGCTGGGATCTGATGTTATTCCTGGTGCTGGGTGCCAGGAGAAAGCAGTCTCTGGAGAGTGGGTGATCGGGAGGAGTCAGCAAAACGCCGACGGGCCCTGGATGGTTTTTATCTGTCGGGGAGAGTGATGGTATTTGGTTTTGGCCTGCTCCATATTTCAAATGTGTAACTTGTTAGGAAGATGTCCACCTATGGAGCAGGGATCCAGCTTGTTGGTGTTGGAGGTGCTGGAGGTAGTGACACACAGGGAGAGGAGGGAGCCAAAGTTGGGTACACTAGGTAAGGGCTGGAAGCTCACTGGGCTGGAGTTAGGCACTGATGAGCTCAGGACGTAATGAAGAACAGAAATAAACCAGAATCCTATAAATAACAACTTCCCTCATTACTGTTTCCTCTCCAAAGCAGTTCAGTCCTTTGCATCAAGGTGAATCTTGGTTCTCCTGTTCTTCCCTTAAGTTTCTCAGCTTCCTTTTGCTTCACTTCATTCCTCCTTCTCAGCCTGATGCTGGTTTCTTCTGGTGCAACCTAGAGCTGTTTCCCATCAAGCCTGGGGTTCCTGCTGTTCAAAGGAGTGACAGGCCTCCTACCCCTTTCGGGTGTCTGGGCCCAGCATCACCCTCAGCAGCTAAGTGTGCCTAACCCCGGGAGGGTTTTCTGTAAATTTAACCATTCAGATCTCTGAAGGTCATACGAACGAGGACTCCTCACAGGTTAAGGGTTTGGAAAAAATGAGATGCACGTCAGTGGTGATGCTGGAAGTTTTCTACTCATCAAAACACTGTGGAAATATCACTGCCCGAATACAATCTTTTCCTCAAATCCTGCAAACATTAGTAATTTCCAAACGAAAGATCACACAATTAATGTCTTTTAAATATGGATAAGAGGTACATTCCCTAGCCCCTTCCTTAGCAATGGTGGAGCTGTTTTGCCTGAGACAAACAATACAAAATAATCCCAAACAACCCCTTCCAAACCACAAAAATCCCAAACCGAAATTAACTCCCAACAAGACTAAACTAGCCTGAAGTAGACACTTGGGGAAGATTTCAGCTCACTCACTTTTGGCAGTGCCTTAAGAAAGCAAAGGCAGGATCTTGTGCCAGGAAATGCCAGGAAACCTGAACCCGAGTCAGGCTGCCTGTCTTGCTTGTTGCAGTTGACCTGGACACTCGGTACCCCATTTCGGGTGTGTTGGCTGCGTGTGGCAGGTAATCTCTATTATGAATTCCTGCTGGCAAGCTTGCACCTGAAAAACAGCTCCAGTGACTTTTTTTCTTGTTTTTAATGCAAAGTAGCATGAAGTATGTGAAGCAGTAAGGACTACGTGAGGCCGTTTGGGTAATCATTGCACATAGACTTAGTACCCAGCTTCTAGAACAACAGTCTCCTGGGACATTGATTCAGGAGTAGTTGAAAACACAAATCGACTTTTGGGTTTATTAGGGGAGGAAGAGCAAAGCTTCAGCAATGTCGTTCTGTAAACCCACAGTGAGCATCTCTTGACTCTCATCTGATGTGTGGTTCTAATCCCATTTCTCAAAGATGGCATGGCAGAATTTGAAAAGGGCTGACAAAGCTGGCTGGAGGTGTGATACAGCTTCTATACTACAGAAGATGAACTAAAGCTTCACAGTCTGGAAAGAGAAAGAGGACTGAGAGGAGCAATTGAAGAGGTTATAAAATCATTAAGTGAATGAAGGTGGATAAGGAGTAATTATTAACATTTTATCATAACACAAGCATTAGGAAGCTTCAGATGAAGTTATAGGATAGCAGGTTTAAAGCAATGAGGAGGATGTATTTTTCTCCTATAGCACATCATTAAACAGTGGGATACCGCAGGATGCCGTGAAGGCTAAAATATTAAATTAGTTCAAAAGCACTTAGACTCATGGAAGAAAGGCTGTCATGGCTAATGAACACAGAGCTGCAGCTAAGTCCTTTGATTCTAGAAACCTCCGGGCTGTCAGCTGCTAGAAGCCAGAGGAACACACCAGGAGGAACAGCACTGTATGCTGGTTCTGGTCCTTGATTTTTGTTGTTGTTTTTCCTTTTGTATTCATTCCTAACCTTTTTCAGAGACTATAGTCTGAGTGGCATTAGACGTTTGGCTGTTCTACTTACAGTGCAATGACTGCAAAAATGCACCGTCTACCACTTGAGATTTTCTGGGCTGGAAGTTCATGAACCAGCAGAGCTACATCAGGGATCAATTTTTACTGTTCGTTTTCAACTACAAATAACTTCTTGGAACACTAGGCTTTCCCAGCTAGCTTTTGTGGATTATGCTTCCTTAGGAAGGTTACAGTCTATAAAATAGCTATGAACAAGACAAGTAGAAAGTATGCTTTGGCTGGATGCTAGTCTCCTCTTTTCATGAAAAGTAGGAAATTTGGAGTAATATGCAGCATGTTTTAAGTTACATTGTAAAGTTGTCTCAAAACCGCTTCTTAGGGAAACAATAATTCTTGGGAAAAAGTGCCAGCTAAGGATTAATACCGATAAAATCTACATTTTTCTTCTTGGGGATTCTCGTGGGAAACATCTAGTTTTCCTATTTCAAATTATTTTCAGAAAATATGCTACCAGTTGTAGGTGTTTTGGAAAAAGATTAAGTGAGGCACTAGGTGACAGGCATAAACATAAAACAAGAGTACTGAACTCTGTTACTGAGCTTGTCACGTGTGGTTTGAATACTCCTGAGAAGATAACTTGCAGTCTGTTAGTTTTAAAGCCAGCCACCAGATTGCAGGAGCAGATCTCCCAGCTTAAATCAGCTTCAAGGTGGATGAGTTAGGAACGTTCCTGGAAATAAAGAATCCTCCAAAAGGTATCTTTTTCCCTTTAATACACTGCCAAGTGTTTTCTTACAACAGGAAGAGTTAGTTCAGAGGGACTGGAAAGCCAGGATTTGGACCTCAGACATAGTAACAGGAAAGTTAAAACACGTGAAATTATTCTGCTAATGAGCCTAAGACAATTGACAAGTCATTATGTCCTGTCAGAGAAGCTGGAAAAGCAATGTGAGGAAGAAGAGGCTGTGCTGCCTGCAGGACAATTTTGGGCTGCTAATGAACCTGTATGAATGAAAGAACATCGAATTCTGGCCAGGAGTCCTTTTTGTTTATTTCTTCCTGTAGGAATTTGAAGCTGCTTAGTGCGCTCCTGTCTGACGCCTTCAGGTTTCACCCAGCATCATCCCACCTTTCAACAAAGGAGCTCAGACCTGTTGCCGATAGAAAGGGGTAGCTTTGGACAACTGCATCTTTCAGATCCCCACGTTCTGCCTTCTCTGCTCTCCACCACCACTTCGTTGTGAGGTTGCTGATGGCACTGAAGTGACCCCCACGGCTGGAGACAGCAGGGTGCAGCTCCTCGTTTTTACCTCCGTGTTCCCACAGTCGTTCTTCTCCGCATGGTGGTCTGGGCAATTTCGATTCACTTCCTTGTTTCCCTCGTGACTTTGTGATATGAGTATGCTTCCTCCTAGAAAAGAAAACCATAAGGATTTTCTTTTTTTCCCCCTTTTCACTGACAATATGGGTTCACAACTTTCAGATTAACAGCATCTTCCCATTTAGGACTGAGCTTTTCTGTTCTTAGTAGCATGTCTGTTGTAGTATTTTGTTCATAGCTGACTGCAACCTGTTGTTCAGCTCTTTCGTATCTTCTTCAGCATCAGTGGTAGGATATCAGACTGGACTCAGATTTCAGACTGAAACTTTGATACCGGGCCCAAAGCCATGATAAGATTTTTCTCTGGCCTTTAAGAGTGTACCACCTCAAACTTCATCATCCCTTCTCCATCACATCATCTTGTCATTGCCTGACACAAGATTTTCTTTCCTTTGGGCCACAGACCACTTACTGCCCAAATTCCTTCTGTTCATTTCACCGAGTCCTAATAATTTCTGACTGTTTTTCCCTTTTCCCTATGTATTTGGGCAGTCTGGTATAAAGCACTCCTGGTTCAGTTTTTAAGGGGAAGGCAAACCTTTTCTGTGGTTAACATGTTGCCTTGTTTTAGCACTGTTACATGAACCTATGTTAGGTCCACCATGGAGCAATTAACTGTCACTCCAGCTTCTCTGAATGTTAGAAGATGGCTAGCCTGTATTTCCCGCTGGAGAACAGGAAAGACATCCAGTGCTCCCAGTGAGGAGGAAGGCGCTCTTGGTAGACAGTGGAGCCTGGCCTGGAACTGTGCTGGGTTTTATATGTAACAGCATTAAAATTTTCACTGACCTTTGTCAGGCATTTCACCGTTGACTCCACCCTCGACAGGGCAGGGAAAGGACCCTTACACCCAAGAGACACAACATTCAATATTCAGTGTGTAGGGGAATAGTAGATTCAGCTTTGCTTCCTGAAGCACAAGCTCACATGGAATAGCTTTATTTACAGTGACAAAGAGGGAAAAACTCATTTCTCAGGGCTTATGGAAAAACAGAAGCTGACAAGGGAGGAAAGAAATTATGGAGATGAAGTAGTCAGAAAAACTTGTTTCCCATCCAAATACAGTATGTAGGCATAGTATATTTTTCCTAAAAGAACCTGGTATAAAAAATGTGATCGTTGCTGGGCTATGGAAAAGGAAGCATTTTGCATTCTCAGCTTGGTTTCAGCAGATGGGCAGAGTTAAAACTGCCTTGCACAGCTCACAGAAGATGAATTTGCTTATCTTTAAACTGACGTTGTCCAACTGGAGCCTGAATCCTGACCATATGAATGCACATGTGTATCCAGGGAAAAAGAGCATCCACAGAGCTGTGATGCTAGCAATGTACCATCGAAGTCAACTGAACTTTGGTTCCTGAGTTCAGGAAAAAGTCTCATGGATTGTCTGGGAATTGCATATACTTGGTACTTCATAAAAGGGGCTCATTTATTAAGGTTTCTTAGAGTCCCATGATTGTCTGACTGATGGAAAGACAGAGCATGGGGGCAAAGTTTCTGCAATTTGTGGATGACACCAAGTTTGTGTTGCCTGCCTATGAACATCCAGCTCTGGGAGCAAAGAGCACGAGGCTGGGACTCACGAACTGAGCTTCAGCAAGCAGCAGGAAGAGGAGTCACATGCGGAAGATGATTTACTAGCCCATGCACACCACCACTAACAATGCCAGGGACCATTCCCAGGGGACAGAACTCGCTTGTTCTGTTGTCGAACAGTTTTGTTCAAACTGTTGAACAACTGCAAAGTATTGTTAAATTGTTAGCTTAGCTCCTGCCAAAGAGCATCTTCCAGAGTGCTCCTGGCCCAGGGAACGTTCCCAGAAGACAGCTTGGGTATAAGATCACTCTTTGGTGGGTAGCAGAGGTTAGGTATATGGTCATGGGGCATTTATTGCCAGGGAGTGGAGCTGGGCACGATGAATTCACTTGTGCAGACATAGCTACAACTTGTACAGAGAAGAATGTAACAGAGCTTGATTTGAGTGCTCCCGAACAGCATATTGGGGAACTGGCAATGATTTTAAAAAGGGGATTTACCAAGCCAAAACAAATGCCTGTGGCAATTCTCTGGATGATACCAACACTTGAAGGGCTGAAGCACTCTCTGCTGCTGCTCTGTCAAAAACTCACACGAACAGGCGAGCCAGCTATCAACTGTGGGATGGCCAGCCACTGAAGTGGTACTTGCTCTGAGCCAAGGAGTTTGGATATCAAGTGCTGGCTTTGTGGAGGAGAAGGAAGCAAAATCAAACATTACAAACCCTGGTTTTAATAAAGATTTTTTTTGCTATTGAGTTAAAACATCCATGCAGGCAATTCTTTTGGGTTGTAAATATTTGCTTCTGGTAAATTAACTTGGTTGTTGCCCTATTTGCTCTGCTGGGACTTGAGAAACTGAAAACGGAAACAAGTAGAAAAAAAAAAAAAAAAAGAAGGGAAACAGCTGAGTTTGTGTTCACCCTCTGAAGTAAATAAATCAAAACCAAATGAACGGCACAGATAACGTAAATGATGATTATAAAACTACATAGGATCCTTCGAAAACATGTAATGAAACGATCTACTCTCTCAGTCTGCCTGTTGCTTATGCTGTTCTTGTTTAAATGTCATTGAAATAACAGTGTGCCAAGAAATATAAACTGCAAACACAGCATTTTAATAAACACAAAGTGAAATAAAACAAGCCAGAACAGATCTGTGGGCTCTTGCAGATTTTTGTTTGCAAGATGGGGAGGCTGGAGGTGGGGGGCATGCAGGGAGGGTATTATTTCTTGCACATGTTTGCCTGGTGCTGATTAACAGGGGTGATGTTAAAAACTTTCTGTGACTTGTTACAGGTTATAATCTTCAAATTTAGGGCCTTGTACTGCTCTCAGTCTAGTCACACAATCCCCATTAAGGAATGTAGAAAGCCCTGAGGAGTTTGTGTAATAGGCTTTAATAGTGTCTAAGAAACAAAAATCTGAATTGTGTCCAAACCATCTTTTCTCACATTTTGCAGAAGGACCTTGGGTATTAATACACTTTGCAATCATTTAATCTGTTGTTCTTGAAAAGTGTTCATGTAAATATAGGTTTAAAGCAGACCTAATTAATAGATCTGATTAGGTGACTAGTCAGATACAGCACAGAAATGTTAAGAACTTCCTAAATGTGAAGAAAGCTGAGTGACACCCTTCTATCCTCCCAGAATTAGCCACCGACCCATCCTTTTCCCTGGCACATGCTCCACTGTTTGTCAGTGCATCTCTCCACTCTTGTTGCCGAGTTTTACTTGTGCTTTGTCTAGCTGAAATCCTGGTGAATTGAGCTGAAGCTCATACTTTGAATCCTGAAAAGGATTCAAATCCCAAAGGATCGAGTCTTTTCCAACATGTAGGCAAATTGCTGCAGCTGTGGTAGCTCCCCTTTCCCTAATCACAAATGTCATGAGTATGACAGTCCTGTGCTGGTGCAGATATAAGGGCCTCATGGATGGAAAGAGGGGGAACAGTTTGGAGACCACCTCTCTAGGCAAAAGCAAATCCAGCACAAGGCTGGGGTTGGTGGGGCTCAGACACCAGAGCTCTGACCCCTACCCTGCACACCATGGCACAATGGCCTCCAAGGCCACACACCTGCAATTCCATCCCCATCCCCTGCTGCTGCCTCCCTCCTCCCCTCTGAGCAATCTCCTGCCTGACATTTTAGAAAATTAACGCTAAGTAGAAAATGATGAAAGCATATTACCTGTAAATTACCTGACTAATCATATTCTCTCTCTTGGGACCTATTACGGTTCTGAGCCTGCAACTTAGTCATCCTTGCAGGCAAGCTCTCCCCGTTTCCTGGTTTTGTTTGTCAGGTTCATCCAGAATATTTGCTAAATTCTTTGTTTTCCTCCAAGCTAGCCGTTCAGTCCTGTCATGCTTTCAAGTCTCCAAGCTCTCTCCAGGAAAATAATTAAACACATGCTTGACTTTAAGCATGAAAAGTTGATGGCAATTAGGAAAAGGGCAGGCTCTAGAGCACTCTCTTTTGCTGCTGGTAATTCCTTAGGTAGGTGGGATGAACTGTGCTCCAGAGACGTTTGCCTCTCTCCATTGACTTATGAGGAAATCCTGACAACCTGTACACCAGTAAGTGCAGTCTGAATATACCAGCCAAGACATAGCATGTGCATCCCTTGAGTAGGGTATTTTGACTCACGTGGCAGATAAGCCAAACACTATTTTTAGCATCCTTTATTGATTCCTGTATAATTTCCCTTGCTCTTCCTGTGGAAGTTCCTTCCTTTCCAGTAACACCAGCATTTGAAGTAGCACATCAATCCCTATTATGTGTCAAGCCTGACTTTTTTTTCCCAAGCCTCAGCATGATGCGGAAACTCTTAAACACAAAGTCTTCCTGTAATTTAAACACCCAACTGTACGTGTAATTCAAATAAGATGTGGTGAGCACTAATGAAGTTACCCCCGGGCTCAGCAGATAGTACAGCTTTCTAGATTATTCATGGGAGTGTTGATATAGAGTCACAAAATACTCTCTCTTGCCAGAGAAAAAGAAGGAACAGCTCAATGAAGGCTAAACTGAATGACTTTGGCTCTGCTGACTCTGTAACTTCCCTTTTGTGGTTCTGATTTATTCTGCCCTTCTGAAAATTGCAGGAAAAAAGCAATTGTTCACAATTTTATTATACTTGCTCTCCAGCAAGTTGACTCTTTAGCCCCCCGCCAAACCTCTTGGTGGAGTTGCTGCTTTCAAAACACTTCCACCACCAAAAATAATTGACGTTTAAATCAAACCAAAATAATGGAGGGAGTCTGGGCATCAGTTCTGAAAGTCAGATTTAAAGGTGAAAACTAAGCATCAAATGTGAAAGTAAGCCAGCACTTACTGCGTCTCGATAAATAAACTCAGGCCTTGTGAGATGAAGAGTACACAAGTGTTTTCAGCCTCAGCAGCAGTGTGTGTTACATCAGAGCTTTTTAGAAGAAGATGCATCTATGCGCGTTCACCCACAAAGCGCAGAGGGCAGCACGTGCTATGCAGCTCGCTCATTAACTGGTTTTCCTCATGCATTCGGTATTGATACGCCAGCCTTTGTCTCAAGATGTAGCAAATGGTATCAATTTTGCGTGGGATGACAGCAGGCAGAAAGGACCTTGATCATTTTTGCATCCTAAGGACAAATAGTAGGAATCTTTATTGCTTCCACCAAAGGTCTTAGGGCCACATTTTTAAGAAGCATCCAGCCCTGTAAAAATGCCAAGGGACACTCAGTGGCACTAAAAAACCAGCTGAGCTAGTTTCTTTGCTTCTACTAAATATAAATTATTTGGCCCTAATGTGTTAGAGCTGCACGCTAAATTTTCATCACAGAAACTGTGGGCAAAAGCATTGAACATGACCGCGTTGAAGCACAGGGACCCACCACCTCCTCAAGGTTCACCATCTACCACACACGTGCTCACCAGAGGGAGACGGACGAATGGAGGAAAGTTTAGATACTTATGCTACACCTGCATAGCAGAGAAGCCAGTTGCAGGGTATCATGCTCTGAATTCATGGCTCTTCCACACCAGGCAAAATCCTCACATACACTGCTGTGTTTGGAAAATGAAGGGATTAACCAAAGCGATTGTGCTTGTGACCCTGCCGTGCTTCCCAATAAATACAACTGTTTGACTGTGACCTAGCAAAGGGCACCTCCAGGTCCACACCGACATGCTCAGTAAAAGAAAGGGGCTTCTTTTGGTCTCCCACTGCCCAGGTTTGGTGACACATGCACAGAGCTGATACACACCAAAGAAAAGAGAGGGGCCCTTTTTCCTCCTGAGGATATCATGACAGCCAGCAAAGTACGGGAAAGCTGGGTAAGTTTTCATTACAGCTGCTTTCTGTCCAGTTCAGGTGAGCCCTGCGGGGAGGGGTGAACCACAAAAGGCTTCGAAGGAGGCTTGAAATATTTTGTCAGCCACATGTGGGGACAAACTGATACACCCAATGTCACAGAAGAGTTTTCTATCCTCGTACCTTGGTGACCAGTTTGGGTTTTGAACGCCAAGATCAGATGCTTAACAACTAATTAGCAGGCTGCAATATTTTTATCATTTTCTTCTAAACTCTGCATAGTTTTAAAAGCTTTAATGAAACTCAAGTTAAAGCTAAACTCAACAACTGCTAAGCAGCTTGCCAAAAAATTTAGCTGTCTACCTTGCTTCGCAGTTCTGAAATGCTTTAGATGAATGTTCTTGTGCAACACTAGCCCCGGCTTCCACGGTGCGCATTAGGACCGTTATAAATAAGTTGCGAGTTACATGGGTCTGACATGGTATTTATGAAAAGATCATATTTGCTCCTTTGAAATAGCCACCCCGCAGAAAGTCTGGCTCTAGTACAAAGGCATTTATTCGGTGCATCCCCTTTAAAGGTCAGGAAAGAAAACTGAGAAGATGGGTAATTGCAAAACTGGTTCTGGAAATGCGCTCTTATCTCCTGGACGAGAGGGGAATGCCAAGAAGGCAGGGAGGTGAGCTAAAGCAGGCTCAGGGAAGATGCAAATTCCAGGACCCTCACGTAGGCAGATGTTAGGAAAGGAATTTGTCCTGCCTTTGCCAGCTCCAAGGAGTCTGTGCTGTCTCCGGCCAGCAGTGGAGGCGTCCAAGGGCTGTAAGAGCCATACAATGTTTAACCCACCTACCAATTTTTTGCAAGAGTGGGAACAGGGAGGAAAAAATAATTCTGTATGTTAACATGGCTTTTGGGCTACCTCATTTTGATATGGACTATCTTTTTAAAACTCAAAGCAAGCTTCCTATTCAAACATGAAATCTCACCTGGCAGACATTTCAATGCCAGACTCTCTTTTCTGTTAGCTCCAGTGGATTTAAGAGGATTTTTTGACCAACATTGCTGTTAATTTCAAATAGACACATGGCCTGCCTGGTAAATAATAATTAAAAAAAAACACCCTAATGTTATTGTGCTCCCTCTTCCTTGGGATTTTTTCCCTGAGACAGACATTACCCTGTTTTGCCTACTCCAGTACTTTCTATCTATATTGTCAACAGCTTCTCACCCAAGTTATGTCCATGCACTTTGTTACTTGACAAAGACTAGTGTTTCACTTTGTAACATATGGAAGCACCTAACCGGCATTTAGTACTTCCCTCCTTGACTTTGTTGGGTCTTACAGCCTCTGCTCAGTAGAGGCTATTGCACACTTGAAGCACAAGCCTTAATACTTTGCCCTCCATCCGGGCTGGTACCAATGTGTTGGAGGAGGTCAGAGTGGTCCATCACTAACCACGGTGCAAGCTTTTAAATCAAGCTTCCGGAACAACTCCAAGTCAGGTACCACGGTGTGGGAAGGAAGGAGGGGCAAGACTGATCACATTGCATAGTGGAAAGGTTCTTACTCAGGAGCAGGTGCTGTCTGTTCTCATCAGTAAGCATAAATTACAGTTTCTGAGTTTCTGACACTGGTAAAACTTCCAGAGCAGATGGAGAGCCCAGCACTGAGGTGCAGGGAGACACTGGGTATCATCTGGATCCACCAAGCCTCAAGCAGAAATGTCCAAGAGCTCCTGAAACAGCAAAACTTCTTCTCCATAAAGACCAGATGAAGATGTCATTCTTTCAAAATCACAAGATGCGTGATTTGGAAATATACACTAGCTGTTTCTTCTGTTTTAGTCGACTAGGAATAACAAAAGGAGATGTCAAGGCTTGTCTGGAGTTAGGTGACAAACACCATGTGATAGAGGCTTACATTTCTTAATGGTAAAATGAGAGAGGCAGCGTGCTGGTGAGGCCACAAAATAAAGGAAAATAAATCATCATTTGTGGTAGCGCCCTAAAGCCCCCACAATTTCACATCTCCATTTTATTTACAGTCTTGGTGGGTTGGTCCCGCTGCTTGAATCTGAACTGCTCAAAGAAAGCAGAATTAAACCCCAAAGTGCTTGTTTCTGAACTGGGGTGGGCCGTGTCACCAAAGAGCAGCGCCTGCCCCATGCTTGGGTTGGTGGGTGCAGCATTGAGCCAGGACAGAGGTGCCCAGAGCCAAGCTTCGGAGGGGAGAGCCGTGGGGTCTGCCGCCAGCTTTGCCCCAGCCCCACTGCGACCTTGGGAAGCCTCCGTGTCCCCAGCACCATTATTCCTTGTATCGCCCTCACAAAGACATTAATTGCTTCATGCTTTTAATAAGCTGCGGCTTCCTCTGCCATCCATCCACGCAGCCGGCTGGAAATGCTGTGTTTCACTGGTGTTTGCGCCAGTGCAGTGGGAGAAGAGAGCCAGCCACAAGTCAAGCAGCAAAGCATGTAAGCGCCGAATGGGCTGGGATATAAAGCCGTCTCCTGCCAAGTGAATGAAACATTAGCATTCTGCTCTCCATCCGACGTCGGCAATCGTTAGGGTAAGAATAAAATATGAACTTAAAGCGTTTGCACAACAGCCATCAGGCAGTAATGAGATTTCTATCCTGTGGTCTCTTGGATATTTTAGACTGTCAGGCCCAGCATATGGTTTAGATTTATGCTTTACTCATATCAGACTTCGGACATGTATCTGGAAGAATGCATTTATACTGAATAAAGGTGGACTGTTGTGAAAAAATCTTCAGTGTCTCAAATCTGAGCTTTGCTTTTATTTTATTAATTTTATTTAAATATCTTGGAATATTTAAAAGACACGTAGATGAGGTGCTTAGGCAGTGCTGGGTTAATGGTTAGACTTGACGATCTTAATGGTCTTTTCCAGCTTAAAAGATTCTATGATCCTCTCCTCTCCTCTCCTCTCCTCTCCTCTCCTCTCCTCTCCTCTCCTCTCCTCTCCTCTCCTCTCCTCTCCTCTCCTCTCCTCTCCTCTCCTCTCCTCTCCTCTCCTCTCCTCTCCTCTCCTCTCCTCTCCTCTCCTCTCCTCTCCTCTCCTCTCCTCTGTAATTTTTGCCTTCCTGTACCTCACTTAAAAGCACACATGTAGGGTCCTACCTCATTTCTGTCCCTGAAAAGGTTACCGAAATTACTAAATCACAGCCATTCCCTCCTTGGTGTTCCTAAACCAACCCACACCAACAATACTGGAATTAGCATAAGGAAATATAAATGCTGGGATAGCTACTTCAAACACACATGTTAGAAAAATATTTATTTGTGGATAAAAAGCCAACTACTATTTACCCCTCTGGACCTGGCATAATAGCAAAAATATGCATATTGTAACCATCACTTCCAGCAGCTATACAGATTTAAGAAGCAGAGCTCCACAGTAAACTACCTGCCCCACCTCATAAATTGTTAATCAAAAAAAGGAATCTGGAGCTGAGACATGGGGAACCCTTTTCCCCACTTAACTTTGGGCTTCTGCAGGAGCGCAGGCTAGTGCCTAACACCGCGATGGCACAATGTCCGTTCCTCACAGCTCTGCTGACGGTGGTGTGTCCTTGTTTCAAGCCAAATGCACAGCGCTCGAGTCATAGGTCTGAGCTCCACCAAACAGGCACTAGCAACTGCTGTGATAGCTCTTGACATCCTCCTTGAACCCTCTTTCCTTCTCATATGAGTTACACTTATCGGGGAAAGACAAGAGGGAGGGAAGACATGCAGCTTGTGTTGCTCAGAGAAGTGTCCCTTTGGTTATCCTTGGAGCTCTTTGTGGAGCTATGCGATGTGGAAGAGTGCTGGCACGGGTTTTAGTGCAGCTAGTAACTATAATTTTATTCATTTAGGTTTTTAACTTACGAGCAACGGACACCCACAGTCTTCTCAGTGGGTCTGCCCACCACTGAAGATCTTCTAAGGTCTTATCTGTAGCCAGAAAAGGAGATCAAATCTTTAATTCACTTAAGAAAGGGCTTTGAAAATATATCTATTTGATGCTGTTGGGAAGTGGGAGCCATGTAAGGGATGCAAAGAAAGTAATGTGAGCCCAGAGGAGAGCTTTCAGCTGTCTAGGAGACTAGAGAATGCTGAATATTTGGATACGCGTATGAGCTGAGCAAGAGGCTGTGCAGAAAGGCGGCATGATTTAGACACTGCCAGCGTCTGAAGATGAGAAGGAAGAGAGTAGCAGGTCAAAGATGATGTATGAGCTGTAAACATGTGAAAGGAGTTGAATGGCGGTGGTGTCTGTGGCAAGCAAGGGAGCAGGTAGCAGGGGTGACTTTGAGAGAATCAATATCACACTTTGCTGATGAACATGTGTATTCGGAAACAATTAAACGAGAGTGCAGAGTGGCTGTCCCCTGCAGATTAGCTTGCTATTTATAGAAACCTCTCACACACCTTTAAAACCTTCTCCTTGCGACCTTGTCCTTCTCTTTAGTGGGTATGATTGGCTTGGTCCATATTTCTCAAAGCTACTAAACCCAAGATAACATCACTGGGAGGGATAACTGAGAACCCCTTGGAGACTGGCTGAGGAGGACGTCTGGGCTTTGCATCATCTCTGCTCTGAGAGAGCGTCCCGTGAGCCACACCAGCACGTCAGTGAAAGTGAGCCTTAGTCAAGAAGGCAGCAGCAGATTGAATTCAGAGGCTGCTTATGCCTGTGGTGTGAACAGGCTGACTGTTTCTGGCCCAGGGCCCCTTCCTTTGCTTATTCTTGGTGTCTTGTGTCCACTGTAAAGTGCCTGCCAGTCCACTCTCTTGACTAGGTTGCATTTTCTACTGCATGCCTTTGTAATATATTTTAGGAAATAAATTTTGAGTATTATTGTTCCCCTTGAGGATTTGGGGACTTTTATGTCTGCTTTTGTTCTGGGAACAATCTTTCTGGCATCAACGAACAAACTGCATGGGCTTAAGGCAAACTAACAAGCTCATTGCAGGAAAGACTTTGCTTGACACAGGTTGATAGGCAACCTCTGAGGAGACAGTAACAGCTGTCTGCTTTGACTTGAATGCCTAGAATATTTAAAAACCTAAGTAAGTTGCTTTCTCTTGAGAGGTGCTGGGTAGACACTGTCTCTTCTCTTGTCACATGATGCTAAATTTAGATCTCAGGGCCTGCACTGAGGACTCCGAATTCGAAAGCGCTGTCTGATATTCATGCTGTCCTACTGGGCCAGTTCCTGGTGGCCGTGATGTAAACTGAGGCACGAATCACTTTCCACTGATCTCAGTCCACAGCTTGCCTGTATTTATAGGCATGTGTAGCTGAGAGCAGAATCTGGGGCACTGAGTGGTGTGGGAAACTGCAGGCCCATAGATGTTAGAAGCTCACCATGGATCGTGCTTATGCCTAATGCGTGCCCCTGTGCATGCTCCAAGCTCGAGACAAATTCCAAGTGATTTGAGTTGATCAGCTAACTGTCCCTCATTAAGGGTTAACTGAAATTACCTTGGGCTAAAAGCATGCACATGGGTAACTGCTATGAATCATGCAGAGCGCTGACTGATTGACGTGCCTGAACGCCTTTCTTCTCCTCTGGTCTGTCGCTGAAATGCACACCATGGTTCAAGGCCAGATTCTGGGCAGCTCCAGTGTGAAAGGCAGTGAAGCCAGCCCCATGAATATTAGTCTGTCCCCTCCTAAATACCTCTCACGTCCCTGGTGTGTGATTACATGCAGCTACCGGGAGTCCCACTACTGGTCATGCTGTGCGCGTTCAGGAAAAGCTTTCTTTGCGCAGACCCCTGTGTGCTGTATCTGAGGCCTTCACCTTGCAGCCTTTCATCCAAAAAAACGCTGCTTGGCTTAAAAAGGTGCCGCCAGTCAAATGAGCCTCATTTTTCCCCAAACATGACTTTGAGAGGGGTAACAGAATGTCCAACTCTGGTCTTAGACAAGCTTAGGCTGGCTCAGCAGCCGGGACTTTGATAGGAGCTCAGTGAAGTCAGCCATTAATCCATATGAACCATTGGTACTTTAGGGGAAAAAATACAAACAGAAAAACCATCAGGAGAGTTTTGTTTCCTCTGCCTTTCCTTTCTATCCTCACTGTAAAGTGCTATCAAATAGGACACAATTGATATTTGCTTCTGAACAGGAAGGACTTGTGTGCCCGTGCAGGTTTATATTTAGAATAGGAGTGGTTTAAGATGAGGTCTGGGAGTTGCCTCCAAACATTGCCATTACTTTTTTAATGGAATATACAGCTTGCCTCCCTCTTTAAATAGCAGAACGGCCCTGTATAACCAATTATTAGAGCTTGCAAGCCTTCCTCAGGCCCATAGATGGCATATTCCAACTATTTGTGCTCTGTGAAACCAGCAGTGGGATGGAGAGCAGAACAACCTGAAAGGCAAAATGAAAATTGAAAGGTTTCTTCACAGTCACAAGGGACTGGGAGGTTTTTTTTTCGCCCAGAACTGGAAGGCAGAGCAGCAAGGAGCTCACAGCAGACTTGGTGAATGTCCATAATGGACATCATCAGTTAGTACTTGTCTAATAATAGACAAGACAAGCAATGTGATAGCACAAAGCAGTTATGTTTTCTTGAAAACAAAAGCAGATTGGAAAATGAGGCACAAAATTGCAGATTGGAATTACAAAAAAGCACACCACTGATGAATCCTAGAAGAACCACAGACTCCCTACCATGCTAGTTTTACAATGGCCTTGGCACTGCAATGGTCCTTGTCACGCTGGTTGGGCTGCTGAAGGCTGATCAAGTGTTACACCACAGAGTGGCCTTCCTAGGCAAGGAAGGCAACAGGAGGGAAAGAAAAAGAACCAGGGCTCAAGTCTGTTCCCTCTAAAAGCTAGCTGTTAGAAAGCCTGAATCGCATAAAAGATGAGTAAGGTGAAGTAAGGCCCAGTTCTGGCCCTTCTGTACATTTGGTCTTGAGCTTCCTATGCCAAAGTCTTATCCAAGAGGTTGTATAAGACTAAAATTGTCTCTTCCTTTTCCATCTCTTTTTAAGATATTTGCTGATATTATCAGCTTCCAAATGCTAGCAAATTCCTCTACATGTATCTTCTGAGCACAGCAAGGTATTAATGCCTCTAAGATCTGACTCCTGACCAGGAGAAATTCAGGTGTTTGTAATTCGTGTGAACAAATTCACGCAGGTTATGCGTGCGGAATCTGTATAAAAGATAAGGAACCTGAGGACAAACAATGAAGTCATTTGGGAATGTGATAAGGATGAGCGTGTTAGTTTGTGGGAAGAGACAAAAAAGATCTTGTGCTCTCAGAGCATATTACAAGCGGACCAAATGACTGGCCTGCTGTGACCACCAGTGCTGTGATCTGGTACTGATAAGTTCACATGAAAACACATGGAACGAAACAACCCAGCACAGCGCAGCCTTCAGCAGGGGTGATCTACTAAGGAGGGTGTTCAGGGCTTTTCTGATTACCTGTGTGCCCATCACAGAAGCCCAATTCACTCCTAGCTTAGAAAAACTGATGCTCAGGGCTGTTACATATTTTGCTCTGCAATAAGAAGGAATAAAGTTGCCTGGCATCACTGGTAGGACAGTTTTCAATGTCTTCAGATAAATCTCTGCAGCTACATCAGCACCTATGGCAGCATGTGATCCCCAGTGCCCAGGCCAAGCAGCACAGAGAAGGGGCTTATCCATGCCGCTGATGGTAGCCACACTCTGCAGCCTGGTGGCGCCTGCCCTATAAAGTATGTGCTCTATAAAGCGCCCCAAAAATACCTTTTTTTTTTCCAGCACACCTGAAATGGATGTATTGCAGCCAGAATGGTGGTTTTAATAGGAGGATGATGAAGTTACACATTGCACACCCTAAGACATAGCATAAGAAGCAAGTACATTTGGTACAAGTACAGAGTGCTGTGGTGGTGAGTGGGACCAAAACTTTGCGCAGTCCCAGTGTTGTTCATCAGAACGTGGGTCCTTTAGTCCTTCAGAAGATGAGCTCCAAATGCTGTCCTTGAGGAAACCAGAGAGCTTGGTCCGAAAGGAACAGCTGGAGGGCTACAGCCCAGCAGCAGACCAAGCAAAAAGTTTATCTGGCATTTTAAATGTACTCTGACCACTTGGTCTGGTTAGGCCAGATCCAACCTTTCTGTGAGGAAAATTCTGCAGAGCCCGTATGCTGCTGCTGTGAGGGGCACACTATGCTAACTATGCACACTATGGAGAGCTCAGCAGCATGTCATTGCAGTAAACGTGTGCTATGCTGATGACTCAACCTTTATCAAGGCTTGTCACACTCTTTTGTGGATTTTGGCACCTTCTACACTGTAAACAAAAGAAAAAATTGCATTTTACAGAGAAAATTTTTCTGTCGCAGGGTTAAAGGTACCTTTGTAATCTAAACTGCAATCCATCTGGAGATCTGCAGCAAAGCTCACCAAAACCTAATAAAATAAACAGTGGATGGAGAGAATTTATATTGGAAATTGTATCAATAACAGCATTAACAAAGCAGGCCACATGCAAGGAGGCTGAGAATTCACCAGAAATTGTTCTGATGATCCTCAAATAACAAAGACTTACTCTTCTTTGGTTTTGTAACACATGCGATGGTGAAGCTTTCAGTGTCCTTGAAGCCTGCCAAGAATGGTAAAAAGGAAAATTAAGGAAGGAGAGGAGAATGTACTGCAAATACAGGATGACAGAGGGCAGAGAAATGTGGAACGAGCTTTGATGTGGAGCAGATGTACCCCTGCATTCCACAGGCAAAACCGATGCCGAGGCCACTCCAAAAACAACGAAGAGGAAAGTGTCTCCCTTTAGCTTGAACACAGAACATTTTCAGAAACTAGGATGGGTAGCAAAACCGTTTCTAATAAAACTTCCAATCTTTTCCCATTGACAGAGGGGAGCAAAAAGCAGGCAGAGAGGGATTTGCACTCTTGGGTATACAGCAGCTCTTTTCCATATTACTTCTGGAATGAGACACTGCAAAGTGCCCTGTATTACCCCAGTCTGGGGATATTTGCTCTGTCTCCTGGAGATAAAGCTAGAGAGTCATGTTTAATGTGTTGTATAAAATGGTTCAACTGACATAATATGCAAATAAGGAAATATATCTTTTTTTTTAATATATTGCTATAGCAGAAAATAGAAGACAGGCACAAGCAATGGCAAATGACATTATTAGTTCAAATATTTTCTGGTTTTCTAGTAACATGAGAGATGAGCTTTTCCAGCTGTTAACAGTATTCAGAAAGGGATGGGGGTGTGGGGCACAGATTATGTGGTATCAGCACTGAATCCAAACCCATGTGGAAAGCCTGCAATGTTAACATTTCTGTTAATTCAGTCTGGGCAGAAATTGTACTACAGTTCTGGCCTTACAAGAACTTAATGGCTACACTGACTCTGACAGAACTGGCGTTTAACCCTTTGCATGGTTCCACTTTATTAGAAACACATGTCAAAGACACAAAGCTGATGGTGAGGAGATGAAAGGATTTTCCCTGTGGTTTTGCATTTGAAGCATACTGAAATGGATACATATACATGTGTGTTACAATGTGCACTTATGGGGCATATGAGTACGTGTGCATATACACATATATGTAAAGGTACGATGCTTTGAAATGCAGTTTTTCCATCGGTCAGAATCAGGATATTTTAAAACTTTTAAAAAAATCTAATAAAAGGGAAAAAGCCCTCTTGGATTAGATGAATAGAAAAAATCAAGTAAGAATCCCAAGCTATGCAGCATCATACATTTTTGCAAACAGAAGTGACTTTTTTCAGAGAATGAGTTTTGTACCATACATTACTACTTTTCTGCCATTTACAGGGTTGAAAGAAGTGTTTGCAATCTTTTAAATTAAAACACTCTTCCCTTTCTTTGGCCTAGTTTGTTCAGTAGGAAGAAATCACGTTTCAACAATAATCTCTCAGCAATTTTATATAGATTTCCTGCATTATCTAATAATTTCTGTTGGATGTGCTAAGTTACTGTTAAAATAAAAATCAAAACGTAAGAGAATGATAAGCATAGTTACATACAGGTGTCAGAAACGCTCCTTACAGCACTTGGGGCTCCAGCGTCACGTGCTGTCAGCTTTCCATGTTTCCAGCCCCGGCGCACAAGGCGTCAAGCAGGACCAGAAGTTTGCAAGCAGGATCCGTTGGCCAGGCTGGTCTCACACAAGAAGATATTTGATCAGAGAGGCAACCAAGGATGGGGACCCATGCAAGAAGGACTACAAGTGCTTCCCTATTAGAGTAAAACCCAAAGCACTCAGCGCCTTCAAAACTTCCTCTCATGAGCGGCAGTGGCATGTCATCCACTTTCATCTGAAATTCCTGACGGTGGCTACAGCTAGGAAAAAAAACCATTGGACCTTTCACTGTCTATACTGTCGTGGTACCCAGGACCCCAGACTTGGGGTAGCTGGTTCGCAGAGGGTGTGAGCAGCTGGTGGCATTTTTCCCTGTGGCCGTGATTTGCACCAGGTTCTGGGAACCAGGTAGGAAGTTATGGGTGAATCTGCACAGATGTGGCCAAAAATACCTCCTTGCTGATTCAATGGGAGGTATCATGCTGGGACAGGGGTCTGTAATGGGGATGTCCCTTGCAGACCTGTGGGAAGGGTCCCCACAGAAGCCCCGAGGCCACCTACTCAGCAGTAGGTCAGAAGAAAACGGTGAATTAATACAACTGGTTTTGGTTCAGGACCCACAGGTCTTCTTGGAAGACTGCATGGAGGCACACCAGGTTTTCATAGCCTGCCCTGGCCAAACACTGCCCATACAGGAGCCCACAGGGGAGACGAGATGAGACCTGAGAATATCAGGTAAGGTTTAAGCTAAAATAAAATCTGCCCTATGGCAGCACACGTGCTGGGGTATATGCAACAAGGGGTTCTTCGGAGTCCCCAGAGCCTGAATGAAATTGATTGAAGTGCAAAACAAAGTCAGGTATATATAAAAAAAAAATAATCCCTGAAAGCAAGGTAATTGTTTCCAGATGTATTAAAATTGCTTTCAGAAGTGAATAATCAAATCCTGCACAAGCAAGACACAATAGCAGAGGCAAGAAGAGTCAGGAATATTTATGAAGAACGCTGAGGAGGGCACTTCTACTTTCAGCAGAGTCATAAAAGGCTTAACAGACAACAGCATCCAAAATTCTGTGTTTTGGATGGTGGCTTGTTATAGACTTTCAGAGTGGCAGACGGTAAAGCAGAAAGGATTGACATGCTAATTACAAATGAACACAGCCATGAAAAGTGTTGTTGCCCACAAGTTTTTCAGGCCTTAATTAAACGTGATAAGACACACAAAGCCTTGGTTTATTGAGCCGACAGCATGGGGCCTCTGCCTGTCACTCATCTTTGCATGTGGTCTTACAATGAACAGAAAAGTAAACGTAGAGCCTTGGTTCCCTTTGGACCGATATAGTACATGGAATATTTGGGCTCATTAATTTTATTTCACAATCAGGATTTTCTTATTAGGTCAGTCTGCTTTTTTTTTTTTTTAATTATTATTAGCTCTAAGAAAGATGACATCTGCATTGCACTTTGAACTGTTAAAGACAGGTTGCTGCAGAGACCTGGATCTGACACCTGCAAGTCCTCCTTCCCCTCCTGCCCTTTGAAGCAGATCCCAGGCTCAAGCACCACAGTGCTCCACAGTGTCTTGTGTCACATAGTCAGTGTAAGGAACTGAGTTGCCCAAAAACATGTATAAAAAAACCCCTAGATGGCTTTCAACTTCCTAAATATGTGTGAGGGACAGTGCCCCTGCTCACAGCATACTCAAGCCTGAGCTGAGTACTGGTGAGTACTGTCTTAACATCCACTGTCCAAAAGCAATTTAACAGGATTGTTGTTCCAGCTAGCTGCACCCACTACAAATGAGCACTTTAAAACATAATCCATATCAGCAGGTACCAAACTGACTGATGGACTTACACGCAGTATGTAAATAATTGCATGGAGTATAGAAGAAAACACGAGAAAATATACGGCCACAGGAGAAATATCAAGTATAAATTTTCAATAACATTTACACAATCAGTTTTGTTGTGGTTGCCTTTTTTATTTTAATGAACATCTGTATCTATGTATTTTTCTGCTTAAAAGGAAAGCAGAAAACAGAAGGTAACACAGCTGAATGTGGTTCCTATAAGGGATCAGTGTGGTTGGAGCACAGCTAGTGCTTCCATGCCAAAGCAGGGCTGGAGAGGTCATCTGTCTCCCTCTAGGGTAGATGTTTGTAATTAAGACACCATTCCTCATCAGCTCCTAGCAAAAATAAAAGGTGTTTTGTTCTCTGTGGTTCCAACATGCGGCTGAGGGCAGGATTAAAGAGATTAAACCAAGCCAAACTGCAGGAGTAATTGCTTGTGAGGACGGACCATGCGCTCGCCCGCTTTGGAGCTCAGCAGCGGGTCCCTCCCCAGTGGTGGGGAGCTCCCCGAGCACACGGGCTTGTGCTTCATGCACCAGTGAGGGGAAGGGGAATGCAGGCAATGCTTGTTATCTCTAAGCCCATGTTCCTTGTCTTCACCGAACCCTTCCCTTTAGCATCACACCAAGGCTCTTTTCCTGGTATCGTACTTGCGTGTTGGCATGGTGCAGCTGCACCTCTGGAAGATGTGGCACAGGAGATCTGTGAAGAGGGAGTGAACAGAACAGAGGGGCTGTGCCAAGGACTTCTTTCTTGCACCCACAGGTCTAGCTTTCTAACATTTTGTCCACATTAGGGTCATTCCATCAATGCAGCTTAAGTATAGGATATTCCAGTTCCGTTTTTGTAGCATGCTGCTTCTCTTACAACAACACAAATGACCAGCTATTCCAGATGATGAAGGTAAAAATGTAGACCTTGTTTCTGTCGGGCAATCTTGTCCCAAAAACTCAGAAATTAAGTTGTCGCTCCACCTGCTGATTCAGCCTTTGCTCACAGTGAGGGAAAAAGAGCTTCCTAAACTGTTTGTAGCCAAGAACTGTGTTTATGTGAGTTGTGGTTTTGTAGAATATTTTGAACAAAAGAAATTGTGTTTGTAAATGTCTTTATGACAAAATAGCTATAACTTATTTTTAAGAAAAGCTAAGATCATGGACCAGCTTCTCTTTTAATGCTTACAAAAATATTAAGGTAGGTTATGTTGGGGACTAAATTTGTTGATGAGGTCTGTATCTCTTTATAAAGGATCCTTATATCTGACGTGTGAAGGTACATTCAGGACGTGCCCATCACACCATATTCTAAGCTATACTGTGCCCATTTGTCCAGTCCTGGGTATAGTAATTTCTGATGAGGCTGACAGGTGACTAACCTGCACAGGACTTGCCCCCATGGTTGGTTAACAATGCTTTTGGCGCTCTACAAAACCAAAATCATCCAAGGAAGGAGACTTCTGATGCCGAGACATGAGGTGGAGAAGGCAGCTGTGTCTGCGTGGACAAATGGTGGAGCTTGGGAGGAGAAGCTCCGCAATGCCGCATGCCCACACCAGGGATAGGGCACCTTTCTTTGGGGCAGTCCTAGCTGTTCCCAGGGCTGGGTGACCGGCAGCTGCAGATGCTCCATCAGCTCTGGGAGCACATTGTCTTGTTTTCTTTCAGCCCAGGGAAACCTAGTCCATGCACCAACATCACTCAGAGTCGGCCCAAGGGCCCCTCTTTGGCAGTCAGATGAAACTGGTGTTACATCCCTGTACTGAGCAAGGGAGAGCAAAGCTAGACATCAATTTTCCCTCCTCAGCTTTCCATGTTTTGGGTCTTTCTGTCACCAGATACCTCTTTGCACCTTTCTCTGACCCTCACCAGGAAGAGGTTGCAGGCTGGCTCTGGCTGTCAAGGCAGCTCTCTGGTCCACAGCTCCTCACCCAGCCCTTTACACCTGCTCCCCACCCTGGCACGAAGCTGCGCGTGTAGTCACTTGGCATGGGCATTTGTGGTCACTCGCTGTGGGGAGAAGAGTGATTCAGCCCCCTTGTTCCAGGGAGGAAGTTTTCTGCTCCAGGGAGGCTTACACTGACCAAATAAGTAAAACCTCCAAGGGAGACAACCTGATTTAGCAGAAAAGCCAACTTAAAACAGAAATAAGAGGTCCCCAAAGATTGATATCAGCCTCTCTAGAGGAATTAAGGCTGGTTCCAGGTTAACTAAACCTCACTCTGGTGGTCTGTCGATATGTCTGAGACCAACCAAAGAAAAGTCAGCTCCATCATGATCCACTGTGAGACACAGACAGGGATACCTTGATGGTAGGCAGCCTCAGCGTGCTTCTATTTCCACCCCCCTCCCTTGTATTAAAATGCCTGTGACTGTGTCATGTGTTTTCCGAACAAGTTTCTCTTATATCAAATAAACCATGCCAGAAACAACCATTTCAGCGTCCTTTGCCTTCCTGTTTTGCTGCAGGCAGAGAGCCTGGGAGCCTTCCTTCCGGAGCCAAAGGCTTTGACCTTCTCCCATCAGCAGGCAGCATTAAAGTGTTTGTCTCTTTGCAACAACTCTGCACCAGGAGGAATGAAAACCCATCGTAACCACACTTGCTTGTGCCTCTTTGCTGAGCAATTTAATCTTTCTGACACAAATCCTCTCCCTTGCAAAGAAAACTTGCTTTTTGAAACAGCTCTGCCTACACTTCTAAAAGTAGCATTTGAAAGCAGAGGCCATGGATGCGAAGCTGGACTTCCCTTTAATTGTTCAGAGCTTATTTTATGGATCGTCTATGCTTGGACAGTCTCCTGCCTTCATGGGCACTCTGGTGAGCCAGGACTGATAGCAGAAGCAAGGGCAAAACCTAGCATGGCTACAGCGCACCTGAATTCTTTGTTTTCCCTGTTTGAACAGCTGTCCTGACACCGATGGGTTGGGGAACCAGAGCACAGTTAAGTACAAGCTTAAATGTTTGCAGGACTTAGCAAGCAACAGGTTGTTCCACCCAGAAGGAATTGTTTGTGTTAGTCTTTCAGGGAATGCAGGCGGAATTGAGCAATGGTTCAATACAAGATAAAGTTTTTGTGCAGCGAAACACAAGCCGTTATCAGCAGAGAATTAACTGGGAAAGCGATAAAGATCACAGTGATTTTCTAGACTCAGGATTGACTGCATTTCCACTCACCTTGCACAGCAAGCCTTTTGACAGGTTAGAGTAAAGATGTCTGTGCAAACAAGAGAATATTGATAAAATGAAGACATTTTCCATCCAAGAAGTGAATTGGAATTAATTCTTTCCCTTTTAGATCATTTTCCCCTTTCACAGGTGCGGTCCTGTTGGGTCCTTTTATTGTAATCTAGATTTATTTTACTCCCCATGTTCTCCTCTTCCACTGCCTGCTTCTCTCCCAGTTTCTGAAGGGGGTACATCACAGAAAAGAAAGGATTCCCGCCAGCACCCGGGGATCAAAATGCTTTTCCAAGGTGAACAACATGAAAGCATGACCATGGGGAAACTTATAGGGAGGGGAAAAAAAAAAAAAAAAAAAGAACAAAAGAACAAAATGTTTGCTTCCCATAGAGATATTTCCACTGTTTAGAGTTTGTCAGACTGGTGGATACTGGTGCAAACACCGTTTCTGCAACTAGTGCTATAAGCTACCACAGCCATTTTCATTTGAGAAGATTTGTTTTTCCCGGAACCATTCTGCTCTAGAACTGTGGCCTAATCCTTCCATAAAACACCATATAACAGGGTGCAATGGAAGTAGAAAAGATGATAGAAGCATATAATGTGTGATATAAACCTCCTTTCTTTCAAATACCTACTATCTACTCAATTAGATGGTCCCAGTTAGTTTTCTGGAAGTGAGGTAGGTTAGCAAAGGAGATATATAGCCAAGGAAAGGGAAAAGTTTTGAAACAAAAGAGTTTTTCTTAGCCCTGCAATGAACATATGGCACACTAATGAGATGATACCAGATAGTAAAGAGTAACTCTGCAAAAAAAAAAAAATCCCAGAGAGGCAGAAAACATGACTTCCAGCTGTTCAGTGCCTTCCCTAAACCTTGAGAAAGTTGTAACGACAGAAAAGCTTTTTGCACAAGACAACAGAACAACATCCTTTTGCTTTAACCTAGGAGAATTGTTGCTCTCCTGATAACAAAAAAATCAAGCACTGGAAAGAATAATCAGAAGGGGCTTTCCTGCCAGCTTTGCCATCCAATAAACCCTTCAAGAAAAGATGGCCACTATCACTGCCTGAATTTTTCATGCGATATAGCTGAGGACACCTGATGGCCTCCTGCTACTTTGAGGTCATCAGCCTTTAACCATCTGCATCTAGACCTGTCCTAATGGCTAAACTCCTAAATCCTTGAGTGGTCCATGTTCTTCAGTTAACCCATTTTGAACTTCATCCCTTGAAGGCCAGTAGAAGCCCTGCTTTTGTAGAAAACCCTCTTATCTATTCTTTCTCTCTGTGGATAATTTTCCTGTCCCTCAAGTGCAGTCCTGTGTTTAGTTTGGGTTTATTTTGCACTGCATGTTTTACAGCTGTTTCCTGGGAGCAACTATATTTTCTTATTTACGTCGAGTGTGCTTTGTGGTTTGAAATGCCTTGTTTCCAGTGTATACAATGGGAGGATCAAATAGCACAAATCTAACGTCAGCAGTTAGACTACAGCAAACAAGGCATGATTAAGGGATACCCCTAGGCTAAGATACGGGTTAGCAAAGGCTGAGTTCAGTCAACCTCAATCTTATATACTAGGCAAAAGTGCACTCTGCATGCCACTGGAAGCCTAATCGTGTGTCTCCTATCCATTTGTCACAGCAGGAACCTTTTCTCTAGGTTACAAGCAAGAAATCAAATAAAGAGTTTTAGTGACTTCTATGCTAACAATGTTCAACCGTTGTCCCCACGGGGTGTTTGCAGCCTCGCGTGGGACTCCTTGGGATGTAGCGTGCTCCAGGCCGTTCTCCTTCCCAGGAGCGCCTCGACACTGGGCTGCCTTTCCGAGCAGTTGTCTGGCCATAAGTATGAGTAGTCAGTTGAGCCAACCCAGATTGTTAGTGCCTTTCCTGCTCATATCTGGTTTAAAATCTTTGTCTTTAAAAGGGATACTGGAAGTTTCTTCACCCAGCTGTCACCAGTTAATTGCACTTAAGTGAGTTAGTTAAACATTCACATTGACATTCTGTTAACACCAACATTAGCATCTGCTTATTTATCGGTATGCCTCATTAAAAGTAAGCAAATAATTATTTCCAAGAGTGTATTGCAGTCATTTACATACAAGGTGTGTTAATGCTACCAGAGAGAGCTCATACGGACCAGAGGCAGGAGTTGTCTAGAAGCTACACGCAGCCTGAGTAGAGTCACTCGGTTGCACAGCAAACCTACGCTTATCAGTAAGGACGCATTTGCTTCTGCTCAGGTGCCAGGGCAAACAGCCCTGGGAAAGCAAAGACCTCAACACGCCTCTGCCTCATTTGCTGCACTGAGCTTTCCTGGCCTGCTAAGTGCATTTTGCCATGTGCATGCTGCTCTTGACGGCTGCCCAGCAGAGAAGCATCTAAATAGTTCTGAAGGCAAATTGTGTCCTTTAAATGCTATTCTTAGTCTGCCTGGAGAGGACTCGGCTAACTGAACCAGCGTATTAAGTCTGTGATACTGTAGCTAAGCGATGTTTGCCCTGAGTAGCTGGTTACTGTTGTGGAGTTTATAGTTTGAAAAGCAGTGCTGGCTTGGGTAACCTTCCCTGTGAATTCGTAGCTAGGCAAATGTACAGGGCCCAGGGAATTGGGTTCCTGCCCTACAGAAGTCCACGTGCAACTCGGCACTCTAGGAGCAAAACTATGGACAAGTACAGAGACTGAGGTTTTCATCTTACTGGAACACCAACCTTTTGCTATGAACACTGTGGATAGTCTTGCGCTAGCAGCTTGAGAGAAAGTGGTCTGATCACTTTCCTGGCTTTGGGTGCCAGAGCTGGCACATCAGGGTGAGGCACGTCCTGCAGAAGACCTAGATATAGCCCTACACGTGAAAGGCAATCGCCAAGGACTTTGAAGGAGCCTGACTTGCTCCATATGCCTCCACCCCTATTTTTGTACATCTAAAGAGGTTACTGATGGCAGGGCAGTTTTACGGAGTGGATTAACTCAGAGTTGGGAATAACTGAGACCTGGGATGATCCTGGCTTTCCAGCTAACACCACACAGCAGCGAGAACACCTCAGCTTCTCTAAGAATGTAGGAAAAATACATTTGTGAATCCCAAAGTTAATTAAAAGGAACAGAATAGAAATGGGTAATAAATTGTTTTACGGCATGACCACAACCTAGGATTTACGATAGGGTACTAATATTATAGAATATTATAAAAGACTGGCTCATACCATCTAAAAATCTGGCTTAGTAAGCACTGTTAACTGCAAAAATGGCAATTGCTGTTAACAGCTGACACATTTGTCCTCTGAGCTTTCTGCTCAGTGCAGCTTTTTTGAACGGATGAAACAAATTTTGTCAATTAAACCTGGGCCCTTCAGGGCCGCTTACTCACCTGCTGCCTTAACCTGGGGCATCCTTTGGGGGCCCTTTTGAGGTAAAACAGCTTCTTCTGCCCAGCTCTCTCCTTTCCCTGTATGGTCTCTGCAGGAGGTAGTGTCTGGCTGCTTCTCCAGGCATGCCTCTGGAGGGGTTTAACCTCACAGCTCCATTCAATCAGTGAGGAGTTTCCCCATCATTACCCTATAAGGATTAAGAGCAGCCAAAGGACATTCAGTCAGTGGTGAATCCATGGCCTGCAGAAACCTGTTAGCACAGGGAGGGCTCAGATGAAGTGGGAGCAGTTGCAGCTGTTGGGGTTTGTGTGCTGCAGTGGGTACGCCTTTATAGCAGATTAAGATCATCACTGTGTGAGGTGCAAGAAGCAGGTTGGTGTGTTTCCACCAGCCCTGTCACCAGTAACAGATAAAGGACCAGTCTGTGGATGCTGTAGAAATTGTGCCTGCCTATGTCCTCCGCACTTTGGGAATAACAGTCTTCCATAATACTGTGAAAAAGGACCTCGGTGTATTAACATGTTTGCTAGGGAAAGTAGAGCAGCATAAGAGTAAAAAAGGCGTTTGCCCAGAGAAGAGTGCTCCATGGTTAGTGGGACAGAGCATACTTCCACCAGCCAAGCGAATTCCCCCTTTGTATTTTATGCAGAGCCATCCCACTGTAACAGATTGGATTTCAGGCGCTGTGGCTAATGCTGTCGCACGCTGCTGTCTCAGCCCGGGACCATCTTCTCACCCCAGCAGACCGGGCTCTCCGTGGTGCATTAGACATGCTCTTTAGCCGTGTCTTGAAACGTTTGCTTGATCTTCCCGGCTGTAGCTCTGGTCGGGCTGAGGTTGAACGTTCAAAGCAACGCGCGTGAGCCGTACTTGGCTGCAAGGGAGGTTCTACCTCCTCACAACTGCATGCGATTTCCCCCTGCTGTGGTCAGCCAGATGCTGATCGTACCCACCACTGTCAGCATCCGTCTGAAGGTCTGGGAGGAAGAGGTTAAGAGAAAGAGTCTGAAATCCTCCCAGCCAGGCAGCTATCTCTGCGCGCGTACAGTGCCTGGCACGGCAGTGACCCTAATCTAGTTTGGCATGCCCCTTTTAAATGCCATTATTTCAACAGTAATGATGATGTTTAATGGTCAAATGATCCCAGGAAAAATAACATAGTAGATTTCATAAGCTGAAGCAAAGCTTTAAGGGAACAAGCCAGACATGAGTGTTTCTTCAGAGCATAAGGTAAATGGGTTTTCTGACCAGGCAGGCCTGCAAAATGACCTCACAGTGTCATATTTCCAGGGTTCATACTGGGACCCCAAGTGTTTGGTCTGCTTCTGCTCAGGCGGGTTTTCACAACTGGCCAACCCACACCTCAAGAGGATTTGCCTTTTTATGATCTTCCCTTGAAATGCAGGGCTCAGAAGAGAAGGGTTTCTTGATCCTGAAAGGAAAGGGCCCCCTGCTCTGCAAAGGGCCAGCAGTGCAGGAGCCTAAGTAGCGTGCAGACCACTCCAGCCCCCCAGAATGAATCCTAACTGGGGTTACCCCCCCTCAGGCTGACTTTCCAAGTCATTACATGTCCCACACTAAGCCATCATGCCACTCTCAGCCTAACAGTAGTCTTTAATGATAGCCTGAGACAAAGCTGCTGCCTATCCTGGTGGTGGTGGGATACTTGTTTTACTTAAAAATTGTAGCAGTGATTTCTGTGATGAGAACATGTATCCAGACAGAAATGGATTGAAATCCTTTTCTTGTTACACACTGTACTCTGCGATGATAACATGAAGATAACTTTGAACAAGTAGTCCCCTGGACCACGATGCTGCACAACCCAAACCCTGTCCTTAATCCACCCCGCAATTGCACACTAGGAGGATGTTTTTCACTATATTTTGCAGTTATTTGATGCTTTATACACTTTATTACAAAAAGCTGGGCATGCTTATCCTGCCCCAGGAATGATAATGCAGGCCAGCACAGCAATCTGCTGGTTGCGGGGAGCAAGCAGCAGCCCAGAGCTGAGATGAAATTGTTCACGCCAGGTTGCTTCTTGAACTGCCGGGTTATTATAAGTCTGTTGTAAGGTGGGATGCTCTCCCAAAACTTCATTGCAAGGCTTTTTGCAAACTTGCCCTTTGCCACCTCACTTTTGTGGTGGCTGAGGGATGTGTGGGATTTGCAAGTGCTTATTACAGTTTTTCCCCTGAAATATAAAGCTTGAAACCTATTTTGTGTTTTTCGGGCCACACCCTGGGAGCAGTCACCGAAGAAGGCTGTGAGAACTTGGGGCAGGGATGTCTTTCCGCAGGTGTATTGATTCAGGAGCTGGCACAACAAGGTTTTCAAGCCTAATTTAATAATTACCTGCTACTAATAGTTGCCACCTGTGCACTAATAAATACATAGGATGGCTTTAACAACCGGTTGGGCCAAAAGGTGCTGTTAATGCCAGGCACTCTGTTTATTTGGGGACTCTACCTGTCAGTGTGGCAGAGCTCCTGGGCCATGTGGCTGGTGAACGCATGCTGCCTCATCCCACAGCTGGGGAGCAGGGATGTCAATGCCTTCATCCCCTGCCAACAGCAGAAATTGGCTGCTGGAGCAGGCTGGACCAGACTTGATGGCAGCCAGCTATTCCGAGCTCTGCAGTGGTTCCATGGTTCCAAACCATCGAAATTAAATGTTGGTCTGACTGGGTTGCTTACACCAGAAATTCTAAATTACAGTGTAAAACAAACCTCCAGGAGACTTAAATTGCTTAGAGAGTGATTTTACTGTGTCTCCAGCATCCCATGCGTGCTTCCATAATGGTTCTCCTAATAACACATGCCTGTTGGTTTTTGTTTGATTGAAGAGTACATGCAACTTCAAAATAAAATAAATATGCACATGCTTAGGTACTATACAGAAAGTCTGGCATTTAATTTGTGCACATGTGTTAATATATCTGCATATGCACGGTCGCTATATGTAGCAATATGTGACTGATTTAACTTGTTCCCAGAAATGTAGGGTTGTCTAGTTCAATTTACAACCAAATTTTGGATTCCTGCCTGTTGATGCCTTGGTACACATCCCAGGAGTTACCAGCACCAATGCCTCCTTGGTACGCAGGGCTTCAAAAGTCAGAGACAAGCACTCTCAGCCCTAAACTGCCCCCACTGGAAAGTGTTCCTGAGCCAGGAAAGTCTGGCAAACCTGCAGATTACATCTGCAACCTTACATCCTCATACAGATGTAAGCAGAAGAATTAATCTGGTTTAGCAAAACAGGCTAATTAAGATAGATAAGAAGCCAGGAAAAATCCTGGAACACATGACTTATTCTGATGTCAGGGGAGGTGTAAAGGATATCTCATTCTTGCTCAACATCAGCCTTTAAGAACCTCTAGCCTGACTTTTGCACATATGCTCCTAGACTACAAATTAGGAGCTCGCTTACAGTGATGCTCAAATGTCTTCTGTAAAATATTTACTCCAAGTTTGGTCAGCTGTGAGCAACCAGAACGTATTAACATGGCAATTGTAACGTTAACCGAACGGTTTAACCCCAGTCCATGAAAGAGCTTCCGGCTCGTGCTGCTGAGCTGCGATCTCTGGCCAGCAAGATGATAAAAAGGGTTTTTCACTTTGGTTGTGCCAAACAGCGGCTGAGCAGCCTCCGAGCTGGGGATGCAGCACTCGCACTGCCGCTGTGCCTCACTGCTTCCCCACTGCCTGCAAGCCCCGTGAGCCCCCGTGCATCTCCCTTCCTTGCTTGGGAGCACCCGGGAGAAGAGCTTTGTGGAGAGGAGGGAAAGCAGGTGAAATGCTTGGATAAGCCTTGCTAATCCTGCACGAGCTCTTCTGCCAGTTTAACACCAGCCCCTGTGTTCGTACAAGGTGGGACAAGAGCAATGAAAACCTCGTGACTAAGAGCCAGTTCCTCGCCCACTGTAATTACCTGAACTAGTCTCCCGTCTTTCACTGCTCCTTCATCTCCAGTTACGAAAAAAGCAGTCCCTCATTATGGCTGCTCAGCACAGCTGCTGTAAATGCATCTTTGTTATCCTTCAGCATCATTTACAGACAGGAATACATCATACAGCATCATGTACAGATAGGCACAAAGGAAACCCATTGCCTATTCTTAAAGGAGAGAAGCACAGAATAAAAAGGAGAGGGATGGGAAGGGAGCAGTTGTGACCTGGGAAATTAAGCTGAGGATGGTGCAGGGGCATTCCCACACTGGACAAAGACTGTCATGTTAGATTGATACAAAGGAAGAGCCTGGCTTAGCATGGGCTAGGCCCTGTGAGACGCCACCCTTGTGTTCCAACTGGGCCCGGCTGGAAGGTGTTCAACCACGTCCCGTGGGTTGGAGGTGCAAGTGGCAGCTTGTACCGTCGTTGAAACCATACAAACACCACCCCTGGCTCTGCGGCGTTGGCTAGAAGTGTTCCTAGGCTGCTATTAGCAAACCAGTGCATAGCTTGTGAAATGAAGGCTAAGACAAGCTTAAGCTGATACTTTAAAAGTGTTATCAGTCACATCCTCCTCGGAAAGAGATGCACTCTGATCCATGTATCTCTAACTGACCCGACGCAGCTCGATACTGCTGCTTGTCTGTAAAAAGCCCTTGCAAAGCTATGAAAAGCTCCATCAGCCCCACAGGCCAGCGTAGGAGCCTGACCATGGCACGTGGCGATTTAAATATACTACATTTAACTGCAATTGCAGATCACAAAGGGATGACTGTGCAGCCCACTGCAGGTACAGCAACATGCTCCAGCCAGGAGCAAGTGTCCCAAAATCTGACCCCACCAGCCAGGGTGCTGCGGACACAGGGCGTATATGTTCTGCACGTCTCGCTCCATGTTGCTCCCTGCGTTCACCTTTGCAAACCCTCTAATTTGTGCATGGATTTGGCCATTTCCTTGAGTGCCATGAGGCAATTGCATGTAATTTTCTAATTTGTAGTTTCAAATGCTTGTTCACACAAGGAGTTGTTTCTGTGGGCAAGGGGGCTCGACCATGCAGGCGGGCATGGCTACGTATCCAGACACCGGGATTTAAAGAGCTCCGGCAAAACAACAGACCTCACAAAAAGGCTTCAAAAACCAGCGTGACCTTTAAGTGGCAGCATTACCAACAGAAAACATAAAGGGAAGGAAAGGGGGAGACATTTAATTTGAGTTGATTCTCAAATATAATGTAGTTAATGTAAAGTTAATTTGATTTAATGTTAATTTTAATTAGCCCACATCTGTTGCAGAGATCCACAGGACCGATTTAACCTGTGAACTTTGGCTGCTTTTCCTGACAGTCCTTTATATCAATTACAAAATCCCACCACATCAAAATGCTACACATCTAATTGGCCCCCTGGGAAAGGAGCAGGGAGAGGATTAGCTATGTAGGACAGACACTGGTTGCATTGCTTAATGTACAGCTACAAGATGTATAGATTCTGTGCTGGCAAGAAGGAAACAGCTCCAACATACACGAGGCAGAGCCTACCCATGGCTATTGTTAGTCTTAATATTGGCCTATGTGCAATTTTCTGTAGAAATGAAGATATGGAAATACTTCCGTGAGTACTGGCTGGAATCTAAAAGAGCTTTGGCTGCTGGTCTCAGTTCTTTCTTTTCTTGTGTGCTTACGACTGGCTGAAGTTGGCTTTTCACAATTCCTCGAGGTAAGTGAATTTTAAGACTGTGCAGTAGCCCACACTGGAAAATTGCACTACATGAATAAGCCAGATGCAGACGTTTTTTTCGAAGCCAGATCAGATTTTTCAAAGTTAACGCTATGCACTATGATGGGTCTGTATGGATGTAGTGTTGCAGTTTACGGGAATGTTAGCAGAACTGAGATCTGGATGCTCTACCTTAACACAAGTCTCAAATGAAATGTGCAGCAATTTGAGCTAACCGATCACCAATCTCCCTCTCTTTCAAAAAACTCCCTTTACTGCAATAATACTTCATAAAAACGCATATACACATGCCTGTTTATTTAGCAGCTTGGGCCTAAAAGTGTCAAACAGGACCATTGAACAGGACCAAGAACAGATGAACGGTGCAGTTGCACGCACGATGGGCTTCGTCAGCTCTGCACCCGAGCACGGCATTTTATAGCTCACCCATTTTTCAAAGGAGGGATCCTATGGCAGGCTTACGTGGCCATTGAAGGGAAGGCTTTGACACTTAAAAAATTTCCATTTCTTCCTAGATTGAAATCTAAGCCTGACAGACTCATGGGCTAAATTAATTCCTTAAGCCCTTTGCCCAGTGATAAAGCTTATCTAAAGCAGAAAATGGAAATGTACAGCGTGCTTTACAAAGCTGATCAAAGATCCCCTGGAAAGCGCTGAAGCAATCAGAATGAATAATCTGCTTCCATGGGTAGGAAAAGTGGATATTTTAATTGCATAAATTATTCACCACCAATTATTTGTGTGAAGTCTTTTATGTCCAGGAGATTGAGAGGCCTATCTATGTCTGTTAAAATAAGCCGAGTTTCCTATTATTTTTCTGCGGGCACCGAGTTAGCTGTGGTGAAGGCTCAAATATAGAGATGGAGGAGCCTGCCAAAGTTTGGTGCTGGTGGCTATTGTGTGGATCCTTCCCTACTAAAACTGAAAAGAAATTAACAGTGTGGTAGGAAACTGCTCCTTACTGAGCTGGTCTTTAAAAACAGGAAAACCAGACAACCTCCTGAAGCAGACAATCATGTACTGTGTTTTAGCATACTAATATATTATGATCCAGCAGAAGATAACACACACACTCAGACGATCCTTACACAACCCATTTCTTTTTGTTATTCTTCCAGCAGGGTACGCGATGTCTTTGTCACCGACTAATCCATTACTTTTTTGACATCCATTTCTATCCACACGTGGCATTCTTTTGCCGACTTCCGCTTTCCTATGTTTTTGTCAAACCGCCACTGCTGAGGAAGAGCAGTGCCCACCTGGTTAACAGGAAAGGAGCTCATCCCTCCTCAGTGCTTCTCCACCCCTGTCTCTCTCACCTTGCTCAGCCAAGGCTTTGGGCATCTCGAAGCCAGGTGTAGCACCTACACTGCTGGCTGGCTTTAGAAAGCTCAGCAGGGGAGCTTATAGCCCAGGCTATTGCATTTAGACTCACAGAGCCACAGAATCATTTCATAGAACCATTTAGGCTGGAAAACACCCTTAAGATCACCGAGTTCAACCAAACTGCAGTGTCCCTTACAGGTATGATGTTGGATTTTTTCCTCAATTGGCATCAATGGGCTTGCAAAGGTTAACATGAGGACAGAATGTGACTTGGGAAATGTCCGACTGAGCCACTTGAAAGGGTGAACGTGGGTGTCAATAAATCAGCCAGCTTGCTCACACTTTAGGCCATAGATGAGCTTGAGATACTTCTGTGACATCTGGGAACAACCCCTGCTTGATGACTGCTCTTCCTGGCAGGGATTGTCCGTAGCATTCCATATGGAGCAGACACGTACAGCGTATCCTACCTTGTGAAACATCCTGAACAGACCTGCTCTGTCTAGAAACGGCAAGATGTCCTCTTCCCAAGCTGTTTCCTGAACCAACCTGTATTTTCTGTGATGCTGCTGTCATCCAGGTGTGGTTGGCACGAGCAGCTGCTAGCATGCGTAACCCATGGCTGAATCCCAAATCCCCCCCAGGAGGTAGTTGCCACGGAGTGATTTAAGACTCCTTAAGCAGAGCAGAAGAGATCAGAAAAGTGGAGGAAAGCCCACTTGCAAAGTGAAGGAAAGGCATCGTGTACCTGGGGCAGGAAGAGCAACAGCTGAGAGGTAACTAGACGCGTTGCCAGCCATAGGCACAGAGCTAGCCCAGTGACAGCAGGTCCCAATAGCAGAGGAGCTCTGAACCTGCAAACACTGTGGGTCTTCTGACTGCTTGGACACAAATGTGTCAGCCCTGCCACGTGTCCCTGACCAAGGGATGTCCCACCAACACAGTGGGATGATCAAGGGAGAGAGACTATGTACCACAGTGCTGCCTCGCTGATGCCTGTAGTCACCAAAGCTTCTCTGTAAGGCTACGGCACTTGCTTCCTTCCCAAATTTACCACTTTATCAAGATTGCTGTTATCTATTTGATAGGTTCTTATGCTGGAGTGATCCGCATTTCTATGTCTTTATCATGGCATCGGAGTTGAATTTTTATATGGTGTTTTTTAGGAAAAGCTGATGAAGTGGCAAAAATCAGCATCAACAAATAGATCCATTGTGAGTGAATTTTTGTTGTATTTTAGGGAAAATAAAAACAAACCTGCGGGAGAAAGCTTGAAGATCAAGAGAGCATAAAAATCACCCCACTGGTGTGAGCCACTCCCTCCCTTGGTAGGGATGCAGTGCTGAGCAGTCAGTCACGCACTGCCGGTGCTCCTCTGTAAAGTACTCGACAGAAAATATATTAGGGAAAAGTACCGGACACCCCAGCACCAGAAGCCTCACAGACAGTGGACAGAAGCTGAGGGGAAAGCCTCAGACATCCCTCAGGGCTGTGCCCTTCGCCATCCTTCACGGCCGCTCTCGCAGGGACTGAGAAGCCGCACACCTCCCTGCTTCGCGGAGCTTGAGCTCTGACGGCAGCCTGCTGGGGTTGTAACCAGCACCCCAGAGGCATCTCCCAGGTGCAGGGGAAGGAGAGCTGCACCTCCGTCAGAATCGACAGAGTGCCTAAAGGTGCGAATTGAGGCAAGGATGAGTGTTTGGGGATGGCGTGGCTATGCCGCTGCAATCCGGCATCAGCCTGGCGAGTACGGCCTCTGGTTTTACTTCTTCCCACAGTTTCATCAGGCTTGTGGTGCGGGGAATCACCCCAGAGACTGAAACAGGGACACTGAAGTAGAGTCTCAGCTTTCCAGAAAAAAGATAACAGTAAAAAGCAAATCTAGTGCTTTGCATTGCAGCACAAAGCTTGCAGATGTGGCAGCCTGGAGGCTTTGGATCCAGAAGGCACGGAAGAAAGAATCCCATGCGTTCCATTAAAAAGGAAAAGCGAGGCAAAGGTGGTGGGAGACAAGGAGAGGAGAGGGGAAAAACAGAGATTTCATAGGTCTTAAAGCCACCTGCTTGATCTTGTGTGACGTGATTCATTACCGCTACATGCCAGGTGTTGGCTGTAGCACTTCTGGATCCCACCAGCAGGAGAGTGGAAGTGGTGGCCAGGGGAAGTACATGATGTAAGTCATAGTCAGCAAGCAGGGAGGAGGCAGGACACATGCTATAATCTATGGGAACCTAAACATAACACCCATAGAAGACTTAAAATCAGGCAATTTCCAACTATTCAAAATCAAAACACAGCTATCTGAATGTCATTAATGGCAAACCCAGACCTTCCATTCTTTAGCTGTAAAAAGAAATCCTGACTGAAAAAACAGTGTCTTTTCATTATACAGAGTTCGTTAAAGAAATTCTAGAATGAGCCTCTAAATGCCATCCTGTCATTGTATCAATCACTTAAGATCCTGGAAATATGCCATGCTTATGAGCATTTTATGCTTTATGATAAAAACAAAAGTGTCTATTGACTTGTTTATGATCTTCTACAGAGCCCAAACCCCAGCAGTTCACTCTCAGATTAACGATCAGGAAGCATCCTGGACCCATGCCCATGCTCCTGTGCACAGGAAGGAGGTAACCGTTGCCTGTGACAATCCCATTAATTAGCTCTTAGGCAAACAATCAGGTTATTGTGGCGCCTTGGCAAGCATCCCGTGTCGTCTGAGCCACCATGTGCATGTTCTGCACTTGCAGGAAGACATAAAAATTTGGATTGTCCTGAACTTCATGTGCGTTCACGGGTTTCCCACTGATCCGGTTAGCGTGTCTGAAGAAGTTGCTGCTCTTCCCCTGAGCCACAGCAAACGGCTCACCTAAAACAGAGGTGCTACGTTCCTCCAGGTCCTGCCGCCCAGCTCCTGCCTAAATCCTCGTCTAGAAACAAGATTTCTCTAGGCACATCCTCGCCCCTGCTGGCACGGAAAATCCTGGCAGTCTGCTGGCTCCTTAGATTTTATCCGCTGGAGAAATGAACCTACTGCCTAAGGATTAACAACAATAAATAAAAACTGTCTTTGGCCGCACCATGAAAGCTAGAGATATGCTAGCCAAAGTGACAGATGACAGCAATCTGTTCAAACAGCCACCCAAACGGGATTTCTGAGTGCATCTCTCTTCCCCAGCTTCCTCAGGCATTGGGAGCGATATCTTACATGAGACTTTGCAGGGAACTGAAAAATGAGAACATGTTCTCCTTAAGTCTGCCAACTGCAAGAACCCCCTTGCCGGCTGCGTTGCAGCCTTTTATACATATAAAGCAGACACCGTCCTGATAACAGCCTCCCTCGGAGTTAGAGGTATTCCACTGGGTGTCAACTTGAGCGAGCCTTGATGCTGCCGCTTTCTGGCACTGGCACTACTTAATTTAGAAACTCCCAGCTTTAAGAGCTTTAAAATATGTCTGGTGCTGGAGCCACGGCCATAACTCCTGCCATCCTGAGCTGGCCTGTGGGAGCCAAGGGGGCTCTGCCAGCTGGCAGCAGGTTGGGGGCAGGGGACCCAGCCTCGTGGCCGCCTTGTGCAGCTTCTGCCTGCACAGCAGCATTAAAGCCCATCTTCCACCTCACCAAGAAATGCAGGAAGGGTGATTTCTCCAGACCCCATCAGCAGTGACCTGTTTCTCTCTCTTTACGCTCTGGTGTTGATTACAAAGCAAACCCACGGAGAGCTGGTACAAGCATTACTGTACAGGGATGCCGGCCGCAGCTGGATTCAAAATTAATTTAGGACCTAAATTCCCTGTGAAGTCTGGAGATCCTTCCCTGCACTTTGTTACCAGGGTCTGGTGCAGGAGAACCTCAAAGGGGTGACCAGGCTCACCATAAAGTGCAGCCCATGCAATCCCTCACTGTGTGTGGGCACTGCACCTTCAGCTCTCCTTTATTTGGGAACGTGATGGCCGGTACTGTTAACATTCCACTAATTTTCAACATGTGGTTATGTGCTGTCATCGTCCACAACAGAAACCTTCCCCTGCTAAGACTGAGCAAGTTGAAATCATTTGAGCCCCACAGCCACGATGCCGGGCAGAGCAGAGACCCCAAAGCAGTCTGGGACAGACCCCGTCCTCCAGCCACATTGGCTAATAATAATAGATCCTGTGGGCTACGATGACTTCATCAAATCCAACCAAGCTTATTTTTTCATGAAAGAGGTCATCTAAAGAGATGGCAGATGATGGCAGAGATGCAGCCTGAGCATTTGGCCACACCGTGCGTGCCATCACACCACCCACTTTTCCTGGACAGAGACATCCACTCCATTTCTCCCGTCGCCCATACCAAGTTTCCAGCACAGCAGTAGGGTAGTTTTTTATGGCGAACAGCAAATGTGAAGGAACAAGTCCAAGAGGAAGGGCAACGCGAGAGAGGGCAGGGAAATGGTTTTACCTCTGGGACCCAGTGGGAGCTCCCTGTAGATGGTCTCTTGGCATTAGGTAAATGGTTCCCTTATTTTCTCTCATAAGGGTTGTAAGTGGCACTCTTTTCTCCCCCTTTTCCCACGTGCAGATGTAAAATGAGACGCAATTCTCCGCGGAATTACTGAAAATACAGGTGCCAGAAAATGAGAGCTTTTCGTTAGCAGTCAGCGTAGCCCTCATACAAAAATGACTTTCGTCGTTACTTTACCCCATGCAATTACACAGCAAAGCCCCATTTAACATCTCACTACATAACGGCAACTTTCTGTTTCAAATCAGATTAATGTAAGAGTTACCCAGCCATTTTAAGAGATAATAGCTGTAATTAAGGTGTTTCTCATGATGGGTTCCTATTCTAACGTGGCAGATGATTCTCTGATAGACTTGTTGGCTGCATTAGTTACAATTGTTTTCATTAATACTGACACTATTCTCTTGCCACACAAACAGAAAAGCAGATTAATCAAAACACTGTGCTGGCTTCCTGTGCTCTGAGCCCTTCTTCAGGGCTGATGCTCCATTCTCAGTTTTTAGTAGGAACAAAAAGAGTTTTTCATAAGACGTACAGGCAGGTTCAGCCAGGTTGTTTAAAGCAGTTTTGGGAGAATAAACGGAGAGAAGTCTTTTACTGAAAATCTGAAAATAAAGCACTGACAAAACTTATATGTTACGCTTTGTAAACATCTCATCTGGTTCCAGTTTGGGTGTCAGTGATGCGAGACTGCTGGAGCGTGTTCAGGCTGGGGAATGAGGTGAGAGTGTGTATTTGGGTTCATTATTCTGAAGAAAAAAAATGCACAGACCAAGGGACAAGCTGGCACGTGAGCAATCTGCGATTGTGAGGCTGGCTGAGGAAATTGGGGTTCTCTAGTGGCAGGTCTCCATGGTGATGGATCGGGATGAGCAAGCAGCTTGTTCAGGTTCAAAATGATGGTGGTAAAGATTGTGTCTCTATACCATAATTTCCAGTGAAACCAATGAAGCTAAACAAGGGGCGGATTTGAGTTTAAAAGCCCCATAAATGCTCATTTTTTTCATGGGTGTCAGTTCCACACAGTCAACTGAAGCTGTCAGAGGCAGCTTCTCCTGAACAAAGTTGTCATGGCAAGTCATCCAGAAAACAACTTTGACAAGTGCCAAGAATGAGACAGGCTGGGACGAGCAGGGAGCATGATGGGAGTGCAGAGCATGATCTCATGTAACTCACAGCGACAAGGGAGGCAAAGGAACAGCTTTGCTCTGAGGAGATTCACACACTGATTTCCAGATCCAACAGTTTGACAATTAAACAAGCAAAGGAAGAAAACCAACCATAAAATGACACATTAGGAAGCACTGTGCATGTTGACCGCTTTGCCAGTGGCAGCTAAATGTCTTTTGGAAATATACCTGTTAAATCTGATGATATAAGTCAGCTAAAACTGATTTCAGTACATTTGCATACTATGAAGAAATAGAAAATGGTGAATCCCTTAGTCCCAGTTTTCTAGAGAAAACCATGAAAATAGCAAGGGAAAGTATCTCGGCAAACATTTTCATTTACTCTTTGCTTTCAAATTCTAGCTACCAAGATGCAAGCTCCTACATAATGTGATAGGTACTGAATTTTGTTGGCAGAAAATGCGCTGATCGAGTGGCCCCAAACCTCCCATGCATATCTTCAATATATTTACAGCACAGAAGGTATCGCGGTGTAGAAATGTTTCCGGTTTTGTAGGCAAGATGTTTTCATACAATTAATGCAAAACAGGTATTTTCCTGTAACCATTCAAATGTGAAATAGTACCTCATGTTCTGGTACAAAAGAGACTCCACACTGCGCATTAAAGTACCTTTCGAATTTTCAAAATGGCCAATAGCTATGTTTCATCAAAATGCATTGCCTATCTAAATATCTACAGCAGCTTAAAGGGGTGAAATCAGCAGCGCCCGAGACCAAAGGGCCTTAGAGATTATTCATTACTGAAGTGAAAATAATAATAAAAAAATAAAAGTCTCTGCAAGCAAGGAACACGTCTTCTCCACAGAAGTCTCAAAATGCTTGCCTCCAGCAATAACATTGGCTTTTAGAGTATGGAGGGTTATAGACCATGGCTTGTTAATAATTGCCTTGCTGACCTTTGTAACGTGGGCTCAAAACCTGATGCATCTCCTGATGTTTTGTTTTGCTTATAGGGGACCTGCAGCTCACTTGGTCTGGAGTCACACTGGGATATGGCCCTCCCCTATGGTCCCTGCAAACAAGGCAGCATGCATGCCTGTTCTCCTGCTCTCTAGTCTCTGCTCTGGACATAAAAAGTGTCCTCATGGACAATAAATATTAAAAAATGATTAAAAAACCCTCTTCTGAGTTCTGTATTTAAACTTTCAATCTACGATCCCCAATTATTTATTGCTCAGGCTTTGTAAAACACACTTGTAAATTCATTTACTGAAGACTATGCACCCACTTTTTAAAAGTTAATAAAACTATTATTTGTGTGAACTTGCAGAGAGGGAAGGCTTCAGCAAACTCAGTATTAAAAATTCCCAGGTTTCTACAAAAGAAGCAAAATACATTGTGACACGACATATCAAATTCATTGCTGCTCAGTTTCTGTTGAATAAAAACTATCAGCTGTGGAGGATGTAAAAAGCACAAGGTTTCAATAAAGATGAAGTGTTGTATAATTCTTGAAATGAGAACTGTGTTTGTATACAGTCTTTAAAAGAAGATTTTCATTTTAGGTTAAAAGTTGCTGTATTTTTGGTGTGGCAAGGCAGAATATTCTTGAATTTATACTTTAATACGTAAGAAGTTCTACTGATATCAATAGGATTAAACAGGGGTAAACATAACGGACCTGTAATAATTGACAAATAGAAATAGCATCAATCATAGAATCACAGAGCAGTTTGGGCTGGAAGGGACCTTAAAGATCATCTAGTTCCAACCCCCTGCCATGGGCAGGGACACCCTCCACTAGACCAGGTTGCTCAAAGCCTCATCCAGCCTGGCCTTGAACACTGCCAGGGATGGGGCATCCACAGCTTCTCTGGGCAACCTGTCCCAGTGCCTCACCACCCTCTCCGGGAAGAACTTCTTCCTGATATCCAATCTAAATCTCCCCACTTTCAGTTTAAACCCGTTACCCCTTGTCCTGTCACTACAGGCCCTTGTAAAAAGTCAGCGCACGCTGGCTGTTTATGTCCAGCTTTTTGTCCACCAAAAAGATCATACATCTATGAACGGAAATATATTGTAGAGTATGGTACAGAAATTGCTCCCACATCCAAAGTACTAGAAACTGTAATAAGAATAAGAATGAGAATGATATAAAGACTGAAAGAAGAGAAACAGAAGAGTATACTTAAAGGCAAAATGTGTTTGATAAGACACATCCTATTGGAGGTACGATGAAAGATGGTTGGTGATCCACTTAGCAGTTGTTCTGTCTGTGATCTTATCATCAAGGGAAATAGAAAATGAGCACATCCCTAAAGTTGTTTATGTTCTTAAGCACTTTATTGACTCAGCATCTCCATCTCCATTGACTGAAGGTAATTTCTGATTAATTTTTGTAATATTGAGTAAAAGGGGAGTGTTTTGTTGTACTGCCTTGTGCAAAGAACATCAGAAAGACACTTGTAGTGTCAAATCTGGGTCTCTCATCTGTAGGAGACGTAAATGCTGAAACGTGCAGGAATTTTGCTAACAACTCGTCGTCCTCAGTTTTCTCTTCAGAAAAATTCTTTCTGAATATGCAGTCAGAGCCTTTGGAATAGGGAAATATGTGGCACCAATGATGCTGCTGCCATTAGACTCCAGGATCACATTCATGGTCTGCAAGTAACAGGAAGCTCTAAGTTTGATAAAGGTTACAAGTATTTACTAACTCTTGCAGATTTTAATAAAACAAGCATGTGCTTAAGAGCTTTGCTCTCATTAGGCCTTTGTCCTTCCAGATTTTCTCTTTATGGAAACCTTGTATGTTATTTCTGTTTGGTCTGGAAGAAAGGCTGATAGGCATCAGCAAACCTCTTGCCATTTAACGTGCTTTACATAGAGTGGCTACAACACATGGTCTGCCGGTCTGCGGCGGGTGACTTTCCACATAGAACACACGAATCTCACTGAATTTCTGTAACTGCCGTTTTTTTATTTCCGCACAAGTACACTGTCGTCCATCCAATATTTTAAATGCACAAACAAAGCACAACACTCACCAAAGTAACGATCTCACACGTAAGGCGGCCATCAGAAACACCTAGGAGCTGCACTCTAAGAGCACTGATGGGATGTTTTTAAGGAGATGCTTGTCCCTATCCTCAGGGACAGGCAGGGCAGCATTTCATGGGGGCAGGAGAAGAACAGCAACCCCTTTTCTGAGTGGCTGGTGACTGGTGGGCAGAGACATTGCTAAGGGGACCCACAAGCGTCGTCAGCAAGCGAACACCACAAAGGGAGTGGTGGAGTGGGGAGGCCCTCCATGTCAAACCCATAGTGCCACGTCTTCATGCAGCCACCCCCCAGCCTGGTGATGTGGTGCCCCTGCTCCCCACCCCTCGCCCAGCAGCACGGACACACTTCTATGAGGAGAAGCTGGCAAATCTCACGAGGGAAACACAACCAAGAGCACTTTCCCAGCTATGGGTTCATTTTGAGCCCAAGACACAAAGCCAGTTCGGATTTCTGAATTTTCCCGTCCTTGTTCACGTCGCAGTGGTTGAGCAGGATCTGGCGGAACTTGTCCAGGTCCACCCCGCTAATGCTGGGCTGCAGGCAAAAGGGGAAAAATGGTGCTGAGAGAGAAAACAGTCCTGGGTTTTCCCATCCTTGTAAAGCAGCAGGCTGTGCTGTGGCAGGGAAACCCACCCAAGGAGGGGCAACCAAACAGCCTGATCCCACATCAGATGATACGAGGTGGGGAAAACAGGGAAGGGGCGCACTGCAAAAACAGGAGGGGTATGGTTAGATGTATGGGACTGCAAGTTACTATAAGGAAGCGCAACATGAGTTTTGTGCTTGGTCAAGACCATCGGTATCTGGTCAGTGTCAAACAACAGCCTGTAGAAGGGTGTGTGATACAGACTGTGGCACCACTGGGCCCGTGCTTCCATCTGGTTTCCTCTCTCAAACCTGCTACATGAGGAGCGATGTGGCAAGTCAGTCGGAAAGGTACTATTTTACAGGCTAACCAGCAACCGGAAAGTACCCTTAGCAGACCAAATGAATGCTAAAGGCATACTTTACATGCTACACTGTCTCTCTGTGCTCCTAATGCTGTACCACTTCTCTTCCCACTTCCTCAGGAGGAGATCAGATTCACATGCCCAGCTTGTGGTGCCCAAGGAGGACGCTGACGAAGGCCCTTAGGGAAAGTACAACCTTCACTCATTTGGATACACATGCACAGAGCACAGATCCAACCTCCCGCCTGTCCTCACACCCTTCCCTCCACACTCCATGGCTATACTGTGCATACACACGCAGCCATCAGCACACAGCTTCAGCCTCTGATCTGCGCTAAACAGACAGGGAAGCACAGGTATCCCTGCGCCGGGTCACGTCACGTGAAAAATGCTCAGGCTCAGAGGCAGCCAAAGACATGACTATATTTGGATCAAAAGCTGTATCTCGGACTGCGTCTGGAAAGCCAGCTTAGTCCAATGCAGATGGACTGTCCACATAAGTGACACACTGGGCATGGTATTCTTGATTAGAGATAGAGCTCAAATCATTTTCAAGTGTAGCTATGATGAGCTAATGAACCATGAGCTCACGCTGATGGGGACCATATCTGCAGTGAAAACAGAAGAAAGAAGAACTTCTGATGACTGATCCACCTTGACACAGTTTTTGATGCTGTAATAATGGCTTAATTCAGAGTACAAGCTAGAACGGACCTTTCTCAAACACGGTTGCTGAGTGCAGGTGTGTTAATTTGTCAGGCAGAATTTCTGTGACATGGTGAAATGCCCTACATTGTTTATGCTGAGACCATGACATTCATTTCTGTTGCTGATTGGAGTGAAATTTGACACTACATTCTCATTAGACTCTCTATTTACACAATTTTCCAAAACAAGCACCTTCCTCTTGGAAATATAGGGTATTAATAAATAGAAAGACCCATGATGCTACCTTGACTAGTTCCATCATGTCTTTGACAAACCCATCCACTTCTGGGCCTTCAAGCGCTCCCGTTTTACTCTGAAAGATGGAAGAAATATCAAAATGTTCCAGTAAGTCAAAACCAGAAGAAAGTTTACTGGGCAGTAGGTCCACCCGGTCACTGAGATCTATAGCTCTAAGATCCATTCCTTTTTCCCAAACCATCTCTTCCCCTCAAATGGTAACAACATCTCCCAGCATTTTGTGAGGCTTGCTGGTCACCACCGTGAGCAAGCCGTATGACTCAGAAGTGGCACTGAACTGCTGATTTCTAGCAGGCATTTAAGTCAGTTGTGTCCATCCTGGGCCAAACGCCCCAAATAACTCTTATTTCAGTACTGACAGGGGTTTTATTTTTCAAGGTGGTGGTGATGCAGGTCCCAAACTGCTTGAGACTGCTAGAGCTAAAGCCACCACCCCTTACAGCCCTTGTGTCTCCTGCAGGAAGATACCGATAATGCAGCAGCGCTGGCTGTGGTGATGGGGAAAGCCAAAACGGGTCCTTTGCCATGAGGTCTCCGAGCAATGCTCCCCTCCATCCCCACCTTACCCCCAACCTGGTGCTTAGGCCCCTCTGGGCCATGGGCTCGGGCACAGCTGGAGCTTCTGGGTGACCCCCACAGCACCCAGAGGGAGGGATAAGTCTTGGCAGTGTACATTAAATCTCTGTCATTTAAAGGCTTTAAGGGAACGGCCTCTGGGACTCACAACGTCGTAGTGTGCAAAGATCTTCTCAAAATCTCTCCTCCTTTCTTCCGTGCTGCAAGCCTGCACGCAGAGAGGACAAACAAATTCAAAAGAAAAACATTCAAGTTTGGGCCCAGGTTACCTTTGCTGCGAAAGACGGGATGGATGCATCAAAAAATAGCACTACTTACATCCATTTTAAATTGAAGAAGGAAATTTTCCTGGAGCGCCAGAATCCTGAGTGGAGAGATTTAAATTATGATCTTTCCGCTTTATCATCTGCACACAAACTATTCCAAACTCTTCTGGTTCATAAAGCAAAGAGATTTTTATATTATAGGCCTTTAAAAAAAGACAGGCGCCTGCGGGGTTATTTATGGAGGGCTGTGACGGGGACACATGCCTCCCTCCCTGTCTGACGGGGGATGGCAGGCACCCTTCGGCTCGCTGCAAATGCGTTTCCTAGCACTATTGCTTCTCTCAGAGTATTTCTGGTGGTCCATTGCAACGGAGGTGGTCAGTCTCCGAAGCGAGAGCTACCAGACGATAATTCCTCGGGACTGGATTGTTGCGCTGCATTAAAGACAAATTTATTGCTCTCTTTTAGTGGGACAATTGGTGGTTGTAAAAGTAAAGGACAAAGTAATACTGGCTTGAGCACTGAGTCTGGCCAAATTCCTCTCCTTTCCTCTCCTCCCACCCAAAGCCCCTCACAGCACGGATTAAAGGTTTTCTCTCTCCAGCTGCGCTGCTGGAGGGTTTCATGGCCCACTGCACCAGGCTGCGTCCGCACACCAAATAGTTTGGGGTGTGAGAAGCCTCGATTGCTGTGGGTAACGGGGCAGTGGGGAACCGTATATGAGAGGAAAATGCACGGGCAAGCCCTTTTAATCTCCATTCTGCCTCTGTTTTCCACTCTCTTCATATATTCAGCGGTGAAAGCTAGGTGCATCGCAGTTAGCTGTACTGGCATGCCTCGTGAACCCAAGCAGACAGTTACAGTGGAAAGCAGCACCTCTCTCCTCGCATCCCCCACACAGGTGCTTTAAGACTGTACCTGCACGTTTAAAGTCCCATCCGGTCACTGTACATACAATGACAGACAGAGGCATACTCTCTATCTGAATGCAGCGAAAATCATATAAAAGCCACTGAGGTATCAAGGGCAGAAAAGAGACAGAGGACCATGACTGAGTCCCCAGCTTCACTCACAAGTGCCTTCAGCCACCTTGTCTCTCCAGATCTCCCCCTTGCCAGTAGCAAACCCCTTTGCTACTGGAAAACCCCTTTGTGGTGGCACCTTTATTCCTCAAACAAGCAACAAAAATTCTTTGCAATCCCTGCTCTGCATGATGATGTGAAATAAGTGCACATCTGTGACCCTCCTGAAGGGGATTGACATCTTTTTGGAGACTCAGTGCCGCCAGCTGCTTCACCACCCCCTGGGGAGCATCGCAGAGGTAGCACACATCATGCCAGAGCGTGTTGGTGATGCACGAATGGGTCCTGGCACTGCTCAGTGTCACCGGCTCTAGGTTCTCGGACTACTGTGATGGGGACCATGCTTTAGAGACCTGGGATGCCTACATCAGAGTTGCTGATTTAACTTGGAATGAGGTAGGATTCAAATGCCTGTCCCCTGAGGGAGAACGTCACCTTGCCTCGATCTGCCATTGCACCCCATCAATATTATCAAAGCCTACCTTGCCAGGTCATTCAGGTCCAGCCGTCCATCTTTGTTTTTGTCAAAGATATTCATCTGAAAATCAAGAAGACATATAAAGTGGACAGGCCATAAGGAGAACACACATACAAAAGAACCATCATACATTTTGCTCTGCCCTGTGTCCTCACCTCTGCTTGCTCGGGGTGCTTGCCTGAGCCCCCAGAGGCATGGCACCATGTGGCACAAGAGCATAGCAAAACCCTGCTGCTTTCTGACAATGACAACCCAAGCAATCAAATACCAGCACCGCTCCGTTTATCCTACACAGGGATAAAGACAGCTCTCCAGCAAATGCCTTAAGAAATTAAATACTGGCCTTGCCATGGCCCCTCAAAAGATGCCAAAAAAAAAGCGGAGATCTTCTAAACCCTTCCAGCCCAACTCCATCCTTATCTTTGACCGTTGCTGGGGCTACCAATCGGCTGAGGTTCAAATGTCACCTTCTGATAGACACTGAAGTCAGGGGTTTACGCCGCTAAAGCCGGTGGGCTTTGCTCGGCTCGGAGCCTGCTGTCAGAAAGCGCTGAGACTGGGAAGGAGATTCAGGCTGCCAAAGTCAAGAGGTTAATCTGTGTGAATACAAAAGTTAGCCTTTCCTTAATGTTATCTTTTCCTTAATACGATCTTTTCAGTGAGTCACCACCAGATATTACTTATTTATTTGTTGTATGTGGTACTGTGTTTCTCTGCAAGGCACAAGTAAGAGTTAGAGGGAAAGCGGGGGAGATGTTTCATGGGCTTCAAACCTGAATAACTCATGCCTCAAAGCTCTAGAAAAAACGTATTCCACCTTGGGAAAGGAAGATTAATGTTTTACTAAGATGAGTTGCCATTCTTTGTTAGATACTTAGTAATAGAACATGCTTTATTCTTACCTTCATGAATCTCATTTGCTTATTTAATGGTTGTTACCAGGTCACTACAAATCTTTGGTGTAATTAACTGCACATCTTCTGGAGAAGGCCCATCCAAGTCTCCATCTCAGGAGGCTTAGAGGGAGCATCTCAAGAGGCTTAGAGGGAGAGGACCACCCTCTGTGACACAGCTTGACCCTGCCAGAGCTCTGGGAAGAGTCAGCGGCAGGTCCCAAGCACTTCCAAGCAGCAAAACCGGGGCAGAGCCTGACATGTGCATGAGGATAGGTATCATCTGCCATTTCTCAGAGAGCCCTTGCATGAATACGATGCCTGTTTTGTCAGTGCTGCCTCCTCCCTGCCCCTTGCTCAAGGGCAGGCATCTACGCTGAAGATGGTGAGCCTATGGTAACCTTTTATTGCACTGGGTTTACAGAAGATTCTGCAACAGGATTTTATTCCATTAGTTATTCCATGTGATCTACACTACTGAGGTTTGGATGGGATTTTTGAAGAGCACTTGTTATGGGATCACTTCTCCCACTGAAAGACAACATAAAACTCCTGTGAATGACTGAAGGCTCATATTGAGTTCTTTGGAAAAATCACATGCTGAGAACCATGCGGGTGTTCAGTGGCACATGAAAAGCCACCTTCCCCTTTCACTGACCTCTGCCGAGTGTGTGCTCTGTGCAGAGCCACTAAATCTACAGAAGAAAGACCTCTGAATCTTCCTTAGCTCTAGAGCTGGAGGGACAAATAAAGCTGCCGAGTGGTCCTGAGGAATTCTCTCATGCTCCGTCAGTCCAAGCTGTCCCTCTCTGGCTTATCTATCTTATTCCATCCTGCCTTCTGCCCCATCAGTTATCCCACTGCAATATGGGACTTTTCCCTAGTCTCCGCTGGGGCCACAATGGGGCAAGGCTGGAGGAAGGGATGGGAGCGGGACCTGTCTTCACTGGTGCCACCAAGGAGAGAAATGTCCCTTCAACAACCGCCTCCTGCTGCCATCAGGGAGACAAACCTGAGTTTTCAGTTCCTGGCTGGATAAAGCCGTTATCCTGCAGGCAATAGAAAATGGTTAATGTTCCTTCTAGAAAGAAATCATCCCAGGTAAGATGTTAAAAGCCTCTCCAAGTGGGACATCAGTGACTAACCTGGTTTTGTTTGTTGCATGAGGGGGAGAGAGGGACATACCCTTACTTTTGCTCACTTTTGCAGACTGTCCACCACAGGTGGCTTTGCAACATCCAGCTGATGCTATTGGTCTGAAAAATACTCCCTAAGGGAAGCTTATGGATACAACCCCTATTTAGACAACTAGAGAAAGTACCAACGTTTGGGTGGCGGGCATTCCATAGTCCCCAGGCTCTATGGTAACGTGCTTTGAAAATGTCGCCCTAAATCCCTCCGTGGAGGCCACCGAGGATCATTAGTCACCCACACGGTCTGTAAGAAATGACGAGTGAGGTGTGAGGGGACGGTGTTCGGTGGGAAGGGTGGGGTGAAGCTCTCAGGGACTCTGCTGCCTGGAACAGGGCAGCTCTGGCTGAAGGCATGCCCTAGTCTTTCCTTCACACGAAGATATTGTCCTCACCAAAACACACTAAAACTTTGGCACTCTTTGAGCTTCACCCGGATTCTCCTACATGCTTCTGAGTCCCTGAAAGTGTTTTTTTATTTTCTCTCATTCTCTGTGTGTCTCAGAACTACCCTCTTGGGGCTAAAACCCAGCATTTCAGCCCAGACTTTAGATTCAGATATGTATTTTCCCCCTGCGATGCCTCAGGAAAGCAAACACAGAGCTTTTGGAAGAATTTCAGCTCCATGACCTCAAGGTCCTGACCTCCATACAAGCTCGCTGATGAATACCTGTAAGTGCTGACCGTGACGGCAGCTTCCTGGGACCAGGACAGACCTGCTGGTCCCCAATCCAAGGGGCAGACAAAGGTCCATCTTTCATTTCACGTAGGCCTGTCTGAGACAAGCCATGAGTTTCTTTTCCAGTAAAACATCTCAAGTCTCATTTCCTTTTCCACAGAATAAATAAGCACGCTAGCATAGATATTCTTGTCTGAGGACTCTGGGTGTCCTGCCTGCCCCACATCTGCTCTACTTTGTAGGTGCAGCATGTTTTCACTGTCCCAGTAGTTGTAAATAGTCACGGGAGGCTGCAGAGCTTAATGAAATAGGCTAGATAGAGGTGATGGTTTAGATGTGAAAGTCAGCTTTATTACAAATTTTCTGAGCTTTAATCTTCAACTTTATCAATTTCTGAACCCTTTACAATATTCCAGCAGTAGCACAGACCCCTTTAAACCACATTTAAATGAAGAGATAATACTTTCCTGAGTGGAACACTTAATGAAAAGCAGCATCTCCAGCCAATTTGCTTAATTTGCACCCTATCTTTCAGCTTAACATTAAACTTTCAGTGGCTGACCATGTCTGCTTAGAGTTAACCAGCTCCCCTCTCTGACCTCCTTCACTCAGCTCTGCTTTGGCAGTACCAAGTGAGTATCTTTGTGTTTTCAAATCATGTCACCTATTTCTGCAACAAGTATCCCTAATAAAATTTTCAAACATATGTAATATTTTGATTGCCCATACCAGTCAACAGAAAAAAACCCCCAGTCTGGCTGGAAGAGCTAGGCCAAGCTAATTCTTGTCTAGTGACTTCCACGTGAAAGATGGAAAACATGTAGGGAAGATGGAATAGTGTTCACTGAATTAGTTCAGGTACCACAGCTAATAAGATAGACTTAATCCTATTATCTGGAGAGCTGGAGCTCATGCATACCCACTACATGGCAATCTTGGGCTGGATTACTCAGGAAAAGTCTGGGGTAATGTTTATTAATTAAACTTTCAAATTTCAAACATTGATCTGATCTGCTAATTGTACACATAAATACACACAGAATGACAGAGAGTGCCCACCTCAAATGACAAAGCGTACGTCCTGGGAGAAGCAGATATTTGGAATCGTTATGAGGCTGTTTCTAGTATAAACTTTTGCCTCTACACACCATCTTGATATGTTAAACTTGATGGATTTTCAGTTTACACTCTTAAAAGCTATATTTATGCTGCCAGGCTGATAGGAAACACCTCAGTGTGGTTAAGGATAAGGTCTGGCATGTTTAAATAGCACTCAGTTTTACTAAAAGCTTTGTTGCACCCAGCAGTATGCTTTATAAAATGATGCATGTATCTTACTGTCAAGTTACCTCATGTTTTAAAGTGTTTGCACAAATTAACTCACTGACATTTTCATGGCAGTGCACCAGGGAAGTCTTAGTTCTGTTTGTCTGAATGCTGGCCGTGCACTCGGAGGCAGACAGAGCGTAAGTAAGAGCTGGGTTTGCAAAATAAGAGTTGTTACATCTCGGGTTTTTTTAAGTGCAGAATCGAAACCGCCATTGGCTCTGAATTCAGCAAAGGGATTAGCTCTGCTTTGCCGGTCTGGTGTTGTAAAGAAGGCCACCAAAACACCAGGATATGACAAACGCACATGTGCTTTTAAGAGCAATGTCAGATTATAAATCTGAATTATTTTCCATGACAGAGATAGGGAGAGAAGTAACAACCAAAATAAATAATTCTGTGATCACTGGAGTCACTAAAGCCTGCTTTTAGACCTTCTCTGGTTCTGGTTCTCTGTGTGTAATGAAGTGTTTTACCCCTCAGGTGGGATGCGGAAAGGATCAGCTCTTGCCTGACCTCCTACTCTCACAAATATATACATCAGGGGCATCTATACCCAGCAGCTCTAACTAAAATTGGCCAGTGAGTACAGAAGTTACTGAGGGTGTACAAAGACAGACATGTGCCCCAGCTGCAGGACTGTCTACAGCTTCTGACCTCAGGGAAGGATGGGGACCCAAGGCTTTTGCAGAGCAACAGGAGGGTCCCATGGCCAGAAAGTGACCCTTGGGACAAAAGCTTGGTGCTCTGCCTGTCTGGATTGCCTGTGTAATCTAGACAAGTAATTTATTTAGTACAGGATTTTTCAGAGTGTTTTGGCTCCTAAAAGACCAAGGTGTTACCTGTTGGGGTTTTCAAGAGCCTGCAGGCTCCTGAATTCTGGTGGGTTTGATCCTCAGAAATGATGGGATTTTCTGCTTCTTCTGGCTAATGCTACAGCAAGTGTGGTGCAAAACTGGAGGTGACAGCACTGCCAGGATTAAGCCTGGAAAGGACATAGAGGGCAGATTTCTCTCTGTTGTGTTCATCAGCTATGTGGGAGCCCTCCCCCAATCACACACGGCAAAAAAGCGAGAGGAATCGCATCACCCCAAAGCCAGGAGGAAGCCCTCAGGGGATAGGGGGGGCTCCCACGCTCCCAGCGGTGGCTGGGGTGATGAGGTGTGATGGTTACAGCGTCAGGACATGACTGGAGGTGCAGTATCTTGGGGGTCATGGCATCTTTAAGGAGCAGCCTGGGAGGGAGGGCAGCATGGACCACTGCCCGGAGAAGAGATGTACAAAGGCTGCTCCTTTAGGCAAGCAGTCTTTCAGGCGTTACTCCCCTCCTACTGTATTTCCAGAGCTTTAGGAAGTTTGCTCAGTGTGTTAACTAACACAAAGAACTCTGTTTAGGCTTTTGTCAATACAGTAAATATTTGCCTTTCCATTATTACACCATTTCTTCGGTGGTCATAAGAAACTTCACTAACACAGATAAGCTAGCTTGGCCAGTAAGGTGTTAAGGGGTCAAACCACCTGGATATTTTGTGCTCTGACTTTTATTTCCCTGCATAAGTACCCTGGCGTTGTTACTGAGCACAGACAGACAGACAGGCTTTCACAGCTAAAGAAGTGGTCACGCTGAGTCTCTAGCATGGTCCTCTCAGTGGGGACAGGCAGCAGCCACAGAAGCACCAGAAATGCCTCCCAATGTACAACAAAGGTACTCCACAACACATACTCATGGACACAGGCCATCTTCGGGAAGAAGTCAAACTGTTCCCCTTTGCACCTAGATGAGAAGCCCTCAGCCTGTCAGCTGCGGCTTCATGTGCTGAGGGTACATAACCCAGTCCCCAGGAGAGTAGTTGCAGATGAGCACAGCAAAACCCTGCCATCATTACGCTGGGAGGATTTTTATATCATCTTCTCTGGGGCTAAGATTTCACCCTCAGCCATCTCCATCTACTGACTTTCAAATGCTGTAGCTCATGACCAATGCTTGTTGAATTATTAGTCGCTGCACTTATTATTGCCTCTCTAGAATTTTACCTTGTGGTAGGCAAAGATGGTATGCTGGCTTGGAGCGGGGGGATATCCTTTACATTTTGCTAAAATATAATAATGCTCAAATTAAAGGACTTTCTTATGCGCAGTCCGACACTGTCAGCATAAGACAATGCAGAAAGTGAATGACAGTGTTGCATGTGTGACTGTTTCAGCAGTTTATATAACTTAATTTGCTGGAGTTCGCCTCAGTAACGAGCTTTCCTTGCACGTGGCTTACAGACATTGGGATTACAAACTGGAAGTGGAGTGCTGCTATCTGGGAAGCTAAGAACTATCAGTGTTTGTATGAACAAGGTAACAGCATACTCAAGATGGAAGAGCACTGCAAGTTGGAAAAGCTGAGTGAGAATTTTGTTCTTACAGAAGAAAAAAAGGCAGAATACTTAATATAATCAGAAACTATGTCTCAAATCTGGTACATATTCCAGCATTTGTAACATTCTGCTGAAGTACACAGCTGTGTGCATGCACAGGTACGGTAGCTGCCTCTCATGACAAAATGTTGTCAAATGCACACACGAGCTGGGTATTCATGGGCTGAAACTTCACCAGGACCCAGAAGCCTAACAACAGCTTGACTCTAGGGACTGAGGGAAGGTGGGGAGGGATTGGGAAAGGTTGTAACTACTGTTGTCATCCTCCACAGCCTCCTCATTGTGAAACTGCAAGGGGGCAATTTTTCATTTCTCCAGCTTGCGTTACTTTCAGGAAGGCAGAATATTCTCACCACGCTCTTAAAAACCTCTGTTTTCAGCTATGCCAACCTCGTCTCTCAGAGCACACACTGCAGTACCCCTGGGGCACCTCCTTATTGCCCAGGGAGGCTCAGAGCAGTACAGGGCTTCGCTTCTGCCTCCAAGCATCTCCCTGCCTGTCAACAGCTCTTAGTCTATGGCCACGGGAAGGTGAAAAACCCATGGGCTGTTTTCAAGGATTCAGAACTGCATGTGACTATTTCTCTTCTCATGCAAGTGTGTGCATGTAAATAAATATTAATACACGCTTAACAGCTATTAATACACACACATATGTATATATATACACACAGAGGCATGAAAACTAACAAGAACTCTGACGGCAAAGGATATTCCTCAGCACGGGGTTTCTACTTTAATTCCCTCTTGAAGAATCTTGACAATGCAAACGTTCTTCTTTTGCGATTTTCCCCAGTGGCTTTAGCGCTCTTTAAGATTTGGTTTAGCAGACTCACGGGGCTTGTGCAATGCCAGAGCGTTCACTACTTGTTTTGTTTCCAAGGGTTCATCCCTTGTTCATCCGTTCCCTGATCTGTATCAGCGTTCTCTGAAAAGAGGATGTCAAGGTCACGAGGAAACAAAAGAATTTCCTAAGAAATGGCTTCTAAGCAACGTGATAAAGTGATGCTCCTTTCTGGAGACAACCAATCTCTTCCACAAGAAATACATCCTCCTTCTTCTCAGCTTTTTATAATGTGGTGTAAGATCATTCATAGCAGCATAAGAAAGTGGCAAGAATTGAGCTTGGTCAGTATGATATCCGCTCACACCTCTCACGAGCTAAAGTTGCAAATACTCAGCACAGAATCATAAATTGCCTCTTTTTATGGTTTTTTTTGGGGTTTTTTTTTTTACTGATGCCTCGACTAGCTTCTTTAAAATAATAGTTACTATCTTTCCCCCTTTATTCCTGTCTCCAGAAGACTCTAGGGTCCACTCAGTATATCAGTAGCTGCTTAAGATATGTGCAGCCAGCTGTGGATGTACAGAAAAGAGGGCAAAGATCTGTAAATTCTTACGGAGACATGTGGGTTTACAGCTCCTTGGGACACAGCTTATTTCAACTGAATGTTATTACGGTGGCACTTGAAAGCCCTGAGTTGGATAGGTGGGCCACCTTGAGAGACCCTGTAGCTGTGAGCCGCAGAAACAGGTCCCTGTCCTAAAGACCTTGAGCTCTAAATGGAGAAAAGGGTGGGAGCAAAATAGTGGGTAAGAGAAATACAAGTATTTCCACTCTGCAGTAAAGGAATCAGTGCTGTTGGTTGCTAAAGATACATCAGAAAGCCTGTGAAAGCCTCAGGAGTGAAATGTAAGGCTCCTGCTCTGCAGCAAAGTATGTCAGGGCCACTGACACCTTGCTTTCCTAGACAGTGGTGATGGTGACAGTCCCATCGGGACTCTGTGCTTCAGCAGCTCCCTGCTCCACGTAGAAAGCAGAGAGGTCCCATCGCCCTGGGCCTTGACCTTGCTCTTGGCTCCTCAAGTCAATTTGTCTCCCGTTTTAATCCAGCACTGCAAATGTAGGGGTGAATCTTTCTTCCCTCCTTGTGACTTTGCCCTACTACTTCAGAGAAGTTCCCACGCAATCGCTTCGTGCAGCATATCTGCTACTATAGAGATGCTGTTCATGTGGCTACTTTGCCGTGATATCCTCTACTTTACTACAGGATGTCACAGGGTAAGAGTATGTGTGTTGTAATTTTACATCCTACCTTAGCTGTGGGACCAGGTGTGCTGGTAAGCATCCTTGATATTCAGGTCGTAGCAAGAATCACAAGGAAAAAAAAAATCAGCTGCCCCATCCTCGTTTTCTAATAACCATTTACATCCCTGGTTCTTTTAGCATTGCGGCTTTGCAAACTTTTGTCCTCACAGGCCAGGTTTGCATTTCAGATCGTAGATTTCCCCAAATGTACAAAGCATCCCTTTTCCCAGATCAGATCTTAATCCTGTAGCGTAGAGACTACACTGTCTCTTCAAAGACACAAAGCCGACCTGTAAAAAGCCATGGGAATAGAAACCAGACCTCCTGGCTGTCAGTCCTGGGCTGCATCACCAGACCACATCCATATCCAGCTGCCCCGGGGTAGCAGAAATCATGGCTAGCTCTTGGGAAATTATTGGAAAGGGAAAGACATCGGAGGAAACGAACCCAGTGTCTACAAGCTTCACATTGCCTGTTCCCCAGCCCCTGATCAGAGATCAGCCACTGGGGAAGGAAGCCTTAATGGGGCAGCATAAAAGCTATTTGCTACCTGCAAGCACTACCAGGAAGGGTTTTGTTCTAGCTGTAGCTCACGGGGTTTTAATGTTTTCAAGTTCTGCCTGTTGGAAAATCCTTTCTGTAGCCTGCCTTCCTCTCCCTTCACTGCCTTATAAATATGAAAACCAAGGTACACTCTTCTGTAATGGTACAGTTTTTCACTTTGCTCAAAAGGGTCACGTTTCCAGGCCCAGACACATCATGCATACATAACATGGTATTGCAAAATATGTGGGCAGCTCCTTGTTTGCTTGCATACCGAGCTGTTCTTTAGGTACAAACACAGATTTTGTGCCAAGAATCAAGGCAGTCCCATCTGAAAATCATTTTGAAAATTGCAATGGTAGATGCCTGCAAGTGGAATCAAATAATACCCTTGAGAATGACATCTGAAATGAGCTTTTTCTTTCTTTCCTTTTCTTGTTTTTAGATGATTAGATATAATAAGTTGCTCTCAAATCCAGGTGACTGATGCTAAACTTACTTACACCAAGTATTAATGTTGCTGGTTGCAGGATAAAAGCTGTGTTGTGATAAGGCAGGGGTAGAGTTGAAGCTTTCAACCTCCCAGCCTTGCAGGGAAGCAGCAGGGAGCCTGCACCGCTTACTGGGCTTCGCAGAGCAGAAGAGCCAGACACCTGTGTGCCTTGGGAGGAAAAGATTTGCTGCAAGAGGGAAAGAAGGAGCTGGGGATCTGGCTGACGCCGAATGTACCCTAAAGACAGATGCACCTCAACTTATTTTTTTCAATGGATTTAGGGCTCGGTTTGCTTTGGCATTAAGTCAAACTGTTTTCTCATAGGAAACTGCAACTCAGGGCAAAAATCTTTGAAATGCTGTTGACAGCTGATGCCCAGTGCTGTACAAAGGAACAGCAGCAGCATGTGCTAACTTCCCACAGGGATCTCTTAGAGGAGGAACACCTTTTTGAGAGGGCATATATGGCACCAAATATCCAGACATCAACCCCGAGGGACACTTTTAGGTGGTAGTATAATCTAAACAATATTAGCACTGTCTTTTCTTACCATGGTATCAGTATATTCTTCCAGCTTTACTTCAGCAACCACCTTGTTGTGCTGCAAGAAGAGATCTCGCAGGAAATCCTGTAGTAAGGAAAGACACAAATTTTACTCTTTGGAGCAAACTCAGGAAATAACAGTAAGAAAACTGATTCAAATTGAGCAGGGCTACATGAATCACATTTCACATTCCTGATTAGTACTAGTGTCTTCAATTTCACACAAAGCTCACATTTTTTCAGGTCAAACATAGTTTTTTCAAATAAATTAGAATATAACCAAATATCCCCAGAGCAGGCATGTTCAAATAAGTCATAATTAACCCACAAAATAACCAAAAGAAAATACAAGTCCTGCAGTATTTGCTAACTGATCTCAAATAAAAATAGTCACCATTCAGCAAGACACTTAAGCATCTGCTTATGTTGCCGGTGGGGTATGGGCTGGAGCCACAAGCCAAGAGGTCAGCGCAGGGTCTGAAGCCCTGGGAGGGACTTCTGGGCCTGGCTGGTTCAAGGCCAGGTGTCTGAACAGGCTTCTGCCTCAATAGCCTGAGCCTTAGAAAGAAATCAGCATTCAGAAAATCTGCAGGCTCAGGATGAGGTGGTGAAGAAATTCCATTAATAAAACATGCAGTTTTGGCTCTGTTTAGCTGGGAGAAGCACATGTGCCTACTGAGGTTCTTGCATTCTCAGGGGGGCACCAAAGCAAGTGGGGTTATGGGATGAGGCAAAGGGGAAGCAGGACAGCAAAGGCAATAGCAGAGCATCCTCCATCTCGGCAGGGTCCCTGCAGCCCTGCCAGAAGGCTGGAGGGTTCCCAGTCCTTAAACTCACTGTGAACGACCCAGAAATGCCATTTGTCAACTGCACAAAAGGGCAGCGAATGGGTAAAGCTGATGGAACGGCTCATGGTGACATCAATGAGATGTAGATCAAGCCGAAAGGGACTTGTTAGAATAACTTACTTTGAGCTCGCCAGCTGAAATAAATCCGCTGCTGTCAGCATCGTAACTGCGCCAGATCTGGATGGGGATAGATTGATACGACCACATAAATATTGCAGTTAATCATCTGCACGGGTGATAGAGAACAAAGATTCAAATCAGGACTTCTGTAATGAGCAAGCTGTTGCATTGTCCAGTATTTAATTAATTGTAGATGGAATAAAATAAACTTTTCATACAATAGCTTTTACTCTCACTTGGGTGCCTTACATGTGACATGTTACTATCACATATTTAATGTAGACACACTGTCTATAAAAGGAAGAAAAGACTGAGAAACTGTTCCATGTTTCTTACCTAATTTGTACATGCAGCTTCCCTTACTGGCCCGTGAATGAAAGTCACAGCTGTACACAACTGGCCAACGATCTGCCGAAGCCCCCACTTTGGATGTGAAGTAAAAGTAACTTCAAGCAGGCTTGGAAAAATTGAAATTCTGTGCTGGCAGACTTATGGGCGGAGACTGGAGGGAGATTGGGCAGGGTTAAAGAAACCTTATGGGGTTGTGCCCATCAGCTTATGGAGATTTCCACTCCAAGCCCGTCCAGGTTAATGCTTCAGGATAAAATGGTGCTTAAAACATGCCCGGTCTGCTCACTTGGTGTATGCTGTGGGTGAGGAGCTGCAGCTTTGGCTGTAGCTCCCAAGAGGGCTGAGTTTATCAGTGGGTAGGTACTAAGGAAGGTTTTGTCTCTGATGGCATGATGGATAGGTAGCTGAGAGTGTTTGCAAAGTTTAATGAACTTGCCGGGTGCCCTTGGTCCAGTTTTAGCTACCACATCTCTGCTTTGCTGGTGTAAATGATGTATAACCTTCTCTACCTGATGAAGCTGGAATGTGTTTTACTTCCAAAATGCCTATGTATTTCCCATCCGATGTCCTACAGATAGTGGAAACGTACGTATTGAAGCAGCTGTTGGTGTGCAAGGGGAAGAGACAATGCAGAGATACAAACCCGCATGAATTCCACGCTGTTGTCCAAGGGAGTTTCACGACGGAAAAGCAGCAGAAAGTTCTCATCGTCCGGCAAGATCATATTTGCAAGCTGGAAAAAAAAAACCAACCCAAACCCAACACATTAAAAAAAAACCCAAACAAACCCAAACCATGAAAGTAAAGACAAGAAAATTCTTGGGTGGCTGCTGAACCAATATGGGAAATATAAGCTGGACATGTAGTTACCTTGGAATTAAAGCCCAAACCAAGAGATCTGGCTAATGTCATACTCTGTGACTCACCTCCTCCCAACCAGGATCTATCTCCCATATCTCCCAAGTCTGTTGCAGGTTTTATTTCTCCCTCCTTCTGCAAAACAAATCCTGGACTAGGGCTGGGGAGACATACCTCTTGGATTTGCAAGCGTCCATCTGTGGTGACATCGTAGGCAGACATGAATTGCTCCTTCATCCTCTGAACTTCTTCCTCTGTGATGGTGTTCTGCCATGTGGACAACAACATGTGCATGAAATTTCTCCTCACTCACAGATAATTACCAGGATCATCCTTGCAGTTGGGGGCTGATACTTCTAAAAGCCCACAAACACAGAATCTCAGATGAATTTTTGGAAATAAATCATATGCATAGCTTTGTAGCAACTAAGCTTTCATCTGGGAGATCAGTGTTTGGACCCCAAAGTATTTCAATGGCACTTGCTTCTTTAGCCAACTGTTCCAGCTGTATCACTGGGATTTGATTTTGCCTGAGTGTGTTCCAGTGGTTTCCATCCTGCTCATTTTCATCTTGTGCTTTTCAGGAAGGTGTCCTTATTCTTGAACTACATCTCTGCAGGTCATTAGATCATCAGCCTTGAAAGATGTCAGAGCTAGATTGTTGCTTATTATTGCCTGTCAACTAGTTCAAGACCTAGCACCAAGCCTTGTCAATGTTTCTCGGTTAATAGCATGGGATTTCAAGCAATTCACCTTCCCCCTGCATCTGCTCAACCCCATAATCAATTTATACACAGTGAGGAGTTTTCAGGACTTGTCAGGTTATATGTTTTGACAAGCATCACTGTGACAGGTGAAATACAATGCTGAGGTTCATCGGCATGATTTCACAGATTCACAGGGTGTGAGGGGTTGGAAGGGACCTCTAGAGATCATCTAGTCCAACCCCCCTGCCAGAGCAGGATCCCCTAGAGCAGGTCACACAGGAACAAGTCCAGGCGGCTTTGGAAAGTCTCCAGGGAAGGAGACTCCTCCACCTCTCTGGGCAGCCTGTCCCAGGGCTCTGGCACCCTCACAGGGAAGAAGGGTTTCCTCATGTTCAGGCTGAACCTTCTGTTTTCCATTTTATAGCCATTGCCCCTGGTCCTGACACTGGACACCACTGAGAAGAGCCTGGCCCCACCCTCCTGACACCCACCCTTTAGATATTGATAAGCATTGATAAGATCCCCCCTCAGCCTCCCTTTCTCCAAGCTGAACAGACCCAGCTCTCTCAGCCTTTCCTCAGATGGAAGGTGCTCCAGGCCCTTCATCATCTCAGTGGCCTAAGCAATTAATGAAGTCCAACCTTACCCTCCACACCCACACTGAGCGGGTCCTGACTCCTCTCCCAGTCCAGTAGGATCCACTGGGATCCAATCCCTTCTCAGGTAGGGAAGAGAGGGAGGAGAATAACCAAGGCTGGCTCCTGGCATACTTTGTAGCATGTCGGAAACAGAATACATTAAGTCCTTCCCTACCGTTGAAGAAAAGCCCCTCAAAGGTTTTATCATCTCTGTGTCCAGGTGGAATTAGGACTATAGCTGGGTTTTCTAACCCAGTTTCTCATCCTTGCAGCTGCTATTGCAGGCCCATGAGATTGTACAACCCCTTTCTTACTACTATGGCACAAGACCATGAGTGACATTCTCAGATTCACACAGTACGTAGCTCAGCGCAGCCAGCCTGGCTGTTCACAGGCTAAGCAAAGATCTGCCCCACGCTTAGGAAAGGACACTCTGTTGCCGTGCCCAGGCAGAGTGAATAGCAGCAGCTCCTGCAGTGATAGAGATGTAGAGACACACTAGGATGCCACAGATGAGCTAAGCCAAAGGAAAGTCAGATAGCTTTGGCTTAGGCTTGTTAAGCTAAGGTCTATCTTTGCACCCACTTTGTCATCACCTTTCCCCATGTGCTTTGATGTGACTGGTATTTTCCAAAAGCCTTAACTTGCTGCTAGAAATAATAGAAAAAAAAGATACCTATAGGTAGATTCACAGGCAGATAGTATGAGTGATGATTTATGATATAATTTAATTTGCCTTCACCTTACTTCAGTGCAGATTCACAGCTCATGAGTGTTTAACCTTCACAAAGTCATTATGGGCTTACAGAGAAATCTCTCTTGCCAGTGCAGAGGATGCTGACCTGAAATCTGGGGAGAAAGGGTTAATGGTCTTTGATTCATAAATGTCAAGTCAAAATAAACAAGAGGGAGCTCCATTTAGAACAACACTGGGCTAGGGTGTCCCAGATGATGGAAAATTTGGGAATCTGGGAGTGGGAGGATGGGGGTACCCATGTAGCTTTTCATAGGGCTGATGGGTTGCATCCCTGGGGTGCATCCTTGGGTACATTGCCTAGGGCTGGCAGCTCCCATTTAGGGGGCACAATGCCTGACAGTGATCCTGCAGGGATATGACTGAGGTGGCTGGCCCCCTCCTGGGGCTTGGCATTGGCCTCATGCAGGTCCCAGCGCATGGCTGCAGGATGCTCCATCCCGGTGGTGGTGGCCAGCAAGCCCTGCAGGCTGTGTGGCTGGGTGCCTGAACCACTGTCCTTGGGGCTGCTCCCTTCTGGGCCCTCTTGGTGCAGGCATCAGGTGCACAGCACATCACTGAAGATGCACATACAGTTTTCATTCCCCTTGGCATTATAACTCGTCCTCGTGCTATTTAAATTGCCTCCTGGTGACACCTTGATGCTTTGAGACACCTCCCTGGCATTGGGCAAGCCTATCAGTCGCCGGCTTCAATAGACTTGCAAAGTACTCTGAAATTATCCTCCTCCGTGTGCAGTGGGATAAGTTATTTCTGAAATGATAATCATAGCTGATATTTGAAAAGCAAGCTGTGGAGTTCAGACGTCGTTTAAGAAAGCTTATGGCTCAACTTCGTGTCAGCCATTAACCACCACTCATTGAGCTTCCTGTGGCAGGAACACTGTTATCTGCATAAAACCAGAATGTCTCCTTTTTTTTTATTTTTAACTCATTTAAACTATAGGATACGTCAAGTAAACACGCAAAGTATTTACAGTATGCACACAGGTTCAACAGGTTTTAGTCCAAAGGCTTACACTACCGTGGATTTTTCAAATTGGACCACCTTTCTCTGATCATAAATATTCTACTTATGAGACACAAAAGGTGATGGATCTACTAAAACCCAACCTTTACTCCCAAAGAGTAAAAGCGAAGTAAAAGATACTGCACAAACCGGCTTTCACGAGATGAGCAATCTCGTTGTATATTACAAATTTTTACACTGAGAATTATACACCTTGGCCATGACCATTAGGTTTCAAAGGTGACCTTTACGTTTACCAGAAAAAAAGCTCTAACCCCAGAAGACTGAAGAAAGATCAGGTAAGCCACGCCATTTCAAACAGAAACCAAGGCTGGGAGACCTGGTGTCCAAGGCTGACCTATCAGTGGTGCAGACGAGTAGCTTGCTCTGTTTGCCTTTCCACTACAAAAACATTTAAAGGCTTGGAAAAACCCTCACGCCAGTCTGCATGATTTGTTCCTCTTGTCCAAGCAAGGACACAAACTGCAGGCTCCTGCTGTATTTGCTGACTGTGTAATCGGATTTTGGAGGTCTGCAGCTCCAGGACAGTGGGGCAGATGGCTGGATGTGCCGATCCTTCCCTTGAATTCAGTTCTTTGCCTTGTTTAGATTTTGTTCGTGTATGGTTTTGCCCCCAGATCAGGGCCGTGGCGTTGCTACAGTGAGACAGCAACACTGGGAAGGTGCTGAGTGGTTCAGCAGGAGCCTCACACCCAGACAAGAGCATGCTCCAGAAGCAGAGGGAGGAAAGTATTTGGGAAAAAGTACTGCCTAGGTAATATTCCAAGATTTACAGAGCTGAGGTAGGATTTTACTAACCAAACATGTTGTCCTTGGTCTTACTTGTACTGGTGCAATGTTCTGGGAGCCCTGGAAAGGCTTCAGGAGGAGGCACCCTAATTGGCACGCCAAGCTCTGCTCAGCAGAAAGGAGATGGACAAATAGCCAGTAAAACCAGTCAGTGGGGACATAAAGAAAGGCAACATGGGAACTATCACAATCTTTTAAAGCCTTGTAGATGTAGCAACCAACTGCAGTCATGTAATTAATCAGATTTTTTTTCAGTAGCATTGGTGGTTTGTACAGACAAGATTCAGGTACCCCTACAAGGGACAAAATAACTATCCATAGGTAAGAAACTAGAGGGAAGGATCCAGCAGGGTGGGAGGGCATTTCTCACTCAGTGCTGGGGCTGAGCTGGGATGCTGGGGCAGTGAGGTGCAGCACAGAGGCACCAGCCAGACCAGGCGGCTACAGGGCCTCACCCACTGTCTCGGCCATCCTGCAATGAGGTTGCTGAGGGGAGGCCAAAGGTAAAAGCTTGGCAGCTGGCTGGTCAAGAGGCCTGATTTTTATTCTCAGCCTTCGGGCTCCTACAAATATTTCCTTGCCTCCCAGAGCAGGGCAAGACCTATGATAGAGGGAGAAAGATCTGGAGCAGAAGGGCAAGAAAGGAAGACCCCCGGGCAGGCACACGCAGGGTTGTATGGCATTTACACGGAAACACAGGTGCTGTGCGAGTGCTATAGCCACTGGCTTCCCTGAGAAGTCTGTTTTTCCTTCCTTCCCTTTAATTATTAACTCGCTGCTCAACTACAGCCGGAAAGCCTAAAAACCAAACACGCTCTGCTTTCGAATGCCTCAGGCTCACGCTCCATTTATTCAAGCACGATGAATTACAGGGGGAGTCATAAAAAAAGAAATATACCTCCTTTCTGCTCTGGAAAGCCCCTGTACAAACAGCACGGTACAAATTCGTGCCTCTTGTATCTATGAGCCAGGACAGGGAGAAACAACTTCACAGCAAGGAAACAGCTGTAGTTGAGCACAGCTTTTTCCATCACAGCTAGTGCTGTCTTGGATATGTTGCCTGTCTCAAGCAGGAGATCTCTCCCCAGTTTCAAAGGTTTGCAAAGCTTTCTCAAGCATTCATTGCTTGGGCTAAAATTCAGCAGTTAGATAGAATTTCACTTTTGTGAAAGTTTAAGTGAATGTTGCTGCATCCCTTCCAGGAACTGCCGGTATGGGGAGGCCTTTCTTGTCATGCCTTATTTTCCCTGCTGCATGCACCTCCGTGAGCTTCTGGAGGAGAATTTAATCAAGAGGCAATATCCCTAATTGACAGAGGAGCACAATTTCCCCTGAATCGCTGCCTACTTAAGGCAAAAAGAGCTATAGAGATGCTCACATTTAGCATCGATCAACACTGTAATGAAGAGGATTCCCTGACACAGCCAGGAAGACATACCTCAACTAGGACCTGCCTCCAGTTTTGCTCAGGGTTGGGCTGAGGAAGAGGGAAGTTGATGGGAGAGCAAGTGCTTGGCAAGAAAAGGTCTTGCAGCAGAAGTAAATCCCCAGCAATGGCTTCCTAATGCTCATTTAAGGGAGAAAACCCCCTAACCCTCTGCTAATTTCCATGAAATATGATCTTCATCAGACTATAATGATGGGAGTTAGCCTGGACTAAAGAGATGCTTTAACCCCTTTTCAGGTTGCTTCACAGGAGTTGTAAAGCTTCAGCTGCCCTGGTCCCTCACAGGTTGGATGCTGCATGGTTTCCAAGAACCACTGCATGCTCTCACTGTCCAGTCAAGGAATAAATCCCTACCACATAACGTGAGGGGAAGCCTATGTCATTTTTGTCCTCAGAATAGTACAGTTTAAAACAATGTTATGGCTTTGTTCACATATTTCTCAGGGTTAAGAGGTAATATTTTTACTATGGCTGCTCTTCCATGGAGTTTTGCAGCTTCTGTACTTCAGGTCGCCATAACAAATGAATTTTCTGCTTTCTCCTTCCCATGTTGAGTCTTCATCTTCCCTTTTGTGAAAGCTCTTTGGGAGTATTTAGCATCACAAAGGTAATCTGTTTTTTAATACGGTTTGTAATAATGGAAAGGGCATGCTCACTTTTTTTTTCAATTTGCACAGCATTTAATTTCTTAGTCGTGGTTGGTTATGGCTCTTTGGAAACGTGGCTGTAATCCATCTTCTTTGTTAACCCATTCCTTTTATACTGTTGTACTCTTGCCTCGTGCTTTCTAGAATTAAATATTTGCTCCTCAAGGGATCCATGTGCTTGGCAGCAGCTTGCCTTGATGAAAACACAACTATGAGCCATTTGCTCATAGTGGGGGGGAGGGAGGGGTGAAAGACAAACATACAGAGCACTGTGGAGACTTTCCTACTTGATGAAAGGGGATGTCTTGTTTAATTTCTGCTGATCAAGACAGTCTTGTCCTAAAATGATTCTTTTTTTTCCTTCTTTACATGATTTTTGAAAGCAAGCCACTATATTGATAAGGATATAAAAAGCGAGAAGAAACTAAATATAAGTGATTATTACAGCTTGGTTCTTGAAAAAAAAGAAGTCTTATCTGAAAATGCTGGCTTGAGCACATGTTTCTCTTAACAACATTTCAGCCAAATTTGATAGAAGGGCAAATGGTCCCAGAGATATCAAGTTCCTACAAGATCTATGAAAATAAATTACCTCTGCCAAGAATGCTAGTCAGAAAACAAACTCGACAACTATTACCATGCCAAGAGCCACACAGTACAGACAGGAGGGCAGCAAAGACCAGATGAGACATCAGTAGCATATGCTTTGACCTTAGGAGAAGAACCTTTTTTTTTTTTGGCCAAACATTTCTTCTTTAAATCCTGCAGCATTAAAAATAATTAATCACATGCATGACTTCATTTCATCCACACAGTTGTACGTTGGACTGCCTGCATTAGCGTGGGATTTCACCCCGCAGCTCCTGTGCCAACTTCTTGTTTGGGCCAATCTTGCTTACTGAACTGCAGTGCTATCACTTGAGAATTTGGCCCTGTATTTTGGTTAGGATTTACTATAATCCTGCATGCTACAATAGATGAGTGTTGATCCTGTCATCCTGCGTTGTGTTTTGGCTCTTGTTTTTAGCCCTCATCAGCACATATGTGGGAAAAGTTTTTTCACACAGAAGGCACCAGCATCCAACAAAGGCTCTGAGAGCCTTCCCTGTGCCGTCAGGGTTTTGAGGTTAGGCTTTGGAAGGGTTCTTTGTTCTGCCCTTTCTGCTAGGCTAGATGTTTTTTGACATGGCTTTGCACAATGAAAACACATTGTGTCTCTCTTTCCCATAGCCACATTGAGTTTGCATTTAGAGATACTTCCAGGTGCTGGCAGTACTCTGCCTTAATGATGTGCAGGAACTGGAACAGGAACTGGTCAGGCTAATCAAGGCTGACAAAAGTCACACCTAAAGAAATAACTATATTTGGCAATAATCAGAATCATAGAATGGTTTGGGTTGGAAGGGACCTTAAAGACCATCTAGTTCCAACCCCCCAGCCATGGGCAGGGACACCCTCCACTAGACCAGGTTGCTCAAAGCCTCATCCAGCCTGGCCTTGAACACTGCCAGGGATGGGGCAGCCACAGCTTCTCTGGGCAACCTGTTCCAGTGCCTCACTACCCTCTCCGGGAAGAATTTCTTCCTGATATCTAAATAATCAGGATTATCTCAGGGTTTAGATTTCTGAATGAGTCTGGAGGAGGATGCAAGACAAATGATTTCTGCTAGGGATTTTCTTGCTCTTGACCTGCTGGTCACCGCAGACCTGGTCTGTGGTCCGGGCTCTCTTGGAGTGGTAAACCATTGCGGAAGTCATCTTTGGATGGCTTTAGGGCTGGCTGATATTCTGGCCATTAAACTTTGTTTGAATGCCTAGCTGCTGCGTTCCTGACCATACGAAGTTAAACACGTTAATTTGGGTAGACAACATGTGCAGGGCAGGGATGAAGTGTAAGAGTAGCTGGAGGCTGCTCATCCTCTTTGGAAGTAAAAAGCAAAGACAAATCTTTTACAGCTGTTGAGGGTGAGCTCCTGAAGATTAACTTCAGTCCCTTCCAGTCATAACTACCCAGTTATGGGGCAGAGGAGGTTATAATAAGGCTAATACCTGTCTTGCCTGATCAAATTTACACTTCAAAAATTTTTACAGGTTGTCTCTTACACACTTACAGTCAGGTGAGGGTAACAGATTTTTATCTGAAAGTCTTCCATCTTTAGTATAATTTGAGCAAAATGAAACACTTTTCTGTGAGCATAAAGGTAATGTGCATTTCCTTCTGTGTCTGCCCAGATATCATTGGCTTTATGGAAACTTTCAATGAAAGACCAACTGAAAATTTATAGCCATTCATATACAAAACTTGTCTAGTTTTTATGAGAATATACGTAGAGCTTCATTAAAACTATAGCAAAGAGTAAGCAAGGAAGATCCTAACTGATCTCTATACAGAAAGAAAGATGTACAGCAATATCAAAGAGAAAGGCAGGGGCTGTGGTTCCTGTTCCAATAAAATTACTTCCTCAGTGCTGAAAGAAACTGTCCTTTTCACTAAGTTTTCTCCTCAGTGTAAAAGCTTTCAGAAAATGCATGGAGAGGTGTCCACAAAGTAGAAGAAAGAGGTGTATGAGTGAGCAGAAGAAAGCACAGGCAGCTCACACCAGTCATGCAGCAGCAGGTTGGGAGCTGGAGGCTCAAATTCTTAGAGAGAAGTCATGGGAATAACAACAGCAGCAGATGGATAATGCCAGCAGTTCACAAACCTGTGCTGGGATTTGGCTGAATTATCCTCGATTCTGCCTCATATCTCCCAGACAAAACAACACACAGAAGCCCCTCCAGCTGATGCAGAATTTATATAAACTTCAGCCCACCGGTGTCACAAATCCCCCATGTTCCAGTGAAGCCTTTTGTGCACATAACACACACCTGGGAATCAAAGGCATTTTGAATAGAATAGAATAGAATAGAATAGAATAGAATAGAATAGAATAGAATAGAATAGAATAGAATAGAATAGAATAGAATAATTTCAGTTGGAAGAGACCTACAAGATTGCCCAGTCCAACTGCTGACCACTTCAGGGCTGACCAAAAGCTAAAGCGTGTTGTTAAGGGCATTGTCCAAATGCCTCCAGCAATCGTCCATGGCTGGAGGAAGAGAGACAGAAAGCAGCACCCAGGATTTGTATTGGTAGATTATGGAGTTAAAAGGCATTGACAAAATTCAGGTCTACTTTTGTTGAAAAGTTTTGTCTCCCCCCACTCTACCCCAAAATCTTTGGTGGTTTAATAAAAGAGGATAAATTAGCCTCCCTCACTGGATGGTATTTCAAGTCTCCTTCCTCGCTCAGAGCTGTCAGGAAGACCTGTGCCTCTCAGCTTCCCGATAGGCTCCCTTTGGCATTGTTTTCCCAGCTGCTCCCATCCCCTGGCATTTAGTGTCAGCTGGGGATGTTGCAGGATAGCTGGGAAGAAAAACAGAGCTGAAGCACCACAGTGGTCATTAAGCAAAATAACAGCTTAGAGAGTGCAGGCTGAAAAAATATAATTATGAAGCTGTTCGCTATTGAAGCAGAGACAACTTCCAGTGCTGATAACATTATTTATCACTTGTGTAGCACTTCAGACACAGTCACTAATTAATCTTTGCAACACATCTGGAAGTTACGCCAGTACGCATTACTGTCTCCCCTTTCACTGTGCAAGGAAACAGAGATGCTAAGAGCCTAAAGAAGGAAAGGTCAAAATGAGCACTAAAATTTAGAGATGTCCAATCTCAGTTCTCCCCTGCATCCCGAATGCCACTTTCTTACTGTAGGATGGTGAGAACCAGCACGAAGGGGATCCTTTATCCCTCCCACTATAACCACAAGCCTGTACAAAATAAAGCATGGGGAAAATGGAAAAAGGGCTCAGCATCGTTACGCAAACTGGTTGTACAAAGGTAGTAGAGACCTTTGTTTAATCCGGTGCTACAGGCGATCTCCATACCCAGGGGAGGGGGTGGGGGGCTGCTCTCCGTCTCCCAGGACAAAGCTCTCCTTGGGCTTTCTGCCACCGAGGTGGGCAGCTCTGCCTGCTGTTGGCTGGGCAGGAGAACGTTTTGTCCCATGAGAGCTGAGCACAGGCTGCTGGCAAAGGGCAACAAGTCATCTTGTCACCCAGGGTAATACTGCTTTGAGGGGAAGTAGTGCCAAAACCATGAAAGAACACCAGGGGAGAAAAGCAGAAACGCTTGCAAGCCTGTTTGAGCACCCTAGCAGTTACCAAGCACTGTCTTCTAGGACTGTTTCTTCTGTTTAGCAGAGAGAGAGGGAGTGGGTTCCTTCTTCATTCAATTTGTGTTAAGCTTTCTCTTCCAATGGCCAAACCTAGACAGCAAAGGAGCTGCAAGCTAGACAAGGGTGCTGGTTTAACTGGAGTCGTCTGAGCAGTGTCTTTCAACAATCAGTGAAATTGTCCTTGGCTTCTTGAAGCACAGAAGTTCATTGCTAGAGCACCCTCGTTCTTCATGTTCTGTGTGCCGATACCTAATGTGGTATAAGAGCGTTCACATGGATAGGGATCTGCGGCCTCATTTTAAGCCTCTCCTTCAGTGCTGGCATTTGCTGGCACCGGGTTCGTCTGAGCATGCTTTGTGCTGGTGTTCCAATACCCCAAGGCCAGCAGCTCCCAATCATCTCCTCTCTTGTTCCTGGGTAAACAAGCTTTTCAGTTTTGCTTCAAATCAGTTTTTCTGTGTCCTTAATGATTCTAAGTGCTTATTGTTGACTCTTCTTTTGATTTGCTTTCAAGCCTTTTTACGTGTCTATCTGTCCATCTAACCATCCCTGCTCCAGAAAGACATTTCTGCAGAAGTGGCCATTTGAATCCAAATTTACTGGAGAGTTAAACAAAAACTTGCTTGAAAAGTTATTCGCAGCATCTTTTTTTTTAATTATTATTATTGTTGCCCCAAAGATCCAAGAATATTATTTGGCTTGTAAATATAATTCTGGTTTTTCACTTGACATTAATGAATTTACGCCTTTTATTTGCTAGTGCTTTTTCATTAATTCCTTTTTGCTTAAAGGAATTGTTTCATCTTGGTTTTTGCACACCCCCTCCTTCCATTTGGAAAGTGCTTACTCCTTTGCTCTTCCTAGTTGACCATACGCTGTTTGGTCAAAAATACTATGCACATTGTCAGAATGTGTTTTTTACATACTTCTGAGCAGCTGACCCAAGTGGCAGGATAACTCCATCACTGACAGTGACAGTCAAAGGCCATGTATGACTCAGAGCTGAGAAAAGCAGCCCCTATAAGGTGCAACTTCTGGCTCAGCTGAGATGCAAAGAGTGAGAGAGGGGAAATGCTGCTAAAAATATGAAAGAAAACCAGGGGAGAAAACCAGAAACACTTGAGAGCCAGGTCTTGACCTTACAAGCAACAGAACTGAGTCTTGTTTAGCTCCTAGCTACCCGCAGCAATAGAGATGTTCATCTTCTTCCGAAGCACCATTTAAATTAATGACAGTCCATTTGCTAAAATTTGACCTTGGCAACAAACCTATCATATTAACAAAACTAATCAGCACTTGCTTAGAACAAACCACGGCCCTTGTCCTGCCCCTCGCCCTGCCCCTTGCCCTGCCAGCCTGTGTGCTGGTGCTTTTTCATTTGTCTCTATTCAACGGCAGTCAAAGACTTTCTCTCCACGCTTCCCACCCACTCCTTCAGATGGTGCCAACTACTGCCACACCGTGACAGCGGCAGTTGGACTGGAAACCACTGAGCCAACGTCTCAGGCAATGGCACTTGTTGCCGTATCCCTGAAATCCCCCCTTCTTGCCTGGAGAAAAGCCCTTCACCTCGAGGATTGCTAAGGACGTGCACAACCTCTGCGAGCCATCTCTCCGCGTAACGACTGGTCTCGATGCACAAGTACTTACTTCTGGTCCCAGTTTCTCCAGGAGGTGATGGAAAAAACTGTCAAGCTCCTTCCCTTCTATGTAACCGTTGTCTAAATAAAAGTCAGATATATTAATGAGCAGACGGCGCTGCTGGAGCTCTGGGAACCACGTGGCTCAAGGATGTGTGGTAGGGGGCTCAGCTGGGGGCCCTGCCTGCCCACTCCTGGCAGGGTCCTATTCGATTTCATCGGTTCATGTCTATGGGGGCACTGGACACAGCGTTGCGGGGCTCCCTTAGGAGTTTTCCTTACAGAAAAACTTTCCAGGGTTAAAAAACAACCCACCACAAACTGGGACCACAGGAGGGAATAGGAGAAGGAATGGGGATGTGACAAAAAGGCAAAAACTTTGGGGTGAAAAGGGGGAATTTGAGAGCTGCTGTTAGGGCAGGAGAAGGAGGAAGGAGGGGACACACACTCTGAAGCACCTGCAGGACCCCGTGGGGGCGAAGAGCTGGCAGCCACCCGCTCGTGCAGGTGGTCACCCTCTCCCTGTGGCACCCACCCGCGTGGGCAACCCCTTTTGTCACTCACCCAGACAGGCACCCGACCACCCCAGCACCCACCCGCGTGGGCACCCTCTCAGGCGGGCACCCACTGACCCACCCACCCCACCCGGGAGGCACCCTCCACCCACGCGTGTCCCCTCCGCCGGCCCCACTTGCCGTCGGCGTCGAAGCGCCGCCAGGCGCCGAGGAAGGAGGCGGCGTCGAGGCGCCCCGCGGCACCGCTGTCCATGGTGCTGCCGCCGCGCAGCTCCCGCGCAGCTCCGCGCCGGCTCTGCCCGCGGCCCGCCGACGGCACCCGGCTTTGAAGGCGGCGGTCCCGCCCCGGGGGCGGCCCCCGACCCGCCTTCCCTGCTCGGATCCAGCCGCTGCGGCTTCCACGGGCGGCCGCGGGGTAGAACCCTCGCGTGAAGCGGGGCGTGCGTGGGTGCGGGTTTCGGCAGGACGGAGCTCAGCCTTCCCGGGGAGGAACACCCGGCCCCGCGGCCACCGCGTGGGAAGAGCCGTGCGCCCCTGGCAGCCAACCTTGAAACCCCCACCCCCCCCCAGGAGTGAGACTGCAGGGCAGTAAGGAAGTTTGCCCAACCTGGCAACTCTCCCTCGGTTTATGGAAAGGAGGGAGCAGCAGGCAGGGATCTCTCACCTACTCATCCCTCTCAGGAGTGTTGCCCTCGCTGGAGCCCAGAGCCACAGAAGGAAGACGGAGGGACAGCTACACCTTCTTCCTCCTGTAATACTAATCAAAAGAAACCTCGGGGTGAGGGGTCTCAGTGCTGATACAGACAGGCTGATATTCCTATTCCTGATGGTCCTGCTTGGGATTATGGGCGGTTTGGGTGTCACCTGCATATTCATCTGCCGCGATTTAAGTGCCTGGGGCTGGGCTCTGTGTCGTGGCAGTCTCTCTCCATGCTCCCAGAATAATGCCTAGCAACTTTATCATCTTTGAAATCCCTTACAGATAATTTTTTTCAGGTTGATTTTGATTGGAGATGTGTATTTTGATGTCATGCAAATACTGATTGCTTTAGAAAGGCTCTCAGAAGAAGAGCAGAAAAGACTTTAAAAAAGTATTTTAGTTTGCCCTGAGCCGACTCCTGTTTTGTCTGAGAAAAAAAGGAAAAAAAAAAAAACCCAACCTGAAAAACCAAAAGTTGCATTTTCACAGAATCACAGAGTGGTTTGGGCTGGAAGGGACCTTAAAAACCATGTAGTTCCAACCCCCTGCCATGGGCAGGGACACCCTCCACTAGACCAGGTTGCTCAAAGCCTCATCCAGCCTGGCCTTGAACACTTCCAGGGATGGGGCACCCACAGCTTCTCTGGGCAACCTGTTCCAGTGCCTCACCACCCTCTCTGAAGAATTTGTTCCTGATATCCAACCTAAATCTCCCCACTTTCAATTTAAACCCCTTACCCCTTGTCCTGTCACCACAGACCCTTGTAAAATGCACAACCTCCTCCACCCCCCCCCCCCCACCCCCCACCCCCCAGCTTTCTTCTAGGCCCCCTTCAGGTATTGGAATTTTACTCCAAGAATATCAGGTCTGCAAATTACATTCTTTCAGAGAGACCCCTGTGGCGACACCCGGCTTTTCCAGTGTGCAGAGGAAAAGGAGAGATGCCACGGAGATGATGTCTTTAAGCAGCCTGGTGCGAGCAGCTGGGTACAGGGGTTCCCTGGCCTGGAGTCACCTTTGGATTCCAGCAAAATGATTGTCAAGATGTTGACTCCATGGCAAGACTAAAGGCAACCACCAGGTTTAATGAGCGTGCTGAGCCGGGGGACTGCAGCACGGGAGAGGATTATATGCTTCATTGGTAAGGACACATGGAGAAGTCTAAGTTTTTAGGGGACTCCTGCATAAGTCCCTCGCTGGCATGACCAGCTGCTCCACAGGTTTCTCTTTGACCCGTCCTTGCCTCACATTGCCAAAAGCAATTTCTGGTGCTGGGGTGACAGCTTTTCCATGGCATGTCTCCAGCAGCCTCCTCTCCCTGGTGCTTCCCACCATGGCTCCCCAGCAGCAGTGGCCTCATGTGACCTGTGGGAGCTGCCTGAGCTCCTGTGTGGGATGAGGTCACCTGGTGCTGCTCATGGCACAGTAGGGTGGGAAGGCCACTTTTTGGTTTCATCTCTCTTCCCTGGACCCAGAGCCTACCTCTCCCAGACAGGGAGAATCCTGGTCCAGGGTTTTATCAAAAAAAGAGGTGGCCATCAGTTTCTAGCAAGGTTTGCAACCTGGTGTTGGAAAGCATCACCATGGCTGATACCAAGAAGGGTCCTTGGTAGTTTGACCATGACAATTTCTTACTAAAGACATTCTGAACAAAACTAACTTAAGAGGAAATACTACTCGTGGTTGGAAACACTTGCAAGGAGCAGCACCCTGCCATTCCACAGGGACAGAGCCAGCGAGGTTTTGTGGGAATTGACATAACACTCAGGGCAGTGGGAAGAGCTTGTCACAGCTGGCTCTCCCCATGCCCCCACATCACCCTACTCAAACTGCCAGTATTCACTCAGGATCTCACCCAACCACAGTGAAACCCAGTCCAGGCTGGAGGAAAAAAAGGACCTTAAAGCTTAACGGGCTTTCACAAAAACTCGTTACCTGGGCATGGAGTGTGGATGATACATGCCCATCTATCTGAGCATCCCTGTCCTCCCATGCACCCTCAGTGCCGGCTGTCTGCCCTGGGCAAAAAAGGAGCAGAGATGTTGGCCTCCTCTTCCACTTGCACCAACTGTGCCTTTGCTTCTCCTCAAAACCCTCCACCAACATACCCTGTAGATATCCAGCCACCCCGCTCTGCAGCTAAAACGGGGTTCGGCTTCCCCAGTTGCTCTAGGTGACTCAGTAAAGCATGAATGAAAACAAAGAAAAACCAGTCTCAGAGGAACTTTTACTGGTTCAGCAGGGCTTTCTGTGGGGTTCCGTAAATTTGAGAGGAGTACTGAGCTCTGGATCTATTGCCATTAGCGTTAAAGCAAGAAACTGAGGAGAGCTGCTGCGTGTGCAGCTCACGTACCAAGCCCAGCAACCGCTCTGCCTTGGCTTATTTCCTTAAAGGAATAAAGAAGAATTAAAGGTTGGCAGTATTAAAAAAATTATTTAAAAATAATGCTTTTGAATAAGGACTTCTCCTCTGGCTCCAGCTTTGCACTGTCCAGTAACGCCTGAGGTAGATGATGTCAAATCCATGTTTTGAAAAACTGAAAATGGGGGGGAAAAAAGGCAATTGAATTCTTTAGCTTCAGAGCATTATAGGTTTTTAAAGATACATATTTTGAAGATCATACTGCTGTCTCATTATTTTCTACTTAAGTTCAGAAATGGCTTTAATACAATAATACTTGACAGGATGATTTTTTCCATTAAGGCTTTGTGATGGCAGATCATTAGTTCAGATGTTTCTTTTATTGGTTTATTTTCAGATTATGGCAATTAGACATCAAAGAATAAGAATATGTCCCTTTCCTTTTTTTTTAATGGGAATCTGGGTGTGTAAAATAGCTTTAGAAAAGTATAAAAATAGCTAATTTTCTAGAAAATTGTTTTCTCTGTGATCTGCAAGGCTCCTGAAAAATGCAACCAGAAATTTGGGATATGGGTAAGTAAGACTCACTGGGAAGTGGAAATGAACAACTTATTCCTGGTAACCCTTCCCTCTTTTCAGCTCAGGCAGTCTTGTGTTGGTGGGTACCAGCCCTCGCTCTCCCTCTCAGGGAGCCTCCGACCCGGCTTCTGCACCTTCCCAGGCTCCCCAAGAGGTGCTTCTCTTCCTCAACACCTGTCACCCTTCCCAAAATCCTGCCTTGAGGAGTCCCACAAAGATGTTCTCATCTGCAAAGCAGGGTGTGGGGGGGAAATTCTCCAGATCCATCCTGACTTTGGGAGTATTTGGCTCTTAAATGAATGTGCTTCATAAGTACTGATTTGGAAATAGAAAAAAGGGCAGCTGAGAAACACCTCGTTCTTTGGGCCAGACTCAAAGTACTGATGTCACGCAGTTGGGTTTCCATGACCGGAACAGGGAAACAAAAACAATCAACACCTGGATTTGTGGCGCAACTTGGTCCCTCACCTTTTCAGACCATTCCGACAGATACAGACATGGAAATAATTCTCCCCATCAAACGGCTTCAGCTTTGCACTGACCGGAGCCACTGAGGAAGGGGCTGCTGGCACCCATCAGTGTGCCCCCTGCGCTGAGCGTGTGTTGTGTGGGCAGCTGGGGTCCTGCGTGGGTCCATCAGGAAGCCCAAGCCTGGATCCTCAGTGCAACCCATTTTCCCTAGCACTAGACTGGCATCAGCACGCTGGGAGGCGAGGGCGCCAGATGCGCACAGCTGGGGCTGCGGAGGGTGGGGATGATGCGCTGCTGCCCTGCAAGGGGTCTGTGAGCATCCCAGCAAGGGAAAATGCTGGAGCAGCAGATGAAAGACAAACTGAAAGGGAAACAAAAGTGGAAATAACAGAGTCAGTGAATCCCCCTACCATTTCCCTAGAAATCAAGATGAAGCTGCAGCAAAGAAACAGACTCTTCTTGCTTCCAACCCACACCCAGATGTGTACAAGCTGCTTATTAGCGGCAGACCCCAACCCCCACCCTCCAAGGCAGACGCCCTCCTCCCTCCCCCCGGCTCCCTTCCCCCCTCCACTCAGCAAATCCCGCATCCCTGTGCCAGGCTGGATGCTGGCCCCGTCCTTTCGGGCTCAGCTGGTGCAGGGGGTGTGGGCATTGGGGTGCACACCCAGGTCAGGTCCTGGTACTGACAGATGTGATGTGACATGAGGACAACCAACCACAATTGTCCCCATCCACAGATTCCCACCAAGGCCAGGTGTGTCCAGCCTTCCCATGCAGCCCCCCAGACTGAGGGGCATCACTCCTATTCTCCCTTTTAGACCTGCAAAGGGGATCACTTCAGTGTTTTGGGGAGGCAGCCAACCCCTTCCCACTGGGATGCTGCTGGAAAGAAGGAGCCAGGACTCAGGCCATCAGATGGGATCTAAGAAGAGATTTCCCAAAGGAAAAGCTGACATTTTCCCCCAGCCACATGCTGCTTGATGCTATCCAGCCAAGGGCTGCAGTTTCGGTTACAGTTAATGGCTTCATTATTTCAGTCTTCTGCTAGAATTTAACATAGTTCAAATAAAGTGGGGGCTGTACACCCTCCACGGGGGCTCTCCTCTACCCACTGCTGGGTCTTACCCACCTAAGTGAGCGGGAAGGGAAAGAGGCATCCCTGGTACGATGCTGAGCAGAGATCACAGAGTAAACCTTACTCCTCCACTCAGTTATACCAAATTGGATTTGCCAAGCTAGCAGCCCCTCTCCTGCCTCCTCTGGCTGGTATCAATCTAATTAAAACGCTGCTTCTCCCATGCTGCTTTTCTTCTCCTCAATTCAGCTTACTGGAAAAGCAGAAAAACCAGGCTCTGGATGCCCAGGGCTGGGGTCAGCTGACAAAGCTCAGCAGGAATCGCCAAAGCAGCAGCAGCAGCACAGCAGCATCAGAGCGAGGACCCTGCCCCAGGCCGGGAGGGATGGCAGCGGCATCTCTGCTTTCCCACCAGGGCTTCTCAAACGCGGGCGCTTGGAACCCACATCTAATAAAGCCTCAGGAGAGCTGATGTAGGGGAGGCAAAGGCAGAGTGGGGTTCATGCCAGGGACTCGTATCGGCAGGAGCCACCTCTTCCGTTTGCTGCGGGATACAGCATAAGAAAGTGTTTTGTGACAATGCAGCCCTTGGAAAGATACATCTAAAAAAACGCATTTTCCCTTTCACCTGCTGCGCAGAGACACTCTGTTGTCTCTCTTTTTGAAAATACAGCCTCTCACTGTTCAGATTCTCAGTGCGGGCGAGCATCGCTGCTCTTGCAGCAATTTCTCTGCGGGCTCTCGCTGAAGCGGCAGGAGCAACCACAGGTGGGATGTCCCGGGGCAGGGCGTGAACTGGCAGTCGCAGCTACAGCAACGCAAAGGGACTTGCCACGGGCACCCAGGGAGGACGGTCCTGGCTCCCACCCAGGCAAGCTCCTCGTCCCAAGGACCAGCCTGTTCCCAGATGGAGAACCAACAGCTCTGTCCCAAATAGAGCACAACAGAGTCACTTGCTTTTAAGAGATTTACTTTAAGCCAGCAGAGACAGAGAAGCCCATCCCTTTCCTCTTTTCTTTCTCCAGGCCTTACACAAGGGGCAGAAGCTCTGTTCCTGTGTCCCCGAACACACAGACCCTGCCAGGGAGCTCCCAATGGCACGTCAGGAGCTCCACGTCCTTTGCCAGGTGCCACTGGGTTTCAGTGCAGGAGCCCCTGCTGAAGCTGGCACCCCTTAGCTCCCCCTCTCAGAGCCTCCAAAGGACGACCCAGGAGCATTTAGCCTTCCATCACTTGCCAAAATAACCCCAAATAAATAAATAAATAGCCAAAATAAGTGACTAAAAGAAATCACTGCCTCCAAGACAAAGTATCACCTTTGACACTCCACAGCCCTCCCATCCTTGTTGCGGCCAAGACGAGGGGCAGCTGCATGAGGGCAAACCTGCAGCCCCAGTGCCTTCAGCCAAGGTACTCCAGACAGTTTTCCACCCATTTCCATGTCTCAAGGGTTCAAGATGGGGCAGAGGAGGGGAACACATGGCCAAATCCACTGAAGCAAATCCTCTGCCCCTCCAAGGAAAATTACCCCAGCTGCTGTAGGATCCTGTCCTGCCTGTGGTCATGATGGCATTGGAAATGCTGGACCCTGGTGGCAGCTCTGCTGGAGAACCACTTGCTGTGGAGTTGGCAAGACATTCCTGTTGGGAAAAGGCAAGAGGCACAGGGAAAACTGGGAAGATGCCTGGCAGATCTCTTGTATCCAGGATGGGGAGCTGGAAGCCAACGCCAGGCAGGACACAAGTTAATGTTTATGTGCCAGACTTAAGGCATTTTGATTATCCAGGGAGTGCTGTAACCTTTGAGATATTCCCTGGCAATGCCATTTGGGCATCCAAAGTAGTCGGGAGGGTTTTGGCCGGACGCAGGCTGGGCAACAAGACCTGGGGCTTCTGGCTTGCTGGCTGGCTGCCTGCCTGGAGCTATGGAAAGGGTTCATGGGGAGATGGCAAGGGCTGACCATGTGAGAGGGAACAGTTCAGACACTGGGTTTTGTCACCTCCCACATCTGAAGGAAAGAGGTCATCACCCTGTGTTTACGTAGCCATTTTCAACCTCCCCATTTACAGACCTTCTTAGGACGGAGAAAGACTGCTCCGCTTTCCAGGCCTGGTCAGCAAGAGCCTGGCATTAAATGACAACCTCCGGTATGCACTTGTACCGCATCTGTTAGCGATCCTCTGGGCCACAGCTCCAGGAGAAGCCAAGGGCAATGTCACTACCTGAAACGTCGCCCACAGCTTCCACACGAGCCAAGGATAATCTCCAGAGGTGGGATTTGGGCACAGAATTAGCATCACTGGGCATGGGGAAAGCAGTACGTCTCTCAGGAGCACAAGAAAGCAGCATTTCAAACAGGAGCGGAGCTCTTCTGGTATTTTCCTAGAAAATGTTCCCCAGTAGCTTTTTTTCTGTGCAACGGGAGAGAGGAATCATCTCCACCTTAATCAATTAATGAGCAGCGGCAGCAAGACCTCACGCCAATGGCAGCGCTCGGTTAAGTGCGGTGGGTCACGCGCATTTGTGACTAATGGGCCACATTAATTCCCGCATCACCTCAGCCCGGCTGGATGGCTCTGCTGCAGGGCGGGGATTTAAGATGATTGCTGCTCCCATCTGAGGGGGCAGCTATTTACTGTTGTTACTGCACATCAGGGAATACTTTAAAATGCTCAGAATCTATCAGCCAGATTTTAACCTCCTTTAGTAGGGAGCGGGCAGCGGGCCCTGCGGATGCAGCCACAGCCCTTTTCCAGTGCCACTTAGGGAGGGGAGATGGTCCCACTACCTACATCATGGGTGAAATTCTTCAACAGCAAAACCTGAAAAACAGATTTAGGAGCAGAAAAAGCGCAGGACAGCTCCCCGCAAGAGAGCTTCTTGCCTTTTTCCCCAAGGCTGGATCAGGAGGTGCAGCTCTGACCAGGGAGGCTGGTGCTGGGACCTCTTCCAGGGCAGCATCCCTAACCAGGTGACCAGGGCTGCTGGGCCTTCTGCTCAGATTTAGTGGTACAGTACACCTGCTTGTGTGCATGGAGGGACACAGAGGGTCTTGCCGTCACCTCCGATGCTGCCACCCCCTTGCTGTCACCTCCAAACACAGCGAATGCAACATGCGGCTACCGTCTTCCCTGAGACCAGCCACACTCCAGGGACCAAACCATCGTGTTGGACACAGCCCTGCTGGATCCTGTGAGCCCTCTGGCTGCGAGAGGAGGGCCGTGCGTGCCCAGGAGCAAGCCACCTCTCCCCACGTGCCAACACCTGCTCCCACCGCTGCCAGCATAGTGGGAGTTAGTCAGGCAGTGCCCAGCATGGGACAGGGAGGAACACAGGGCATCAGTGGTATGGATGCCCTGGAAGAATGAGTAACAGCACTTCTCTTCAGTGGTACCCCTAGCTGACCTGTCTGTGCAGCCTCCCAGGAGCTCCAGGGATCTCACGGGTGGCATCCCACCAAAGCAGCCGAACGCCGCTTTCAGGCTCTGCCCCTCTCACCCTCGCAGGGCAGTCATGGCCTGGGGTGGGCAGGGAGCTCAGGGGACCGACTGCAGAGCGTCCACCTGCAGGGCACTCAGGCAGCAGGGAGGCACGTAGAGAAACAAGGAGGGTTGACCTAAGGGCCTGCAGCTTGTGGAGAGGCAGCACCTCCCTTGCCCACCAGAGCCGTGACCCCCAAAACACACTGGCACTTGCCTGAGGCCTCTATGGACTCAGGGTACTGAAAATAAAAGTCCTTATTTCTTAAATGTGGAAGAGGCACAACAGGGGTTCTCTGGATGCAGCGCGAGTTCTTTGCCATCGGGCTGATGGTGCTGGGCTCACCAGGCAGAAAGGCAGCAATGAAAATAAAATTACTGCTCCTCCCCACACCCAAAACCCCACACGCACTCAAACCCGAACCCCAGGTCTTGTTTTTTCCACCACGTGAACTGCCCACAACACACTGATGGCTGGAATAAAGATGGAAAGGCTTTCCATAAACAATACAGAAAACCACTGTTGTATAATGAAATCTTCATACCTCAGCAGACGACTGCTACAGCACTACGGCTTTTCTTCTCTTACCAGCACAAACACATACTTTCTTTACAGTGTTTCAGACATCCCTGTCCTTGGTTTGCTGACACCAGGGTGATGGGCACACACTATTGCCGTGATTCCTCACAGCAGGACCAGTACAATATCTCAGACGACTGGTGAGAAAGACAGCAAGCACAAGTCAGAGAAATTCCCAGCAGGTGGAAGCTAGACTTTTTTTTTTTAAACTGCTGTTAATTTTTTTAAATTCACAAACCAACAAATCAGACACCCCTTCTTGTATACTTACACTTCTCAGACAGTTGTCTTCGCCATGTCTGATGGGAATAAAAATTTCAGTTTATTTATGACTGGATTGTTTTTCCTTTCTACTACAAGCATCTTAAGTTTTCCTTTGCCATTTGTCTTCTGTTCTCACTGATGGCCAATAAACCATGCATACATGTGAAAACAAATTAGTTTCTCTTAATGATTTTAGACGAGTGCAGAATTACAAGACAGTGCAAACCCCAGGGATGAACCCCCAGCCCTCAGGACCTCTTTCCCACAGCCTTGTAGCCTACTTTTGAGACAGAAACCTCTCCAAAGTGCTCCTACGATGTTGTGGTGGAAAAGGCAATAGCAAGACAATAGCAGGTACCTGCACAGGAATGGGGCAGGCGGTCACCTGGCAGATGGGTACCTGAGCATTTCTGCCTGGGCAAGAGCCACAGCAGGGCTGGGGAAACTGCTCCTGGAAGAGAGTTACCAAACCAGTTCTGTCCTACGGAACCAAACCAAAGAATGTAGAGATAAGCAGGTGTTTGTGGCTCACGTGAAGGTTGCTTTGCTGAAGATCCCAAGGGAGATTAGCGTAGAGATCTTCTTCCAGCAGTTTGACGAAGAGGATGTGTATGTGTCCCTTGCAGCAGCAACAGACATTTTTCTAGAAGCAGAAAAAGAGTATAGGGGTTTTGTCTTAACTGCACGTTTTGTCTCCCTGACGCAGTGCCGTCATACCAAGAGCAGAGACTATCAGACCACAAATAGAGCCGTAAAAACAAAGACGAGCGTTTCAGTTGTAAAATCATTTTTTATTGTTACAAATATACATATGAATAAAATCCCTTCGACCTGCAATGTAAGTGGGTAGCTGCGAAATTTGCACCCCCTCCCCTGAAAGCCGAAATGTTTATACAGATGTTGAACTATCTTTCCCGCAGAATTACACATCGAAAGGAAGCTAATATGCAGACAGAACCGAGGAAGGCCTCTAGAAAACACCAATATTAATAAAATTTCAGTTGCCCTCATTCCAATCAACTATATACATTAATATATGAATGTGGAAGCATACCATGATTATACGTCATCCAAATCCTTCTCTGTTGTGCTTTTTGACGGTACACAAATGTAAGCGTTGGAGCTTTATGTACAGTATGAGAAACAGGAAGAAAGAAGCTCCCTAAGGGAGAATGTAAAAACCATACCCAAGCATTTAATATATATAATCTATACAAATTATTTTATTAGTGTGCTCTTTTAATATAATTACAATGTGCAATTGCATACCGCAAGAATATATTTATAGGTAAGTCTCGTGCAGGTTTGACACATTTACATTCAGCAGTACAACACATTACCTGCTGTACAGTGTACTCGTGTACGGCCACGTCCAGTTGACTTGCTTTGCTTTCTCCGTGCCCCAAAGCAGGGCACTCTTTGTAGCTGCTTCAGAGAGATTCAAGTAGAACGCACGTAAGAATGGCTGGCTTTAGCAAAGGCCTGGAAAGGGCTGTCTGCTTTGTGCAGAACAGAAATTAAGGACCGAATCAATGCCGAGTGTACTGTGAATCACGACTGGAAGATCAGGTTTTCTGCATGGAAATGTACCTGTGGTGAACGAGCAGCTGGCTAGAAGGGCTGTTGATTGCTGTACCCTGATTGTTATATAAAAAGCTCTTGCGCTACGAAGCACTTGTACTGATCGCTAAACAAAAATAAAATCTTTATCTGCTTCTTCGCCAGAGTCACTGGACTTGCTTCCCTGATGGCCGTCTTTACTTAGGGACCTCTGCTTCAGTTCCTGGAACTCATGAGGCTGCTGCCCAGGGCTTTTTTTCGCAGCTGTGTAAAACAGAAATAGGTCTTACTAATGATTGCAGAGGAGAGAGAAAGAAAAATAATTGAAAAGAAAGTCATTCACGCACACAGGACCTGCTCCTGCTCCCACTGAATTTGTATGCACTAGTGGGAGCAGCACAGGTCCGTGAACTCTTCAGCCCAGAAAAAGGTGAGAGAGAATAGAGAGAGTTTGAGCAAACTTTATCGCACTGTTGGTTGGAGAGCAGGCAAACCTGAAATATGAAACTCAGCGCTTCACTGTGACACGGATAATCGTTAGTTAGGAATGGCCTGGAGACTCTCTTCTCACCACACCACTTCCAAACCACAGATGCGTTCTTTTTTTCCATCCAGGCTGGATCTCAGCTGATGCACTCCCAACCGCTCAGGCGGGTATCCTCCCTGGGCACCTCTCCTACCCATGGCACATGGCCCTGGCAGGACACATCCCTCTCCTCCCTTTTGACTCAGCAGCCTGAATCAGGACAGACATTCCCCATGGCATTCACGTTACCAAAACGGCAGTGCCCTGCCCCACCAGCACTGCCAGGGCCCGACGCTCTCCTTGTTCCTCGATGGGAGTGGGCGCCTATGGCTCTGAGCCCAACCTGCACCTCTTCCAGCCAAGACCACGGGCTCTGCACCCTGCTGTGCTTGGCAGTGGAGAAAACAGGAGGAGGTACCCACTTCCCATGACCCAAATGCAAACTGTACCCATTCTGTTCGTGTGGCACTCTAAAATCTCAGGAAGGCCAGGGTTTTCCCTTGACCTATAAGTTTTGAAATAAACTGGAAATAAGGTTGTAAAACCTTGTTAAGATTTTTGATCTAATCAGTGGCCTACAATGGCTATGGTAACAAGATAGTTACCATACACATCAATGGGGGAGGTGTTATGCAAAGACTGATAGCATTAGAAATCTCAAACCTTTAAACACACAGGGGCCCTTAAACGTGACTTCACTGCAAGTCGTCTCACTTTACCCCCACAAAATTAAACGTTACAGTTACGAGACCTTCTCTGTCCCACCGTTTCAGACAAGGACGCGTGGCTTCGGTTGGCGCTGATCCTTGTTGCCTGCCCGCGTTTGTGCATGCCTTGCAACCGGGCACCAGCAGCTGTGGAGGCCAGGAAGCAGCACAACTCCTACCCTGCGCACGGTGCAAGGAAGCAGCACCTCTCCTACCCTGCGCACGGTGCACCTGTAGCTTCAGCGCAGAGGTAGACAGCCTGCCCTGTCGCCAGCCTGGCAGCTCCAGCCACAGCAGCAGCAGGCAGTCGCTGACCCATCTCTGTGGCCCTTTCAAATTGTGCCAGGGTCTGCCAGGAATGTGGAAAACGCTCAGAGAGGGATGCTTCCCGGACTCCTGGGGCAGCCACAGTGGGGATGCTCCCCGGATCCCTGGGGCAGGTGACAGCGTGATTCCCCAGACAGCACTGGTGTTTGCTAACAGGCTGTGAAACGGGGGATGTGAAGAGAGCAGAACAGACACATGCACCTCTGCACACGTGGCACGTTTGCTATCCAACTAATTCTGAGTCCAAAATACCCGTTTCCTTATTCATGCTAACCAAAATATGGGATGGAACAAGAGCCAGCAGCTACATGCTCGCTGCATTCTTATCCTGGTTTTGCAAGTTGGGAAAGAAGAGGAAAGGATTTTGAGAAGGGTTTTTAAAGACATTTAATGGAATTGGGGAGGATTAAGATACTTAAATTCTGGGGGGAAAAAAAAAAATAGCCATTTTTCCCTTCACAAACACCACCGCTTTTCAAAGAAACAGGTGTGTGGAAATTTTTGAGTCATTCTTGATCCTACTAATAACAGGGCCTTTGTTTGAGCCTCCATTCACTCTTCAAACGAACCCCAGCACACATCCTGCAGCAGCCAGTTTAGTTTATGGCCTGATGAATCAAGACACCTGGTTTTCCCCCCCAAAATACCTGCAAAATCTATCAGGCATTTAACTCCACGTACTGCAAAGCAGCTTCTGCCACAAGAGCTTACCCCTGCCCTGCTGAAACCATACTCAGGTGACCCGCACAGATCTGCAGCAGCATCTCAGTTTTTGAAGCTTACTTTATCAGAGAGATATCTTAGAACAAACTGAATATATTAATTGATTACAATGGAGAGGAGAGATTCCAAGTTTGGGCGGGCTAAGTTCGATTCTACAATATGAAAAGGGAATCAGTTCACACGTTTTGGGCTGCGGATGTTACAAAAGGGATACATGATGTCTTATAAATAGAAAAACTGTGGATAAATGTAATTGCATAAGATGTTCAAATACCTCAGTACTTCAAGAAAAAAAGTGATTTTGAATCATTGTTTAAACAAACCAGTTAAGAAGTAAAGAGAAGCACGTAAACACATACCATTTGAGAACCAGAGCTTTTTTATCAAGGCCTTTTCTTATATCAAGGAGTTTTTACGTAATTTTTTTCCAGTGCCAGTCTGGATGAGGCTTTGGGCAAACTGGTCTAGCAGAAGGTGTCCCTGCCCACGGCAGGGGGCTTGGAACTGGATGTTCTTTAAGGTCCCTTCCAACCCAAACCGTTCCATGATTCTATATTTTAAAAACACATAGATCAACCAAACACTTTTATAGCCTAATGAATGAGTTCACTATAAGTTCAAGCTCTTCGGGAAGCACAGCTTAAGCACACAGCACAGTGCTGGATTTGGGTTCTTTTGGTGTTTTTTTGTTTGTTTATGCAGCCAAAAAGCAAAGTTCTGTGTCAAAACAGGTTGATTTACCCAATTCTCAAATGGTTTGGGAAGTGATGTACTGAAACTGGCACTAACAATATTCAGAGTGAAATGAGTTTTGAAATACTTCAGTGCACGCACCTTAATAAGGAAAGGTAACGTAAGCGCACAAAGCAGTGGAGACTCTACCTGTGGCGTAGTGACACGGCAGCGTGCCACCGGCACTGCAATGCGCGGTCACAGTCTGTAATGACCCCTCTTCAGCAGAGGGGCTGCAGGTGCTCTGCGGTACTAAGCATGGATGTTGCCACAAAGGAAAACGCACACACATCTCTGACCTGGTGATTTTTTCACGCCACGTGTTTCCCAGGGGACAGAAAGATGATTAGCATCCCATGGGATTTTTACCTTTTCTCAACAACAAACCCACACCCTTTGGTGCCTCCTTTGCTATCACAGTTTCTTAACGATTGTTAGTGCCAGTTGTCAAGCACCGTCTCAATGAAAAATGAAACCTTCTAAGCAGAAGTGGGCTGGGCCTTCCTCTGCCCCAGCAGATTACCTTCCTCTTCTGCACTGGTAGAACACTGCCCCGAAGTGGTTTTCACGCTGCCAGATGGCTTGGCACAGTCATGAGCTGTCTCTCTTTTTTGACAATCTCCTGTTTGCTCTAGCAGGGAAAAGGATTTGTTTATATCCCTAAGCAGTTCTGTAGGCCCACATATGGAAAGTAATATAGTTTCACTTATCCCATTTAATCAATTGTTCAAAGAGCAGTAATCAATATGCCAGATGCTTGCTTAAATTTAGCCCAGATATTTGCATATGTTGATAACTGCAGCCCGATCTTACAGGTACGCTGTGTAAAGAGGTGTATTTTGAGATCGTCCCACCAAGTACAGCTAAGCTCATTAACATAAAGCAACTATACAATCAAGTATCATCTGATTTGCAGCTTTCTTTCACAGGAAAAATGATTTTGTTTACTAACTTAGGCAGATTTGCAGTGATTTACCAGTTGCAGAAACAATTCGAGCATGATGGCCTGAAAGGTGGCAGAAAGCAAGGACAGAGGAATGACTGAATGAGGAAGTAGAACAGTAATAACAAAAAAGGAAAACCTGAAAAAGAATAAAAAAAAATAAAAGAAACAGAATTTACTCTTTCCTGAATAATTTTATGTGAAGCATAGCAGCTCCAAAAGGGCCTGGAAACCCCGTTTTAGCCATTCTAACCTATTATTGATAAAATTTGTGCAGCGCAATACAGTGGCAACTAGAAACCCCTGCGTTCGGCCAAGTCATCTGTGGAGGTCTAAGGGAGAAAGGAGAGGGGAAAGCGGAGTGTCTGACCTCTTTTGTGTAAAGATTTGCAAACAGCAAATGTATTTTAAAAATAAGGCAATTGTCTCTCTCCTCAAGTGACAACCAGAAACTGCAAAACCTTGTCATGTTCCTGCTGTGTTAGAGATCGCTGCAGCACAAAAGGATTGCAGTTATGATCCCATATTCCCTGCTTCTCCAATACGGCCCTTCTCATGATGGGGAGGTGGAGAAGGTGCATAGCACAGGAATGGTGAGGTTAACCTCAAGTGACAACATCCCTGCAACAAGTCCCATCCCACTGTGTTTCTCTAGTTATGTAGTAACAAGTTCTCTCGGGCAGTCTGGTGGAAAGCAGGTGAGGAAACACAGACTCCAGCATATACAGTTATCAGACAGCCGCTGAGAGGGTCTGCTGTGGCAGGAGCCGTTGACTGCAATCCTTCTTAACAGGAGAACATGCTGCCAGTGCAGTACGTATCTGCCTTGACTCACCTGCCCCCAGCCTACACTCTGAAATTCAAACTGCTGGCAGAGTATAAAAGGGCACCCCTTTCCCATCACTTAAGCTGTGAGACGATGACCTTGGGATGGAAATAGGACACACTGCCTTCCTTAACTGGAGTCCCAGGGAGGAAGAGGTCTCACCTTCAGATGTCAAACCTTCTCATTTGTGCCAGCTAAGACCATGTTGAGCAATATTTCTGTGACTACCTCCCCACATACCTATGCTATGGGAGGAAGCCTTAGCTCTCCTAGGAGCCAACTGTAGACAAGCAAATGCATCAGTAAAAGCAGAGACCCAGCACACGCGTGAAAAGCGGCAAAGAGAAGGCAGCAGCCTACTGTTGCGCGTAAAAGGTACCAAGCCCTGCCCCGGCACACAGAGACACGCTGCTCGAAGACAAGGTGAGCTCAGTCACATGCAGCAATCCCTCAGAGAGGAGGAGTACACACAGAGCAACAGGCTGGCTGCAAGAAGCACAGTCACAGCCACTCCCCTGGAAACACGCTGAGCCACAGAGCTGCGTTTCACATTATCATGTGTGACCAATATCAATCAGCATCTTGATTCAGACCAAAGTAAACCATAATATACACAATATGAGTCCCATAATTGTTCAGCTACACTATTAATACCAAGGGCTTCATCTTTCACTTGGCTTGATCAGAGGAAGAAATTATATAGCACCACCACATGGGTGGAGGAGATGGGGAATAGGTGACCAGATACACTTTCCCTTCTCTTTCATCCTCCAAATGAGTAAATCTTATCTCTTCCAAGTGAAACCAAATCAGGGGACAATTACACATCGAATTCTAGTAGAAGACAAACACACTGGAACGATAGTTACACCAACACTCCTACCTTCTTGAGAAAACGATCTGACTGTGGGGCTGCTCTGGCCATCCTTTTCTTTATCAGAAGGAACTTTCTTCAGCACAGGTGGAAGCAGGGCAACTTTTGGAGAACTGGGGCCAGAGGGAGACTCAGGAGCATCCTCTGTGGAGTACCATGAACAAATGGGTGAGAAGTTTTATTTGTGCTGTAGCTCACAGAAATGGTGCTGTTACAATGGGCCAAACCTCAACACAACACACAAACACAAAGCAGTTAGAATCTGTGTCAGGAGAAGAAGGATCCAGGAATTTACGTTATGTCAAGAGAACACATGATGGCTCTCAGTCCAGGTGAAAGAATTTTAACAGCCAAAGCAAAGATCTGAACTTTTAATGTGTACTGCTATTGTAGCATAATTAGAAATCCAACTGAATTTCCTGCAAGACATAAGTATGTAATTTGTAAAGAACAGCTGAAAACTATATTGAATGGATTTTTGGAAACATTTGCTCTATTTATATTTTTATTGTCCTGAAACATATTGAACTGATCAATTTAGATGTCCTGTTTCACAGCTGTAAGACATAAAAATGAACCAGTGAAACAAATTCCATAAATAGCCTACAGAACTCTGCACTTCCAGGAATAAATTGCCAGTCCATAACACGATAGCACCTGCAAAGATTTTCTAAATAGAAAAAAATACTTTGTTCTCTAGACTGTGAGGAAATCTGGAATTTAAATTGAAATCCATTGTTGAAACCATCTGAATACCTTGTTTCTCTAAAAGGCTGGATATGCCTTATGTATGGCAAGTTGACTAGCATCCTCACAGTCCTTCCAGGAAGACCTTTTCACTCTCACCTTGTACAGCATGGAAGTACAGCTATAAGGGACTTGTTAAAATGCTTGCATGTTTGCTTCCCAAGGAATAAACAGTGGCATATGTATACAACAGAGGAACTGGGAAGATATATTAGTATTGACAGAAGGAAAATGGAAGTCAGAGTATCAGCTAATGTGTGTTGTCTATTTGTACAACATGTTAACTCAGTTGTGTACTGACAATTAATAGGAATTTATCTCACTGCTGAGGAGCTCTCCCTAAGGGAGTCAATCCTTTTACTTTCAGCCAAGGGAAGTGATGACCTTCCAAAGGCAATTCAATCTGGATGGATACACCAATTCTCACGACCTTCTCCACAATTTCGATGTGCCTGTGAGGCCAGTTGCTTCGGGAAGCTTGGTATCAACATAAGGATGAGCACAGTGCTTGGCCAACACAGCTATGTACATCTGAACTAGAGCAGTTATGTGCTTTATTGAGGAACCACTTGCAGTCTCTGATAATTTATGGACACCTGAGCCATGCTCCTTTGCCCTCAGAATACTTAGCAAAAATTTGCTACCATTACTTTGGCCACAGCACTGGAAACAACTGTGGGAGCATGAGCATAAATAGGATTATTGCTTCGCTTCTTCACCACGTCGCCTGGGCACGCTTAGTCAGCAGGTTGCTCCAAGTAGTAGGATAGAAGTCAGACTGCAACAGAGATGCTGCTGCTTTTACTGCTGCCCAAGGAGCTGGCTTATTATGAGTAAATACTAATTACTCTCTTTGTTAAACCCACAGTATGCTCTCTCTGCAGGAAATAGGGGCTGGCAGAAAAAGATAGCTCAGGTCTTTCTGATTAGGTCAGAAAGACCTAATCTGTCAGGTCTTGACAGATTAAGCGTCCCCAAATAAGCCATGCTTTCCTACTGTATTCACTTTCATGAGCATTTTACCCGACAGCTCACTTTTAAGACCTTTTCTAAAATGGCCAATAAAATAAATTTAAAGCCATCTAAAACCTGAAGGAGGTTCTGTATCTGAACAACATTCTGCCCACTGGAGTGCAGACTATGTAACGCTCAGGTTACACATCACGGGCAGGGAGGAGGTTGTAATATCCCTCTGTCCCCTCATCCTCACCAGAAATGACATCTTTCTGAGGCCAGCAGTAAGTACAGGAAAAGCCTAGAGAGGTCTGTGAGCTCTTTACAGGTGGCTATGCCCACATTTTTCACTTATTAGCAATTAATGAGCTGTATTTGCCACAGCTACTGGGGGAGTCAGTAACTAGCATTTAATTCCTCTTCGCTGCAGTGGCTCTACTTTGGGAAGAAGTGGCTGTGACATTAAATAGTGGACAAATGCATGAGAGGTTTGCTGAAACGTTTCACACTACAGAAGTCTTCAGATAATATCTGGCAGGACGTTAGGACAGGGCAGAAGTTAAGAGTCATTCAATGGGCAATCTTGCTGGGTTATAATAGCACAGTTACAATTATTTCCATTCAAAAGCAATAAGGAAAGAAACAAAGGCAAAACGAGAAAAAAAGAGAGTGAAAGAGAGTTAGTTTGTGCAAGTTACTAAGAATAACAGGCATTTGCTCATGAGGCCAAGAGCAGCCTGCCAGAAAACCCAAGGAATTTAGTATCTAGAGCCAGGTGTTTAGAGAAAATACAGTTATTTTTGTTAGTGCTACTACAACAGGACTTTGATGTTGAAATAGCTCTCTGTGCTCTTCCGTGAAAGCAAGCTAACTCTGCTGCTGTTGCTTCTCCTCAGGCTTCATAACTGCGTATCACAAATTAAGCCATTTCAGTAAGTTGATTTGTATTAGGACAGTGAGGTGGAAAAGAAGGATGCAAGTCAAGAGCAAGTGACCAAAGAACCTGTCCCTCTAAACGTCAACTTCTCTGTTCAGAATGTGGCCACAGGTGTTTCCTCGGTTGCCCAAGCAAACACCACTCGGAAGCACCCAGCTGGGGATAACCAACAACCAGAAGAGCTCCTCACCAGTGCGAGAGGCAGATCGTGGCTTCTGTGGCACTGTGGGTCGTCCTGCCAGGCTGGGCTTTGTTGACTGCAGCGGGGGTTTTGGGCTGGTCGGTGTATTGGAAGAACTTCTCGCCTTTGCACCAGTTTCTGCCTTTGGTTCAGCTTTTGAATTTTTTTCTGATGATGCTGAGATGGAGTCACCTTTATTTGAGGCAAATCGGCTCTCTGGAAGGGTCTGCTGGAGTTTAGGCACTAAAATAGACAGACAGATAAAATAAAGTCTCCTGCAACACAGCAGGCTCCGTGCACGGATACACTTGTGTGGAAAATACCATCGTTAGCTCACCTATCACTGCTGTTTGAGTGCGTAACAGGACCCCTAACATTTCATTCAAAATAACTGTAAGAAAAGCACCTAAACCAGCTAGTTCTTACACATACTAAGCTTCACAATTTAATTTCCTCAGAGGTGATGGCATCTCCCCTTTTTAATATGTTTGGGGTGCTGACTGGCTGGACCTTATTCTCCTTTCATATTTCTGGGAGCAGATGGTACAGCCTACCTGCTGAGAAAGCAGCGACAGATCAGTGGAAAAGGCAGCCTTTGGCTGTTTTGTGCCTCCACAGACAAAAGGTTGGGTATCCAAGATCAACAGAGAAATCCTGGCCCAGAAAATAAATCCCAAACGTGTGATCAGCAGGCTACATCTTATTATTTGTTGCTTTTAGCAAGCTCTAGAGGAGATTTAGAAACTTAGCCCAGATCAAAGTAGTCTTGATATAATATTTTGATTTATCTAATAACATTGTATATGGATTACAGTTTCCACACATTAGCAAGTTTATCAATGTATTATTTATCCCAAATAAAGACCAAAGTATTTACAGATAAAGCTACACTGGCTTCCAAGCAATACATCAGCCCGATCTAGCTGTGCAGGCTGGTAGAAAGCCTGCTGGCCCCTAGGTAGCAAACAAGCAAAACGCCTGCCCTACTTTCCTACTCTGCAGCTTTCAGAAGGTTGGAGGCTTGTATGTAGCAGGTATAATGATAATCTTGGAATTTATACGTTAACTTGGGACTTTCAACAGCTGTCCCATCTTTATTCTCAGAAGAGAATTACATACAAACTGACACGCAGACTGGTAGCCTTGGTACTTGGCAAAGCCAAGTATGTGCTCAGAGATGCTGACTTGACCTACCTACCTGCTATTCCCATTCAGGAATCCTACTTGTTACAAAAGTGCTGAGCACAGACATTTTAACGGCAGTGGGAGGGAGAGGAGTGTTGATGTAGTTTGTTGCAAGCCAATCTCCAATACCTTGTTCCTGCTTATGTAGCTGTTTTTCAGCCCAGCTGGAGTTAAACTCTGGCAAGCCATAGAGAGTTGTGTGGCGCATACGTATTTGTGTGAGTGTGTGACGGGAAGAGTTTGTGTCTGCACGCATGCAACACACTTTCCTGCTGCAAGTGAAACAGCAGGACACCTCCACCTATGAGTGTGTGCATACAAAAAAACGGGCAACATCCAGACACGAAACAAGGAATAAAACCCCCTTTATTCTCCTTCTGCATCACTATCTATAGTTTTCCTGTAGCAACATCCAACAGTTTTCCATTAACTCTCTTTCTTGCTTTCCTAACCTCAGGCCTGCTACTATTATTAGAACCCAGTAAGTTAAAATAAATTAACCCAAAACAAAGACAAACTGTAGTTGCAACAGTAAAGAGCAGCCTCAGGGAGCTCTCAAGCAAGAGTGGTAAAGAAAGAACTGACAGCTGGAGGCCAAAAGTCAGGGGCATGCACAGTGCAGTGAGGTGGGGGTGCAACGTGTCATATACAGAGACAAGAACTGGAGAAAAATTGGGGTCACATCCCCCTGGCTACTCTAATGCCCCAAGCACAGACTATTCTTGCTCCTCTGACTCGAGTTTGATGATATCAGGAGATGCATGTAGTACACAAGGTCCTCCTCAAAAGTTAAGCAGGCTTTAGAAGTGCTGATTTATACAGTTCATCATCCCTGAATATACTGTCTTTTAAAACTAGCTTTAGAAAGGTATAAAACTTCACAATCCTTTTCTGAGTCCTCGACCAAGATGGACACATTTGGATTTTGATTTCAGCCTGTTTTCTCAGCCTTGCTTCTGTGTGTTTTGGCAAACTTGTGTGCCATGCTTGCAGGATACCTACCGCTGCTGAGAAATGGGATCTGGGTTTCCTAGTTGAGCCCATTCCTTTCCGTCCGGTGAGTGTGGCAGACACAAAACCACCAGAGCTGAATCTCTTTTGAACACTTCACTGGCCACTCCCAAATGTGTGCACGGAGACCAGAATTTCATCTTGTCCTGAGACGGCTACACTGTGGGCGCTGCCGTCTCAGGGCCCAAGACTACAGCTTGACAAGGGCACGGCAGGACTAAGTGCAGAGGGAATCAGTGCTGTAAGCACTGGAAGGCAATTTGTACACAATGGAGCGTCGTTTTGTGCATATGTGCAGTGTCTAGGGGCCTCCACAGCTTTCCACCCAGCTTCAGTCAAGCCAGGTAAACCCTGGGAAGAGCCTGCTGCCATCACCTATGAGCCAAAAGCCAGGACTACTCAAGTTGGTACCTGCACTGACTACTATAAACGCTGCAAATTTGTCATGTTTAGGGTCATCAGGCGTATTCAGGAGTTTCACTTCTTTGTGAACAGACATTTTTGCTGGCTCCTGGGTTCAGCTTCAGCTTTGCTGATCCCATTACAAGTCAGCATCCTTTCGAAGGTGCCCCAGGCACAGGCATCAAGTACTTTCCCTCCTGTGCAACGTGGAACACGAGCAAAAGCTGAGCTGCCAACTCAGCCCTAGAGCTGACTTTGTGAAAAGTTCTGTCAAACACAGGACAAAAAGCAAGCTTTATTTCTAATCCTTTTCACTTAGCATAAGCTCATATTTTCTTAAACAACTGCAGGCACATAATCTGGAGAGGGAAGCGAGATTTTTGAGGTTGGGCATTTTTCATTTTCTAGAAAGAGTTTATTCCAGGAAACTCAAAATGTACCTGTACCACTTCCATCCAGTCGTTCGGAGCTCACTGCTGTGTCAAAAGACTCTCTGGGAGTTGTGTCATTCCCAAGTTTCTGAAAGAGCGAGAAAAGCTCACATATTAATAACAGATCTGTAATTAATACAACTCAGAGGTTCTGTTAGGAAAAAAGCTCTAATTTGGAAGTCATAAGGCAAAGAAAGCAGTGATAGTAATAAATGGTAGGTTCTTTCTCCTTATTTCTCTTTCAGGTCTTGGAGATCTAAGTAAGAAGAAAATGACACTGACGATCATACAGCCGCATGTCTAGCAAAGCTGCAATGACACCTGGACTCTTAAGCAACAGGTCTGCTAATGTACAGGCACTGAAACTAAGGGTGCTAGTTGGAAACAGTCTTTTCTCCAAATTCTCCCTATTTAAAAATTCCTTGCTTAGGTTTAAAATAAAGTGTCTCTCTCTGAAGATCTGGATTTTGAATATAAGAATGCTGAATGGATCATATGCTCTTCCACATAAAAGAATAACTTTTTATTTTAGATAAAAACTTACAACTACAGAAGCAGAAGTACCCAGGTATTTACAGGATTTCTTTATAAACAAACAGGCCTTACTCCTTGAAAGGTGTTTAAAGCTACCCATCACAAGGACCGCTGGATGGGGAGCACCTCTAAAGAAACGGGCCCTCTTGTTTATGTGGATATAAACCCGTGAGTAAGTCACATTGGCATGTTCAGGACACCGCTAGTACCACCCCAACATCAACTCTGCGTCACTCGTGCTGGGATCTGACTGTCCCAGAGCGTTCAGAAACCTCCACCACATTCCACACAGCGGGCAGCAAACATGATCGCTGCCCTTTGGAGCTTACAGTCTGACAGACTCTTAGGTAAAGCACGCAGATAAAAACTGGACAAGAGGAAATGTAGGAAGGAAGAAAATGGTTACAAGTAGCAGGAGCACATACTAATTATAAAAAAAATGGACAGACTTAGAGTGAAAATAGTATTTTAAATCTAAACATAAGGGAATGAACTCTAGATATCCACGCTGGCCACGTGTTTCTCCCCTGTGGTGGTAATTCAACACAGGCATTTCAGGAAAAGCAGATTTTGGGGAGCAAAGCAGAAAACAGTGTGGTTGGCCTTACAGTCTTACCAATACCTCCATTTTACTCATGTAACCTCCCAGTTCATAAGACAAAGCCGCTCTTTAATACACCAAGGAAAAGGATGGAGATGCTGAGTGACTGCCATCCCTGTATAAGACCTGGCAGGATAATGCTCCCTTCCTGACCTCTCCATTAAGCACTGGCGGGCACTTAAAACGGCACACCGCATTAAGGAAAGGGGATCCTATTACAGTTGTCATTAAACCTTCTGTGTACTGCAAAACTTCCCTGACACAGATACAACTATCCACTCAAAGGGATTTCTATGGGTTTCAAGTATAAAATCATCTGCATGTTTAAAAGCACGTGTAAGCCAAACAACAAAGTGTCCTGGTCAGAGGCACTCTAGAGAGGCCATGACTTGTATGGCAGCAATGGTAAGCTACGGTGCCCCTATGCACAGAACAGAGTCCCCTCCAAAGCTAGGAGGAACGTTATGCTTTGTAGCATGTGTGAAAACTCAGTTTTTATTCCCATTTCTTGACTGTCATTGATTTTTTAGCTAAATTCTCACCTCTCCACCTCATAAAGTCATGTGTTTCTTTGAAAGACTGTCCTGGCTATATATTTTTGAAGGGAATATACCACTCTCCACTTACCAGATTTTTCTTCCATACCTTGGGGAAAAAACCCTTTGAAAATTGAATTTATCAACAATTTCTTCATGGAATGTAAATTCTCACAAACTTTCACTGAAATACTGATTTTTCTATGTAAATATTGAAGATATATCTATAACACTTAGCTACAGTAAATGACTTAAGAGAGCTGTATGACATTATGAAAACTAATTTCACTGTAATTCCTTCCTCCCTCCCAGTTATGGGACTGCTGCGGACATACGACCACATACAGGGCCAAGTATAAACACCAGTGCTGGCGCCTATTAGCGTAGCACTTAAAAAAGCAATTAGGATGTCAGCATGTTTGACTACCCACTGTACTGATATTACAAACTGCTTATGGTCCTGAGACAACACCAGACACCTGCTGCAAAAATTTACTCTGAGAAGCTGTCAATCATGTCAGATAAATGCAGGTGAATTTATCATGCAGATTAATAATGAGCAGGCTCTAATTTTAATAAGAATTAATGCAAGGTGGAGAAATACTGCAGAGTTGGGTGTCGTAAACAGGTTACAGATGACCTTGGTCTGCTCACAGGTCTTGCTCGAGGTATTTAAAACTTCAGCTTGTAAACACTAGATGGAGCTGAAAGATCTTTTTATGTACGCCCAGAGGCAACACTAATCTGCAAATACTCGTCTCTACCATTAATGCCAAATCGCACGTTGAATTCTAAGCAAAAGAAAACAAAAAAGCATTTACCATCTTTCCATCTACTGTGCACCTGCTCATCACTTCTATCTGTAACCAGACTGCGGTAGGGTATGAATGAAATAGTAAATCCCTTCTGGCTTTGTTTTCACGTAAAATAGCTGAGAATATAAGCAGCCATCTGTACCTTAAATGGAAACACGATTTTCTATCACGCTGGAATTCTGATAAATTTGAAGATGTTAGGGAAGTTGATGTCATACCCACCCTAAACAATGTAACAGCAGTGGGATGCTGTCTTCTATGGCTCAGCCACCAGGATACTGTACGATTTTCGTCTTCATGAATATCATGAATAAAAGGGCAAAACTAAATTACTCGATACTGCAGGATGAAATATGTGAAAAATTCTTTTGAACTGCAGTTCAATTTTGTGTGATCTGGACAACATTAAGAATGGAAAACTCATTGCCCTACTGTGTATAGATTCCTATTTCAACTCAGTTTTCTTGTCACTCAAAAAAAAAAGACCTACTTTTGCATTCCATAGATACACAGTTTTACAAAATTTAACAACAAAAGAAGATTAGTAACACTATTTTCTTGACAATTAAACCTGAAAGAAGAGGGTAACTTTTCCAACTAGTAAAAAAGCAAAGGGTGGAAAAAAATTACTGGGAGAAAGCAACAACTTTCCTTTTTGATAGAGGAAATTCAAGTTTTCAATAAATGCTACGGCAGCTCCTCAATCGAAGAGGACTTTTACTTTCCCCACTTGAAAAAGAATTACACATGCTAATTTTCTACCTCAGTCGCATCATTCCAGATCTGACTAACTCTAGATGGCACGTGTTAAGAACATGAAGAGCACCAAGCACACACAAATTATGCAGTTGCAAAAATTGATATAACCTGGAGTAGCTTAGTATTGTATAAGTTATAGGCAGAACATAACACTTAAGAAAAATCTTATGGCATTTTACTTGAAAACTCAATGTTTTTTAAATCAATGAGACTATTCGTGGGCACCAATGAGAAAGGTGGGAATTGGTAATTTCTTCAGAAAAATAATTTTTAAGCTGAGGAACCCTGTAATGAGCCACGGACTACTGTGTGAATTTGAATCTGCTTATTACAAGACTCCAGTATCTGCAGGAACGGCTCAGACATCATGGCCAGCACTAAATCTATGAAGAGAGGTGAAAATGAACTTTGGGTGCTTTGCTTGGTCTCAGCAAGACAATTCTGCAACGTGTTAAAGGAAGGAAAACACATCGAAGCTTGCAGATGAGCTCTGTCATAAGGTAACACCTTCTGAACTATAGGCGACAATGGTGGGGGATGGACAGCATCAAAGTTCCCGGCACATTGAAGAGGAAGAGAGGAATGAAAAAAGGCTGATCCTTTGGTAATTTTAGAAGATGCCAACTGCAGCTGGGAGGAAGCAGGGGATGACAATGAGGAAATTCAATGGGAAACAGGCATCTGGCAAAACAGGTTGGCGTAAAATGCTTTGAAGCAACACATGGATATTTCACTCCATACGTTTGCAAAGTGGAGTTCCTGCCTAGCGTAAGCACTTCAGAGTTGGAGAGAGTGAAAGGAATGCAGACAGATAATAATTTCATTCTTTTCACATATGCTTATTTTCTGTGAGTTAGTATTTGAAATACAGAAATCAAAGGTATAAAAATAATTAGGTGTGGTACAAAAGGACATAAAAATTAAAAAGTGCAACAAGAAAAGTGTAAGATTAATAGCTGTAAACAGTGTCCAGAAGCCAGATTTACTTCTCTGCATGGAACATGTAGTTTAAAATACAGCACAACTCTCCACCTTTCCATATCACCTTCAAGGGAAGGGTACACATAGCTACCACTGTAGTTACCTTTGCCAAAAACCAGAGGTACCAGTGTGCTGGAGGCACACAGAAAGAAGTCTCTCCTAGTTTTACCTTTTGTAAAGCATACTTCCGTTACACATGGACAAGCCACATATCATATAGAGTGAAAACATCCAAGCTGTGCTTACTAGGTGTCGCAAAATTACTCAGTAATTCATGCAAACAATCATGTGTCCTCTGCTGTGCTTGCGATGGCCTGGCATCAACCACAAGAGCTGGTACGACCTCCTCCACAAGAAGAACTTTCATGCTTAAGGGTGCATGCATCTCCTGCTCCACATGTGTAGCCTAGTCCTTGGCCAGTGTACTCATGTTCAGCCACCCCACCAGAGAAAAATTCTCTTGCAGGAACACCATAATCCCTGACGGAAAGCAGGGCTGATGTGTCAAGCCCCAGCTACCAACCCTTGTAGACCCAGCCCACCTCCCCTGAAGACACCTAGCTCTTGCTCAATTCTTTCAACAACTCAAAAGAAATCAAATTTCTTTCACCTTCTGAGCAGAGGCTGCTCTCTTCTCCTGCTTGGCTTTCATTTCTGCGAGAAGTCCGCTGCCCATCACCTGCACACCGTACCTCCGGCCTCCTTGCGGGCTTCCTTTGCTGTCACCCCTCTCAGCTTTTGCTGCATCGTCTGGCTGCGCCTCCTCCAGCGAGTCTGGCGTCTTTAATTCCTCAGATCGCTCTGTGCCACCATTCTGCTCTGGAGGCTTTACCTCCTTCTTGCTCGTGTCCACAGCTGGACTTTTTGCAGCAACCTTGGGTGAGGAGGGCTCCTCGGCCACCAACACAGTCTGGGGTCTTTCTGATTTGGAGCCTCTTGATTTGATTAAGTTGAGGAAGCCACTCTTCCTTGAGTCCTTTTTCTTCTTCTCATCACCTGCTTCACTGGGCTCACTGCTGTCTGAACTTTTAGTTGATGGCCTCCTAATAAAAGACACAGACATTTTAAACTCTTCTCCACTCCCCTCCACCCTCTCTTTTAAATAGTACCTAATGAATTCTCCTGGGCAAAGCCAATCTTCTATATGATCCATACGTTGCCCTAGGCCCAGTCATTAGCTGGTGTCTCTAAATTAAAACCTGGACAATTAACATTGATCACACTGTCTGGAGGATTCCTGTACTGGCCTTGTGCACGGTGTAATGAAGAGAGGCAACCGTTTCATCCACAATGCACACCCAGCTGTTTCCAGCACCAGCAAGGCATTGCTCCAGTGGAGCTCTGCCCAAGCTCTCTATGCACATACAATTTCACTCTGTTCTGCTTCCAGAGTGCACTACCTCCTGTTTGTATTAATAAAAGGGGAACAACTGATCCAGGCACAAGATTCAGGTGGCTTTTGGGGCAATCTTGTCCCTTAAGGGCCCTACTTGAAATAGGAAGTAGTTGGCACAGCCACCTTCTCTCAATAAGGAAGAGAGTCACCTTTATAGTGCAGATTCTTTTCTTTGGAAAACAAACCCCAACCACCAAAACAACCACCCCAAAACAACACACCTGCCAGCAAGATTTTCTACAAGCATTTTATGAGTAGAGCAGTCACACTTGAGGGAAAAGCTGGCCGTGTAACACGCCTGCATACAGTGCAGCAAACGGAGCAAAGATTCTTAGCTGTGGGCATGGCCAGGGATGGGCATGCAGGGGTAGTGCAAGTTCACGGGGACAGCTGAAATGAGCTGCTGGCAGGCACCCAAGGGGAGCACAGGAGAACTCAATAGTCTGCAAGCACCCTGAACTTAACCTGGCTAATCCATTTTTTAAAGCTACCATAATTTTATTACTACACATAGTGTATCACACATGGCTTCACATGTCACTATAGATATTTATAACTCATGGTGACTTTAAAACATCTGCTTTTCCTGCCACATCTATCTACCAGTTAACACCTATCATTTTCCTCAATGGATGTCAGATACAGCACAGAAGGGGTCATTCCAAGTTGTCTGGAGATCACCCTAGGTTTCTAATTTATTTATGTAAGTATCTGCATGTGTGTGTGTGTGTCTGTGTTTGAATGAATGAATGCCAGAACATCTAGATGCATGGTTCTGTAGATACAACCAGCAACAAAGCAATTGTATAAGCTCTGTAACCCTTACACAAAGCGGAAGGAGACATATCTTTCAGATAAGCATATTGCCTAAATCTGAAATAACTAAAAATTGGTCAAACACATCTTTAACGTATTTCTAAACCAACATAAATCTACTGTCATCTATCAAAACACTGGATCCAACAGCAGTCCTTATGAGACAGAGACACCCGTGTGTACTACTAGCCCTAGAGAGGTGAGCCTCAACCAACACACAGATTTGCTTCACCTCTAATGAACTTCACTAAATGGTAAAATGAAGTCAACTGAATTATAAAAACACACACTAGTCAATAATCCCTTCCATATGGTATATTAAAGCAATTTATTTCAGAGTAGCAATTTTTAAGGCAGGGTAATTGAATATACAATGTCTTGACGACTGAAGTATTTTCCGACTTTGACGACTGCAACCCTGGATATTGCAAACAGAAGTCAAATATAACTTAGAAATGCTACTTGCCCAGCTTTTAAAAAATAAATTTGCACTTACTTTGAATCCATTTTTGTCACTTTCTTAGTGAAAAATTCATCCACGCCTTCATCCACTCTCCCCATGAGGCCATTCTGATCCCCTTCTGGAGGCACTCCAGTAGACACCTGACAGAAGAAAAAACTTTCTGGTATATAATAATCTAAGCATGTTTGTTTAAAAAAAAAAAGAATTAAGGCATTATAAAAATAGTGTGTGCCAACCAAACCTCAGTGCTGACAATGGAGTCACCACTGGAAAACCCCCTTTAGTCAGGCCAGTTGACACATTACATCAAATGCAGAGTAACTCAAAAACATCAAGTGACAAATTGAATACTGCAATGCATGAGGACAGGAACTAAATGTCTCAGAGCTTGTGAGAACAGAGCACTAGTTCAAGTTAGAAAAGAAAAGATGCAGTTACAGAAGAATGAAATCCTGACCAGGTGGTGACCTGAAGTATTTTCAACAGCTAGTTGTTTCCCTATTCAGAGAAGAACCTATGCTCTGGATTTTGGATTTAGAAACAGAGCTCCAGCAGGCTAACAGAGCCTTTTATAATTCATTCAATCCAGCACTTCCAGAAGCAGAGACTCCAAACACAGCATCAAGTGTTTCACTTTAGGAACTGAACAGAGATTTTCACGGAGCATCTGAAAATGGAAAAGCTGCTCCCATTCTTTGGTTTCAGTGCCTAGGTTTGGAACGTGGGTGACTAGAGGCACCTAAACCAGGCTGACTCAATAACACCTGCCAACCACAGAGGCCCTGTGAAGATTAGCTGGTGACTCTGCTGCCTTCCGAAGATGAAACATGCTGTCTCCTGGGAGGATTTCTCATGTGGTCTAGCTCTCGTACGAGGCTTTGATGTGGAATAGCTCTACTACCGGTAGGCAGACTTCCTTAAATTTAAATGCTGTATGGAAACCTTTTAGGTGACTACCAAGGACTTACAAGACCCAACCCAGCTGTATTCCTAGTAGTACTAATGACCAGGAATTAGTCTGCCATAAAATAGCAGCATCTGTAATTTGAAACAAGTTAAATCAAGGAATCTCCTAGTTGCTATGATAATTCACAGTAATCCCAGCTTCCCTTTTCTGTTGGAATACACACCCTTTTCTATGATTCTAAAAAGAAAAATAAATAGTCTCAGAAGCCGCTGTTAACATCAAACCCAGCCTCATTAAGCCAGGACAATGGATTGCTTATGAACTAATGCTTTGACACATCCACAAAAGTTTTTATTTTCCAGTGGCTGAACCTTGTCAGAAGCCTAACATTTACTTTATTATCAAAAATAGTATTTTATTGATATCTGCTGTAGTGATGTAATACTAATCTGAAAAGAGCCCACCTGGTAACGACTGCTTTGCTGTCAGTCAAACTGCCTATTTTCTATAAAAAATAGGTTTATTCTAAGAAGCACCATGACTTTCAACTCTGCCACCTTTGGGGGTTTCTGCTGAGAATTCGTTTAGCTGGACCATCAGACACTAGGCAGCAATGCATATACTGGCATCTGAGCTGGCCACACCAGTGCTGGTTGTTCACCTTCTCAGTCAAGAACAGTTGACACTGACATTGCAACCAAAATGTGTCAAGCAAAAGTGGCTGACGCATTTCAACAGAAACGAGAAACCTTTTAATATAGATATCGAAGCCCTCTGGATAGTAGGAACAGACATCTAAGTTTCAAAGGCAAGTGCATCTCCTGAAGGGGAAGGGACGCAAGAATCCAATAAACCACAGCAAATAAGAAGATTTACCTCAAAAAAAGAAAATATTTTGCATCTGAAAAAGCAGTACATTTCTAAAAAGGTACTGAAGAAGTACACAGATGTTGAGGGCCTAACAGGGTCCTAAGGCACAGCACATCCTTACGGATGTTAACTGTAGCACCTTTCAGTGTTTCATGCTGAAGACTGAACTCTGGTTTACTTTGTGTTTTATACTCCTAATGCTAAGAAAAAAAAAACAGAAAAAAGAGGGGAGGGAAAGGGGAGGGGGAAAGAGGGAGAGAAAAGTAGATAGTTTTCATTTGTCCTTTTTTTCCTTTTTAATCCCTGACTTCAAAGTTGAACCTTCCGTTTCTTTATTAAGGGGAAAAAAAAAAGCTTGGAATCACAAGCTCTCATACATTAGAGATTCACCTTTCTTGTACTAAATCTTCACACCCATGAGATTAAAATCTCACAAATTCTAAAGGATAACAACTGCTTCATCATATTGCTTCAAAGCTACCTGAGGGTGGGTGGTGCTCCCCACCCTCCTTCCCCCCACCCCCCATTCGTTTCAGTAAAAACCCTGATGAAACTATAAATCTTTCTTCTGCTCACCCACCTACCCCAAGTTAAAAGTTTACATTTTCTCCCTTTTTTTCCCCCTTCATTTCTCCCCTGTTTTTCCTTACGTTTTTCAGCTCATAATGAACAAATCTGTTTTCCAGCAAAACCAGACAAGTACAGCCATGATCATCTGAGACCTCTAAAATTACTAAATGGAAATAATGAGAACAGCAAACAACCCTACAGACCTGCTTTAAGCATTAGAAAAGGTCAAGATTTTGCCTCTCACATTTCAAGTGCTTTTCCTAACCACTGCATTCTGTATTCTGAAAGTGGCAAAACCAGGAGCAAATCAATTCTGCAAACAATGCCAGAGTCTACTCATGACTCTGGCATTCAAAATTTGGCATTTTCATTTTTGGAAGCGTCAAAGCACATCTTAAGTCTTTCAAAAATTTCTTTAGACTTGTTATGAGGTCAGAGCTAGCAAAGAATTAAATGGTCCATAAAGACAAGACAGGGACAAATGAGTTTAAGTTAAAAAAGTTCCTTTCAATATCTGCAACTAAATAACCCCCTAATTGCCTAATTACTTCAATATGGGTGAGCATTCCCAGAACACCGCACTATCATGGGAAGTAACACTTCTCCTCTACAAGAAGTAAGCTTTTTGTTTCTATTGAGGAAGATGCTGTATGTCCTAGTTCCATGCCCAGCAGTGGAACACCTGCCCTCCCATGTCCTCACTCCTTCCCCACCCCTGTGCAGATGGCACGGGATGCGTCCAGTACGTTTGGAAGAGAGGCGAGTTTAGCAACTCGTAAAACATGTGCGTTCTGCAGAACTGGGATCGGAAGAAGCAAACACAGATGTGTTTTCACTACAACACAGAGACCAGTTTGTCCTTCTGATATCTCTATTCTTCCCTGTAAAGCGCAGGAAAGTTGGCTTGACTAAACCCCCTGCTTGGAGGTTTCCATTTCAAAGTGGTGGAATAAGCACTCTACTGCCTGATATGATCTTTCCCAGCATTAGGGAAATCTTCAAGGGTCCTCTCCTCCAACAATCCTCAGGGAGAAGAGGTCACAGACGCTCACTGCTAGGCAGCATAACTCGGAGAAGCAATGGCTGCCCTTTGATAGGGTTTACTTATCATATCAGCTGTGCTCTGTTGCCGTGAGATAGCTCTGTAACTCCTCCAGATCTGTCCTTACCTACCCCGAGGACATACCATCACAGAAATAAATCTTCACTGATGTGGTGTGCCAAGGATACGGAACTGTGGGAACCCCACACGCATATACTTGGGTTCACACCAATGCCTTTCGTAGACAGACAGTGCTCTTCTGTTTTGGTTTTCTAAGGCAGGCTCCAGCATGAAAAGCAGATCTGTGACTATGCAGATTTGCTGGCCCAGACACCACCTTTAGTTAAGGAGCTGTGGGAAGCTGGGTGTCACAGAGTAGCTCCTCTGAGAGCTGATAGAAATAAGAATTCATGCCAAGTTACCACGTCTTAACGTAGGCAGAAAAAAGGATTAAGACTTAACAAACCCTTGCAATATAATTGAAAAGTCTCATGATATATTGTGCATTTCCTGTGAAAGCTCCAAGTACCTCCAGAAGCTGCTTCCATAAAAAATAACAAAAGCAAATTGAAAAAGGATAAAACATATCCTGGTTTTAGGCTGTGTCAAACAAGACAAGACGCTTGTAATGGGGATTACATACTCAAAGACGTGAGTACCAGAAGAAAAATTAAGTAGTTGCTTCTGACTTTTAAAACTTTAACAGTTGTTCTCATTACATTGCAAAACCTGACTCATGGCAAAAAGCACTCAACAGACAATATCGCCAGCAATATTTTAACATAGACTCACTGCTGCTTGGCTGGGCTGCTGCTTTTTATTCCTTTTGGGCCTTAATTTTGTAAAATGTTCCAGTTTTCTCCCTTCTTCTGATGGCAGCTCTGAAATGAATCCAGAAGTTCGTTTGTCTGGCCTGCTGGAAGGAAATGGTGGGTCTTCTATATGGATAGGTACTTCTTCCAGTGCTTTATCTAGATCAAATTCCATTTCTAAGAGAAATCAGAACTTTCTAATTAGACTTAACATGCTATTTAAAACAATAGACAATGCCATTCCTCTCTTTTGTGGTAAATCATTATAAACACATTTAGAGAACTCAACCACAACATGTTTGTGAGCAAGTATTTGCTATGGAGCACGCTAGGAGAGTCACAAACCACAGCAACCAGCATGGGCCTCAAGTGCAATCCAGAGAGATGGAGGCATCTATGCTTTTCAACCAAGAACTAGCTAGAAGAATCTCAGGCAGTCAAAGAAGTTTTAACAAGTTCTCACTTACCAAAAGCTCTGGATACCGGCCGGAGCATTCTACTGTGGATGCTTTTCCTTTTTGATTTAGGAGTCATCTATCAACATAAAACAAAACTGAAATTACCATAGTGGACAGAAGAAATGACAAAGAACACCTTTTCCTTTCTATCCAACACATCAGTTCTTCAAGTCTCTGTATCATTTCAAGATCTGGTTGGATTTAACACCAGGAGGGAATGGATTTTTTTCCTCCCCTTCTCAAACATTCAGACATTTTGTTCAACTGACTTTGAACAGAACCAGGGAAGTAGTTTATTCTTCCCATTAAAACCACAGGCTGTACACAGGGTGATTATTCGAATTGCCCAAGCATTAACTTATTGATCCCCAACCGTAAAACAAGGGAACGATTAAAACCTCACCTGTGCAGTTGAGATTATGAGGCACAGAAAACTTAATTACTGCATCCAGTACTGCACAGTTAATGACAATATCAGGGATAGTCTCCCTCTTGTTCTGGCTTCTATTTTTAATATAAAATACACTTCCTTGGTTCATTTGTTAGTGACATGCTACTGGGAATGATTAAAATTCAGGCATTTATGCTTCTGGACACTACCACACAGCTCAATAAAATTCCTTAGGAAAATGCAGTATTGGAATGCACAACACTTCCTGAAAAAGCAAAAATACCACATCAATGTTAGCAACATCTCCAGCAAGCACATGGCTTCCTTGGACTTCAGATAATGCTGAGAATAGGTAGAAAGTTACCTTGGCATACATTCAACCTAGTTACTCAAAGCTATGCGCCATTATTCTTCTCATCTTCACATTCACAGAGAAAAGGAGTATGTTGCTTTAAGAGCATAAATACCTGGACTTGAGTTTGTTATTTTTGGAAGAAGTTGCCCTTATTTTCTTGCCTGAAGTCTTCTGACAGTTCGCATGGCGAGAAAGACTGTTTTGCTACAGGAAATGCCTGTGTCACTAATTCCAAACCTCTTAACATAGCTCAGCGTTGTCAGACTTTTAAACAAAAAGCTGACCTGCAGATTTTCTAAAGAGTTAATTTAAAATGACTCAGCTTCTGCAAAGATGGGGTCCTTTTGTGGTACAGTCCTACCTGCTGGCTTTAGTGACATCCGTACAATTCCATTCACTTGCTAGTCTGGATGGAAGCCTACTGGCTTCCAACCTAGAGTGTCAGTCAGGAAACTGTTATGGCTCGCAACTCATTAACAAAATTGTTAATCAAGTTTAGTAGTATCAATTTTATAAGAGCCAGAAAATGCATAGTTGGCATTGACATTTCAGACAAATCATTAATTGTTTAAGGTAAAACTTTGCTAGTGTTTATGTATGGAAAGTTCAGTGCACAGACTTACATGTACTGGATTCATATTCCCATCTGAAGTAGCCAGGAGGATTATTATTTCACTATTCACATGCTCAGGGTTATGACATATTTTTGTAAGAGGAAAATTATTACCCATCTTCTCAAGATCAGAGAAGGACTTGCAGACTACAGAGCAGGCAGTGATAGCGCTGTCTGGGCAAGAGAGCTCTGGTTTTATTGCCATGCACATCGCTGGGGAAAACAGATACCTTCAGCTGTTGCAGGCTTCCACTTCCTCATTTGACAAGCATCAGTAAGTAATACAATAGCTTCAGAACCAGCCAGAAAATAGCTTGCCACCTAGCAGACTTACCCTGAAACTATATGAACAGGGAGAGTATTATTTCATCAGGAGATCAGACATTACTTTCAGATTTATCAGTAAACTAAATTCAATGGATTCGATGCCAAGTGGCTGGAGAGGTGCTGAACCTTTTCAGCCGAAATTGCAGCAGATTCTGCAATGGGGTAGGCAGCTGGGCAGCTTCTGAACTGCACACCTCGACAACTGCCTACCCATCACCCAAACCTGAAACAGCCAAAGGCATCTGCACCTCATGAAAGGAAGAGTTGAAGCAGCTTAGCATTTGTGGGAAAGTAATTAAGAGTCACTGTCTGTAGTGCCCTGGTTTTATTTCCTGCTGTAGCCCATTTCTCTTGTTGATGTGTATTGTGCGTGCATTTTGGGCTGCTTGCCACTTTTTCTGGTGGTGCGATTAGAAATCACATCTAGTAGGATAATGCAGCAACTCATGCGCTAAAGAAGATCAGAAAGGAGGACAGAAAACAAAGGTGATAGATCTCCCATTGCTTGACTGTCAGTGGTCAGAGTGCTCCCAGATGGACACCAACAAACTGAGAGCTGCCTCAGCCCGTGGCACCAGCGCAAAACAGCACGGGGCAAGTTTTGAGGCTCCTGTTCAGGGACTGAAACGCGCCAAGACATCCCTGACAGCCAGGAGCAGAATGATTTCATCTTCCTTCCTAGACAAGAAAATGCCCCCAGATGACCCTGCAGAGCTTGTGATGATGACCATAAGCCAGTTTCTGGATCACTGCTATAACGTACTGTCAGCTTGGCACGATCCATCAGCAGCTTAGTTGCTGGGGATAAAGGCAGGGGGATAGAGATGCCTCACATTTGCTTTAACAGCATGAATAACAGCTATACATACACTTTTATTTGAAAACCTGTTTTCCAGCCTGTTTAGGAAGTGCACAGATGAAAGGCTTCTTGCCAAGAGAACTTTCTAGATCACACGCAGAGCAAAATGGGTCAAAGCATTAATTTAAATAGGCCAGTGTGCTCTTTTTACAAAATATTAGACTTAATCTCAGCTTAATATCTCAGCCACTGTGCAGTATGCTGCAGCAGCTGAGCACATGTTGCTACCAGAGCAGATATCTGAACTCCTAAGGAAAGATTCTCTGCCCCTCCCCAGCCTGAGCCCCATTTCCCACTGTTCATGGAAGAAGCTCAGGTTTGGCAGATGGGCACCTTTAGCCTTCCCATCACCTCCGGCCACATAAGTACAACCTGGCTCTCCTGCCCTAAGTTTCACTCGTGGCCTTTACAGGGGAAATAGCTGTTAGTATCAACCTCCCATCCTTCACTTCTTCCAGGGACTCTCCATTCTAGCAGACCAGCGCCTGAACATCTTCCTGGTTTTGCCTACTTCTCTGTAAGCATGCTCTAGGCTGCCTGGAAAAACAGATAAAAAGATTAACTGGGTGTCAGGAGACCCTCTTGGAAGCCTGCCTGCACTTATGCCGCTGAGCTCTCTAGAGACGGCTCCATGAAGGTACCACTCTGCAGTAGGTGGGAGCCAGCGAATCTCCACCATGCTCCCCAACAGAGGCCTCTTCAGAGACAGACACTCTCATGGGTCCCAGATACCATTAAACTACCAGGATGTCCTCCTGTGATCTTAAATAGATCGCTTTTCCAAATTCCTCTCTCTGACTCCCTTCCTCACAAAACCCTTTTAATTTATATTACTAAATGTGGAGGAAAACTTGGTATCTTGGGAATTAAAAACAACAACTCAATCACTTTGAGTTCTAAAAAACATCGTGCCTTTAGTAACAGAGTTTCAGATACTCCACATTCCTTGATAACTGAAATTACTCTCAGTGCTGAGGGATGCTCATTTCCATATTTTTCTCCTCCTCCCCTGAAGTAATTTATATTGAATTTCATTAGATATAGGGATGCTCCATGACCCTCCTGTCACTTCCCTTTCAAAAGATCTCAAAAAAACTAATGAACAACTTCCCCCTCTTGAAATTCAGCTACCCAACTAGTCTCCCTTCAACCCTCCTTCTTGTAAAACTACGTATGGGTTTTCAGCTTCGAGGATGCATTGAGGGTGACAGCACAAAAAGGTGAGAACAGCAGTCAAAAGCTCAAGATGATTCAACCAGGCAAAGAAAACGCAACTGTCCAAACTGGGACAATCCATGACATCTCTTCCACCCTAGTGGCAAGAAAGCCCAAGGTTATGCCCATTTTTAAGCCATTCTTTCATTAAGCTGGATGACACTTGAATATCAAGCAAATCAATAGATTTTCTCTCTGAGCAGTAACATTAGTGCTTACACCTCTGACATCAGCACTCTGGTTTGGTCTCACAGCCAAAGGATGCTTTGAATTCAGATGCTACACTAGCTGAACCTTCTTGCAAAACCCAATCTCATCCCTGAACCACTGCCTTTTTCATTTGTAGGTGCAGATGGATGGCACTATGGTCTCCCAGGAGACTCACAAGGCAGTACAGAGGCAAATGGAGCACAAAAACGTAACAAGTAGGCCAGAAACAGCAGAGCTAAAAAAATACTTACACTTGTACAGCAGAGAGTCTCCATGCAGCAAAAAAGAAAGAAAAAAGAATATGAATGGGGAAGACAAAGCAATAGCAGTTCTCAGGAAAGAAGGCAAAACCAGAAGTCACCAAAATAAAGAAAACTAAAGCCAAAACACTTAGAAGTCTTAGCAGGAGAGGTGACATGCAAGAATGAGGTAAAAATCCCTTGCATCTGGAGGTGTTACACACTTCATGTTTCCAGAGAATGACCAGAGAAGGATGTAATCTCTCTTGTTTTATCTGTACTGGGACATATTCAGGTTTTCAGACATTTATTTCCAATATATGGCACTCGCCAACAGTGCCAACCTGCCACCTGCTGTCCCGATGTACTGGTGCTTTTTCATTTTGCTGGCACCAGTAGTAAGAAAAAAAATGTAATTCTGTTATTTCCTAGTCTGAAGGAAGCATCTGAATTAAAAATCAGCAGTTTGCTGTGGAAAGCAGGAGAGCAAGGAAAACAAAACAAAGCTCCTCTTGAAAGAGTGAAAAGGGATGCAAGTCTGTTCTCCTGAGGTTTAAACAAAACTAATCCAAAGCAACAGTATTTCTCCTTCCCATAAGGAGGTTCAGATGCGCAGGCTTTTCAAGCACTTTTGGCACATTAGAAGAATGCTATTCCATTAATAAAGCATGACCTTTCCTCTCCCCTTCAAAAAATTAAAAGAAAGGAAGCAGCACAGCCATCATATGAAATGAAGCAATGCCACATCCCCCCTTTTGTGTGGCACATGACCAATCACGTTCCTTCTTAATTTAAAATAAGAAAAAACAATTAGAAGTGTCTTCAAGTCGAATGGTAACTGCTGCTATACCAACACTGCAGGAATTAGCAGAGTGTTTGTGGCAGAAGTCAACAGTCAGGGTCCAGATCTCAGCAAGGAAGTGCTGCATTTTTAAATGGATATTGCATCGACATTTAATTATCGGCAGTGAAAACAGTCTGCGTATAACATGAGGTTCAGCATTTAATTGTTGAAGGGATATCAAGGTCAGTTTTTCAATGCTTTGACATTTTCAGCAATAAAGATCCACTTGCCATGGCTCACACTTCTAAGCTTAACCGTAGCTGAGAGTTTTAAAGATATGACAGTCTATCTTTGCAGAGCAAGAACAGTGTTCTTGCACACAGCTCCACTCCTTTATTTTCCTCCTGTCCTCAGGGGTTTTGTTTGCTTGTTGGTGGGGTTTTTTTTGTTTTTATCTTCTTTCACCTGCAGAAACTTTGGCTTTATGCAGTTCTCAACTAAGTGATTCAGGCAAACCTCCTCATTACTCTCATTTTTATATGCTATCCACACACACACACATACACTCTTCCTCCATCTCCCTTCTAGAATCCATGTTATCTCTTCTCTTGTCTATCTTCTATACTACCTTCACTAGAGTTGCTCTGAGATTGCTGGAGACTGCAGAATCCACTGAGAAACACTCCAAAAACTTAAACCATCTTAAAAACAAATACCCAGCACACTTCAAAAATCAATCTGCAACACGGTTTCTCTTTCAGACAGCATTCTTGGTCGTACTCCAGTGTGTTCTGTGTATTTAGTGCATAGGCAGGAAATTTACTTATACAATCAGCTGGAAATGTGATTAGGACCAAAGCGCAAAGCAATGCATATATAAGTGGAAGCAATCCCAGGATTTGGAGGAGCTTACAGTCCACGGTCCTGATCTAGCAAAGGCTTATGGAAACTCCTACTTTCCACACTCCAGTGATCTCACCTAAGGGAGTGTGACTACCGAGTTGCTTAAAAGTTAAAAGGTGCTAAACAGCTTGTGGGTAAGGAGTAAGGAAGGAAAAGGAGGAGAGGGAGGCACACAGCAGGCAACAGGTTGGACAAGGAAGCACCATCAAGCAACGCAAAGACCAAGAGACTTGCCTGAAGCCACCAGGGAATGTGGCTGCTCTGCAGGGAACCTCATGTTCCTCATCCCAGGGAACCCTCCTCTGCAGGGAACCTTCAGACCCTTGAAGTACTATGAGGCCATCCAACCCTTCCTTCTGTTTGCTTTCAGCATAACTGCAAAATAGAGTGGCCTGCCTCCCAACATTCATGGGCCATTGCTAAAGGCAAAACACCAACCCACAAAACAATGCCAGCCAAATTCAGCCCAACCATAAACTAGAAATTGGATTGGGGAATCATAACAATGTGCCAACTGGGAATGAGCTGCCACAAAAATGTTTTCAAGGATTCTTCCAGAACATTTTAAACCAGGGATAAATTGTTTCAGGTAGATGTACGTGGGGTGGTATGCCTTTTTAAGAAAGGGGCGTAAGAAAACAAGGCATTTTATCACAAGTCCTGCTGTTTTCTTTTGCTGTAAGGAATCCTGACCTATAGAGCTGCCATGACACCATTTCAGTCAATCGACATTTCTCACACTACCGCTGGTCTCCTTTGACAGAGATGTCAGACATCTGGTCTCATTAAAGAAAAAAATAAATAATTTTTAGGTATTCTAAAGGTATACCTAAAATTTAGGTAATTTAGGCACAGCAGTAAATTGACCAACTCTGGGTTTCTTCATATGAATCTTTGAACACATAGGTGTTTCACCAGAAGTACAGAAAGCCTTAGAAACCAGAAAGTTGAAACTGCTTACTTCAACCACTGAAGATTTTATAACATGCTTTTCAGGGTAAAATCCTCAGCATGGCTTGCAGAAATTTAGCTATGTACTTCCCACTAGCGGCGACGGTAAACCTGAATCACCGTCCTTAGAATCTCCCCCTCGAGTGCCATTGTCCTCGGAAAGTTAAATGCGATGCTAAAATCCATGACAGCTAATGGAGTATTTTACAGGAGACAGGAGAGCAAAGCCATTAACACATGGTTTGGAAACCAAGGCCAAGTTGCAACAGGCTGCTGTTTGTTGATACAGCTATCCTGCATGTAGCTGCTATGCATTTTTACACCAGCAGAGGATCTAGGCCTGACCTTGTACTTCAGAATTCTGTCCTCTATATGGAAATACTATACATAAATAGAGACATTTTAAGTAAATATGGCATACAAATAATCCATACATGAATTTAAGGTGTGTGTTTATTTCCTTCCCTTGCTCAAGAGTTGAATTTCTAGAGAATGAGCTGTGGTTCAGATTTAATTCAATTAGTCTCATCTAAACCAGCCTGACCTTTAGAATTACTTTGAACAGCAACATTTTGTGAAAGAAAAGGAGTAGCACTGCGGTAGACAAGCTCAAGAGATTTGCCCTTGAGCTTGTTTCATTTTACTGGCCAAGAAACCTTTGGTTTTCTACTTGCCGAGATGTGGCTTATGTATTCTGTGATATTTCACCAAGTATTTCAATATAGTCTTTTAATTAATAATTCTGCACTTGCATCTTTCAAGTAATGTAGAATTCCTGCTAATAAATGTTCCTGCATATAAATATTCAAAGCTTTTATTACAAAGAGCAAAAAAACCCCACATGCATGAATTAAAATGAGTAGTTCCTAAAACCACTAAACCGAATCTTTTATTTCACGTTCTGAGCAAGCATCCTGCAAGGAATTCTGTGCCTGCAACTACCACCTGCAAGAGGAAAAGAGAAAAAGCAAATCTCCATATCATCAGTACTGTTTTCTACTTGCTCATGAAGAGGCTAGCAGCATCTCCTACAGCTTTAAGATGAACAAAGAGGATGGTTCCAATTGATTAATTTTACTTAAAAACTAAGTGTAGAAAGGAGAGCTGCTGCAGGGCAGATGGCTCAAACTATCTCTAAGCCACCACAACCCGCTTGCTTACGGTTGTTCGTTACCTTCAGCTGGCAAACGCTGATGCAAAAAATTACTTCGTTCATGACCTAAACTTCCATAGAGTAAGAAGAAAAATCTCTTAAATTCAGCAAATTATGGAGGGGTGGATGGCCATTTAAGATAGACAATTCTTTAAATACAGCCACCATATGTATCAGGTACCCTAGGCACTAACATCATTAAAGCAAGTTTGAGACAAGGTACTCCTGAATGGAAGTGTCCAAAGTCAGGTTGGATGGGACTTTGAGCAACCTGCTCTAGCAAAAGATGTCCCTGTCCATGGCAGGGGTGGGTTGGACTCGATGATTCTTCAAGGTCCCTTCCAACCCAGACCGTTCTACAATTTTATGAACTGAACTGTTGTATCTGCCTGCCCTACAACTTCCCAGAACTGAGAACCAGCACAACTTCTGCATCTCTCCTTCCTTCTGACAGCCTGAAGCGAACAGCTACTGAAAGGGTAAGCAGTTATCCAGGCAAACCCACCAGGCATCTTCCCACTATCATTAGAGCCTTTGGGGGCAGACGGTGCATCACTTGCACAGAAGCAGTGACATTTCGAAGGAGAAACTCATCGCAGTGAACCAGGTACAGTTTGCCCTGGATGGGGAAGTGGACTAGTGGCCTCCCTGCTCAGAACTGTGGTGGGAAGTTTTACCCTTGAAAACCCAGGCACACTTGAGCTGCTGCTCTTTTCTCTCTGTAGTCTGTTTCAGACATCTTGCCAGTATGCACAGTACGTCTTTATACCCCTGAGACGCTCTGAGATATACATTGTGAACTTAAACGTTAAAAAAAGCCCAACCACCAACCACCTTCTGAATTTTAATTCCTGTCAAGAACTACTATATCAAGATATCTCCCTATTAAAAACAGGAGATACCTTGATAGGCACCTAACAAATGTTCTAAGACCCTTCATGGGAAGCACAAATATTTGAGCAGCATACTTGAGTTTCTTCTCTACAACAAACTGATAAAAAGGGTCAATCATAACTACACAAGAGAGGATGGAAAAACTCAAAGGCTGGTCCATGGAGTGCTAGCATCTATGTGTGATACACAATTTTAATCATGCTGCTTGGTCAGACAGTCATGGGGCAGCACATGAGCCTGGAAAGGACAGAAACACCATGAAAGAACAGGATGATGCCTACCCTGCAAAGCAGAACTGCTCACCCACAAGCACAGAATTAGGTGCCGGCTGGCAACAAGGCACCAGATTCCGCAACTGCTCAGAGCATACTGGCACAAACTTCCCCTGGAGCACCACAATACCATGGTTGTGGAAATGACCCACAGCTAAAATGTACAAAATGAATAATTTCTGATCAGCTTTGCGTGAAACTACCCTCACTTTTCAATTGCTTTGTCTTTCTATCTTGCTCATTCCTTTTAATCATCCTTGACATCTGCTTCCTTGAAGGTTTTTTTCACCAGTTTAAGTGGTTTTGGTTTCAGATCAATATTTCAATCCTGTCCCTACTGATGTCAAAAATTCATGGTAATTGATCTTTACTCACTACAAGTAAGATCTTACTGCAGAGACACACCTAGCACTGTGCAGTGAGGCTTTACCCGATCCGAGTAACAGCAGAAGAAAGACTTTATTTACCTCCAGGTTTTCCTCTAGTCTGAGACAGAAAGAGATGTTTTGAGAGGAAGCATAAGTGTAGGAATAGGATTGTGTGATGTAGTTGTCTGTGATAGCAGGGATGAGATTTGGTGACTTCTAGCCTTTTGGCACTACGTGCTCTTGATTTTATTTATTTAGTTATAGATTTAAAAGTTCTTATTCCAATAACCCATCTTATTCTAACCTCCTTTTCCTTGACAAAATATAGCAAAACTAATGGTACTCTGCAACTGCCTGCCCTAACACTAACTTCCTCTCCTCTGAGTGACTATTCTTTATTCCTGCAACATGAGGGATAATCAGTTTTAAGAGCAAAAAAATCGCAAGATTTCCGTTCTTCTGGGTGAAGTGAGAACCGCGCAGCACTCTCAGTGACACAGACTCACGCGTGTGCTATTTTCAGCAGGCTCTCCAGATCTCAGCGTAAACAAGACTCCCCCGTACCACACAGATGAGTAACTCAGGGCAAGTTTTTTATTCGAGATGCTGGTAGAATCAAAAAGCAGTAGAAAGGAACATGCAACCTACAAAGAAAACTCCTCAACCACTTGCGAAGGTCAACTTGCCAGATGTTAATTGAACCAAGAAGCATTACGGGTGCAGACAGAGGTGTGCTACAGAAACAGCACCATTAGAGGCTATTCTCTTGCCGTTTGCTGTTGTCCCTCTGCCAAAGGTAACAGAGCCTAGATTTTGGTACAGACTCCTCCAATGGAGCTCTTGCTAATCTGCCATGGGAAATAACAAGCAGGTTCTTATGAACAGAGGCTGTGGAAAGACAAATTCTGTATCTCTTTGTGCTGAACACAGACTGACCCCACAGCTCTGCTGTGCCCCCCGATCCAGCCCGTACAATGGGGCTTTGTCCTCATCACCTACCAGCTTTACCTGAAGCGGGTCAGTGAGTGCTGAGGTGATCCCTGCTGCTGGCCGTACACATACAGGCAAGTGTTGGCTGGCAGGGCAAGCGAACCCAGCGAGGGTCAGTCACCTCTCCCCAAGGAGTGGATGGGTTCTCACCAGCGGCAACAGCTACCTGTGCCGGCAGAGGTGACTGCCTGCAGCCTCAGCATTCCAGTCCTTGCTAGCAGAGTTGTGAGACTGAGCAGCCGGGGCTAGCACTACCCATAGACTGCATAGCTCTACATTCAAGACCTTTCCGCCTGCCACAGAGTAACTTCTTAGTAGTAAACTCCCTCTTAAAACCACTGCAGTAAAGTTAAACTCTCAAGACCAGTGTTTCAGTGAGTGCATTGTTACCGAACTCTCCTTTCAACAGAGCTTTTTTGCGACACATGAAATAAAACAATGGAAGCTCACTATCAGTAAGTCAACTACTGCCACAAAGGACATAACTACACATCCTCCCCTCCACCACTCCCAACACGAATCTGAGTCTACTAAGGCAAAGCAAGGGAAGACAAGCTCCCAATACAGAAGTGCCACCATGCAAACAGAATACCCAGCACTTGCACTTCACAATTCTCCTTTTAACCTAAGCAGAAACAGCCTCCAATTTTACAGTCCTTCTCTTAACCAAGCAGGTAGCACTGGTACTAGAGGCAGTTTATCCCATTCTTCATCTCCCTCATACTGCGCTAATAACGTACCCTAGATTATGAGAAAGGGCTTTGAACTCTGAATAAGAAATCTCAGTTGGTTTATGAAATCTCCGTTGGTTTATGGAAAACATACTATGTATCAATTATCCATCACCTCCTTCCACTCAGAGACCAAGAAAAAGACATTGAAAGCCAAGTTTCTTTTAAAGTGTTTCAGCTGGGAACATGTAACCCCTCAGGAGCTTGAAATAGGCTGTAGTCTGCAGTCTATACCTGTAACAGGCATTGAATAAACACAGATAAGGACCTCTAAGGGCAGTGAGGATGCTGCAAAACTGTATAAAGGAACCCAGAAAATGACAGGTAACAAATACTCACAACTAAAATTAGTGTAATTCTAATACTAATGGAGGGGCTAACAGAGAAACACACCACTTGCAAATAAACAAGGTATTTACAGATCCTGCAAAATTATCGCCCTGGCTCCCTTTGTCTCGTACTTTCTCAGCAACGACGCTGCATGTGCAGGGATGGGCTTAGGGAGCACGCCAACACTCTGCTGTGCCCCTCCTGGTGACGTTTCCATAAACTGTCCTAGAGCGGGGTGAGTCAGAAATACTACTGGCCTCCCACTGAAGGAGATTTGCTCACACGCCTGTGATGGAGCCTTTCCAGAAGCCAAGAATACTCTCACATACCATAATGCCAATTCCTAGCCTCCCACAGAGTGCTGTATTTACTGCAGATCAAAGGCCCGTTTCTGCTAATGCATACAAGAGAGAAACTCAAGTGTCACAATCAATTTAATCCAGCATTCATCCCGGCTGCTGCCTTTGCCCTCATCCCTGCCTGCTTGTTCCTGCCGCTCAGGATGGGGTTTGTGAACTCAACCAGAGGACTAGCCAGTCCATAAACTAACCTGGGAAAGAAATCCTCTGTGAAAAGCTTCATTTTCAGCTGAATCCGTTCCCACACCCGGTTTATAGTGCGGCTGTGTGAGCACCAGTACACGCGTGAGCGCGTGGGCAGGAAAGAGAGCTGCGTACAGGGGAAAGGGGAAATGCTCTTTTCAGCAGGAACAATGATTTTTGCTGGATTAAGCCACTCGCAGAGCTAGAGCTTTATTTATAGCGCAGAAGAACAGAAGGAGTCCTACAGGAACTGGGGTTTTATTGCAGTAGGTGTTCAGTCCTTCACCCACAAAGCTGACTACCTACGCCCAAGACATTTCTACTGCAGGTTAGCAGGGAGCAGCAAGAATGGGATGTGGTAGTATGTCAAGGGATACCACAGAATCTCTCATTTTTCCTCCTATGATATCAACACACACGTACATACAAATCTGTAGCACGATTTTCTCTTTCCTCCAGTGAAAACAACTGAAGGGGTTTCTGTTGTTTTAATTCTCATTTGTTGTGGATGAGGGGGTGGGGAGAGAAGAGCTTTGAGGTGGTGCTTTATGAGTTGGGTTGGTTTTTTTTTTAATTAATTCTGCTGTGGTAAGCTCAATTTCTCCTTTTTCTCTGAAAACACTGAGGTCCACACACTTCTTGTCTTTCAGAATGCACAGGTTCATAAGTCTTCACCTGGATACTGGACTCATCTGCTAAATCTTTGACAATGGCTAGTTAGTACATTCCCAGGAAAAAAACATACATCACTACTCTGCAAGTGTTCTGCCACTTCTGCAAACTTTCTTCTCTACTGTACAGGTGAAATCTGTTTTACAAAAAGGACTAAAACATTAATGGATTCCTCATTGGATTTTTTTCTTTTTTTAAACTTTCGGGCATCAAAGTCACAGAACCATCTCTACGGTTAAAATCAGAAATAGAAATGGCTAAGATTCAGTATTCATTACAGGCAGTTCTTTTCTATTAGCTACAAGCGTTTTTGCAAACACATAATTTACCATCAAAGCATTTCAGTCTTATACTGAAATGCTTTATAGAAGATTTATAAGCAGACTTGTGCATTACAACCAACAATCCCTTTACATGTTTTGAACAATTTCCTACCATACCATAATGCAAATAACCTCTGCTCTGCTCTAAATCCAATAGTTATCCTGACTGTATGCTGGTTGCTAACTATAGTAGTAAAATTATATTGCTGAAGGGGATATTTTAAAGATGATGAGTACATGGATTTCTAGTAAAAAAGCTATTTTTCTCAAAACTTTCCTCTAATAGTGGCTCTACTCTGGTGATGTCGTTTTAGATTTCTAGAAGCCAAACTAACATTCAAATAGCTAAAAAAACCCAAAAGCTTTAGAGTGTAATTGTTAAACACAATTTAACAAAGATACTTCATTACCTTTTGGTGGGGAATTAAGCACCATGTAATATCCCTTACTTCTGTGAAAAACTAATGGCTATGAAAGAATAAAGTACAACTGGAAGCATTACTCAAAATTAAATCAGTATCTACCTACACAATTACACATACCAAGATACATGGTATTTAATCTCAGTAAAAAAGGGTGCTGTATTTAAAGTTCATTTTAAAATTCATGCATTAGTTTAAAATGTGTCACTCATCATATTTGCACAGAAAAATTTAGAGAAACCATACTATCTTATTAAATTAATTCATGACTGAGTCTAAGCTCTGAAAAGCAGGCCATCATTTTACTTTTAATCTGAGAACAGTAAATAATTTTCTGCATAAAGATCTTCCTTTCCATCTTACTTGCACACAACTTATCTAATGACTTATTACCAACAACGCAGCTCTAATTAAAAGTAGACAACTAGGACAGCTGTAGATTAGGGAAGCATCAATTCACTTTAGTGCAGCTGAGGGAGATCAGAAACTCTTGGGTCCATAATGTTCCAGCCATCATGTACTACGCTGCACCACTCAATCACTCCCAGTGCTCTTCAGAACTCATTTAACAGACTAGCAAATTCTGGTACGACTGACAAATCTTTTGTATCACGGGCTCTCCAGCCAGCGTTAAAGGCTGGATGAGAATCAAACCCTAAAGCTGAAGCTAGGAAGGTTTAACTGCACAGTTTGGTATTTACTAAGTCCTAATTCCCCTAAAGTCAGAATATTGATCCCTGATAGGCTTGTTGAAGAAAACAGTAACAGAGGCTTGCTGAAGATAATGGATTTGCAAAATGAAGACAGTTTCACAAATGAAAAAAAAAAACACCAAACCAGCTCCCCCAAAACTGTGGTCCAAGCTCAGTGCCTCTCCTATAATGCCAAAATCTCTTCTTCCATGGACATCTTGACAGGTAGCTGGAGCAAGCTGATAGACATTTGTGGGAAAGAGATGGCTTACAATCGGAGAGTTCTTGGCATCCCAGTGACAGGATCAGTCTCATCTCATGTTCCATACTCCTTTGGCAATAGGAGACAAGGCTCCCAAACACGCACAACACCAAGCTGCAACTCAAGGTTTCAGGTTTGAGGTTTGCAGAATACACAGCTAAGTGCACTCTCTACTCACACGGCTGAGATCCATTTTCCATTACACTCTGTAATGCTTAGGCATTTCCAGCGGCCAAATAAGGCAGTGTTCTGGAATAATGCCAGTTTGGAAATGGGTTCTAAATAACTATTTCTCATTTAAGATTAAAAGTAATCAAAGGAAATTAGGTTCATAATTATAGTTCATAAAACCATATGCTTTCCTTTCTAGTAAAGTCTTCCAGCAACATACCTGTTTCCTGCACTGATCAGCTCACAGAGCATTCACTGCTACCCCTTTCAGAAGGCTCCTCATTTCCCTTCAAATATCTGTATGACATTTAAAAGCTGCCACGAGTCAGGTTAATTTTTCCAAGACAATATCTGAAATACGTATGATTTTCCCACAGCTAAAATACATCACTTGGAAACGCTATCTTTGAAGTTACTAACTCCACTCAGAAAATGTAAAAAATCCATTCTTAAGATGCTTTTACTTGCACAAAACTCAGTAAGAACACTAGCCCAGTAAAATTCCGTGTACTACTTAGCCTCTCAGGGCTATCTATTTACCTATATATTTTTACAACAGCAACTGATATCACTTGCACCCAGCATGCAAAAAGCAGCTCTTAAAAATGGATTACAGTTTTTAATAAACGGGTTCTTTAGCACTGACTAAGATTACTGCCTCGTGTTTATTTGATGTTTCATTCTCTTCAGAAATTAGATATTGATGAGAATCTGGGTCACAAAGGTATTGGAATCTCTTTGCAAGATGAGGGTGAATGAAGTGAATGAAGAGAGATATACACACTTCTGAAGATAAGTACCGTTAACATCTAATGCATCTTTTAAACAGTGTAAGCATTATCACATTTCCATTATTTTAATATGACAAAAGTGAAAGATAACAGCACAGCAATGCGATCCTTTCATATAACCATGGTGATATGAGATATAGACAGGAGCTGTTTTTTAAACTTCCAGCATTATTATTTTTAACATGCTGCAAGCATAAATTTAAAGGGGGAAGGGAAGGGGTCAAAATGAGCACTTAAGCTTATTTTTCTATATATGAAGCCAGCATGCAAAAAGTAACTTACAGGTACAGGCTTCAGATGCTACATATTTTTCTGGGATGTCTCTCTCCCATAGGATTTAGGACTCCAAATGATTACTGAATGCTGGCTACATGTCTCGAACTTGATAGTACCAGTGACGAGTCATACGATGCAGTCAACACCCAATGCCTCACAGGGATTTGCGGTGTTCAGACAAACATTGCATCAAATTAAATCTTGGTGAAGAATGAGATTGGGAAGGGAGAGAGAACTATTTTTGCCGGTATTTCTAATGAAGGTGTGCTTTCGTTTTGTAGCTAAGTAAGAGCAACAGAAGCTGAAGGAGCTGAATCAACATTTCTACAAAAAGATGCAATCGATTTTTCTGCCAGTTTAGCTTCCTGCAAAAGCACACGGCCAAGGAGCCAGGTAGGAGGGCAGAAAGGAAGCCCATCCCTTGCAGCAGTGACCACCAGTTAGACCAAGTTGTAATAGAGAAGTGTTCCCTGGCGTTCCTGTCCACAGTAGAGTTCCTCAACAGACTTTGTTGGATGGAGGTGGATTTGAGGTTGAAAACAGTTAGCAACCCGTATATTGGCATTCTGTGTATTTGCATCTCATTACATGATATGGCGTGGCATCATCTTTATAATGAAAGTCACAGAAGGGGTTTTATAAGGCCCTTCAGTGAATTTTGTTCAGCATTTTCTTGCAGCCCAGTCTCAAGGTTTTAAGACTTCTTCCATACATTCAAAAGCTAATTTATAAAAAAAATCAGCTTCTGTTCATGGCCAATAACATAACTTCCAGGCAGAAGCATTTTTTGTTATGGCTCAGAGGAATCCACATGAAGTAGAAGGAAGACAAAGGCAGAAAGCAGCATATTGTGAAAGGATAGCATGGTCCAATTTATTACTGCAGCGGAACCTCTGTGAAACCATGGCCACTGAAAGACGTTTATTCTATTAACTTGATTGCAGCAATGTATGCAAGGGAGAGGCCCTTGAACAGGTACCAGGAAAGGGGAAGTGAAAAAAAAGGGAAAAGCTTTTTCCTTTGCTGAACAGCAATATGCAACTCAGAATGTTCACAAGCTAACACTTATTTTTTCTAGAAGCCAATTCCTAACTTGAGTTTCCCGATATCATGAAATTGCCCAATGACAGTTTGAAAACCATTTTTCTCCCAGTTATTTGTATGTTTAACCCAATGGGCTGAGCAATGTGTCTTACCATGCAAGTGTCCAGATCTTCCAAGCGTTCTATCTCTGTCAACTCCTCAACTGTGATGATAGACCGTTTAGTTGGTTTTTCTTCTGCTAACTCAATTTCCAGTGATTCCTGCTGTGGAAGAGGTTTGCCACGTCTGGTCAAATGGTCAGCCTGGAGACAAGGATAAAAGACAGGAACAGATCAATCAAACTGTTGAAAAAAGGCAAACTGAACGAAACCAGAAAGCTTGCAGAATTTAAGTGTTCACAGACCCTAGACAACTAAATACAAAAGCAAACCTCGGTTGTACGTGTTAATCTTTACACAGGATTTATTTTGTTTTGGGGTTCATTTTTCTTCTTTTTTTGATGGAAAACCATTCCATCACACATTCTAAGAAGGAAGAGAGAACAGAAAAAAAGAAAAGGAAAAGGTCAGATAAAAAGCCACTCTACTTTTTACTTATAACAATCTTATGGGGCTTCCTTAGCATTTGTCCCATCCTCATTATAAAGAAAGTAAAGAGGTGGAAGAGAAGCTTTGTTCTGGACCTTTTTTTAATTAACTAACACAAAGACATGTACAGTTTCAGCTAATATGATTTTGATAATTGTTAGGTGGCTAGAACGTTATCTTCTCCTGTGCAAAAAGCAGGACAGCTTGGTTAAAAACCTCAGTTCCGTTTCACTGAAGGAACAGGTAGGAGCTACCATTAAAAAAAAAATCATCAGTTATAGATCGATGGGCTAAGATTTTATTTTAAAGTATCAGAGAGAAAAAATTGCAACAATAATAAAGTCACTTATTAGACCTGCATAGCAAAAGCTGTTATTAAGAACACAGAGAATGTTATATAAACCACCCTGGATTGTACTTGGAATGGAGTAGGTTCATGTTGTCAGGAAAACGATGAAATGCTTTCTAGTTCTGTAACTAAAGAGAATATTAAATAATAGCTGTTAAGAGTGTTTGAATATTAGCTGGCCCGAATCAATTAGTCACAGAAGCTTTCAAAGAGGCAGCTAGGGAGACCTGTAGTCCAATCATAGAATGGTTTGGGTTGGAAGGGACCCCAATGCTTAACATGAGCAGGACTCCAGATAACCAGTGGACTGTAGTTTTGTTAACTATCAGAAAGGGTAAACAGATGACCCAAGTAAATTATAGCTCACTTAGTCTAGTGTCTACTCAGGAAAAACAATTGGAGAGCTGTTAAAGATTTATCTTTAATTATACTAAAAAGCATCCCATATAGGCGAACAGACATCTTGTTCAATGAGGTTTATTTCTCAAATTTACCTCAAACAATACTGTGTCAATGCAACATTCGTAGGCATTAGTACGTGCCTGAATTAGTGGTACATGACACTCCAATGTAAGGAGCTGGCACAGAATTGTATCAGTGCATTTAGTCTTTGCTGTGTTCAGAACTAGCTGCCAGCTCTCGCACTGCAGCTCGCAGTTGAAGATTAACACTGACCAATTAGACAGGAGTTGGTTGGTCCACCAGCATTTTTGAGATCCATACTCTTCACTGTTTTCGTCAGTGTTATACTACGTGAAATAATCTGCGTCTACTAGAAATGCGGGAGAGTTAAACAGTGCAAGGGAGATGTTACTGATGCAGGCCAAAATGGATCACAAAGTAAATCAACTCAAATCAAATGCACAGAGAATCATGCCTTAGGAATTAAGAGCACTGGCAATTAGCTACGGGCATAATCCTGAAATGTGCAAGTGACGAGCATCCAGAAGCCATTACTGGGAGGGAGATCTATCAAACCCAGTTGTGAAAGTGAGCTACCACTGAAACTCTGACAGAAGGAAGGAATTCTTATCTCCTTGGCTACATAAATACGAGGAGTAAAGAATATCAGGAGAAAAACAATTTCACTCAGTGAAATACGGTGTTGGTTAAAACACTGGAATAGTTTGTCTGGTTGCGGGGATCACAATTTTAAAAGAGGCTTTTAAAACAGCTGGAAAAAGGGCAGAGAGGACTGTTACTGAAGTGACTCAAAGGCTGGAGAAAATGACTTACTGTGCAAGACTCGGGGCATGCCCAAGTTGTGCAATACCGCTGGACAGAGACGGCCCACTGCTGATGCCAGCTGAGCCTGCTCCAGAACCAATGGGAGCTAATTAACGTGCCCACTCACACAGCAGGCTGATGCTGCTACGTAGCTGCCCAGACCGGAGGTTGTATCTTTACACAATGCTGCTCTGTAGCAGGCAGACACACCCTCAAATAACGCAGTCTTTTAATTTATTTAAAGAAAATAGAAGGGGTGGGGGGAAGAGTGATTTGTTTTCTGTGTATCAGGACTTTCATAGAAAGGAAATAAGGAGAACTATATATGGTTTCCTTATCTCCTAGGGAAAAGCACCTGAATAAACTCATAACTGCAAGCTGAAGTCAGAGAAATTTCAAATAGAAATGAAGAGCAATTTCAATCAGCAGACTGATCACCCAAGTAGCTTGTTTACAAAACAGTCCTGGATTCTCCTAACAGAGGCCCATTGTATTAGAAATCAAAATGTTTTTCTGTAGATACACACTTGTTTATTTCTTCTACTCTTGATAAAGCAAGTGCCTTTATAATAAACAACTGTGCCTCCTGACAGCTCAGCACCTTCAAATAAAAAACAATGTTTCCTCTCTTATATTTCTACTCCCTTCCCTTCAAACTTGATACCTACATTCTGAAGTAGCCTCAAGATGTATTCTTTCGGGGAACAAGGTCTCAGCAGTCTCTAAAGAATGAAATTTTACCTCTCATCTCATGAGCGATCAACCAACCCTTATCTCACCAGGACAACTACTGAGTTCTTAACTAATGACTCAGTGTTGCATCCTGATGGCATTTTTAGTTTTAGATCTGATAATAGGGCTAAAGATAGTATGACAAATATATAATGCAGCCTCTTCTGAGGTTGTAAACTCCTCAAAGCAAAGAAGCAAGAGTTCCATGATCATATTTCAAATTATGTCAGTGATGCCAATGAAAATAAGACCAATTTCAAAACAGACCTGTGCTAAGGAGAAACAGAACAAGCTATGAATGTAATGGCATTGTTACAATACCCAGCATATTGAGATATCAACCATGCAAATACTCACCAGTTTGTGATGGCAGTGGGAAAGCGCATCCAGGATTTCATCTACAACTCGGTCAGACAGGAAAGAAGCCACTGTCAGCTTTACTTCACTGTGTGAGGATTAAAAATGAGACACAGAAAATTTTAATTCATGCAGGAGAATTTTGTCTTTATTACACATCCAACAGCGCAACGATTATCCACAGTGCTGTCACTTTATTTGAAATAAAACGTTAGAGGGTGTCAGAATACATGACTGCAGGTTTCAGAAATAAACTCATGAATCACACAATAAACACTAGAGCCTCTGTACCATATTTAACCTGCTTCTAACATTTTTCTAAGAGCTGAAATGAAAACATCTGGGTAAGAGAGCTGAATAGAAACCACATGTGAAACTCAGCAAGGAACACTTCACCACTGAAGTCAGAGAAACACGAATCTCAGCGGAATGGGATTAGGACAGTGCAGCCTTTTTAACAGCACTAGACTGAACAATTACAATCCACTCATTTCCCTGACTTTTTTTTGTTTGTCTGCCAGCTGAAGGGCAACTGTACAATGCTGGTTCTCTAGTGACATCACAGCTTTGCTCCCTTTTTTCTTTTTGCTCTGTGTAACCAAGTTCTGTCTCAGGAACATCACGTTAGCCATTCCCATTATACAGATGCACCTGGAACACCAACACATCCTGTACACTGAACTGAGGTTTCACTGGTGCTTTTCTGTCAAGGAAACGTGTACCTGGAATTGCTCCCCTGGGGTCCTGTCTTTGACCACAGCACAAAAGGCACAGGCTGTGGAGGGCAGTTCATCTGCAGCCAACAAGCACATATGATGCCTGAGCTGCAGCCTGAAGCTCCATGTCTCCTGTCTCTACGGATTCAAGGCCAACTGCTTCAACTGACACTTGCCAGCAAATACCATGGTTTTGTTTTAATGTTTTTATGCATGGACTGAGTTGCATTGGATTAACAAAGCTGCTTCTGTCCAGGGCTAGTACTACAGCTGCAGAAACCCTGGGGAAAAAAAGGTTAGAAACTCCTTGGAAAGGCAAGACAACACACAGGGAGGTGACCAAACCATGGTAGGATGAGAATGAGACTGGAGAAGAAATTTCTCTCAGTTACATATTAATTTCAAATAATATAATGCAGGAAGGGTGGCAGTCTGGCACCCTCACCACACTGACAGTTGCAGCTTCTACAGGTGGAGGGTGGAAGGGGCACTACTACAGTCTCAGGATCAAATTTTGTTTGCTAGGAACCAGAGTGAAGAAAACTCAACCCGTGAATGATTTTAAACACTCTGAAGGCATAGCTAAAGTCTTTAACACCTTTTCCTGCCAATTTCGCTGCACTCTGCAAAATTACATTCTAAGTTTTACTGTTTTCTTCCTATTCTGCAAAGACATTAGCATCACAATGCAAAATGACATGCTTTTCCATCAGGCAGAAAGGATCCCTTAGCCAAATAATGGCAACTGTGAAGGTGGAAGTACAGGTCAACCACATTACAGAGCATAAATATATTCTCTGATATACACTTAATATGAAAATAAAGATGCAGTAAAAAGCCAGGTAAAAGCCTTTTCTTTTTCTTTCTTTTTTAATTTTTTCCCCTCTCCCCGCCCCCAAAGAGGGTACCAAGAATTGTTTAGGGTAACTGTTCCTGCTGCAGGTTTGTGGTTTGAATATCCAAGTTTCCATTTTTAAGAATATCTGTCTGTTGTACTCAACCTCCACACAAACAAAAAGGTTTAAAGTGATTGCTGCAGCTACAGGACAAGACCAAATCCAGCAACAGACAAAGCACTGCTAACACTCAAAGCAAATCAGTGCAATTTCCTTCTATTGCCATAATTCAAGTGTTGCCCGAGAACATCAATAGGTTTAAAAAATGTATCAATCATGAAAATGCTATTTGTGCACCATAAACCAAAACTCTTACTAAGAAAACCCAGAAACACGTGCATTACTGATCAAGTTAACATCCCTGGAGATTCCAAATATTTCAATCTCCTGAACTAAGTTCACTAGACCTGTAGGACAATTTCCTGCTCTTTAAATGCTATCTTGTGAGTCACAAAAGCATTCCAAAAATCTTCTACTACAATCAGAAACACACAACCCAAAATCCAAACTCTAAAACCAATTTTGTTAGACTAATCTTCTGAAGTACCTAATTTTATTGAGGATATCAATTCCAGATTGCTCCAAGAGGACATTTTTCACAAAAGTGCGTGGGATGGAAATCTTCTCAGTGCTAGCCTCAATCAGGTCTTCGCGGATGCGAGCTTTCTTCATTACATTTGGGCAAAGGTTTTCCGCTGCGTCCACCATAGACTCGAGGAGTGTCTGCAGCACGGGAAGCACAAGCCAATGTCAGGGATGGAGATTTTCATTAGCTGGAAGATCACAGCATTATTCTGGTGCACAGCACTATGACACTTTTAGACTTGTAAGTTTTACAGTTTTTCTTCCCAATTTACAATCCATTTTGCAATCCAGCTGCAATATGAAAGGCATTTTACAAAATAAAGCTAAGGAGGAACTACATACTTCTTTCAAAAATGACCCACAACTGTACTTGTTTGCCTTTTCAAATATGAAGCACTTACATCTCTCTGTGTTTAACTGTCAGACCAATAATTTAGCTTCCCTTGGGCACCCACCACTGCTATGCCCACATGCTCCAGCAGCAGTGGATGCTCTGCCGCAGCTGCCTTCGCTCTAAACTCTGCCCCAAATCAGCAGTTTTCATCAACGCTCCTGGCCTGCCAGTTTGTAAGAGGTATCAGTATACAAAGAGACGAGACTCATGAGAACTTGGCATGATTTACGGGGCTGGAATATACCAGCCAAACATTAAGAAATAGCTACAAGTATGATTTGCAGTGGGCACACAAATCTTTAACATATGGATCTCACTTACATACATGGAAGTCCACAGTGAACCTCAAGTGCAGTCAACAATTTGTATTCTTTTTTAATGACTGATCAAAATCCCAAACCAGGACAGAAGAAACGCATACACACTCCAGAAACAGGGCCGTGTAACCACCCAAACCCCTCAACTTTCTTTTTCTTAAAATAAGGTCTCTCCCGCTCATGGTATAAAGCCAATTTCTTCCCTCTTGGACGTTCTCTTACAAAAATCTTTCATAGATACCTCAGTGCCATGAAGTTATGTTATAAAGCCCCTTTCAAGTGCATTACATTTATCTCCTATCTGTGCTTGTGAGAAAAGGTAATTCTGGTTGAAATCCTGTTTTATCACCAAATCCCAGCTCTGACTAGAAGGCTAAACAGCCCTCAGTCCAGATGCAGGTGAGGGCTCACAGGCCCTCACATAATCATCCATGGATGAGCTTCTGTCACAAAAAGGGCAGGAAAGCTCTGATGTACACACACAGGGATCAGGATGAGACACAGAAGCACTACTAGTGCCCTATATCACTGAAACATCTTTCCTCTAATGGCTTTCAATTTTTCTATCTAAAAAGCTTAGGTAGGACCACAGAAGATATAAAAAAATCAGCTGGTCATTTGGAAAACTAAATTTTAAATTCACACTGTTTTATCTACAGGCTGATAGGTACCCTGTGTACCGTAAAACTGATTTATTTATAAAAACAAAGCAGTATTTTCTGACAAGACTGGAAATTGTTCTTTGTTCAAATTCTCTCCTAGATCTAACCTTACTCCATCTCCAAACCCAGCAACTCAGAGGAACTATTTTAGGTATCTTCAGAAAGCTGTTCAACCATCAGTTAACTTCCCATCAAATAACTTGTTTCAGAGATTGCAAGAGGTCAAGGCTCCTCAGCACGGGATTTGAAAACAAACTCTCTACGTCTGTTCCCAGCATGAAGTGCTTCTTAGAAATGAGTAAGGAGATGGTTCGCTCTGGCAGCTGGTCCCTCTCCATGCTGAAGCTGTCATGCTGCTTCACTCCAGTGACCGTAGGGTCTCCTCAGGCTACGGTGCTTCCAAAATGGCAGGGGGAACAAAGACACTAACCTTGGTTCATGCTTCAGTGTACATGCAATACCCGCTTCCCCCAGCTTGGAATCCTCTGAACAAGTGGGACAAGCAGCAACTACTAGAAGATGTCAAATTTTTCAACATACGTCCTGTCACATGCAACTTTTGAGCAGTTTTTTGCAAACCAAAGAAAGAAGAGAGGAACAGGACAGAACCCAGTTTACTGATAAGCACTAAGTTGTCTCCAGTAAGGCTGAAGGTTGATAACCAAACAGATAAAGGTACTTATAAATAATTAAAAAAGACAAAATAACAGTTTCATTGGAATGGTATACTAGGTAAGCTTAGCTCTAACCTAGATGCTTCTAAATGCTACAAAAATAATGAACTGCATCCTTGAAAATTATATCGATTTCCTTTTTCTTCTTAATGTCACTCCACAGGTAGGAGACCTCAGGCTGAACATCTTGGCAGAGCTTTTTTCTCTTTGCACAGCCCTACCGTAACAGGCAATTTTCACATGTAGATACTGAGTAAGACCACTATTAGTGCGTAATAATTCAGTGATTCAAAGCACCATCCTTCAGTCTGTAGCTCTTAATTGACTGATTTTTAGGTGTAGATTCATGAGGACAACACAGCAGCATGAAGCAGACACAGCATACAGGGAAGTTTGATCTTTACAACTTTTGATTTACAGGTATAAGGGACAACTGCCATTATAGCTAATATGGAGTTTGTTTCTGGGTTCCCAACCTCTCTGCATTTTAAGGACTCCTCCCCAAGCAGATTTGGGGGCCACAACACTATTGAAGAACCTGTCAAGCCCCTGTGGCCATACCTGTATGGAGGATGAAGTACTACAATGGTAGACACAACTGAGCAAGGTAAACCACTAATGGGAATTTCTGGCACATCCGGTTTTTTCCATGGCATTTATTCATTGGTACAACTGTGTAGTCTACCTTGAAAAGTCACACTCAGACTCCCAAGAGTTACTGATGCATCACAACCATAAAAGTTATAAAGACTTGCTATGTTGAATTGCAATTGCAGGCTAAGCATGGTCTTTCTTTCAATGAAGAAATGCTGCATGAAGGTGTCAGGAAATAGGAGGAAAGACTAAAGACCTTACCTGACAATTTCAAAATTAGTTTTTACTCAGGATATTTAAAGAATGAGCAGTTTAAAAGCTAAAAACAAGTTCGGATCTCCTCTTTAGTTCACAACTGAACATAATTTCTTCAGAGGTAGATTTCTGTTGATTACACATGACCATTACCGTTATCTACAGAAACCTTTCCTCAATCCCTACTTCCATCCCAAAGCCTTTCAGTGGTGGAAACTCATGGCTATCAATATTGACTGTGGAGGGGCAAACATTTCAGTCACAAGGCCACAAGTGCCAGTCAGCAGGTATGCAGAAGGAAGAGAACAAATTACCCACAATTCATGACTCTTAGCATTCAGGAGAAAGAGACAGTGAGTAAAAGGACCGTAGGACTGATATCTAAAGAAAAAGTGGAACAAGTGATGGAGCCAACAAACCCTTTGCACTAGGATGGAATTTAGGAGGAATAGTTTAAGCACTCCTGTCCTTACAAAACAACCATCTGTTGCCTAAGCACCATTTGTCTTGCCTATGATTTTCCCTTGGGCCTTTGCAGACCAAATAAAGCATCCCCGGATTCTGTGTGTCCACAGTGACACCAGCAGGAGAAGAGAAATGCAAGGGCCTTGCTATAGTTTCTCCTTTGGCCAACTCAACTCGCTCCAAGATGTTGCTTTTCCTTACTTTAACTTCTTCCTTCCCCACCTTCCCCTTTTTGATGTTAAAAAAAAAAAAATCTTATTTGCCTGAAGAGCATTCATTGACTTTGCCCAATTTTCAAACACTTCTTTCTAGAATCAGGCTCTTGTTGCTATGGAAGCTAAAAGTCAGAAATGCACTTACAGCACATAGGATATTTCACACACACACACATCCCAATTACAAAAAGTACTGTACTTACGTGAACTCCCTTGTCTATCTTCACAAATAATAAACTGCATATAATGTTTGGAATTGACCTTAACAACTGGAAAAAAAAATCCTAATCCATGTTCAACATTTTCTCCTCCATGCAAAGTACGACACCATAGAACTTAAAGGAAAACCTTTCAGCCTTGTGTGTAAAATGAATAAAAATGAGTGTTACTATATACAAAGAGCATTATGACTTTATGGTTTCTTGTAAGGCACTTAAACTTTATCACCACACAAATCAAAAGTGAATGTGAAAGTTAGAATGGTCGAGTTAAAGTGGCTTTTGCTGTAAATGTGTAGAAGCATAAATGGAAGACCCATTTACTCAATCTTATGCCAGGAACTATAAACAACATTCCAAATGCTGAAGAGGTTTTACTTTTTTTCCCTTCTGTAAGACTCTTCAAAATGCACAGGACTTATTTAAGTGCATGAGTCCTGCACAAAGGGCTGACCTGACTATTCCCATCCCAGTAATAGCCTAGAAGCTCCACGGAGAAGAATCTTGTGGATAAATCACTTTCATGTCTGCAGAAATTAAGAAAGTGATAAAGAATCTTCACTTTATTTTATATAATGGGGAAAGGGAGAAAAATAATAAAAATTCAGCAACATTTTCCTCCTCATTAACTTCTTAATTTTGAAAAAGTAATTATCAATGTGGTATTATTATTGTTCTTCATTACATTCCTACTGACTGAAGCACTTTCCTGTTGTTACAACTGGAAGTTCAACTTTCGCTTTAAATTTAAATGTAGCAAAACACAGGCAAGGTAGCTTAGTCATAAACTTCGGTTGATCTAAATTGTCTCAGAACCATATTGTTAAATTCGTCAGCTTCCATACAGATCCCAACAGTTGCTAAAGCTTGCCACCTTGACTTCTTCCTTTGCGCATGCTGCATGGATGACCCTTGCCTATTACACAGTAAGATCTAACATAATCGAAGGTAGAATTTTGTGAGCAAGAGCTGGCTGAACACATGGGTTATTGATATTTACAGATCAACGAAGTCTCTTTCAAGAACTGAGGTTTGACAGGCAACTTGTGAAAAGATGTCCTGCAAAGTTGCCTGTACTAATTCCTGGGGCACTCTCAATACATACAAGTTATCCAAACCAAACAGCTAAAGTAGAAATTCTCCACCAGGTTCAACAGCGGACAGTAGGAAAAAAAAATCTGCAATGGGGTCTATAGAAAAGCAGCTTTCACTCCAGTGTGATACCTTAAATACTGAGTACTTTTCTCCAGGGCATGAGACTTTTAAGCGTGCTTGAGGGATGCCTGTATTAAGGGCCTAAGGAGCAATTTATCAGTCTTCCCTTTCTAGAGGATAAAATAAGATGATAATAAACAGTATATGCTCCTTCTGCCCACTGCAAAAACCAAAGCAATTTTTTTCATTCCAATGGGGCAAATATCTAGATAATAAGGCACAAAGTTATAAGAAACTAATAATGAAAAGATAGCTTAGGTACAAATATACTGAGAAGCTATAAAAAAAAAAAAAAAAGCATGGCACATTTGCATTTACATTTAGCAACAGAAGATCTCAGATTCAGTTATTTCTGCATGTGAGAGATGGTAACACATCTATCCACAGACCTTAAGTTGCTCATCCACAACCCTTGTGACTTCTCCAGCCATGGATTCCAGTGTCTCTTGGATTGGATTGGAGAGTGAACCATTTGCTCCTGTCCAAGAAGCTCCACCAAGGTGATAGAGATTTGGTAAGAGCTGTAAGACAGAAAGAATACCTTTGGAAAGCACACTCATCACTACCAGCATTCAAATCTGGACAAATAGGAGGAAATATCTCTGCTAATTCAAAGTCCTTATAAATTAGAATTATTTCATCACTTTGATTACTACCTACAGCTGATCATCTGAAGAAAATAACTCTTTTGTGACACATTGTTATTGCAACACGGAAAAATGAGAAAAGCTGCAAGCACACACTCTCTGTATTACCAGTGCGCCGGGAAAGGCTTACTGTTTTGGAGTTCTTAGCATCCCGCATAAGGCGTTCTGCAGATTTGACATCTTCCTGTACAGCATCCACACCACAGTTTCTTAAAGAGTTGAGATGGTCCTGCACTTTTACACATATTCTGTCGATCATCTACTTGAACAAAAGAAATAGAAAAGATAAAACATCAGAATGTCGGTCTAATGCAAACTGTATTCAGGCCAGGTAGCAAACCAATAGCACCACGGTGAGATTTGTAGTGACAATATAACAATCTGGAAAAGCATGATCAGAGCTTGGAGGTATATCAGTGCTACCAAAGGGAAGTATTATATTTCATAAAGACACATCTAAACACTGGAAAAATAAATAAAACTTTACCATTAAAAAAAAAAATGTTTTGGAACATTTTCCCTACTGTTACCTTCAGGATAACTGCAAATAACCAACAAGTTATCCAGTTCAAGCGTTGCTCTGCTTTTTTGAAGCAAATTTAATGCTGAAAATGTTGTCGATATATCTCTTACCTCCGAAGGTCCCTGAACGCTTAAGAAGTTCAGACAGTCAAAGAAAGCTCTGTCACTATCCATTCAACAAACACCAACAGAGATTTCTCCTTAGCAAAAGGTAATCACACAGGCTTCTGGGGTACTCCCTCAAAATGTAAATATTCCTAGTTGCAAGGGAACTGTGACTACCAAAGCAGAAGTTTCCATCAAACTTTTCCCAGTGTGATAAATTGTACTTAATCTGTATCCGCAACACAATTCATTCAACGTGCTGCAAATACAGGGCAGGGGGTATATCTGTATCCCTACAAGACAAACCAATAAGAATGCCTGACATACAGTCAGTTTTGATTAAAATGTACGGGGCAGGGGTATATAATAGTTAAAAGTCTTTATCAGCCCACATAGCAAACTGGCTATTTGACATTTTGAAGCAACATCTGAGTGCACGTGTCATCATCATCTAGAGTCTAGAGTTCTAGCATCTTATATCATTAGCAAGGAGATCTGAAATAATGTCACAGCATGCTCCTTTTCTGCTCCACATGACTCTCCCTCTTCAAAGGGTTTTGTGTGGGGGTTTTTTTTATAAGTACAAAAAGCTAATTAATTATTAGGCAGTTGAAAGTCTCATTAGGACATCTGGACTAAAAAAAAAAAATACACTCTGGGAATAAGAACACAATTCCACTATACTAACTAGAGAATCTTTTTCAGCTCTCTCTTAAAATTGTTTATAAAATCTATCCTTACTGTTCACAATTTAATATAGAAATGAGTCATTTTACTCTACTTTCAAAATAACAATAAAATACATTTACTGAGACCTGACATGTGTGTGCTTGTTGGAGAAAAGCACAACTAAACCCACCAAGCTATAAAAAGATCTAAACTTAATTCAAATGGAGATTATTAACTTGGGGCAAAAAGGTGGCACTGGAACAGATAAATTACTAAAATAAAGTGATGCTGCCGCTGAAGATTCTAGTGCCAGTACATCTCCACATACCATTTTCTCTGTAAAGACGTTAGACTATAACTCAAGGTTCCAGTAGTAAAACTTTGTCCCATTATATTTTAATAACACAGGTGGAAAAAGGCCACTTTGAATTAAGATTCATTAAAAACAATCCCAAAAAACAAAGCAGAGAACAGAGAGAAATCTAATTTACTTGGCTGAAGAGCAAAATAGATATTCCTCTCCTGATTGCTGAAGTCTACCATTTGCATGGGAACACAACTGGAGCAAACAAACATGGAAGTAAAATTAAAACAAAGGCTGTGACAAGTTTTATTCTGCTTACACTGGCTTGCTTCTGTGGTGTACTGGATCTGAAAACAGCCCTGAGGGGCACTGGCACTAGAACAGAGAGAATGGTGAGCTACCACACAAAATGCTTGTAGTCCTCTCAAGGAAAAAAGAAAAAAATCCCAGAATAACACAGGGCATTTAGGAAACCTGGTAGTGGTTCACAAAACAGAAAAGCTTCCCAGCTTTAAGCAGTATTTTGGGCTGTGTTAGACATGAAGCCTTTTCAGCTGTCCAGACTGTAAGAAGCATGGAAGACTTCTACCTACCTTTGCTCCCTCCCTCTAAGTAAAGCTTCCCATGATATCCACAGTTCTGAAGGAGTAAGGTAGATGATGACTTATTCTCTAAGGTTCTTTGCTCTGGTGGTACCTACGGGCACGTTTACATGGTTGCTCAGTGCTAGGCAGAGACTGGAACTGACTCAAGATATCAGAATTCGGCACAGCCTTATGATGATGCTGTCACACTGATGAGAGCCTGCTGAAAAGTCTCACCCCTAGCCCGAATGAACTAAACTGTTCCTGGTTCCAACAGTACTTCACTCAGAAATAGCTTGGGTCTTTCCCTCCACAGTACCACTACACATAAGACAAGACCTCCCTCTCACAAAAGCTTTTTTTCCCTCCCAGAAATATTATAATTATTATTATTTCTTGGGAAATTATTTATAACCCACAAGGCTGTGCTGGTTTTGGCTGGGATAGAGTTAATTTTTCTCACAGCAGCTAGTGTGAGGCTATTTTGGATTTGTGCTGAGAAGAATGTTGATAACACACTATTCTTTTCAGTTGTTGCCAAGCAATGTTTGTACCAAGTCAAGGACTTTTTCAGTTTCTCATACTGCACCTGTGTCCCCAACTTCTTCGCTACAAGCAGCTGGGAGGGGACACAGCCAGGACAGCTGACCCAAACTGACCAAAGGGACATTTCATGCCATCAAACATAATGCTCAGTATATAAGCTGAGAGGAGTTGGCTGGGAGTCTGGCTCACAGGTCTCTCAAGCTCCAGCTCTCTCTGGCTCTCACCGCTTGGGTGTAGTCAGTGAGTTGTATCATCAGTTTGGGGGTGTTACCCCAATATTCTCATAACATATTAGTAGTCGCATTAGTACTATTTTCATCACATATTATTAGTAGTAGTATTGTTAATATCATTATTTTATTTGTTTTCAATTATTAAACTGTTTTTATGTCAACCCATGAGTTTTCCTACCTTTCCCTCCGATTCTCCTCCCCATCCCCCTGGGGGAGGTGTGTGACCAGCTGTTTGGTGCTTGGTTGCTGACTGGAATTAAACCACGTCAGAGGCACATCTTGCTTTAAGCTACTCTGACAGGAGGAAAGAAAGGTCTGTCCCCAGGCAGATTTTAGACAACCAAGAAGAAGGAGTAAGGAACAAGTTCTCACCTGCTGAGTGGTACTAGTGACAATGCCTTGCTGCAGCCGGTATGCTTGCTCCTGCAGGTACTTTCTGGTCTCGTGGTTACGAAGCAAGTAGTTTTCTATCTAAAAAACAAAACCAGATCAGGAAACTGATTCAACTCTTCACACTGTAATTTGTTTTCAATTTTGCTTCCATATCAGAAATGGGGACTGACAGGTAAAACTGCCAAAGTATTTGTTTGTTATCTGCAAACCTTATTCTCTGTGTCTCAGTGCTTAATAATGACATTGGCAAATACACTGTCACCCACGGACTAGTGAAATGTCATTAACACTGTGCTTTTGCCAGTGTTTTCTGAATTACAGTAAGTTACACTGACAAAGGAGTAGATCCAGGTTTGAGAAATATCTGAAGGGACTCTACCCATAAAATGTTGTTCTACAGACCATGATGACACAAGATAGTAGGTGAAGTTCTTTTAGATGCATTTGGCCCGCTGCAAAGACACAGATTTAAATGGTAGTATGATCTGCAGAGAAGATAAATATCTGTAAGTGCCTAACTGATATAGGAGCCTCTGTTCAAAAGTAACTTCAGGATAAGCAGTACATAAGTGCTCTTCAAAGACAAGTGGTTCCTACCCACAGCTGGTGGTCACAGCTCACCACAGCTGTCACCAGCAGTAAACAGTTAACATCAGCCAGCTTAATGGCACATAAAGTAACCCCCTAACCCGGGTCTATCAAGCACTGTCAAGTCAAAAAACCCCTACTAGTAAACTGTTTAAGGTTCAAAGGCGATGGATCTGGTCTGAAAGGAAGAGAGGGGAAAAGGATGGGTGAAGTGGCGAGCAGGTTGTGAGACAGAGACTAAAGGGGGCTGATGGTCATCTCTAAACCTGCATCAGCAACAAGAACTGGAACAGTCTGACCATACCCTGCAGTAATGCAGGGTTTATACAGTTTGCTGGAGCCTGGAAGGTCAGCTAATATGTCCATCTGGCGCTGGACCTGGGCCAGACACACTCTCATTGTAGTCAAGCCGTGGTGTGCTGAAGCTCATGGACTTTCCTGACACGTCAGTCAGTTTGGGGGTCCCTGCACCAGGCGTGACAGCTCAGTCCGTGTGGGCGAGCGCTTCTGCGGGCATGGAATTAGTTTTGTTCACAGTATTGCTACAGAGACTGTTACCTTTTATTTGGAGAGAACTTCCTTGTGTTGTGTAAAGAAAGCCCGACCCACATGTGTTGAAACAAACTCAGGGCCAAACAGGTTTAGCAACTTTGAAATGAAAATGAATAAAAGAAAATGCTCTTTGTACATAATGCCTAATTAACACGAAGAATTTAAATTCCCGTGGCCAGAAGCTTCATGGTTTTTTTTCAGAGACATCTATCATTCTAGATATGAACCTATCTACAATTATATTAAACAAGATGTAAGAAATACATCCACCCCCATGATTCTGAATTTTTTTTATAGCAGAATATAGATCATTTTCATGCATCAAAGAAAAAGGCACTAACTACCAGCACTTTTCCCTGTGAGAATCACTTCACTGAAAATGTATTTACTTTTAATCACAGTTATCTGTAAGAACTATTTATAAGATTTTTATGACCTTACCCTGGCTGAAGAAAAACTACTCATTAAAGAGATGCGAACTGTATGCTTTCTGATTGAGCAGGAGGCTCCTTTGGAGCTCACAAGATTTACTATATTAAAACTCAGCTGGGAGTTTTATAACTCATGCAAGTGGAACAGCTACAGATATTGTCAACACCTCTTCTTCCAACAGAACATGTTGGTGCAGTTGTTTATTTAGGGCAACACAGTGTGTGAATTCTGTATGTACAATATAAAACAGAGGCAGTAAATGTTTTTATCCTCCCCCAAATTAATCTTTGTCTTGTACAGCACTGACTGCACTTTTTATGCCAAAATAAAAATATGTACTAGTAATTCTACACAGAAGCACATATGTAACAAACATGCCAGTTTTTAAATCTCCCTTCCATAGTTATGCATACAGCAATACAAGGTCTAGCTTGCACTTATCTAGTTATAACTTTTTGATACTACACCATTGCATTCTGTCACGCTTCAACCATTCGTTGGAATAAAAAGCCTTACATGCTCTTGCAGCACTCAATTACCACATATATGTGCATGCCAATCAAAGAATCGATTAATCTAGCCTAGATTTCTTACCCAGTCAAGCATGAAATCACAGCCACTTAAAATTATTACTTTACTTTTAGTGGTTTTACTTCTGTACATTGGTGATATATGCAATACCTTTTGCAGTGCCTCTTCTGTTTTCTCAGGGTTTGTTTTGAGTGCTTGGGAAGCATCATTCATCGGTATAGGCATGAATCTCAAAGTATAATTCCTAAAAAAACATGAAAGAAAATATTTTAAAATACTAAAAGTTAACCCAATTACTCTCTTTATGAAGAATACACTAGAAGGAAGAAATAAGATGCATCTAGCTTGTCTGTGGAAGGTACTAAGAATGTATTTTTCCACATTTGCAAGCTAAATAACTGGACGCATGCATGCTCCATTTTGCTGCTAATTCTTCTTTGCCACTAGAGAGAGGTGAATTTGAAGAGCAAAAAATGCAGTTAAGCGGCCAATGGCTGTCAGTTAAAGGCCTAGCTGCCCTCTGTACCGTTGTGTGCAAGGTTGGATTACTTCTTCCTATATCAAAACAGAACGGGGAGTGTCAGTGCCTGCTGGCAATTCTATCAGATCTAAGTCTTAATGGAAATATTTAGTAACAGACAGATAGCAACTGAAAGACTGAGGTTTGAAAATTCACTGTTTAATAACTTCTTGTGTTTACAACAATTTGAAGACACTTGCTGCATTTTTAATAAAAGCTGACAAAACAAGTACAGAATCTCCACACAGCTTTATGCAAACAATTGCTCCCTGCATTTTACTTGTTTGTTTGCAAAATATTTCCGTAGCTTTGTCCATCTGCTGCAATTTGAGAATAGAGTTTTGGTCTTGAAGCAAAGCTGCATTTCAGCTCTAAGAACGTAAATTGGCTAGCAACACGGTTAAACCTAAAATGCTACGAGCAGTGGTATGTTCACACACCTTCAGATTTGAATAAATGAAAACAAAAAAGAGCAGAAGAGTCTTAAAACCTGGAAAGGAAATTATTCTTCCTATTTTCAATTAGCCTTATTTTCCTGCAAACATCTCTACCTCCTCCTTCGACTGTCTGCAAATGTCCCACGAACCGTCTGTTGCTATTCCATCCAGAGCTACAGAAATACGGTTGGAACCATCTATTTTTCAGCACTTTGAAATTCACATTTTCAACTGAGTCAACTCCATTGACTTCCGTGAACCCATCCCTCACTAAATACACTAACACCAAGAGCAGACACCCTAACTATTGTGAAACTCCAAGGTTCTTTCACTTCCTCTCCCACCAGTTGCTTAGCCTCATGAAACACCACTCTCTGAAGGACAGCAGTCTTTTGAACTGCCATAAACACCGATTCCTCATTGATACCACCCAACATTTCACCTTAAATGGTAATGAAAGACTTCTAGGTTTCTTTCACAACGTAAACACGGCACAATACAGCTGTCAGTGGCAGGCGATTACTCACGTGGAGTCAGCAAGGGTCTTGTCCTTCCACAGTGCCCAACTGCCTACTATATTGAAGCTGGAAAATTAACTTTTCTTTCTGGTTGTCTTACCCTTCAGAAGTACTGTGCCTTCTACACAGGCTCTGTTATGTGTCCTCATGTAATACTAAACAGCAAATAATTGGCTGTCCATCAGCATGGGGTCAATTTTTAAATACCAAAGGTACCAAGCTCAAAGACAGATAATAATTACACAAGTTGCTGATTGCCTGACTACTACCTGGCAGGTGGAGTATTTATTTAGATACAAAGAAACAAAGGTAGATTTCCAAGGATCTCTGCAGCTGTTTGACATTTAATACATCACATTCATTGAAATCTATAATTGCCAGCTCTCATGTTAGTAATTACATGCTAAATTCAATTTAGTCAAAGGCTTAGTGCACCCTCCCTCACACACACAGAGGAAGGTAGGAATGTGAAAGGCATGGGGATTTCATGGACACACAGTCACAGAGGCAAAACTTTAGAAGACCACTACCCTAAGGAAGGCTCTGTACTTGGTTTCCTTCCAAACAGACAGCTACTTTATCAGAATGCTACTTTATTTTCATCTAACCAGCTCGTAGGGGCAAAAAAACCCCAAGAATTGAAAGCTCGCTTTTCATCTTTGATCATCAGAGCAACATTTATCTTCACACTTATTTTTTCTCTGCTTCCTTTGAAGTCTAAAATATCATTCTTCTGTTATTAACACTCCACTTGTCTCTTGCAACGGAGTACATTTCTCTACCAACTCAACAATCCAGTAATTTCATAACACATTAACAGTCTCAGCAAAATACCTATATTTAAAGGAAGTTAAATCTCAGGGAGGCGCTCAGACACTGGAAAGGATGTCTCAAAAACCTCCTGCCTCTCCCTCTACATACAGCACGTGTGACAACAGCCCTACATTTCATCATGTGTTATTTCCTTTGTAGTAACTTCTGTTCCATTCATGACATACACTCTGCTGCACAGCAGTGATTTCACTGCCTATTTTGTGTAAAACAGGAATAAGATTCTCCATTTTGCAGTCTTGGGAATGTATATTTCTTGCCACTGCAAACGTCTCTAACAAATCCCAGTATTTCCCACTAGATTTTAGAACCTGCACTATTTCTTCAGGCTGTCCATACAGAGAAAAAAATGAATATGGGGCAATACCGTACCGTTCTACAACAGAGCAGGCTCTAGACCATGAAGCACACAAGCACATGTCTAAGGTCATATCAAAAATCCTGAGCTACGAAACCCTGTTCAAGGGCCAGGCTGAACGTGATGGCCACTGGTCCCAAATGCTCTCCTGAACTGACACCGGACTCTACAAAATCGCTCAGCCTCTCATGTCGGCTGGAAGGGACACCCCAGGGGCAACTCTGCCAACAGCCAAGCTCCTGGAATTCCATTGCACGAACAACATGTTCACACAACTTTAAGCAGATGAAAAAAAGCTGGGAGGAAGGGAAAAAACAACCTTCAGATTACTTCAGTCTGGTTTAAAGCCTGTTACAATCCCTCCCAAATTTTCCTCAGCCTCCTCATCACACTACAGAAGTCTAGCTTTCTTCTTTTTTGTGGTTTACTGTATGACTATTTTACTTACGAACAAAATCAAAAAAACACACACAGCACACATACCCCCAAGCATCTTCCATGTATTTCATTCCATTTTGAGCAACTATTATTTCTTACCGAATATTTATGGTTTCATGTATTTTTAGGAAACATATGGTGCAGGATGTTCTCAATGTGTCTTCAAGATGGATTGTTTAAAGGCTAATTGTTTTCAGCCAATATTGATAGTCCCTCTCTTGCAAGTGAAAACCTTTGTTGCTTGTGGCTTAGCCTGTGATATTATAAACGGTTTTAACAATTTTAAAATGTTAGAGGAGGCAGAAGATGACCTCAGCTTCCAAGCTAGATAAATAAGATGTTGCCCCAATAAAGTGCAATGTCACACAATTATCTGCAGCATTTTTTTTTTCCTGCTTAGATGATTTGCTTTTTCCTTAGGTTTTCCCCCTTCTTTCTATTTATTTATCCAAGCACTTCAGAACAGAAAAGTTCAGAAAACAAGCTTATTTTCTATTAGATTTTCTCATAAATGTACGTGCTATTGCTCTCTAAAAGAGAAATGCCTGCAAGCTCACAAAGAACCTTTGCAAATTATTATTCACTACTATCAATGGAATCACTCCAAGATGATTTGCTTAATTATACATCATTTATATAATTTCCCCCATCAGTGCAACTGAAGTAGTTTTGAAACCAAGTATAAAAACTACAACAGCTTCATAAAACAAGTAACTTTATCAGTTCTAGCCTCATGACCCCTCTGAGGGTTAAGATGCTCCCCCAAGTAGTTACACAGTTTTACAAGGCATCTTGTCTAGAAAGTAGCAATCGTATGTTACCTTCACCTTCTAAAGAGTGTCTTTCTTCCTCTCTGAGGGATTTTATCATGTGAAACAACTGCAACTGCTGCTTAATTTAAATCTGTAATTTTTCCCTCTTAAGAAAAGTAATAACAACATATAAAGAATTGTGATGGAGAGAGATGAAAGTCATTTAGCATCTATCACTGATAACCGCTGCAACTCTGAGTAAGCTCAGGGAAGCAAAATGACCCAGACCACAGCGATTATGATGAACAATGGCAGTTCCTGAGATCATCCCTATTAGTTTCAACTTGCTGGGGGAAAGAAAAAAAAATCAGACCACAAAGGCATGCTTCAGTAATTTTCTACTATTATATACAGCTTCATTCACTGACTAGAATAGAATTTCTGCATGCTAACAACATAAGAGAATGAAGAAAAGGGAAAATATTCTCAAATTCCAAATTTTAATGCTAACAGAACTGAATGGCCTTAATGCTGATAGCAGAGTATGGATGAAAGAGCCACAGAGCCTTTTCTCATCCTTTTGAAGGATGTGAAGTCATACATTTTCCTTTACATTAAGCACCCTGATGCTTAAAATTGAGAGCACTCAGCATCTTCCAATCATATTGACTGCGGTGAGAAGTGCAGCTGCTCAGACCATTCAGGATCTAAGTCTTTGGCCTGTTCATCAGTCATTCAGTTACTTGTGAACTTACTTTTCCAGTGCCACAGCAATGTCCTGGAAGCCCTGTGCAGTGATGTTATTCTTGTCCCATATGACAGTTCTGAGAGGTGGGGGGGAGAAGAAAGGGGGAAAAAAAAAAGGTTAAACAAGAACCACCAAATAAATCTATACTGAAACTTTGCCTATTGAAATAACACAGCGTTGTATGCTCAGAATTGTATAGCGGATGGTAACATTTTAAAAACCTGTGTTTAGTTATATGCTAAAACCTTGAAACAGGGACAATGATACTACAAAATTCAGTTTACATTTCTTTAAAGGGGTGTCTGTAATGTACCTTACATCATTAACTTAAACCCATAACTTTTCTGAAATAAAGTTAATAGATTTGGAGATAAAATTCCAGCTTTTTCAGGGAATAGCATCAAAATAGAGTTTGAATGTCTGCTTTGCAAGCATACATAGAAACACAAGAAAACTGCTCTATGCTATCAATCTCTGTTCTACATAGGCTATCTGTCTACAGTTACTGGAAAAGGTATTTAAAAAAATCATGCTGATTGGTGGCCAAGGTTTGCAGGCTATTGTATATTCAATCCTGTACTAACTCATCACACAGTTCCTTTGATTCCACATGCAATTTACGTAGCTGCCAGTATAAGCCATTAGGTTAGGTGCATAAATTGCAGCTCCTCTGAATACACAACAGTGATAAGAGTGATCAAGCCTTTCCCCCCCTCCTCTCCCAATTTAGACCACTCAAGCAGACTGCCTGGCAATTTGCGAACACATGTTCAAACATCTCATTAGTAGTCAGAAGAGACAGTCAAGCAGATAAATCTTGCTTGTGCAAGAGCACTAGTTGTAGCTGTTCTTAAAAAAATAAAAAGCACAAGAACAAACAAACAGATTTCTGGTGTTAAAGGATTAAAAAAAAAGGTAGATGGCAGGGTTTCACAGGTATTGACACCCTTCTGCTTTTGCACAATTATCCCTTTGTCTTTTAGATGGAAAGATGGAGGTAAGGAAGAGAGGAAGAGATATTCTATACCCACTTTGCAAAGATCAGGTATGGCTAGGGTCAAATCTTGGATATTTTTGTCATTGGAAAGTGTGTTTATATTTCTACCAGGATATGATTTTGTAACATTTTAAGCAGCGACAGTTACCATTACATTATGCAGTTTGCAATCACACCACAGACTGTGGTGACAGTATGTCAACTGTGACATTCGGTGTGCCGTAGAACATTTCAGTCTGCCATCCTGAAAGCTGTCAAGGCCTTATTTCTTCAGGTACTGTGGTCATTTCAGATTAATACATTCAATAAACACAAACCACCTCTCCAGTGTTTTCCTGACATTTTCAATATTCAGCTTGGGTATAGCTACACAAAGTCCAGGATCCCTGCTTCTGAACCAAACAGCCAGGACCTTTCTAGGGAATTTCTTATCCTCCAGGGAACAAATGCTTGGAGACCCAGCACAAAGTGGTCTCTTCACACAGACAATACACTGAGGAAGGTTCATCTGCAGAGTCTGACAAGAGGAGGAGTGAGGATTAACTTCCCTTATGATGGTGACATATTTAGAGATCCCCATCCAGATTCATGCTGATGAAAGCTTTTACTGTTTGCTAATCATATGCTGGACAGAAAAAAAGTGATACTCTCAAGCCATCAGTGCCAAACATGTGCTAAAAAGCAGTGAAGTTGTTGGGTGGATAAAGTTGCAGAGAAGAGACGCCAAGGTCCATCAGCAATGTAGGCAGGGGAGAGGGGAAGGATGGTTCATGCTGCTACACATGAATTCCACATGCTCTTATTTCTCCTACAAACTGATACTCCAGAAGACAAAGAATAATTTCCTTCATAATAATTTACTTCAGTTTCCCACACAGAATAATTTACTTAGTTTCCCACCCAAGTACCAGAATTTTCTCTGGTGGGAAGGCCTCCAGTAGATAAGCATAAGTGGATGCTTTCTAGGTTGACTCTAGGAAATTTAGAGCTCTCTTGTTCCAACAAGAGGTCTTTCTGTTCATAATCAGAAAATGTAATTTTCTCCAGTTTCAGTTACAGAAACATTTTTGCAGACAATTTGCTTCTCTTAGTTGGTTTTTTCTTTTTCCCTTTTTTTTTTTTTTTATAAAGAAAAAAGGATGAGACTCTTTCCAAATGGAGACATTATAAACTGGTAGCACCTAGAAGGGTTCCGAAGAGAAACATCTTGAGAATAAGCCAACAACTTCAGTATTATTAAGCCATACTATCTTTTACCACAAATAAGTTTCCCTTACCTGAGCTTGGTGTTTATCTGTAGGGCTTTTGCCAGCATCTTTGCTCCCATATCTCCCATGGCATTTCCACTAATATCCACTTTTGTAAGAGAAGTATTGCTGCCCAAGGCATTAATAATGATGGTGACCTCCGTCTTCAGCTTGGAATCTGCGAGGGACAATGACTGCAGAGGCTGTGGGGCACAGAAAAAGCACTGATAACAGCAACTAATAATGCACTCATTCCTAGAACATCAACCAAAAGAAGTTACAGGTCCTCCAAACTCTTGGAGACAGCAGTAAGCATCAAAGAGTTATTTCTGTGTTTGCTGCAGATCCTACAGCACATGATAAATTGGGGGTCAACATCTTACAGCACAGGGGTCAAATCCATACACGCACACACAGATTAAGTTGGAACACCCTGAAAAAAAATTTTAAGTGACAGTGCCTGCAGTTTCCTGTGTCCTCTTAAGTACAGAATACAGCGGGAACCTGAAGAGAGGCAAGATAGCAACAACCAGCTTCGCAGAACCACCTCTAGCGTCCAGTGGGTTCTGCTTAACCAGTATGCTTCGCTGTCAGTGTTGCTCCTTTCCCTCAGACTGAGCACTTCATCCAACTGCAAATTAGGATCTGAAGCACTGTTAAAACAAGAACAATTTCTTTAAACTGTGTCACTTCAATTTTAGAAGTGATTTTGCCTATCTTGTTCCTTTGACTAAGGGCAGGGACATTTGGGATAAAAAAAGACAGAAAACTGTAGCAGGTCTGAAATTAAAAACAGTAAGAATAATATCTGTTAAAATGGAAAAAAACAATGGGTATTATTCACAGTGGTGTTCTAACACCTGTGACTGTGATTGCAATATCTTAGAATGGAATCATAGAATGGTTTGGGTTGGAAGGCACCTTAAATTTCATCTCATTCCAACCCCCCTGCCACGGGCAGGGACACCCTCCCACTAGAATATCTTAAGGTAACTTTTTTTTTTTAATATACTATGTTAAGCTGAAACTACTTCACCGGGCTCCTGAAAGTTACACTCTACGCCCTAAGAAAACTTTTAAAAATGCCTGTATTTCCTCCTTTCTCAGTGTCCCAACACTCAATGGCAGGAGCTCAAGAACTATAGCCTATCCATCACCCTCTATTACACCTGCTAAAATTGTAATTTCTCTTTGATGTACAACTCTACAAAACTTTTCCCTTGCTCAAGTGTCAGTTCGTATGGAGGAGTGTATTGCCATCATACACCCACTTAGGCATGTATTGGAGGATGAACTTTAGGAGCTCAACGTCTCCAAATTGCCAATATGGGAAAATCAACACCTCAAAAGGATGAATTATGGCACCTACCTTAGATGTCTAAAGCTTAGGTTAATATGAATAAGCCAACTGAACTATGCACACCTGCCAGGGTCCAAGGTGCTTGCATGGTGCCTGTTATACACTGGGACTCCAGCCTCCAGACACCACTGGACTGCAGTGATAACCAAAATGCTTGGAACAATAACAAATGCACTTATAAATGAGGAAATGCATAAAAATTTGGAGGCGCAGCAGGTTTATAATTAAAAAGTCTAACAGTAACACAAGCAACATGCTGGGTTTATTTTAAATGGAAGTTATTAAATTACTATGTTAATGCCCTTAATCTGCCTATGTTTCTCTGTTTTATTACATTATGTACCCTAAAGAATATTAGCATGGCATTAAAACGGCATTCAGAGCTCTTGGCACAAGTCTGATAAGACCTCCCACGACAGATTTGCGGAAAAGCAGCATCGCACAGCACTCAGACAGGAATGGCTGATAAGCTTGTGAAAGTGAAGTTTCTTCTGTTTCTCACGTGTCACTTCAGAAAGGGTCATTCAGTGCTCCCTCCCGCATACCAATTTTTCTAAACCTCAAATATCCTCCTGGGAAAGGATTTCTCACTTCCTGCATTCCAACACTGACAAAACGGTATGTGACTGAAAAAGCTTCTGCACTGTGTTCTGCAAGGACTGGCACCTATACATCGTTACTAACACATAGCACAGTAAAGCACCTGCTGTATTAGTGGAGTCTTTGAAGTGGATGAACTGCTAGTTTTCTTGCATAGTTACCCCAAGCATTTACTCAATGAGCAAGAAGCAAAAACTCCTGGACTCACCTGGTACCCTGAATTCAAACTACAACCAGAATGTAACTCTGTACAGGCTGCTAAATATTCTTTAATTCTCTGACCATTACAATAAAAAAACCCCAACCAAACAAGAACAAACAAAATCCCCACCAACACCAAATCCCACTCCCCAAAACAGGGGCAATACCCTACACAGCCTACAAATATTTACTTCTTTTAACAACTTCATAGTTTCAGCTGGATATTGAGAAAACTCAAGTCTGACAAGCACGTCAGTGCCCCTGCTGCAGAAAACAGATACTTTGCCAATCAGGTGAAGATACCATAACATGATCTTATTAAGAAAGAGGAATTCTGGAAGTAAAAAATAGAAATAGAAATTGTATGATTGTACTCATTGATTTTGTCATACTCCTACTGGAAAACATTTAAGAATCAAATCAAGCTAAATTTGTTCTCCTACAAGCAAAAATGCTGTAAAACCCCTCAAAAGGCCAATTCTGCAACAAGCACTGAACTAAGAACTAAAGATACTCAGTGCTGTAGTAACTGTCTGCACCTATGCAGGACTGACTACCATTCTGAGTGATGATACACGCTACCTGCAGTGTAACATCTATTTTTGCAAGAAGAAAAGAAATGGCACAGTAAGCATACAGCTTCAGACACTTGCTGCAATACTAGTAAGAATACATTATTATAAGCCTGCATAGTACAGAATCTACTTAAAAAGAGGGGAAAAAAAACCCAAACAAAACCAAACCAAAACAAAACCAAAAAACAAATCTAAATATTGTATTCTTGTCTATATTAAACACCTGGGAAAATTTGCTGTTTAGGTTACTACGATTGCTTTTAAGTTGTGTAGAATTACATTTGTGTGTAGCTGTATTTTTACAGTCATAAAACCAAGCTACTGATTGTTTAAATCATTTTACTTGTGACTCATATTAACACAGCAACAGATCTATTTAAAGTGTGTATAAATACATGAAGAAGCATGTGGCAGATGTCTATTTTAGATTAAAGCCTCTTGCTTCAGCTTTCCACGCAGATAATGCACAGCCCCCAAACTGTACCAGCCTGCAAGCAATACTGATCAAGCAGTATGCTCTGGGCAACATCGCACCCTGGTCTCTCCAATTGCACCCTTATATTTATGTCCTGTGCCAGTAAATGCATAGTAATGGCAGAACAAGGACCACAACCCATTTAGGATCCAAAACCAAACCAGAATAACTAGAAACTTAGAATCATTTTCTAAGCATTGTACTATCTCATGTAGAATGAGGCCCATCCAGCTATCTGCAACATATGCTTTTCCCATGGTGCTACGGGGGCTACATCCTCAACTCTCTGACTGCTAAGAGATGCTTCAGATTGATCATAGCACCTAATGAAACAAGCAAGATTCCTTCACTGAAGAGGATTAACAAGAGAAAAGAACACGGGGAGAGGAGACAGGTTAACACCAACAGGATCACATGCTTTATCCCAAATGTTAATGCATGACATGACGGAGACAGTTATTTTAAGTACCTAAATAAAATATTTTTGGTGGATTATTTCATTGTAACACTATTTGAAAACAGGATGATACTACAGAGCGTGTTCTGTAGGTTAGCTCAGGAAAGACACAGTGAGCAAGAATTCCAGGAGCACATCTGACCACTGGATTGTGGCAAAGGCAGAAAGTGGAACAATGGCTGACATTGCCTATTGGTTGAAAAGAGAAGGAGCACAAGCAAATTGAAGCTGATGATGTAAGGGAGGGACAGCTGTGAGAACGATACATCGAAAATTTAGCAGCTACATTTTCTCTGCCCTGGAAGCTTCAAAAACAGAAATGAGGAAAGATAAACAGAAAGTTGTAACACTTAATAGAGACAGTAAAGTGAAAGTTGGAATTTTTATCCTTGTAAACAGATTATATGAACAGGATAGTCGTACAAACAGAAAAAAAAATCCAAACAACAGCGTGTTTGAGAAGACGGTTTGGATACTGAAAGGACACAGGTAGTGTGTTGAAGAGGTGTTTTAGGATATGGCCTGAGAGGGAAGAAATATTCACCTGTAACAGAGGAAACGGAGGAAGGTAACTGAGAACAAACATTTGCTTGTGGTTAATCTAGCTCGATAGAACAGCCTTCAGGATAGCTGTGAAAGATTAAGCGTGAGATACACAGCAGGACAGAGACAAATGTCCAAAGAGGTGATTGTTAGCTGGTGAAATGATACTACCCCTTGGTACGGTATCAATAGGAAAGGGAGAGAAGGGGAAGGCAGCATACCCTTCAGAGACAGAGCAGGATGAGGTCGTGACACACTGCAAAATGAAAAGGCCAGTCTGGTACAAGAAGAAATACAGAGATCTACCAATACAGGTGTTGGCACGATGCTCCATCTGATTCGTGCAAACAAGGACTTTCTGCTTTCGTTGCAGGTGCTAACTCAGAATCAGCTCTGGTATCCGTACGCAGCACTTCACTGTGTCACACTGACACCCCATATTTTACAGAATAAGATGAGGAGGTAGGCAAAGAATCGAGAAAAAAGACAATACCACTAATCCTAATTAAAGGACATAGAGAGAAGAGAGGAACAGTTTAACAAATCGGTTCAAATACAACTAAACAGTAAGAAAAGATGAACGTAGAGTATGGATCTAATGACCTTGCGTGGAAGGAGACATCAGAAATCCTGGTAAAAACTGCTCCGCTGAACTGCAGGGTGCAGACACCGATGGAGAAGACAATAAGAAAGCAGTTAGTGTGGAGACCATGCACTTGGAGGTGGGGCAACAAAGACAACAGGAATTTTACACAGGTGTTTAGACAACTGAAGTCTACAGTAGTCAGCTGTTTCTGGAGAGTGAGGAAAGCAGAGCCTTCCTGTCACTTGTATGGGGAAAGAAGGAGAAAGAAAGAACTAAGCGTAGATGGGTAAAGATTGACAAGCATGAGGGTAACAAAGCATTTTAAGACTCCCTTATAGCCAAAACTAGGATGCAAAGTAAGACAAGAACACAAACGCAAACACCAAAGTCTTTCAGAATTGGAAGAGAGGATGGAAATGAAGAAAGTGGGAAAGGTAAGGCACTCTTAAAGGGTTTTATGAAATTGTTCCTGTGATTAATGTACTAGGAGAAGTAAAGAACAGCACAGTGAACAGCCTATGTCCATCTTTTGAAGGAGAAAGGAATTCTGGGAGATCACTGCATTGACTATGCATTTTGTCAAGCAAAAAAAAAAAATGCTAATACCCAAGAACAGCTATCAGGAAATAGCGCATTCTGTTATTTAATAAAAATGAAAAAAAAAAAAAAATTCTGTTACTGAAGAAGTATCACCACTCAGAGAACAACTACCATAGTAATCCTCTATCAGGACACAAAGGTTTTGAAAACTTGTGCCTAGAGGGCTGTATGATTTAGACCCAAAGCAACTACGTTAAGCACATCCAACTATTCAGAATGAATATTTTTTCAACAAGCACAGATCCTAAGACTATGCTAAGAAACATTTACCTGCATGCTACACATAATCCAAATCACTATTTGAAAAAATAAACCCCAAAATGTTCGATGCATCTGTGCAGGATCGTGGTCAAATCTTATGCAGCAATTTAACACAGAAGAAAATCAGAAATAGGCACAAATGTACATGATGATAGCAGCAGAAAGATACTCACTGAATCCTCGTCTTGAATCATCTGAACTAAATTATCAAGTACTGGAGTGAGATTTCTGAGGGAAGAAAAGTTAAGAAGATGATGAAATCAGCAGCTTCTCTTCATCCATTCTCTTGTTATTTAAAAGAAAGAAAAGCCTTACTTGGATTTCATGTTGTTAAAGTTTTTGCCTAACGCCAAGTGTCTTATCGATCGGTTTTTACTAAGCCAGACTACAAGGGTTGAGAGGTCAGATTCTAGGCCTGTAAAGAATCAGATTAGATTAGGAATTACAACACATTTTCACAAAAGACCCAGACAGGATCCAATTATTAACACTATATTCATTCAAGTAACTATATCAGTGTACCAATTTCCAAGACCTCTACAAATATTTCCATTCTTCTGTTTTTAAATATTTTTTTCTTTTTTGCCTCTGTTTTTCTATGTGAATAAATGCTTTTTCTAAAATGAGCCCTTGAAATCTCCATCCTAATCAGCCATTGAAGGTACTTCTCCGAAACACAGAAGAGAAACGTAGTCCCTTATCCATAGTCCAACCACCCATGGGGTAGTTCCTCGCATTGTCAGGCAGTGTTTAAAGTTCCTTTGAGAATTTTGAGACCGCGCTAATTGCTATTTAGTCTTAGTAGAGCTGTGTACCCACAAGGTCTCAAAGCCTTCAAGTGCAAAAAGGCTAACACAACAGGCTATGAATAAAATGACCTGAAAAACAAGGCACATTTTATTCTACTTCTGCGTAAGAGAAATAACTTACTCTAGTATTGTATTCCCAAACTAGCGGTGTATTTAAAGAGTCCACTAGTTAGATTACAATGACTTAGGATCCAGATCCACGGGATAATTTAGATGTCAAATATCTAGCTTTATTTATAACAATCTATTTACATAATTGGGCTGTGTCAGAAGCTCTCAAATCTCTCCAATTGCCAATCCATGCCACCTTGCTTGGGCAGTCAATGGTACTTGGAAGCTCTTTCTGAAATATTTCCACATTTGGGTCTCAAAGGGGCAAACACAACAGGTGAATTCTTCCATTCCATACATCTACAATTTGAGCTTGCAAGATGAGAAGCCGGCTGGCATTCCCAGCTAGGATGCACAGAGCCTCCGGGGCAGGAATAGTCCAAGGATCTTTCAAAGACTCAAAACCGGTCTTTCCCACCTTGAAGCTGGTTGACCCTTTGCTCCAAATTTCTCCCTCTTGCTTCTTCAGTATCGCAACCTCAGCTTCATTCTGTACCTGGTCTTTCTTCTTTCACTATGCTTTCTCATTCTGCTTTTCATCCTCTTGTACTTAAACCCACGTTCCTCTAGATCTAATATGACATTTGCTGTCATAAGTTTAGTCTGTTCTGTTACATTTATCTCAAACAACAAACTTCTGAGAGTACACTGGGTATATAAACATTTCTTATATACTTTACAGCAATAAGAGTTCTTGGTCTGAGACATTTCCATAACCAATATGGTCAATAATCATAAAGCAAGGTCACCATCCTTGATTACGCTGTGAGCTGAAAGGAGAAGCATTTCTCAGATTCTGGACTTGCATGACCCTCCTGTTCCTGTTCTGTGTACTTACCATTATCTGAAATATCTAGGCTGGTGATATTGTGTATTTCTGCTATGCATCCTTCCAAGACTTGTGCACCTCCCGATCTTAACTGGAGACAAAACATCATCCATTTTTGCAAACTAGTTATGGTTTCAAGATCACACAGAAAACAGTGGCAGGAGCTTTGTGAATACAGAAGGCACTACCAGCAGCAAAAACAATAGCAACAGAAGTTACAGACATCAGCATGACTGCCTATGCGCACACTCCTACTGTTCTCATCCTTCATCTCACCTTGCATACAGATGAGAAAAGGGACTATTTTTCCTTTCTCTTAAAATACTGGTCTGCAGTTACATTGGGGAAAGGTTTAAATGGTGCTGAGACAACAGATCCTTTAGCACTTGTGTCAGACAGTCACTGTAGGACTTTGATGCGAGTTCTCTACAGGAAAGGGCCAGGACATTTCCAATATCCAGTGAGAAAAACAAAATAAACTTAGCCCAGCCTATAAGCATGCAACACCGTCACCCTTGAATTCCACCACAGTCAAGGTTTATAGTGAGCATCTTCTTTCAGCCCTCAGCACAATGCTAGGGTGTCCCGATGGAAGATGAGTAGCAAATTTAAATAAAAATTGTTTCCCTGTCACAGAAAATAGAACTTAAACAATCCAATTGTAAAATGGCCACAAAAGACCATATACAAGAGAAATCAGTAGTTTACCTTATTCTGAATTTTTAAATAGGCATAAAAGAGAAAAACAGCAACAATAACCAAAATGCCTAGCAAGAAAGTATCAATTATGATATTATTAATCTGAAATATTAAATGAATATAAAAGAAATGTCAGGATTTAATGGGGGAAAAAAAAAACAAAAAACCAAAACCATAATTAAATGGCCTAGGGGAAAACATCAACATTCAATATCAAAGTTATTAAGACTTACACATTTATTTAACTAATGTTACTGAATTAAACAATGCAACTTTTTTTTTTCCAAAGCAAAAGCATTTTCTTATACCTTGCACCTATGCAAACTATATAAAGTGCATTCCATTTTATGAACATCCCCCAGAAAAAGAGGGGAAAAGTTCTACAAAAACTCTATTTTTGCATTTTCCTTTTTCACCTCCCTTCCTTCAAAAAAAAGGGAAAGCTTTTTTTTGCAAACAGGAAATTGCCTTTTCACCTCCTGTGCATAAAAAATGAGTAATGTTTTACTTAGTCAACTTCCTTGGCTAAATAACCTGAATCAACCTGCTGGTATTTCTGTGAATAGTCTCTTTTATCCATGCTATAATTAAGGAACCACAAATGCCTTCTGAAGGCATTTTTCAGTAAAGACTTGATCTGGTACTTTTAAGAAAGTTTGAGGTATGCGATTGGTTATCAAGCAGCTCAACAACTTGGTCTGAGCATTTAAAGACCAGCAGTAGTCAAAGACATCACCTACATCATAAGCCACATCTGGAAGTTTGAGAGATACAGAACGTAAGGCACCTTGCCTCTTCTGCACAAAACAAAGCCCAGCTATCCTTCACCCTATCCTCTGAAGACGTGGTCAGATTAAAATCTGTATTTGGGACAGAAATGGTGCAACTTTAACTCGACTTTATTTTTGGAATAGCATTTGTAGTATTTCCTGTACAAATGCCAAAATCCCTCAGTTTTGCTCTGTGCTGCTCTCTCAACCCACCACAAGACAACCATTTGACACAGTGTCACAACTGTTATTGCAAAATCTTTGGAACTGGCAGATTGTATGTGGTCTTGGATTGGTTGTCGGTACGGTAAAAGTTCTATACACTAAAATTATACTCACAATAGGATCCAAATGCTTATGCTATATATACTTTGAGGGATAAAGTGGACAATTTTTCAGGAGCAGCTTTCAGTCTTGTACCGATCATGTGCACAAATGGTGATACACCTATTTAACCTGAGGGTGGTGATAACAACTTGATTTTTAGGATCAAAATGTATTGCAACTGTATTAAAATAACATATATAAAAGAGCAGAGATTAATTGAAGGACTTTTCATCAACGTGGACTGTGATACTGAAAAAAACCCCAGCAACATCTCCTGTATGACATACTTCTGAGGCTGTTATTCAGAAAATGAAGCACACACTTTCAACGATTAAAAATGTCAAGCGTGTTCAAAGCTGTGAGGTACTAATATGGGAATGGCAAACAAAGCTGCTCACTGACTTAATAATTAAGGTAAAGCATGGAGGGTACTTACACAGTGACCAAGCTAAGGGAAGCAGAAGGGAAAAGAGTGAAATAGATCAGTGCTAAGCAGGTAGAAATAAAAATGTAATTTTCATAGTAAAAATAATAAAAAAACAACAAAACAAGGAATATAAAATGATTAAGCTTGGAGTTAATATATCTGAAAATTATGGGAGCAAATGAAAAGTGGTGGGAGAGGGAAGGAACATAGACTTATCCTTCCACACTTGAGTACAGCTTGCCTGATGTAGGAAAGAGGAGGGCAAAGCTGAAGTACCAGCTTAATAGCCTCCTCGCAGCATGCTTGCAGGAACTGGGAGTAGTGCAGGTCATCGGCATGAACTTCCCATGGCTCCAACTACTCTGCCAAGCTCACAGAAGGTCAGGGAGAGGTGGAGCAGGACCCTGCAATGCTGGGCCCACTGAGTATTCCCAGCTCCTGGCACTGCACCTCTCCTGCTGGTGGAAGCTTCACTTCTTCTTTCCCAAGCACATGAGAATGAATAAAGCTCAGTGATGTGAAAAAATGTTAAGGGAAGGATCTAAGGAAGTGCTGTCAGTTTGGAGGGACACAGCAAGTTGGGCACAATTCCTTCTTTTCTGTCAGAAGAGTCAGCCATGACCACCTGTACTTTGGTGTACAGTACTGCTCATTGCCCCTTGAAGGGCTCCTCCGCGTCCCACCCTGGGGGTTATTTAATGAAAGGCTTACATTTTCACTCCTGTCAGCCCTCATTGGTTTACATGCTAATTTAACCCCTCATTACTTATGTTTGTGTTTTATAGATTTATGTTTTTAAGGTTATGATTACAGGACTTCATTTTTGTTACTTTAATTACTCCTCCCTTTTCCTTTCTCCCTCTGAAAGAAAAATTATCATCTGTCTGATCTCTCTACTCACAAGTCAGAAGCATGTGTACTTGAAAGCTTTTCTATTTGGAATTTACACGTAATGCTCTTCAAAGTAATAGCATTTTTTTAAAGTATAAAATATCAAAACAAACTATGAAATGCATTCAGAATTATTTGGGGGGTTCTTCATAAGTAAATCCGTGCACATTCCATGAACTTAAGGCAAGGATTACTGAACCTCCATATGTTCATCAAATTGCATGTTGATCAAATATGCAAGTTTTCTACTTAAAGGGAAATTCTTGCATTTGAAAGGGACTTCCAGAACAGTCAATACTCAGGGTGGTGGACTCGGAAAAATCTGCCCAACAAGTGAGAGAGAGGCTTTCTTTGCAACTTAAAAAAGAAAGGGTGGCTCCTCAGCTACAGAGGCCTGAGTCAAAGCTGGCTTGTGTTGGTTGTGGCAAAAAGTCCACAGGGTTCTCTGTGTAACCTTGCCTCACTGGCTCCCCAGGGTCTTGGCAGACCTTTTGTCCCAGGCTGTGGCCACGCAGGTATCACCCGGCAAGAGTACAGACAATCCTGAGAAACAAAGTGCACAGCAAAGCCCAGAGAAGCAAGAGGCAACAAGACAAAGCCAATCAAGCTGCCACAATTGCCTTTTTGTATTACTATTATTACTGAGATATTTAAATCCATTTGCATGGTGCTTCTTAAGTTAATGACATGCTTCAATCAACTTTTACTTTTTCCCTACTGGTCTGAATGGATTAATTGATTAGGAAAGAAGATGAGGAAGCATATCTCCGGATTTGAAGGAAGGCAGACAAACCACAGACATGCCTCCAGGGCATGCATCTTCCTGTGACCCATTCAGATCTGGGCACCCTGGGAAGGCCTGCTGCAGGGTTCTGTGTGCTCAAAGGAGCGAGGGCAGAAGCTGGCAAGCAGCAGACAGCATGCTGGCTCAGTGCCTACAACAGATACCCAGGCAAGGAGGGTTTTGCCAATCAGGTGCTGCAGGTGCTTTGAACTTCCCTGCTCACCATTTAGGATGATGCTCTAACACCCAGCAGCTCATTTTTACTGTGAAGAAAATTAACTCTGTCCCAACTAAACTCACCATGTCACCATAACTACTTCTCTGAGTTCTACCTTTCCCACAACTTTTGATTATAGAGGATCTTGCCCACTTGATTTCATGGGAACTGTAATTCCACATCATTGCATCTTTTGAACACATCCTGGTAAATATTCCTTACCTCACAGCTACTGAGGTCTAAAGACACCTCCTTCAGATTGTGATTGCAAGCCAGGCCTAATAAAAGTGCTCTGAAAAAGATCAATTTTAGAACCATTTAAGAAAAAAAAAAAAAAGGCAGCTTTACATCATGATTATCATCTAAGTGATCACAGGTTAATACACCTATAATAAGAAGAACCATTTCAAAACAAAACCACACCAGCTGAGCAGTTATTTCATAAATGACAGTGGCAGCACAAACCTGCCACGCTTAGAACACTCCAGGAGCTTCCAAAACTGCAGGGATGCAGGGCTAATAAACAAACTGTAAAGCTAATGTTACATCAGCATTTAATAGCGTTCATCAGAGATGAATTTTCTTCAACATTTGCTTTCAAAGAGCATCAAATGATTACAAAAGGGGTGTTCTGTTGTACGACCGTACTAACACTCTGATTTTACAAAAATTCTGGAAAAAATGGGGGGTTTAATACATGCAAGATGCAGTGCAGCCAGCCATTTCAGCCAGGCACAGTGCCTGTAACACTCAAACGCAGGATCATGTTCAAGTATCACACAATTCTCCACTTCTGCAACCCAATAAATATTTACAGATTTCAAAATTACATTCCCAGGCAACAGTATCCTTTGTCCTTAGGCAGACTGGCAGAGAAGTGTAGCAATGACCCATTATGATTTTCATAAATCCACCTTTAAAGCCTTACAGAAGTTTGTTTCCACATACAAAAGTTAGTGTTAATATCACATTTGTATTAATACTGTCAAAGCAGAAAGCACACGAGTATGTGTCTTAGAGAAGGAGCAAACCCAATCTGTATTCACCTTCTAGTATCCTTACAAAAGATGCTGATTTGAATTAGTAACTGAGCAGAGAAACAGAAGGACTTCCTCCCCAAACTTCTTTTCAGCCAAAAGCAAACTAACAGAATCCAAACTACTGATATCTGGAGATAAAAAACAACCCATTTTGCTGAGCCATTTGCCTATACACTTGCCATGCAAGTAATGTGTAAAAGCGATATTTAAAATATGTGTGCCCCAGGTAGGTTTTTCTTTTAAAGCTATTTATATCTGCCCTGCAGGTATAAAGTTAATCAGACCTTCACTGTTAACAAAAACAAATAGCTTGTGCTTATTTATTTCTTAAGTTATTAATACACAGAAAAAGATGTGAAAACTATGCAACAGTTTTTACAAATTTGTAGTTGATCCTTGTCTATATTTTCTTCCCAAACATGCTTAAAATGCATGCTTTCCTTCCCGAAATTAGTTTGGCTGATGCTAACTTTGCAAAGAACTAGCTAAACATTTCAAGGCAACCTGAAAAATACAGTGAAACCACCAAAAAATGCAGATTAAGGGAGGGACAGTGCTGCTTCAAATGTACTCCCTTCACAGGAAGAAAAAAGCGTTGAGTTTTTTCCTAACCTCTTTCCTATAAACTCATCATTAAGAAAATCTCACAATTTTTCATGATGAAGAACTGAGAAATCACCAGCATTCAAAGGCACTGAAGGCAGACATATTATAATTATACTTAGCCATTATGTTTAAATCACACATGGCAATACATGGAAAGGTCTTGTCAACTGTGGTAACATGCAGAATGCAAGATTTGGCCTTGTAATTAGCATTTGCATGAGAAGCGTATCAGAAACTTGTCTTGCGATAGCACTGACAGATCAAAATACAACTTTTGGCAATGTCTGTAAATGAACAAAAACATCAACACACACTTAAACAAGGGAAAGAGTACAAACTGCTTCACTCAGTTATAAAAAAAAGGAGCGCGAGCTGTGATGGAACATTAACTACACAAATGAACTGAAGGCACCCTTTCCCCACCCACTATGTGGCATCCTTGCAGCACAGCTTCATTAGGAAACCTCTCCCCTGAAAGGCTTGACTTCTTATTAACAGGTCCATCACGGTACAAGGAAGTCTGTCTCTGCTCTGATTGATCCGTATCTTTAAACCTACTGAGTTAATGTAGGTGATTAAACATATCACAACTGCTGATCTAAAGGAAGTTGGTAAGAAATAAATCAAATAACAATCAATCAGGAGAATTTAGGACTCAGGGTGTCAGGTATCTGCATTTTAACTCTTTTTTTCTGTAGGCAGACTTGTTTTTGAATCACACATCCAACTCTGACCTCTGGGTTCAGAGAAACAAACCAGGAACTTCTCCCTTATAACAGGACAGTTCCAAGGCCCACATTGTCAAAACCTTTCTGACATGCACTGATCGAAGATGCCAGAGAAGTACTATTATTGTACATTATGTCATTGTTATTTTTCCTTTTAGAAATCACCCCTCATGTGCTACTGCAATCTTGGCAATGACAAATAAGTCTGTTTGAAAAAAAGGTGTTTCCATCTTGTCTTTAACAAATCCTATGGTCTTCATTGTTCTGTAGAAGTTTTGTAATTTCTTACATTTAAGACCAAAAGGCTAAGCAGCTGCCCCAGGATATAGCACATCCTCAGTCCTTTTAACTCCAGCTGAACTTCCACAGGATGCTTTTCAAGTGTATTAGTCAAGCCATACGGGGTTTGAGAGGGAAAACAAGGTGTACTGCAGATCACAGCTCTCTGTACTGTTGTGAAATACACTTGGCTCACGCTGAAGCAAAAACTCAGGTCACAGAAAAAGCACATCAAGGAAACTACCGAAAAATATTAAGAGTTCTGTCCTACCTCCTAGGCAGAAGTGAACACGGTCATCAGAACAGAAGAAGCCCATGCCAAAATGCCAGCCAGCCAAGTGGCATGGACACTGTGGGACCATGCGTGTCTAGCTGGACTTTGGACAGATGCTCCTTTTCGGAGCTGTCTCTGCTAGTGAAAGAGGTTACTGCTCTCAGCTTATCCTACACTACCCATCACTGCCTCTTTATTTCCACCAACACCAGTCATGCGAGTAACTTCCTCTAACCCAGTTCAGTCACAGTGAGCCAGATTAGCTTAAACATTACCAACAGAGTAGGTTTTTGCTAATACAGATCACTTTGGCTGACTAGGAAGATCGTGTTTGCTGCACAGCTGGCAGATGAGGGATCCCAAGTATCTGGGATAAATTAATACAGTAACATCCTCCATAAGTGCAGGCAGTTGTACAGGTCTCACCTGCCAAAACTCCTCACATCCCAGGAGGTATTCAAAATGCCAAGGCGAAGACCTAATTGTGAACCTTAGTGTTTGGGGCTTCTCACCTTTCCTAATCTGCGTAGATGCATTCAGTATCTCACAGCATTCTTCTTTTCCTGTGGCACTGACAAGATCGTCTGGTGCATTAGTCACATACATCCTGTGTTCTTGCTTCATTAAACACAGTTCCCTGCTGCCCTCCACTACAGAATCAACAGCCCTAAATTAATCAGAATCAACCAGTGTGTTTCTCAAGAATCACCTTCTGTTTGAACACACATCAGTATTGTGTGATCCCCTCCTTGATCTCAGCGAATCTAAGCAAGCAAGACAGCAACCAAGAGCATCACACAGAAAAGAGTGAAAGATCAGAGCTACAATTGTAGGCTCCCGCAGTTGAATATTGACTTCAATCCAGTGCATCTTACTTAAGCATCATACTGTACTGTCCTCTCCAGTGTCAAACTGCATTAAGAAAAAACACCACAAAACAATGTACACTACTCTTTCCTGTGTGGCACGTATCACTTTTCTCTCCCTTAGCTTCCCCCAGACCATATCAAAAGCTTTCCATCCGGTACTCACTAACTACTCTTTATATCCCACAATACGGGAATGGAAGTGCCCAATCCACATCACCAGAACCTGTTAGCTACAGGACGGGTGACACATAGCAAAGCACTGTATTACACTCAGCATTCCTAGAAGACAGTGCCATCATATCTCCCCCTAAAAGGAGGGCATGGCTCTGTGCTCTTCTCCCAGGCATTGCAGCAGGTTCAGTTTCACAACGGCTGTTGCAACACCGCAGCCTCAAAGGAAGGACACTCACGCAAGTACATAATCCCATTTTGCTATGAAGCAAACAGTTCTGTTCCTAAATCACAAAGGAAGAAATATATCACCAAAAAACGTTGATGGAAGCTAAACAGCTGTGACATTCCCCCAGAATAAAATATGAGTAGTCTCACCTGCGAGATGGAAACAACATTTCTTGAACATGTGATTATTAGAAAGTCACTCTTGCGATATCAATAATGTACAATGGGAAAAAAAGGCAAAATACTTTCCCCTTCATTTTCAATATGAGGCACTCATATAATACCAATGCAAACTAGTTTTAGGCAACAGGAGAAAATGAAATTAAATTCTTACTTTAGAGGCTCAGGAGGGAGTTTAGTTCCCGAAAGATTAATCTGCATCAAAGCAAGCGAGCTACTGAAAAACTGTTTGAAGGAGGGAGGGACCTCTTTTCCTTTTCTGTAAGTAAACAAATTCATTAGGTAGTAGCATCTACACACTCCTCATTCCAATACATCGTGAATGTAAGCCATCAGAATTGTAATGAACTTTTACATGTTTAATTTGCTCTACCTTCAACAGCTCTGTAATCAGTGGCTCTCAATTAGTTTAGAAATATAATGTCATCAAAATGTTGATTCAACAAACAATCCTCAGCGTTGCTCTGCTGCACAGAAGACATTACTATCTAGCTTCTGTTTGGTGAACTACAAAGAATGATCATTTAGGTTTTGTTAATAGTGAACATATTTGTATCTTATAAGCAGATCAAACAGGACATTACAAAAAGCCTGAAATTGTATTTTCACCTCTAGAAATAATTACTCAGTGCTGGAGTATCTTACCCCCAATTAGGGGATAACCTCTGATATGAAGAAAAAGGAAGCTAATGTTAATATTTCCTACAATGCAAGTATTCTACAAAGTCAATGTTCATTCTCAAGGACTTTCCCAGAAAAGGAATAAAAAGGGGGGGGGGGGGGGGGGGGGGAGGAGAAAAGCATTTGTAACCATCATCAAATCCTGAAAAACAGAAACTTTAAAAAACAAATTTAAAGCAGAGTTAAGTCAATCAGACTTCAAAGCCTGATGATATGCCTCTTAGAGACAAAAGATATATATAAACTTTCCACTGCATCAGTATCACAAAAAACATATTAGACAGGGTAGCTTATTTTACAGCCATCTAGCAAAGAGCGGAAAGGGAAAGAAAACATTTTGCTTGGAATAAATAATACCTATTTCATAGATAACTAAGACTTTTATCAAGTCTTAGATTTTTTCTTAAAAAAAGGTGCAACATGAGAGGAAGAAATTATAAACCAAAATATTGCAGGAGTTAAGAGTAATGACATTTAAACCGTACCTGTGAGAAAAAAGGGTCCTAGAGAGGCTAAGGACAGCTAGATGCTGAAGACATCCACGAAGGAGGGCTCCACACACCTGGTTTAAAATAAAGAAGATTGATTTTATTTTATATTAACCCAGAAAAGTACCTAGGGATGGAATGTGAGGAATGTTTCCTTGGTATTTGAATCTCCACAAGATATATCTTTACCATATCTAGCGCACACTCCGTGTTGGATAAATCCAGATGAACAAGGGCATTTGGCTGGGCCAAAAAATTGTACAGGCTCTGTAATTAATAGAGAAAAAAAATTATTCATGTTAATTTTTATATTATGACACTGATCACTGGATCACTACATCTTGTTAGACTTCAGGCTTTTATAAAAAAATGCACTACAAGAGTTGTGTTGGAAACTTATTTTCACCCTTATCAAAACAACCTGTTTTACTTTCGAAGGCTGTCATTTTTTAAAACAACAGGGGAAAAAACAGTGCTCAGACTACATCTACCAAATGTTACTCAGTGCACAAGTCTTGAGTTACCTTGTGATTCACTTTCACAGCAAATGATAATTTACCTTGGAATGTCAGTCTGCTGTTACATTTCAGAGAGGCTAATTGGTTTGTAAGTTTAAGACAGCCCCTTTAAGCATGAGGGAAGCAACTAATTTGCATCTGAAGCCCATGGTTATTTCTTAATATCAACAGTGCATTAAAGGTTTAAGGGAGAATACAGCAACGTTAACAAGACTTTAATATTGATGTCTGCAGTACTGCATAGGATATGTCATGTAAATGTTAGTGTATGTAAAACTTCCTGCTATAGGCTGTTTTATTTTGCGATTTTTTTTAGTCTTGGAGAACACCACAGAAAGATGAAAGTATGACCTAATTCACAGAAAACGTGGAACGCTCAACTCCACATGAAATCCAGCTAAACAGAGCATATTCAACTTTTCTAAAATAGATCCATCTTTCTAAAAATTAGGTCATTTAGCCCCCTATACCTACAGTGCAAGTCCCTGCTTTAAAAATCCCTGTGCTTTGTTAGGGTTTATTTTAATTGCTAAATAACAGGATTTCCTTACTTCTACTGCAAAACTGTTTCATTGATTAAGAGATGTCAGTATTAATCATCTTTTTCTTGGAACCATGTCTCTCCAACAGGCTAAGAAAAGACCCACTTCTCATATCTATGTCCCTTAAAATATTGTAGGTAGAAATCACATTCCTTTAAGCACTGCCTATCAAAGTTGGCCATTTTTTTAACATTATTTTCTATGTTACTCTCTCTTTAAGAGTAATTCACTGTGTGTCTTTATTACATTTAACTATTTGTTTGCTACCTTTTAAATCCTCTTTTCCCACTGAAACTTTCACCTCTTACTTCTGAAAAGACTAGTTCTTTGGATGTGCGGATGAACCTGAAACAAGTCAAATTTGTGAAAAACTCAGTTGTGTCTGCCTGCACTTTAAATGATAAGATTGGGTGACTAGTGTTGCATATTTTAGATGATCAGTACTTAAAGAACTCAAAACCTGACACTTACATGCACATAACTTTTGATGTGAGAAAGAAATACGAATGTAACAGTCAAAAAGGGAATACATACAAATCAAGATTTTGTAATAGAGAAAATAGAGCTGCACCTCTATGGCAATTGACAAACTGAGCAAAGGAATTTCAAAAATAATTATATTTTTTTAAAGAATGATGAGTGTCAACAGCATGTGTCAAGATTTATTTACACAAACAAAAATGCTGAAACCCCAAAATTAAGCCTTTCCAAGTCAAAAGACATCGTTTCCCACCTTCCAATGAGAAATCTGTAATACACCTACCACTAAAAAGAAAATTATTTTTTTTTTAATTGTGTTTTGGTCACTTTGAAACAGAACTCAGGGACCACAGCAAGCCTACTGAAACAAGTGGCAAACTTGCAGTTTTCTCATTTATCAGTAAAAGCCAAGGACTAAAATCATTAACTAAAATTATGTGGATTTGTTTAATCACGTGGGACAATTTAATTCTCTGACTCTATGCTGAAGAATAGAGATCAAAATTGTATTTTCTATCCCTACTAGAACTGTCCTGAAATAAAAGCAAAAAAGGATCTAAACAAAATGGCTTTTCCCTTCTTTTAACAATGAATTAAAACATCCATTCATTAACTCGCAAATGAGAAGGAAGTGCTTACTGAGAGATCATCCCCACGGAGCGCGTTCCCTGAGAGGTCAAGATAGACGAGCGTGTTCGCGATCAGCGAGTTGGCACTCAGTGACTGGGAAAGGCTATTCACCCCTGCCAAAAAAAAAAAAAAAGGCAGTACTCAGTCTACTCTAGACAAAATTAGCCCAGACCCTGCAAGTGTACAATTTCAGACATACATACATGTTTAATGACCTCCTATTACCATCCCTGCACTGCAGCACAGGAACACAAATCACCAGGCAGACAGAAGACCCTCCCCTGCCACAGCATACCCAGTTTCACCTGGACCACACTCCATCACCTGCCCTGATGGAGTCAGTGTGTGTTAGAGATCCTGAATCCAGGGAAGAAGTCTTTTTTGTGAAGTTTGCTGTGGCTTTAACAGTGCAATCGCACTTTGGAACAGATTTTTAAACCACAGTTTACTCTGTAACATTAAGACAGTGTCTTTCTGCAAACAACAATATTTAGATAAAAGTATCTGTGAAAGTAGATGAAAGTATCTCTGGAAGACCAAATACATTAACAATTATAATTGCCCGAACTTCAAAAGCGACTGACAAGTCCTAGAAGTTAAAAATATTTCAATTACATATTTGCCTGTAATTTCAGAAAAATAGTTAGTTGATTAAAATATCTAGAGATGCATAAAGACTCTCAATTCTTGATCAGAACAAATATGTATTTTTCCCATTAAAATTAAAAAGCTCACATTGGGAACAAAACCAGTCAGAGCTTTCTTCCCCTAAAATGCTTCAGCTTTTCCAAATACAAATTAGGCTGTTGCTACTTCCAGCACATGGAACTTTCATCTGAGGGTTCCATAGCCTATCACTAAGTTTTTTATTTATTGTAGATGGCTATTGCTGCCTTTCAGTCACTACATGCATGTGTTTTCTAAGTGCCTGGCCAAAGCAATAAAGCAGGCAGGTTTTTTTATGTACTACACAATACTGGGCAATTCCTCAAAGCTACTGGTCAGTGAAAATGGACTGGCAATCAATGGACTGGCATTCAACAGACAGAACATGTCCATTCTTCAATGAAAAGCTATTACAAAATTGGTTTATACATGAGGATGTGGAGGAAGCAGCCAGCAAGTCACTGGACATCAAAATACTCCACTTCAGTGCTTTAGTTTTCCAAGCTCCTAAATATGAAGAAAGTCTCCCATGTTAATAGTATGGCTCTTGTTTTCATGAGGCTTTTGATAATGAAAAGAATTGAAGCACAGTGACATCTTGCCAAGTCTCAAAGATTTTTCATTCCATGCTATTTTTCCTTTACCTTAACCTGGCATTATTGAATCCACACTCTCGCTATAAAGGTAAACTGCAAATGAATACTTTTTGAAAGATCTAAAAGCTCTGTTTAACCACTAAAGCTTATGGCTCTGGTTTCACTTACATGAGTCTTCTCAACAGCATTTATAAGCAACAAGAAGCAGCAGAAATGAACGTAATGTACTGCTAACGATTCACCATATACTACTGAGAACTAATTCTGGCAATTCAGGAGCAGTGTCTGAGTATGGGGGAGAAGAGCTATCAAACAACCCATAATGCTGCTGCTTGTTTCATGTTTTAAAAGGGCCAACTGCTCAAAATCAGCCACATCACTGAAGGCAAACAATGCAAATGAGGGATTTTTTAATTAGCCTTTGCTTTAGGCTCAGAAAAGCAAGCCATATCTTTGAAGGAGTATACTAGAATTTTCCATTTAACCAGTATCTTCAAATCAATACATTTTTTGTTTGAACTTCACCTACTTCATGCAATACTCTAACAGTAATCTCACTTTCATTTGCAGACAATCTTTCATGCTGTTTTACCCCTCTCAGGTGTCTCAGAGTGTTAATAGCTCTCAGGAACTTTGAGATACAATATTTGAATAAAGATCAGCTGGGAAGTTACCACCTGAACTTCACTTCTCAAACTTAGAAACTTATCTTGAATACAAAGCGCTTTTTAAATAAGGTCAAAACCGGTGAGGGATTGTAGAGAATTTCTGAAACTGAAAAGCTCAAAATCAATAAATAAATAAAAGGCTGGGAAAAAATATCCATGTACCTTGGAGTCTACTGGATCCAAGATCCAAGGTCTTCTTTAGACTTTCTCCACAGAAAATATGACAATATTCCCCCCTAAATATCACAAGTTCAAAAATAGCCTCCTAAGTTAAAACCAATTCAGTACTGTCTTCTTAGGTTAAAGGAAAACTGGCTAGGAAAGCTTTCAGACACCCAAATAGGTGAAGCCGAGTTTCTTCAGGTCCTCAGTGTTATAAAAATTCCAATTTTAACACATTTCTTATACTTTTTTCAGGAGTTCAGAGAAGATGCCATGGGACAATATTCCTGGTGGCTCATTACTCTGTGGAGATCAGATAGTCATTGCAATGCAGTCTGGTCTAGGATTCACACGAGGTCAGTATTAGACATACTGGAATATATTTCAGCTTTTGTTTAAAGATTGTCTTTAAAAGTCTGTTAAAAACCTTCTGAATTTTTTTAATAACCTCAGAATTCATTTTTACTGACGAGAGTTTTGTGGATGAACTTCAAGCTGACATTTATCCTTTACAAATTGTAGCTAGAGTGTTCTCTTGACTCAACAGTCACAAGCACTTGCTGAAGTTATTCAGACCACATGAAGAAAAGCACAGAAAGAATGAACATACTAGAACTGCGTGAATTTCTGTCAAATTCATGAACATCTAATCTCAAGAGTACACGTAAGGTTAGTAAAGATTCCTAATCAACTTCTTGTCACCCAAAATGGTGTTATCAGTGGGGAAAAGACTAACCCCAGAGTTTAATAAAGTCTTTTTAATTAAAATAACAATTCAATAAATTCGGTTTAGGGTTTACTATTTACTTAAGCATAACAAGAGCTACAGAACACTCAAAAACAACACTGGAAAAAACCTCCACCCGTATTCCCCCAGGTCAACCCTTAAACCTTAGAAGAAAACAGAATCTGCACTTCACAGAGCAATAATTTAGAAGGATTAAAGCGCATGGCTTCTGTTTGTTATCAACTAATGTCCTTCATAGACTGTAACTCGCTCGTCTATTCCAGGTCATCAACAACTGTGAAAAAGCTGCAATAATGTCAGTGCATTTTTTCTATTTTTAACATTCATGTTCTGTACAGGAGACCCTGGGTTTGTGCAATCTGTTTAAGAGGTCAATGCGTCTATTATTTGTAAAACAGCAATGCAAAAAATGTTGAAAGCTTCTGACTTGTGTTTCTGTACTGTTATTGCTTTCAAAACACACATACATTTCAATTACTACATCAAATTGGATATCCGTATATTATAAATCAAGGAAGTCTTTACTCGGAGGAAACCACTTAACAGTCATCATCACAACGCTTGGTTTCATAAAATAATTGTGTGAAAAACACTGGAAAGATTCCGTACACATTTTTGCTTCACACATCTTTTTGAAGCATATATGAAACATAGCATTTATGCCAATTCTAAATTCAATCTTTCCTTACATTACAGGTTCAAGCCCAAAGCTTACAGAAGCTAGCAAGAGTTTTCCAAAGAGCTGAAGGGGACGTGGAACACAGCCCACACACTTCAGCAACCCAGGACTGAAAAAAAGTAGGCACTGTGGAGACTACACATGTAAATCAATTACAGAATTAATTACTTTATAATCTGGTAACAAAAGACATTATTAGGATGGAAGCCTGAAAGAAAAAGTTGCATGTTTATAAAACATACCTTTAGGTGACAAGGAGGTTTTAGATAAATTTAAATGTTTCAGTCCCTTTGGAAGTTTGGCAAACTGGATGCTCAAAGACGACACACCTGTCAGAGGAGTGAAGAGAAAATGGATGTTTTCAGGTTAGCTGCGTGATCCCAGGTACTCCCAGCAATCACACCGAGGTGGGGGGGAAACACCCTCATGGGAAGAACTGCACCCACTGTGGGAGTGGGCCCAAAACCATCCTGTCTTTTTATGAGCATATGTCTTTGAAATGACGATGTAGCCAAGATCCCTTCTTTGTTAGCCACTGGACAGGGAACTTTGCTGTTAATGATCAGCCTTAATCAGTTTTAAAACTACATAATGCACGCATACTTTTGAGGATGGGTCAAGGGGAAAGTATTATAAGTATTATACAAGTCAAATGGTCAGCATTTGGAAAATCTGGAAGCTTTATGGTTTGGCCATAAAAAAAAAAAGAAAAATCTGTAAGTTAAAAAAACCTCAAAACACCACAGAATAAAACCCAACAACGGTACTTCACATGAAGCTTCAAACTATTTTGCTTACAAACAGAAAAGCTGTTGAGGCAACAGAGACATCCACATAAGCTAACACTGTCCTCTTCTCCTGAGGTAAACCCTACAAACCTGAAACCTCCACTGAGTCGTAATGGCCACCTAACTCACTCCCTTACAGTAGTAGCCTGCAGGCTACCAGCCAGGACATGCACTTGGAAATGCTACAACCACTTGTGATTCCGAAGGCTAAAAACCTGTTAAGATGCTGACAGGGACTAGACTACCTCAGCACAAATCCAAAGGAAAAAAAAAAAAAAAAAGTACTTTTCTCAATGTATCCAAGTTCCACACTCCATAAATTTAATCCCCCCATTTAAGCAAAATATTGAAATTTGATTAAGAGGGCACATCCTAAATAACAATGGAATGATTCTATGAAATATTTATTAGAGGAATAAATCTACACAGAAACTCCAGGCTTAACCTAAGGTGTGAAATATAGTCCTCTACAGCAACTCACTCACTGAGAAAAGGCAAAAAGAAAGGGGGTAAAGCCTTTTACCTGTTTTAAAACACAGTAAATGAAAAAGCTGATACCCTTCTCCACATATGCAAATGTGAAACAGTCCACTAGTATGTCACATATGTATGTTTTCTCTGCTTTTATCTTGTTTTACTTTATCTATAATTGATAATGAAAGAGGAGCTTTCTTGCAGATGTCATTGTAGGGGTTTTGTTAATGCTCTCTGTAAAAGCACATTGTGTGTGCTGGTGAGTAGTGCAATATCCATACAGCTCAAACCAACACACTGTATTTTATTTGTACTGCCACATATTAGACTGATGATGCCTTGGCCTTGTTTACTGTAAAACACAATGGTAACTGGACATCTTCACTAACTTTCAGCAAGAATGAATCAAGTCATATCAGTAAGATTTTCTCTCATAGCTCTACTATTTAAAAAAATTTAAAACCATCTATTTAGATCCTCTGAAGCAGGAAGCTCAATGTATTTTAAGCTGGCCTCAGAATTTATATTCTGTAGCTGACTGTCCACTTTTGTTGAGTGGGTTTACTCACAATATATACTTTCAAAATTATGCTGGCAGAAGAGGAGAAAAAGGAGTACAATCGGAATCATTAAAGATATGACCAATCTAATTTTTGGTGTGAAGCATTTTGGGTAAGAAATGCAGCAAATAACTTTACCTCTCCCTTTTTGTAACTGGCTAACAGTCTACAGACCACTTATCGTTCTAGCGGTGCTGAAAAATTTTAGCTTCTTACCAGCACTGGGGGTTAAGGGTGCACCCTGTTCTAAATTGAAGGAATCAGGTGCAAAAACACCCAGAAGTCCTTCTGGTCACTCAGACCCTTGAATGCCCTTTAAGCCACCCATTTTTGCTAACCTCATAACAGAGACAAGAATTCTAATGGCAGAAGTAGAGTTAACTGCATCCAGGCACACAGTTCTGAATGTATTTCTAAGCTTCAGTACGTTTGTTTTGCATTATTTTTAACAAAACGAGAGATTAAATTCTGATCCTAGTAGAGCCAAAAGAAAAATTCCCAGTGTTTTAGCACAGCTAGATTTTAAAGCCAAGGCTGATGATAAACTTTCCAGGTGTCGGTCTCACAAATATTGACAGTACCATAAAGGGAAGCCAATCACAAATTGAGAGACTGGTCTCAGAGTAAAATCACTTCATATAATCACTGTTTTGTATTTCAACCAAAACCAAATCCTATGCCTTACTTAAACTAAACACACTTCTCACATTATTGGGGTACAGACAGTTGCATTAATGTAATATATAATGTCTTTACTTATTGGTACTCAATAATATATAATAGCTTAGGGTGGGTTTTCTTCGTTCCAACAAGGCACAACGATATGTTCTTCCCCACAACTCACACAACTCTGTGTTATTTCCCTATAACTGCAGAATTATTTGCTTGAACTTCCAGTTCCTGCATAGGGATATTTTCCGAAATCTATGTTTACACGAACCTCCATTATGCCAGCTTGTACCTGTGAATGCTTGCTGCCCCTTCAGTTTAATAAAGGCAAATCTACCTTGCACTCAGTGAATATCAGACCACAGGACACGCATATCTTTCTTAAAATGAAAAGCTGCAATATTTGCACATTGCAATTATAGTTAATTTCTCTTTAAGTACTCACATAAATTATCTAATTCTTTAATGGAAAGGTCAAATCTTAATTGCGTATGTGATAGGAGAGACTGAGATAATAAAAAAGCCCTACTAATTTCTCTAAGTTGTAGGTTCTGCATTTAATTTGTGTCTTTTGTGTGGATACTGCAGAATGGTTTGAATTTATAGGTTTGTTGCAAAGAAAGTGCTCACGCTGATATAGGGCTCTTTGTGGTGTGGGTTTTGGGTTTTTTTTAAATAATCCCCTGCACTGTAGAATATCTACCAAATGCTTTGGTCACTTGTTTTTGCTTTCAAGATAAAAAACAAGTTCCTCTTAAAAAAAACCCCTTCCCTATAACCCAATCTAAATGCACTTCTTCAAAAGCGGGATCAACAATGTGACAGCCTTTTTTCCAAATTACAAAAGAAATTTCTGTACAATGCAGTTAGGCCCACGGCACATTGTAATAACAGTGCTCTTCAGCAAAACACCAGCTTTCACGTGATACAGATTCTTAAGGAGGCCAAGCAGTAATCAGCAGGGAAGAGGTAATCAGGAGTTAAAGCAATTCATGTGAACAATTTAAGTAAAAAACTGCCCTGAATAGGTTATGACCTGAAAGACTTTCATACTTGCTTCTAGTCAACAGGAAGAGATACAAGAGAGGAAAGGGGGGGGAAAAAGAAAACTTCCTTTTTTTTCTCCTCAGTGAACCAGCAAGAAAGGTGAGACACCTACAAAACTCTTAACAACATTTTGAGTCAGTCAGATTGTCACCTAAAGGAACCGGTTTTCCATTTTAAGTGATGACTGCAAAGAGACTGGAAAATTTCCCCCAAACAAACCAAATAAAACAAGAAAAGGTTCGCTGTATAAAATTCTTATTTTTCTTCTGGCCCAACAGGAGCACAAGCCAGTCCGATCCTGGAACACCGTGTGCCTGGAATGCATTAAGTGAAGCAAATGGAAATCTCACATGGGCAGTGTTGAAGGGTCAACTCCAGACTGAAAGAATGTAACCTTATTTTAAAAATAAATGCCTCTCGGTTGAAAAGAGTTGACAAGGGAGTAGAATGACTTGACTTGATACGTACTGAAATTATGCCTAGCGGTGCCTAGTCTGGGAAAAGCTGAGCTGTTCAGCTTGATTTTCCATCTTATGGAGTCAACGGCACTTTGCTCCATAAGGATGCCAGTTACGCCAGTACTACTGAACATTGCCAAGTACTGGCAACTCTACAGACTAGCACAAAGCTGAAAAAATGGAATAGTTTCAACACTGTGAGTCAGTACAGAATTGTGGCTGAAAATAAAAGCATAAACCCATGAGGAAAAAATAATCCAAGCAACAAAGTTGCCTCATGCTTCATCTTTCAACAGATTACACTGCCTTTAAAACTGCACACCAATTTATTTACTCTCTGGTCCTAAACAGTCACTGTGTTCTATCTTCCTTTAAAAGAAAACTCTATGAAAATGTAATGAAATCTAATGAAACCCATGGTTGGTTGAAGACATTTAAATATTTCTCAACAAGCTAATGGATACATATAAATCAAAAAGAGTAGTGATTCTCAGTCATTTGTGAACAACAGATATTTAAAATAGCATTATACACAGAACAATAACCTATTATTCAGGCGATGCTGAATGGAGCAGCAGTAATCCTCCTATTACATGTGTTGAAAGGGAAAAATATAAATGTTACAGTACCTCTATCTTCAAGTGGATTGCTGGCAAGGTTAATTGTATGGAGGCCTGAGTTGGGATTATGGGCTAGGGCACTGGCTAGTTTCTGTGCAAAATCTCTGCAAAAACAGAAGAGAGTCCTGTTATCTCCTGTATCAACACCACATTCAGACACTCAAAAATGTTGAGAGACTATTAGGCAGAAGTGGCCCATCCTACTGCAGAGCAGTAACTGATTCTTCACAGATTTAAACAGTGCTTATCTGGCTAATTTGCAATCTTTCAAAGCAGGCATTTCAGTATTTATTTATCCTGTGGCCTAAGAGACTGAAGGGAACTCTGTCAAAGCTCAAACTGGTTTTGATAAAGATCGGAACAAATAAAATAGTAGTTACTTAAAACTCGAGCTCATCTTCAATCTCCTCCTTGCCACACATGGGTGGGATGCATACATCAGCTTGTGTACCACCATCGCATTCACTCGCAAGCCGACCCCCCTCAATTTCAGCAGCTTGCTACCAACAGTCACTCAAAGAGATGGGCTTTGAAGCATATCCAGAAGGCCAACACACCAGGAGTATCTCTGACCTTGTGAAACAGCCCCCAAAGAGCACACTGATGAACGGGTCTTTGCTTGCTGCTTCTTACAGTGAGAAGCATCAAAGCACATAACCAGCTGAATCACAGTCTTAGACACATCTCCCAAGAGAGATGGTGCTCTATCAGTTCTACAATGCTCACACCAGCTGGGCCAGGTAGCACAAACAGCCTTCAGCTACCTTTTAACTGACTGTGGCAGGCAGCTGTAGCAGCATGACCTACCTCTGTTTCAAACCCACCTGAGAGGCAAGTGAACCCTGCCCCATCTCAGAGGGTTTTGCTGCAGCTGGACTAACACCATCCACAGCACTAAGTTCAAAGCCAGCTTGGGTTTTCCTATGCGACAACACTGTCAGACTCCAGTGGAGACATGTTCTTTGCATTAAGTCAGAAGGCTGTTGGCTGTTATCAGCTCTAAGACAAATCCTCAAGCCTGCCCTTGCACCTACTGCGAAGTTTGTGTGCTTTTGTTAAACTGAGGCTATAATTTAAGTGTTCTTACTTCACCTAAGCTAGACACAGAGGTAGAAATAAAAAATATGCCTTGAGCTTCCTTCATGCAGATTCCTTCCCTCTCTGCCTTGAAGTACATTATCTTACCTTCCATAGGCCAGTGGTGGAGAATCACTGGTTACATTGCTAGAAGAGTGATAACACTGCCCTCTTACCTTGGGATAGATCCTGCCTACTATAAAACTAGTAGATCAGCCTGTGTGCTGAAAACTGCAGTGGAATTGGCATCCTCTTCTCTGGAAAATGTGGAAACTTATTGAGGCAATAGCCTCGATAGCTTTGGGTTATCTGTTTTTGCAAGGTATACTTGAGCACAGAGATATTCCATGGAAGTTTAGCTTCCCTTTGAAATCTCATGTCCTTAGACAGACCCCTGAGGCTAGAGAACAGGTTCCAGCGCTGCAAAAGCATGATGATGGGCTGCCTTTAGGAAAAGCGTATTCTTTTCCTAAAATACAAGCAGCATGTGAATAAAAACACTCAAAAAAAAGAAATTCTGGACTTGAATCTCTGCCACCTGACAGGCCTCAGGGTATCCTGTTTTGCTACCAGATGCTGCTGCAGAAGATTACGTATCTCCTGTAGGTCCTTGGTTACATTTGCCAACACTCTGCGGATACCCTCCAGCATTTCAAATGGCACTAGATGCCTGTGCTTAGGCAACTGAATCAAGCTCCTTATGTCCAGCCAAGAAAAATGAGGTTTTGAGTAAAAAAAAAAAACTCAAACAAAACACCCTTTCACCATGGGGAGTTTCTTCCTCTTCCTTTATCCCTAACAGATTCTTGTCATTACAGTATTCTGTCTACAACTCCAGGCTTGTTTAGAAACTCTGCTCCAGCTTTTGCCACCAATATAGGCAGGATTACCAGAACTTTTTGGACAACTTGTGGGGGGGGGGGGGGGGGTGAGCTACTTAGCAAAGGCACAGTGAATCGACTGTCATCAGAAAGCACTGGATTACCTCTGTAGGGTGCATGGGGCTCCGAGGCTCATTACAGATAAAAATAATACAACTTTCCCATTCCCTGTGCAGCCTCTACCATAAACAGAGGCACCTGGGCTCTACCCACTGGGCAACATCCCTTTCCCTCCTTTGTCTGCTCTTTGCTTCAAGTCCTAAAATTTGGAGGGTTTTTTGCTGCACACTTCAGAACAGAGCATGCAATGTAAGCTTGACACTTTCTGTAAAGCATCAAACTCGTTCTCTTTGCAATGCACAGACATGCTTGCCCGAATGGAGGACATTCGGGTTTGGAGGTAAACCCCCCAAAAAAAGACTCTATTTAACTATACTTGTGGCAGAGAAAGCATATTTCACCAAGAGTAAGAATACCACAGAGCTGGAAATCTCAGAAAAACAAAGCAATTCCTCAAGATCTGTCTAGACAACATCCCTGTAACTGAAAAAAAGAGGATGTGTGTGGAAGGAACTGACACTGTTAGGTCTAAGGACATTCAGAGTTCCCCATCCCCCCGAGCACAGGACGATGAGATGCTCTGGGGACCAGTGGCAGGGACCAGCGGCAGGCACCTCTGCTGTTCCCCCTCAGCCATACCTGGATACTCCTTTTGGAACAGGGCTGCAGAGGATGGGGCGGAGGGCAGTAGGGACATTCTGGCTGCCATCTTTCAGAGACTGAGTAAGCTCAGTGAATAGATGATTTTCAGCAGCTCCTGCAAACAGGCCTTTGCAGACTGAAAAGTCTCGCAGTTTCATGAAAATTAGTATTATGGGTATCACGCATTGTCCCACTCCTCTAAAACACCTCAGGGACATAACGCTCTTCTCAAGCGCATTTGTTCAGGTCATCCCAAAAGATTCTCCATTCCCTAAAATCTGGATATATGAATTAAAGACACCCAACATAATCTAGACTGCACCCTTTACATCTGCTAAAGAAACAGCAATGGGGATAAAATCTTCAAAGAACATCTAAACTGGCACAAATCTTATCAAAAAGAGGGTTTTCACTTGACAACCTGTTTTCTTCACAGCAAGTCCACACTTCCTCAGTCCTGGGTCCTTACAACTACTACTGCACAATAGTTAGCTGTCTCATCAGCTGGGAGGATGACAAGTGTTTATGGGGCCATGGCCCAAACCAAATCATAGATATGAGGGGCTGGAGACAGAACAGAACAGAGTCATCTTAAACTGACTCTGCTGCAGGAAGAAATATGCTCTTGCAGCTGCTCAGGTTATTTCTCAAAGCATTGCCCACGGTAGCTCTTTCTTAACCCTGGTTTGGCATTCTGTCACAGCTCATTAAAAATGACTGGTCTGTAAACTGTGTGAATGAAGATACCCCATAACAACAGGATTTCCTCCTGGCAAGCAGATACGATAACTGGCAAGACTGACAAATGTGTCCTTGACAAAAACAGACAGACAATGCTGATCGGAGCAGATACACACCAAGGCAAAATGCCAAACACTCTGCATGTAGATGGAAACATGAAAACCAAAGTCACAGGTTGATTAGCTGTCAAGTCCTGTTAAAATTGAGAACAGTTAATCCAGCCGTGATAAGTTAAGGTAGGCATTGTGCGAAAGTAGTCAATGTATTTTTCATATTAACGATAATCACTGGATTTCATGGCACATACTGCAAGAAAATAATATAAAAATCAGGTGCTTATGTTTGAATGACAGCTATTAAAGGCAGTGCACTAGTGATCAGAAAGTTTGGGTGTAATTCTAAACTCCACCTCAAGTTTCCTATGTCATTTAGACAATTTTCTTTTAAAGGCATTTCAATGCATAACCTGTTTTAAAAAAGGAAAAAAAGACCCAAACAATGGAAGAGGAGACAATGTAAAGCACACCAAGTATTTTCCCTGTGCTTGTTTCCCTTCCTTACTTGTAAATCAGTATAGTGCTCTGATTCCCCCACCTTTCCACTGTTTTTTTTTAATTAACATAATAGCTCATCAGCACTAGAATTTATGTGGTCTACGTGGTCTTGGACACTACCCTAACACTTAACCAATTAACAATTACTTCCAACTGGGCTAATTTGTAACTCAAACTTTGCTTCTGTTTCCTGTGAATGGAAAAAAAAAAAAAGCAAATACCTAGTAACTACAATTTACTGTATGTAAAAAATATGCAAGGATTAAATTGTATGGCTTATCTCTATATACCTTTCTTTTAAGGCTATGGCAAGGCATTACACTGAATGATCTACTTTCTTGTTTCTTTTTAAAAGTTGCGAATGTAGATGTCCTGTTGTATTTGAGCAGACTGCAACTCACAGTAAGATAAAACCAGCTCTTCTTGGGAACGAAACAATAATCTGTTATGCAAGAAGGAATAATACACTTTTTTTTAAAAGATGAAAGGTGTTCATACTTCTACTGGCAACCATATTTGGAGAGAAACAGTGTGAGTTTATATAGGGCTTTATGCCCTTATCCAATCCATTTTGCTCAACCCAACTCTCCAGGCCGAACCTTAGAGACCATCAGTTTAAAGGGATTTCTTGGACATATGGAACCATCTGAAAAACCTAATGACATGCTTGTGTCTACAGGCTCCTCAAAACAAGGCTTTTTTAAAGCTTATTCTGACTAGCACACATCATACATCCTTGTTGCTGTACATAAGCAGTCACTAATGCAATGTTTCAAAGGAATTACTTACGTTCTAAGCCCGGCATTCTCTAATACCAGTTCTTCCAATCGATTGGACCTACTCACCACTCGCAGTATCTGCTCACAGACATCAGTGGACTGCCACAGAAAAGACAGAACAGCGTTAAAGAACACAAACGTGAAACAGACGATTATTGAGTTATAAGCTGTACATCGTAATGGGATCCAGGTCGTGATCAGCTTTTTGTCATACACAGATAGTAAGTGAGAATGCCAGAAACATCCCAGAGAGAGTCAGATGGCAACAAGAGGACTGCTGGACTTCCTCTCTGAGGAAGAGACTCAGAGAAGCAAGAGGCAGACTAAAAGGCAGTCATTTATTAAGTAGGCCATGTAATCATAGGGGGCAGAATTTTTATGATAGTGAAAAACCCAAGCCCTGTGACTCAGAAAAAACTCTCACTTAATTTTTAAAGAAATTTTGCTAGTATGCACACTAATCCTTCAGAAGAAAGTGGCAACTAGTGCAAAGGAGAACAAAGCCTGACCAGGAATGACAACTAACACAGAGAAAGGTGTTATAAGGCAGATGAAAAAACCTCAAGAGCAAAAGCACTCTAGCTACAGATTCTCCAAAGACTAAGAACTAGTGCTTAAGGGTCAGTATATTTCAGTATGAATTCTCCCAACCAACCTACACAGAGGTAAATCCCATCTCATGATCTTACTGTTGTTGGATTCTAGAATTTGCATGGACATTTGCAAGTACAATGAACAAAACACGGTAACAAAAGAGTTTGTTTGCTGTGCTCATTCAAATAGAGAGATAAAACCTTAATGATTCAAAAGCCATACAGTGAACTCTGCACCTCATCACCTTTTATTAGAATCTTTTATTTTGCCTTCTGGATTTGCCTTTTTTTCTCCACAGCACGCACTAACCAACGTTCATGCAAAGTCCAAAGCTGAATTTCAGTTATGATCACAAAGTGCTGAAACTATCCTGTTATCCACCTTTAAAAACAATGTGACATTCATACCTGGGACATCTGTGTCTCTAATGACAGTCTGACATTTGCTAGAATCTTTTTAAATTATAAACTAGTTGAATCTCCTAAAAAGAAAAAAACCCTGATCTACCACAAACATAAAATCTTATCAATCCTTTATATAGTAAAGGTGGCATTTTTTTCTGAAGACTGTCTACTCAGCCATCCCCTCTATTCTATCTTTGCCTTCCATATTTCAGTAATTCAGAATATTATTACAATGCTTCCACAACAGTGTGATGGCAAGTGGAAAGTTTCATGCACATACTATAAAAACACTATGGATTCCATCTATCAAACACAATGTCAGAGTGGGATTCATGAAGCACAAAGCATTCAATGGCCCCTGGATATGTCTGACCTCATACTGACCCTCAGCAGTGTTCCTGTGGCACAGATTTACTGTCCAACAATTTACATTTTCCTGATGGTTTTGACTAAAAATGGAATGTATGTAAGAATTTTGTTTGCTTGGGTTTTTTTAAGGTTGACAGAGTTTATTTGTTTTCCACAGAAACATTGCTAAGAATTCCAAAAAATGTCATGTAGAAATATCTCAGGTAGATAATACAGCCAGTTCTTGTTCTAAGCAAACTACACCAGCCAGTCTTCCAACTAAGTAAACTATCTCATTTCACTGAAGCAAAAACTGATTAATTACATTGTAGCTTTTAAAGGGTGATTTTAACAGCAAACTACAACAGGATTAAAAATACCTCCAGTTTTATTCTGTGCATAACTTCAAGTAAGATATCTCAGCAAGAAAGAAAAGTTTTTTTGCCTACTCTTCTTCCAAGTATCACATAAGCTAGTTTCTACTCAATTTTCATAGAAAATGATAGCTTAGGAATGCAATGAGAGCATTTTCAGATGAACAACACTGCATCAATTTAAACAAGATGAAACTCAACCTTCATTTTTAAGGACAAAAGCTTTGGGATGTGAATGTGAAAGCAATTTTTCAAACCACTAACTCCACCTGGGACTATACACTTTCAAGTTTAGAAGAATTAGTATATTTTTATATATTTAAAGAGGTCATCTAATTACTGATTTTTTTGGCTGTTTCTTCAGTAGCCCAACTTGCTTAGATTTTCAGAAAAAAAAAGGTGTGGAATAATATCAATGTCACCGATTCACAGGGTGTGAGGGGTTGGAAGGGACCTCTATAGATCATCTAGTCCAACCCCCCTGCCAGAGCAGGATCACCGAGAGTAGATCACACAGGGACAAGTCACACATCTCTACATACTTATTACTACACAGGGGTTGGCTTCAGACAACTGGGAGAAAAATTCAGAAAAAAAATCTGCTTTACATGTGAGAAAAAAAAATAGAATACTGCTATTTGCTTTCCACTTCCAAAAAGCAACTGAGATTTCTGGCTGCTTTAGAGTTAGTTTCCTATTTAATCACCCAGCATTGTTTGAGGGAGCTAGCAACAGCTAATGAAGTAGATTTATAGTCTTCTGTTATTGCCCAACAACGTTTTCAAACGTTATTCACTTAAAATTTTGACAAGACCTGACTCTCAGCAGTGTTTCTATGGCATGAATTAACTATCCAACAGTTTATATTTTCCTGATACGGTTAAGGGGAAAAAAAAAAAATAATTCAACAGATTGCCCAGTTGCACTTGCCTAAAAAAGTTCACCTTGAAAAATCTAATAGCATCCTCTAAAACACAGCACAGCCTGGTAGGAGCAGGTACACTGTTTCAATTCGTTACTTACTAATTTCAGATCCTTGGAGGACAGCTTTGTAAACCACTGATTATACTCCAGAGCAGCAACTATAGGTATTAAGTCTCTAGAAAAAGAAAAACACTTTTACACACATTTCGTATAACTGTCAGCTTTGGTCATTTGAAACAATCTCTTAAGTATTCTTCCATATCTAATTCCCCCTGCTTTTGGAATGCTAATTGCCTAACAAACCCATTACAGAAATCTCTGCATTCTAAAAAAATGAAGCACCACCAACGGTGTCTTTCTCGTATTTTAATACGAATTTTTGATTGGCCAACTGACAAATTCTAGCATGAATTTTTAAACCAGGAATTTGTCTGGGCTGCCATTCCTACTTTTAGCATTACTTTTTCTTCAGCATGTGACATATTTAAGTTTCTTAATCACCCCTTAATCACCTCTAATTATAATTGAGCATGACACTAAAAAGCTTTTTGGCAGTCTGATGATTTAATATAATTCCATGACTGAATGGTGCTAGAGAACACCCCCTTGTCTTCTCCCTACAGTTAAATTCCCCCAGGAAGCAGAAGACCTGCAAAAGGATAATGTGACTTTCAGCACAAACCCTCCTTAATTGTAAAAGGGATTTCACAATTGAAATTCTAAATTATTCCCGTTTCCTTCATTCCAAGCCTCTTAATGTGATCTGCTCTCCCTCTGTTAAGTTTCTCCAGTAACAGACATTGATTAATGTCATGTCCGTACTCTACCCCCCAGCAGAATCATTCATCAAGCACTAGCACACCATTTAGCAGCACAGCACTTGGATCATTTTGACACAACATATTAAATACATCTATATACCTACACTTGCACTTTACAAACTCCTCTTCTTTCTAATGCAACAAAGACCTGTAATACAGGTGAACTTATCTGACCAGCTAAATATTGCCATTCCAGCCTCAGCTTTTGCAGGGAGAAATTTACAAGTGTTGGTTTTTATAAGCTAGTCCCACCCCCCTGGCTTTTTGTTCAGGACACAGGCAGGTAGGCACAGATTTGCACTAAACGCGCAGCACCCTTCCCCCGTTTTCTTTGCCTTCTTCCTCTCCTCCACGAACGTTCAGACACGACAGGGTGGTTGTTAAACACCATAAAAAAGCCACGGTACAAGGCAACATCATATGGACAGTCTATATTGGGAACTGCAGTTGCTAGATTTGGAAGTACAAGCCCATCACTAAGGTAACAGTGAGAAGGTGCAGCGTTTCGCAGCTAAGGCCTGTAGCCTACCAACGGCAAACCTCATGCAAAATAGACCGTTTTCACACTCTGGCAGAGGAACTAGTGTGCAGTGCCCTTCAAGGATTAAGCCTGTTTTCCGTCTTCTTTATAGCACACATCAAGTCTCATGGTGAATTCATTTCCACCGGCACAGTGGAGTCTTATCAGCTTCATGAACTTCACAGATTTATTTCCGTCCAACACATAATTTTTATTCCTACACACACGCTTTATCTCCATGTAAAGCAGTGACTGACTAGTGAAATGTTAGTGGGGGAACAAACCAACCCAGACGTACTTTCCTCTTAGGCTGGGCAGGAATCAGAATCACAGAATGGTTTGGGCTGGAAGGGACCTTAAAGGCCATCTAGTTCCAACTCCTCTGCCATGGGCAGGGACACCCTCCACTAGACCAGGTTGCTCAAAGCCTCATCCAGCCTGGCCTTGAACACTTCCAGGGGAACCTTGCTATGGAGTAAGGAATGTTTAGATAGAAGTTTGTTCCTCCTTCACCTTCCCCTTGGAGCGATTGGTAAGCAGGTAATGAATTAGCAGCTTTGATGTCCCTCTTGACAGTGCCCTTGCCTTGGAAGTAAAATGAACATAAGAGTCATTTTTCCGGTGTAATTTTGGTTTATGCACCCAGTGGTAACCAGCCAGCTGCAGGTGGTGGTGAATGTCGCAGGACAAACTTTGGACAGGCTGGCAGTACCACCACCACACTGGCAGGGCAGAGCTGCTGGTGCTGTGGATGACCAGCCCCAAAGGGGCAGAAGGCACCACCAGCAAATGTATTTCAGCTGTCAGCAGCAGCCCAGTTCCTCCAAAAGAACAGCAGGACAAAGATCAGAGATCACTGGCTGCGAGCGTTTAGGCTACCAAGGAGCTGGAAAGCCATCTTGGAGGGCTGGCAAGAGCTCAGTAGCTTCTGGGCAGGAGAGTGGCTGCAGGCAGAACTTCCCTGAGGCCATCCCTTTCTCCCCTCTCCTACCCAGACCTGGGAGGGAAATGCTGAAGGACAGGGCGTGCTTAGAATTAGTGGGAAAACCATCATACTTTCAAGAAGTTAAAGGAACATTGCCACAGCAGGCCAGGAGTATTTTAAAACGAACTGACCCAGCCGATTTGCAAGTTCTCATTTATAAGTAGTTCAGACCTCTGCAGTATTGTTCAAACCCTGGACAAGCAGAGATACTGGCACACTTCAGGAACATCAACTGCTAACCCACACAATCCCCCCATTCCTCCCCACATGCCTAAAGACAGTCGAACGTCTGCTCATTCTGCAGTAGCCTTACTATCCAGAAACTTTGCTTTATCAGATTCTACCGTTTGATTTTAAGGAGAAACTACATAGTTTAGTCTTTTTTTTAATTTTGTTCAGATTTTTGAAGCTGCTTATGACTAACAAGGGTCCTTTAGGAATTTAGCTCTAATTCTTCTCTCGCTTGGAGCTTGCCTAACCTCAGTGCACTTGTTATTGAGTTTTCCTCTACACAATTACGTATCGCTTTATTCTATTAAATTCTAGATGTGGTACTAACAATGACCTGAATTCTTTCACAATACAGTATGAAACAATGTTAACAGCCATTTCCAAAAGCAAGGCCTTCTCATAACTTGCCCTCACTGAGTTATATTGAGTTGCTCATATTCATTAGTATGTTTACTAAACTACCATCCAGAATAAAGTAAGATTTAAAGAATGTAAATCTGTGCCATCTTCAAATGAAAACAGATTCTGCTCTTCTGGAATGCAGAAAATCTCTCCAAGCTTCAAAAACATTCAAGCTTCACTAATGCCTTCACGTTTTTTCAACATCTTTGTCCTGCAGTTTATTTAAGATGGCAACAAATCTAAACAGTGCAAAGAATAAAATCTAACCAATCACGCTTTTCTGACAATTTTTTGAATGTTCAAATATGCTAAAACATATGGTACACAGATGAAAATCATGCTACTGAGTTAAATAAATCCTGTTCACTTTGAGTCTTTTTCTTTGTTTGTTAAACAATTATATGGTTCACAGCACAACATAACTTCAGATAAAACCTCAGAAGTCACATTCCCATGTGGCAAGCCACGCTATGCACTCTAAGTGTCAGATGCTCTGGGAACTTAAATTCATCTATAATTCATACCATCTTATGTTGACCTCTAACAGAAATGCTTTACTAGGAAAAACAAGAATTGTTTACTTTTGCAATGCATAGCCCCTGTATCTACAGAACCAGCGTACACATCCTACCTCACTTCAGAGCTACTCCACAACACGAAGTATATAGTTTCAGAAATCTCAGTAATTAGGTGGACAAGATGCGCAACAGTCTCTCAAAATCCAAAGCATGATGGCATATAGTTAATTTATAGCATTCTCACTGTACTAAATACAGTGTACAAAAACACTCGAATGCATTCTTGAATTGACAGGGATCTCAGAACCCAATTTGTGTTTTTAATGAATAACATAAGGTTTTGGCTTCCTAAAAAATTTAGTTTTCTTGAAATTTCAATCCAAAACCTTTTTCTCAGTTCAGTCCTCAAGTCTCATCAGAAGATAGATTCCATGCCATGTAAAAGGCTCCAAAACAGTTTTGAATCTTTGGACTTATGTAATCATGAGACATTTAATAAAGACTTCTATTAACAATACAAATATATTTCCTCAGTGATGTCAATTTTGTAAGGTCTGCTTCAATTAAAAGCTTCTCTTAAGCAACAAATCCATTATTGTTTTTTGAAAGTCCAACTCATTTGCACCAGCTGAGATATTCTAAATTCTTAAAAAACTTTTATCTACTCTTTCCTAATAAGTAATATTTTTTCACTCCCAGTAGGTTGTTTAGAGATTTAATTTCTACTGAAGCTGGGTACCTGTAAATCACTTTCTCAAGAATGCCTCACGGTCTTCTCAGCACTTTCACTCTGTAATATGTTTAAAGCATTCTTGTCCCATATTTGCTTGTACCAACTAGTACGCCTTATCTTCTTCCAGCAAGTCTTAACCAACCAAACAGTTTTTAGCTACATCCATCATGCCCTGCAGTCTTGTTTGAGCTGCCTCTGAATTAGCCAACACAGGTATAGCTTCACAGCTTTGCCATGAAATTCAGTGCAGACCATGAAAACCCACCAAAGAAGTTGAATAAATATTTGAGGGGGGGATATTTTGTGATTTTACATACTAGACAGCTTAAAGCTGCAAAGAATGCTGTGGCAAAATACGCTTATTTATCTACCTCCAAGTTCAGCCTTCCTGTTATAATATTTTAACAGATTCCTGGGCTTTTCCAAAGAAACAAATGCCTTCTCTATGTTATTTACAGTTTCTTAGATTTGGCATTTTTCTTGTATAATGATAGATTTCAGTTAAGGCTCCCTCCCATTTCCTCCTACTTAAACATCTTCAGATACAACTTTCTTAGAATCCAATATTCTCAGCCAGCTAAAATCAGTAAACCAAATACAACACTTAACTAAGCTTCAGCCTCTCATAGTAAAATTACCCTTAATTAGTTCCTTTCTGGAAGAACACATTTTTGATAGCATCTATTGTATGTGGAGAAACTACTGGCTGGGATTCAGCTGAACAACTTGAACTTTCTACCGACTTGCTGCAAAAAATAATTTCCTTTCCTGTATACACCATGAGAAAAAGATTCTGCATAAGTAAAGACTGCATCATTTCCCCTTTTGCTTTGCCTACCAGATGTAGTTGCATGTTTTCTCTGCTGAATTTAAGCTCTTACATCCGCCATCACAGGAAAAGTATCTATCTGTTAACTTTTTGGAGTGCTTCCAATAGCAAAATATATTTATTTTCTCAGGCTTATCCATGAAATGTACTCCTCATGGGGATTTTGTGCAAAACCAGCAGCTTTGTGCTGAAAACTGAAAGTGCTACAGATGGTCATTTCAGAGGTCTACACATTCAAGTAACAGCTATGGGACCACCCCACTTTAGCAAGGGCCGGTGAACCCTACTGCAAGGGGGAACGAAGAAAGTTTGCAAATCATTAGCACAATTACTGCATATTGTTTACCTGTGGTCAAGATGGCTGAAGTCTTGTAAATTCAACTCTCTAGTATCTTGTGTCAGATAAATTGTATCAACATCCTGTTAAAAATACATAACCAAATACAACTTGTTACAACAATTGTTGTTTTTTCCAAGTACTAAAATGTACCTGCTGTTCATCTTTTGTACAGCTAGCTGAAATGAGCTCCAGCACAAGACACGTACTTACCCACTGCACTTCTTCTCTATAGGGAAATCCAAGCCAATCACAAACACAGGCATACATCTGTGAAAATCCTCCTAAAAACAACCCAAGAGATTATTTAACATAGCAGTAAAACAAACGAACAATGTAAAAGGTTACTTTAATACTTAAACCTATACCCAGTCTTTCAAAACTCACTCTCTTTTTCTCTCAGAAGGGTGTCCATTGTGCTGCTGAAAGAAACTGAGACTATCCTATCTTTGCCTGGCAGGTTGCAAGCTTAAAATAGTGTCTTCACCTACCAATCAGAAGTCTGCTCCATACTAATTACACCTTAAAACTAATTACACCTTTACAAGCTTCTGCCAGAAATAGACTTCAACTTCCTGACATTGCAGTTCCAGCCTTTTTATACTTGAGCCTTTAAATTCATTCTCACCACAAGGTCCAAGTTCTGCCACTGTCTGACTGTCCCACAGGGCCTGGAGATTAGCCAGTCTTTCTGAAGGCTCCATGGTTACTTTTTTCAGGATCCTCCTAGATGCAGAGGAAGGGGGGGAAATGCATTCAGGACCTTGAAAGTATTTTTAAACTCATACATCTTTATTTCAAGTATGATTTTAAATGAGTGTATAGGAAGAATTACCATCGTTAACACAACTCACAGCCTAAAAGTCACACACATCGTGATGCAGCCCAGCAGGAGTGAGACAGCAACATGATCCCTTCCTGCCTTTTAAGACATGAAATTATTCATAAGAATAGCAGGACTCCTTCAAACTGCAGAATTCCATAAAACAGCAGGGGGAAGAATTAATAAGAGATATTACTGGGAGAAATTTCTTTCCCCCTTCTTGCCTGTGCTGGTCTTATATCACACACACAACTCCAAAGTCTTCACTTTGGAGAATTATGCCATCTGAAAGGAGAGCAAGAAATTTTATTTCTTTTCTGGGAAGCAAGCACTCCATACAGCTATCCAAAATGCTCCACCAGTGTTCTCCAGAAAGCCCACAGACACATGTATGGCATTCGAGGTCTCCATAGACCCAGACAATCACACAGAGCCTTGCAGCCCTCTTCAATGTACTTTTAGTCTGTGTTTCTCACATCATTACTGAGGCTTTATGGAAAACCCACTCACAAATATTCACTTGTACGCATGGTTTTTGAAGGAAGAGCTTGATCTCCATTCAGGTAGTTAATAATACTGCCACACAAAAGAAATGGAAGTTAAAAAAACCCAAAGAAACTGCCAACCAGAGGTCATGAACTTGATTTCCTACTCCACCTACAGGAAAGGCAAATGATAAAGACATGCACCCAAAATAAAAAGTTTAAATTTAGCCTGACCATTCGCATCTAATTACACAGTCCATTTTCCCTAATATTGCTGAAAACCAGGAGCTGAAGAGAGTACAGTAGAGCTGCATGATCTGGTAGAGAGTGATGAAGATGAGGTAAAGATAGAGAGAAGAAAGAAAATAAAATGAAGAAAAACTACTGAGAATTGCTGCAAGATGGTAAAATTCAGAGGCACAGATGGGAGAGAAAACCAAAGACAAGAACAATGCAGAAAGAAGCAGAGGAAAAAAAAAAAAAAAAGTTAGAAAAGGAGACATATGATCCAAGGAAACAGATAAACCATGGAAAGTACGTGACAAAACTGCCCAGGGCTCAGTTTTGAAGAACAAGGTTTCCAATCATGTGCATCATTTCACAAACACTGAAAGTAAACAGAACTTTTCCCTCCTCTCCCAACTCAGATTTTACTTCTGGGGCAAAAGAAAGACAACAACACAAAACAAAAACCAAAAGGCATAAATTACAATGAAAAAACAGAACCTAAGCTATACCTGAGGTTGGAGAGGCAATAAAGTAAAATGAAGACTCCAAATACCTGCACCTCCCCTTCAAAATGAAATCTCTTGCAACCTGACAAGAGCAGGTGTAGCCTACCCGTGCTCTGCACTGCCTCCTGGTTCTCCCAGGCACCTGGACAAAAGCTTTGCTCATGCCTCAAGGTGTTTCTCATACCGTCAGAGCATTTCTACAGTCAAGGTGGGGAGAACAGGGGTCAAGAAGCAGTGGCTTGTCACCCTTTCCACACAGTCTGTTCCTGCTAGAGGTGCCCTAAAAAACACTTACACTGGCGAGAGTCCAGGGAATATTTTCCTGAGGCAGGTCCCAATGTGTGCCAGCACCTCGTTCACATCCTCGGAGGACGCCATCTTCATGGAGATGCTGCATTTCTCGGTTTCCATAATCAACTATAAATAAGAGGGCATGAGGGCAAGAACGGGGTGTCATATAATTCATGTCCATTTTTAAAAGGAGAGCATTTTGAGTGCCAGCTGAATACTTTGCATGCTGGTCGGAATCTGTTATTCTTTAAGACATGACAACGCTCCAGGTAAAGTTTCTAAAAGTTGTTCATCCAAGACCCCCATACTCAAACTTTGCTTTTCCTAACAGTGCCCTGCTTCTCACTGGAATAAAATTTTCAAAGGATCTTGACCTCAACTGACACTTTGAAAAACCAAGAACTTTTCACAGCATTGTCCTTTTTTGAAACGCGTCCCAGAACACCAGGAGAAGGGAGCACAGCCTGACAGGAAACTATTGAACGAGCAAGGCCGGCTTCCTCCAGCACAAAGTAAAAGTCTTTAATGGCTGTGATCCTCTGGAAAAGCTATACAGCTTTGATCTATGCTGTTTAAGAAAATGTTATGGTAACATATTGTCTCGGTTCAGATGAAGCAGTAACTCAGCTAACATAACTGTCCCGTTGTCTGGGGGATGCGTGCTCCAGCGAGGGGGAAAGATAAAGCCTTTTGCAACACAACCCTGTATATATAGAGTGATTGGAATCAAATCAGATTATGGTACGACTGACACATCAGGTCTGCTGTTGCTGCTTGCAGCTGCATCACAGGGAACATTGTACTGTCTCTGTCTTCCCCGCTGTGAATATTTAGCACAGCCCAAGTCATAAACTCTCTTAGATGAAGAGCTGTGCGTACACAGTAGGGAGTGAACATTAGGAATACATAAGGTGCCAATAGGCAGTACGAGAAGGGGCACTGCATAGTATGCTACAGAAGCTTGGTTTTTATTAAAACTGATTCCCAGGGCTCTTTTGGTTCCCAGTTCATGTCTAGAGTCATCACCAGGATAATCCTCAAAGAGGCTGCATTATCCCAAAAGCACACCAAGAATCATCACACCTTTTCCCACCAATTCAACTCCTTTCTGAACCTGTTGCCATCACTCCCTGAAGATGAGCATACAATATTTCCGTATATTACTCCGTCCATTTGTTCACTTATCTTAAACTGGGAAGCTCTTCACGGCTTTCTGCAAGATGCCTAGCACAAGACTACATCCTTCACGTATCATGGATATAACACACCGTTTGCAGGAAAATTGCAACAATTCCACTTGTCCCGCAAGCAATAATCTAGGATTCCGCCTACCCTCAACTATCAGCCTTACACATTTAAAATACAAATGAATGTCAACATGCAAAACCTTAAAACGTATTTTAGGTATGCTAAGCAAGGCTGCTGAAAATCCCTTGTAAACCCTCCTACAACAGTGATTACCTATGCCTCCAGGAATAATTACCATGAGCTATGGTGGCATTTTAGTACCTTAAATAAATAAAGCCACAAAAACATACACAGTATTTACTAAATGTCTCCCCATTAAAACAATAAACATCTGGACGTTTTTTTCCTCTCTTTTTAAGAATAGCATCAAAAGCCAGGTTAAAAAGATCATAAAATCATGGAATGGTTTGGGTTGGGAGGGACCTTAAAGACCATCCAGTTCCAACCCCCTGCCATGGGCAGGGACACCCTCCACTAGACCAGGTTGCTCAAAGCCTCATCCAGCCTGGCCTTGGACACTGCCAGGGATGGGGCACCCACAGCTTCTCTGGGCAACCTGTTCCAGTGCCTCACCACCCTCTCCAGGAAGAATTTCTTCCCGATAGCTAATCTAAATCTCCCCGCTTTCAGTTTAAATCCATCACCCCTTGTCCTGTCACTACAGGACAAGAACCCATGTTAAATACAATGAGAGCTCTTCAGAGTTGAAAAAAAGTGTCAGACGCTCCTATTTTTAAAAAGCTTTTTAAAAGCCAAACACACGTGAAACACATGAAGACTTTGATACAATTGAACTGTCAAATCTTGTCAACTCATTCATCTTATGAATGAAAAACTTATTAAAGGCATTCTTTTCAGCACCTTCTCTTTGGTGTTCACTTTTTTGAGCACATAACTATCAAATATATTTTGTGTTGTATACAGTAATGGCACCAAGAATATTTGGAACCAAACCACTTCTGCCTTCAGTACAAGCAGTAGCTTTTGGTTTCATCATAAAGGCATACAACACAGAAGCCATTCAACCTTGAGCGGTAATGATTATATACCAGCCACCATTGTTTTATCATCTCCGAGAAAAATATTAACTTAGGAGACAAATGAAAACTTGCGCCATGCTGAACTAGGAAAAAATCCCTTATTTCTTACTGTTATCCCACCCCCGCAACACGTTCCTGAAACTGACTCTCTAAATTCCTATCTTTGTTGTCAAGACTTTAAAGCAGGATGAAGGTAAGTGTGCAAACACACAGCGTGCTCACCGCTCACTGGATGAGGACACCTGCATGTTAAAGCATTACCCCCTTGACTGGAACAGATTTAGCAATGAATAAACAAGTATCTTTTACCCAGAATACACTCACCTGACCCGGCTTACTGGAAGTTACTCCTTGGATTTCCAAGTAGCTGAAAGTTAGTTCTAACTGTAGTTAAAAAAAGAAAACGCCACATTAGTGCAAACACCTTGTTTCAAAGAACACTTAAGCTTTTCAATGAGGTTAAGAAAACCATGAGAGAAGCTACTGTTATTTTACATCAGTTTCTGTAACTGACACTAAGCATTTGTTAATATCTTATCTGATTGCATTTTACACTAAAAGAACACTTACATCTGCTTGTTACAGGTTCAAATGGGTTTTAGAGGTTATAGGAATACCACACCGGACCTTTTACAGCAAGCTATAAGCACGCAAGCTTATAATAAAATTTAGGACAAAATTTTGATATAAAAAGCATTGTTTATAAAATACCCTACTGATGTGTACTCTTGTGACTGAATTAACATTAATTACCATACTTACAGCACTACATATTACTCCATCATAAGCTACACTGATCACAGATGTGAAAAATTTTACTGCACAGAAGCTGAAGGAATGTGCACACACAATCTTTTTATATACGCATATATAAATAAATACACCACAGGTAGATAGATACAGATATAGATATATAAATGCTCAAGACTGCTTTAGCATCTCAAAGAATGAGAGGAAATAATACTTTAGCTTTGCCGAGTGGGTTATTTGGAGGACAATTAGGATAAGGCAGGGAAGAAGGGTGAACATACTATATCCAAATGGAAGCTTAGAAGAAGGCGGGAAAGTCTTCTTCTCCATGGCCAAATCTAGAGCTAACAGGGAGTGTGCTAAAATCTGAACTCACAACTACGTAGACAAACATCTTGACAGCTGAGATATGCAGAAAGAGACTTCGACTGAGTCATAACTACAGGGCAAGACATTAGCACAGTCATTTCCTTTTATTTATCATTAAAACCATTGTAACTGAGCAGTCTGTCGGAACTGCACAGTTTCCTGTACTGTGTCTTACCCAAAGCTCTCAGTCAGGGTGCTCCCAGGCTATCTGGCAAACACCATATTATTCTATTTCTGTATTTGTGGCGATCTTCTAAAAAGATGACCCTGAACCACTCCAGGGGTGCTCAGAACCCAGATGCAGTTCTCAAGACTCCCCTCTCTGCAAAGGCTGCAACAGCACATTGAGAAGTTGGGAATGGAGGTACCAATTTCCAATCACAAGAGTGAGGAAAATGCTTTCCAGAAAGCAGCAAGATAGTAGGAAGAGCTCCTAAACGCCACGGACTCACTGACAAATGTATAAGCAGTCATGAACAGTGTTACTGCGGGTTGAAGCTGCCCAAAAAATTCCAGTTAAAATAGTTATGATTTAGAATGCACTGAAATTTAGGGGGATTTAATGAAACAGAAGGCTTGTTTAAGCTACATTATCCATTTGCAGCTGCAGAGATTGAAGATGATGTTAGTGTCTATTTCTTCTTTGTTGCCTCTTTTCTGAATTCTTTTCTCTTCAGCTGCCCTCATGATTTGACGGCATCACAAGATATAAGCATCCCTCAGCCATTTCTGTGCTAAGTTCACCTTCCACCAAAGACCTAACTTAGTAACAAGCTTTACTCTGAAGATTTTGAGGAGTCTTCAAGTGCTTCGTTTCACTTATTCTGTTGCAGGAGCAGCATCCACAGCAAGCAGGCAATTTCAGAGTGGGGTGCCATCTCGGCTGCATATGGAGCGAGCGTGCACAGAGAACGGAGACAAGTGAGACAGAACCAGCTCAAGCATCTTCCCAACACCCACGCCAGTGTCTTGCGTTTTTCCAAGGGTAAGACACTGACGTCTCTTCAGGCCTCTGCAGTGCCTTATTTCTAAGCTAAGACTGGCAATCCTTTGTGATGACAGGACATGGCCCCATGCAGTTCGCTCAGGCCAGAGAGAAAAAAAAAATCCATAGCCGGTGGTGTTGTTGGTTACTGGAGTAAGCCAGACTACACCTACAGAAGTGAAAGGTTCTTTTTCTCCAGTGCTAGTCAAATTAAACAAACATCAGAGACTTACTAACATTTGTTTACTCAAATCACAATGAAATTTTAGGGAAAAGTTTATATGATTGAAATCCTTTCTATTTTACAAATTATTTACCTACCAGATTGAAGGTTCTGCTTTTGCTAAAGTACTGTGTATGTGCAAACATATTTATATGTACACACAATCAAAAATTCTTTTCCATTCTTGAGGAAAGTTTACACAGACTCAAGAATTCAATCTGCAAAAATCCTCTTGACTAGAATTAACAAATACCAGGAAACGTGGCAACATCTCTACAGTCACTCTTTGGCTCATTTTTCTCCTTAAAAGCATGGACTTACAGTCCTTGCTTTGCAGCAAAAATACAGAATACATTCTAAACATCACCTACCTCCAACTATGAAAGAATTTAACAAAGTTTTAAAAGCATGCTCCCATTTATTACCTAAAATTGTATTTTTAAAAAATCCTCTTAAAAGGCTATGAGTGCCTCTCCTTTAGGGACCCTTCAGTTACCAAGACTGCTAATTTCAGTTTCCAGTTTCTTCAATCAAAACTTAATGAAAGCTGGCTCCAGAAATATGTTCACAAACCTGAATTACATGTCCACAAATATTTCATACACTTATCTGTGGGCTTGATGACACATCCAACATTTACTAATGTTGCATCTATGTTTTATACAGACTGTAGCAAGAATCAGTAGGCTTTAAATATTGCACTTCCTTTCCTATCAATCCATCTACATCAGTGGAAGTTAACTGATGGGACCTGTGTGTAAAGCTAGGAGGTGGCCATTGCAATATCCTAGCTCTAAGGATAATCACGTTAGCTGATATTATAGTCAATCAGCCGTTACCCCTTTAACCTTGATCCTTCTTTAGTAGATACATCTCAAGAGCATTGTTTAGTGAAAAGTGAAGCTTGGAATCAGGTGTAGTAATAAGTCACTCAGAACTGGCCATCTCTCAGCATACTCAACTTTGTGAGATGTCCCTGAAGGAATGAAGTGTCTTTGCTGCATGTTCTCAACTGTCTTGCTAAGAGTTACTGTGTGCCAGTTAGAAGAGGCCCAGAAAGCTTCTAAGCAGGAGGTTCCTGGAGTGTGTGGAAGAGAATTTCCTGACAGAGTTGGTGAGGGAGCCAACTAGGGAAGGTGCCCGCTGGACCTGCTGTTTGTGACCAGAGAAGGAGTGGTGGGGTGTGATGGTCGGAGGCTGACTAGGGCACAACGATCACGAAATGATGGAGTGTTTGATTCTCAGAGAAGTAAGGAGGGGAGTCAGCAGAACTGCTACTTTGGAATTCCAGAGGGCAAACTTTGGTCTGTTTAGGAACCTGGCTGACAGATTCACTTGGGAGGTAGTCCCGAAGGGCAAACAAGTCCAAGAAGGCTGGGCATTCTTCAAAAAGGAAATTTTACAGCTGCAGGAGCAGGTTGTCCCCATGTGTCAAAAGATGAGCCAGCTGGGAAGACCACCATCCTGGCTACACGAAAAGCTTTGATTGGAACTCGGGGAAAAAGAGTTTATGCCCTTTGGAAAAAGAAGCAAACAACTTGGGAGGGCAACAAAGATGTCATGAGGTTAGCAGGCGGAAAATTAGAAGGGACAAAGCCCAAATAGAACTTAACCTGACTACTGTGGTAAAAGAAGGTAAAAAATATTTCTATAAATAGATTAGCAACAAAAGGAGGGCTAAGGAGAACCTCCATCCTTTATTGGATGCGGGGGGAAACAGTGACAAAGTATGAGGAAACTTAACACCTTCTTTGCCTCAGCCTTTAATAGGAAGACCAGTTGTTCTCAGGGCACTCACCCCCCTGAGTTGGAAGGCAGGGAGAATGAAGAGAGCAGAATGAAGCCCCCATAATCCAAGGGAAAATGGTTAGCAAACTACTACACCACCACCTGTGCTACTCACAGGTCTATGGGGCCAGATGGGATCCACCCAAGGATACTGAGGGAGCTGGCATTAGTGTTCACCAAACCACTTTCCATCATCTGTCAGCAGTCCTGGCTAACCAGGCAGGTCCCAGTTGACTGGAGATTAGAAAATGTGACTGCCATCTACAAGAAGGGCTGGAATGAGGATCCAGGAAACTACAGGCCTGTCAGTCTGACCTCAGTGCTGGGGAAGGCTATGGAGCAGGTCGTCTTGAGTGCCATCATGTACCACATACCCAGTCAGCATGAGGTTGTGAAAGGCAGGTCCTGTTTGACTAATCTGATCTCCTTCCAGGACAAGGCGACCCACTTAGAGGAGGAAAGAAAGGCTGTGGATGCTGTCTACCTAGACTTTAGTAAAGCCTTTGACACCATTTCCCACACCATTCTCCTGGAGAAACTGGCTGCTCATGGCTTGGATGGGTGTACACTTCACTGGGTACAAAACCGGCTGGATGGCCAAGACCAAAGAGCTGTGGTGAATGGATTTAAATCCAGTTGACAGCCAGTCACAAGTGGGGTTCCCCAGGGCTCAGTACTGGGGCCAGTTCTCTTTAATATCTCTATCAATTATGTGGATGAGAGGATCAAGTACACCCTCAGTAAGTTTGCAGATGACACCAAGTTGGGCGAGAGTGTTGATCTGCCTGAGGGTAGGAAGGCTCTGCAGAGGGATCTGGACAGGCTGGATCGATGGGCTGAGGCCAACTATATGAGGTCCAACAAGGCAAAGTGCTGGGTCCTGCACTTGGGTCACAACAACCCCTGCAGCGCTACAGGCTTGGGGACGAGTGGCTGCAAAGGACCTGGAAAAGGACCTGGGGGTGTTGGTCAACAGCTGGCTGAACATGAGCCAGCAGTGTGCCCAGGTGGCCAAGAAGGTCAATGGCACCCGGGCCTGCATCAGGAACAGTGTGGCCAGCAGGACTAGTGCAGTGATCATCCTCCTGTACTCAACATGGTAAGACCGCACCTCAACCCCTGTTTTGGGCCCCTCACTACAAGAAACACATTGGGGTGTTGCAGCATGTCCAGAGAAGAGCAACGGAGCTGGGGAAGGGTCTGGAGCACAAGTTCTGTGAGGAGCAGCTGAGGGAACTGGGGATGTTTAGCCTGGAGAAGGAAAGGCTCGGGGGAGACCTTATCGCTCTCTACAACTGCCTGAAAGGAGGTTGTAGTCAGGTGGGTGTCAGTCTCTTCTCCCAAGTGACAAGCGATAGGGCAAGAAGAAACAGCCTCAAGTTGCACCAGGGGAGGTTTAGATTGGATATTAGGAAGAATTTCTTCACTGAAAGGGTTGTCAATCACTGGAAAGAGCTTCCCAGGGCGGTGGTTGAGTCACCATCCTTGGGGGTATTTAAAAGACCTGTAGATGTGGCGCTCAGGGACATGGTTTGGTGGTGGACTGGGCAGTGTTAACAGTTGGACTCAATCATCTTAAAGGTCCTTTCCAACCTAAACGATTCTATGATATACACACACACTTACACACCCACACGCACAGACACAAGTGTGTAAAATACAACAAAATAGAATATGTGCCAAATTCCCATTCACTGATTCCAAACCAGACAAGAGTCATTCTTCCACATCAGTTATTTTCATTGACATGGAAACTATCTTTCTCTGTTACAAGATGCTTTTCAAAATAAACCACAGGAAACAGCAGAAATTTAATAAAAATCAACATAATTTCTGTCTCCAAATCAAATATATTCCTATTTGATGCTACAAACACTAGAGGCAATAACATCATCAACTTGTTTGGACATAAACTATCCCACTACAAAGATCATCAGGCTCATCTCACAGTTCCTTCAAGTTGGTGTTTCCAACATAATTCTTCACCCACCTGCATTTCTGCAAGTTAAAATTCCTCTGAAACATTATATATAAATTGAAAAATCCACTTAAGAAAAACACTAACGGAAGCACTCTGCTAACTCAACATCATGTAATATACCATTCCTCAATTATTATTATTTTTTAGCAGAGGCACAAATATAACTAAAATATGCTATGTTTATGCTACTTCGTTTATGCAACTTACATTTGTATCTAAACAACCAGAATATTTATAGAAACACAGTGACTTTACCTTGGTGGGAATCCGAGACGTTAAAAGAAATGCCCGACATGATGCCAACACCTGTTGAAAAAAAAAAAAAGAACATAATTTTTAAGAAATATTTAATTTTTCAGGAATGTTATTAAAGATTCTTTTCCAGGAAAATCCTGAAACCATAGAGAAAAAGCTGCTAGTAGACTGATCGTTGATTCCCTTTGCTGTCACGGACTGAACGAAGCAAAATGGGACTCAGATCCAACAGAGCGAGGAGTGACGAGATTGCTGCAATGTGATCGCGTATAAGCTAGTTAGTACAGCACTGAACTGAAGAAATTTATTTAATCACTCTCTCAAGAACATCTACTAGAAATCTTAGTGACATTTTAAAAAGAAGCAAGGATAAGAAGTCCTACCAGGAACATAGGATGTACTTAAATGTAACAAAAAATATGCAAGATAAACATGATATTATCAGTAATATAGGAGACCATAAGCAAACATTTTCTTTTGGACACACTCAGTGCTTTTCTAGACTAAGAATGCAACGATTTCTCATTAACACCACCTGCATTTCTTCTCCAGCAAGGACAATAGAAAAACGTGATTAGATTTAGTGAGACCAGTGACTCTGGTGAGAAAACATGACAAAACAAATGTTTCTGAAGTTATCGCCAATCAAAATATAACGATACATAATAGTACCACTCCAGTCTGCAGTAGCACATCCCACTCAGATTTTACGCTTTCATGAGTCATTTTGCAAAACTACAGTATTGCTTTTTGATTTACCTACCTACAGAATTAGCTACTGCTGGCTACATCTTTTTCCAGACAGAAAAATGAAACTAACTGAATTTGAACATCTAGAACAAAACCGCACAGCACTTGCAGAGGTCTTCACACAGCTGGGACGCCCTGAACGGTAAGTTCTGCTGGGTAAGTATCCATGTCCAGATGAGGAGGTCGAAACAAAACATGTTCCTCCCTCGCAGGGGAAGAACCAGCCTGAGAAGGCAACCCAGTGCCCAGCTCCGAATGCCATTTGAACAAGCTGGGTGTTTGGATTTCAGCTTTGGTATCTCAGCTGAACCACATCTTGCTAAAACTGAAGAGCACAAATGCTGCTATGAACTAGTATTGAGTATTAGCAGATTGTTACAGGGGTGATGTGATTAGACCTAATGCTCTGGTTATCACTGATGCAGAGCCAAACGTCACACGTGTGTCTTCCGCAAGTTGGTACACAAAGAAAGGATTGACACAAGGGGTTTTACCACTGTACGGCCACAGCTTCCCCAGCCTGACAGCCACTCTCTCCCACCGTAATAAAACCTTGATTCTTTCCCTCCTTTACCCACTTCCTCAGGGCAGCTGCCCACAGTAGGTGCACATCACTCTCCTGGGAGCCTCTGGGGAGGATCACACCCTCAGTCACACGCCTGTGTGCGCACAAAAAAGGCTTCACTGTCAGTAAGTGTCCCTCTTACCCATGGAATCACAGAACGGTTTGGGTTGGAAGGGACCTTAAAGACCATCTAGTTCCAACCCCCCTGCCATGGGCAGGGACACCCTCCACTAGACCAGGTTGCTCAAAGCCTCATCCAGCCTGGCCTTGAACACTGCCAGGGATGGGGCACCCACAGCTTCTCTGGGCAACCTGTTCCAGTGTCTCACCACCCTCTCCAGGAAGAATTTCTTCCTGATATCCAATCTAAATCTCCCCGCTTTCAGTTTAAACCCATTACCCCTTGTCCTGTCCCTACAGACCCTTATAAAAAGTCCCCCTCCCCCAGCTTCCTTGTAGCCCCTTCAGGTACTGGAAGGTGCTCTAAGGTCTCCCTGGAGCCTTCTCTTCTCCAGGCTGAACAAGCCCAACTCTCTCAGCCTGTCCCCACAGCAGAGGGGCTCCAGCCCTCTGAGCATCTGCATGGCCTCCTCTGGACTCACTCCAATCGGTCGATATCCTTCTTAGGTTGGGGCCCCAGAGCTGGATGCCACCATCGCACCACAAATAAGCTGCCCAGCCCAAAGGAGGGGTGGGTGATCAGGCACCCTCCCTGCACCAGTACCACCAGCAAAATGCCTCCAGAGCAGTAGGCAGAGCATCTGCAACAGCTTCTCCTGATCGGCTTCTGGTCCTTAGGTTCTGTTGAACTAAGGCAGTCAGGGGAAAGGACAGCTTTTGCAGAGCTGCTTTCCGTATATACTTTCTTGGCTGTGGCCTACAACATTAGAGAGAACGGTGTTCACATGTATGCCACCACAGTGGGAGAGCTGGCTACAGGAAACCACAGCACAGTCCTGTTACAAAACATCTGCCTGCATGTACGGGTTCAAGCTACTTTATGAGCATTGACAGGGTCCCTTTAACACAATTACAGTACACGTCAGCAGTCCAAATAACAAAGTCAAATGCAGACCAGGTAACCAGAAGGCTGTAACACAATTATGCAGGAAAAGGATGTTCCAAAAGCACATGCTAGCGTATATTCTCCTGGTAGATGTACCAACACTCCCAAAGTGATCTTACTAAAACCAACAAAGCTGAAGTACCCACTTACCTTCAGAAGATGCATTTCCATACAAAGGAGAGGACTGCTGTAAGATGATACTCCCCCATCAGCCAGTAAAGAAATTACTCTTGAGCAATAAGATGGTACAAAAAAGCCTGAGCCCTCTAATCCAGTAACATCAAGGTTTCTACAGTTTTCACAGTTGAGACTGTCACAAACAAGTAAAAGTTTGATTTTTACATAAAGTTAACTGAAGACAAGGTCAACCATTACTGCATTAATGTCCCATCTTGACAACAGCAGAACTGCTGGGATTTTTTTGACAGTGGCAGAAATGGCCAGGAGGAGGCTTGGCAGTTATTCACAATTTTAGCTGCTAAAATCCATGGGTATGCATCATGACCTCTGACAGAATCAGCCTTACTTTACCTGCTTTATGATCTTTTTTCCTCCAACCTTTTCAAAATTTTATGCAACATCTGCATTTTAACGTCACCCTTTTCGTTCACAATTAGCAACACGGTAGCTTCTACCCCAAATCAACTTGAGACTTGTTGGATAAGCTACAAAACACAGTTTTCAGTGACCTCCTTCTTTTCGATAAGGCTGCAGTGCATAAACAAATAATTGCTATTAAGGTACTGGCTCACCTCTGTCTCTGTCAATAGCATTCTGCATGGTTGTTAGCACTTGCAAGGGCAACAGAATATATATTATAGACTACTTAAAACAACGTGTCACTATTCCTTCCCTTGCAAAATACGATGCTGGCGCCAAAGGCAGAGGCACCGGAGGTGTTTTCATGCTGGCAGCTCAAGTCCCCTTTAAAGCACAGAGCTATTTCTGCGAAGGAAGTCCCAGGTCTCTGTTGCATTCCTCTGACATGAATAACGAACATGTGTTTAATTGCACAATTGTCTAGGGCTTTCAGAAGTATCCAGAGTGCTGGGTTTTATGACTAGGCAGATTCTACATTTCCTAGAGGCTTTAATTTCTTCATACAAAGAAACTCTAAAAGCAAAAGTAGCCACCAGTTGATCTCTAGCAGTTCTCGGGCATCTTATGGAGAAGATTCTGCCACTTAGGCTTATTTTGCACCTGGGGAACCTTGAGTTCAGGAGAAGGAGTGTTATGGTCAAAGTCACTTTGAAAACCAGAGACTTGGAGGAGCAGAACCCTGAGGGACACTTCTGAACAAATAGCTCCCTCACTCATAGACTATCAGAAGCGTCGGCTGTGTGCAGTTTATACCGTATCTTATCTTCCAATGAGAAAATGTTCACGTGTTCTACTCAAGGAGTCGCAGCCCCATTCCTCCATAACCATTTTGTTTGGTCACAAGTGGTGTTCAATCATTAATAAAGTTAAAAGATCCCGTCAAAAGATAAACACATGCAGAGCAAAGAAAGACTCAGGAGTGGATTCATGCTTTAACACACCTGCAAGCCAAAAGGTTTGCACGTAACTGATGTGAAGGCAGCAAGCTCATCCAGGCAAATTTTATCGAGGGTACATAACCTTGCTGCTGCTTCACGGAAGGGACAATAAAACAGAATTATGTTTAGTTTACAGTAGCTTTGGTCTGTCTTCCTACTCTGCCTCTTTTCAAGCACAAAATAGGATTATCATTTGAATGTTAAATGACTCCTACTCACACACGATACCAGACTTGGTTTCTTAACATTTTTATCACTCCAAATTCCATAATGCTCCCTACACTGCTCACAATGTACATGGAACAAGTTAAAATCTGGAAATTAGTTTGGAAATGTTCACAAAAGCATGCCCTGCAAATTACTTCTCCAGAGACTCACGGCTTACAAGGTCATCTTCTATTTACCAGAATAAATAATTGGTTTCAATAAATAAATGAATTTGAACACAGTTCCTCAGCCAGTATATCAACAACACATAAACATGCAGATGCATTTTGTGATTTATTGTCAAATCCTAGCCTTATTACCCATTTTAGCACTGTAAGTTAAATTAACAGGGCCACACTGGGTTAGCCCAGCCACCCTACCTGGCAGTCAGTCTTAGGAAGATCATTAAAGCAACACAGCTCTGTGCTAATTGCATCTATTTTGCCAGAGAGACCACAGCAACTCAAGCCGCCTTTATCTATATTTAAAGCAGTTTCAAATTCACAAGCAAATAGAAGGAATCTTTTTGAAATCACTACTACTCTTTGTTAAAATGCCCAGGAGTAGAGAGTTCTAGAAAACACAGTGAGTGTACATGGCGTCGTAATGAAATATAAAACAAATGAAACCACCCCAGCACTTCATGGGCCCTGGGAAGTTGTGTGATACTCGCTCCACTCACTAGCACAGATGTTTTGAAACTTCCCTCTGCTGAAAACTCAAAAAAATGATGGGTTAGCCAATTGTGCTGGAAACTGAGACAGAGACATTAAAAAAAGGGGGGGGGGGGGGGGGAAGCGCTTAATGCATTTTATCAACTGTTGCTGTTTTGTTTCTTAAAAGACACTTTCTGAACATACCCTTCAACTGTAGTTTCTTCCCTGCCCAGGATTTGTCATTTTGTCAGCCTCAAAACTGCTTCGGTCCTCTTCCGTTATAATTTACTTGAGGAAATAAAAATTTGTGGCAGGGTTTCTTATTTAGATATCCATCATTTTGAGAAATCCTTGAAGTCCAGAAGACTCATTTTTCCTTATATTTCTTCATTATAACATTCCTATTTTTATTATTATTCGTTACCCTTATTATCCCAAATATCATCATTAATTTTTATGTTTCCACACTTACTAGTTGCTTTATGATTTCTATCATAAGCTTTCCATGACTACTACTGATTCAATATCTAATGTACACATAATAACATTAGGTAAAGCAGCAGCACTAATAGTTTTGGTTTTGTTAAAATGAATCAATATGTGTTAGAGCATCCAGTCTCTCAGTCCCTATAGGATCGACCGTTCAATTCCTGGGTTTCATGCTTCATGTTGTAAATGCTCCATCCTGAAGTGACTGGAGTTTGACTAGATAAAAGGCCCCTTTCAGCACCATGTTAGAGATATTAGAGGTGGTTTTGAGCGAGGCGGTCTTTGCTAAAAGCACAGAGCCTCCCTACACAAAGGGGTGAGCTGACATCCCGGAGGTCTTTTTTGAAGGCTAATTAGCTGAGGCCCAACACAAACATGTATGATGTTTCTGAAACAGTGGTATCACTTGGCATTCGGTGTGTTTCTCTGCAGAGCGCTGACACCAGCAAAGCAGCCCAGTTCAGCCCCAACCTAAGGGCTTTTAGCACCACCACCTTCACCCACAGCCCTCCTCCCTGTTGTCCAAGGTTGAATTTGCCTCTGATCATTTGGTCTCAGCTACTTTTAAAGTGTCATCTGTGATGAAACCATTGACAAACCCTCTTCACTCCTATTCCAAATGCCTTCTTATTTATCCACCAACACTAAAGCAAATCTTTCATAGCTGGGGAAGATCCTTCGGGAAAGGTTTAGTGCAATTCAGTTCTTGGCATTCACACACAAAAACCAGAATTTCTCCCTCCTTGAGCTGACCTTAGCCAAGTTGAACACATTCCCAGGCTTGCCGAAGTTGAAGGTGCCTGTGCAGCCAGCCAAAGACCTATGTAAAACACACGCCAGAGCACACCCTCAGCAGCAAGGGAAGCTGTTATTTGCATCAGTACCGTTCTCTCCTGCCCAAGACAGGGCAGGGTCTGCAGCGCAGTAATGACCTCGGCCATCCCCATGAAGGACAGCTCTGCTACACATTTCTCTATGATCATTCCTTAAGTCAACCACAGCTTCATCAACAAGGTCCCCTTGCTGGAGCCATGGACAGAGAGCCTGCCTGCCTCTGCCCTGCCATCAGCATGCTGTGCAGAGAGCAGGTTTTTACAGGTCCTTACTGCTGCCATACTGCATTAGAAACTCAAGCCTCATCTGTTATGGACTACCATTTTCCAGGTTTTCTGGATGACAAAGGATGATACGGGGAAGAGCCAGTAACTGAAATGGGATTTTACAAAAAAGTTGGGTCAGACATCAGAACTGCTGGCAATAAATCTGCTGTGTTTCAAGAGAAGTGAAGAAAAGCACCTTTCAAATTAACTTACTGAACAAGAAAGGGGTCACCACAAGATGGCACAACAGAGTGCTTCATTCAAATGTCCCTTTCTGTCTAAGTCAAATAGGACCCTTTTAATAGAAACCCATATTTAACTATTGGAGAGCTGTTCCAATATTCAGAAGTTTCTCCTTCAGAGGCAACAACGAACAAGTTCTCCCTGGAAGATAGTTAAGAAAAAGTATCCTCATTTTAAAATTGACGAAGTCATGGACTTGCCAAGAAATTTGCCTAAAACGAAAGAGCAAAATGAAGTGGCAATGCTTCAAAGAGAAGTTTGGAGTTAACGGCTCCTTATTCTGGAGAAAGAGGAAACAACACAGCTTGGAGATTTAGCAACAAATTAAAACAAAATCTCTTGCCTAAACCAAATTTGCTCACCAGGTCCTCCAATGGCTGCTACTGTCATCTTTAGGCAGTGTCCCAGCTCTGCAAACTGTTCTGTTTGTAAAGGAAGCATGAATCAAACTGTGCCTCTTTAATGCCTGGAGCACAAATAAACACAATATAACCCTGTCCGCAATGTGCAAATGGCCCAGCCATGTCAGTAGGGTTGGGATTTCCAAAGATGCTGAGACAGGGGTTCACCTTTGCCCAGGCACTACCAATGGCAGCAACAGGAGCCGTGGTCACCCCAACATCCAGCTCCTGCCACTTGACGTAGCTTGTGATGTGCTCACCAATGGTGCAGACTGGGACTCCCTTGATCCAGAGATCACACCTGCACTCAACCATTTTGTATCATAATCTATCATGTCCATTACCTGCAGGTCCTGTGGAGGGGGCAGTCTCCGTTGCTCTTCCAACCAGTCAGTCACAGAACTGATTTTCATGGAACAAGAGATGTCCAACACAGAGCATACTTAACCCAAGGCAACCCCCAGCAGACTGCAAAGCTTCCTCGCCGTTCCTCTCACCACCATGCAATTCCCAACAACAAACCACGCTGGTGCTGTAAAGCACTAAATACCAGAAGACCTAACCAGTGTGTTACTTAAGCCATAAAAATAGGAAACAGAGAGCAGCAGCAATTCACCAATACAAAGTTACTTCTGTAGCATAGGACCCAGCCTGGGCTGACCCAGAGGTGTAGAGGAAGGGCAGGGGAGGGCTGCAGGCTTAACCTCATACATTCATTTGGAACTCATCAATGAGGCATATAACCCCAAAGGGGCTTTTCCTTCTCTGTATCTACATTACACATAAATAGGTCACTAGCACATTAGTCCTAACACACCTTTATTTCAGATTTTTTTCCACTTCTGCTGTCCTCTGTATATAGCCCTTACACAGCTCCACTGCCCCGATTCAAGATACAAAGTGCCACGGCAGGATACCTTCCCCATGTACTGGCCTTTCAGGATGCTCTAGCCCCTGACAGTCCATTAAATGGTATGTTGAAAACATTCAGGTGACTTGTTGACTAAAAGGCCCTGGGCTCCAGCACCTTCTGTACAACATTTTTCTACGCTCCCATTACTTCTCTCCATCATAAAGAGCATACAGGTACCCTTTAGAAAAACCCTCCCACTACCTATCCCAGGTGTTGTAGTAAGAAACATCCGTACACCTTCCCTCTTCCTACATGAAGCCTCTTCCTGGGTTTGCGGACAGCAGGTAAGACTGGAAGCATTTTGGTGTGCTGCATATGTCACTGTTTCTATGCAGAAGCAGCTGGAAATAGATTTTGCTATTGCAGTGCTTTTATTCTTATCTTCTTTAATTTCATCAGTTGGAAATGCCAGATTAAACGTTTTGCAGTGTTCCTTGGTGACAGGCTTGCTCTCTTTGTATGTCACATGCAACCATAATGCAAAATTTTAAAGACCAGGAAACAAAGCTGAAACTTCAGGGACAGAGGAAATGCAGTTTGATCCATAATGCAAGTGTTTTCTAAGAAACTCTTCTACAACCATTCGTATATGGTTTTAGTTATCAACAATTAAATGAAGATTCAATTAGTAAAATGCAATGCACTCAGCTCCATTTAATGTTAAAATTAAATAAATAAGCACAGTAAAACAATTTTCCTCAATGCCCACTGCCATAAACCACAGCCTCAATAACACTGACCTTGCACAGCCCCAAGAGCTAAGGGCCAGAGAAACATGTCAGCTTAATAAATCTGCAGAATTAAGTCTTTTTTGTCCTCTCCATGGCATATACAAATTAAAACACAAAACCACATTGATGAGTGGATTCTTATGAAAACCTCCAAGTCAAAGCAGCTCTTTGCCAAAGAAAACACCGTTACAGGTGCAAGACAAAAACCCTTTTCCCCATTAGAACCAAAGAGGATTACTCAAGACCTCTTCCTCCACATCACTTCAGGAGCCTCACTGCAGTTCTAAGGTGCACTCTGATTTCAGTTTCCTCCTTTTACTTCTCCACAGAACCCATTTTCCACCTCTATCATCCATAAAATACAGAGTATGTGCTGGAACAAACACAACTGTGACAGCCACTCCATCCTTAATCACCTGAGGCACTCTGCAAGCCTTCATCGTTTTATATTTTGATATCTTAAGACCATCAATCTTTCAAGAGACAAATGGTGCCTAAGTGCTGGAACCAGCCACTTGGTCATCTGAAATCCATAAAAGCCACCACTATATTCCCAACCCCTGAACTTGGATTTTCTGTTATGTTGTGTCAGATTTTATAAGATGAACTCTTTTACAGCTATTTTATTTCTACCACCACTAAATGGTACCACCATTTCCCCTCTGCTAGAAATCTTTTCTTTCGGAGCTTTAGCACACCTTCCAGAAGGGGGGAGAACAAACTACACCCTTGTTTGTGCACAGGAAGGCAGAGCTGGAGGGGACCTCCCTTTCACTGCCCACTGCCAACCCCGCCTGCGACTCCTTTCCCACAGCTCCCATACTTTATTATTTCAGCGGTGGAAGCTGAAGATGGCTGAGGCATCCTCTGTTGGCTTCACCAGTATGGACCACCCACCCACCAGCTTAGCTGATTAGCAGCCAGCATCTCCTGGGGAAATCACACAAAGGCTTCTCTGTCAGGCACTTGGCTCTTGCAGGCAGGGCAGCCAAGTAACCGAGGTGTGAACCATGTCCCCACTCCCCCGTCATGCAGGTGCACGTTGCTGGACGGATTTCTTTCTTATGAAATTGTGCACCAGATGATAAATCCCAGTTCGCTGTCCCTCCCCCTGCTCCCCCTCCATATCGAGCACAGAGAGAGCTTCAGGGAGGAAAGCCGGAGGTGAGGACGGCTTCGGGCAGTGACACAGCTGACTGCGTCTGGCTTCCCCTTAGACGGCAATTCAGGAATTGCCACATTCCAGGAAAGCAATTTTGCCTCCAACATCCTGCAAAAAAATACTTGGCAGTTTCACTCCACATGCCGTCTTGTCTGCCTAAGTAGCACAAGTTGCATGCACTGGGCAAAACCCACGAAGTCACTGACAATGGAGGGCCACTACCTTTTGTGCTGATTTTGAAAAGTCATAGGATGTCAACTATCTAATGCTATTCATTATTAAAAATTAATATGTTTCTGTCCAATACAAAAGCTATTGTAATACTTTCTGGCTTTGTGAATAATCCTAAAACACCACAGAAAAAAACCTCTCTCTGCTTCCCCAAAAAACTTTCATGTGATTCTGGCGCAAAGGTCTAAGTCAAACTGTCTTGGAACAGCTTGGTGGGTGAATAGTGGTCTCGGAAGCACTGAGCCACATGCTCGATTGCTGCTTAATCACTGTTGATTTCAAAACAGGAATCTTAGAGAAGAAGAGAGCTTTAAAAAGGTTACTTCACTACTGCGAAGTTGAAGAACTGACTTGGCTTGTCAGTGCAAGTTACAAAACCATAAAGCTAACTAGATCCTTCTGGGCTTTATCATTTTATCCAGAATCATGATTTACAAGCTTTTTAAACTGCAGATTCTTTCAGATTTTGCTATGGAGGTACAGTCTGCTAAAAAGGAACATAAACCTGAGAACAGCCTCTGTTCTTTTTAGACAGCAGGTTTGCAGGCAACACTCTGCCCCATTCCCCGACCAGCCAAACCTTTGGTTCCTCTCAGCCAAGCCTTTCCCCTTCCCCCATCCCTTCTGGAACTGCTTAGGCCCTTCTACCAACCAAGCAAAGTCACTCTCCAGAGGATTTTGTTGGGGTACATGAGGCACAGGGGGCTCGTGGAGCTGCACTGGAGCAGCCCCTGGGATCTGGCAGCACCACTCTCCCACCTCAGGAGCTGTCACATCAGCTTCCTGCAAGTCAGGCTGCTATTTTAAAAAGTCACACATCCTAAAAGTCACACTGGGTAGACAGAACACAGATGCAAAAACTGTAATTGAGACATCAATGTTTTGTTTTAAAGGAATTTCTAACAGAGGAGAAGCTGGTACAGACCCACAAATAAGAAGGGAAGGCCCACCTGGCTCAGGACCTCAGTGGCAGGATTTGCACTGAGGTGAAGCCAGCTCCCCGCATGGCCTGAGCCCCATGCCCCATCAGCACTGACCCACCAGATGGGCCCAGCACAGCCAAAGGCAGCCTCTAACGCAGACAAATGTGTGACCCCAACCAACCCAGGTCGGTTTAGCAGCCTAAGCCCAGCTGCCAGCAGGGACACAGGAACATGGTGCTCTAGGTGAGCTAACTGCCTAACAAAGTCCCCATCTCAAGGGCAGGTCTTTCAGGCTAGACTGAGCTCCACACTACTGAAGCTATCCTGGTTTTAAGGAAATGTAAGGCTTCCTTGAAGGCAGAAGGTATCCTGACTGCAGGACAGATGCAGTTTATAGCACATACTTTCTAGGCTTCCATTTTCCCAAGCACTACCACGCTCTTGCCATCAACGCAGCTCCACTGGTGATGAAAACAGAACGATTAATATGGACAAAACTTGAAGAACCCGGGACGCCTCTAAGTATCTCTACCTATTCAACAGAACCCACTTGCTCCCCTACCACTGGAGATGTATTGATTTTAATGAAGCTGAGAAGCCTTCAGCTGGAATTCAACACATCACAGACAACATTTTTCATGCTCTATCTTTTCAACGCTTTATCTTTTCGACTCTGACACAGGGTGTTTACACACACAATATGTGTCTTTATTATGTTCTTAAGGTTGGCAGTTCCTTAGAAAAAAAAAAAAAAAACAAGCAAAAACACTACACAAAAGGACCCCAACCCAAACGCCTTCAGCCTACTACAAAGAGACCCTTAAACACAACTTCAACCCCAACATGTTATCATCATGGCTTCAAAGCCAATGTGAGACAAAGCCCCTGCAAAAATCACTTTGAACAATCTGAAAGTATTGCTGTTATTTCCTTTTTTTTTTTTTTAAGTTGTGGTTTCTTTGATTCTTAATGTTGGTGAATGGAGTATTTTTACTGCAAAACCAAAACCAAATGTCGGTAACTATATTTCACAATAACGTACAAGTGCTTATTCTTCAAAAACCTATTACAAATGTTCTGTTTCCTGGGTGGACTCTGTCCAGATGCTACTGTTGCCTTTCCCTGTCACCTATTAACTTCAGGTGGGATTTTAATACTTAGCTTAAGGAGTGCAAGATCTCACAAGCAAAGTTTTACTTTGGTTAAAGGACAGTCCAGCCAAGGCTAGTTTGTAGGAACAAGGCTTGAAAGAGCAATTTTAAATTTATGCCAGTTATAAAGTATGGCATTAATGCACACGCCAGTTCAGCTACATTTGCTTCTAATGTGAATTATCATCCTTAGCCTAATTAAGTTCACAATAACATCGATTAAATACTATTGGAGTTACCCATCATCCATCAACTACTTAAACTTACTTGGATTCAGTCAATTTTGCTGGTTACTTCACACGAGTCAGAAAGGAAAATATCATTCAATCGTGCTGCCTAAATGGCTGATCAATGTATGCAATCGTGATTTTTCAACCCACTTATTGTTCATCATCTCTTCTCATGATATTTTGTTGTTTAAAGTTCTAAATATGTTTTCTTTTCCTTTTGTTGACCTTTGATACTTACATCAACACAGAAGTTTTGTAGAATTAAAATTAGAACTTTAAAAAAAGTCACTGTAAAGTTTTTGAATTACACGGATAAGCTCCCAAACACACCATAAATGAATGATCACGGTCTTGTTAGCAGGTTTGCAGAAAATTTCACCTAACAGAACATCAGCTACATTGAAGATTTTAACTCTGCCCACACATACACACTCTTATTATTGGACTATTAACTTCATTATTCAGTTGAGAACATTAGTGATGTCAGTAAAGCATAGCCATTGAAACGCCAAACCTCCCACTACAACTGCAACACTGACACAACCCCCCCAGCCTTGTTTTACCTTCCATTTCCTTCTACGTCAGGGTTCTGTGATTACTCAGGTTGCCTGCATTACCATTTTTTATATTCTTGCAGACTGGTTACAGATTTCCCCTCTTTCCCTTTCCTAAATCCCAGCATTTCTCACTCAGCAAGTGCACCAAGAAATTAAGACAATGAGAATAAAGCATCCACTTCAACATGCCTGTGGTGGAATTTTGACTTTTCAAATTCAGTTGCATCGCAGAGGTCCCACCAATTATGAAAAGACCACTATTTCTCTCTTGGGCACAAACTGGATGAGAAATTACTAGATCTTCTGTCCTCAGGTACAGATTTCTCCTAAAGCAGCAGTCAAGGGAGACAGAAACAACAGGACGCTCTATTGACATCTACTTCAGGCTGAGTAAAGAAGCTGCATGAGACATGACTTTGCTCAAGCTAAAAAAGCAAGGGCACTCACTATGCAATGCATTTAAATAAGAAAAAATAAAAACTGGCTTTTCACCTCAAATGATCATATTATCATGATCTCAGAGTATATTTCTAATGAAGCCACTCCCACCCTAAAAGCTATTACCATACAGACATATGATTAAGGCCCCAATTTAAAAATGCAGATGACAGCAGCAAGTAGGTATAACCCTTTCAAGAAAAGATGCCAAATAGCAGGGCTTGAAATTAATATTAATATATCCTTACGCCCACTCTTTGCATGACAAAGACCACAGTGCTTCATCCAACAATGTAGGCACGGGGTCTGTAACTTCAGCTCCTTGGTCTGACGCCTGGGAGCAGTTTCAGAAGCTGAGCGTCTGTTGTGGTTGCTAATAAAAACTCTGAAGAATTTTGCTTTAAAATATGCAAGCAGGGGTAAGGGGGGGCAGTTTCACTTTTCCTAGAGCCACATAAAAATCTATAAGAGCTTCCAAAGTACATCATTGACCCACTTGTGGCACAAATCAATTAATTCTATGAAGTTTCTGAATCCCAGTAAATTAGCTAGAGAAACACAACCTTCTTCTCCTCCTCCTCAAGGGTCACAATTTATGATCTGACCCTGGTTGTAATGATCGTGTCACTATGAACACATGCTGAATGAATCACACTGGTACTCAGTAATGCTCCCCCCATAGGGGTCAAAGCCTGTAGAGCACAGGCTTCCAGGAGCCCTGCACAGGGCCAGTGCTGCAGCAGACTGGTAAGCCCTTCACAAATGAACGGCCTCAGCAACCTTGGAAAAGTGAGGTCACCAAATGGAGATGTGACGTAAGACACAACCAGCCAGGGCCAAGCCTCAGCTCTCATCATCTGGCCATCGTTCCTGGTGAAAGGAACGTGAAATAGATACTTCCCCGCAACCAAACTGAAAAGACATTTTAATGCAAAGCAAAAGCACTACAGACGTGATAAAGGTCAAGGTAACCCAGTTTTGAGGACTAACACGTTAATTTTTCGTATGCACTCAATTTCCAGCCTTGGTCAATTTTTTGCTTCCAGAATTCTGCATTACCAGTCCAAGGACTACAACGTCCCACACACACCTCCATGGGTAAGGACAGTCATTTTTAGTTACACCCTCTGAAGTTGCTACTTATTGGTTACATCCAGATACTGATGAAGCGTTTGGAAGAATAATAATTAGGCTGAGGCTGACCAACCCCTTCAATTGTGGCTCTGGAAGATTTGTTCTACGCAGAAACAAGAAAGTGTTGCACTTGAACACAGCAAGTTTAATGCTTTTGAAAAGCCTGGCCGCTCTACTGCCTACAAACGATAGCTGCTGTGCTCATGCTGGGTTAGCCAACACGCTTGAGACACGCTAGGCTTCCCGACTAAGCGTGCAACTCACGCAAGCCGTGTTTGACTCTGGCCATGGAGTCTGTGCGTACCTAGAATAGATGTGACTATGATCTCGAGATGTCCAGCATCCTCCTCAAAGCCGTGATTCTATCTGGACAACCACAGGCCCAGAAATCCAGCAGAAATGCTTCCTACCTTCAACATTTCACCCAGAATGTTTGGGTTTTTTTTTTTCAAATGGAAGCAGATAACATGACCAGAGAAACCCAAATGCTTATGGGTTGCAGAGTCTGAGGATAGGGGTTCACAGAAGGGTTAATCTGTGCCAAGTCAAGCAGTCCTGATTTAAAAGCTGTGAACACATGACACTTACAAGGGACTGAGTGCTCTCCCCAAAGGCAAGTTTACCCTGGGCTAAATTTGTCACCTTTCATATGCCTGCATTTCAATCCCAGTGCACTCATTCTTTCTGTTATCAAATGCACAGCCTGCCCTTTTGTCTGCAGCTGCTTCAGTGTCCTCTGCACCAGGTTTCTGCCTGGAGGTTTGCCCCTCTGCTCCTGCGCCCATAGCTGGAGAAGTTCATAACTGGCAGATCTGGGACACTAAATAATTCTTACGGAAAAGCCACGAAGCTTCTGAAACCAACAAGTCAAAAGAACATCTCAGACAGGGATATGTGTGTTTGCAGTGAATGAAAAACAGTGACAACATGGAACTGTTGTAAACATTACCTGTATGTTATAAACATACAGCAAACTTATAGATAGCTGCAGAACCACACTTCCTTTAAACAAGATGGTGCTGTCCTATTCCAGATTACTAATTCAAAATACCACCCCTTGCAATGCATATACTCCTGTGATTTATTTCCCTAACTTTGCACTGCTTTTGCAATGGAGCAATTTTGTTATCAAAATACAGCCAGCAAATTTATAACACTTAAAAACCCTTCTGAGCTGAACAATCATCCCTGTCTTCCCTAGTTATTAAGAAAATTGGAGGGGGGGAGAGGGCAGGGAGTAAATAGAATCATAGTATGGTTTGAGTTGGAAGGGACCTCAAAGACCATCTAGTTCCAACCCTCCTGCCATGGGCAGGGACACCCTCCACTAGACCAGGTTGCTCAAAGACTCATCTAGCCTGGCCTTGAACACTTCCAGGAATGGGGCAGCCACAGCTTCTCTAGGCAACCTGTTCCAGGTTGCTACACACAATTTGGGATACTACCAAAAAAAAAAAAAAAGGCAAGTGTTAGAACCATAAGGCAATCACACGAATACCTGGTGCCTTTTTTTCTAACCACATAGTCATGCAGAAATATCTGAAGATGATCCACCAGCACTAGATGAAAGATCCGCCTCCACTTCGTTCTTCGTTTATGTGAAGGAATTAGTCTCTTCCAAGATGCGACTACATCCACTAAACCATCAATAAGCAGCAGGAAACCTAAATCCCTCAACCTAGATGAAAATTCTCCTAATTAAAAAAGGCAACTAAATTCATACCCTGTAAAAATACGTAAAACTACTTGCAGTGCAAGAAGCACCGTATCGGCCTCAGCAGCCCCTGTTCTAGGTCACACTTACACGAAGCAGGAAAACAAGTGAGGGAAATCAATTAGAAGTGCAAAGCCCCCATGCACGTGCCAAAATACAGCCTCGCCACACAGCTGCGTATTATTGCTAATCCAGCATAACCACGGGGCTATCCCCGAGAGGCTAAGCCCGCGCTCCCCCTCGATTCCACGCTGCCGCACAGCAGTTGCGATGCCACACAGCTGCAGGGCTCCATCCTCAGCACCTGATGTAGGTGTGCATGCCCACTTCCCGAGCCAGGGGAGCAGTAACCTCTGCCAAAGGGGCAGGTGGCAAATGGAAATGGGAACTTCCTAAAATCGGCACAGCTGGATCAGCCAGAGCTTGCTGGTTGTCTCATACTGGAAGGAGGGCCTTCCCTCAGAACTGGACAGGTTCCACAATTGTAACTGCCACCCTTCTGCTTTTAGTTGCCAGGACAAACCCCCAAAGAGAGAAGAGAATCCTAGCCTAACTTTTATTTAGCAAGGATCAGACATAAGATGGGTATTACTGCAGGAAAGAGCAGAATAGGGAGGGCAACGCAATTAAGCATCTAAATGAGCCAGTGATGCACCACAACTGGATAACTTGGAGTCATTCCGTGATTTGGATATATCAACCAAGCACTGGCAGCCCTCTATTCTGGTAGTTACCACCCGGCAGTTCCCCCCCAAGCATCCTGCCAGGCACAGACACCCCACTTAAAGTTGTCTCTGCTGATACACCTGGCAAAGCTGCCCCATGTTCAAAGTGCAGCGGCACGGACGTAGTAGAGGTCCCTGAAGGAGAAACACACGCTGGAAGCTGGTACAACAGATCTCTCAGGCACCCAGAAGCAGAGTAACAAGCCCACACATGAGGGTTCTCATATATTCGACTACACTAGAACAATCAATACCATTTGGACTGATTAATCTTAAATAAATAAAAAATCACTTCCTATAATGGATGAAAGATTAAAATGCTACATTAATTTGCACTCAGTGTTTCAGAAGCACCAGACCAAAATCCAGCCCTCCTGACACTGTGCTAGCAACAAAGCATCCATTCTTTAATAGCATCCCATCCTCATTTATCAGGGCCCTGTTCAGAGTATCTGTAGCCCAAGTCCTGACTTTCAGTTCAAGAGTTAACTTGCACATAGAAGCGAATACTTGTCCTGTCGGTCCTTACCCACTCATGGGGAAAAGGAAACTACTCAGACATGTTGCATAACTGCTCATGGGCACAGTCAAAGAGCTCAAACAGTAATTGGAATACTAATACCACTGCTTCAAATAGGTGTAAAAATACACAGTGAAAAAGCCTATTAACAGGAGAGATGAAGAGACAGACATTCAACTCCTCTCACTGTCAGGGCTTCTACACTGTTCAGAATAATTTAGTGCAGGATCCAAAGAAAATGTCCTCCCACATGTATTGATGCTAATTCACAGAATTAAAAAGCAAACTCAAGAATGCTGAAGCAAAGAAATTAGTTTACTGTAAAATCAGCTCCAAGTTTGAGCAAATTAACCTGGCAGCATGCTTCGTTCATATGCCCTACCATACATAAGGCACTTTATTTTGCTCAAGTTGGCTGTAATTCTGGAACTCTTGCTATCAACAGACACACAAGTAGTTTCCAAAGAGCCCTTTCAGCTTCCATTTAGCTATCACATCAGCCAAGGTAAGGACGTTCATACTTAAGGCAGTTTCCTGAAAGGTTTGTACTGTTTTTCAAAGAAACACAGCCATCGTCAGAAAAACTTATGCTTGACTATGCTCACACAAAGTCTGTTTTGCTTGCAGATGAAAAAGCAGAGGCAACCTACTTAACAACCTCCACAGCATCATAAAATAAGACAGTGTGTCTACTTAAGAGCAGAAGAGGAAAAAAACTCTGTTTAATACAAAGAGAAGTATAGATCAGCAATTCAGCTGGTGAAAAAGAAAGGGAAAAACATGAAAACATAACACCTTATAGCCCCTCTTAGTAAACAGCAATTAATTTGCAATTAATTAAAACAAAATGAAGATATTTTTCGGTTGGTTTTTCCTCACAGAGATACATGTATACAATGGAAAGAGAAAACACTCAAAAAGGGTGTTTTTCCACCTAACTTCTTTGGTACTAAAGGAGCAGAAAACATGGTCAAGATTTTCTTAGAATACTCTTCACAATACTGCAGGTAGCAATCCATTTGTCAAGTACACTTAGCAACCCCTTGCAGATTACTGAAATAAAATAGTACCAAATGTTCTTTCAGTGGAAGATAACATGCTTGACTGCATAAAATCTTAAACAGTATGTAATACGTAGGTTAGTCACAGCATTTAGCACTGCTGTAGCTATATTTATGTTTGCTCTCCAACAACATGGCAACATACAGCATCTGGCCCAGAACCATAGGCAGTAATAAGGTAAAATGTTCCCTTTCAAGGTCCCAAATAAACCAAATACACCCAAAAACCCCACCTGACTCTTCAGAAAAATACTCTAATAAACGACAGCCTACAACTTAAGACGCTTTCATACACAACATTCTCCAGGGTCTTTTTTTTTTTTTTATATAGATTCACAAAGCACCACTTACAATTGTCATAAAACCAGCAAAGGTGGCCAGAGTGTCACTGTTTTGGAGTCTGCACTCCAGCCCTTGCCAGCACACTCCCTCTGAGCTCCCAAGCTTACTGCTGGGTCCTCGCCTGTTCCCCATTCCAACCCAGCCCCAGCCCATGGTGCCCACAGCTCCCCAGCCCCTCTCCCAGGACCCAGGACCCAAATCTTCTCCCTCCTGGGAGGCTGTGGCCATACTAAATCAAGTGGCAAAGAAGCCTTCTCCAACCAATACCGAATCTTACCAGTAGAAAAAAGCATTAGAGGAACATGGGTCTGAAACAGCTCCACTTACCTAAGTGACTATCAAACTCCTGTGCTTGGAGACCCAAGAGAAATCCTACCTCCTTCGTACTCTCTCAACAGCTTTTCTGAAAAAAGGGCCCGAGTTCTGTCAGAAAAGATTTTTTTAAACTGTCCACAACCCTTTGGCTCACTGATCCATACTACTGCCAAACAAAAAACCCCCACATTTTGTAAGCTGGCTGGAGCTCAAGAGCAGACTTTTAACTGCTTAAAAGCTCAGGAATTGTCTATTAACCACCCCTGGGGTGCCTCCAGAAAGTGAGGCCTCCAGAAAGTATCTCATTTCAGGCTATTGTTCTGCTACCTGCTTTTCCAGCAGCCTGTTGTTATTACAGCACATTCACAGGGTAACACCTCAATAGGTAACTGAATGGCACAATACAAGGTAAGCAAACCTTCCTGCGGAATGAATAGGGCATTTTCTTACCTAATTACAAAGCAGCTGTCCATCAACACATGCATTAGAGACCCACCTCCAGCGTGCAACCATCAGAGAGCAGCCTTGTGTAAATACACCAGAAATACACAAATATCCCGGCCACTGTTGCCATGAACAAACTGTAGATACATAAAATGCATGGTTATATACCTGATGAGGAGCAAAGAGAGAAAATTGCAAGGTTTTCATGGCTGGTTAATGAGGTAAGCCATACCCCAAGGCAATAACCTCTAACAAATACAGTAAGACTGCATTACCAACTTATTTTAACAGCCTAGATTTTTTTCCCCAAGAGAGATAAAAACCAATATACTAGGTGTGTTATCTAGGATGCTTAGCGTACATGAAACGAACAAGACAGATAATTACGTCACTATCCATCCCTGTAAAAGCATTAGAAATTCAGCAGTGAACATCCACACAGGTAAATGAAATAGTTAAGGAAGAACTTCAGGAATTACTCCTAGTCTGCTCTCTAGGCAGCTGTCAGACTGCAATGATGAGCAATTTATCTTCCACCTACAACGCTGTCAGCAGACAAGCAGAGTCACTGGGGAAGTCGACTGCAGTCCACACTCTTCACAATATCAAATTCATCCCTCTGAGGAAGGAAGGAGACATCAGGGAACTTAATCATTTGCCCAGCTGCCCCACAGTGACATACTTCCAGAGGCTCGGTAACTTCCACCCATTTGTTTGATGCCTGCTGCCCTGAGTAAAGAAGAGCTGCCGCCCAGGAGAGAAGTCACAAAGACATGCCAGCTATAAGCTACACTCTTACACCCACGACTTGGAAGCAGCTGTGCAAAACCCCACACCTTTGCATCTGGATGCTACCAAAACCAGAGGAACCTCACACGCAGCAGCTTGGGAAGCTGAAATGCCCTACTCACCTCTGGTCCCGGGGGTAAGCACAGAGAGGCAGTCACACATGTGCAGCCAGAACACCTAACTCTGTGCACAAAACTCGCCCTGGCACAGGAAGAGACAACTTCAGACCTGCAGACAGGAAGGCAGCTCGAATCAATGACTGCCTCTGCCAGCTACGCACAGGCAGAAGTGTTTCACCTAGAAGAGCAGGTGAGAACAACTCTTCCCTCCCACATCCACACCTATGGCTCTAGGGTAAGCGCTGCCAGTCCCTTCCTTACTGCCAGGGAAATAGGTCTTTTTATTTTAAAAAACATCATAATTTCATGAGGCTGAGCTGTTCTCAGCTTAGCTCGCAGTGAAGGCAAGGCATTTTCATTTACCTTGAATGCTACCAGAAGTCAGAAATCACAGGGACACTAACTGACAGTACAGATGCTGAACTAGCCTGACAGGGAGGCTGACACCCCACTCACCCTACAAGGCGGTATGACACAGCACTGCCGACCTGGTTGAGGAGTCAAGTGGAAGCAATAGCAGTCTGCATGTTCTCTAAATCCTGGTACGTGCACAACACGAGAGCATGCTGAGTCAAGCCAGGTCTTACCGGCTCATTGCACTAACCCATGCCTCATCTCTAATTAAATCATAACCATCAACAGTCTTTATGTGTCTCTAACCAGCATCAAAGTGGAAGCTCACTGTTCTTTGCCACCAGTGACTCCAGAGGAGGTCAAAGTCCCTAGCAGAATAAACTTTATGAGCCACTTGGTCATTTATTACGAGTAAATCCATAACAGCTCCAACAGCCAAGTGCATCCCCACAAATGGTTCATGAACTCCAGATGTTGCCCATAGAATCACTGTATCCAATTTACCTTTAGAGCACTACTGACATGCTTTTCAGCCATGACTCACCGCCCAAAACATAAAAGAAATTGTTTTGTACCTTTAGGCACAACAAAGTGCTTCTAGTTGGTGGCCATGAGTCACGGGTATTTAAAGTTTTGTCTGAAATGAAGCATCTGCTAAAACTGAAAACTTCAGGAACAGGCTTGTTTCAAAGTTGTTTGCCTTAGGTCATGTAAGTATTAACTTTCTAATTTTCATCAGCAACAATTATGTTTGCTAAGCAAGGACATTAAATAAAACAACTCGGCTAACTATAAAAAGTTATCAGAATGTTTCAGCTTTTTGCTGCTGTGCATTAGGGAATGCAAAACTTATCTCAAAAGCTTCAAGAACTTTAGAAAACCTCACTCCCCAATAGGGCAGCAATGAAATATCCTTGCTACACAGAGAGCACCAGAAATACACATTTCTGTTTTTACATGCATCTGTTTTTGCTGAAGTGTTATGATTTTTCCCTTAGTTCCATAGAAAAACATCTCAACAGCAATTGAAATGTGCAATACCAAAGAGGATTAGGGGTCTCACTAAAAAAGCCCAAACAAACAAATGAAAAAAAAAACTAACACACACCAAAACCAAACAAACCAACCCCAAAACAAAGCAGTAACTTACTGCTGGACATGTGTTTTGCCTTTGTTTAGAGTCCTTATCAAATATTAGAAGTACTGCTGCTCATTATTATTACCTCTTAGGGAAAAAAATACAAAATAAAAAAGAGGATGCTTTCTTTAATAAAAAATGAAATTTTACATTGAAAACCCATTTATGATTGTGGGTGTTTCCACTTCAAATAATTCCCAGTTGATTCCTATAGTCATTTCTCTCTCCACAAGTCAAACTTGTCATAAACGTGGAATCACTAACAAACAGGTACTGACTACTAAGAACTCCCCCATGACTTTACACCATGCCTTTTGCATGCCTAAACCTCACAGGGCTCTTCCCCACTCTGGGAAACCCTTTTAACGATGGAAATGTCACACTGATGCAGCGTGGGACGTTGCTGACTACGGAGTCATTACAGTTACCAGCATTTCCCTTCCTTGTTCTGCTCTGAACAGGCAGCTTCACAGTTACTGACACAGTCATAGAGGTGAAGGAGCCAAATCCCCATCCCTGTGGCCCTCGGCATCAAGCAGGGGAACACAAGGAAAGTGGACAGAAAACAGTAAGGCTGCAGAGATATAGCAACACCACGTACTGTGAGAGGGAAGGAAGACAGGAAAAAGGGAAGATCACAAATTATCCTGAGCAATATTAAAAAAGAGCCACCTACCAAACAAAATGCAAACATTAATTGAAGTTTGCTGTGTAACTCATGGAGCGTGGCTGTGGACAAAACCGTCTTTCAGAGACATGTCACCAGCTGTTTTATGGCACTCAGACTCTGCTCACAAAGCAGTTCTGGCTGCGTGTAGCCAAGTACCAGTATTTCCCATTTCTAGACTCACACACTGCTGCTTTCCAATTCTTATCTTCAGTCAGCAAGCCCCACTGGCCATCCTCCAGCAATCCTGTAGCTACCAGGAACCTGCCTCACCGAGGAATTCAATTGTGGACATATTTCATTTAAGAGGAAAAACATTTCATTCCAGCAATGTTGAAAAAACCTGCACATGTGGTAAAGTAACAGCTGCAGGTACAAAGCTGAACAAAACCAGCCTGCAAGGCACTGCAAAACAACTCACTATCTCATGCTAAACAAGCAGGGCAGACATAACGACTGGGAAAACAACCGATTATTTTCGTGGATGATCCACCTGCAAGAGCTTAACCTCATTCAGTAGCTGTTTAGCCAGACATCTGGTCAGCTTTCTGACCAGTAGTCTCCTTTCACGGAGATAACTACGCGTGAACATGCATGTATGCACACACACCAGTGCACACAGAGTTACTTGTGAACTTGGTCCCTCCAGAGCAGGGCACAGGGCCCCTGTATTAACATCCTCCACCCAAGCCCCAGTGCCCCCTTGACACTCCCTCCCTGGCTCCCGTCGGTGATTTCAACACCCTTTTGCTTACCAAGATGCCAGGCCAAGTATGTCTCATCACAGGGTACACAAGCTTCGTAAACTGCTGGGGGGAGGCAGAGAATCAGCGTACAAAGGTCTCATATAACAGCAACAGACTGTTCTGTCTCAGAGCACTCAGAGAACAAAGCAGCAGCTCACCTCAAGTATACTCCAAATGCAGCTCTCCAACTTATACTCCTTTTTGTCATTTGGATTTGGATTAAAATGTACTTTTGTATGTCCTCTGAATACAGTACCTTGAATTATAACAAGCAGAATCAAAAGGATACCTGGTAAGATGCCCTTTATGCTCTCTTATAACCATGAAATAGCAAAACTTAAGAATCTTCATATTTTCATAACCAGGTAAAAACAAGCACTGAGCTTAGACTGCAGAACAAACATGAAGTTGGCTCTCATACAAAGCATCACTGCTCATCATTCACAGTCTATTCTCATCTTCCTACTCTGGGAGTTTGTCATAGACAGAGTCAAAAAACCCACTGTGGATCTTCTCACATACTCAAAGCAAGGAAACCTCTGACGACTGCGTGTGCCCCTGCACAGCTCTTGCTTTTGTAGAAAACAATATGCTTAGCAACCTGAATAAATCCTTCCTGTACACTTCCAATGTGAGACACAGCTTTTAACACACAACACCACCTTTCTCAGCAGGAAAGGCTGCCCAAGCAGCTCAGTGCTTCCTTCTGCACTGCACACACGGGCCCTGACAAGGAGCTACGGTTGCTATACGAGAGCATACCCAAGCTGAATGACCTCTTCTCACACATGCCTGCAACCCAGAACATTTACCTGGAAGCTGCTGCCTTCTGTCAGCAGCGCCAAGGAGATTTTTTTTTTAAAAAAGCTTGACACCTGACTCCACAAAACAGTAGTTTAGGAAGTGCCATCACGAAAGTAGGACCTACCGTAAATATGCCAACAATGCCAGCCAGTTCATAATGAACAAAGCAGCATGGCACAGAACATCCTATGAAGAAAGGCTGAGAGAGTTGGCTTGTTCAGCCTGGAGAAGAGAAAGCTCCGGGGAGACCTTAGAGCACCTTCCAGTGCCTGAAGGGGCTACAAGGAAGCTGGGGGGACTTTTTACAAGGGCCTGTAGTGACAGGACAAGGGGTAATGGGTTTAAACTGAAAGCAGGGAGATTTAGATTAGATATCACCTAGAAGTTCTTCACGCAGAGGGTGGTGAGGCACTGGAACAGGTTGCCCAGAGAAGCTGTGGATGCCCCATCCCTGGGAGTGTTCAAGGCCAGGCTGGATGAGGCTTTGAGCAACCTGGTCTAGTGGAGGGTGTCCCTGCCCATGGCAGGGGGGTTGGAACTAGATGGGCTTTAAGGTCCCTTCCAACCCAAACCATTCTGTGATTCTATGATCTCCACCACTCTGACTCCGAAGCTACAGTTCAGGTGTACCATCACAAAAACCAGCACCTACTATAAATGTTAACAATCCTAACTACTTTGTAATGAAAACAGCACTACTTTGCAGGGGATTTTAGTCATCCCTCAGTGCGGAATGCTGTCCAGGTGTGTCACTGTTCAGAAGGAAGTGAATGCACAGAACAGAATGCACAGAATGCTACAGAAGTAGCATGCACAGAACCTGAGTTCTGCCAGAACAGAGCAGGCAGTTATTTTCTCCTGAGGATGACACTTGCTGGGGAGTTACACTGGCAGGTTGGAAAGGAATAGCAGTGAACAGCTGACAGAAAAAGAGAGGGAAGTTTGAGCCACCGAGCTTCTTGGCTCAGGTTTGCAGACAGAACTGCATCCTGGACTATGGCCTCCTGAAGAACATGGATGGCATCTGTCCTGGAGCGCTTCAGACTGGACACACAAGTAAGCAGGCTTCCGTCTGAGCAGAAGAATTCCTACAGCAGGAACGTATTGTGAATAGACACGGTATTTCATTCTGCAATACTTGTGCAGACATGTTTTTAATGAAGGTATCCATCATCCTAAAAAAAGCAATGTGGAAATATCACCAGCTAAGAGGGACGTGAGGTGGGAGAACGATCCAATACGCACAACTGTAATGAAAATTGTTAATTCTACATCTAGGCTATAGGTCTTGAAAGAAAATACAAATCATATTTTGCTTTTATACTCCTACAGTAAAAGCACTTGAATAACTACAGTTCAGATAAGCAAGTTTCCCCAATAAATCAAAAGCAGAAAATACGTGACACCCAAGGCACAGACATCATGGTCTCTCCTCTAGGTCTTCTTTTTGCACTCTCTCCTTTCCATTTAATATCATCTCTGTACTTCACATAGCTAGGAAAAAAAAAAAAACAAACCAAAACAAAAATCTTACATCCATCATCTTTGAGAACACTTATGTAAATTAAAATTATTATATCAAGCTCTTTAGTGTACTAGACACACAGAATTAAAAACACACCCAGGATCAATCATGATTATTTTAAATATACATTTTAATCTTGTCAGATCAGAACACACCATCAACAGCTACCTCTGCAGTGTGTACTACAAATGACAGACATGTCACAGGGTGCACACATTTGCCACTTGTGATATTCACTGGGGTGACAGGCAATTGGGTTTCTGGTGTCCCAGCAACATTCTTTCAACCTGACATGCTTGGCCACGTATCACCCCCTTCAGGTGCCTTGAGTTTGAAAAGCTGGAAAGACCCCAGATACACATCCTTGCTTTTTCTAACCACTCTGAATTTAGTATCCCCGTGAAGTCGCTATTCCGTCCTTCGTCCTTCCCCAAGATAAAGGCGGCACCAAAAAGGAACACACAAAAATCAACCAATCTGGCCCATGAAACATGAACTACATTCACAAGACAAAAATAGAAAGCTTTCATCTTTCATTATCAGACACTCTACCGCACAGCACAGGAAGCTAAAGCTTGAGGCAACGGTAAGTTTCAAATATTCCTCAAAATGTGAGCAAGGCTTTCCTTGCTGCTCTGTGAGAGGATAAAAGAAGTTGGCTTGGCAATGACAAAAACCATTAGAGTCAAATAAGCCTCTCCAACAGCAATCCAAACAGAAGGGTCTAGGGGCAGGCGGTTGTTTAAGCAATAGCATCATCCCCACTGCATAAATTCTCCTGTTCAGAATGACAGCCCTTGCCTACTCACTGCTGCTGATTCTAAACTCTATGATTTAAAATCTTAAATTCTAAAACTGTAAAGTTTTTAAGATTCGGTTCTAGCTCCCAGAAGAATTCAGAAGTCAAAAAGAGGAAAACACTATTGCTAGAGAGTTGATGCTTCATGATCTCCAAAAATCATACTTGCTTGGAGGCCTCCAGCCTCCCACTGTTAAAAACAGCCTGAATTTAATGGGGTTTGTATCTGTCTCCTATGGTTTGGAGGCGACAGATGGAAGGGAAGGCAAATCATAGAATTATTTCGTTTGGAAAAGACCTTTAAGATCATCAAGTCCAACCGTTAATGCAGCACTGCCAAGTCCACCACTAAACCATGTCCCTAAGCACCACATCTACACATTCTTTAAACACCTCCAGGGATGGTCACTCAACTGCTTCCCTGTGCAGCCTGTTCCAGTGCCTGACAACCATTCTGGTGAAGTAATTTTTCATAGAATCCTTTATGTTAGAAAAGACTTTCAAGGGAAAGAAAGGAGAAATGCGCTGTACTGTTCCCCTGTCAGGGTGTATCAAGTTCTGCCCAAAGTCCCCTCAGCCTTCATCTTTGAAGTCTCACCAACAGATTACATGGCCATCTGCTGAACTTCAGTTCTTTTTTTTCTATTTTAAGAGAAGTTGTCAGTGAAAGAACCACTACATGAAGTCACAACCCTTCCTCAAATACACTTCTTTTGGTGGTGGCTTTATCTTCTCAGCTGTTTTTGTCCACTCTATAGTTCTCCAGTGAAACCAGGGACAAGCTGGGTTCACTCGCCTCACTGGTGGGGAACTGCTGCTCATGAATCTGAATGGCTTTTAACACGCCCTGAAATGGAAAGTGGACCAACCGTTTAACCTTACCAAAGTAAGCCAGTCTGGCTCTTTACATCATTCTCATCTAACCAACTCCTGGCTTTACTACAACGTTCAGAGAGCATCTTTTGGGGTCTATCATCTATTGGGAAATACCACATTTCACTAGCCAGCCATGTATTTCTACCTCTTTCGTCCTTGCAAAATCCTGAGAGGTAGCAGCGAAATTGCATCCTTTTTTACTGACAGAGCTCAGCACAACAGAAGCACAACCCTCCGCCCGGGCAAAAGGACAAGATGCCTGGAAGGGTTGCCTGTCAGATGGTACATCAGTGAATAATGGGACGAGCACTGGGAAGAAGAATTACTGCCGCTCCAGCCAGCATGGGAAAGACCTCCACAGAACGGTGTAGAGGTGCAGCAGGAGAAATATTCTATTGGGCTGAAAAAAGAAATCAAGACACAGTTTTAGACTTTTCCATGGCATCACTATCCTTACTTTTAAACATTTAAATGAAAATCTCACTTAGGCATCCCACAACACTTGTGCAGAGCATCTGAGATCAACATGCCCTACAGGTGACTTTCAACAGTCTCCAAATGGAATTAACTTTCTTATTTTACAGCCTGGGAAATCAAAGATGCCTGTGAGGCAGAGAGCAAGAAAACAGCAGCAAAACTCAAAAGAGCCTAATCTACTTAAAACCACAAAAATCTCAATAATCACCATCTATGGCTTCTTAAAGAACTGGCAAATGAAATTGCAAGGCTACAAGCAAGGACTTTAATAAAACTATTAAGTATAGGGTGGTATATGATCTGAAAACATTCAATAAACACAGTAACTAGGGGAAAAAAGGCAGGCGAAGTGGCAAACAAAACCAAGTCATCCACACTCATACTACTGCTCATAAAAATCACCTCAGCAGAAACATATGGCATTGGAACACATTGTAAAGTGAGGCATAATTAAAGGAAGAGGCTAAAGGCAAACAGAATAAAACACAACATCAGTTTGCCAGCCACGAAAAGAAAACCACATCAGGCCAACATGACATTCGTTCTCAATGTAGTAGCTCATTTTCTAGATGGAGGAAATATGTTAGCTCTAATGCAGCTGAGGACCCTAAAGCAAGCATCCATGTTGCTTAGAACACTGGAGGTGAGAATTAACTACAAGGTGGGTAGGAAACTCACTATGAGGGACAAAATGAGGGCTATACAAAGACCAGACTGCTACACAAGTCAACATTTCACCTAGAACACCGAGACAAAAACCCTCTGCATTGTCTGAAGGCCTCAGCAGTAAATACTCAAGATGAGAGACCTCTACTCATGTGACAGGACACCAGAAAGATCTCAGTGTATTTGCGTTCTAAAGAGACTGTAAATGTCCCTATTACTGATTCAGTAAATCCTGAAAAAGGCAAGAACTACTTATGTTTATAGTGATTTTTAACTGGCACAAGAAGCAAGCATGGCTAAACTTGTGGCATCAACTCTGTCAGAAATTGGAAGGTTCCTCACCACCAGGAAAGCAAGACATCAGATGAGTGCAGGAGAGGCAAGAACACTAAAGATAGAGCTTGGTTAATATATGGCACTACTCTATGATGTGGGGTGCATTTAACAGCAGGAACTGAACTCAGTGAACCAGCTCTCTCCTGCAAGGGTTTCTTTCATTCATCAATATTTAAACAGATTTTTATATAGGTTCCTCTTCCCCAAGAGCTTATTCAACCAGTTAGTCATACAGCAATGCTTGCCAGAACACTAAGATTGCAGTTGCCCTAACTTTTCAGTTAAATATTCCTACACTGTTGCAGTACCAGAGGAGCTCCACTTTCTGGGAGGGGAAGGAGAGTTGCTGTGTTTGTTTTAAACAATATTATGTTTCCTTGCTCTGAGCAAGTCTCAAAGGCACCAAGAATGCCTGCAGGAACAAGCTGTGGGACTGGGTCCAGGGCAACAACTTCCAGCACACCTTCTCCTCAAACTGGTGGAGCAGAAAGGGTATGTAGCACTAGTCCAGTTATTATGTTACCCAGCTGAAATGCAACAGTCACAGACTTCACTGAAGCTTAATAGGAATTAGTAAACATGAATTTTAATAATGACACTATAAGGTCAGGATTTTCTTGTAAGATAAAACCCAGACACCTAAATTTTACTTACATGCCCAGAGTTCTTACTCCCCACTGACTGGTATCCATCTGTCTTTGTTAGAACTAGTCAGAGGAAGTCTGGTGGCATTTAGGTTGTTAAATTCTTGTGCAATCCCACTAGACACCTGGGACTCCAAAGGTCTGTAGGTGTAGCGAGCCCAGGTCTATGCAGGTCGGGTCCAGCACTGCATTCACTTCTCAGAAACTACCCCCTGAATCTACAGAATTCATGTCAGATACATACAAAAAGCCAACTTCTGTATCCCAATTCAGCTACACAGGAGTGTTCCCACTAATGTGTCTCATTGGGAAGATGGGGAAAGGTAGAAGTAATGATGGGAAAAGGATTTAGTGCAAGCCATGAAAAAATGGCTAGCAAAAAACACCCACTCACAAGCAACAGATCCAAAACAGCATGGGATGTAAGGGACACAGAATTAGCTGCCAACTAAGATGCAAGCAGTAATAGAAGATAATCAACAACAAAAAACACAACAGTTGCTCAACTTAGAAACAAAGAATCAAAATATCCTTAAGATGAGTCAGTAAATCTGATCTTATTTCTTCCAGTGAATTACAGTAACAGGAACAAAAACATTCCCAAACTGGAAGTTATTGTTTACATTATATAAATACTAAGCTCAGAATTCTACATTGAAATGTACACTTTAAAAGAAATTAATGGGTTTTATTTGTTTATTCATTACTAATATTTAAAACAAAAACCCGGTACACTTCCAGATTCCTCTGCTGCAGAAAAAAACCTGCTGTCAGGAAACTGTGACATAATGAAATGAACACCTACAAATCCAAAATAGATCACATTCACTAACAGAGGAAGCAAAAAGGTAAGATGGTAAGGGGGAAAATCATGCTCATCTAGTAAGTGCAAGTAGATTTCTATTTCTTATTAGTACATCTCTTTTTAGTCCTGATAATGAAAGGTTACTGTGCATTTTGGCATTCAATTGCCAGATACAAGGGCTTCTGCATACATAGAAATACTAAAAAATTGCCAGTAAGGTAAGGTATACACTGCACTTCCCTCCATCCTGCTGCAATGAGCGTACTCGAGACTTGAAACCATTTTTGGCTGTAAGTGGGATCTCACAGAGAAAGCTCACCTTTCCATAGTCTGCAATTTGCAGCACACACCAAAAAATGAGAGAACAAAGGAAACTTGTTTGCCATTCACACAACTCTGTGAAGAGGCTTATAGTTTTCTGCATTACTTCCATGTCTTTTCTCTCCTGAATGATTAGGGCACAATCTCCAACAGGGCTGCATTGTCTAACAGATGGAGATGTACACAACCTTCGTCTCCTCAGGACCTCGCCAGTAAACCCAAGCAAGTCCCCTCACTTGAGAGTATCTTCTTCTCATCGTCTTTCCCTACTGTTTTAAAAAGCCAGTTTTTAAGCTTCTGAAAGTGATGGTGCCTTGCAACATGTAATTATGGCTCAATGGCATGAACCACAGTATATAAAAACTTGACCTAGCTCAAGAAGCAGCCCAGCTATGGTACTAGGAAGCCACAATTTGCTGCTTTTGGTACTATACAGCTTCTGGTATCCAAGCTAGCATGGTCTAGGTTTACCCAAAAATCCCTACTCATTACACTGAACACTGTGGATAATTGCTTTGGGATTTCTAGACCCCATTATATTTTAAAATAACAGAAGAACAGATCGTATTGAAGAATCTTGGGTTTTTCAGACCAGGACAGAGCTCAGCCAAACATCCTGCTTACCCTTATCTACCCAGGAAATACCCATGCAGCGTATGTGTGCTCTTCTGATTCCACCCAGCAGTTCTGACTGCTGCCTCAGTTTATGACTCCTGCTCCTGCTGTCAGGGATCCACAGCACCCATGGGTTCCACTCAAAATCAAAACACAGCACAGCGTGAATAGACGGGGCAGTCACCATTAAGCCAGACACTTCCCACAGACATGGCTCCTTCAACGTGCCGGTGTTAAAACATTGCAAAGACACTTACAGACCACACATTATGGAAGGAACTGCTTTTATTGGTATGGGAGAAAGTTAACAAGGCAGTTTGCATGTGTTTATTATATTTCTGTAAATTTTCTTCTCCTTATTTCAACTTTAGATTTGTAAATGCCATCCAAACATGTAACTGTCTTGAAATACTTACTCAAGGGATGTACAACTTACAGCAGAACATCAGAATATACTACCTATATGAAACCTGATTAAATAGCAGAAGCACTTGTTTTATATCCATATTACTTAGCATCCTGTGGTTTTGGTTGATAACTTATTCTAGCTGAAATATCAGTATATTCTGGAGAAATGCTGATTCTACTGAAGGCTCAAAGCACCTTCCATATTCATAAAGGCTACATTTCACAAGTGGCATTATATCCCTTAACATTTTTATCCTGAAAAAAATTCAAGTCTCAGTCAGAATGAGAGTCACATTGTGCTAAAACCGAGAAAAAGTATATTTAGATATCATCTATCCCCAGTGATCTTGCAAGAAGACATGCAGCATATGGCAGATGAAAAAAAAAACGAAAAAGGGGAGGGGGCAGGAGAGAAAAAGACTCACTGTTAAAAATACTTCAAATGAATACTTTACCAAAAAAGGAAAAAAAGAAACACAAAGAAAACACAAAATCTCTTTGTCATGAGCTCAGCAATTCATGGAAACATGTAGAGGCATATAAGCGTTTTAAACTAAAATGATATTGACATTTCTGTGTCAACTGTTTTGCCCTCTACCGCTTTATTCACTGGAGTGAACATGTGCCTTAGTTCTATTTAGTACCTTAAACTATTAATTAAAAAAAAAAGTTTCACATCATTACTGTAATTTAACATTTCAATGCCCCCCCCGAATAGTATTTCAGAATTCTTATTTTAAGAATAGCTCCCAAAATATTGTTGGGTTTTTTTCAATTTGAGATAGGGAACCATTAATTTCCTATTGCAATGCTAGTATATCCAAAAGAACAAAGTATGAGTAAACCACAGTATTATCGCAAGCCAATGGTTCCTCCTGCAACCTAGTGACCTTTCAGAGGCAACTGAGAATTTCCATGAGCTCACTTCAAGCAGGATTGTGAAGGGATCTTAACCTGCCTTTCACCATTTTACTGCCAAGTCTCTTAACATCTAATGGTTTTTGTAAATCCCACATCCCGGTGCCAATATCAGAGCCCATTTTATTCTTCAACACCACCTGAGCATGGACCACGGGCTCGCAAAGAAAAACTTAGATACGCTACCGAAGTTCACTCTAAAAGCTAGGAAATCAGAACACAAATAAAATCAAGTCGCTGCTTTAAGAACAACCACAAACATCACAAGCTTTTCAACTCAAAACCCAGAAAAAGGTCAAGTGAAAAGCAGAATTCGGGAAGTCATGCTGCACAGATCTGAAATATTTTCTTTGGTGAGAAAGAAGGCTCCTAGCACAGCTACGCTTACTCTGCCAAGGGACACGCCAACACAGCAGGTGAAACGTAGTGTTTTCTTAATGTCCTCCACCGTCAATTGGTTGTAATGGCCTTGGGCAGGCTGTTTTACAGCATGACCCAGTACAGAAACACCCAAGCAGCAGATCATGGAAGTTGCCTCCTGGCCTGGCGCAAATCCCGTGCCAGGTGACTAAGTCGGTTTCTGGAGGAGTAAGTTGATCCACAGAGAATTCTTCCCTGTCATGATTCAGGCTAGGAACAACTTGGCCAAGTCTTAATACAACCCTGATCTCAAAGCATCATCCTGCAGCCTCGGTGTATGGAAAGCTGGAAAAGGTGGATGAGGAGTCCAACCAGTGGAGAAGGGGCAGGAAGCCTCCCTGAAGCAGAAGCAAGTGTGGCAGCAACAAATGCGTGTTTGAGGTCCTGGCCGGGATTAACACCTGGCCTGACCCTAGCTGCTTCTAGCACGATCTTGTCTATCAGTGCTGAGAGGTCAAAAGCTGTCTGTGGAGACAGGAACCAAAACCAGAGCCTTTGGCACCTAGTGCTTACCTGTTGTCTGGTACCCTGGGGAGAAGGAACTTGTTAAAGTGACCATAGTGGTGGCCTCCAATAAACTACTCCATGGAAACTGCAAACCACATGCAGCTACCCTAGGAAGGTAAACGCAAAAGTCAGGCCAAGCGTCAACACCCTGACAGACACCAAGTCTGCAGAATTGTGGGGGCTGCTGCGTAACTGCAGGCCGTGGAAGAAGCGAGGCAGCAAGGGTTGCTGAGGCTCCTGTCCTTTCTTCTTGACTGATACCACCCTGGATTCTCAGAGAGCTGGACATAACCACCGCTGTTGGCAAACAGGCCCACAGCAGCCCTGGTAGTGGCCAGGTCCTGCTCACGGATTAACACCACCATCCCCGGCTGCCTCCATCCCAAAATCAATGGGGGCACGTGAGCTCCTCCCCACACATCCCTGCACATCCCAAGGAGCCGCTGCCAGAAACCGCTGTACCCATGTGGGCACACTGGCAGCTGAGCACGCACCCGGCCACCGCAGGGCCCTCGCCAAGTAGCAGATGTCACTCACCCACAAAGAAATTAACTCCCAGGGAGGCAGGGGGAAGGAACTGAAGATGCCAGAGTCAACAGGTGTGTCTGCACAAGCAGGAAATACTACTTCTGAATGCACTCTCGCTTTTTTGGCCTTCCCAAAGTCTTTTTGATAGGTCTTTTCAGACATGTGCAATGACCATTTGGGACCCACAGGCCTGTGTGTTCACCCTTCCCTTGTTGTTTATCTACATCTCACTCCGGCACTCATTCAGCAAGCTGTTATACTAAGCATAAAAACAAGCAAATTATACAGCAGATAAAATGCCAAGCTCCTCTTGCACTGCCAGCTCCGTTGGAAAAAAAAGTGATGAAGTATGCATGCATATAATCACAATAATTAGACACTTGTAACCAGCTGAATATCAGCATGCATGCTGAAATTAAAATAGCACGGTTTGAAAAACGTAAGAGGGCAGGATCTGTACAGTCCTAGGCTGCAGAAGAGGGAGGGAATATTTTTTGGTTAGTTCCGCTTTGTCTCAAAGAAATTCCTCTATAGCTGGCTTTACCATCTATCACTCGCTACGGAAGAGCTGCAGTTTGTTGTCCATCAGCACCCTCAGGGTAAATATTTTTTAACTTAAGGAATTTAAAACTTGCTACTTCAAAGTCTTTGGGAGTTTAAACAAGGATGAAAAGTCTTTTAGCTGGTTCATGTTTTTGTTTAAGAGTTATCAGAATTAAGATGTCAACAAATACATAAATCTAGCACTGAATCAATCATCAATATTAGCACTTATCACATAAATTAATCACTTTAAAAACAGTCTGCTTATCCTGGAGACACTATTGCTAACTTCAGATATCAAAGTAACCCCCAATCAAAAGACTCAAGAAAGTCCAAAACTGTCAACCCACCCTTCTTCCCTTTTCAAAACCTCCATCTGCTAATGTATTTTAAAGCTGTATGTCTCTCTGAGCCTTCCTTTTTTCCCCCCCTGCTAAAGCATCCCATTTAGGATGACACAGTCACTAATTTTCTCTGGACATGTCAGAAATAATATGCAAACAAATGTTGACATATTAATACTCTTTTTTTAATATAAAAAATTACTTCTTTTACTTTTTGGTTTCGTACATTATTTTTACCATCTCACATTATCAGAATGTCTTGAATCTACACCCTTCTAAATGCACAGGCTACAGATGTGATTCACTTTATACAACCCATAGCGAGCTCACTTCTCTTTCTCCACCATTCACTGAGGTTTTGCAAGATGGGTGTTTGAAACAATTTCTTATTGAGTTCTGTAATAGTGAATCAGTAAGCAAGCACAGAATATCCAGAAAGAGACCAGTGGGGGGTAATTTTATTCTGGAACGGTTTATTTCAAGTTGTCATACATCACTGTGTAAGTGTATTACAGATTGTTATGTGAATTAAACCTTCAGGAAGCAGACTGAATAAATGCAGGGTTTGTGTCATGTGAATACTACTGGGTTTAAAAGTAATACGAGACAATTAGCATTACCATAGTTGTTCTTCCTCTATTGTAATCAACTGAAGTACATAGCTGGTGTTACAAGAAACAAAAAGCCACCATGGGAAGAAGAGAATCATGACTTTTTTAGAATATAACTAATTTTGCCTTATTTGATGAAGGAAAATTAGAATTATTACTTATGGTAAATATTATTCATTTTGTCCTCTGATGACTTTTCTCCATACTCCTATAAACTTCAGCATTGCTAAGACAGAGATAGAACTTAAAAGCTCTTCACCTGTTATTTAGGTCACTTTGCAATATGTTTGAGGTGCGACAGCATGGCTTCCCACAAGCTTTTACCATTTAAATTTCTTACAAGAAAGGTTTATTTAATACTAAGGTCTTTAAAAAACACTTTCCCCAAAGACAAAGTTAACGTCCAAAATTTTATCTCAGAAACATCTTGATACAGATCTCATTTAGTTACTGTTTTGGAGTCTTCATGTGATAATAATTTACTTCATATTTTATCACACTAATTGCTCCAATGAGAAATTCGAACAAGCAGGTGATAAGACAAAATTATCTCCTATCATGTAGAAATAGTACTTTCATGTACAGAGAGATGAGAATTCAATCTGAAATACCCAAAATACAATTGCAAACATGAATCTTTGTTAAGAATTATTTAATAAATCCTGCAGGTCTTCTGTTGGCTGAAAAACTAGCAGTACAGAAAAGAATCCCAGTAGTGAACATCACACCCTGCAGTTCACATATTTGCCAACAGAAAGGCCTGTGACTTTTCTTGTCAGAATTCAACTTTTCAAAAGGCTTGGCCACCGGAGAAGACACATGCAGGACAGACATCTGTGCAAGAGATCCCAGCCAATTTGCTGGGCATTAAAGGCAACTGGTTGAGAATGTGGAGAGGTTAATAAAACAGCTGTTAACAGCCTTTACCCTTGGCTGACTAAGATTTGGGCAAACCTGGCCACGTAACTCATGAACAGTTGCTCTACTGAGGGATGCAAGACCCAGTGCCACACAGCATGTGCCATGGGCTGGATAAAGCCATTAGAGCTGCTGTCACCTTTCCTGCCCTGCAGCACATCTCCAGCAAGCTGTCATCCCTGCAGTGCATGTCTCCATAAGACAGAAGCTCCCATCAAGGTTTCTGACAGCAGAGCACAACTTTCCTTCTACGTACAGCTTGTTTGGACAATGAGATATTAACACATCGGGAAAGAAAGGTGCCAAGCCAATGGCTACACACACCGAGCAAACAAGAAAAACTGTCACTGAAGCAGCTACGTGACACAGGCATTTAGGGTGCAATGCAGCTCCATCAGGCCTAACGTTGCAGACACCCAGCAAATGGGATAAGGACAAACACCACAGATGCTGTGAGTTTGTGAACAGCTTCAGTGCTCCTGTGAAACTACTCCAGACACAAATGTTCAAAAGAAACCATTTGACTATAAAACATCCATCAGAATACCCCAGACTGGGACAGTTCTTCCCTTCCTGAGAGTTTCTTTTCCAGGCTTGCCAGAGCTGTCTGACCCCTGCCAGACTGTCATGCTAACAGGCACAGTCCTCTGGAGTTTGCCTCTTTAGATGTTAACTGGGGAAACCCCAGGATGCCTACTTTTTTCTGGGTTTATGCCGTGCCTCAGAAACAGTTTTGCTGAGACAAAGCAGCTTTGTGCAAATTCACACCCCCAATATGCTCTAACACAGAGACAGAAAGAAAACCTCTGGTTATATACTGCTTTTCATCACCATCAAAAGCCCAGAGTAGATGGAAACATGCTTCAGCAGATTTTAGGCAGTATTTGATGTTTCCTAGCATCAAGCAATCAGGATCACCCCACACACCCTTCCTGGCCATCTGAAAGTAATTAAACAGACAAGTCCAAATGGCTTTAATCAATTCAGAGAACAAATGTTTTCTTTCCAATTGCCCAGGAACAGGTTTGCTCAATGACAAAACATCAACTATTAACTAAGACGTAGGACTGGCAATGTTCAGATAATAACTACACAGGAAGAAAAAAATTACCTCAAACAAACATTCCTTAACATCTAGAATAAACCTAAACCAATTCATACAACACAACTAAGTCTCTAGCCACACAGACTCTTTTCAAAATAAAAAAAAAGGTTCAAATTCTTTAGCTCTTGACTGAGAAGTCACTTAAACACCTACCTAACCCTATGCTGAAGTATAGGTACTACTTGAATAGCTGGATTTCAGCATGTGCTAACCTACTTTGCTAAAATGGTGCCTAGATAACTCATAAAAATTTTATACTGTATTATATAAACAACTGCCTGGCATAAAAGTCATGTACTCCATTAGACACCCAAGCTTCCTATGTTTAGACTTAAGACAAATATCTGCATCTATTTAAGAAAAATTGCCATACATTTAACTTGCCGCTGATTTACAAGGTCTGCAAGTTATTCGCACCCCATGAGGTCACATACTTTTAGTCAGAGGTTTAAAGAAAAGCAACAAGGAGGGATACGTAGCACAGTGTAAAACATGTAAACTTGTTCAGGAAGTTCCTCTTACATAGTACAGCAAACACTCAAAGACAACTTCCAAAGAAATGAAGGAGGTCAACTAAAGGCCATTTAACTGTTGCTGGTAATAAATGACACCAGGCATGAAAACCAAAGAAATACCTTAAAGGTCCAGTACAATTTTCTATTTGTTCACTTCACCTGGTTTTCAGCTTCCCTAAATCATTCCTCGATGTTATTCCTTGCTTAAAAAATGGAAGTGGAAATAATCTAGGCCATACGGAAAAACTTACCATAAGTCAGTGTAAAAAGCACTTCAATACCACCCATTCCCAAGAAAAGGCCACAACCCTTGGCAGAAATGCAGTATTTTAGACTTATACTTTGAATGCTAAGCCTGAAAAAACAGGACTCCTGCCTCAAAAAAGACAACTGAACAGCAGCAAAATGAGTTTAAGAGTTGCTGATTTCATGAATGTCTTCTGTTTAAATAAAATACCATTTCAATAAACTCCCAATGGATTTAATAATGTATTTCCTGATAATTTTTAACCTGTCAGCATGGTTACGTCGTAAGTTGTTACAGCTTGCCATTCAACGTACAAAACTAATACGAGAAGACAATCAAGGTGATTTCCATCCCAGTCCTGCCCAGCCAGGGAGATAATTGCACTTCTGAAAGAAGAAGCTGGTGAGTAGCAAGAAGCAGCTTCACAGATTCACAGTGTTAGGGGTTGGAAGGGACCTCTAGAGATCATCTAGTCCAACCCCCCTGCCAGAGCAGGATCACCCAGAGCAGGTCACACAGGAACAAGTCCAGGCAGCTTTGGAAAGTCTCCAGGGAAGGAGACTCCCCCACCTCTCTGGGCAGCCTGTCCCAGCGCTCTGGCACCCTCACAGGGAAGAAGGGTTTCCTCACGTTCAGGTTAAACCTTCTGTTTTCCAGTTTGTGGCCATTTCCCCTAGTCCTGTCACTGGACACCACTGAGAAGAGCCTGGCCCCATCTTCCTGACACCCACCCTTGTTACTTGATCGTTCCGTCTTTCACTGCATGCTGCATCCCCAAGGGTTTCCTCCCAGTTTTACTCCACCCTGTAAGACCTCTGTAATAAAGATCCAATCTAGAAGACTACAGTCTCTCCACAAAATATGTCCATACAAAGTCAGGCTGTTCACCCCACGTCAGTTGAGCGGCAGGAAAAAAGCTACACCATCCAAACTTGAACATTTACTCTTTAGGATTTGAAGAGTAGCCTTATTGGAGATACAGCAAACCCCAGCAAATGCAGCTGTTGTGTCAATGCACCTAAAAGGGCTGATTTTTACTCTGAGGAATTCAAATATAAGTTATTTGCTCTTACTCTTGCAGCGGGAAATCTGCTAGGAACTGGAAGTATGGAAGAAATTTCCAGTGAGATGAACTTAACGGAAAGCCTACTTGGCATGTTTCTTGCAGCACTCTTGCCACTTGGTTGTGAAAATGGAAAATCTAAACAATATGGCATGTGAAACAGTTAAGAAAAACTTACTTTAAGAGTTTGGGATGGCTGTTCAGGAACACGCAAGAGATATACACTTTGCAAAATAAACTGTAACAACTGTGCTTCATAGCACTTCCCAGCTGCTCTCTATTTTCCTTAGCTTTGTACTATGTACTAAATATAGGCATATTCATATACCAAATAGATCTTAATGTGTGCTATAGGATTTAGTCTTTGTTATCCTGTGTCGGCACCTGCTTCTCCCTTCTGAAAACAACACGTAAACAGGGTCTCAGACTAGAAGGCCCATGCCCAGCCTCCCCAGTGCAACACCCATGAACCACAGCAACGAGAAACCTGCTATCCCAACGGCCTGTCCTTCCCTGCCACCCCAAAGCCTGCCAGGCTGAAAATGCCCTAAGTCCTACTTGTTTCATTCCACTTTCAAAAAGCAGATACTGGGTGCTACTGTAAAGCCTATAAAAATAAGAGGAAGAAGGACAGAAAAAAAAAAAAAAAAAAAAGGCTTTCCCTTAGTACTAAAGTTTTTCCAACTGAATTAAAAAATGTAAATCAAATCTCCACTAAAACAGCCACCAAACCCCTCTTGCTAAAATAAATGCTACTACAGAAAGGGGAAAAAGCTGGAAAGAAAACAATTTCATTCTGAAGTTAATCATAATTATACAATACTTACCCAACAACAGTGCTTTTATTGCCACCCATGCAGTAACTTAAACTTGTAAGCAATAAACATTTTTAAAAACCTGCTGGACAGTCAAATTGTCTTCCTTCCTCCACAAAAATCACAAAATTATTAATTCATGAATTCAACTAAGCCCACAACCCCCATAGCAGAATGCCTAATTAATTCAAAAATCAAGCATACCACTGCTGACACATCAGCTTTGGGCGGAAGGCGAGACTGCTCGAGGGGCAGCACGTGTCTGGGCTCTGCTGCAGATTGACACCTATAAACTGATTGGCTCACAAAACTTTGCATAGAAACCTCTATTTCAGATCAATCATGTACAGCGTAGCTACATCATCAAGGCTGCATTTAAAAAGAAGGGTGAAGGGTGAGCATCCAGAATCATTGTGGATTCTTTTCTCTTTTTAATTACTGATGGTAATTAGTTTCATTTAATTTAAATTAATTACTAAGCTTTATAATCAAGGAATCATAGAATTTTTTAGGCTGGTATAGGCCATTAAGATCATCAAGTACAACTGTTAACACTGCCAAGTCCACCACTAAACCATGTCCCTGAGCACCACATCTACACATCTTTTAAATACCCCCGAGGATGGTGACTCAACCACCGCCCTGGGCAGCCTGTTACAGTGTTTGACATACCTTTTGGTGAAGAATTTTTTCCTGATATCCAATCTAAACCTCCCCTGGTGCAACTTGAATCTGTTTCCTCTTGTTCTAGCATTGTCACTTGGGAGAAGAGACTGACACCCACCTTGCTATAACCTCCTTTCAGGCAGTTGTAGAGAGCAATAACGCCTCCCCTGAGCCTCCAGGCTGAACACCCCCAGTTCTCTCAGCCGCTCCTCCCAGGACTTGTGCTCCAGACCCTTCCCCAGCTCCGTTCCCTGCTCTGGACACGTTCCAGCACCTCAATGTCTGTCTTGTAGTGAGGGGCCCAAACTGAACACGGGAGTCGAGGTGCAGCCTCACCAGTGCCAGTACAGGGGGACAATCACCGCCCTGGTTCTGCTGATCATGATAGAGGTTGTTTGCCAATGCCAGGATGGATGATACTGGGACCAACTTGCTGGGTTTAAGAGGAGACTTGTTCTTTGCTGTAGAAGAAAAGTGACTTGCCCATTTGCAAAATATTCTTTCTTTGCAGTGAAGTCAAAAGAAACAAGTAATGTTTATGAGGAACTTCCCATACAAATTAATGGAAATTAATGGAAAGGTTTATACTTTAATCCCTAAGGGCAAAAGAAAAAAATACCAGTATAGCCAACTATAAAAGGCATAAAGGACTCCAGGGCAGCACAGAGCAGAAATGAATGACGTTTCAGAGCCAGGAAACAGGAATTATCTAACAGAGCTGGATCACAACTACTGCATAAGCCTGACACTTCCTGGAAAACATCCCTGTCAAGAAAACCCTTGGACAGACTCACAAAACTTAAGCAACAACATCACTATTTTCTCTGCAAATGGCACATACTCTGTTCATTTCAGGAAAAAACAAAAAAAAAAACCAAAACCCACAACCAAAAAATCCCAGTATTTAATGCAGCAATACTTTTGGCCCTCTAATATATCAAATAACATTTTGTAGGTCAATTTTCAAAGTCACTGAGTAGATGATGAACCTGGAACGATGTTGTCTTCTGCATCTGACAAATCATTTGATCATGGTCGTCTTTTTTTTTTTAATTGCTGACATCTATTTGAAATTTATCAAATTAATGTGATAATAAATTTTCTAATAATTCCCAATTTTTTTCATTGTTGTTTATAGAAAATAATTCTTTACTGTAATTATAACTTTAAATGTTTTACAACACACTAATGCTCTACAAAGTTTGCTAATCTCATTCCATGTTCTCTGTAAAGCATAAATTCATTGAAATTCTTTGAGAAACGCTTTCTAGTACAAAAAAATATTAATGTGATATTTAAAAGATTTTCTAGTAATGGCTAATAATGTAGCAATAACTATGAAAAGGTCAGTATAGCACATAACTCCAAGCACAAGATTATTTAACCTAGTTTTTTAAAGGTGAGTTACGTAGCTGTCTTTCCCACCTAACTTAGAAATACATCACTGAAATATCTGTTTGGCTTTTTAAGCAATGCTGAGTGTCACTGGATGTATTATGTGCAAACTAAAAAAGGCTGGTTCTCAAAACTAACAATTTGATATCAGATTTGTGAATGAATTGTTAAAGTAGATGATGAGTGGCAGTAACTGTGACTAGTAAACCCCATAACAAGAACATTCACATCAAACCACCAAAAGCTCATTTCTCTGCTGTTCCCAGCTTTCAGCATGTACCATCGAATCTTACAGACACCAGAGAATTTGCTGGAGAGATAAGGGGCAATAGGGGTTTGGGATTTATTACACCGCACATCTTCACAAGGTTTATTTCACACTTTCAGAAAACATGGGCAGAGTAGGTACCTGTATGAGTTTCAGCTCACTTTATTACAGGAAAGTTTTTCTCGTGTTTGTTCAGAGAGGTATTCAAAGACTTTGCTGGAGCCAGTAAAATACCTAATTGCTACCTCAGAGGCCAGACTTTCCCCACTGAGGCGTGCGAAGGTGTTTGTTCAGATGATGCACAAGAGCTCAGCTAAACAGAAGGGGGAATGAATGCATTTAAACTAGGTCAAAGGACAGCTCCAGCTCCCAGGCAGTAGGGAAGGGACAAGAGACAACGAAGTAGCAGAGTACTTGCTGCCCAGCCACCTCTGATCCAGAGGGACAGCAGAATCCAGTGCCTGCGCCCTGCTCCTCTCCATCAGCCCCAGCACACCTTTGCAGCTCAGTGGGCTTCCCAGCAGCCACCCAAGCTTGGCAAATGCGTGCTGCCATACACACAGGAGTCCAACAGTAAGCTCAGTAGAAACTCCTGAGCCAGCTCTTCCATGCCACCTGCAGCACGTGGGCTCAGTTTTTTCCCTTTCGTCCTTCTTAGCCCAGGCTCCTGCAGCTGTGCTCATTTCTTCCAACCAATCTTCAGACTCTCGGTAGGTAGAGAAGAAGCAAGACAGAGGCATTGGGCTGGAACTGGAAGACTACCCCAACCTACAGAGAGGGTGGTGAGGCACTGGAATAGGTTGCCCAGAGAAGCTGTGGATGCCCCCTCCCTGGAAGTGTTCAAGGCCAGGCTGGATGAGGCTTGGAGCAACCTGGTCTAGTGGAGGGTGTCCCTGCCCATGGCAGGGGGGTTGGAACTAGATGGTCTTTAAGGTCCCTTCCAGCCCAAACCGTTCCGTGATTCTATGATTCTGTGGTTTAGCTTGTACTAAGCACATGCAGCTATTACGTCTTAGAACTACTCCTGACTTCTGGGATGCTCCCTCTCACATCACTGCCTTCTGTAGCAGTACTTCACTTCCTTTCAACTTGTCTGAGGCAGTACTGCTGCAAAAGAGACTTTAACTATGTTCGGTTTTGTCACACAAGTCAAAGATTAATGTAAGGAACAAAAACCACTTCTGTCGTAGCTCATCACAACACATTCTTCCCCAAAGTTGTAATATTACAACTGTCTTATTTTAATAGCAAGCTTTATTTAACCTTGGTGTATATATTCTTCTGTTCAAAAACATCCAAACTGTAGCACTGCATGCAATTTTGCACACCACCCTCTCAATGGAAAAAAAAAAAACCCACCCCAGAATCAAAAATAAGTCATTAGTGTAAGCTTTTTGTTCCAATGCTTTATTCCAGCTTCAAAACAGGAGATTAAAGTTTCAGTGAGCGATACTACCAGTCACGTAATCCACCAAAGCCCTGGATCCCTTGACACTGCCCCTTTCCCTCTAGTATACAGCCTTCTGTGCTCTGGATCAAATCTTCAAACCCTTTACTGAATGGGGCTCCAAAGAGCATGTCTCATTTAATCCAGAAGAGGTTATGTTCTCCAAAAGGAGGGGAAAGAAGACAGAATTCCAGACTCTCAGAAAGAAGCAGCAGCACCCTGTGAAGACTGAAGTGCCTCAAGCAGGAGGTGCTTTGTAGAATTCTCATGTGAGCCCTACTCCTGGACAGCACTTGGCTGCCTGAACCTCAAAGTAACTTGCATGCACTTTCAATTTTTGACTATGCATTGATGGCATTTGTTTTCTTCATAGATGTTTCTGTTTTGCACAGTTAAGGAAAATATTTATGTGTGTAACCCTTTCCTCTCTAGGAAATACTCCAGGTTAGCTAAACAGTTAACGGGATGTTGTGGTTACCAGTAAAGTACTAGTCATGTCAGAAAATATGATGCAACTGCTTGGTTATACTTTCCAGACACAAGTACAGTATACCAGCATCTAAAAAACAACTTGAAAACATTTGTGTACAGCAGTTACACAGCTAGATCTTGTTCAATGGGGAAGAAAAAGAATTACTTTAATTTCTCCAAACACCTCACAACCACTTGAAGCGTGTTCATAAAAGTCATTTCTTTCCTGTACAGATTTAAAATTCTCCAGTGTTGCAGTTCCTCTAATCATCTCACAGACCTATGGATAGTTTTCTAAGGTCTCCATCCCGACCAGTTACAAAGCATGCAGGCAGGATGTTAAACACCTTGGTTTTCAAAGAATGGCCTCATCATTACCCTGTCTTACAATACAGTCACACTGGTGTTCCACAAACTACACTGCTTTGTATATTTACCTAGTGCTTTACAACGTGATTAACTACTTATGGACCAAATACTAGAAGGCATTTAAGCACAGACTTTATTTTACATACAGCAAGTATACATAATGTGGTGTATGTGGATTGTGGTTAGAGGTTGTGGATGCCCCATCCCTGGAAGTGTTCAAGGCCAGGCTGGATGGGGCTTTGAGCAACCTGGTCTAGTAGAGGGTGTCCCTGCCCATGGCAGGGGAGTGGAACTAGATGATCTTTAAGGTCCCTTCCAACCCAAACCATCCTGTGATTCTACGATAAACACCACAGTTCCACTGAGCTCAATATATTATTAGTCCTTGCAGTCATGTGTGCACACATCTGGGACCCAAATATGTTAAACTGTGCTTTGTCACAGAGAGGCAGTCTGCTCTGAAAACACAGTACTTTTCACGGCAGCTCTCCACCAGAGTAAAGGCTGGGAAGTAAGCACTGCTGCTCCAGCAAACACTACCAACTGACCTGTGAAGTCGGAGCGGCCCTGAACAGCCAGGGTATGACAGCAGAAACGCCGTACCCATTAGGAAGGAGTACCCACATTAATTTTGTTCAAACGAATCGTGTTTGCTGTGTTTGTCTCTACCCCTCTCCCTGCAAGGCTGAACAAGCCAGCCCTGCTGTAGGACACAACTAACTTCCCATTCTCTTTCAAGAGCTCTGACAATTTAAGCACACTGTAAATAATTTATGCCATAGATAGTTATTGCCCATAAGCAATCAGCTCTCCCTATTGCTTTTGAGTCGAGAGCATTTCTGCTGAAGTCTTCTAAGCATTTATTACAAACTTGCCTCTCAGCTGAATAAATACAAGTTGATTATGTTAATAATGAGAAAGTGCTGTCTCCCTTGGGAAGCCTTTCCCTAAGGAGTCATGGAATCACAGAATGGTTTGGGTTGGAAGGGACCTTAAAGATCATCTAGTTCCAACCCCCCTGCCAGGGGCAGGGACACCCTCCACTAGACCAGGTTGCTCAAAGCCTCATCCAGCCTGGCCTTGAACACTTCCAGGGATGGCGCATCCACAGCTTCTCTGGGCAACCTGTTCCAGTGCCTCCCCACTCTCTCCGGGAAGAATTTCTTCCTGATATCTAATCTAAGTCTACCTGCTTTCAATTTAAACCCCTTACCCCTTTCGTCCTGTCACTACAGGCCTTTGTAAAACATTTCCCCCCAGCTTGCTTTCTTGTAGCCTCTTCAGGTACTGGAATGTGCTATAAGGTTTCCCCGGAGCCTTCTCTTCTCCAGGCTGAACAAGCCCAACTCTCTCAGCTTGCAAGGTGAGGCGAGCTTTGGCTGAGAATACTGGATAAGGCACAGCTGGCAGGAGGCTGGCAGGAATGCAGCTGCAGTGGACCACAGCCCAGACCAGGCACAAAGAATCCAGCCCTGTCAATTGAGGAGTCAGGGAGCAGCAACCCAGACCCAGCAGAGTCTGGCTGAGCTCACTCAGGCTTCAGCACTGGCTCCAGCACAGGCTCAGTGGCATAGGGCAGATGCTCTTTGTTAACACCCAGCTTGCAAAGCTGACAGAGGTAATGCTGTCTGTCAACACCTGAGAGCGCCTTGCTCTGGCAAGGCTCACTCATCAGATCCACAGAACCAGAAGAGCCTTCATTCATCCCACCTCAGACACTGGCTGCTACTATAGAGACTGACTTTCTTCTGGTAACTACCAGTACCACCCTCTTCCTGCAAAAACAGCCAGTGCTGACAAGCAGTTACAATGTTGGTTTCTGTGCCCGCAGTACTTGCCAGTAAATAATACTCTGCCAGAAGAAAACACAGGAGAAATAAGGTCACCAAAAAACCCCAAGAAACACCACCCAACCAGGTCAAATACTGCTTATTTTATGGATCAAGGTCAGGAGTCCCAGATACCAGGGATTAAGACCTTAGTTCAAAGTATGGAATTGTCTCAGACTTCCCCCTTCCAGACAAGTCACTTAAGTCTGTGCTGCAAGTCTCATCTCTGCGACAAACATTCATCCTTCCTCATCTCACAACGGGTCATCCTGTCACAAGGCACAACTGATGACTTCCAGTCCCATCCTCTGCAGCTGACCAGTCCTTGATGCCTGAATTCTCCCCTGCCAGCACATTCCTGGGCAAGTCATTCAACCTTTCAGTCTTTCCTCCACCAATACTCTGCACTGACTGATTTGATACTGAAGTAACAGCAGCCACATCACTACATGGGCGAAATTCCCCCACAAAACAGGGCAGGGAAATCACCTTCTATGCAAAGCTAAGAAGGAGTAGGACACCCTAATTTAAATAATGCTATTAAACCACAACTTAGAGCTCAAACTACAAAGTTCATAAACACACAACTCTCACCTTACAAATTTCTTGTCCAAGGACTACAGACAGCATCTCAGAACTAGAGCAGTGCTATCACTTTAGTCCTGCTTTACGCAAAATTAATGCAAGTGGTCTTGTTACTGACAAAATTAGGTAAAAATTAACTGCTCAGTGTGAGCCACACTTTAAATGTGAGGCCAGAGATGGTTATGAAACAAATGCAAGCTTCTTTTCACCAGCTGGTTTTTAGATACATTCCAACAGAAACATTTAACAGTGAGGCACCTGCAAAGACACAGAGTGAAGAGCCACACAAACCCACATTCTCTTCTAAGAGGAAAGCGGTGCTTACTGATGAATAAGAGTTGCAAATAAGTAAGTAGTGATTTTCACTACAAAGTTAATTAAGGATGGGAAAATCCTTCCTTGAAATGGGCTTCTTGTTAAGAGCAGTATGAATATCTATATTCCAAAGTGATGGAAGACTGCCCAACAGAGTACACTCACTTGGCTTAACATGCTAATGAGGGAGAGGTAGAAAATCAGGAGTCAATCCAGCAAAGTGAAAACAAAGCACAGATAATTGCTTTCAGCTCCGTTACCTGAAAGTGAACACATTATTACTCTCCACCTTACGACACATTTTGTCCCCTTGCTGGTGCAAAATTTCTCTTCTTAACAAATATGTTTTGATTCCTCATCATCATGAAATCATTACTTGTTTCCTTGCTGTGAAGTTACACCCACAGAATTTACATTCTTCTAGAAAACTGACACCAGCTAAGAATGCAATGGGTCAGTTTTAAACAATAGCAGATGAAAAAACAAAACAAGAAGTAGTAAAGTTCGTGTTCCTTTGTGATCTGAACGTCCTGTTCTGGCTGCCTGGTGTTAATCACGGGCATGCGTCACTTCCCGGTCAATCTCTTCCCACAGCAGCGTGGGCAGCGCTTCGGCACCCAGCTGCTGGGAGAGGTGGAACAAAGCAGGAGCAGATATGATTTGGGGGATTTTTTTCATTTTACGTGCTGGCATACATGCAAACATACAGTCCCTGACCCTGTCTGGTCTCTGGGGTTCAAGCTCACAGGTACTAACGGCCCACACAAACTTCTGAACAAGCATCTTTATCCAGAAGTTTTATAGCACCAATATAGCGCAAGAACAGCCATGCACCAAATACAAGGCAGCAACCATACAAAATGCAAGGCACAATTTTGTAAGAGAAGAGTCACATGAAACACTCCCATTTCAAGGGATGGCAGTCATGCACAAGCCTCTGGTATTCAGCAGTGGCGGCCTTGAAATCAGGTGAAAACCCATGCAATTCTCCGATAATATAGCTTTGCCTTATAACTAATCATCAGGATAAGAAATTGCCTTTGTAGCACAATGCTTTATTCCACAAACCTGTGGTAAACGAAGCCTTAAAATCTTTTGAATGGTTTGGGTTGAACAGGACCTTAAAGTTCCAACCCCCCTGCCATGGGCAGGGACACCCTCCACTAGACCAGGTTGCTCAAAGCCTCATCCAGCCTGGCCTTGAACACTGCCAGGGATGGGGCACCCAAAGCTTCAAAAGCAAGAGAGACAGAACTGAAGGTCTGCGAGGAAGTTGGCTGGTTAAACAGCTATTGGTGTGAATCAGAAAAGGCAAAGCCTTGGGAAGCAGTGGCAGCTGCATCATCTTCCTCTTGAAAAGCATTATCCAATCTTTATCCAATCAGATAAATATACACCTCCTTGGTAAAAAAATTCAAAGCAGTACTGTGGTTCTTCTCCCTGCGCAGATAAAATTGCTGTGGGCATAGATCATGCAAGGTGCTCTCCTGCAAAACTGTTTCGCCGGTTTCTATACATGGTGCACCTGATCCAAGCACACTGCTGTCCCTCCCCAGGTCCCAATGAGAGAATTCTTGAGCATCTGCCAATACCCTGTCCTTTTGGGTAACTGCAATCACTCCTGTTTTCAACCCTGTCTACCAGGCAGTAATCCACAGGTATCTCCCAGCTATCACAGAGATCCTGCTCCACTTTCTAAAAGCAATATTTTTTGTTGTTGTTCCCCTTTTATGATGCTTTTTTACCCAACTTTATTAAGCTTTGTACTCTAAAAGTGTGAACTGTTTCAAGACCTACCTATAACTAATTAAAAGTGGAAAGAAAAAGTAACCAGAAACTTCACCCTCAAGCTGCAAACCCTTCAATTACACACAGCCTTTATCAGATGTGACAGCTACCACGCCTGAAAAAAAACCAAGCATCTCAGCTGTGAAACAAGATAACGTTTCTCCATCACGTCCACTGTAGCAACTTGCCGTGGTGATTTCCTAAGCAAAGCCTGGGAAGGGAGAGGAATCCCGCAGCGCCTTCCATGAGTCACCCAGTCTAGCTGCAAACTTCGGGATTCACAACACCTTATCATTATGCTGCTTGATGGGTCACCGTTAGGTCAGTCTCCTTGACTTACACAGGGCAGGGAGCATCACCAGTTTTTTACAGCCTGAGAGAATCTGCCTCTGCTGATTACATCAGCCATGAAATAATAACTTATCTTTCATGTGACACAGATTGAGGCTGGAGATGCATGACGTGTTTAGCAGTAAGGATAAAAATACATAATTAAATATAAATTCAAGTTCCTCCCCCCCCCCCCCCCCCCCCAAAAAAAGGTGCCTCTTTGGATGTTTTAACAGCTTAATCTCATTTCCTTGGAAAAAACCATACTATGAATACTAAACGAGGGCCTATCTAGCTATTAATTTTTTTCATTATAAATCCACTGAGCTAGTCAATACAATTTACTTTTTCTTAAATTGTTAAAAAATAAAGAAAGTAGGAGGGGAAATAATATTTAATATGCTGGGAAGAGATTTGATATGCTCTACAGTACTAGTACAGGACTAGTACTTCAGTTCTTAATACAATAACATGAAAAGGGGACATTGGACTAGCCCATTCCTCTTCAATTCCGAAATTCCCACACTTCTGTCACTGCTGGTTAGTGAACATCCTTCCCCCACCCCTGCAGTGGCATTCCTCTCCGATGTGGTCATCCAGCAATATACTGACAAGTGACCCTTTCGTCAACTGTGAGTGCAGTGAGTGCTACAACCAAACATGTATGGCTCCTCGCAACATTTTCTATGGAGGACCTACACCGTAGGGCAAATCTAGAAGAAAAGATACCTTCTGGAAGCAATACAGAGTGATATGCAAAAAAGACACCCTTCTAGAAGGACTTTATGGGTGGCTTACATAGATCCACCGAGCAGGTTCAGAGATGGAGAACCACGCTTACCAATACAGCCTGTTTAAATTACACCGATAGCTTTATTTTACAGTTATAAATGGAGCCTTCATTATCCATGCAGACATAATACTGCCGTGTCTGGGTTCCTGCCAAAATTGGAGCAATAAAACTAATGAACTGTCAAGTCAAACCAGTCCAAGGAAAGTTTAAAGACCCTGCACTTGACACCATAAGAAATTTTTTTTTTTTTTACACCGATCCCCTCACATTTACTGTACACTGAAATTCTGAACTTGTGTAGTGGTAGAATAAGGCTCCCTTTTTTATCCCATCCCGAACAACCTCACCCCTTTTAAATCATGTTCTTCAAGTTCATGGCAGCAGACGATACTGCTATTGCTCAGGTGCAGCTGGGTAACTATGTATCTGCATTCAGAGGCAAATCCTAATCAACAGATACAGCTAGCTCCACAGAGAGGTTCAGAAGAAGAGCTTAATCTCGATCCTCCCCGTCACTGTCTGGAGAAGCCCCTATGTCTATACACTGATAACAGAGGGAGCCTCGCCTGACCAACATTGAGTGGCTTCATCTATCCCTCCTGCTCTAACCTTCTATCACAAAACACATTTATTTTCTCTCCTGGTTTCTGATTATCACAGTATGATTCTTTTCAGAAATATGTACAAGATTCCTAAAATATCTCAGAAGTCAAAGAAACAACAAACAAGTAACTGGTAGCAAGTGTTGGTTCACAAGATTTGAATTCACTGCATTTTATACTAAGCTATCCCTCCAAACATCCTTACATGATATTTCCCTACAATACTCCATAGTAAAAATAATTCAGAAAATGCTGTTTCCCCAAAAAATCTTTCGCTTTGTTGATCCTCCCAAAGAATACAAATTAATGGCCTGTTTTTCCAGTAGTTACCAGCTATCAAGCAGGTTTTCAAAAGTATTCAGAGGCTTATAAAAGCAGGTCTGAAACAAGCCAGATTTTCAAAAGACCTAAAAAGTTAGGTCCAGATTGCCCTTTACTTTAAAACTCTGAAAATTTTACCCTAGTATCAAAAAAATAATTAAAGCAAAAAGAAGCATATGGAATTGCTATCAAAGTCCTATCCACACATGTTGCCACACCTAGTCAATATCAGTGCTTAGTTAATAGCCCTTTGCTTTCTACAGGAAACACCTCTACAGAAAAGAAAGTGATGCTCTGTTTGCTCCACTAGGGTATAACTAAATCTAATATAGCTATCTCTTTAAAATAATATGTCAATAAATTAAAAAAGTAGGCTTTAACCAGCACTCCGAGAGGTAAGGTGACAAGAAAGAAGACACTCTAAGGTCTTCCTCTGGGATGAATATTGACAAAATAATGGAAGATAGGGCATTAAACTATTTGTCTATTATTCATTCCTAACTGTCTTTTTGAGAGCACAGATGCATTCTCTTCCTGACAGTTTTCTTCCTCTGAGATATTCCAGATTTAAAACAAAATGGGAGATGTGTACTACATTACTAACTCAGGTTTAAAAACAGTACCTTTGTAAGATGAAACTTTCCATCACAGAAAGCAACAGGAGGTGGCTTATATGTAGTGGGACTATATAGCACCACACACTAAAACAGACACGAGGCCTAAGAACACCACATACATACTTTATGGTTTGGGTTTGTTTTTTTTTTTTGTTTGGGCGTTGTTGGTTGGTTGGTTTTTTGGGGCGGGGTGGGGGGGAGGTATTTGTTTGTTTTAATCTTAGCATTGTCTAACAGCCTCAACCCTTGGTCTCAATTCCACTCCTGTGCCAACAAATCCCAGCTTGCTTTGGCCATGTTAGGCCTAGCTGTAACAGCCGCTGAGCACTCGGTGGTTCCAGTGGAATTTTTAGCAACCCCCTGTTGTTCTCCCGGTTTGCTACAGTGAGCAACACTTCTGCTTCCCAGATGTCTGCCAGGTTGGCCTCTTGCCCCCGTATTAATTTACAGCCCTGGTGTGTGACAGCACAAGGCAGGCTTAGTTAAGCTCACTCCAGTTCTGCTTAGGTGTTGCAGCTCAGCTGGCAGCTCTTCCTCCGCCTGGGGACCTTGCCCTGGGCTGCAGCACACCCTCTGCAGCTCCCATGCTCCCCTTTGGAGAGGGTGACTGGAGCAGGGGTAGGAGCCACACTGGAGGGCTCAAGGACTGAAGGACCAAGTTTCCCAATTTCACTTTTACGTTCCATGTCACTCACAGAATCCAAGAGGTAAAATAAAGGCCACTATCTCACCCTGCCATGCCCAAGCACTTCTTCAACACCCGTCCTGTTGGGATCACGGTAACAGGAGCACAAATACTGGATTAGGAATCATCATCCCTGACGTACCCAAAGAGGCAGGTATGCCTGCAGTCACGCTATGGGACATACCTCAGGGCTCATTCCTCTGCAGTTAATTATCTCAGGCATGTTTACCCTTCATACTTGGAGGATGAAAAAAAGTTCATTTCAGTTTGGAACTGGCTACAATTTCTATTAAACCCCATCAAGCACCACTTGTGGCTTGTACCGGTGTGAAGCGATGCATGACAGACAAGAAACACTGGAAAGAAGAAAAACGCTTGTTTTCCTCACAGTAATAATGGCATCTAAAGACCAAATCACCCTAGGCAGCTTCAAGAGAAGGAGTATACAGGCCATTACAAACCCACCCTTGGAAAGTCATTCTTCAAAAGGAAGGGAGGCAAACAAACAGCAGCTTCTCCATTGGGCTGCAATCCTGTTAGGGCAGAGGCCAGGAAGAAGCAACCAAGAATTCCTCACACAGATGGGCTGCATTCTCTTATTTCTGCAATGGTTAGAGAGCTCAGGGGCTTTTGTAGGATTTTTGGGTTTCAAGTTCGAGATATTTTGTTGGTTTTCTTTTGGTTTTAATACCTGCCAATTCTAACCCAAATTGTCTGGAAAGCAAGATGAAGTATTGGAACATATTTCCCAAGATGTCATATCTGAGACATAAGTAAAACTGCTGAGAAAGGGAAAGACATCTCTCACTTGGGTGTAAGGAAAACCCAAACAAAACCAAAGTCTTAGCAGCCTATTAATACAGTGATAATTTTCTTCTGTGACCAGGGCAGAGGCACAAGAAAACATTTGCAAGCTGTTTATTAGTACTTCCATAGGAACAAATACCTACCTGAACCACTCTGAAGGGGAACAATAGCTATATAAACAGCCCTATGTAAGTGGCAGATCACATCCATCCACAGACAGAAGCATCTTTGTTCAGGTGCCTCGAACCCAGTAAGCAGAACCCTAGACACCACAGTCTCTCTCCACTTCTACCCTGTCACCTTGATCACACTAAGCATCCTGGGACCATGTATTTCATGTCAGCCTGGCTCCCTGAGCTTAACAGAGACATCCTGTTGCCCAGGTCACTCGGACTCGCTGATCATCTGATGAACCACCATAGTTGCCCATTCACCAGAGGACTGTGAAGTTCTGGTTGTTACAGTCACATCTGCCAACCACCTCAGACAACAGCAAAGCTCAAGGCCCATTTTTCAGTGTTGATGAAACATAAACCAGTAACGTTGCATACAAGAAAAAAGGGGTCTGGATTCCAGGCATTTTGAGTTTTTGCACGAGTAGGTTGGGACTTTTTAATAGCTACTCATTAAAACTTCTCTCCTTTTATATCCCAGGTTAAACATATCACCGCAAACCCTTCACATTTCCATATTATTTCCACTCAAACAGCAGCTGCCTACAAACCCTTTTAGAACTGAGTCTGCTGTCCTGCTTGAATACAGACATCGTCCCCCAAAGCTTTCAACATACAAGACTGGACATTGCAGTGCAACAAACAGCAGGAGGAAAGGAGGGAGAGAAGACAAATGAATCCACATGTTTACAGAGTAACTGCATGAAGAGCCTAAAAAATAATTAAAAGTGCTTGGGGAAAGGAAAAAAGACTAGATGCTCCATGGAACAAGGTATTTGTATTTACGATGGATTATTACCCTTCCCAGGATATTACATTTAAGCAAACATTTTGTGAATACAAAATAGGATCCCACGGTTAATATAATAAAGTGGACTCGCAGCTGGACTTCCAAAAACTGCCAAGATAATATTAAATCAAAGTGAAGCAAGTCACCAGTTCAGAGGCTGCATTTTGCGAGGCGTGTTTACCAGCACCGTAACAAGAAACTACTGCGTGAGGTGGGGAAGACAAATTATTCCCTGAACCAACTGTTGCTATCCAGTTAAATTGGGTTTTGGTGATGGATTAGACAACATTTTGTTCATCTTTAAGAGCATTTGCCTCAGTTCTTAAATGATTTGGTTTTATGTAAAGTAATTCCGATCTTTGTCTCTTTGGGAAAAAGTTGTTCTCAGAAACGAAGGGAAAAGTTCTGGTATCATGGCTAGAGCAAAGGCACTGGGAGACCCCTGATGAGAAGCACTTGCCTCAAAGGGAAAGGCATCCCTCCCTCCTTCAGCACCAGCTGGGACACCAGCCATGCCTGGTCTGCAGCAGAGGCACCCACTGTGGCCGCAGGAAGGGGACTGCCAAAGCACTCACTGCATTTCCCACATATACCAGGGCAGAACAGTATCAAAGGTCTCCACCACAATGGGGAAGGAGAACCTCCTCAGCTACAATCCAAGCAAACTTCTCTTAATCAAATCCACCGTTGTTCAGGGTTGCTTTACAACATCTCTGAACGTACTTCCCAACAGCTTCTATTCCTCACAACCAGTATGTGACACGCCATTAGTTTTATCCAGGACACTGTACAACAGTACCATATTACACTTCTGAGTGAGTTGGATGCACTTTAGAGATCACAAGGAGGTAGAAAGGGTGTCCAGCAGACTCCACAAAGCATCTGCTAAATGCACCACAGCCCACAGAAGGCATCCCCACATACCATTACAGGCTTCAACAGAAGACCAGAAGCCACAATTATAGCAGGCTACAGCAAGACTAATGGAGAGATCAACAGCACAACCAAACACCACATGTTTGTGGAGGTCTATTACAGCAAATACACCCTGTGCCAGCAGGATACATCACTCAGGCAAAAGGATGGTTATTCTGCAAGGCAGTGCCAAGCCACTATTCCACTTCACAAACATAAAAGCAAAGCACAGAGAAGTAAGCAAAAAATATTTTTCTTTAACTTGAGCCATCTAAAAGACCGGCATTTCGCCTAAGCTGAAGTCCAGGTGTCCCCTTTGGTCCTGCTCTACTCACAGAGGATGATTCACTCCACTCTTCTCAGTGTTGTTCTCTGATAACTTAACTAGCTCAGATTACAAACCGTGTGCTTTCAGTCAGCTACACATGCAGCAGGGTCTATCTTGACTGGATGACTAGCAAAGAACTGAGCTGTCATCTCTTCACTAAGATGGAGATTTAAGGTTAAAACACCATCACAAGGGCCTGGATGCAGAGGAGCACATCTCAGCAGCGTGGCAGCACACGTGGAAAGCTGACCACCACACAAGAGCAGGTAGGTTACCCAGGACTGCTGAAAGAGGCTTTGAGCAACCTTGTCTAGTGGAGGGTGTCCCTGCCCATGGCAGGGAGGTTGGAACTAGATGGGCTTTAAGGTCCCTTCCAACCCAAACCGCTCTGTGATTCCATGACTTCCCACAGAGTAAGGGCAGGCACACAGGCAAACACCAGCTGTGACAAATATGCCAGACATCTGAACTCCAGCAATTCAGGCAATTGTTTGTGTAACCTACAGCTGACGTTTTTAACCTGTGTAGTTATGCCTGCTTCGATATCCCGGATACTTCTAAAAGATTAAAAGATTTGTAAAGCAGAAGCACATCCAGAGAACAGCTGTTCAAGACCTCTAGGAAAGAAAGAACAAAAACACAGGTCCTTCTTTAAAACCTCATTTGTAATTGGAATTTTAACCAACACTAAGCAGTCACTGGAACTGCTGATATGATGCAATTATCAAGGCAACAGTCCTCCTCCCTTTTCACCCCAAACAAAATTTTCATCAGACAAAACTACTCCTGCTTAAAGCTAACCCAATCAGTGCAAAAACCTGAGTTAGCAGAAGGATGAACCTCAGCGCAGCTACTCTTATGACTGACCACTGATGGCTATGAATTAAAACTCCACAGCTGTGGATGAGCTCTGGATTTGTGTGTTTGTATCCTTTCAAAAATTCCTTGAAAGTACACACTTCCTGAGTTGAAAGTTTCACTCATTTTAACCACGACAATACTAACCAGTTTCATTGCAGATGCTCCACAGAGTTGGGCCACACTACAATTATCCCTTGGAAAGGGGAGAAAAAAAAAAAACACACCACCAAAACCAGTTCAATTCCTGACCCTCTCAAGTTACTTCCACATCCCTTTCCCAGGGCCTGATCCTGACAAGCAACTGCAGGACTCCCCCAGCATGGACTCACATTTCCATTCTCTTCAGCAAGCAAAGCAGACATGCAGGTCTTGTTGAGACAGGGGTCTACAAAGTGATGCTGAGCAATTGTTTTCCTTGGCTCTGCAGCCTCCCACCTCCTAGTTTAAAACACTCCCGTTCCCTACCACCTCATTTTTAATTGCAAATTGCACAACGGTTTATTTGTGCATTCTTCATACACATAGAAAAGCCTCTGCCAAAACAAGTACTCCTAAAAAAAGCAGCTGGGTTAACTGAGGCAGACTGCAAGATCTTTGAGAAATGAAGCTCATTAAGTACTTCACACTAGCGCCAGTGTTCATTCAAAACTCAGAGCACAGATTTCCATTACTGACTGAAATAAAAGATCCAAGAGACGGGAAAGAAGGGAGGAAATGCATTTGAACGTTTCCATCTGCTTTTTGCTTCTCAGCGCCATGAAGCCCACTAGCTACAGCTCGCAAGACCTCAGCTCAGCATCACACTCTGACTTGATACCTGGCTTCAGTCTACACTAACAGGTAAAACTGCCCTGCAGCAGCCCGAGTCTTCTCGGCTTGCTCACTGTCAAACCGCTTACGGCAGCGGCTTGTCCAGGAAAACAGCGGGCTAACAGTCATGGACAGTTGCTCGCTAGCTGGAAAGCCAGTGCCCCTGTTCTCCTCCAGCCTGCCACAAAACATGAAAACCCACCCCAGAGAGTGTGGTGTCTCACCTGTGACTAGCATAACAACCAACAGAGGAAATGCCATAGTAGGGTCAGGGATTTAATTATTGCTGGGGGTTTATTCGGTAAAACACCCATAGGTTGTTGCTGCTCGCTTTCATTAGGGGCAGGGAGTTACAAAGAAATCCACACTTTGGTGGTTTTTCCTCTTACCTGTGTTAAGAGGAAAAAAAGCCACACATGGCTTTGACATTAGATCACTCCTTCCAGTTAAACAACTATCCATATCACCACTAATCCCATAAGCATCTTTCCCTCGATAAAGTGTCCTGTGAATTATAACCTGAGTGCAACACTTTGCTTGAAGAGATGGAGCATTCAGAAAATCAAAAGCAGAAAGGGAATAGCTCTTCACAGAAACATACATAACTTGTATCCAGTTTTCAAGGGTTCAATGGACTTCTCTACAGAGGAAAACAAACTGAGTGAAGCAGCTCCTTCACTGAAAAGATAAAACTGTGACAGAGCACAGGGTATTTGGTCTAATCACACACGTAGCTCAGCAGAAAAACTCTGACAGCAGATGACTTCTCAAAATTATCAACAAACAACTTTCCAAATAGTTTTCAAACACTCATGACCTTTCAAATGGAAACTAGTTAACTTCTGGAGAAAGGATTACACTGCATATTCCTCTGTATAAGGGAAGAGTTTCCAGACTGAGTCGAACGTTAATCCCATCCAGCATTCAACGAGCCTTAACTAAACAATCTTTGCTTACAAGATCATGAAGATTCAAGGTCAGTCAGTTTATTCAGCACACAGACAACTGAGAACTGCAAAAGAATTAAGCATTTGAAGAACATTCAACATAGCCCTTCTCCTTTCCCACTCCACGGCAAAGGCCATCCTGGCCATGTAAATATTGTCTTTTCTGTCTACTACACAAGTCAAGTTGGTAGGTTCTATCCTAGACCACCTGCATTTCAGGAATCAATCCCAAAACCAAACCGGGCCTATGAAGCTAGAAAACCTCCAGTTTTTCCAGCAGTTTAAGTAGCTCATATCCACTACTTAACTACAAAGGAGCAATAACTCTTCTCTAAAAGCTGCAGCATTGCTTTCAATATAGTTTCTTGGCAAAGAGATCCCTTTGCCAGTCTGATAAGTCAAAACCAGATAAATACTCAGGGATGGTTCCCAAAACATAACACACCTTCCTAAAGTCTGCCTCAAACCTGCAGACCTCTTTCCAACTCAGTCAAACCAGATACTACTGTCACCAGTCACTATCTTCAAGATTTTTACTTGCAAGGATCTGACCCAGACCCCACCTGATTCCCTTTTTAACTCAGAAGCATCTTTTCACATTAACAAAAGCAGCTGAGCGTGCATATTTTCAAGGCCATTTGAAATATTAGCAGACCTGTAATACTATAAATATTTTCTTCTTGTCCTTGCATACTATGTATTTATTAAAATCTGTTAAATATTTGTGTTGCCTCACAATATGTTTTTTCCTACTTGCTAACAACAAATCTGCGTGGAGTTTCAGTTCAGGGAAGAGCTTTACATCTCAGTTACAGGTGATATTCCCTAGGGTCTGAGAGTCCGAGACAATCCCCTTCTGGTTGGTTTTCCCCTTAATAACCAATGTATCTCAATATACTTCATTTACTATAATGTGCAAGCAAATTACACAGATCTTATTAAAATATTAGCATTTTCAAAACAGAGGAATAGCCTGCATTAGTGTAAGAAAGAAAGTTAACTATTTATTTGTTATTTATTTATCTAAGTTGGTGGCTATGTCTGCCCCAAGCTTCACTCACTCCTTCCCCAAATGTTTGGGAAACGAAGTTTACTGGAAAAGTCACTGAAATGCCAGTGGGGCTTCATCCCTATGAGTCTTCACAGGAGACAAACATTAGTATTCACACCAGAAATCCTTCTAGCAACTGCAAGTTTGGGTGTGGAAAGAACATTCAAACAAATATCCAATAAGCCAGACGCAAGCCTCTGAACAGTAAGCTCTGCACATCTGTGTGAGATTTCCAAGGAATGGTGTTAAATCCACCTAGAAAAAAAACACCATGGCATTTTTGTAAACATATAACCAGATGGAGGACGTAAGGATACAAATTTATCCAATTATTTATTCATTGCAGATGACACACTTGGTTCAAATTAGCACTCCCACAATTTCCGTGCATTTTGTGGCACTGAAACAAAAAGCAAAGTTTGATCCTGTGCCCTGGAAATGAAGTGTTTCAGCAGATCCAGTGTTACTGACAAGGAAGAGCTCGCACCTGATAATCGCACTTAACACCGCTGCAACAGCATTCCTCAGTAGAAAGGGGAAGTGCTACACCTGGTGCTAAACCAGTACTGATTACGCATCTACCAAGGGTCAGGGTCTTCAGCTGCCTGCTTATCCTGGTATCCAGCATCCTGCCATTTCAACCCTGGGCAGGGGACCAAGAGCCTACCAGTCAGAAGAAAGTGGTTTCTGGCACCCAGCTTGGTTTACAGCATTTTAAGGAGACCTGCACAACTCCCACACTGCTCATGACCTACCCTACAGCTATTTGACCAGCTACAGGACTTGGGACAGATGTACAACTTCCCCTTGGCCAGGTAAAAGTGAAGCTATGGAACAGCTAAGATGATCACAGTTGAGATCAGGTAAAACCCATGAGTGAGACATGGGAAGGCTCAATTCCTTGGACTTCTTTACTAACAATGGCCATAAAGACATCTATCATGTAGACCGATCAAGCTCCCCAAAGCCTCTTGAGCTCCATTGCTTTCCTCGCAACTTCTGTACACCCAATTACAGAAACACTAGTTGACCCCTACTCCGAGAAAAAATTATGCCATTCCTTCCAGGCCTTCTGCTGTGTGGAGGAGAACAAGGTTCACAGCTGCAGCCTGTCAAGTACAAAAAGCAGGAGGGAGGCTTACTCAACAGTCTGAGTAATTCTTCTGGCCTTGATCTCTCTCTCCCCCTGGCCCTTCTTTCAAATATTCTTCAGACAGCCTCTCATCTACTTCTTTGTTCTTTTCTAGGGGAAGAGCTGACTCTTCTGCTGTTAGCTACCTTGACAGCAGAACTGCTGTCCCAGGTCACTGCTGGTGTTACATCCAACTGCATGAGAAGTCCCAAGGCTACCTCTCTTGACCCACGAGGTGAACCTTACAGAAAAAGAACCTTATAGACCCAAATTGGTTGTTTTCAAAGCAGAGAAATAAATACACACAGGTGAAGACTGAGCTAAAATCTACCATGGCTGTATTTTCTAAGAATCAGAACCAAAACGCCTGTATTTGGAAAGATGCTTCTTATCAACCAAGATCTAGGGGTTAACTCTGTTGTTCTTCCTTTGGAGGAAAAGCTGGTGTCCTGGATTAGTATCAGGTATGTTTATAGCTCCCAAATACTGGAATGCTCATCTAAGAAAGGATAAATAAAATATATTGTAACAAAAATGAGTCAGAACATGCTTACTAAGAATTGAAAGACAAGTCAGTGCTTATACAAGATGAAGCTTAGGAAGGAAATAAAGCCTTGATTTGTTTGTTGTTCTCCAATGATCAGAAAACTTAAAACACTTTAACACTGGATGTCTGAACTGAGTGACTTTAATAATCAAAACTTCAGAGAGCTTTAACCTTTGTAGCTCACGTCAGAAAAGCATACCTTTCAGTTTTATGCCCTGTGCATTCTTAATGGGGGTTGCCTACCAGCTACATTAATACAGAAGTACATATAATAGCACACATACTACATAGCATGAACATTCATTTTTATGTAGACCTAATATATCATCAGACCTCTAGAAACGTTTTCAAAACACATTCTGTTTGCAGTAGAAAACTGGAAAAATCTACCACTTCATTTTTACATGACTACATGGCTTAAAGAACAGGACAGAGGGAATCTACGAGCCTGTTAAGTAGTCTGGTCTGAAGAGCACTTCAGCAGAAAGCAGAAATGCATAGTATTTGCATTAAAAAAAATTAATGACCCTTCTAGACTCTCAGTGGAAGTTCTTGGGTTCAGCCACAGTGAAAGGGATTTTATAGCACTTGTCAAGCAGAAAGCATGCGTTTAATAATGAATAAACGAAGCAGATAAAGCTACAAGAACTCAGCAGCACAGAAGGTGAACCAGGCTATGGTATTTCACAGCAAGTGTCAACAGAGGAGTGTGCTCAGGCTGAAACAAATGGGCACTGCAGAATCTGCAGATGCACTCACTGTCTGGGGAAAAACACATTTAGCAACTGAACATCATCTTGATGCAAGAGGCAGCATGCTGGGCTCAGAAGATTTGATTTTATTGCCTCTTGTTTCATTTACTCTACTGACTTTTAAAATAAAAGCATAACATAATAATCTTTGCAATGTATATAATCCATGTGCAATATATCAGGCAATATATACCAAACTGGCTCTTTAAGTCACAGACTCATCTAAAGCCTCAGTATGTGCAATATGATATGGATTGGTATACATTCATGGGAGGGGCAATTATTAAACACACTTAAAAGCTCAACGTTAATTTTACGCATGAACTCTGCCTACAGGAGAGGAAAAACATCAATATTCCCATTACAGATGCTTGAAAGCAACCACACAGCGAGTGGTATAGTGATAACTGCAAACCCCTAGGAATTTTTACCTCTGTGTAATGCTAAAAATCAGCTCAGGACAGATTTTCCATTACAGGGGAATTTTAAAAAAAAAATTTAAAAAAAGGCAGTATTTTTCTTACAGTAGCAGCTTAACACTACTGCTGGAGGCTACTGTAACCCAGATACTGAATTTCCTCACATCAATGCATCCACAATGCCCTAAGCATTAACCTAATGCCTAGTCCAACTGGCCCGGCTCCACCATGCACCGAGACATCCACTAATCTTCAGGCTGTGCGAGAAACTCTGAACAGGGCAATCCAATTCACTCCTCACCTTGCAAGTGAGAGGCCCAAAAGCCACCTGGGAGTACTCCATCCTTAGAGGACTAGAGATTACAGCTAAAAAAAACCCAAATCAGGGTTTGGTGACATCTGAAGTAGATACAGTTCAACATAACTGAACAGATGGGTTATTCAGAAAGCCTAAAAACATAACAGATCAGTGTTTAATGAATTTTCAGCATCCAAGTTTAAATGACCTGGCAAGACAAACTCTACCTGACCACATATTTTTTAATTTGTTCTCTTAGATGATGCCATCAGATTATCCAGTGGTCAATTATGAAAAACTCTCTGCTGCCCAAGGGAGGATCATCCCATGAACGTGAAGTCGATTACCCAATTTATTCAGCGTTCTCCAAGATACTAAGTGGTAAGGAATAACTCAGACTTCACAAAGGTGCATCTGGACCCAACATTCTTAAGGATTTTCTTAGCATATTTTATTATATTAAATGTTAAATCAAAGAACTGGACCTCAAGGCTAATGCACAGCTTGAAACAGTTTTGGGGGAAGAGGGGAGCAATGTCCACGCACTGTAGCAAGTCTCTCATGTAATTTAACCCACTTCTGCAATCCTTCATCAGTTCTTCATATTTGCACCACAAGGATATTCCCACAGAAGCAAAACCCATGCAATTTGGGATACTACAACTCTTCTTTCAAAGGTAACTGCAATGGTGTAAATAAATAAACATTTACCAAAAGGATCTCAAATTACTTCACCAAGAACTAAAGCCCAGGGAGATTGGTGCAGTATTTATAACCAGTCTCTTTGCCTGGTCCATGGAAAATACACTTCAAGAGAACACAAAAACATGAGAACAACTAAGGCAGCTTGCTTAATTCCTGCCAGGCTTCTGAGTGAGTGTCATATCTCTGCCAGCTCTTCCTCTTTATGTTCCAGGAAAAGCTGCTATTACCACTTCAGAAACAGTGGCACAGGGAGGTGGAGAAAGTTATTCCTCTGCTTTGTGCCAGTTCTGTCAGGCTGTATATCCCCTTTTGCACAAGCTGAGGGGTTTTTTTAGAAGTATTATCAATAAAGCTAAAAAACTAGCAGGTGAAGATGACTTGGGAAAACGTTTCTGAGGCTGGCCTGTTCGGTGAAAGGGCTGATGAGAGCAAGTTGTCCCTTGGATACAGCTCCATTACTCTCATTCGTCAGCACACTGAAAGCAGCAGTACAGCCAGTGAATCCCCTCCTCCCATCATGTTCTGAAGCCGAGTAACGCCATGCAGATTCGTGCATCTGGCAAGAGAGAGGTCTAGCATTACAGAAGGAACTGTGCAAGCAGAGACATCTCCTCCTTCAGCAGAACCCAGCCTCTTCCAGCCTGATAGCAGCATGATAGCATTCCTACTCTCATTAGGATCCAAGCCACCCTGACACTACACCGCATTTACTCCGAGCTGGAGAGCATTAGCATCAGGCAGCTGTGGCCCCCAGGGAGGTCCCCAGTACCGCTTCAAGCACAATTTACTAACCCCTTCCACGCAAGCTTAATGCCGCTCGCAGCAGAAGGCACAGGCACCATCAGCACTGTACGAATCACATCCCGAGGCACAGGCTGGAGAGCAGGGGAAGACTGCAGCAGTCACAGAGGTGAAAGGGGAGGCTGAGAACTTGACTTGCCAATGTTTCCTTCAATTATGCATACATCCTCAAGGTCAGGCTTGATTTCAAACAATTGCCTGCAATAGTTTTCTTTATGATGAGAGTAAACAGACCCTCCAAAAAGGAATAAAAAGCAAACACATAAGGAATATTCTAAAATAAACAATGGACAATAATAAAACTTAGGGAAAAAAATAGAAGAATAATCTATTTTGGGCAGACTTAACTACTCAGGCTGAACAAAGACCTACTAAAATTGCATTAAGGCTACATTGTGGTAAATTAATACCATACAAAAGCCTGCAGAATTTTAATTTCACGCACACATAAACAACAGCAGATCCATCTAATAGTGTTACAGGAAATACTTTAAAAGGATAGCATTACACTGGAAATATCACATGAAACTAACTCATGTTTAGGTTTGGGGTTTTTTTGCTAAAATGTCTTCAAAATATTTAACAGGGAAAAATGTATTACTAAGGCTTACCATAAGTATTTGCTAAGTTTATTAAATCTTTGCCAGACAACAAAGATCACAGTTTAACAATGAGAGGGAAAAAAGGCAATGTGTTTTTAGTATCAGCATAATCCTGCGACCACTCAAAATCTTTCTAACTTGAACATGCAACTTTTAAGAGTCGAGACCTGCCCACCTTACCATTTTTAGTAGTGAAGGTAAGAAAACTCTAACAGTTTACAACTGACACAAAACATACACCCCTGCTGTATTGGGCCATTTCTGAAGACATTCCTTTGCATTTGGTTGAAGACTGAAAGCACGCTCTTCTCCAGATAACCAACTTTCCCACGCTTTAGCTGGTGCGCCTACATAGAAGTCTAAGAAGGAGGAGTCACCATTCAGCTCCTCCTGCAGTTTGCCTACGTGGTGTGCTAAGCAAGTAAATCGTAGAAAAGTGACTGTGAAATCCTTTATGAGGAAAACAGTGCAGACTGCATACAATAACAGTCAAATTCATCTGCAGATTCAAATCTCTTTGAAAATGTCTTCTCAAAGCAAAGAGAAAACTGTAAAAATTGGGTAACTCAACACTGTATACACAGACTAAATACTTCTAAAAGGATTTTACAATGTTTTAGACTGCTCTGGCACTGTCCACATCAGCTAATTGCATTTAAATGGCCATGTTATAGTTTTGGTTTTACTTTTTTACTTTTTTCAACCCAACAGCTCATCTACCTAGAAGGCATGAACACAGTAACACCACAGATAAGGTGTGTCCATTAGAATATCCTGTTTCCCCTCAGGGCAACGATAACTATGCAGTACTCTAATGAGAGGCTAGCAGGTTGGGGGGGGGGGGGGGGGTGGGGTGTGTGTTTGTTTGGTTTGGTTTCTTTGACCTAAGAAAGCTGCCTTGGCAAAGGTGGAAGGAATGCAAAGCTCAATCATACAGCCTCATAATGCCTGGACGAACCAAACCACTTCCATGATACCAACAACATAGATCTAGCACAGATTTTGTTGAAATCTGAGAACAAGGATGCAGAGAACTTGGCTAGCAGGATCAGATACAGTCACATACAGAAGAAGAAATTTATAGCAGCCAATATTATTTTTTAGCATAGCAACGTTATGCTCTGTCCATCATCCCCATATTTGTGGGGATATTAAGGTCTTTGGGGATGTTTGTGTATCTTTGCAAGGAAAGGAAACAGAAGGAGGAATACATTGTTGGGAAAGTGGGGATACTGTTGTAACAGAAGGGGTGGACTACAAAAGCAAACCCAAGTCCTGACAGGAATTACACACAGGAAAGTTTCCAAGGACTTGCTGAAGTACAGAAGACAGCAGGAGAGTAAAGAGGGAGATGGCAGGGGAGCATAAAGATAATATCCACAGTATATACAAGTGCACACTATGTACCCTGACATGCTTCATAACAACTGCAGGCCTTCCAGCACCTTGAGATGAGAGAACAGACAGCCCAAAGCCTAAATACTGGGCTTTTCTGACACTTGCAAGGTGCAAATGGGAACAGTGACACAGTCCAGAAAACTGCTTGTTATATTTAATATACATTTCCCATGTTACACTTTTTAAAGTAATAATAATATTCCAAATCTAAAATCTGTATTTTATATTAATAGTCTTACCAAAATGGCAGAAATTGTTAGACACCAACAAGTTAGTAACTAACAAAGCCAGCATTTCTTCAAATATTTACTGGCAACATCATAAGCATGTAAAGAAAAGATCTTCAGTTAAAGTTGGCTGCAGTAAAAATCCAAATATCTATATTGAGCTATCTTCGCTGCCCCACACCCAAGGCTCCTGGAGCTCTGCATCCCACAGCAGAAGCTCATGTGTACGGCTGTAAGACAGTATTGTTCTTAAGCACCAGGCTCAAGTGTGTGTTAAGAGATGAGCCTCTGAAAGGCTTCCCCCTTACCTATAGTTTTGTACAAATAGTTTCAGTCTTGCTAATGGCCTTGAAGGCATAGAGGGAGAAGCCTTTTCATTCAAAGGCCGACCCTGAACAAACACTGCCATGCCCTGTCTCCCAGTTCAACAGCCATTCGCTTCTCCTAATCAGATCTGAGTAGAAACTGCTCCACAGCAGCTGTATCACTTTCTTGGTTTCCTCCTAGGCCCCAAGAACAAGTGGGTATCAGTAACTTCGCTGAAATCCTCAAAATTTCACAAAGCTTTACAAAAGCAGTGATTTGTCAAAGTTTTAGGTACAAAGGGAGGATTGCTGTTCAACCAGAGAACTGAGGATGTGTTCAGAGCAAGGACATGTACCCAAATTGCTTATTCCATAACGACATGCCTCTGGCAAGCATTTTTCAAGCACTCAGGAGCACAAAATGGAAATTGCTTGCTCCGAGTGACCGCAGCTTCCTAAGCCCAGGCTATTAGAGTGCTTGCAGACAATCCAACCATACCACTGCCCACTTCACAGGCAGCACGCTGCCTACCACTGCTGTAACTGCAGCAAGGGGAAAAAAGTTAAATCTAGTTATCAACCGACGTAAAAAGTACAGAAACACCACTTGAAAAAGCAATGCAGAACAGCGACCCTAAGGGGAAAATAGATCCAGCCTCTCCCCTTCTGTTTCCCATCCCCACACCCTCACTTTCTGAAGCCCACAGTGCTGTCACACAGGCCTTGTACTGTACGTGGGGATACAAATGCCACTTATCAGTCACGGGAATAAGCTGCACAATGCCCAGCACCCATGAACCCAGTCCACAATTATTTTTTTATTAATAAAGGTCGCTTTGCAAATAAGATCCAGAAACAGAACCTGTCCAGGTAAGAGCTGCTCACCCTTTCCTTATGGTTTCTATCCTGCAGGCACCTTTGCATGAGCCACACAGAACACGTAGACCCTTTTTATTTGTATTTGTTCAGAGCGGTGAGCACTGTCAGGATTCATTTGTCACGCATCCTGAAGAGTGACAGTAATATGGCACTGATCAAATACTGTTTGGCCAAGGGGAGAAGCATTCCCCTTGGCTAAAAATCCACCTATCCATCACTCTCCCAGAAGTCACTGCCCTGGTTCCCATGGGGCCAGGCAACCACCTCTCTCACGCTCACCACCAGTAATGTGATGATTTCTCCAAACTTTGTACCAACCAGCAGAAACTTGTTTCTGCTTGCTAACAAAATTACATTCCACTGTTATTTGGACCTTATTCTTGGGGAGTCAGGGTAGCTCTCCCTTCACCCAGCAGGCCAATTAATTTTATTAGGTCTGTTTCAGGACTGTTGGGTTATCAGAGTCTGGCTCTTTTAATTAAATTTTCATTGTAATAGTTTGTCATCTTAAATGATCAACTTAGGGAAGATATTACTCTGAGTTGCCACAGAGTGGGTGTTCCAGAAACAGGGAGAGACTGGGCTGGAATAAGGTCAGAAATCAGCTTGGGGACTCTGGTAACAATACAAAGCATATTTAGCAGCAGTCATATTTAAAAAATAATTTTACATCCTGGGCCTGTAATTACTTTACACAGAATTAAATTACCACCACCATGAGGAAAAAAAAATGAAGCAAAATTGTAAGTGATCCAAAGTAAGTATTTCAATAATCAGACACATCGGTGACAGTCACCAATTTTTCCACTACAACAATGGCTGAAGAGAGGGGCTCTGAGCAACAAGAAGCATTTTTCACAGTAGGCTGCACTAACTTTTCAATTAGTAGCCCTTGCGACCGTTCTCAAGCTTATTGCCTCTTCCACTTACAGTGAAGTGAACCACCTTCCCTGCGTGAGAAGCCTTTTCTTAGAGTAAGTATCTTCAGGCAGACAAAACAAGCCATGAGAGGGGAAAAAAAGAAAACTCACAAAAATACAGACAATGTTTTCACATTTATATTGGTCTACCAAATAACACATACTCTGTTCCTTACAAGCCTTTTCTTTCTTAGGGTGGGGAAAAAAAGCCATCAGTGGAAGAGAGTGGCTGAGACAAGAAGTTGACCCTGATGCTCATTTTCTGTTTTTCATTTCCAGATGTTGGGAAATCATAAGTAATCGTCTTCTGCCACTTTTAGGCACAGATTTCAATGCAAATCCTCTGGGAAGGCGTCACTCACAAATAATGGTGGCAGGGAGTCAGGCCCTCTAGAAACAAAAGTACATTAGCAAACCACTTTGGTTCATTATATATTCAGCAAAAGAAGCAGAAAGAGTGTGACAGTTTAAAAAAAAAAAAATGGGTTTTTTTAATTAGGTTATGAAAAATTGACAGAAGACCCCACAAACAATTCAAAGCCATTGTGAAGTCCTGCCTCCCAACACTCCTTCTTTCCTGATAGCTGTTAGAGCTGCGAACACAAAACCAGAAGCCGCTAAGACTGAGATAATGTTTACATTTCCTCCTTTCAGAACACAGATAAGGCTATATACACCTGTGAGCGGGTGTGCACACGCAAAGTACAGAGACAGAACAAAGGCAGCTACACAGAAGGACAAGTTGCCTTTTCTTACCTTTCCCTACATGTACCAGTTGCCCAAAACTAAAGAAAGGGAGAGCAAGCAACCTCTCTTCTGATATTGTGGCTATACTGTCCTCCCAAAGCATGCAAAGAATACTCTATACTCTCAAAGTGCAAGAAGTCTTCTATGCTTCAACCAAGTATCAAAAAACCCACATACAACTCCAAGCAGAGCTGAACTTAAAAGGATACAAGAGTGCCAGGACTGTTGAAAATCTACATTTTGCCTGGGTAGCCACAGAACAAGGACCGTTTCAGTTTGGGCAAAGGCCAATTTAATTAAGTAAGTACATTAGATCTTACCCTTAATGTCAACAAACCTGAGGGAAAGGAGCCTCAGAGTTTATTTTTATTATTATTATGCTAAAAAGTGCATCAACACTGATTTAAACACAAGACAAGCTTCTGTCTCCAATGGATGTTTTGAGTGTGGGAGAGGTCAGAAATAAGGAAGAGGAGAAGGAAAACTGGAAGTAGGAATTGGAAACTGAGGAAAAGTAAAGCATTCCCAACCCTACCAACCTTAACAAGAGAGGAGCATTCTTCTAAGCTTGGTTAATTCCTCTGATGGCCAGTTTCACCTCCTAGAAATGGAAATATCTCAAAGAGGATTTCAACATTTGCATGCACCATCACAGCATCAGAATGCTAAACCTGTAAATCCTCCCACTGTCTAGAAAGTAACATTATAGATTAGTGCATAACAAACAGATTTCAGCAAAACTTGCACATAAATAAGCAGGGATTTTTTTTAAACACTTCCCATTTTAGGACTACATACAACTGCATGACTAGATTAATAAACTCTCTTTCCAGCAGTACTCTTATTATTTCAGTTTTCTGTAGCAATCTTATTGGCCACAGTTCAACTGTTTTCTAAAGAGGTGCCTTGTAAATGTATTAAAATACATTTTCACATATAAGTATTTTTGATTACTCTACCTCACTTCATTTAGATTTCCTGACACGAGGGATGTACCAACACCTACTTCCTTTCATCTTCATAAACACACACTTAAGAGATATGTCATAACACTCAGTGTTCTGGGCAGAGAAGAGGAAACACCATTATTTTTAAAGAATGTCCATATTTAACATTATTATCACATACCAGCTGTCATGATATAACGTGAGAGATTGCACACATTTTATGTAAAACTAACCTTGGACAACCCCATAAGGTTTCATGCTCTTAGTGATTTCGTATAAGTGCATATTATTTAAGGCAATATATTTGTACCTAGATAGAGAAATCCATCTCTATTTGAATAGAATATCATGGACGGATCAAGACAAAAGATGAGCAATGGAAAACAAGCGCCAGAGCTTTTAACCCCAAAATAGTTTTGGCCGTGCAAAATATCACTGCCTGTACCCAGAGGCTGCCATCCTTAGAACAGAACAGGCGCAACCACTCATACACGCTTTACTCAGCCGCTTCCGTACAGGCAGCCAGGTTGTTCAGGCAGCATTCAGCAGCCACACGGACAGTGCACAAGATGGCCATAATTGCGCCTTTAAAAGTAAATCCAGACAGATTTTTTTTTTTAAATAGAACTTCAGTCTTTAGAAGCGAGTCTTTAGAAATAGAACATGAAATCTCAAACCATGTGCACAGAACAAATATAAACCTATTTGACAGGAGCCAACTAAATATTTTGTTTTAAAAGCCCATGGAAACATATGTCCCAAAGAAAGTGACAAGGACGTACAAATTACTCCCAGTAAACCCATGTTGGGCATACAATACATTTTAAGGAGAGCCATCTCCCACAGCAACTGTCCCGGTTCCAGAAGTAGGACTGTGATATTATAACAAAGAGAACTAAATGACCTGGGGCACCAATGTAACAGAAATCCCTCAGTGGAATTTCCTAATAGACTGCTTGTGGTCACTACATCACATCACACTATGACCTTAAGGTTATGAAAACATTTAACAAAAAAAAAAAAAAGAGAACACAAACCCAAAAAAAAAAAAATCAACAAAAACAAAGCAAAAAGAACCCAAATCAGCCATATAAAGAGCATAATCATTTGCAGCGAGTATGAGATGCCAATGTTTCCTCATCTTTAATGTCTAAAAGAGTATTATTTTGGAAAATTAATCTCAAAGGCAACTAGACTAGGAGTATTCTCTTTTATTAATAGTAAAGCAACAAAAGGTCAGAGGAATCCTGGAATTCTGCCCTGTCATAAACCACTCCTGAAAAAGTCTGTATTGCATAATGAGCTGGTCAGATGCATTCAACATGTTACCTTTATCTTACAATTTCAACTTCTCAGCGACTGCTGCTAATTGCAGTAAGTCTGATAGGAAGAAAGTGCAATGGGAAATATTCAGAAAAACACTATAAAGGTATTCTGGGGGGCAAAAAGCAGCACCACAAACACCAAAATGAAGAATCCCGGTTTCCTAATGGCATTTGTCTGTAGGTAATAATCTGATAATCACCGAGACCTCTGGGTTAAAAAACAAGACAAAACACCAAAATATTTCACAAGGACAGGGCATTCTGTCTGACCCCTTATGGTGCCAAAAAGTGGGGCCCTCAGGGGAGGGAGTAGCTGTAAAGTTTATCCTCTTTTCCCAACTGCTTTCCCCCTCCCAAAACCAACACTATGATCATTGCAACTGAGACCTCTACATACCTATCAGCTTAAGCTGACACCAGCCAAGCAGGTCAGAAGTCCTCGGCATGATGAGGAGCACAGCAGCCACTCAGCACGATGCCTGAAGACTTGTCCTCACAAGAAATCAGTTTCAAGCACAACACTCCCACAAAACCAAAGCAATCCTCAACTGGATTACAAAATAACGAGTGTTTATTTGGTTTAGCCCAAGACGACTAAGACTGTGAGAACCATACTGAACCTAAACACAGCAGGGCCCACTCCTGCAGCGGTACTCTGCCTCTGGCTGAGGGCCACCTGGAGCCAGCTAGGGTGCTCAAGGGCTCCGACAGAGTCTGGTGGCTTGCACCCAAGGCCACCTCTGACACGGTGCAGGTGGATGACCCAAAACGCTGGGAGAAGCCTTGAATGGGGCTCCCCATATTGCTCCGGCACTCAGCCCTCACCTGAGCAATGACACTGTGCCCAGGCATTTTCCCAGCTGAGCCTGCCCCACCAATCCAAGTCCCTGGCTTGACTTCGTGTCTGCCTCAGCACTACGGCCCAGCTGGCAATCCCCAGAGCACGGCAACCACCCCCAGTCTTGCTCTGCTTGCCTCGCTGGCACACGGTGGGCCTGTGCCCCATCAGGGAGCCCTGCGATGCCTTGCCCCCCTTGCCCCATGAGGCAGTTCCTCCTTGGTGGCTTGTCACCCTTCAAGGTTTTGTCTTGAAAGGTTTCCATGAGGCCTGGGTGTTTCCTCACTGTCCCTAATGGCAGCTTTGCTTGGCAAGAGCACAAAGACAACCTGGAGAGGGATAGGTTTTGGCCCTAATTGCTCAAGGACTCATCTTCTACCCATTCAAGATGGTTATTGGCTTTTCAGGGTTGGATACCAGTCTGCTGCCTGCACACCTCAGATCTGGTACCAGCAGACCACAAGCAGTTACTTACTGGTTTGCAACATTATGACTAACTGAAAAACTAAACAACTGCAAATTGAGATTACTGAGGCAGCAAGCTCATTGTGCAGGCTGACAAAAAAAAGAAAAAGAATCTGGCACATCAAAACCCAGTCATAATTTCCAAACTCTGGCACACGAAGCTGAGGTCCTAAAGCACCTTATGGCAAGCATGGAATTTACTCACCAATTTCACCACTTTATCATAGGGATCTTATTTCAAGCAACACCGTTTTTCTTAGAGCTGTTTTTTTCTTTGGTCTCAAATACCAATTTCCACCTAAATTATCAGAGGAATGTCTTAGAGCAGCCTGACTTAAGTAGATGGTTATATCCATATTCTAGTACTCTGTACTTCAAATATACTGTGAACAACAGGCCGGAGGTCAAGTGATTTTATAGTTACCTGCCAAGTGCAGTCATTTTTAAAATAATCTCCCTTTCTCAAAGCGGTACTGATTTTGCTGGATTTTCCTAGGAAGGAAGGATGACAGATCATTTAATTAAAGCACAGATTTGGGTGCCAGGGCTCAGTGCCAACCTCTGCGATCAACCTCTAAAACCTTGAGCACATTCCACCAGGGCTCTGCTGTTAGCTAGACTGAGAGCAAATGGTAAATGATCCCTAGGCGAGTGCTGGACCAACACACACTACCTAATCTGCTTGTAAACACCCAGCTACTAATAAAATTGAAAACAAACTATCAAAACACTTCACTGCTACACATGCACTGAAGAGACTGCTCAGAAAGACCTTAACATTTCAAAACTAAGCTCTCAGAAGCCAAGGAACACTGTCATGAAGGTTGCCCATACAATCAATCACATCTATATCCTTAAGTGCATGCACCAGGGGGCTCAGTCTTTAATTACTAAATTGCTTTTGCCGCCAACACTTCATTCAGCATTCAGTTTAACATGTGCATCCAAGGTATAGCAATTCAACATTCAATTTTAGGTGCCCTGGTCAGAATGTGGCCATATGCATTATTTACTGAATACCGTTAAGTCCCAGTGTGGAGTACAAAAATTGGCAGTTTTCCTGTGGTGTTTAGCACTAAGCATCTGCATATTTCTAAACCAAAGTTATTTATCTTCAATATCATTCTTTTGAGGAGAGGAGGGTGTATCTCCTCTACTTCACCGCTACAAAATGAGAGCAGATAGTCACAGTAAGGCCAAAAAGTCTCCACTAATTTGAGGTACCCAACTTAAGGTGTCACTGGCGTCATGTTTTTCAGAGCACTCTGCATTTCAGAGAACTCTGCATCCTCCAAAGGAACCACAGTCTCCACTGGCCTCTGCCACAGCAAACAACACTTAGCACTTCTGCAAAAAAAACCCTCATAAAATAAAGGTACACACATGCAATTAGAGAAACGTCATTAAAAATGCCATTAGCGATTTGTACAGCTTCACATGGGGCAGTTTCCTTCTGTGGCAGAGTAAAACACAACATCCAACCCTGGCAGTCAACAGTCAATTTCTCTAACCATGAAAACATTCTCTTTTTTTTCCAATATAAATCCTCTGCATTTTTGCATCAAAGAGCTAACAGTTCTACCAGACAACACCCCCTTCAGCAATTCATCCCCTTGAAAGACTTATACCACACACTGAAGCCAACACGCACACACACCAGAACTGCTCACTAACTTGGGAGCCCCTTAAGCAGGTTCCCTCCCTTTCAATACCTCTTCAGTCATAAAAAGTTAAAGTTCCCCCACCTGAGAGCTTAGGAGAGGAAAAAAACCCCATGAGTCACTACATTTAGGCTTTTTACTGCCCAGCAGTACACCCCTTAGAAACTTCACTGACAAACCAAAGCTTGACATTCTTCAGGTCCCATCAAATCAGAAGAGTATTTCAGTATTTCCACAGTATATTTCACTATTGATAACAGTAATGATTCTGTATAAGTCAAAAAGTCAATCAAGCATTACTGCATCAGTAAAACTGTCAGCCTTCCCTATAAACATGGCTCTCAAATAAACAGAGACGATCAATCAACATTCACACACTCAACCTATTTCCAGTACGGAAACAGGAACTGTAAACCTAGGAGCTACATATAACATGGGCAGATATTATGCAAAAAATATTTCAAATTCCTTAAGTAGGTGGTCTCACGAAAAGCAGACCATTACCCACAGTCCTACTGCCCTGGGATAATCAAGATGTACTTTACGAAGATAATTCAGAACTAGTTAATAACCCGTGGTTGTTAAAGACAAAACAGTATCTGCATGAGGAATGTACCTAAAATCCGTAACAACAGTCCTGACAATGAAGCTTTCAAATATGCGATAGCATTCTTACTGATGGAAAGCACCCAGTTTCAAACATCTTGCAAAATATTACAGCAGCGCTGAAGTTATTTGTTACTCTAGTTTTCCTGATAGAGACGTATCAAAAGAAAGAAGAAAAAGTTCTGTTTGTCTTTTTGCATATCCAAATATTCAAGATAATGCACAAGCATACCAGCTCATTACCACAGCTTTCTTTTTATCAAGAGAGGCCAGCAAAACTACTCTTGAGAAAACAGGAAAGCATACTTGAGTGAGATTAATTTGACACTCTCCTCCACTACAGTTTTAGGAATGACAATGGAGGATCCCACACCGCAAGCATTTCTTTTAAATTGCAGATGTGTGACTTAATGGAGAACACTAAATTGTACAAATAGTCATTTGAGTTCAAAAAGCGCAATAGTTTTACTGTGACTCTTCACAGCACAACAGCTTCAGAAGATACTCCAAAGGTAAGTAACTCTACATGCTTCATTTCGCATTTCTTGTCCATTCAAAATTCCTATGGATGTAAAATGGAAAACCTAACCCACAAAGGCAGCACATTATTTTAGAACAGGTCTAATAATAGCTTACATTATCATCAGTCCACAATACAATACCCTAAACTCTGAAGAATGAGTCAGTGATAAACACGCGTGTACATGTACACGTCTGCATACCAAGCTTGCGGTGCAGGCTAGCAAGAAAGTAGGAAAATAAGCGATATGTATATCTTATGGCACACACAAAGTTCAAAGACTCTTTCAAGAGGAGAATTAATGCCTTCTGAAAAGATACTGACTTCTCCTCCACAAATTTAATCAGTCATACTTACCAATATTTTGTTATCCACTTTATCTCCCTTGGTTTCCAGCTTTACTTTCTTCTTGACCGAAATTTTGATTTTCCTCCCAATAACATCCCTGACACTTTCTGAAACAAAAGAAAATACCTTAATTAAATACCGTCAGTGGCAACATGAGAAGGAAACAGACACCACTGTCAAGTTTTCAGGAAGACTCAGAGCTATGTTGTTGAAGCGCTTGCACTCATGGAAGTCTCATGCACATGCACCAGCACTAAACACAACCTGAGTACAACTTTTGTAAGTATGTCACCTACACAGTAAGTTATATCTACTGTGATAGGATTATCAGTTTCACATGCCAGGATTCTAAACATAATTTGATATTTCTTTCCAGCACTGCTTACACATCAAAAGCATTCCCAAGACAAGCCCCAGCACTGCTTATCTCTACTCCAGGAAAATACAATGTATTCCTAACTTGCTACTATTTGTACCTGAAAAGCTTGCTAAAGCCAATTAGGTCCTCGCATCGCAACAATTTTAGCCTGTTCTTATTAATATCACGGAGGCTAAAGGGGTCAGAATATGAAAACCACCACTGTTGGCACCTTTGGCACTCTGCAAGTTTAAGTTGCAAAGCAAACTGAACAGAATTCCGGGTACTAACACCTGACAGCTTATGCAGTGGATGCCATGGAAGGCAACACTGGTCTGGGTCCAAATCCCAACAACGGAACCGCCTCATGGTGCCAACACCAAAGTCACATGAATTGCCGTAACATTTTAATACAGAGTGCATTTAATTTACCTGCATACAGGTGAATACAGGGTCTCTATCAAGTACCAAACGAACCAGCTGTTCCTCTAAACGTTTGCACCCTGGCCTGAAGGGAATGTACACACAGGGAACTGTGTCAGAATGCTTATACAACTACTGACACTGATGAAATTGGGAGATAAACAAAGGAGTTCATCTAGAAGAGCCAATGTGGCACCTTCCCCCCAGCCCCCACAGAAAAGATCTAAGAAAGAAAACTTTTAAACACATTAACCTACTGCCAGCACTACAACTGGCACCTGCAAGAGGCAAGTCTCCACCCTCCCCAGACACACACACTTTGCCCTCGTGCACGCTGAAGTTTAAAGGCTAAAATTGAAGATAATGGGCTCTTCCTAAGGCTTTTAATTAAGTGCTCTCTGTAGCACTTTCTTCACCGTTTTCATCCGGCAGTCAGGACGTGTTAGTGCAAACAACACGCCATTTATTAAGCCTGGACGTTCAGTCCAGGCCACGGCATTCTGCCTGCAGGGCAGGGGGCTGCGCAAGTCGGAGACGCGCCTGGACGCAGCAGCGAGTTTCCATCAGAAAGACCTCTTTCTGCAAAACCAGCATGTTTTCTTCCTGGGGAATTTAGATTTTCCTATCGGGAAACAAAAGCTCCTCGGTAGCAGCGGCTTGCCCGGTGAAAAGCCTGCCCCAAGCCGGGTGGCAGGCAGCCAGCACAGCCAGCTCCTCGGGCAACCACTTGGTCAGGAGCCAGGATACAAGCTCCCCGAGCAGTCAGGTAAGCAAAGCCTGGGGGAAAAGTCCAGCCCCATCCTCCCAGTGTGAACTGTTTTCCCCAGGCTTCCTCTTTCCCATGGTTAATGCCTAATTCTGGTCTTTCTGTCCCTGCTTGGGAACCCAGAAGCAAGCTGACCACAGTCTTTCTCATAAAGTCCCACCACCTTGCAGAAGGAAAGGTATTGCTGTTGTCTCTGCTGCTTTACCCCAGCCTCTGTCTTTCAGTTCCTTCTTTCCCACAGGCAGCTCCAAGTGCCTTCATCTAGGAAAGGGCTCCTCCTGAGGTGCCAGCATGGGGGGAGACCCGCTTCCCTTCACTGTCCCACACAACAGCAGTGGGAATGACTGCAGGCCCTCAGCTCCGGCACTCATACTTCAACAAGCGATAAGCAGAGCAAGGGTCTCACACCTGAGACTCCCCTGCAGAGCGTCAGGATGTCAGCTCCCTCCAAGGCTCTATGTGCCAGAAACGCCTCTTCAAAGAGTTAAGATACAGATTTCATAGATATTCCACACTGAGGATGCTTCCTCACAAACAGGCATCAAGTGGATGTGCAAAGCAGTTTTTCAGACTGAGAGATGGAAACACAACATTGATGCTCTTATTTTCAAGTGTTCATTCATTTTTGACACCAGAGATTATGAGTGCCCGCCTTCACCCACCCGCACCTTGGAGGAGCGGATCCAGGTAAGCCAACAGTAAGAGAGGGTTTTTTCAAGACTGTGACCTACGAGACATGACAAAGGTCACACAGGAAGTGAGTAACAGAACAAAAACTGCAGCTCAAACACTCCTACCCCCAGTTTAATCTCCAACCACTAAGTGCTAACGCACATCCTTTCATCTTGTTCTCAAAACAGAGGGTTACTACAAAAAGTCTATTTAAAAGGTTAAATTTTAACATGCCAACACCCAAATACTGCTGGAAATCTACATGAACAGATCCACATGCCCCAGAAGAGCCCTTGACAAAACACCGCGGGTGGGTGCAGCGCACCAGGACTGGGGGGTAAGTCTTTAAAATTGTCCAAAGTCACCTGAGGATGGGATGCGTGAAGATGCTCACGTTGCGCTTCCCTGTAACACGCACCATAGCCCACCCATGGCACACAGGGCAGATCCACAGCGAGCAGTACCATGTATCAGCACCTCAACGTGCCTGGCCATTTTTATAAAGTCTGTGGTTCTGCCCATAGCTAGAACACTTCCAGGCTCATCGCTTCTTAGTAGTAAGCTACTGACTAAAGCAAACCCCACGGTTTGCACACTATAAGGACTGAAAAATAGAGCTATTTTGTCTATACAGGGGGAAAAAAAAAAAATCTGAAACAGTTACAGCTTTCCATACAGATTTTAACCAATATTTTATGTATGTTAAAACTGGTTCCCACCAATAGCCCTGGCTGACGAAACCGAAGGAAATGCAACAGCGTACATGACCTAAGTAAGGTTTGTAAGGACTGTATTCAAAGTAACACGTACCCTGTTGCCTGATAAATTTCCATTTCCATCTGTCCTTACGGCAACACTTTAAATTATTCTGACCTTGCTGAGGTCCTTAGATCTCTCTTCAACAGGCAAAACTGAAGTTTGGCCTGCACAAGGTGGCTGAGGACCAGGCCTAGAGCATCAGTCCTGTTACCCCCAAATGACACTGTTTACCGACACACCGTGTTAAGGATCCATTTAGCCAAAGCTCCCCGGCAGCGAGGACAGCGTTATCGGGGACCCTGCCATCCATCACCTACGATTTCCTAAGCGTTACCATGGAACGTTGTGTGCGTGGGGCCATAAAACTTTAATTACAGATACCCTCGCTCTCTCGTACAGTCGTAGGAAAATGAGTCTTAAACTACGCAGAGCTCAGAGTGGGGAGGGGGAAGTAAAAACACAACCCCCAGAGCCGCAGGTCGGAGCCTCAGCCCGCGCCGTCAGGCTGCGGCGCCGGGAGGACCGGCCCCGGCCCCGGTGGGTGTCCGGGCGCAGGAGGCACGGCCGGGCCGGGGCAGCCCCCACTGACCGCCCCCCCGCCTTCTCCCCCGACCCTGCCGCGCCAGCAGACCCCTCCGGAGGGTGGGGCACACCGGGACGGAGCCACTTGTGGCCACCCGCCGAGGACCCGTCGCTGCCCGGGGGTGGTTGCACGGTCCAGCCCCTGCCCGCTCCCCGCCGCAGGCCCGCAGCCCCCGCCCGCCAATTCCCGCACGCAGCGGCGGGGCCAAGCGCCGGTGGCGTGGCCTCGCCGACACCCGCAGACCACCCCCCCGGTCTCCCGCGACACCTTCCCCTGGGGTTTCCCCCCCGCCATGCCCCGTCCCTTACCGATCAACTCCTTGGGAACGTCGGAGCCCTCCTCGGCCATGGCGGCGGCGCTGCCCGGGGGTGCCCGGCGGCGGGGCTGCTTCAGCGGCTCGCCGTCCCTCCGCCGAGCCAGGCGGGCATGCGACCAGCGGGGCGGGGGCGGAGGGGCCGGCCGTGCGCTTCTCTCTCTGCGGCGTGAGAGCGGACGAAGGGAAGGGGCTTCTCCCGCTCCGCGGAGCCCGTTCCCCCCGCGCTACATGACGCCTGCCGCGGCCGGGAGGGGCATTTTCCAGGCTCACGGCGGCGCCCGCGTCGGCTCCCTCCTTCCCCCTTCGCACGGCCGGGCCCCTCCGCGCCGCCCGGCTCCCCCCGCGCCCGGCACCGGCGGCTGAGGCGCGGGCGGGAGGAGGCGGTGGAGGCTGCCCCCGCCCCGGAGAGGGCTGGCACCCTCAGGCCGGCCCGGCCTCCTCACCTCGCGAGAGGCACCCGGCGGTAGAGGAGGCAGCGGCGACCGGGAGCATCGCCCTTAGCCCCGCCGCGGAGAGAGGAGGAGGGCAGCGGGGCTGGGAAATTCAGCGAGGCCGGCCCCGCCTTCGCCCGAGCAGCCCCCGGCGCTGCGGCGGGCCCGGGAGGGCGGCGGCGGGGGCCATCTGCCGGCGGCCCGGGAGTGGCGCGGCTCGGCTCGGCTCGGCCCGGCTTGGAGCCACCCCACCGCCTCGCCGCCACCGGGGTCTGTGGCAGCAGCGCCGGCCTCCCTCCTCCACAGACACCGCCGCTCGCAGGTGCCCCTCCGGGCTTCGCACCGCGGGAGCTCTCCTCCGCGCCCCTGGGGGTGTGCGGGTGTCACCGCCAAGCCGCCGGGGAGAGGGGTTGCCCCGGCTGGATGACTTCGAGCCCTGGGAGAGGGTAAACCTTTGACGTAGAATTCATCCGCCTCTCCCTCGCTCGCCCAGCGAGCCTTATCTCCATAGGGACGGCATCACCTGTCGGGGGATAACGCCCTCGCCGGAGATGGGCTTAGCAAACTCGCGGTGCTGGGGAAGGCAAGTCTCTGAGCTTGTGCGGGGTGGAAGGGAACCCAACGGGCCTCCTTTCCCAGGACCCTCAAACGGCAGCGTTTTGCTTGTTGGCCTTGACTGCGGAGGCTTTTCGTCGTGCGTAACGGCCGCGTTACAGAAACGCGGCACGCGAGCTGCCTAATCGCGCCTATAAAAATAAGGGCGAAAGGATGCTTATTGGATGAGAGCGAGGGAAGAGGCTTAGCAGGCAGCTCTGGAAATCCTTCGGCTCGGTTCTGGTAGCGATGCCTAGTTTCAATGAAAGGATCATTTTCACTGCAGCAGGACTGTGATTGGCTGCCCTCCATCCTAAAGGGGTGGATTACTGCATAAACCTCCTATTTCAAGCACTCTACAAGTGAGTGGCGGATCTGGGAGATCCAAGTCGTTTATGTCTAATTAAGAAACCTGAAATGCATTCAGTAAGAGCAACAGAGTAAATCCAAGAAGAGTTGTTTAGCTGGTACTGCACCGTACTGCTGCGCTCTGTGTCTCAGGGACTTCTGCATACCCTGGTCTTCAGAAGAAACACAACTAGCAGCTTGAATTCGGTGTGACTTGTCAATTTTACCATGATTCCCCATGGCACTGGCCAGCTCTCGAAATAATGTCAGGGATGATTTTACCAATGCAGGCAGGATTACTGCAGAAATGGCTACAGTTTGCTCTCTTTCCACTTTGCTGTTTGCATGTAACGAACAAGGCCATCCTCTAAAGAAAATAAACAAAACGTGAATATATTAGTTAAATAATATGGTAAAGAAGCTGTGTGCTTTTAATATATATCAGTGTCAATCAAATCTTATCTGGATATGAATGTGTATATATAGAGAGAATGCACTGTATTCCTTTTCCATTGATGGTCCTCTGCTCTCTTTTCCCCACTGTGTCCACATCCTTTCCTGATGTATGCAGAATACCTGCTGACTTCTTCCTCTCCTTCCTGACAATCTTTCCTCTCAGCTCAGCAGAGAACTGCATTTCTTGCTTGCTGTATACACACAAACTTACTTCCACTGAGGAACAGGGGCATCTTTCGGCAGGAAATGAAAAAAGGAGTTGAGTGGTTCACATCTTTTCTAATACACAGGAGGGAACAATCAGATCATTACATCCGCATAAGAAAGGCCATGTAATTTCAATTACTTCCATAATGAGTCTAATGCCCTGTGTTCAGCTAAAACTTCCAGAAGGATGTCTTCTCTTCCATTATTATTCATGTGCTCTACAAAAAATGTACGTTTTTGCATCTATGACTGCTTATACATGAAGCATGACAGTTTCTCAAGCTGCACTATACCACTGCCTCATTTCTGTCTGAAACAGTATTTGAAGCATGAACCTGGCTTCCTTGGCTGCTGCCAGACAACCGCAGGCCTCTCAGCATGCATCAGCCGCAAAAATGATGTGTTCTTTCCAGGCCTGCCTGCCTGCAGCGTTCTGCTGGGATCCTGCTAGCACCTCCTCTCTCCCGGCTTCCTACCACACTGGCTGGCTAGCACGAAGAGCCCAGGATGTGTAAAGGAAAAAACCAAGGGAAAAGAATAAATGATGGTAGCAGGCAGTGCTTTTTTTGGTTTGTTTTGGTTTTTTTAATCACCAGAACTACAGGCTAATAAAATAGCACTGCCAAGGCTGCTGTATAATTCCTTGTTTGAAGCCTAGGAAACTGGACCTGGTTCAAGGTAGGGAAGGTACTGACTGAACTCAGGTATATTTGTGCCCCCAAGGCCAGGTTCAATCAGCAAAACACATTGTTTCCCATTCTTTATTCCCTGGGCAGGAGGCAGAACGTGATTGTCCTGACAGGGTGCTGCTTCCTGCAACTCCACCTACAGCAATGCCTATATGTTGGTGCTATCACAGCATCAGTCTGGCCTGTGAAAAGAAGGGTGTTTCTGACCTCAAGGGTCCATCTCCCAGCACAGAGAGGATAGGACCACCTTCTTAGGGATCCAGATCAACTCCCAGAGCCTTCCAAAGAGAGACTCTTCTCTGCAGTTCACTGGCAAAGCCATACCATGGAGAGTTTGCGGGCTTTGTAAGGAGGTGTGATTTTCATCTTTTCCTGGTGATCCTTATACTCTTCACTAGTCAGTTCAGCAGGGATGCAGTTGTCACGACAGCATGGACACCTGAAGAAGTTCAGCCCCTCAGAATAGCAGCCTACATGCATCAGATTAACTGTTAATTACATAAAGTAATGTTTGAGGAACTTCTGACTCTACCTCTGACAGGTTTGTGTTGTCATGTCACCCTGTATTGACATATGGTATTACGTATTCCTGTTTTCCAGTCTGTCTGTTGTCCTTGTCCTCTTTCTCAGTCTAAATCCCGTCTTCTCCTGCAGATAAGACAGGTGTCAATATGAGTTGGTGCCAAGCCATACACGCTGTCACAAGGTAAGCTATTTGTAGCCTCAGCGGCTGCATGTCCTCCCTGCCAACTTCTCTGCCCCTTGAATTATGGCTTCAGCACTGAAGAATCTCAGCCTTTTTTCCTGAGAAGCATTAGTATGATGTCATCAATGTTACGATGTCATCAACCGCATGATCCAACTCTTGAAGCCAATAGAAAGATGTTGGTTGCCAGCAGCAGGTGTCAGACAGACATTCAAGGCACACCCTGGAATCATCCTGCTGCGGAGCAGCACCGTGATGAGGGGAACCAGGCCATCAGATCTGATTTCCTGAGAACAAACTCAAAGGGGCGACTTCTTTCCCAGCTATGCCTCTGCAGCCCCACAGATACTGTTTACCACCCTGGTTGAGCACAGACAGAACAGGGCCATATGGTCTCATATGCCACGATACCAGCCAGTCAGGCATCTCCAAGAGCCGTGTGGTTTAAGGAAGCGTTACATTTCAATCACTGTAATTATTAGGGGTATTTTAAAGACCTAGAGGCAGCTAACCTGCCACTGTGTGGAAGTATGTGAAGTGTAATTAAGACACTTCCAGTTAAACCTGAGCTCAAAAGTCCATGAAATCTACCCATCCATGCCAGCTTTATTTCCACTCAGCCTAAAAAATAATATATAGCTCTTCCAATTTGGGGCTCTCTCCAGTTTTTTGTTTGTTTGTTTGTAAATTTTTACTCAATAAATATCTTTGTGTTCCTTGTCTATGTGTGATGATACCATTAAATGTGATATTTGTGCCCCTCACATTGATCACATCTGTTCAGAAACCTGTAGATGTTCCAGGACTTCGAGATGTTTTGAGGTGAAACATCAATTAGAAAAAGAGAAGAAACCAAGTAGCTAGCTAATTGCACAATAATAAATATATCTTATACTGCTGAATGATTGGATGTCTGCTTTGGATTTCACCAGTTGAGATAAATTTGACAGGGAATAATGCGTGTCCTCCATCAATCACTAGCTTGGCAAAGGAAATGGCACACTTGTAAGTACTCTGTTGTTATCTGCGACTGAGTCTTTTCAAACCCTTTACTCTGGATTGCTGTATGCTCTTACGATTATTTCAGTACACTGCACACAAAAAGTGTATTTTGTCTCAATTTTAAGTAGGGTGAATATAAATGCAGCAGCAATGATGATGTATATTTTGATAAGGCATACCTGGATGGTAGTGTTAAGAAGAGAATTACAAAGAGAGCTGAGGCCTCATGAAAATCTTAATAAAAGAAATCTATTCAGAATAATTCTGATTACTCTACTGTATTATTATATAATCTATTTCCATATTCCTCTTCCCTCATTCATTTTTAGCAGGCATATTTGCATAAAACCAGAATCATTGTGTCTTAAGAGCTCATCTGCTTCTGCTACTTAGCTCTCGTGTGAAAGCATAATCCTCTGCATATCCCATCACACTTACTTAGACACTGTTTTAATTTTCATTGCTCCAGATGTGGAACTTAAAGAAGAGAGTAAAAGTGGATCATTTCTAAACACACAGCCTAAACTGTCATCCTAGTTTTCTCTGTTGTGTACCAGGCATTACTAGTGACTTATGGGATACACTTGGCAAGATATCGCATAGAAATGTAACATTTTAAAGCATTTAAAACAGGTACGCAGGTGTTGCAGCTCCACGTCTCACCTGTCACGAGGTCAAGCTGCAGAGTTTTTAGGGTCTGTGAAATCCCAATTCTCCTCCACTAGAGTCTTTCATCATGTCTGAAACCTCTTTTTCTTACCATTGACTCCAGCTTAATCAAACAACATGCCTTGATTGGGTTTCCGTCAACCCTGTGAGATTGACTACTTCCTGGAATCCAGGTAGCGAAACGTTCTCCATAGACGATATTTGCACTGTCTGAAAGAACTGAAAAAGAACACAGATTTTCTCTGGGGCCAATGAAGCGGATGAAATGAATCCATACAAAAATAAATCCGGAGTAGTTCCAACCTAAGTTTTAAACTGGATTCTCTCTCTCCTTTTTAAAAGCTTGATTTTCTCTCTCAGCCTTTACTATTCTCATTCATTCCCCACCAGAAACTACTAACAGCCCTTCCATCAATACCAATACCTTCCATTCAACCTAGTAACCTATTCTGAAAAAAACATGTGCTTTAGATTTCAAAAAGGTTTCTCAGAAGCAACACGTTCTGGAGAGGTCATTGACCATGTGGCGTGTCAACAAGAACCTTAAAGAGAGTGTGCTAAGCCTAAATGGCGATAGACATAACTCTCCAGCTCACAAGGCGATAGCCTCGGAGATAAGGAAGAGAGGATGTGTGGAGGAGAAGTTGCCTTGCGAGCAGAAAAAGATGAATATGTGCTGAATAAAGAGAAGACTGGCAGCAATTACAGGTGAACTTTAAATACTAAATGGCTTTCTAGTTAAACTGAGCTACCAGAAACAGTTCCTGCCTTTCATTGTGGCCCTCATGATACCACTGGGAAGCCCATCAAAACCCAACCAGCCTCACTTCACATTCCAGTTAGGTGTTCTGCTCCTCAGCAAAGGAGAGGTAAAATTCTCATCAGTAGATTTACAAAAAGCAGGAAAAATGCCACCATGAGAAGAAAGGCTGTATTTCTATTAGTAAATTGAATGTTCCAGTGATGCTCTGGGTGCTAAGATTGATGAGCTTGGGGTGGCTTGTATCTGTGCTAATGAGCTCCCTGAGCCTTCAAAGGGGTATGTGGAGCACCTTAGTCACTGTGCAGCGATGGAGAGTTGTTTGCTAGGTGGCATTCGGCAGGCTCACACCAGGTAACAGCTTCTTAGCACAGATGTTTGCTTTCCAGGGCTGGGTTCCTGGCACAGTTTATTTCTGGAGTATAGACTTAGCCTAAGCATGCTCCATCTCTCCTCCCCCTGCGTGGCGAAGGGTGCTCAGAGGACTTGTCCAGTACAATGAAATGATGGGACGTTTTGCTGCAAAGGCAATGGCTTCAAGCCAGCGATGCCAAAGGAGCACTTTTGAGAACAGTAGCAGGAAAAACACTTCTGAAATTCCTGAGATAAGCCACAAATATGATGAAGTCACAGAAGGAAAGCCTGCTTTGCAGTTCCATGGTATGCCATCAGCAAAACCAGCCTAAGATGTTTCTGCTCACCCTACTGCCACCTTTCATAGTCATTTGACTGAATGTACTGACTTTGGCTGAGACAGAGTTAATTTTCTTTGTAGTAGCCCATATGGTGCTATGCTTTGGGGTTTTGATGAAAACAGTGTTGGTAATGACATGTGGGTGCGTTAGCTATTGCTGAGCAGTGTGAAGGCCTTTGCTGCTTCTCACGCTGTCTCACCAGCAAGTGGGCTGGGAGTGGGCAAGAGGGGACACAGCCAGGACAGCTGACCCAAATTCAGCAAAGGGACATCCCATCCCACGTGGTGCTCAGCAATAAATGCTAGGGAGGAATTTTCCAGGGCTGCTGTTGCCTGGGGACTGGCTGGTGGAGAGCAATTGTGGTTTTTTGCATCACTTGGTTGTTTTGGTTTGGTTGGTTGTTTTTTTCCTCTGTTTCTTTTTTAAATTTTATTAAACTATACTTAACCAATGAGATTTCTCACTTTTGTTCCTCCTATTCTCTCCCCCGCACCACAGCGAGGGGCTGTGCAAGCAGCTGTGTGGAACTGAGCTGCCTGACAGGGTTAACCCACAACACCGGGCCATTACAACCCTTTGCAAGGCTGTACTGTAAATCAGATGAGAAGATCCAGGTACGAAACAAGTCAGTATATCACGATATTGAGATCATACTCGTAAAGAGCAGATGCTCAGAAAAAAATCATAGCTGTCCTTTCAGCTTGCTGTGAATGCTTTAGACTACTCTTCCATTTCTCTAATCTCAGATCACCAATGAAAAGACCATGCACTTGTTGAATGTATTTGTTATTAGAAAAGTATTACTCTTTAGTAAAGTATTACTTCTTTAGAAAATGATCAGCTATCTGCAAAGCACAATTTTATGAATAACTATTTGCAGTTTTTAATCTCCAGCTACATTTTGATCTCAGTTACAGATGCCTCCCATGTAGGAGAACAGAAACAAGACCGCATTATTTAGGCCAGGGCATAAAGGTAGCAAACGGGTATATGGTCAGCTGTATGGCTGACCATAACGTTCACAATTTGCAAGCTGCACTTTGCAATCAGAGGTATAGGTCAAATGGTATTATTGCTGTTCCACCTCTGGCTTATTTACATAATAAACTAGCAAAACAAGAACAGCATATTTCGCAATCAGCTTGACGTTTGCTTTTAGCATGTGAGCACCAGTTCTCTTCAAGTTCAAGTGCCCAAATGATCTCTGAAAACAATTATGAAGTGGTTACTCCTCTGGTGGACTAAAAATCTACTCATGAATTTGATTAGAGAATTTTGGAAGCATTTTCACCAGTCGTCAGCCCGGGCTGTCATTTTCTGTAACACAATTTCTCAGAGCACAAATATATCAGTTTATTACGATTATGCGCGGTAAAACAAAGCGGTGTCAGGGATGAGTTCATATTTAATTTTTTTCATTTTCATTTCAACAGAAAGTCTCCAGTAGCATTTAGTGGTCTTCAATCTGACCCTAAGTGGTTAATTTACTGTTCAGAACAGGTTTTTATTACCCTTTCTTCCTTCCCTGCCTCACTGCACACATGCTAGTCTTTTTTTTTCCCCCTGCAACTTGATGCTTCTGGATCTTTTCACTGTGTATTATCTGCTGCTGGCAGTAATCTTAGCTCTTCAACTGACAGCAAAATTATGAGGTGCTCAGTACAAGTCGACAATTTTCCTTCCCCCATTCTAATTCATTTGCGCCGCCATCAAGGAATCAGCGTCATCTTTTCAACACGTTAACAGCTCTCTGCTGATAGAAAGCATTAGCTCCCTATTCTTCAGCGAGAGGTCAAAACTAATTTTTGTTTTGTAACAACCCATTAAATTTTGTGCTTCGGAAAATTCCATCGCTCTCCGACGTCAAACACCCAGGTCATTGCCTCAGTTGGCACACAGAGGGAAGAGAGGGTTTGCTGTGAGATAGCAAGCGGCGCAGGCAGCCAAGAATCTTTCCTAGAGAGGACCGTGGTCTACCACCCACCTTGCCTGGTTGATTACCTGCCTTTGTCGTGTTTTTTGCCCACTCTTCAGAAAGCTTCTTTGTTCCAGCGTGCACACAGAGGCTCCTGGCATTGTTTTGCTGGCTTTAAAAAAGCGATAGTTAAATGTTGTTGTAGGCTTTTTTGAAGTGCAAAAGGATTTGTTTTTTACAGGTTACCAGCCAAATCCTATAAAATCCTAGCAGAGACAAGACCTATCTAACTTGACGCAAATAGCAAAGGTCACCTCTGTAACTTCCACAGGGTGTTCACGCTGACTGGACACACCATCACGTGGTCAGTAAAAAATTATAATGTATTATGTACCTCAGTAGGAATAAATACGTACCTGCAGTGTTTCTACATACGTGGCAGGGCTTTATTCAGTCTTCTGTACAGATGAGCTTATCTGGGTAGACAAGTGAGTTTCCTTATCCCCAGGCAGCTTCATAACAGGACACCTTGGGCAGTGTCACACGTGCTCATTTACATTCAGCATAACAGAAGCATAAAATCTTTGTCAGACAACTTGCATTAAATTGTTTGGTGAGCACAGTTGTGTTTCTGTCAGCAGATTACAAATATGACCTTAAATATGCCTGACGGCAGACGGAGGGGGTCCGTAGAGAGCAGGGGCCTGCACTGGTCCCACCGAGGTCCCCAGGCGCTGGAGCAGAGCTTGGCTGACCAGCTCAGTGCAAGGCAGCATGAAGCTGGCAGCGACACTCCTCGTGCTGCAAGCAGACAGATGGTCCCGGGTTTTTCCCACCTCTCTTTCAACGGTAGCACATTTAACTATGAAGGGTAAAACTTGCAATAACTCAAAACCAAAAATGTGGAGAATGAGAGCTGGAAACAACCTCGTTAAAAACATCCCAAACTGTAAGCATACGGCGCAGTACACATACTGCAATATTTGCAGATAGGGCTAGAGGAAGCAGAAGTGATAAATTGTGGGTTTGGGTGAAAATAGAAGCCAAAGAGCTAATTCACTGTCCACCTCAGCACAGTCAGGGCCCTGCCAGAGAAACCAGCAGGACTCCTGGGCTCTGCAGCAGTGATAGCAGGACACCTGAAGGACAGGGTTTGGAGAGGAGGAACCTGTTTGTTTGGGGGAAGAAATGGACATCAGAAAAAAACCCAGTGTTCTGAAAATGTTGAGGAGATCCAGTTTGCTCCTACCCCAGCTGCAAACAGAGCAGTCACAATTGCTATCACAGCTTCATCACACCCCGAGGTGCACTGGGGGACCTGTCGGGTTTGGGGGGAGTGGTTTGGGCACCTCCTCCCCTTGGCTGAGCAGGAACAGCCTGTGACAAACTGGGCTGGCGGCCCCTTTCCAAGGGCAGTCTCATAGGCACATTTCCCAGCAAGCTGAGAGCTCCAAGAACCTTTAGTTTATTGCTGCTGCTCTGGGAGTAGCTGTATCTATTTTCAGTTTTACATCAGATGCCATCTGAAATTAATGTTCTTTAATAAGCAGCAGAATGTGTGTTGTCAGCATCTTAGGGTGAACACAGATACGATTACACCTTTGGCAGAGCTTATTTATGCTTTACCTGCACCTAACAATGCTCTGCAGATTTTGTCCTATGGCTGTCCTGGATTGTTTGATTTATTTACTTAGCCATGATTCAACAAAAAGAGGGGAAAAACTACCGCAGACACAAAGACTTCACTCCTCCTCGCTCTTCCCAGTTGCACAAGCCCGATCGACTCATTTCCTTTCTCAGCAAAGGAATTAAGCCTCCGTGATGCTCTATTTCCAAAACAAGGATGTTCAGCCACAAAACCTTCGCGTGTGTCAGGGAAAATGAGCTGGATGTCCTCGACGCAGGCAGAAAGTGGATTGGTCCGGATGCTAGCACATGACCCACACTGGTTAGCTCGGGGAGATGCAATGCACCCCAATGTATTTAACACAACGTACGCCGGAGCTCCGAGTGCAGTGTGTGCCAAAGCTGCTGAACTGCGAGGCAGCGGGAGATGCTCACCCCTCCGAGCGTGGGCACCGCGGCCAGATAGGGGCAGGGGGAAATGGCAGGGGGTGGAAGCTGCCCAGTGGAGTCTTTTGACTTCCTTATAACACTTATACAAACTAACCCCTCCTGAAGCAACTCCTAGGATCCTCCATGCTTTTTTTTCCCCAAAGGCATTAAATTATTTGCTCTCATTCCCTTGGATGACCCACCTACTTTTTACCAATTCCCTTGCTGAAGTGCAGCTCTGCTCTCCCCTGAGACCCTTTGCAGAGCTTGCAATATGTTTACTGGCCAGCGACGATTTCCACATCAAGTAGGCTGAGTTTGAAATAGAAAGCGTTTTCCTGAGCTGCCAACTTGGACAAGTCTCCAACAGTTGAGCTGGATTTCTTCCATCATCTTAAGCATCATGGCTAGTAGTTGAGGGTCTTGCTGACAAGCCCCGGACACCAGCTGTGCCTGTGTGACCATCAGTTGGTGCTATCAGTGACAGCTTGCTGGCTCCGGTGGCTCTGGTACTTGTCCCGTGAGGGAACCCACTGCAATGGAGCTAGCAGAGCTGTGAGTGCTGCAGAGGGGTGCTAGCAGGCCTGAGATGCGCTGAGGGCAAACTGACTGAGGTCAGGGGATAGCTACTTGGGTAAAAACACATCATTTTTAGTCAATTTTCAGAGTGTGGGTGCAGTGAGAGACTTTTTTGCTGTGAACTGGACAGAAAGATTTTTCTCCCATTTCCAGGGTTTTTCCAACCCTGGAAAGAATCCCTATAGGGAGATAAAAATGCCTCCCCTCCAGCAAGCAGTATGACACCATGGAGCATAAATCCATGCACATTCACACACATTTTTGCTCACAGGGAAAAAAAAGATATAGCAGAACTGGAAGAGACAGTTCAAAATACCACTAAATTACATGTGTCACAGAATTTGTGGTTTTCCTCTTTGGCAAATCAGTGCTGCTCTCTCCCGCTAGCACTCGGGGTGAGTACTTGAATGCACAACTGACACTCAGAGCAAATGAACTTCACCCAGGGAACCCAGAGGGATTTCAATGTCCATTAGCTGTGATGAAAGGGGAAAATGTCTTTGCTATATTTCAGCTGGACTTTTTTTTTTTTTTTTTTTTAAATTTTAATCCTCTGTTAGGATTTCTGAAGACAAAAATGCTGTTTATACAGCATCAGTTGGCAAGAAGGTGTTTCATTATTAAGCACTGTTGAAAAGTCTGGCTATTTATCAGACTTTTAAATGGTGCAGAGCTTTCTGAAAGCCTGGCTTTCCCTTTTCTTTTTTCTCACTTTTTTTGTCTCCTGTCACTTGTTATTCTGAAGTGTTAAGTGCTTCTGGGTGTGCCTCTAGAGCTTTCTCTTTTTTGCTGATCTTTTTCACATCTTCGTTAAATAGAAACAAATTGAAGAGTGTACAACTTTTTAACATCGTGGAATCACAGAATGGCTTGGGTTGGAAGGGACATTTAAAGGTCATCTAGTCCAACCCCCCTGCCATGTGCAGGCAGGGACACCTTCAACTAGATCAGGTTGCTCAGAGCCCCATCCAGCCTGGCCTTGAATGTTTCCAAGGATATTGCATAAAAATAATAATGGAATTGAGTTTTGATTTAACCCATTAGCTATGCAGGAGCAGCTTAATACTACAAAGCACACATGTGATCTCCTTACCACCTGAAAAGACAATACTCTGTGGTTGAGGTTTATGGTCACTGCTTGCATTTACTGCCTTTTCAATTTCTACTTCCCTAACTGCTATTGCTCTTGGAAGAACCGTAAGCTTTTTTTACAGTTCAGCTTGAGGATAAACACCAGCCATTAGTTCTTCTCGTGAGTAAGTATTGACACCTTGTGGCCAAAAAGTGCTAAAGTGCACTTAACTAATTCTAAAGTGCTGAAATAAAAATAATCCGTTTTGAATCATCTGGCCATTCTCTTTAGGGTAAAGTTTTCTTTAACCATCATTTATTTATCTCTTTAAAGAGTCACAGACATATCAGCACAAGTATGGGTTTGTGCTCCTTCCCTTATGTTTTTATAGGGTTAAGAATGATTAAACTTCCCATCTTCCAGGGAGAGAAAATACCTTTGGAGGCTTTGCTACTCTAGCAATCAGGCAGGAAGGGGTTTTCTGCTCCAGTCAGGCTATCCTTTTGGAGAGGATAGCTCAGGGATCATCTCACTGGAAGATTTGACTCACAGTCCTTTGCTGGAATTGGAGGAATAACTTTTCTCCACTGGAAGTATTTGCAAGACCTGGGAGAGCACAAGAAGTATGGTCTCACAGTGGAAATGGCTGAGGCTGTTAGCCATGGGTCCCCAACACCTCATCAGCCTGTTTCAGGACAGACCTCAGCCTAGGGAGCAGAAGAAATGTGTGAGAGGGCCACCATAATCTGGGGACAGGATGAGTTTTGGCTACTTCAGGATGTGTGTCTGCCTCCACCATAAAACTTCCACATAAACTTTCATATTTTCTTAAAATCTCTGGTTTCTTAATTGCTGTATTAGCAAAAATCCAGGACTCTGAAAATCTTTTTTAGCTCAAGGAAGTGGAAGGGGTTTGAAACCCCCCTCACTCCAACCCAGTGTTTCCTCCTATGTGGAGATTTGTTTTTATGGTTGAACTTACACTAACGCCTAGGAATTCTGGGTGCTGGGGTTTGTACTAAGAAAATACCCAAAGATAGATATTGCCTCATGTCCTCACTGTCTGTGTAGTGGAGAAGAAGTGTTGGCTAGGCAAAATGAACTAAAGGCAGGGATGTGAGCTGGGAAGACAACAGGGCGAAAGGCAGGGGTGCGGAGAGACACTCCTGCTGATGTGCTGTTTAGGTGATGTCAGAGGAGAATCTGTACATCAGCATGAGAATGGTGAATTTTGAGCAGAAACATCAGATTCTGCATGAAAGCTTTTCCCAAGATGGAAGATAGTGAGAAAGGATGCACAGAGCCTCTTCCTGCTCTTGAAAAGTTCGCTGGGCTAGTTCAGGGGCTGGCAATGACAGTGTTACCTGACTTGTTACTTTTGCTTGTACAGAGTGCACAACTTCACCCAACGTAGAACAGTCACCTCTTGAAGATGCCCAGGAAAAACATTCACCCACTTTTTCATTTGTCTATTGTAGTGATGCAAATGGCCATTTGCCCATGGTGACAATATCAAAGTCACTTTGACTCAGAATAAACTAAAGCCAGAGTGATACAGATCCCCAGCTCTGTTGCTACATGGGCTGTAAAATCACCCGTGTGCGAACTTAAGAGCTGACAGACTCATCCAGATCTCTTTCCTAAGCGAAGAGCAATGCCTATTCTGAACTCTCCAGTTTGGGAGAACTTGCTTTGCACGGATGTGTAGCTTGTGCAGGACCCTTGCGGGACATCACGTGTCCTCCCAGTGTACACCAAGCATGTTTCAGGTCAGTAGCAGTAACAACTCATGTTCGCAGGTTTTGTGTGCATTACCTTGCATGTCATTCTCTTTATTTTCTCTCTGTTAGGCGACGGAAGCTCTTTCTCCACTCATCACATCAACCAAGTCAGTCCTCCTCTGCTCAGGAGCTGTTTAACATTTTGGAGCCTCCGATAAAGGCTGATCCCAGCACTAGGCTATTCAGTTGCTATGAACTGGATGTTTCCAATGCTGTGTGAGAGGGCTCATGCTTTCACGTGCATTGAATCCCACGTCAATGTAAATTTGTGAGGCTTACATGCACAACTGTATTTCCGACAATCCGTCCAGAGGGTGTCAGATGGATTGTTTCAGCACTGAACTAGCTGGCAGCAACAGAAGGCACCCCGGGGCTCTGCCTTTTTGAGTGTAACACGTGGGTACACTCCAAAAGGATGGCAAAGGATGAAACAGACACTGCTTGATGGCCAGCCTGGGGAAAATGTACTGATGTGGGGTTTGGGTATAATGTTGGTTATGGCTAAACCTGAAGGGGGAGGAGCCCTAGCATTTCAGAAAATGGGTCTAGTACAAGAACCAGGAATTGTTAGTTTTCAGGACTGAAAACCTGGGGGTCTGTCTTTATTTAACGTACACAGAAATCTTAGGTACTTGGTGTTGTTTTCATAGCTTAATCCTTGGAAAGCTTTCAAAGCTCAGCTGGAGAGGTCCCCGAGAAACCCAATTTGATTCTGAAGTTGGCCCTGCTTTTAGCATGGAGTTGGAACAGGTGACCTCCAGAAGCTCCCTCCAACCCCTGCTTTTCTATTGTTCTCCAAGTTATAGTTATCTCAGCAAGCTGTGTGACATGTCAAGCCAAGCCTCAGACTAGAAAGCTTTCCACAAAGCTGTGATCAGGGTTCTTCACTTTGAAGAGAAGCTCAGGCCTAACTCACAGGTTATTTACATCATGATGTAAATGCTGCATCTCCACTGGAGACACAGGATGCCTTGTATTGCAGTTTTATTATATCTATTTGGGATATAGTTTTCAAGTTTCAGCTTCTGGAGCCTGAAAGTTTCAGAATTTCAGAAGAAAATGCATGTATCTATGGTCTATGGGATTGAGGAAAAGTATTTTTTAGACGTGACTTCACAGACAATGATATTTTGTATTTTCTGGATGACAACTGATGTGTCTTCACAGCAGTGCACTGAGTTAGTCTTTGATTCTCCACAAACAGTCCTTACAATAAGCCTAAAAGGTTCTTTTAAAAGAGCTATTTGTTTTGTAGAGGGGAAGAATCAATGCCCAGAAATATTTCATCAGACAAGCTTTTCTCAGGCGGTTGGTGAGTAAAAGCATCTGCGTCATGAACAAGCAGAGAGGAAGTTTTCTGTCAGAATAGAGTAATTTGAATCTCTTTTTCTCCTACCAGATCTCTTGTGCAACCTCAGTCTGAAAACACAGTAGGTTAAAATATAATTTTACACTTTTATTAGGTTTTGAATCACACTGTTAAGGTCCTCATCAACTTTACAAACTCAGAAATCACAAAGGCAAATGGCCGCCCTGGGATTCTAAACAATATTAGCTGCAATAAATGTGGATTCTTTGTTTTTATCTGTTCTAAGAGGTCAGCCACACTTTCTGACAGGCTTATTAAAAGAGATAAATTTTCTTAAGGGGTAGTGGAAGGTAAATAAGAAAGCATCTTTTGAAATCTTATTAGTAGTCTAAGTGTTATCTCTTTTTCTGGTGTAAGGTGATCAGGTATGTTATAGTTATATGAGATATTTAACGGTTCCTTATTCTATGGATAGTATTAAAAATTATTGAAGCATATTAGTAATAACTTTTATATAAAAATTAAATCAGAATCCTGAGAAATAAATTTATTTACAGAAAATCAATTAAGATGACTGAAAACCAAACAGGGTTCCTTTGTCATATGGGGCTACAGACCAAAGCATTTGCAAAAGCATCACTGCACAAAAGGAGATAAAGTTACAGCCTATATAGTCTAGTGAAGCTCCTGGAATGATGTGTTTTGTGCTAGATTCACAATTGCCAAAAAGTAACCTCAGTGAGCAAGATGCATAATAATAAAAAAAATTGTCAGGGCTATGGAAAATAGCAATGTGCTAACAATCTACACATATTTAAAATTAATGTGAAGCAAAGAAAAAATATTTAGGAGAATACTGAGCAGAGCTAAACCCAGGAAATGAGAGATGAGATTAAATGAATAGAATAGATTATTAAAAGAAATGATACCTTAGATGATGAAGTAAGGGAGCAGGCTTCAAAGGAAAAGACAGAAAGCAGCTCAGTAAATTTAGGAATAGATATCACAGAAAGCATACTTATTCTTGATTAAGAGGCTTTTATGAAACCTACTTATCTAATTCAAGTATAACTGCAACATCATGGTAATAAAATGTTCCGAAGGTTCTTAACACTCACCAATCTGCAGTATACTTTTCAGTGTTTTACTTGGGTGCATCTTTTCAAGGAGGAGAACTATGTAAAGCTATGCTGGGAGCTTCTATATGAGCTCCACTCTCACAGCAGCTCCCATTCTAGGCATCCTCCTTTGCATAAACACAATCCTCTCCATCCTGAGTTTGTCCATCTGAAAGGGTTTAGCAGTTGGTTTAGGTCTCACACCTGTGAAAGTCTGGATAGCCTGAAAGCCCAGCTTAACGAGCAAGCTTTGCTGCACTGGGCAGCAAGTGGAAACAAGGAAGTTAAAGGAAAATATTAAGGAAACAACGGAACTGTGGCTTGAGTACAGTATTTATTTCTTGACTCATAAGTGGTGCAGCTGTATTTTCAGTGTTTGATGGGAAAAAGCTAAGATAAATATTTTAAGAGGTATGACTGCCGTCTCTCCTGTTGTTATTCTGGACCAGCAATCTACCCAGAAAGCTTTTTTTTTTTGTTAGAGGTGAGCTTTCTTCTGCAGTGTTTCTGTCTCAAATTTATGTGTGCAAGTGGGAAGCATTGGGTTATTTCTAAATCCTTGATGCTTTGTGGCAGATCCTGTAGGATAGTTGAGCATAGAACAAGAGAGATATCATAGTTACCTAAAAAATCTTCTTCCTGTACAATGGAGTGCCAAGTTTATTGGTAACATAATCCAACTGTTTGCCAATCTTCGAAATTGTTTCTAAAAATATTAAGTAAATATGTGATCATCCAGTTGAGATTTCTGGAATGATTAATCCAATTAATTTTAGAAGAAATTGCCCAAAGGCCAGCAAGTAAAACGCAAGGAAAAAAATCAATGAAGATCACATTCTGAACTTTAAATAATTAAAAAGAAAATATTGTGTCCCCAAACACCAAATTTATGCATGGTCCTTTTGTCACCCTTTTTTAAGGAGTATATGAAATTTCCACCATACTTCAAATTAGGGTGAAGAAGCCTATCATCCTATTCTCTGGATTTTTACCTTTCTATTGAACAAAGAGTTGCGAGAAGCAGCACATTTAGCCACAAAGAAAGCCAAAAGCTTATTTTCTGCATATTTTTAAAAGTACACAGTGAGGCTGTGACCCCACTGAAATGTGCAGCTGGAGGAGAGCAAGAGTGGGAGGTGGAAGCTGCAGCTGGAAGCAACTTCTCCAGTGTCACACCCTGGGCTGGCCAAGGCTGCTTTGGCCCCAGAGCAAAACGATCACTTAAGGATCACGTGTGGGAGCGGTTGCCATTCTGATCAGTCTTTTCCTTACAAGAAGCTCTGGAAGGACTACCTGCTCTAAAAGCAGTCTGGATAGTCCACTGATGCTGTTAGTCTGGAGAAATTATTTATTGATGCCACAGGCATTTATGACCTTCAGTCCCAAGCATTACCACTCTTCACAGGTTTCAGTCGGTTCTTGGATGGAGGCTGGAATAACTCTTTTTAACCTGGACCCTTCAGAAGGGTAGCTGTCACAGCAGCTGTCAGAAACCTTTGCAGACCAATAGCAATAGCCAGCCTACCGATGATCGTTAAAGTCACCATTTCCCCAGCTGGCAGGGCAACTCAGTGTTAGGCCGAGCTGTGGTTCATCTACCTAAGATAGGTGTGAAAACATAGCCTTACAGCTAAATTAGGGTGTGTGTGTTTTCCATTTTGTAAGCACAAGGAATGTCCCGAGTAGGGGACACACATCCAAGTAATTGCCTTGATTTTTGATAACAAAGTCAAAAGTATTTTCTTGGGCAGCTCCCAATTTCAGGGGGATGGAAAGGCAGAAGAAAAGCACTTTTCTGTCAGCACACCCAGGGGGTGAGGACCTGCAGCCTGAATTTCAGTACCTCTCCTTGATATTGGAATGAGAGGTCCATCCCTTGCCATAGCTCAGCCATGTCAGGAAAAGCAACTATGGACAGAAAGCAAACTCTGCGGGTAGCTTCTGCTTTTGAACATCTGTGTGATCATACTGCTTTCAGCAGGGAATTACATATTTAAGGACAGAAAGCACTGTCGGATCTGACATACTGGATAACACAGAACATCCCATCCCATCCCATCCCATCCCATCCCATCCCATCCCATCCCATCCCATCCCATCCCATCCCATCCCATCCCATCCCATCCTTCTGTTACCGAGCCAACTAGTGCAGGATAGGGTGGTTCAGCTCTAAATTAGAGCTTATTGTCAAGGCATGAAGGCTGACTGTATTCACTAGCTGTTAATCGCTTGGGCAAAATCCAACATCAAATATTTGCGCTTAAAAATAAACTGGATGTTCCGTTTAGGGAAAAGATGAATTAAAAGTTAGGAGGAACTGGTCAGTAGGTGGCACAAGAGCAGCACAGGACTGCGCTGCAGTGTGGGAGCTGAGCGACCGGGCTGTATCCTGAGCCATCAACGCCGACTTTGGGGTTTTTCCTATTTTTTAAACCCTGTTACCCAGTGACTTAACTAACTGAATCATTGCACCGAAGCACACGGACTGAGTGGCTTAAGCGGAAGCTCTCCTTGAAACACTAGTTACTCCATCACTGAGTGCACCGTGTACTCCTGACATCCCCTAGCTTCTCTATACCTTATCAACAGCTTTCAAGCATTAAATAAGATTGAACTCCACTGTACATCAAAATAGACATCTGACATGCCAAAGCACAGTGCTCTGACATTTAGCAGGTTTGTGGTTTGCTCATTTGAAAAATTATTGCTTATATTGCAATCAGAGCATCTCAAAGCCTTTGAGAGAAGTGGGGGAACATCATCCACAGCAGACCCCTCATTAACTGTGTTTGTTTATCAGCAGCAAGTTAGGGAAAATACTAGTAGAGCCCCATGTCAGGGCTTCAGGCACCAATCTGTGGCCATGGCTACCTGCAGGAGGTCTCTGTCTTTCCAGAGAAATAGCAGCGGCCGCTAGAAAACCACATTGCGCCGGGACGTCAATGGCGAGCATCGGATGGAGCAGTTATATTTAACCTCGGGATCTCTGTGATGACTGAAGGCTGCTGCCTTTGTTGGCTGTTGCCAAGGTTTTCCTTGCTGATTGGAGTTACAGGAACAACACGACTGGGTGTGAACTGGCTCAGCCGTTCCTATTTCTACTGTGCAACTGCTTGTCTCTTCCTCTGCTGCGAGATTTTAAAGTAAAATGCAGAAAGACACATGTACTGAATGACCTGCCTTGTGACTCTGACATGTCACCATTCATTTACAGAGAGTGCTTTGGAGGAAAATTGAAGGGGTGGTGCTGTCAAAAATGACTTGCATAATTAAGCTTTTCTGAACGTCTCCTTTGTGCTTCAGTGCCAGATGACTGCATGCAAATCACCCAATAAGATATGACAAAAATAAAAATGAATTGGAACCATTGCAGTGTGAAAATTATGAATTCTGCCTACCCAAAGGTAAAAATATAACTGCAAATACTTTATTCTAATCTTAGGAGTGTCTGTGTTTAAAAAAGAACAAAAAAGGAGGAGGATAAACACCAAATACTGAAGCAAAGAAGCTATCATCAGCAAAAAATATATTTGTTATCATAACGTCTTTTCCTTAAACAAGAAAACTGAATACTACATACCTAGTCTCTTACATTATTTTTATTTATTTGTATGATTCTAAAAAGACAATTATAAGCACTATTTAAGCATAACATACACCAAAGCCATCATACCTGTCTCATTTCAGACCAAATTTCTATTTTCAGCCCACACATACCTGCTGTTGTTTCTCATTTATTGCTGCAAATTATGTGCATCAGAGTCACTGCAAGTGACACTGAGATCACAGCTGTGCTGAGTTCTAATCCAAAAGCACTCTCCAGCACTTAAAGTTCCCTCAACCAGTACTTCCTTGCTTCTCAAGGAAAGAATAGGCAAGAGGGCAGGAAACCTAATTTTGAGATACTAGTTATTAAAGGATGGAAGCATGTTGAGATTGCATAAGGCAGCTGGAGACTGGATGTGGTGACCTAGGAGTCCCTTCCAGTCTGGTACAGCAATGGTTTCGGCACACCCAAAGCATCATATGATGAGTCCTTCTTGATAGAAACAGAAATAGGTGATGGTGCCCATTCAGACACTGGAAGCATGTCAGTGGAGAAAATAACCTGGGTTTGCTACTCCCTGTTGTGCCAGCAGTGTTGTCCATCACAGTACATGGCTAATTCACTCTGTCTGGTCTCAAAATGAAGTTATTGCACAATGTCTCAAGGCTCAAAGTGAATCCTTCATTTTTCTTGAAATGTTTTACTACACTACCCATTACTTTCATTTTTGATCAGTTCCAAATGAATAATCTGACATGACTGATGCCTGGCAAAACGTATTGGAGGTCTGTGGAATTTTGTATCTGCCTATGACAATGATTTGTGAGCTTGCTTTTAAATTTCCAGACTTCTTGGGGTTAACATACTGAATCCTGTGTGGATTCCCAGTGTGGGTGAGCTAGGCATGGGCTTTAAAAGAAACTTTAGGGGCAAATATCACCAAGTTTTTAATATTCCCAATAGGGATTCAAAATACTACTTTTAGTCCAGCCCGGAATGAATCCAATGAATTTTAAAATGAAGCTCAAATGCATCTGCTGGGGTTTATCTATCATTACATTCAGAGCGCAAGATTTACCTGGTTACATCAGACCAAAAAAATTGGGGATGATGGTCCTTTGGATGACCCTACTATGAGATTCCAATGGCAACGAAACCTGAACCACGGCCAGCCACCGCTCTCCAGTTACACGGGCACATGTGGCAGGGCTCAGAGTCCTCCTGTCCAACCTTCAGTGGCCTCACAGCCAGACCTGCGGCTGGGAAGGGCTTCATGGGTCCTGCCAGGGAGGACACTGCCCACATATTTGCAACACAGCTCAGCTCCAGACCCTCTTCTTAGCTTTGGTCTTATCTGGCAAAGGATGTGCTGGGGTGGGGAGGAGGGGTATGTGTAGGGTAACTTCTTTCTTGAGATGTAGGGAACATTTAAGGTAAGAAACACAAAAGTATTTGATGAGGCAAAGCTTATAGGAATGCGATCAGGAGCCTAAATTGGCAACTCATTGGTGGAGAGGCCTTTTTGTCAAGTCACAGAACAAGTGCCTTGCACAGCAGTGACAGGGTATGAGTGGCACCCTGGCAATTAATGTAATATGAAAAGTGAAATTAGAACCTAAGTTAGAAATACTGACCACCCCTAACAGTGCAGTACTGACGTGGATATGTTAAAGCTTTATTGCACCCAAACACTCTCAGCGACCCCGTTTCCTCATTTTGCCAGCAATGTGCAGCTGCGGGGTTGGGGTCTCAATCACAGGCCATGGGTTTGTGACCAGAGTGAACACAAGTTTCTGTAGGGCATCCTGATATCCTTGAATCTCTTCCCGCTATGGGATCCAGGCAAAGCGCAAGACCTGTAGACCTGCAGACGGATGAACTGATATCTGATATCAGTTGATATTGCAGAGGTTGAAAAAGGTCCCAGTCCTCCGATGGGAGCTTTCCCTGACCTTGGCAGCACTGCACACCCCTTGCCTCCCCCTGAGCTGTCTCTCCCCAGAGACCGATGCCGTGGATCCTCCATGTCTCACATACACAACGGCCGCAGAGGATCGAGATGAAATTACGTGCTATCGCCTTCATGCATAAAACATGGCATGGCGACAGAGGGACAGCAGGGCCTTGGCAGCCGCCCGCCGCATCCTCTCAGCAGCCTGGGGCTTGTCCCGGGGCTGCCACCAGTTTACCCATCGGGAAGCGGAGTGTCCTGGGTGGTCCCAGGGACAGGCAGCCCCTCGAGCCATGGACCTGGCCCCGTGCCTGCACTGGGTGCGGACGCGGCTCTGGCGACGTGGGGCCAGGCGACGGCGGCGGCAATTCTGCAGTAAGTGTCGCGTCCATTCCCTCCCTGCCCCTTTCTCCTGTCCCATTCCCATGCCCTCACCCTCACTGGCTCACACCCATCCTGCCACGTGGATGGGGTCCCATGACACCCTGGTCCCCAGGTCCAGGGCTCTTTGCTTGGTCGCTGAGGGCAGGGCAGGAGGGCAGGGGCATCGCCATGGCTGTCTGTCCATCCCCTGCAGCCCCAAGATGGGGGACCCCCTGATGAGCAGAGCCCTGTGGCTGGTGGACCACCTTCGGGAGAGGCTGGCTGGAAGAGGCCCTTGCTAACAGGGCTGGGCACATTTTCACATTTCTGCGAGAGTTTTAAGAGGGGATGGTTTGTGTGTTGGAAAGGGAATATGAAAAAAAAAAGCGGAATAATAGCTACCCCTCTTGTTTTGATCAGCTGCGTGAATCAAAAAAGTTTGATTGAAAGGAACGTAACCAGATCAGTGGCTTGTGAAATGTCACAGTGGAGACAATATCCTGAGCCTTCCCGCTTCTCCGGCTGGTAGGAGCTGTGCACATCACTGAGCTAATGTATATACAGCCTTGCTGCATGTTGCTGGGGTACGTTATTCACCATTTCACCGTGTTTTTACTGGAGGTAGTTTGCTTGCCTTCCATGACAGACTTTATATACTGCAGCGGGTGCTGCTGTACGGAGATCCAGCCACTTCTAGCTGATTTATTCAGGCTCCCTTTCAGCTGGCACCCTGGGGAGAAATGCTGCCAGTGGTTCTGCAGAGACTCATCAAGGGTAACGCATCTGTGACAAACCAGAGAAGCAGAAGGGATTTCTTTGGTTCAGGCAACTGTAGCGTCCAATCACTCCTAAGGAGATGGAACATGGTGGCTCAGGAGGATGAGCTGGGTTGCCTGGCAAGCCTTTCCTCTATCTAAGGGGTGATAAATTGTAAAAGGGGTCTTGGAATGAGAATGCCATTCAGACTACACTGCAAAAGGGTAAATATGATAAAATAAGCATGCTCTCTGTCCACACCTCTGCCCAGAACTCACATCATTTCACTGTGCTAGTTTATCCATGGAGATATCAAGGCCTGTTTGAAATTTTCTAACACATAGTGTTGCAGCAAAGACACCCAGCTCTCCCATTTGCCTTCTTAAATATTGCTTTGTCAGGAATTCAACTACAGTTTGCCTTTCAGATTCAAAATATTACTGGTAGATGGCAGGAAGTCTGATTTTCCTAGTTGTTGGTTGACTGTAATCAGTTGCTCACTGGTTTTTGATGATTGCAGCTTTGTATTTTGGTGTGACACAGCCTTATGTTCAATTTTCTAGTTGTTAATGAGGTAGGAAAAAAGCAGTTCTGTTTCATGTCTACTTAGGTTTACATTTACCTTTTTCCATTTGAAGCTCCCTGCTTTTTAGAAATACGCATTTGGCAGACAGTTTGGGAATGTATATGGAAACTTCTTACCACAACATTCAATTTAGACATTAATTATCCTATGAATACATATGTTGTTTAAACGGGCTGTCCTCTGAGTTAATAAGAACTGCTGCCAAATGCATGCAGCAGCACTTAGCTCAAGCTGTAAGAGTGGGAAATTTGAGAACTGACAGATACTCTGAATAATTGAAGGAGGTTTCTTTGGTTGACAATGGTGCTATCTTTGCACATCTCTCCCAGCCCTTTTTATCTTGCCTCTGGCTTAGAAAAATATTGCAGCACTTAACAAAAAGAGGGATAAAGGTTTGTTGGTTTGGGGGGGTTTTGGGTTTGGTTTGTTTGGTTGGTTTGGTTTCGGGTTTTGGTGTTGTTTTTTTTTTTTTTTATAATGACTCTGAAAAATCCTAATCAGTTAGAAGAGTGTTTGTTGGCTTTGTTACTAGAAATAACTTCTGGCATCTTTAATTAGATCGCTTAACATGCACTGGATGGCTTTCTCTGACCTGGCGTGGCCGGCACTGAGGCCAGTCGTGAGGGTCTGCTCCTTGAAAGTTCCTTGTATCCAGGCTCAGCTTGTCCACCCTCAGCTGCCTTCTGCTGAGGCCCTGCAGTCACGCTGGTCCTATGACAGGAGATGTGCTACCCTTCTGTTTAGAAATGTGCAGTTTAGAATTAAAGAGAAAAAAAGACTGATACTGAAACTAATGAAATCTGCTTTCTTGCTGGATGCTCCTGTGTCCACACAGATGAAAACCATTGTGAAGCTTTCCTGGAGCAGGGCACCCACAGCATCTCCCTCTCCCTGACCTCTCCAGGGTCTCATATGGGTTTACCTGCTTTTTTTTTCATTTCCTTTGGTCCAGACATATATGAACCTTGTTCATGAACCTTGTAGAAACTTGGGGTCTCCAAGACTGCTGCCTGGCTGCTACGTTTGATTGAAGGTGCCAGTGGATTCAAAAATACTAATGGAAAGACTGATCAGAGTATCATTACATGTACAATGTTTCCTTAGGACAGCAGGTCCCACTCACACCAGGGTTGGAAGTGGCGTTTGAATCATGCCAGCAATGACTGCATGGGACAAGTCTTAAAACTGCATTGGGAAGAGTCTGAAAAGCAGTTGATTGCTACTAGTCCCCAAAATGTACTTGTCTTCTGGTCACCAACACATGTCAAAGCCCTGGGGATCTGTGTGGAGGAGGTTTCTTTGGGTCCTCCTGAAATTTAACAGATGGGGCTTGCACAAAAGAGGTAAGACTTCACACAGAGAAAATGGATTGTATGTCTCTGATACAGGATGGCAAATTAGGAAATTCCAGTGGCTGTGTGGCTGAGTAGAGTTTTGAATGGCTTTTTCTGACTTGCCTTGCCAGCCTGGTGCTCAGAGATTGCAAGGGCCCCGCTCCTGGGAGGTGTCTGCAGCTGTTCAACTGGGTTGGACTCGTCTGTACCACTTCATGTATCTCTGTTAGCGTTTGGTGAAAGGGAAGAGGTGGGGAAGCTGCAACAGAAACATTAAGCAACTCGTTTACAGCCATAGTCCCAGCTGGGGCTGCAAGGCAAGACACGGGGTGCCCATCCACACACTTGTCCCACCAGCACCTGTCACCCATGGCATCGTGTTGGGCCTGGTTCTGGGTCCAGCTCCAGATCTGGGTGCAGCCCTTGGCATCACCACGCACCAGCACCACAAACCCATCCTGGGACATTGCCAGATATCAGGGGTCTGGCCCTAGCATTTGCTCAGCAAGGGTGGGCCAATAAAGCTATATTCTCCTGGTGCTAATGTAGCTTTCACAACCTTTAGGACAAGGAATTGATGGTGAGCTTCGGTAATCTCATTAACTGTTCATCACTGGGTGCTTTTTCTCCTCCCCAGCAAGGCCTACCAGAGTAATGTTGTGAACAACCCTGTATTATTTTGTCGTGGTTTAACTGGCTGTACAATTTAGACAGGAAAGTGTCTGCTGTGTATTTCGATTTGTTTCCAAGTGTGTGTGTGGGAAAATAAATAATTAATTGCCACTAAAAATCAGAGAAAAGCAATAAAGCAGGAGTAAAATTGTTATCTGGAAAAGAAAAATGACAAAAGCACAATTTGTACATAAAGTGCATTGCCTCACAAAATATCAAAACTTACCTTATTTCATGGTACATGTAATTGTTTCATAGGGACAAAAAAAATCACACAGGTCACTGGTGTTTGGGAAAGCAGTACAGAAATATTGTTCATATTCGTAAACGGAAATAATCTTCTATAAGCTCATAGATGATCCTGGTTTTAAACTACCTTTAAAAGGCAATAAGCTGTTTGTCCTACTCATTCTTGGTAATAACGTAGTTTTAAATAGTGTTTTTGTTTTGGGAAGGGAAGAGGAAATTGCTTTCCTACAGAGGAGAAGACTTTATGCAGTACTGGATACAAGAGCTATATTTTGCCTCTTACCTCAGGGAAACGTTCTTTGGAAAACATACTGTAACGTACCCAGAGGCATGACTCCCCGTGCAGCGCTGTGGTACTTGCGTGGGCAAAAAGCATTTCCACTCGGAGGGGTCCATTCAGGACTGATGGAGACTGATGGATTTCAAACCCATCCAAGGCACAGCTCTTTGTCTTCTCAGACCTTTGACGTGTGGAAAGAATAATATGCAAGTATGACTAATGTGCACCCATTGCTGTGCAAAACCTCTCCCCACCGAGCCTTTGTTAGTGCCATACCCCTGCGATGCTTAGACTTCCATCCTTCAGTGACTGGAAAATCATAATGGGTTTCTAGGAATGTTTTGAGTACCAATTAAAATACTGAGAATTTCACATCAATAAGTCTTTGAAAAAAAAAAAACCTTCAAGAACATTTGCATGGTTTGTTTTGCTCTTCTTAATATCACCCCACCCCCCCACCCCCCATCCATTCAATTTTCGGTGCATTTCAGAGAAGCCGGAACTGCTTTGTCATTATTCATTACAACCAGGGAACCTGACAGCTTAATGGTGAGGCTGCAGCAGACCCCTGGCAGGGCAGTTGGCGATGAAAATGTAGTAGATACGTTTGTATAACATGCAATAATTCACAGGTGCCAATATTAAGAATTCCTAAGAAACTTCTGTAACTTAAACCGGGAGCAATAATTATTTTGTTTGTTGACATTTCCCCCTTCCTTTGGAGGGCTATACTCTGCTTTATAACTACAGGCTTATCATATAAACCCTCCTTCACTTCGTCCTTTGGGATACAATGAAACTTATGTGATTCTCAGCTGAATTATCAGCAAATCTGATATAGCTCTCACAGAGAGCTATAGTGGTCTTGCGCTCAGCATCAGCTGAAAAGTACTGTGCTGATGCAATAGCCCTTGTTGGGGTGGCACTGCTGTCCTCACTCTTACAGCTTACAGACGTCCTGCGAAGCCTTGTCAAAGGTCCTTGACCTTAGGAGACAACTGCTGAATGAAAGGAAGGTGTTGAGCCACTAAAATTCTCCCAGCACGTGATGCATGGGACTTTCGAGTAGTTTCGTCTGGGCATACAACAATACTTACCAGACACTTGGGGCAGAGTAAGGAAATAACTCTGCCCAACTGCCAAAGGTCTCCCTTTTTTTTTTGGCATTGAAAATAGTTTCGTACAGTAACAACTTCACCGTTCTGCTGAACGTTTGGAAAACCCACAAGCCTTCAGAGCAGGTTACATTACCTAATGCCTTATGGTAAATTGCTTTGATAACTGCTTACATAAAATCCAAAGGAATTAAATCCCCTAGTGGTCCTAGGGCCAACCTGACTTAGAATCCCGACTTCGACCGTACTTTGAGGAGGCGCGTGAGCCTCGCGCTACGTGAGGGTGAAGACAACTGCCCCACAGCATCGTCTCCCAAGCACAGGGTGCAGCATGGCCTCCGAGGCTGAGCATAACACCCTCAGCTCCTCCTCTGAAAGCAAAGGGAATCGAGCAATCTAGACATGTTGTCTTATTGTATCACTGCCTCCTGCTGAACTACCTCGCTGACAATCCTCACTTCTGACCCTGTCCTCCCTGAGAACAGTACGGGCTTAAGCTAGTCCAAAACTTCTAGATGCACAAAATTAGTCAAGATAAATCCCACTTGTAGTGATTTTTTAAAGAGAGGTTCAACCCTAACTTTTCTTCCAAATAGGTAAGGATTTAGCTTCCAGCTGGAAAAAAAAAAAAGATGAGCTGGTCCAAAGCTGGTCATTTAAAGAGAGTGGTTACAAGTGTCCACAGCACAGGCACTAGTGAACCTGTGCCAAATATAATGACTGCTTTACTTAAGCTCTTTAGCTGTGTTAATCCTTTCGATCTGAGTAAAGAGTAACATGTTGGAAAACTAATCTGGAAAGCAAAGGGAAAGTGATGAAAAGGAACAACAGATAATGCCTTTGCAGAGCGGAGGATACCAGGGCTAAAGAAATGCCTTAAAAGCATGGAGTGGTCACTACCCTGAGCATCAGGTTTGAGAATTCCAGATAAAAGCATGTGACTTATATTTCAAAAGATGAGAAAGAACCAGGCTTAGGTCATGTCAGATGAAGTCCCCTTTGCACGTCACCTTAAAAAGACGGCGTGGGCTGTAGTCGCCCACGGCTGAGCTCTCGTAGCTCTGCAAGAGCTGGGTGTTTCTCTTGAGGAGAAACTGAAATACAGAAGTATTTGTAAAACGTCTGTATTAAATAATGGAAAACAGCTACTTTCTAAGTGATGGACAGCTACAGGGAATATCAGTATGCATCACACAAATTCTGGGAAGAATACAAACCTCCAGTGAAATGTTACCATTGTGCTATTAAAACTGAAAAACTACTTTTCGTGTGACTTAGAGTTGCCAAGTTTTTCAAAGTGATTTTTGTGTTTTCATATATTCCTAATTTTCGTATCAGTTATTCTCCAACATACCCACCGAAAGGTGCTTTCATGTTTGTGACAAGCAAAACTCTCCACTTTCAAAAATGTTACACCACTTGCTCTGCTGCAGAAGTCAAGTTTCTGGGGTAAATTCTCTGGCATATTCAAAAACAACAAAGAAATTAAGTTCAAATTTCCAATTTTGTTTATAACATCCAGATTTCAGACCACTAAGACAAAGCTGAAAGAAGATGAACATATTCCAAGCATTATGGAAACATTGTGCAGTACAGTAATAGCAATAAGCTTGCCCCCAAGTTTGCAAAAAGGCTTAACAAGATTATATACTATACGCTTTTGCACAAGATGAACAGCCTTATAATGCTTTCACACAACCACATTTCAATGAAACTAGGCCCTCTTATTTAAAATAAAACCTAAGATAAAACTCAAACCCTTATATTAAAACAGTCTGTTGCATTCACCAAATCTTGGCACAGTAGGGGATGGACCCACAGTTACAGAGGAGAGCTCTGCAATGCAGAATTGTCTCCGTCTCCCACTCCTAATCATCCACAGAGCACAGGGAGACTGGCATCTCCCAGCAGGAGAAAACACAGCCAGGGACCTGAGAGCCCGGCCAGGTCAGAGGAATCATCTGGTGGAAAATATGGAAAATAAAGTAGCTCCCACAACCAGCTTTACCCTACTTATCCTTTCTATTTAAAACCTGTGCTGAAGGGAGTTCAGGATCTGAGAGGGTTTAGTTTTGGGGAAGGGGTGGGCTGATGCATAATTGAATCGTTTCTTGTTTGGAGCGGCAGTACAAAGCCAAGCTCCCGCATTGAGTTCCTAAAGTCTAACCCAAAAATGTCAAATCACCTTGAAGCATAAATGTTCTAAGAAGAACGTAGAGCAATTCAGTTTTCCTGTAATTGCTTCTATTTCCCTTGCTTTCCTAGTGCAAGAGTGATGGATAAATCTGGTATGGTTTAAAACTTAAGTAATTAATATTTTGCCTGTGGTCTCTTTAATACACCCAGACGCTCTACAGAAACACCAAAGTATTTCAGCAAGTCTTTCAGCAGGAATTGAGAAACTGCAACATCTTCTTGATGCTGACATGAGCATCAAGTTAGCTGACGATATCTCCGTAATGAATATTGGTGTTATATTAGAAGCACACTCCTTTTTGAGTACATGAGGTAAGCCCACAGCTCTTGAGTGAACTAATTATTGCTCATTAACACTCTGCTTGTGGTGATAAGCTGGGTTAAGCCATTTCTGATTGCCCTGTGTACAATTTCATGAACGTGTCTGACTGCTAACTAACTAACTTGGGAGCTTGACTCAGGCACATACTTTCGTGGTGCTTCTTATGCACCTGTAATATAGGGGGGTGGGTGGAAGGAAATTATTGAAATTTTGCAATCCTAAGAAGGCAGAGATGCTGAATAATGAAAGGTGGGCTGCCACAGCCCTCACAGGAGAGACCTGAAGGGGGATTGCACAAAAAAGCCATTTCTGTGCAATATGCCTGTGGGATGCAGAGCTAATCGGTCCAGCCCGAAGGCATGGGTAGAAGATAAGGAGAAAAGCATCACAACGTTTTGCCAGCCACGTGGCCCCCCCTGCACAGTGAGCAACAGCCACAGGGAAAGGCAGCAGACTGGCAGGGAGGAGTCCCCATGAGAAATGCTTGATTCCCAGTGTGGAGCGGTCCTGTGCCATCCCACCATGCTGCCCTTTCCTCTCAGCTGATGGGCCAGCGGGTGAAGCATAAGGATGAACTCCTCCAGGAGGTGCTACTCATCGCACCAAAGTGAAATACTGGCTGCTCAGGTCATTTGCTAGGAAATGTTCTTGGGTACGTAGGAGGTGATCGATCATCTGCACTTCCTAGTGCTCATTTCTGTGGGGCAGAGGAGAGGGGACCGTTTGGTGCTCGCCAGGAACATCTGTACTGCTAGCTCCTGAAGCAGCTCATAGCTTGGGCAGATGTTGCTTGGTTACACTCTGAATAATTTTCACAGTTTACGTTACGACCACAAGGGTAAGAGATTTTGAACACGTTTATAAATAAGAGCTGAGATTGCAGAGAACAGGGTGGTAAGTTTTGAGACAAACAAACGCATATAATACTGAGCCCCAGCAGCCTAAATAAGCCCTGACTGTGATATCTGAAGAAACACTTGCAACTTGTTTAGTGAAATATTCCACAGTTACAGGGCCTGATGGCACAGGTTGGGTTTGACAATACAGACGAGCTGATCAAAGCCAGTCCCCACTGGAAGCTGTGAAGAGAAACCACATTAGCAGGTTTAGACCCTCAGAAGATGCCAAAGTACCAAAGTCCCTTTGCAGTTACCAGCTGAAGGTACCTAAATACCTTTGATGGGCACGAGTTTGCATGCTTTCCCTTCTTGCAGTACTGGGTATTCTAGGCAGGTCCCAGCAAGCACAAGCCAACCATGTATTTAATGTTGTATTGGGGATGTTGAGAAGGAAAAAGGCTGCCTTCCCTCTCAGACTGGGGGTTGGAGCCCTCAACAGCTCAATTGCCCTGTTGTAGATGTCTCTGTGTGAAATCCATGCCGCTTCCACAGCTGGGCTCAGGGCAGGGGCCCAGAGAAGCCAAGCAGCTTCCAAAAAACTGCAAGTTCATCAAGAAGCGGTTTCCTTAGGGCAGGAGACAGTGGTGATCCTCCTCCCAGGGAGTAAGGGGCTCCTTCACAGCCACTGCCTGCCTTCTCTGCCATCAGCACTTCAATATTTCACATGAATACGCTGGAAGCACAACAAAATGGTTATTTTTAAAATCACAAGCCATGTTCAAGCATTATCCTGCTGAAGGAGGGGCAATAAAACCACCTCTCTTTGCAGCAGGTCTGCATGGCTTCTCAGGGTGGGTCGGAGCTGCAGCGGGAGCTTCTCTGAACCGAACCTGGAGGATCAAGCACCTATAAATAGTCCTTCACATTTCTCATGTCAGTATTTCATAATTGTATGCTTTCAGTGCAGCTATCACCTGCCCCCCAAACTCCAGCTGAGCAGCAGAAATATCAGCCCATGTCACTAACATTTTTTATGTTGATTGGCAAAGTAAAGGCAGCTTAAGTAAGCATTGGTAATGTACACGCCCTTGGTTTGCTTTGCAAAAGCTGCAGCAAATCCAGATAAAACAGGAAACCTAACTACATGATCTCAGAAAAATCTACTATGGTGGTTTTATCTGCCCTTTCTGATAGTTCTTATTGCCCTGTTTGCTACATCTCATCATTGCCTGAGGAGAACACAGTCACCCTTTCCTTGTCAATCAGAATAGTCATTTGACATCAGTCATTACTACAAACATTAATGTTGTCACTGTTGGAAAGATGCATTTTTTAAAAAATGCTTTGATCTTTGGGCCATCTTTAACCCATTCTAGTCAATCTGAAACAAGAAAATTATGGGAAAACTTCACTTTGAAGAATCTGGGTGTTATTATCATATTGCCATTTGTATTCAAATTTGTCCATTCAAGTACCAATCAACAGAGTCTCTGAAAAGGTCAGAGGGTGGTCTGCTAGACTAAAATCAATCATTTCCACGGTGATGCCCTGCTGAATTAATCAATTAGAAGTGTTTTCAAGGATCTTTTGTGCCACTTCCAACACTTTTGTATTGCTCAACGATATATATTCAAAGAGTCATGCTGCATGAATTAGCTTTTGTGGAGAATGTGCTTTTCTTTTATTCTTAAAAAAAGACTATTTGGCTAAACAGTCTTCCCTGAGTAAATGGTCAGAGAAGTGCCTACATGAAGGCACTAAGCATAGGAAATCCATACCAACAGAATTACAGATTATATTTTAACATACAAAGAAGATTTGAAAAACAAAAGAAACAGAGGAATGTGAGATCACATGAAGCTGGTTCTTTGGCAAATTGCATTGCAACTCTAAGAAAAGGGACTGTTGTGATCTCTTGCTGCATCTTTACGTGTGTCGTGGTTTAACACCAGCCAGCAAAATACCACGAAGCTGCTCTCACACCTCTGCCCCCCAGCTTCCTCCAGAGGAGGGGGAGAATCAGAGGAAAAAGACAAGGAAGCTTGTAGAATATAGATAAGAACTATTTACTAATTGAATATAAGTGAATAATACATGTAACAACACTACTAATAATAAGTAATTAAAATAATAGAAAATAAAACATATGATACGGTTGCTCACCACCTGCCAACTGATGCACAGCCAGGTCCCGAGTAGTGAGAGTCAGAGCCAGAGAGCCCGAGAGCCAGAGCCTGAGAGTGATCACAGCCGAGTCTGAGCAAACCTTATCAGCGACAGCACGACCTGGAAAGGCAACCGACCCACCAACTCACAAACCAACAAGCAAGAAAAAGAATTAGCAAAAGAGTTAGCAAAGAAATTAAGGAGCTAACAGGGGAGTTAGCAAACGAGCAAAACAGAGTTAAGGAGAGAGTCAAAGAGTTACAGCCCCTGAGCCCACTCCCCGCTTATGTACCGAGCATGACGTACTGTGGAATGAAATACCCCTTCGGTCAGTCTGGGTCAGCTGTCTGAACTGTGTGTGTCCCCACACTGCCTGTAGTGAGAGAGAGTTGGGAACACAGCCGCAGTATCAGAACCTAAGAGGAAGATCTTGAATTTGGTGCAAGCATTCCCCAGCAACAGTTAAGAAGACACATTATCAGTACTTTTCTCAGCATAAATCCAGGAACATAGCCTCATACCAGCCACTGTGAAAAGAGTTAACGCTTTCCTGACTAAACCCAGCACAATGTGACGTGGTGTCCTGCATCATATATCAAAAGCTACAGTTTCCTCTCATATACATGTTGAATTAAGCCCTGAAAAAGTATTAGTAAAGCATTACATCTTCTGGAACTATGACTGGAGGTCATATTCTTGTTTTTCTGTCACAGAGAAATATATGCAATACTTTTGTACCATGACACAATTATTTTGGCATTGCTTTTATTAGCAACCATAATTGCTAATTAAAAAGAAAACAAGTCACTGTGTCTCAGGTATTTTCCTTATATGTAATTTACTTTAAAAAAAACAACAACAGTTTTCATGAACCTTCTAAGTTTCAGTTTTGTTCCAGCATGGGCTTGGTGTGTAGGTGCGACAAGTAATGTGAGCAAGGTGGACGCGCTGGCTGCAGGCACTGTGTTTGCCAGGGGGCTGGCAGGGTGCACCCATGGGAGGGGAGACTGCTGCACCCCCACAGGAGAGGAACGGGAGAGCTGCCCTTCTGCACAGATCCAAAGAGCCCCTCTCCTGAAATTGCTCTCTAGTCTGTAAAATAGACCATCCTGAAGCATACCCTCTCGTGGAAGGCTTTTGCTTTGATTTTCCTGCTTTTGAGGGTTTTTCACCTGCTGTTGTTCAAAAGGAGAAGATCAAAATCCTCTTGCTGTGGTGGCAGGTGGCATTTGGGGGGCATTTATTCCTTGAAGGCAAAAATGTGTGTCCAAATTATGCTTTTGTTTATATGGTAACCTTACAGTGTGGCTGGAACAGAGATGCTGAGTTGATTATGCCAGCCTCCTCTCATCAAGTTCTCTATAGAAAGAAAGGAAGTGCCAAAAATAAGGGGTGATTTTTTTTTCTCCATTACTTCATGAGGATTGTTCATTCACATAGAAACAAAGTGTGTATGGAAATATTCGTGTTGGTGTTGAAAATATCCAATTAGAGGTAAGATAAGGCTCAATAAATGCGAATAAATCGCATGCTTGATATGATAAATTTATATGTGCTGCTAAATCCACTTGCATTGCTAACACAATATAGAGCAAGTCCCGGGGTCACAGATCTTTGGTGACACAATTTTGATACAGCAAACACTTAATCAGGTGGTTGAGCCTCCAGCCCTGTGAGAGAAACCTGCCTCCTTTTCTCAAAGTCAGGTCCAGCTAGTCCTATTTGCAGTCTGTTACTGCCCAGGTCTCTGCATTCCATGGGGTCTATATATCTCCTGTGCAGCCACACAAAATAAGAAATTAAAAGGAAACAACCCCTCTCTCAAAGCTTACATAGACTCTCCTTTCAGCCATAGGTCTCTAAGAGACAGCACTGAAGTTTGGCTCCTACAGAGGGCACTTTCACTACAGGCTTACCTCCCATTGGGCTCAAAACACATCCCCAGCGCCCCACAGATTGCCCACTAATTCTAAGGGATGAGTTTGTCTCTGTGATGCTCTTCCCCAGTCATTACACTGGGTCTAGGGATACAGGTTTGGAGGAAACAAGAGACAAGCCATCAGCAGCCTTACTGACAATGACCCTCCAAGTACTCTGCCTGGGTGGACCAACTCTAGCTCCCTTCACCAAAGTTTCCTGATTCTGCAGAGGAAAAAGTCCTGCCGTATTCCCAATACCTTCCTATTTTCTTCCTACAAGAAAGACAGCTGACCATTATCACAAAAGGATTTCCTCTTAGTCTTTATTCAACGTTTCTGTAATACACAGCGTAATGCAACTGCTTTGTGTTCCTAAGCATTATGTGGCTTAATTTAGATGGAAAAATTAGCAAAATTATCAACCGAAGCAAAGGGAAAAAAAAAAACCACCCATGCTGAGATGTTGCAGCTCGTAATATTAAAATGCAAGATAAGATAAATGAATACATTTTTATTCAGATAATGTGGCAGCCTGTAAGGAAGGCATTTCTCATAACATGTGAGATGTTGTTTCCAAGAGCTGTGATTTTTATAAGATAACAGCTCCCCGCCAGAGCAGAAGCACGGCTACTGCTGGTAGCTGCAGCGCAGGTGCTCTGTGCCAGCCCTGTACCCATGCAGGCAGCCAAACAGCTACCCCCTGCCCAGGAACTGCTCATGTCCAGGCAATACCCATTCTCAGAAGGCATAGAAGGAGAAAAAACACGAGGGAAGACAAGCGCATTGCTTGGAGCAGTGAACGGCACTGCGTACTGGAGAAGGGTCACTGTTGTGCTGCTGGCACTGGCCTGATCCTGCACTGGGAAGAGGTTTCTGCAAAGGTGGAAAGTAAGCGCAGCGAGGTGTGCAGCTGGAGGTTCTTCACATGAGTGCTCCTCCGCACTTGTTCCATTTGTACCTCCTTATTTCTGGGGTCAAGCTTTGGCATGATGTGGAGGAAGCTGACTTCAGCCTCATTACCTTTAGTTCCTGATTTCATGCTAATTAGCCACAATAGTTTCGTGCAAGTTTCAAGTGGTCTAAACACCTCCTTTTCCTGTCTTTCTTTGTTACTGACTTACCACTGTTGTTCCTTTGTAAAATATTCAGAGATTCTATAAATAGAGATGTTGATAGAAATTAATTCTTTAGCTTGTTCGAGTGATGCTAAGTACCTGTGACATTCACTAACACCCAGCTACATTTCCCCTTACAGATGGGGCTGCCAGCACCATCCAGCATTATCTGCAGGCACCTATAGCTATCCTCTAGAAGCACTGAAAGTATTTGAACATGTTGCTAATTAAAGCCCAGAGCCACAAGAGGATTTAGGTGTGGCCAGCATTCCTGACAATTGTAAATGTTGAATAATAAAGTGACACGGCTTCTTTGCGCTGTGCCAAACCACAGGCTGGTGTGTATGTTGGGAGTACCACGAGCATGCCCGGGACACCCAGCTGCTCAGGGGAATTCTTCTGTAGGTTAGGTTTTCCTGTCTGAGCTCCATGAAAAGGCTCGTGGTGGGAGTAGATGAGTGTTGGTGTCAAAAGCATGCTGGATGGCATCACCACAAGGCCCACATGAATGGCTTTATCCTGTGAAAAAGCCTCCTCCTGCTTCCTAGGGACATGGGCTGCTGCCCTGACAACAGCTGTAGGTCTGACAGGTGTTGAGATATTCCATTCCCTCTCTGCGAGGCAGTAGTGAAACTTGGGGTGTGCATGCTCGCCAGTGAAAATTTTGATGCCGATGACTTTTGAGGAGCTTTGGCTAGTTTGGTTCTCCACTGGACTGAGGTGGCCAGGTTCTACCAAAGTTGCACTGCAGGCGCAAACGTGCTTTATTCTTCTTTGTCTGGGGGTCTTTCTTCTTCCTTGAGATAGGGTTCCTCTGTGCTTCACTCACTATCTTTCAATGTGTCTAAATTTATGCTTGTAACAGCTCTTGTAATTCTGAAAAATATTGCCCTTTCTCTTTGTTCCCTCTGCAATGAGCATTGCAACAATCGCCATGAGGGATTCAGGACTGGTAAAATTAACTTTGAAGCCTCTTTCTCCTTGGAGAATGATATTAAGATAGTAGAACTTGTAACCTGTGTCCTTCTAAAAGTGACCTACAAGTACATTAGTTACTGCTAAAAGACATTTTTAAGGTGTCAGGAATAAGACCAAAGGTTTATTTTGGATTGGAAGGCATCCTGCTGGAATATCATTTGTATGTGAGTGGTTTTACTTGCTAACTGCTGACATTTAATATTTAGCAATAGGAATACTTAGGGAGGAGAACTTGGAAAAGCTATCAAGCTGCAGTACATTACTGGAGTCTGTGGGAGGACCGGATGCCAGATACAAAGCACGAACCTTGTCATTATGTCTAATTATACAAACGGTATAATGGAGGGGTCAGGAATATAACCCAGTTCTTCGGAATTTCAGCATCTACTAGGTCTGTTATCTCACTGTGAGGTAGCTGGTGTGTCTGAAATAAGACTCCTCACAGGAGACCATGACACACGCTCTCTCACTGGTTTCCACATTGAAATGGTTCAGAGCTAGCAGTGATGCTAGCCAACAGGTTCAAAAACCTCTGATGTTAACGAGACATCATAACAAACTGATACTTGTGGTGAGTCAAGACCGAAGGGGACCTTCTCTTGTTCAACCTACAGATGTAACTGAAAATGCAATGACTTGCTTTTGGACACAGCAGCTCTTCTTCAGGTTGGAAGCAGCAGACTTCAACGCCAAGTCATGGGTACTGGGAGTTAAGCAATAGCTTCAGAAAACAGCAGAGTTTGTCCTAACAATGCTAATCATTCAGATATCTCAGGAGAAGAGGGTGGCTTGCAACTGTGGAGTAATGGGAGATGCTAGACAGGAGAAGGTTGATGAAATCATTAGCCCCTGTCATACAGACAAGAGAGAGGTAGCTATCACATTTAGGTATTAGTTGGGATAAGATATGGGAGAATTATTATGTGCCATGAAATCAATTTCTCTGTTGCATTCATTACTTTTAATATCAGTAGAGTTATGAATTTTAGTCCCCAGTCTACTCTTCAGAAATATTCTGTGGGCCTACCTTAGTGTTTTAGGTTTAGGGGATGTCACGACATGCAGCAAGAAAGTCCCTGCAGGATGAAAGCAGAACTCCAATGCCGAGAGTGATGACAATGCAGGGTTGGAAAGAATAACACAACACCTTCCTGCTGCGCCTTGGGCAGACACTTCTCTCTTTTAGGTGATGTGGTGGGCACTCATGAGAGAGGAACTGATAGTGCTAGTTAACACCCAGCAACCTGGTTTCAAGAACAAGCCAGCCCACAAAGCAAGAACTGTTCCTGCTATGGCTGCATCTTAAACCTCAGTCTCATATGCTCTCCATCCCAAAACTATCAGAAGCGGATCATTAAAACCAAGTTGTCCTCTCCAAACTTTAAGAGGCAGCTGCATGTCACTGTCTGAGAGCCTAGAGGAGTGAAAGGTGTGTGCTGAGTTAATGGGATTGACCAGGAATGAAAAATAAAGAATTTGTATAAAAGCCTGCTAGACTAGTTAGGCTGCAATGGTTTTGAAGAGAAGTTTTTCTACTTGGCTACAGTGGGTTTCTGTAAACACAGGTTGGTGTTTGATGGGTTCAGGAAGGAAAATGGTGGTAATGGAAGGAGTGCCTGTAAATGCCTTCTCCAACCATTGAATTCTACCTCTATGTATCTTTAAGAAATGGGAAGATTCACTATTTCCACCCCCTTGTTTTTCCTTCTTTTTTTATTTTCTTTCTCTCTTTTTTTTTAATGAGGGTGTTGCCAAGGGGTGTGCTATGGCAGCAGCATCCTGCAGTATGTTATTTGCTTCCTTCCTAATCAAAATATTATGGAGTTGTTATTGTATATCCCTGCAATAATTTTGGAAATTTAATCCCTGGCATTTGGGGGATCTCACTCCTCCCTGCCATGTAAACTTCCTAAGCGAATTCTCTGCCAAGTTTTCAAGGGTTCCAATTTCAAGTTATTTTGATCTTATCTCTGCTGTGTTTCTTTAATGTATCTTGTCTTTAAAGATTCTTTATCACAGTCAAAAATCACATACAATTACACTCAGTCTCTGCGAACATAGGCCATGTGCTCCGGAGCTCCCACATTTAATGAAGATGGAGCAAAAAGTTACCTGGGCGGCTCCAGTAACACGCTTTGAGGATAGGCACAGACTCTCTAGATTCAGTCTGAGCTGCAGGAATTTGGCTCACCTAACTTTAACAGACCATGTGTTACATGTGTAGATACCCTCTCTACCTTCAGGCAGTTTGGAGTATAAACCTTACTAAAGATTGCTAGACTTTTCTAGTCTAAAAGCTGCAAATTTCTGCCAATGTTGCCATGCTGACATCGGTATAAAAATGAGGAAGTGCTGGGTTGTGACTAGAGTCCCTGGAACAGGTTGCCCAGAGAGATGGGAGATGTCCCATCCCTGGAAAAATTCAAGCCCAGGGCTCTGAGCAACCTGACCTAGTTGAAGATGCCCCTGCTCACTGCAGGGGGGTTGGACTAGATGACCATTGAAGTTCCCTTCCAACCCAAACCATTCTATGATTCTATGAATAACACAACTCGGTAATAAATGTTCCTTCCCAATTCCTGAGAGCTCTCTGTAGAGGTAGGTTGTCCTGAGTGAATTCCCTCAGCAGCTGCTTTTCAGCAGTTGTTGAAATGCCTGCCATGCGTAGCAAGGGCATTGAGGGTTTGAGCTCCCTTCCCACCAGCTTGCCACTCAGATGTCAACTGTGCTGCTGAAGGCAGGTCTCATTGGTGCTTTCCAGCCCCACGGCTTGGCAACACCAGCAGCAGCTCTGGCACGGCTGTGCTGCCTTTGCTCCTTGCACACAGAGCAGTTCAGAGCCGGAGAACAGCACTTAACCCCCCAAATTGTTGTGCTGATCCTGGGGCTCTTCCTTAACAGGAAAGAACTTTGTGTACTTTGGGATGATGTCATATTTGATGAATTTTTTTTTTTTAAACATCTTTCCTGAACTGCCTGCTGTTCCACCATCTTTCTTGGACAGCCAGACTCTCCCAGACTGGTACTCCTGCAGCAACAAAGAGCATTGTGTGGTACTGGGAGGCACACACATGCTGGTGAAGCTCAGGCAGTGTAACCCAGGGATTCATTTGCACTCATGCCCTCGGAGACTTAATTTCACAGCCTGTGTTAAATTCAGGAATTGGCATCCTTGATAGGAAGCATACCCATGCTTCCTATGGCTGTTTAGAAAAGTCCATAGCATATCTTGGGTCAACGAAACACTTCACACACCAAAATGATGTGTTATGCGCAAAGTGCACTTGTGAAGATGTGTTGAGGTAGATGGAGGCAGAGACTACAACTGAGAAACCTATGGAAAAGTGGCTTTAGGAGAAGAGCTTTGGCACTTCTGACCATCCCATGGAGCACGCAGGAATGTGAGGTACTAAGGTCCTGGACAAAAGCTCACAGTAAAAGGAGAGGGTTTAAATTATCTACCTTGGATGCACTTGAGCTTGCTGCTCCAGAGCACTGGTGACACTTGGCCATAGCAAAGCGAGCACCTCATGCTCAGGTGGTCACTGAACAAGAGGCTAAAGAAAATACTCATACGCAGTAGGACATCAGTAGCTCCCCCATACCATGTGCTACTGAGGAATAACTAACTATTCACATCCCTACCAAAACTGGGCATCACATCCTCGTGAAGCAAGCAGCAGCAGAGGTGTCCAAATAGTCACTTGGAGTTCTGCCTCTTATTGACATCCAGGAATGGCTTTTAAAAAGTTTTAACAAACATTTTATATCAGCCAGAATCTTGATAATGCACAGAAAGGCTCTATTTGTGTCAAAACCTCCCTGTGATGCTGAGGAGGAAAGCAAATCATTCATTTATGAGAGATTTTCTCCCTTGGGGGCTGCTGGGGTTGTTGGACCATACTTTGCAATCTTGGGTAAACGATCCCTTATTTTACACCCTGTCCTCCCTGGGATTTCAAACCTCGTGCAAAACAGCGTTCTCCTGCTGTGGCAGTCATGCAGATAAACAGCTCGCTGCTGGTTTATGACTTCCCTTGATTTTCTCAGTGAGACATTTCTAAGCAGCAGTTAATGATAGCACACGGCATCATCTCCTTGCACTGTTAGTTGGAGTGCTCTAGCGCTTGCAGCTGGGCATGCACATTCCTGTATGTGGGCCGACTTAGATATGAACTTCTCTGCTTTACGTTTTATTTATTACTGCTTTTAATAAGCCTTTACTTACGTAAAGCATTTCCTTTGCTTATGAAAACAACCAGTGACAGATGATGTGTGATGTTAGTCAGCTGAATCAACCCGTTCATTCCCCACCACAAGCAACACGTGTTTTACCCCTCTTCGTCATATACCAAAAGAGTTTTCCCACCCAGACCGACGCAACACTGCTTCACCCGGACACGGCTGCTCTCCGCCTCACCCCGTACCTCCCAGCAGCTTGTATCCCTGCTACACCTCCCGTCCAGTGCGGTATCCGATGCTCACTAACATGAGTGGCCAGCAACAAGCAGAGCTGAACCGGTGCCAAGCATGAGGGCTACCGCAACACTTAAACAACCGAAACCTTCCCTCTGGCAGCAACAAGTATCAGATTTAGTTCAATTTTCTTGCGCAAACGCAGCTGTGAGGTCAGGCAGGAGCTCCTGGCAGGGGTGGGGTTGGAGAGAGGTGTTTGTGGGGTGCGAGGCAGCGCCGAGCCAGGGCACTGGGAGCAGCCATGCATAGGTTTCAGCAAGGGGTCCACACATCCACAGGAATCATCCTGCTGCTCACCCAGTTGGGGTCCCAGAGCCAGCCACCCCGCAGCCAGCCCAGCCAGCCAACCCATCGCATCCAGCCCTCAGCACCAGCCCAGCTGCTCCTGCTCTGCCGCCCAACACTGCTGTGAAGTTGAGGGTATGGTATGAAACTGCAGCATTCATTTCACTTGAGAAAGGGGATGTTAGACTCAAAACCGTAACTCTTTGACCCGTGAATATTTTTGTTTCCTGAATGAATCTTTGCTCTTGTGTTATCCCTTTTCCAAGTGACTGTCAACAAGGAATTCAGGGGAAAGGCTTGAGATTATTGCAAATTACAGCTTCCTAAATATCTTATTCAAGTAAAGTAAGGATAAAAATCCCTAATCAATATATCTCCTTTAAAATGTACATAAATTCAACATATTTGCTGAAAGGTAAATATTGCATTGATGTTTGGTCTTAAACCGAAGCAGGACAGAGTTGGGTTAGACTTTAGGCAACCTTTTCTAGACTGGAGACCACGGAGCAGTGGAACAGAATGCTGAGGAAGGCTCAGATCCCCATCACACAAGGTCTTAGGGAACAATTTAGCCAAAATCTGTCTAGAGTGGTCTTGCCTTGGGGCAGGAGAATGAACTCCTGCAGGTCTCTTCCAGCCCTATTTTAATTTTCTACACTTCTAGATTTTTTCGCTGTACCTTTGTCCTTAACTGATGTCCCTGGTCAGCATAGAGTGGCCCAGTACCGAGGGGGGGAGACGGGTGTCCTGTGAGGCATGGGGGGAGCCGGGAGGGGAGCTCCCAGGCACTCTCCTCCTCCCCAAGCCATGAGCATGGTGATGGGCACAGACACACCATCTCCGGCTGGGGAGAGGTAGTTGCTGTATTTTGTGATGAGAGGGCAAACAATGTAGAACACACCCTGGGATTTGCATAAGGCGACTGAGCACATGGTGCAATCATTTGTAGTTATTTTTTTGTGTCATCTTTCAACACTTTTCCTGCTGTTTAAAGACTGACTTACTGTCAGGAGGAGTAAAGTGTTTTCCATGAGGCACAGGACTTGTCAGACAGGCAACTGCACTATCAGAGATGATGCTCAACCATGATCAGATGAACATTTTTCCAAGTAGCTTCAGCAAGAAAACATTGTCTTCTATTCACTGCCACAGATTTGTCTGATGAATGTAGGTAAACATTTTCCTGTTCCGTACCCGTGTTTTCTCAACTCTGAAATGTTCATGAGAAAGTCATGTGGCCGCTGAGTGTTTGCTGGTGAAATGGGCCCTACCAACCCCACACAGGACCACAGTCTTCAGATCAAGTGGAAATTCTGTCTCATTTCTGCCTTGACTAGAAGTTGCTTAACTTCATTGAGATGGTTTTGCAAGGTACAAAATTTCCTGTCAGATAGTTACTGGAGACCTGCTCCATGAAAGAGATTTTCAACTTCAGGTTAACTTTAACTTCCATTTAGGATTTCAGCATCTCTTCCTGGCAGCAAGTGGCTTGCTGAGATTTCCTGCCCAGCTGACGGTTCTCAGCTGGGCCAGGGGCTTTATATTTAGCTGATGCTACATGACTGGTTCACAAAATTCCTTCTTTTCTTATCTCTTTTCTCTTCCTCCTTTCCTTCAGGGGAAGAATCTGGCACAGGTGTACCCACACCTTAGCTGGGGTACCCATGGGTCTTCCCCACTCTCCTTGTGTTGTTCTGCAACCCCATCACTTAGCTATAAGTAATAAATTGTCTCCTTTACAGCCATAGTTCCAGCCTGTCATCGTATTAAGCGATTACATAGCCTGTACAAGCTGGTGTTAGGCTAATGAGAGGGCACTAATGTAGGAAGCTGCACTCACAGTTTTCCTCTGATGGGATGTACCCCTGCCCACGAGTCTGCCAGAGCTGTCGGCAGTGCTCATATAGCCCCTGCTCCAGGTGCCGTCGCTGGTAGGGCTGCATAGCCAGGGCATCAGCAGAGCTCTGCCAAACTCCCAGCCGTGAGGGCAGGGCACGGTGATTTCATGGCAGTTGCATTCACTCTCCAGCATAGTGGATTTGTATTAGTTCTGTCACAGGGAGAAACAAAACCCTGAGTGAGAATGTTCCCCAACCAGGCGATTTTGAACTCTACATTGCCTGCACCCAAACATAATGTCTTCTAATATTTATTTTGGATTTGGGCAGTAGATAGTAAGCAGGAAAACAAACACGGGTCTTTAAGGCAAGGCTCAGATTAAATCTTTCATTTTACACTCTGTGCAGATTTTATCTCCTAAATATTTGATTCTATCCCTTAAATGCATACTTCCTGGCTCTTCGTTTTGCAAGTGATGAGAACAGATCTAGTCTAGCAACTGCGTATCTTCTGAACCGATCACACTGTATGCTTGTGCTGGCAGTCATTGCTTCCTGGATGCAGGAAATTAAAGAAATCAAGTTTTTCACTATCATCTCGGTGATAAGAGACATTCAATACCTTCTTTGCCTACGCAAGCAGAGAGTTTCTTTTTAATCACATAGTACTAAAAGCAAATGAGTCTACCTCCAGATCTCCTACCATGGATTCATAACACCTCCCACATTCATCACATAGAATAATGAATAAATAATGTATGGAAAATGCCTCCTAGCTGAGTGGCGTCCTTATTACAGGAACACATAGCATTTCAGACTGGGGAAATCTGAGGAGGCTCGCTGTGATAAGTTCTAAAATAGCTGCCATAAAAATTCACAGAAGGCTGGTATGAAATAGAGATAGCTTTTTCCCACTAGAAACATCGCCAGGCTATTAGCAATGTGGAAAAAAGCTATTATAACTATCACAGAAACAGCAGGAGTGAGAGCCAGCCAGTACTGCAAGAGCACCTCAGCTGCTGCCTCGCTCCCGGCACTGCCGGTGGATTAGCTGGGAGATGGGTAGGAGCCCACCCTGGTCCTGCAACCTCTTTAGCCCTTGCAGTCAAGCCAGCCACTGGCCATCAGTCACACAGTAGTTAGGCCCTTTATTACTATATTTTAATTACAGTATTCTCGATAAAGGAAAATGTCCACAGCTCTAATTTTCACAGCCTCTGGATAAACCGGTGAGGAGATGACCGCCTCACGTGAAACCTTCCAGGTTTTAACTCCAACAGTGGCACGAGGAGCTGGTGTGCCTGGTTTTTTTAGGTTGTGGCCTGGGGACTCTGTAGCTATTGCAGCTTTCTTTTGGCTCTCTCCAGCCCCTTAGACAACAAGTGGGTCTGCCCCTCTGCAAGTACTGCCAGTAACAGGTCTGGTGGGGTAGAACCAAGGAAGGGTGCTGCAAGGAGATATTGCGTGCCCAAGGAAGGCTTCCAGGTGGGCTGCGCCTCTCAACCCACTGCTGAGCTACTGCCTTGGCAGGGTTTGCTAGGAATGACAAAAAAAAACCCCACCCAGTCGCAAAAGGAAACTCTATTAATGCACTGCATAAGGTTATCTCCAAGAGAAAAGGAAAGTAAAATTTAGTATAGATGGTTTATAGGTCATTCAATCAGAATCCTGTACACCTTTATATGCAGAAAAGTACTCATAGTAATGAGCTCTGTAGCACTTCCCTTGTTCATGAAGGTTTTGTCTGTCTTTAGAAAATATGCTACGTCGGTTCATCTCTCAAACTAGCTATGCCGTGTAGCCATCTTATCTTCCTGACACGAGCGCAACTGCCTGGCTGCCATCTGCCACCCAAAGTGCTCATGAAAAAGAGTTATTTGTCCCCAGCTAGAGCTATTTGAGTTAAGTGTCCAAAGACTGAGTCCTTCATGAGCTCCTATTTGTATTGCAATAATTCATCAAAGGAATTATTTAGCTGTTCACAATACAGGCAATGTAGCATCAATATAATATATCAACCCTTCCTGCCTTAATATACTTTAAATACCCAATTTTCCACCTACCAGTAGGCTGTATATGAGAAGGGAGTGACACCACAAATGAGCAAAGAGCTCACTGCTGATGGGAACGAGTGGGATGATCGTCTGGGCTGCTGCAATTTCAGCACTTTTGCAGACCATTTCTAGTCACAAAATAAGAGGAAAAGACTGAAAACGGACCTGCTGCTTGGTGGAGTCTGTACTTCTATTACTGAGAAATAGCACCAAAACCTGCATTTACTCACAAATGGAGTCAGGATGCCACTGCCTGGGGTTCAGCTCACATTGGTTGAGTGTCTTTCACAACAGCCTTTGGACTGAATTGTCTCAGCTGCGACAATCCAAAAGGCTTTTTTATGTTGTTCTGATTGAAATAAAATCTCCTTGCTGAAAATTAATTATTGAGTGTTCTGCTGCTTTATAATATATTTATGTGCTCTTGGGAACCTCTCCCTTTTAGAGAACAGAAAGCATCGTCTCAAGCACAGCTCAGGCAAGAGAAGTGCCCACCTTTGCCTTGAGATGCCTTTCCTCTGAGTAGTTCAGGAGATGATGCTATCCACAGACAGTGCTGTTATGCCTGGTACCACAGCTTCTGAGCACTGGCTATAACACGGAAGATAACCCCGATGTTCAGGATGGGCGGCCAATTGTGTGCAAAGCGCGTTGCTCAAACGGCTTTCCTCAAATTCAGGTTAAGTGAGCACTGTGCAAGCCTGCAAGGAACTGTATTTCATTTTCTGCTGAGTTTCACGGCTGGGATCATGCCCATGGCGCATGTGCCCTTCCAGGGGCGTGCCGGGCAGTGTGACTGGCATCTGTCATAGCTCCCTTATTCTCTATTCCTGTTCCCAAAGGGACAAGCGTGTGCTGTGACCGGTTTGCTTCTGGCTTGTGAGGGTTTTGAAAATGAATGTAATTATTCTGCTGTGCATGTGTTAGGAAAGGCCAGCTAACGAAGAGCAGTTTGGGCTAGTGACTGGGTCAAAGCAGCTCGTCATCTCCTGCAGTAGTCCAGTGCAGGGGAGCTGCTGAGGAACCTGCATCTGTCTCAGACAGGTTTTGCTCCACTCATGGGGCTGTGGAGCAAGCAAGGGAGGGGTGAAAGCTCACCCCCAGTCAGGTCTGAAAGGTGGAGGTTGTCTTGTGCAGCACAGCTTTGGTCTGCCTTTCCTGTTTTCAGAAACCAGGGCTTGAGCAAGAAAGGGTTGCTCACCCTTGCTTGCTCAAGCTCACTAAGGCCAGCTCAGAGTCACTTGGTTGTGACTGAGGGTGAGACTGAGATGAAGGAACAGGACAGCATGGTCTGAAAGCTCAGTGCATTGCTGTTTTTGTCACTCCTGCAAGAGGGAAAAGCAACTAAGAAAGTAAGCCCCATAAATTCACAGGGCTGGGTCAGTCTTTCTGTGGCTGTTAAGCCGTTAACATATCTTGTGATCCTCCTACACTGAGTTACTTTCTTCTCATACTTAACCTTGACCACTAAGTTAAAAAAAATATATCTGTCAACATCAAATTTGGTGATTCATTCCACAAGTTATTGCACCTTCTAAAATGCAATCTGCTCTAAAGGCTTAATTGCAGGCTTATTGCCTGCATCAGAAGTTTAGTTTTGGCCTTGAAAATGGAAACAGCCTTATTCAAGCATCCTTACAGAGCTAGGCCTGCAGGCACAGCAGTGAGGGGTTGCTGACCTACCTGCTAAAGTAAGTAGGGGCTAAGGGGGATTTCACTACAGCCTTCCAGACAACACCATTTGCCTTGCTTTAAAGGATGACAAGTCCCCAGACTCGGTGCAGGGACAAGCGGTCACTCTGGGAAGAGGTGTTATGATTGATTGGTGTTAGGCACCATCCCAGCCTTATAGAGCAGGGAGAGAAGAGAAAGAGTCAGGCTGTCAGTTGGACAAGGCACTCGGAGGGCAAGTCTCATTAAACATGAAGAAATTAAGAGAAAAACGCTTTGGAGACTTTTGTTTCCTACACCCTTGTGCAAGGAAGCTCGCAGGTGTCTCCTTCCCACATCCAGCTTCCCTACCGCCCCTAGTGACATCATCCCTGCACAGTGATGCCTCGCCTTGTCTGCTCTGGTCATCGGCTATGAGTTGGAAGAGCAAAATTTTGGGTGGAAATAACATTGCCTGGATGCTAAGAGAAAAACCACCAACAACCCATCATTACTCTTAGGAAGGAAAAACATGCCAAAAGCAGAGGGCTTGGGCTCACTCGATTCTTTATTCAAGATGCAAGCCCTGAGTATCACTCGTGAGTGTAACCAGGGCTGGTTCCTGGCCAGCTATGTACGCCTAGCTGTGTTTCAGCCAGGAGGGCTTTGCCTGCTCACCCTGGGTGTGAGCCCCGCACAGGAGGTGAGCGACACCGGAGGGGACCACCCCGCATTTCCCACAGCAATCTCTGGATTCACAAACAGCTTCCCAGGCACCACTGGTCACACCTGGAAACCCTGACATAAATTTACCTAGCTTTCTTTAGCTTCTTCTAAGCCTTAAATTTACCAGAAAACTTGTCATCAAGATTTGGAGACCAGACTGAGATTAATTTAAAATTGGCCGATGAAAGAAGGCTCAGATGGAGCCAGCACTGCACTGAATGTGTCACCAGCTGCCTTTCTTCTCTGCTCTGCTCTGCTCCAGGAGACAGTCTATCTACTTCAAACAGGCAGCCTTCGTTCTCCACCTTTCTCAGATGTTTTTGAGCAACCTAATTTCACTGGAGAGCAGTCCATGGGGGGCTGAGGAGGTTTTTACTTTGAAAATGTGAGACATCCTGGGCATCAGCTACCAGAAGAGTGCCAGCCACCGAAAGCAGGCAGTTTTGGCCAGTTACCAAAGCTGCTGCGGAGGCAATTCTCCACGGGGAGGAGAAAGGTTCAGAAATTGTTCTCAGCCAGCTTGGTCCAGCACAGTGAAACCATTGCAAAAAGGAAATGGGCTTCCTACGTGTCAGTTTTGACATCGCCATCCTGTTCCTTGCCTGTATTTCAGCATGTTAATTGCTTGGAGAGGTGGTGGGGGAGGGGGGGGTAAAAGATCTTATACTTAGATCTTCGTGTAGGTGCTGTTGCTAAGATGCACGGTGAAAAAAAATTAACCTTTTTCCATCTGACTTTGTATTTTATCCCCATCCTCCCTAGCCTCTGCAGAGGAGCAGGAAGAAGGGGTACTATCCCTAACCCCAACCAACTCGGGGTCCAGCAGGAGGGCAGGGTACCATGGCAGGGGGCAGCCATCTGGTGAGAGCCATCCGTGCCACAGCGATGGCAAAGGTGAGCTGCTGCGTGCTGGGCAGTGCCTGCTGCTACCCTCGTGCAGGCTCCTCATCCCTGCTGCCTTTCCCGGGCAGTAGCATCACCCTGCCTGTCTCCAGAACTGGGTGGGCACCATGAAGTCAATTTGAGATAAAATATACTTTAGCCTTGTCCAACCGCCCCCAGAGCTTCTTCGCAGACTGTAGCGCGCTCTGCGCAGAGGGCATGAAGTAGTGCGTGCAGGTTTGTCTCCTCCAGCATCTGCATTGCCACTCGCTTGTAAGTCACTGCTTTGCAATCATCGATTTCTTGTCACTTCTGCAAGAGCGAAGCCTGTACTGAGGTTGTTACATCAACGCCAGCACCATTCCATACCACAGCAGAGAGTCTGCCCACACGGATACACTAGTTTGTTTCTGATTTTCCTTTCAGCCAGCTCATGTTATTTTCTATCAGCCATGAATAGTATTTCTGAACTGCCTGTTGTGTAAAATACTAATCCTCATGAACACTTGTACTTCAGACACAGCCATTTTTTTGTTTACTTTGAGAAACTAACTCCATGTTCCACCGCTGTTTAGGAAAGCTTCTCACTTGTTTAAATGCGTGTATGCGGGGGGGAGTCTTTACACTAGAATTAAGCTTGCTATGGAAATAAAATTCAGGAGGTGCAAACAGAAAAAAAGTAATAGCATAGAATTCCACATTTTGCTGAAACTCTTGTTGCTATTTTTATTTTTTCTGTGTTGTTAGGCTCTCTCTGAAGTAGCTCTCTCAGCAAACAAGGCCAGGATGAAAGACAGGCTGATTAACAAAATCAAGGCTGTTGAAGAAACACTGCTTCAGTGGCTGGTGATCTTTTCCTGAGCCAGCTAAGTGTAAGTGCAGCAATGTAGGAGGGAACCAAAATCCTTGCCGCATATAGTCAGTGGAAGGCTTTAGGTATACTCGGTGAGTGAAACTTGTTCAGGATACCATGGTCAACAGCAGTCAGTTTATGTACAAGCTGATCCATCATTTGAAGGTGGGAAAGCTGTTCTTCACTTCCCTTGCTAAACCACTATACCTCTGTGGGGTAGAGAATTGCAGATGCATGTAAGTGTTTGCAGGGATTTCCTCATTCTAAGATACTCTACAAATATTATCACTGCTTGTCCACCCAGCTGCCAGAATTTCTTCCTGGAAGATATGGTCATGGCTCTGCACTTCTTTCTTTGGATGGGTCCCAAACCCACGTTCCATCTTTTGACCCTCTGTGCTTTGCAGAGGATGGAAAAAAAACCAAAACCGCAAATGCCAGATTGTTCTGCTGTGGCCATTACAGTCTCTGAGCTGTTAACCACTTCAACAATTCACAAACAGTGAGACACTGCTTAACAAAAACAAACAAACAAACAAACAAAAACAACAGAAAAATTAAAATGTCCTCTTTTCTGCCCTGCTTCATAGGAATGAAAATGAAGCAATCTCTCCAGGAGAGTTATTAGCAGCCCTGAGCACATCCAGCCCTGCACATGCCCTGTACCTCTTGCTCAAGGAGGAAGGCAAGCAGGGCGGGGATCCCTTGCGGTGAGATTTCCTTTACCGCAGGTTCCGTTCTCAGCTATGCTTTTATTCTATGGCAGAAAAAGGAGAAGTAAATCCTGCTGTTGCAATTGTTCGGAGAACTTGATCCCAGAGTGGCACTGATGTACCAAGAGGTTGCAAGTGCAAAGTGGGGACATTTTTCAGAAAACATTCTCGAAAAGTTGCCAGAAAGCCAGACCAGAATAGGCCCATCTCAGCTCTGCATCCTTAACAAAAACGTTCTGCTCTGCTATCACATGAAAAACAGGCAGTAGAAGGCAGATTGCTACCCTTCGCGGTGAACTGTTTGTTTATTCTTCTAAAACCGAGATGTCCTGGTTTTAATACAACCCCACTGCTAACTGTGCCATGGTCACCTGCAGCGCATGGGTGGGAATGACTAACTGGGGAAGGATCAAAAGCCTGAGTGTTGGCATCGCCACTAAGTTTGGACTTAAATATCTTCTGGGACCTTAGTGTGAGTGACACATGGTCTGGGAGAGAGCAGCTAAGTCAGGACCAGTATCTGCAAACATTTCACGGGCATCAGCCTGGGCTAGAAAGCCATCTGCCTTACTGGTGTCTCCAGGATGTGGTGAAGGCACTGTCACACCAGCTTTGCAGGTACCTGTGCGAGGCAGACTGCAGTGATGCCTTCCTACAGAGCAGAGGAGGTTCGAGGTTTAGGGCTGTTCCAGCTTTTGTAACTATAGACCCTGGCAGAGGAAACCCTGCCAGAGAGGAACTGTGGTGTTTGAAGACTCCCTTGAAACACAGTTCGGAAGGTAAAGGCAAGGCCTGAATTTCATAGTTCTGCCTGGAACGTTATTTGCAGCAGCAATTCCTTATGTCTGCCCAGACTCTGCTACATGGTGCTCTGCAAGAGAGCTGAAGGATTGTGTTAAACAGTAATTTACAGCTTTTTAAGGGACTGATAAAAAGAATGCATTGTGAGTGAGGGGGAAATGCTGAGACTTGCCAGGGTCCAGGTGATGGAAGCAGCTAAGTCAGGCTTAGAGGAATGCATGCCTACTCCTATTATAGCTCCCCCAGGAGAAAGCTCACAGCTGAAGCTGCCCATCTTACCCACAGTTTGCGGGAATACGGGAGAATGTCTTCAAAAATTCCTTTGGCAGGAAATAAAGCCCCAAACATTGTGTTGCAACATGCCTGGGGTCGGTACTGTCAAGAGCTGTCACACAGCAGCAGAGCAAACACTGCTGGTTGGAGCTGGGAGAAGCAGAGAAGACTTGGGGAGAAGGCCAACTCCGGAATTCCTTCCAGTGGCTGGAGAAACTGGAAACACAGAGTACACAACGAAGAGCAGTAAAGACCCTAAAACTTAACAGTCTACAAGCATAATTAATTTAATATGGAGGAGGGGCATTCATCTAAGACACCATTTTTTTGACAGTGTGACCTGGGATTCTAAAATAAGTGAACCAGAACTTTCACTCCACTCCTAATAGTCTACTTGGAGGAAAAAGAAAGAGAACTCACACCTTCATGGAAGTATTAGTGAAATATTACTGTGAATCAACTTCCATGTACTTTGCCTGGGATGGAAGACATACTGCTGAACCTGTATTTCCTCCGATACCCACGAAAATTGGTATTGAGGGAAAATAATTTTTGATTAACAAATGCTATGGTAAAGAAAATTGTCTTGTGGCTTTGGCATAGGTGTTAGAATATTGTATGGACCTCTTTGGTCAATTTAAGAATTTGTAAAAATTTTATAATATGAACAAATTCTAAAAAATTGGTTGATTTTCAAATTGGTAAAAAGATTACGTAATTGATGTGTAACCCTCAGTAAGACATAACATGGTCTTGATGCTTAGTGGGATTGAACATATTTGTTGGTTATGCTGGGAATAGCATCAGCTAGTTTGCATGTTATTATGGTATGCAGACTGCTTCTCTTTAACAATTTATGAAGACAATCCAAAATATTTCTGAAAGAAACCCATGAGATTTAACCATGAAAGGATGAAAAAGCCATCATCTATTCTTTGCTGATGACAATGACCTCACTGGATCACAGAGGAATAGGTGTGAAAATAACTAGGAAGAAAGAATGAAGACAAAAGCAACCAGATTTAAAGATTTCTTACAGAAGAACAGAGATGGCAGGGATACTTAAATTGGCTGAAATAGCAAAGATATTCCCATCCCAGTCAAGAGCCACTGGAATGTGCTGAACCCCTCAAGCAGTTGGGACAACTTAGCGCTCAGCTGTCACCAAGAAATAAATCCAACAAGTAGAAATCTAGCATTACTCAATAGCTGCTCTAGCAAAATAGCATTGAGCCTAACCTCAAGAGACCCCTTACTCCCACTGCCCTTCCCTAAGGCAGAATCAACTATTCTTCTATTATTCCCAGTAGCTACTTGCCTAGTCTGTTCTTCAAAGCTCTACGGATGCTTTGTAAGTTAAAGCACCACTGATTCACTCAGCACTGGCTCACCCAAGCAATCGCTTCTGCTGCTGCACTGTCTTGACTGTTAGAAAGTTATCTTCCTAAATTAATTCTTCCTAGTTCCTGCTCATTTGCTACCTAACTGGCTTCCTCCATTCTGCAGCCTAAGTCCATGACTCCTTGTGCACCACAGAGGTGGAGAAGAGGGCTTGAGGACCATTTTTGCCCCTGTCTCTATCTTCTCTCCCCAAAACGAAGTGGTTCCAGTTCCCTCTATCTTTTCTCTAATTTCCTGGTTTCTGGCCCTTGGATCAATCTGGTTGTTCCTCTCAGGACTATCGTCAAATGGCCTCAATCCTCCTCGAACCGCAGTGCCTGAAAGCCATGTCCTGCCTTGGCAGAGGCCTTACTCACCCCCATCACAGTGACAGAACTACCTTGTGCCTCTGCATTTGGTCCCACCCTGTGGCACCTTGCCTGCTGTTTTCAGGTGTTACTGCTGACTCACGTTTGGCTGCCTCCAGCCTCTTTTCTGAAAAATAAGTGCTACTCAAGCAGTCATCCCTCAGCCTCCATTTATGAGGTTGATTATTCTTGCTTGAGCATAGTACTTCACAGCGCGCTCTCTTCAACTGCATCTAATTTTTTCCAGACCACTTCTCCAGTCTGTCAATATTAGCTTGAATTTTGATTCTGTCCTCCAGTGTGCCTACGCTCCTGGGCAGCCTGCTATCTGCCAATGTAACAAATACGATCATATCCAGCTAGGATATTAAAGGATATATTGAACAATATCAGATCCAAGGCTCAGCCCTGCAAAATCACACTTGACCATGTCCTTTTCTGTTGCTAATGAAATGTTGGGAACTACTTACTGTGTACAATTTCCCAGATTATATTCATTGTGTAGAGGTTTCATCCAGGCTGGTTTGTTTCTTCTCTTCAAACTGAAATAGTATTTTACTTTGAGAAGGTAATGATTTACCTTCATAGGCCAAGTGATCCTGGAAGGAAAAATGGGGTGCGAGAGCAGAAGAAGAAAGTCAAAGTCACCTTTGATGGGCCTGGTGGGATGCGCTGGCTGTTGTGGATTGCAGTGACATGCCTAAATGGACACACATACAACTTACCTCCAGGACATGTGATGGGCTCACTGCACACAACATGGCAAGGAACATGACAGTAGGGCACCAGCAACACTTTTGTCGTGGTTCCTGCTCACTGCAATGTGCGTGTCTGCTGGGGCATTGCATATAAGCCTGTGTCCAGACCCCTCCCTAAGCCCCCAAATCAAGGTGTCCGAGATGGACGTGGATGCCAACTGGGCTAGGGAAGCCAGGCTGCGGTTCTTCAGCCACCATGGCTTTTGCATGGCTCAAGTACGCTGAGCTACATCCCAAACAGGCACCATAACCGCCCTGGCACAAGAGTTCAGTTTTCCCAAAGGCCAGCTCACACACCCATCTCATCTCCACCATCTAACGCAGTACCGGGGTCCTCAGGAACTACTGTCCTCTCCTCTGGGTGAATGGTTTCTGGAGCCTGCCCTTTTTTCAGCTCTCCAAAATACACAGTGTGTATTTTACAACTTCACAAAGATTTGTGCACAGGGTTCCTAAAATCGGTGAAGCTGTGCGGAAGGAGTCGTGTCTTCTACCATCCTGGCCTGATGGCTCTCCTCCCGGACAGCAAGAGGGACAATTTCTCCCAAGTTTTCTCTGGAACTGAATATCCCTATGAGCCTAGTTTTGGGGGGAAAAAAGGCAAAAATTTTTGAGTTTGGCAAAGAAAAAATTATACTAAGCTCAGTCAGCCAGTGACGCAGGCTGTCTAAACATAATCTAGGTCCCTGGAGACCCTGTAACTTGCAAATGAGTTAATAACTAGACAAGTTATTGTAGCTCCATCCTTCAGGTTTCTGAGGAGGATGTTTACTGGGAGAATTGAAACTAGCAGCAATACCCAGAGCAAAACTTTTACAAGTAGTCTACATCCACATGAACATTCCACTTCCCAAACTGAACAGTAACTGGTGTCAACCACCTTTTCCTACATCTTCCTTCATACTGACTTCACCTTAGGGTCACCTGTACTTCCTTTATCATCTCTTTTTTTTTTCCCCCTCTTTGTTTCCCATGTAGGTTATCCCCCAGCAATGCAATCTTCACCTCCAAAATAGCCGCAGAACAAAGTACCGAACTAACTAAGCCTTCCAGATACAACTTGCTGTGTCTTGGGAATCCTTGTGCTGGGGCAGGAAGAGATGTGAATAGGGCAGAAGGTGTTCAAGACACGCCCCTTCTACACCAGCATAGCAGAGCAGAAAAAGGCTGACTCATCTCCTCTGCTGCTTGTGGGGATGTTGGTAATTTAAGGTAGGGATGAATTAAAACAAGGCTATCCAACACTGCTACATGGCACGGGTTTTTACACTTCTTTTCCATTAAGAATATCTTGGCTTTTAGTCCTGTATTTGCAGATAAAACATCAGAAATCTTGATTGTTTTCTTGGGTCAGACATTCTTACAAAGTAAGTTGCAGGGGAAGAAGAATAAGGTTGGGGTGATTTAAAGGAGCTGTTCTAAAAGCTGCCTCCTCTTGCTTGATCCGCCCTTGTTTTTGACATTTGCCCAGTCTCCCCCTGCTTTTTGTTGACAGGTTCTTAGAGGATGGGTGGTGGCTTTTTCAGAGCACAGCATCAGATGTGGTTACATCAAAAACACACACGTGAGAGCTTTGCAGTGACTGCAGAATTGACTGGGGGGGGTTGGGGTTGGTGTGGACTGGGGCTCCATTAGCTAACAGGTAAGAAGAAAAGTTAGTGTTTTGGAATAGCTCAATGAGAAAAAAGTACTTCTTTTTGCATCCAGCTCTGGGACCCCCAACATAAGAAGGATATCGACCAGTTGGAACGAGTCCAGAGGAGGCCACGAAGATGCTCAGAGGGCTGGAGCACCTCTGCTGTGGGGACAGGCTGAGAGAGTTGGGCTTGTTCAGCCTGGAGAAGAGAAGGCTCCGGGGAGACCTTATAGCACCTTCCAGTACCTGAAGGGGCTGCAAGGAAGCTGGGGGAGGGGCTTTTTACAAGGGCCTGTAGTGACAGGACAAGGGGTAATGGGTTTAAATTGAAAGTGGGGAGATTTAGATTGGATATCAGGAAGGAATTCTTCCCGGAGAGGGTGGTGAGGCACTGGGACAGGTTGCCCAGAGAAGCTGTGGATGCCCCATCCCTGGCAGTGTTCAAGGCCAGGCTGGATGAGGCTGTGAGCAACCTGGTCTAGTGGAGGGTGTCCCTGCCCATGGCAGGGGGGTTGGAACTAAGTGGTCTTTAAGGTCCCTTCCAACACAAACTATTCTGTGATTCCATGATTCTTGTGGGTACAGAGGAGAAAAGAAAAAAAGCTGGGATGCTACAAATAAAGCAGGGAGGAAGCCACTTTGTTAGGCTGGATGGCTGAGGTCAGCAAACAGCAAAGACACGGGCATGCAAACTGTGGCAGGGCAAAACTATGCTGCCCGAAGTGCGAAGATGGGGCAGGGACAAGGGTGGCCCGGGCATCCATGTGAGGTGGGCTGGTTTTGTCCCTGTTAACTTACCCCATCTTGAAGGAAAGAGTACCGTGGTCCCCTGGGGACAGGTTTCTGGAGGAACGTCTCACGCTGCAGGCGATGTAGGTGAGGCTGCCGTCAAGGGACGATGTGGCAAACGGGAACGAATCAAAGCGACTCCTCTTTGTGCATCTGCGATGGAGGCTGAGTCATTACCATTCATCACCAGCCCGGCTGGTGTGTTCATTTTGGTGACAGTTGTTTTCGGGAGAGAGGACAGCTTTTGATGCCTTTTAATTCCTGAAAATAAAAGAAAAAAGGGCTGTCAAGGTAACAGGCATCCGGAGAGGCTGACTGAAAACAGTGGGTAAGGAAATAACTTTAAGTCCCAGGGAAATGCAGCACAAAAGGGAGCTGCCACAATAACCAGGACAACGTGGCTTGCTCCTTCACGTTTCTGTAGGAAGTGGTAAACAGCCAAAACTTCCCATGCTCAATTTACAAATGAGGTCCCATCGCAGGGCAACACAGGAAAGTCGGCATTGCTGTGGCAGGGTGTTTTCTCCAGGTTTCTTCCTGCTAGCCTGGCTATGCATGTTGAATCATTCGTCTCTGTATGCGTATCATTGCTAATCGTGCAACTTATTTGAATGAAGCCCAAAAGAACTCTTCAGTGGGAACGGCAAAGCCTCTTCTGACCCATGCTGGTCCTCACAGACATGCTCCACAGCACCCACTGACTTTACAAGGGGGCAAGAATTCTCCCATACATCTCCTGCTATTTCAAGGAAACTATACGGCAGCGGCTGCCCATTGCTGGGAGTGGTTCTTGCCAGGAAGTTTTCATGCCCTGTGACTGCCTTTCCTTCAGCACTTCTCCTTTCTTCCCACATGTTGGCCCTCCCAGGCTCTGCAGGCTGACCAGTTTCCAGCTCTGACCCTGGGAGGCAGCGCCCAGAGAAGAGCCATCCCTCTGTGACAGCATCCCCTCCCTCCAGACCGATGCTTTTCCTCACATCTCCATCTTGTTACTCCTCACACCTCTCCCTTTTTTTCTTACAGATCCCCTGTTCTTCTCTGTTTCCCCTCATCACCCCATAATGGTGTTTCTCTTTTTTTACCACTGTCTTCATCTACTCACAGCCATGGCAGGAGGGCCTTGCTGAGGCTAAGGGTCTCTCCAGTTGAGAGCAATAGGCTGCAGGGATTCTCCTCGCCTGAAGAAACCACTTCAAATGAGCAGGGCAGGAAAAAGGGTGAGAGGAGAAGTGACTTCCCCAAGCCTGTCCAGCGAGGCCAGAAACAAGTCCTCTCTCTTACCTATTGGGCTAAACTGTCGCCTTTCCTCCGTGAGGACTTAAGCATGCGGGATTTTAAAGCAGAGCACATGAGGATCCTCCTAGGCATGGAATTCTTCAAGGAGGCTTGCTCCTGCGGCAGAGGAACAACTGGCAGTCAAGTCACACTGCCTTACCAAAAAAGACTCCAGGGAGGCTCTTGGCTTTGGCCACAAGCAGATAGGAAAAACACAGCTTCCCAGCCCCGGCAAGGCAGCAGCCCTGCAGGGAGCTCCGCCGAGATGCCCAGGATGACAGCCAGGGAGAGGCATGAGCTCTGTGGGATGCAGCACCGCTTCCCAGGGACCAGGAGGCACTTTACCTTGCACACAGAACAAGGCTGTGCTCGAGCTGGAAAGGGGATTTTCACCTTCCTACGATGACCAAAGTGCTGCCACAGGATTTGCTGAGGGAGCTAGCAAATACAGGTCTAAGGCCAGGGCTAGGATTAGGTCAGGCACTCCAAAGGGACCTGTCTCATCTTGTCTTCTCCATCTGGACCTTTTCAAGTCATGATCTCTCTCACTTCCCCGGAGACCAACTGTCTCCATTTTCAGCCCTGAACAAACCCACTTAAAAAAAAAAAAAAAAAAGCCATGATAATTAGAGATGAGCTCATTACATCTCCTTGTGACTCATCCGTCGGAAGCTGTAGTGAACGCCGCTGCGGCGCTGGGAGTCTTGCTTTCAAGGGTGTGGTGACACATCCAATTACCAGACTGAGTAATCAAAACTCAGTACAGGTTTACTGTCATTACACACTGACTTCTGGTAGCAGAGATGTGAGGGGCTCCCGGTGTGAAGCCCCACACCTGTATGTGCATGTGAATGTCACATGAATGGTCCAGTGAAGTCAGCACGAGTATGCAAGGCTCAGACATTACCCAAATCTATTTTTGAGCAAATCTAGAGTAGGTTAGTCTGTAAGCATGGTCCTCTCACAAACCTGGCAGATGGGAGTCAACTTGCTTTACCAGATTGAGAAAATGCAGACACTGAAGGGACCAGCGTGATGCAGAATTAGTAGTGACAGGGGTACTCAAGTAATATGCCTATTATTGGCAGAAACATAGTTTTACTTTGATGTTGTTCTTCTGTTCACCTGCTCATCAGGAAGGTCCTTAGGTCTGGTAACGCACCAAAGATGGTGACTCAGGAAAGCCTAACTGCAAGAGTCATGTCCCTGCTAGTGCATCTGCCCATGAGACAAATGGCATCACCTACGGCTTTCTGGCTTGTCCACGTGTCCATCATCACAGGTCACTCCAGCATGGCTGAGAACATGACGTCACTGCTGCCACACTTAATAAAAACCAAAATTCCATGAACACATGGCACTGAGAGAGCCGGGGGGTTGTGTTACTCTGGTCAAACTGCCCTCGGGGTGAAAGCGAGCTGCTCTGCAGACCAAGCAGGGCACGTTGTTCCCCGTGTCTACCCCTGCCACCAGAAAGGATTCACACTGATATGCAAAACCCCTACACTCCGGGGCAGGACAGGGCTGCCGCTGCGCAGTGGCACTTGTGGCGAAAGGGCAGGGTGCTTTCTGGGCACATCCTGCCTGTTTCTGCTCTCAAAACTAACTTCTCTCTCAGCAGTAGGGACACCCCACCTCAAAACCCGTCTCAAAGGCTGCCCGTAAAAACAAGAAGCGTTATTCATATGAATGAGACTATTTTCGTAAGTGCAGATGCGGAAGCTGTTACTACCAAAATGTTTAGGAAACCGGTGAAAGGAAATAGTCGAGCTGTAGTGTAGGAACCAGTTCAAGCACTCGGCTCTGGCTGTTCCCCAAGCTGAGTCCTCGTCACGATGCAGCACATCCGAGAAGATCCAACTGCACCAGGAGAAGAAGATGATGCCTTTGGGGAAGGTAAAGTCATCTTTTATTAAACTAATCCTTCTCCTGCTCAGACTAGAGACCGGTTTCTAGCTTGGGTGGTATTTCTTGGGTAAATCTAAAGTTGTCTGTGGGCTCCAAGGTCACAGCGTGACCAGACTTTCTTTTTCTCCTAAGAGAATAGAGAACAAAAGCCCCCAGCTACGATAACAATAACTTTCACACTGGTTCAGCTGCTTGCTTCCTCAGCAAGGAGCTTACTGCAGAAGAAGAAAGCTGGGGGGACACCAAGTGTGTTTTCTACAATGTCTGCACTATGCAAAGTAGCGCGTCGGGCATTCAACACCCCAAGTGCAGCTGCATTTACTGTAGTAGGAGCTCTTTACAGGCGCTAAAGGTGACTTGCTATGTAAATTATCTGAGCAAAATTAGCCTCTCCTATTCGACTGCCCCAACCTAGGGCACAGCGGTAGTCCGTAAAACTTTCTGTCAGAGCTTGATTCCTCACTGCTTGCATCCTGTGCTGCCGTTTATGTGTGTACCGAGAGCTACCAGATCAAAATAGCAGAGAGGCAGATGAGACAACCCAAAGGAGGAGGAAGAATCTGGCCCACGGTGTCTAATTTCTGCCGCTGCTCACTGCTCCCCTTTGCACTCGAGCCGGGGCTGGCGGGAGAACTTGCTCATGTAAATCTTCTCCCGACCCCCAGCCCTCCACTGTTTCCAAGGGAGTTGAAGGCACAAAGAGCTGCCTGGATCTGCTCCAAAGACCATGAACCTTTAAACTCACTTTCAGCACAGCTTCAGCAACCCTCATTTAAACAAAGCTCAGCTGCGGTTGGTATGGAAAACTTAGCAGTGAATAGTGCCAAATCAAGTTATCTGAGCCTCAGTGAAAGGCATCAACTCAAAAGAGAAAGCAGCTTCAGTGGTGCACTGTCTGTATTCAGATACATTTCCCACCTATATATGCCCCCACTTCTCACACTGTGTCCCAGTCCAGGCTCAGAAGGGCAATGGATTTGCAGAAAGGAGACGCCAGAGCACTTGGGTTTGGGAAAAAATCCTCATAACCCAGGGAAGACCTGATGCCTCTGGGCAAATGACCTGGCACTGAAAGTACCCTGTTGTGTTCCCTGCATCCTTCCCTCACGTGGGTGGATGCTGCTTCCCAGGGTAGCCAGCCGCAGGCTCTGACTCAATATGGACATTTTCAAGAGCTCTGAAGAGTCAGTGAGATTTGGTCTTCATTGCTATTTCTGAAGCCTCTAGCCTATGTTCTTAATCAGAAATGTAGGAGGGAAGGTGAGGAATGTGTGCAGGTTATTCAACATTTATACTGCATTATCTGAAGGGAAAGACACAGTGCTTAAGAAATCCTTCCCAGCCTCTCAGCTAAGGTGTTTCTGGCAGAGCTAATCGAGCAACAGCTAGAGGAGGCTGGCTTTTCAAAGGAAGGGACATTTTAAAAACCTCTCCATGACCCTGCTTGGAGAAGGAGAATGGATTAGATGACCTCCTGAGGTCCCTCCCCACCTGAGTTATCCTACCAGCCTATGAGTTGGTGACAGCCTCTTCGGTTCATCTGTGTGTAACCGGGAACAAACCTACCCCAGCTGCTCTCTCAGCCAGAGGGTCTGTTGGTTCCCAAACCTGCCAGCTGGAAAGCCCAAACACCACAGGCACAGCGCTAGCCTTCCCCTTCAGCCCCCTATCCTCTCTCTTGAATGAGTTAGCAAGGAAACATTAACTTTTTGGCTGCTATTTCTGGAGTGCCACTAACCCTGGACAACCCAGCGCACCCCCCGAGGCTGGCTGGGAGCCGAGTGGGAGGAGCAGTGTCTGTTTCAGCCACAGGGCAGCCCCCACCCTGCTCACACTGCAGAGACCAGCCAAAAGTTACTCGCACATTTTCAGGCCAGATGGAGGCTTTTGTCAGGTGCTGAACACCCAGCTCAGCACAGCTCTTAGGGTGTGGTCTTTTTTTGGGTTGTTTTCCACATCCGGCTTGATTTGGAAAGTGGTGATGGCAGATCTCCCATCCACCTTTTTAACTTGTCCCAAAGGTTAGCTGCTGTCAAAGCTAAAGATCTTACTTCTAGTGCCGATTGGTCTATTTTGTTTTTTCAGTTTGCTGCCCTCTTGTCTAGGAGAGCAAAAAACTCACTATTGCTCACATATATGTCTTGTATAAGTATCCACAGACTGTCTTCAGACTGCTCTTACCCCTTGCCAAGCAGACTGTTATCAATGACTATTTCTTTATAAAATGTGAGTTTTCATCTTTTAAGCATTTTCATGGTTCTTCTTGGGACCACACCCTTGAACATGTGGACACTGGCGTGGAGCCCACTGCTCCAAAACTTTTACACCAGGAACAAATCCAGAAACTATATGATCTGTTCACTCATACTTTAAAAATATGTACATATATCAAGTTCAGTTAACATGTACAAGGACTGCTTGAGTCCTTTGGGGTCCCAGTATCACATGAGGGTCTCTTCCTCATCAGATTTTCCTCTATAATCCTCAAGTCTTTCAGCATCAAAATTTCTCAGAGCAGGGTACACACTATGGTATAATTATGACCTCTCATCTCCTTTGGTCCCAGCTGTGCCCACACTAGAACCAGATGAAACAACTCACTTTCTCAAGTAGCCTGTTCTTGGAGTGATTTGCCACTTCTCCAGACATTTTGTCATCTGCATATTCAGTCAGTCACTCTTTAAAGTTCCCTTTCAGGTCACTGGCATAAGAAGAATTAAATTGCATAGGGACAGAACCAACCTCTGCAGGTCCTTGCTAGAAACTGGCATCCCTGATGATTCCTCAGCTGGCTTACATCTGTCATTCAGACTTGGTTTGGATCCGTTCAGTGTGTCCCAAATTGATCTACTCTGCTTCAAGCTTCTTGGTCAAGAGCTCATGCAGTACCAAGACCTGTTTCTTACAAAAGTCCAAGTACACTACCAACACACTTATTTTCTATAAAACCCTAATGAGTGCCACTGCTTGTATTCCATCTCCCTTAATTTTGCTTATATGACTCCGACATCAGCTACTCTGTAATGAGGCCAGGACCACTGCCAGGCTACCGCACCGTTAGTGACACAACATTAACTCATAGCTCTCTGGAAAGCCTCTGGAGTTCCAAGGGTTTTTTTTTTTAAATCAACAAATTGCTCCTTCCATAGCTCTTTTCAAAACTATAGTTTAAAATCCTCCTTTGGGAAAGACAAAGGGGAAAATACTTTCCCACTGATATAGACCATAAACTGGCACTAATATTTTTGTTATGTGCAAACAAAAATATTTGTTAAAAATTTCTGTATTTTCTGCAGCATCATTGATAATTCCACCATTCTCATCCACTTATGCTACAATAGCAATGTTTTTCTTTATCATACATTGAAATTCCATGTCACAGAGCTGGGTGTGACAAAGTACACTGTACGTATCTTCACAAAAAATCAAGCTGATTCTTGCAATACCTATTGAAAATTTGAAATTGTTCATCCTCAAAGAAAATCTGTTAGCTACTTTTCTTGTTTTCTAATAACAACCTTGCGCTTACATTGGGCTATCTTCAGAGTATCTGCGGAGACTTTGCGAGTGACTGTGCCCAGGTTCAGTGAAGCACAGCCTTCCCTCCCCTGCAATGCATTTAACAGGGCACAGCTGGAGCATGCAAAAGGTTGGAGAAGGAACTATTTTTGCTTCTTGAAAGTGCAGGCGGTGATATGTTTCATTTCTTTTATAGCCTTATTCATTATGTTAGTTCAAGGCTAGTGACTCCAGTTAGTCTTATGTATGATCAAAACACTTACTTTAGGGAAAACACTTTCTAATTTTTAGTGTCTCTAAATGCCTGAGATTCTGAAGTTACATTTCATTACAAAGAAACCACTTCGAGCAGCACAAAGCATCCCCTCATCGCTGCAGCCAGACAAGCATGGGTTTTCCTTGGGTCTGTCTAAGCTAAGGAGCCAGGAAGGCTCCTGCAGCTCCCAGGCCCAGGCAGGGAGGGAGATTTTGGCACACGTCAGCTCTCTTGGCAGACCCTAGTTTCCCCTGGGAGGAGAGCTGAGCCTCACATGGAGGCACGATGCCACCGCCCCAGCACAGCCTCGGATGGGGGCCAGGGGCTTGGCACAGCAGGAGCTCACGGATCAATGCAGACACATCCATGCACAGAGTTTGCAAGCACTCAGCAACCACAGTAAGCACATGGGTCGGGGCATTTCGTCAGCAGCAATCAACATATCCAAACTGAGAATGCGCAGGAGAAAAAGAAATTAGACTGTGATTTATTGCACATCTTTTCATACAGCTGCTCCACACCAACCTGTTTTCACATCTTCACTTCCCACCTCCCGTGTGTGCTCTCTTTTTGTACTTGCAGTAACCATGACCTGCCCCTCAGGCCAAAGTTGACACAAATACCCATCCATGTTTCCAAAGAATGGGGAAAAAAGCACAACTGTCTCTTTCATAACATTCCATAAGTGCATGCTCCTGCTCAGTAGACCAGAGCCCCGCTTTAGATGGTGCACCACATGGCATCGGAGTCCCAGGACCCTCTCTTTGCCCGGGACTGACATGCTGCTGGGGCACACAGCCATGGTCCAGCACCGCTACCTGTCAAGGCTCCCAGCAGAACCGTAATCACATCAAACTTTTAAGGTACATTTCAAAAACGTACCAAATGCCTTCACGTTCTCGTAAAGCTTGCCTGCCTTTTTTAAGAGAGCAAAGAATCTTAGCTCAGGGGTTTGGGATCAGCTTTGAGGCTCAGCTGAAACAAAGGGTAGCTGCTGTTCATGGTTACGTGCACCACCTGGTGAATTGTAACACTGCTGCTGATGTCAGAGGAAAATGAGGATACAGTCTTGGATGTTAACTTAAAGCTGAGACATGCTCTTCATTCACAGTGCAGGTTAAGCAACCTTTCCCTTCCCTAAAACAATGCAAGACACTGCTTTCCTGGGACATACAGCTGCAGTGAATTCTGTAAAAGTCATGTGGGGAGATCAGTGTCACAGCTTGCCTGTGACCCCCCAGACCAGGGTTTTTGCCACGCCATAGCTAGCCAGCCCCGCTGTCACCCGCCATCGCAACTTTAAGCAAATTATGTCTTCCAAGGATATTCATGTGTACGTATCAGGGCAGTATTCCAGCTGATGTGTGCCTCAGAGATATACAGAGATAATGTTTTTCCTACATTTTCACCCCAAACAGAGTTTGACACATCTATTTTTTCCAGCATACAGGTGCCTAATATCCAAGAAGCCTGTAGTAAAGATGAGCAGCCTTGCAATGTATGAAGCATGGGAGCTTCTCCTCCCTGGCTGCTGGGAGACTACAGATCATTGTCCTGAAAATGTTTACAGGTCCCACCAGCCCTACCTGTCCTTTTGGCTTATCTCGCATTCCTGAAGACAGAGAACGCGTGTGCCATACTCACTGCAGCCCAGGGGAAGAGAAGCCCCGTCACTTCATCACCAAGGCAACAGTGTCTGCTACAACCAGATAGATAGGTCGTAGTAAGAGATGTTTGGCCTATAAACTCAGGTTGAAGCACCTTTCTCCAAGGACGTGGGCATACCCACTTAGCGTGTAGGACAAGGCTGGCGCGGAGAGGAGGGTGCGCTCTTGTGGAGCCATTTGGCTTATTCCTGTTTGTGCTAAATGCTTCGCTCACCTGCTTCTCCCAGCTGCTTCTATTTGGTTGTGGTCCATGGACAGCCACAGAGGTATGCAGACAGGTGGGAGAGCTTTTTGTGGTGAGAGGAGGCGGTGCGAGGCACCCATCCCCAGCCGGGGTGCCCCCACCCACAGCACTACTGCCCCTCAGCACTTCCAGCTGTCCTGGGCAGCTGGAGGGCTATTTTTAACAGGGCATAGCGCTCCGTAGTTGAAGCAGAAACGATTGAGTCCATGAGGCCTGAAATGAAAAAAAGATTGACATGAGAGACACTTTCTGCTTTGTTGTCTCCCTTTTTTTTAATTAAAGATCTTTGATATTTTTGGTTCTTCCTTCTCTGTGTCTTGAAGGCAGCATGTTTGGTTCATATTTGTCAACAATATTTCTAGATCACTAATAATAACAACAGCGAGGGGAAAAAACAGGTCAAATAAACAAGTGGCATTTAACCAGCCCTCAGAGAAAAGAGGAAGGTATGCACAAGCCAGAGAGAAACCACTGATTAGGTGTGCTCAAGCCACCTTCCAGGTTTTCAAAACAAGTGTCTCGCCGAAGGCTGAAGCAAAACTGCCTTTCTTTGCACCCTTTTTCCTACTGTTGTTGTTAGAAAGCGTCTTTACAAAGCCCCGTAAAACACAAGTTTTTCTGTCGGCCAGTCCCATCATTAAAGTCAGAAAACAAATGTGGCTTGGCTAGTCTGAGCTGGTGGCGTAAACAACTTCACCCCCTTAACAATTCGAGGCACGGGCTCAGCCGCCTCCGAAATGAGCTTCCGCCTGCCCGGGTGCTAAACCCAAAGCCTTGCGGTTGGTGCAGTAAGGGTGTGACAGTCACAAAACAACCGGGTCAGGAAGGGCAGAGCTAAAAGGCGAGGAGTGAAAACAGTCTGAGAACATGAATTAGAGAGAGAAGGGGGAGTAGTCAAGCCCTTGACAATGTCACAGAGGCGCTACAGAGTTGATGGTGGGATGAATTCCCCGATGGTAGGATTTCTTCTATATCTCAGTATCGCTTGGGGGGTGAAGGGTGTTGTCAGGCTCCACAGAATTTTAAGCAATATTGTCTTGATCTGGCATCTCAGAGCAGGGAAAAGGTTTGAAGAGGGGTCCCACCGTGGCTGCCATCGAAGCTATCCTTCCTCGCTGCTGAAATTCACAGCTCGACCTACAGACCTTCTGCCAAGGGGCGGGGGGGTGTACATGTGTGCATTTGTACGCCCCAGAAAAGATCGGGTAGGGAGGGTGCAGGAAAACATTTATGCTGTGAAGAGCCACTGATATTCCCGTGTCTTTGGCAACTGGGTAACAGGTGAAGCAAAACCTCTATGGAAATCCTGAGCACAATAGGCTTAACGCTGCATAACTGATGGGGGCTGACGCTGGCTTACTCTGGTTTAATTGCAAGTAGTCTGGAAACTGGAAAGTTCAGAGACCAAGAGTTCGGAAGTGATGCCTAGGGCTTGAATAGTTGGTAAAAGGATGGAAAGACAAAAAGGGAGGCAGTAAGAAAGAAAGTCACAGCAAGAGAGAGTGAGAAAAGTGGGATCAGGGGGAAAGTCCCACTGCGAGCTGCCTCTGCCTGAACAAATGGCAGGGGATAAACATATCAGGCTGCACCCAGCCGGGGCAGTTTGAATCACCTCTGTTCCAACTTTCTCAGATAGTTAGGGTCCTAAATCCTCAAGCCGGATTCCTGAAGTTCTCCTTAGAGGCAACAGTTAGTGTGTGTGCGTGTCAGAAGGGCAGCGAATGGAAACAAGAAGCCCCTCCAGTGCCAATTCAGGGCATGGAACTGAGGATCCTTTCTTTAACTACCTGCTAGAAGAGCCTGTCTCTTTCCCTGGTTGTGGCCATTGCCTCCTGCCAGCCTGACAGCAGTGGGCACAAGTGTGGCTGGTGCCTGTAGGGCAGCATGTATATCTGTAGGGGTGGCTGGTCCCAGGCATGGTGATGGGAGTCAGATCCGCCACGGAAGACAGGCAGCCTCATCTCCGTGAGAGCAGGGAAGCCCTGCAGCAACTGCTTACCATTAAAGCAATGCTGTGCGTGTATTTTGCCTCTAAACGAGACCAGTGGGTGAGGTACTGCCCCACAGCCCTGGGGTTAGGTTCTCCTAGTGCACAGCAGTGCTTTCAGTTTTGCTGCAGTGGGAAAACTGCCTAATGTGGTTCTGCCTTGTGGCACAGCAGTGAGGGAGCTCAGTGCCCGAGTTCCTCCTGCAGCATCACTCGCTCAACCTGTGCTGGGATGACACCAAGCCCTGGCCTTTACTGCCCACATAACGGCATCGCATGAGCCGGCCTATAATTAGTAATGATCCATCCCACAGAGAAGAAAATACACTGAAAATAGCACAGCCTCACAAATACTCTAGCCCACAATCCCCTCTCTGGCCCAGGTGAAATGACTGCCCTGAGAGGCAGAACCCAAAGCTGCTCCAAAAACTCAGACGGAACTGTCTGAGGTGTGTGTAGCATCACACACGAAGGCTTGCAACACCCTTCCTTTCATCATGCCAGGTTCCTCTCAGGGCCAGCCCTGCCTTCCTGACCGCCCCATGCCCAGCCCGTGGGGAAGTCACCCGCAGTGGGGAGCTTTTGTGCAAGTCATCCTCTCTTAGTGCCGTGTAAAACCAGAGTGAAAGCCCTCCAGGCTCTCCCGAAGAGCACACCTGTGGTTCTGGAACAGTGACAGCCAAGTGGTGATCCAGGAGCTTCCCTGGAGGGGTGTCAGAGCCGCCCATGGCATAAATGGGTTCAAGGCCAGGCTGGGTGAGGCTTTGAGCAACCTGGTCTAGTGGAGGGTGTCCCTGCCCATGGCAGGGGGGCTGGAACTAGATGGTCTTTAAGGTCCCTTCCAACTCAAACCATTCTATGATTCTATGATAAGAGAGAGCTTCTCTGAGTGGCTCAATGAGATGTCTAAAAGCTCTGAGAATATATTGTCATTACCATAGATATTAAATTTTAAAAAACTCCTGCAGAACCCTCTTGGAGACAAGCTTATAAAATCTCGTCTCTCCAAATTTTGTGATTAAGATGCTGGAGGCTACCGAGGCTGGCTGGCATTCAGGCTCTGCAGCAAGAACGGAGCTTCATCCGCGTCCTTCTCACTTCGGGAGAGTGGGAGAGCTCTGCTGTGAACTTGGACACGACCTACAAGGCACTGTGCTCATTTTAGCAGTGTGGTCGTGACTGTGTAGAAGTGCCGTTTGCCAACTGAGAGCTCCCTGTAAGTCTCAGAGTCCCGCTTGCCTGGTTTTCTTGCTTGAGAAAGAAAAATCAAAAGATAGGACAGGTCCCAGGGAATGCCATGGAGCTAACAGAAGTAGCACGAAGCAAATGGGACCTTTTCCTGTCTCATCACCAGCCGACCAGAGGTCACTGCATTTTCTTAATGGAGGTGATGTAAAGTGCAGAGAGAGCACATGCCTTTCTCTAGGGATTCCTTGAGTTATGGGGTGGCATCTGGAGAATCTGTCTGATTTATAAATGGAATGATGTGGGGAGTTTGTGTTGCATCAGGACTGGTGGATCAGGTCACAACGTGCAGACTTCACACTGAACAAAGAGATTTCCTTCTCTTGTCTGTCTCAGAGAAAGGAGAGATTTTATAGATGTAGATAGATTTGAATCTAGATAGCGGCTCTGAGATCCTACAAACACATGCGAGGAGTGCCACACTAGCAATAGGAGCATACATTTAACAAGTGAAGCACCTTTTTTTAGAGAGAGGGGTGGGAATGTTGAAATGGGCCCATATAAAAACATTCTCAAAGCAAAACAAAGCCACAGGAGGAGCAGAGCTCTCCAACACTGCTGAGCTCAGCTCTAGTGTTGGGTGGCTATAGCTTTTTTTCTCATTTTCCCATGGAAAAGCAGGCCACTCCGGAGGTCCTGATCTGCTCTGCCTCTTCTGTCGTTCTGGGGAGCTTCCTGCCCTTTCTATTCCTGATGCCTGTTGTGAGCCAAGGAGGAGTTAGCTTAATCAGCAACACTAGCCGCTGATTAGTGCCAAGCTGCTGTCATTAATCACTTCAGAAATCACTGCGCTGAAAATAGTACCCACGGTCAGATGTTCAAAAACCGGCGTGGCTTAGGTGGTGTCATTTAACCTCAGCCACAAAACCAGGCCGCATCCCTAAAGAAACACTCTTTGCTTCACATCATCACATATCAGCTGTGATTTTTTAATTCAAATTCACTCACAGCCCCACTGATGTGGCACCAAAAAGCTGCTCTTCATTTTTCCTGGAGGAAAAAATGCTGCGAGTGGTTAAACACCTCCAAGCGAAAGGCAGTCTGGACCAACAAGCAACCTGTATCCCCACCCCCCCATCCAAAAGATGCATAGGGGTACTGGTCTGAGGGTTTGGTCGCGAGTTTCTCCATGCTGTGGACGCACACACACCCAACCCCCCACCCCCGTCTCCTTTGGAATCTCAGTCCAAATATTTGGCAGATGCACTTGGGGCTCGTTGCGTTACAGAGGCAGCGTGTTCGTTGCGCTCCCCCGAATGGCATTTCGCGTGCGCTGCACTTGTTTTGTATTTGCTATATTTAAGCCGCAGAAATACTCTCTGGTGAGGAAAAGAGGGCCGTGGCGGTATCTGGGAGGCAGGAATGGAATGAAAATCATTTCTCAAAGCTGCGGTCCTCTGTGCAGAGCTGTGGCCCAGGAGAAGGCAAGAGGAGCGCGGTCAGCTTGGGTCACTGGCTGCACTGGGGACCAGATGGGTGACCCATACTGCTGTCCATCTGGGCACGACTTCAGGGCAACTCTGATTTTAGGATAGTATAACTGAGGATGGAAATTGCTTGGAGCCTAACTATCCTTTGTGATCTGTGATCCTTCCAGGCCAATTGCCTGCTTCATAACATGAGGTGGACAAGGATGGGACTGGTCCAGCCATGCCAGAGACTGCTAACCAGAGTGTGCTTGGGCATGTACCAAGAAAAGCCTTCTCCTCCTCTGTGCTTTAGAGCTTGCCCAAAATAGGCCCTTCAAGTGCAGGTGAAGCTGCAAGGGGAGTCTAGAGGTGAACATGAGCTGGGTCCACATTTTAACTGCAGTCTTGATGTGGCAAGTTTCAGCAGTGGGTGCCACTGTCTGGTAACATGGCTAGAGATGGTATCAGTCCCTAAGAGACCCACAAACACAGCAGGGACCTCAGCCCACTGTCGTGATGGAAAATGAAGTTTGTGGCAGGGAGACAGGTCTGGGCACTTTAGTGCCAAGAGACAGGAAAGAGGCAAGAGATTACTCAAATATTCAAGAGGATCCTAACAGGGAAGGGGGATCACAGCCACTTTCTTTTCTACAAAGCTGAATCCCGGAGATGGTCTAACAGGGCCTTCTTGGTCTTAGACATGTTGGTCGTACTGGGAAAGGCACTTTACCTGGGCAGCAGTCCTAGGCAGGTCTCTCACATGCTGCAGACCCCCAGGAAGCATTGCATCCCACTCTCTGATCTTCTCCAGGCAAGGTGGGAGGGAGGGTTTTGAGACTGTCCAGCAGCAGGGCTTCAAGCCAACCTATCGCAAACAACATGGAAGAGGTTGTCTGACAGCCACTCTCCCCAAAAGCAGGCTGACAGTGCCCTACCTGTCGCTTCAGATCTCTGATCACTACTATAGCTTTGATCACTGCATCATGTAGCTGACTTCCAGCTGTCCAGGAAAGCAAAAATAAGTTTCCACCAGTTCTTCGTGCGCCTTAATTGGAAAACAAGGAACGTTTTTCAAAAACAAGATGGGGAAAAATCAGGCTAGAACTGCAGTACTAGACATGCCATCCACACACTTGGCATGCACTTAAGAGTGGCTCAGTCGGCCCTGGTTGCTAAGCAGTCTGAGAAACTGCAATGTGCTGTTCCCTCCAACCCTCCATGAACTCCTCCCCATTGCCACCCAAAACCTGCCCAGAAGAGGCATGGGGGCTGATTTTGAAGTGGGACAGTTATGGCGGGGTGGGGTGGGAAATGCAATCAGTTGCTCCTTTGTCCAGCTCCCCAAGGTTATGTATGTGAGGGAAGGTAGAGTGTGTGTTTGTGCAGACACCTCCCAAAGTTAACTTGCTATCTTCAAATCCCAGCGGCGGCACTGGCCGTCAGCGGGAAGCGTTCTTGCTCCGAAGGCAGCTGTCTCAGCCTACCACAAATGCATCAAGGTGGCACAAAGTAGAGAGAAAAGAAGCATGACCTATGGAAAGCACTCTCTCTTGTAGTGCGTTAAAAGCTAAAGGCACCTCCCCTTCCTGTTCCTAGCCCTCTCCATCTGCACCCATAGCTTGCGGTTCGGACACCAAGTGTGTCCTGACCACCATGCCGCAGGGCACACCACTGCATTACACTTTAGTCATCCCCAAAGATCCAGCTGTGCTGAGCATCTGGCCAGAAGACCCAGGAGATTGAATCTATTCCTGACTCACTGCAGAAGATCAGCTCAAGTAGCTTTTTCCCACCAAGCGCCCTGAGAGCTGCAGGTGGAAAACATTGCAAAAGCTACATCAGTAAAAATGAGGAACTTGAGGGTGGAGCAGCAACACAGTGATGGGAAGTAAAAGGGAGGAAATGGTTGCACAGTGGTTAGAGGATGTCAGCAGTGAAAAACAAGTGGGTATCAAAAGCTTTAAGAAGGAGAGCGAGAAGTGTTACAGATGACAGTAAGTGCAAGCCAGATGTGCTGGGCAGGCTTGTCTGATAGAGAAGTTATAAACATGGGAACAGCGGCAACCCAAAGTGCCGCATGGGCAGGGTATGGTATAGGGAGTGGGAGAGTGGTGGCAACACTGCAATGTGTTTAGCTGGAAAGACTCATGGCAAATTTGCCTACAGTCAGCAAGTTAAAGCTTGTGTTTTGCTCATATAGCTAGCTCATGGTCAGGCTCTTTTACCTCTCCCCTAAAAGCCTTTCCAAGTGATGGTCCTGGCACCTCCTGTGCTCCCCGCTCTCGACTCTGATCATCTACTTCTCTGTTTGGACTGAGGTTTCCAGGTAAGAGCATTCAGGTTCGCTACCTGTGTTCCCACAGGAGGCTTGCCTGGGTGTGATACCTACTGGAGACATCCTGTGAGGCGTCCAACAGTGATATGAAGCCGCCATGTGCTTCCAGGCACCCCCTTCTGAGCAAGGGAGTTCTACAGAAACGGGGCAAAGAGGAGTTACAGCAGAAAAAGCCCATATACAAATCGTCTTCCTTAAAGACTAGGGCAGGCCTGATCTCCCGCAGATATCCAAAGCTCAATTCATCGTCCTCCCACCTCCTCTGGCCTCTCACCGATGCAAACACGCTAACGAGAGACCTCCATGCAAATTGTCATCTGCATGGACTGCTTAGCATTGCTACTCAGCTGCCTACCACCGCCAGCCTTCAACTTTGGGTGTCACCCAGGACTGGGCTAAGTCTTTGTATCTGAACAACAGACATCCCTCGGTGAGCAGGGAAATTGCAGCAATATCCCACATTTTCACAGGGGTCTTCGAAGAGTCCTCCCTCAGACTATCTTACAAGGGAAAGAGGGTTCCTCTCAGACCTCTGTCCAGACTACCAGGTCCCACTTCCCCTTTTCAGGTTTCTCTAGATGACATGTCTGCAATGGACCTGAAAGCCCAGGGCACATCCTGCTCTGCTGATTCAGGGGATTCAGGGGGCTGGAGCCTGTGGGGCAACAGGAATACTGAAGTACTTCTCATTATATCCACCCCCCAGAGCAGTGTGTAACTGATGCCTATCAGCCAGAAAATCCTGCTCAGCTCTTGTGAGAGCCTTCCGGGTACCTGGGAGGAGCAGAGCATGTAGGTATTCTCAGATTATAATCTGTTCTCTGGTAATCCTGATGTACTCTTTGGCCTGGGAGCAAAGGCTAATAGAAAGCAAAGTGTTGTGGTAAAGCCCACCAGGTAATTTAGGAACTCTGCCTTAGTTCTCTCAAGTATCAGGCAGGGTTACCATTGCTGGGAATTAGTGTGTAAGAAGGTGCACTGGAGCTGGCAGGGAGATGGAAGTGCAGCGTAATTGGCAATTACTGGTTTGGAGAGGTCACCATTTTCTAGAGACAAAGCTAGAATCGGCTGCTGTCACTTAGAAATTTCACAGGGAATATTCATACTGACCTATTTCTAACATAACAGCAGATTACACTGCAATACAGTGAATAATTTATAGGAGTAGTAGCATGATCACAGCCACAATACAACGGCAGCTTCAGTTCCTGTCTAATTATGGAGGGAGGCAGAGCTCTCTGGCATTTTCCACTGAATTAGCAAAACAAGACACACGTGGAATGAGCGGCCTGAGCCTTTCAAAAGCATGTGTGTCAGGACAAATATATGTTCGGAAGGACTAAGTGGGGCAAAGATTTTATCTAGAGCATCTGCAAACCACCTCCATCTCCCAGCAGTTTCTGCAGGCTGCAGCACTGGGAGCAGGGAAGTGGGAATGTGGTAAGGTTGGGGGCGATGGAGAGGAAGAAATTAGCTTTCTGCGTTTGCTATGCAAAACTATATTGAGAAACCAAGAGAAACCGCTCATACATCCCTAGCACACGTATTTGCATAGGATTGAGAATATTTCCTTGAAAGAGGAGGCTGCAAATGAATGAGGTATTTGCATCTGCAACCTTAAATTCAAAAAATCTTCTGCAAGATAAGACCAAAAGGGCCAAAGGGAATTTGCAACATGGGTTACACACAGAATAATCGCCACGAACTACTGTAGGAGGCCCAAGGTTGAAGTAAGATGCTGCAATTTACATATGACACTGAAAACCTTTAACAAATTAACCAGGCTTCCACAGTGAGAGCTGCCACCCCCTAAAAGGCTGAAATGGACTCAAAAGCATATTAAGTATGCATGATGAGACATTTATAGCTTTCAGCATTGCCACAAATATTCCCTCTCCTCTTCCCCTGGCATTCCACAGCCCGAAGCGCACAGTTGCTTTTTCCAGAAAGCAACTTCTCCGCCTTGGCCCCAGACTTCAACGTCCTATGTGAAACACATGGAACGGGGGCGAAGCTGATGCAGTCAGAGACAAAGAAAGGTCACCTTAAAAATTTCACCTTGGAGCTGCAGCAGTAGCAGGGTGTCGACAGCGGCCCCAGTGCTTTTTCCAGTGGAGAAGCGGGTGCCCCTGGACACGCCACTGCCATGGTTGCTGTAGAGCCCATCTGAACTCAGAAACCTTGGAAACAGCCCGCAGGCCCCAGAGGTCTGCATGCCAGTGTGAAAAGCATCCTATTCTGCCTTTCCTGAATCTGGAGTCATCTTCTCTTATTTCTGCATCTTAAGGCCACAGGGTGCTGCATGCATTTCCAGCATGCAATATAAATAACACACATCCATTATTACTACTGAAACTTACGGAAGACGACAGGTCAGCAGGAATTGACAGCTTGGATTTTTTATTCAGTGAGGGGTTTTTTTCCAGGCACAATGCTCTGTGAAACCCCAACTCTTTATTGTTGTTTCCTAAGCTTCTCCATACAGTATTATCTTGTGTGTGACAGGTTTGTGTGCTCCAGGAGAAGCATTTGCGTTTGAAAGGGTTAGCCTACCTATCCTAACCCAAACAGGGAAAGAGACAGGCATGTAGGGAGGGTATCAGCATTGCCTCCTCAAGCCACCTTCCATTTTTTGCCCATTTAGCGAATGCATAGATTTGCCAGGGATTTCCTCTGCCCCCAAAAAGTAGCAGTTCCAACTGTTTAAGAGGCACAAGGGAGAGAGAGAGCAAATCATACAGAAAATCCTACATGGGTGATGGCTGAAGTCCATTATGAAAAAAAGCTGAAGTCCTAAGGCCAGCAACACATCATGGAATCACAGAATGATTTGGGTTGGAAGGGACCTTAAAGACCATCTAGTTCCAACCCCCCTGCCATGGGCAGGGACACCTTCCACTAGACCAGGTTGCTCAAAGCCTCATCCAGCCTGGCCTTGAACACTGCCAGGGATGGGGCATCCACAGCTTCTCTGGGCAACCTGTTCCAGTGCCTCACCACCCTCCCTGTGAAAAACTTCTTCCTGATATCCAATCTAAATTTACCCACTAAATATATGCGGAGCCCTTACCACTATAGAGAGATGGGTTTTGTAATAACTGGGACCATACATTTTGGAAAGAACACTGAATTCGAAGAAAATATCCCACAATCCCTGGGAAAAGACGGCTTTCCTGCCTTTTTATCTTGCTCAGGGTAATACAGGAAAGAGTGCTCAAAGGAAGAAATGCAGGATTTATATTCACCTTTAACTGCTGCCTTCAGCCCTCCCGATACCCGACTTCAGAGCCTGCCTTCGCACACAGGACGGAAGGCAGCGGGGCTACAGCGCGCAGCCCACCGGCCACGGGGAAGGGGAGCGGCGGCCGCCCGTTCACTGCCCCATTCCCAGGGGGAAGTATTTCGCAAGTGTCCCGTCTTTCGCCCAAACCACCCGAGGGGCAACGCGCGTCGAATGAAAAAAAAATGGAAGGGCCCCGCCGCCGCTCCCAGAAACGGCGCAGAGCCACCGGCACCGCCGGCTCCGAGGCATCCCGCTGGGGCGAGCTGGGGGTGGTACCCGCGGCCGGGGGTCTGCATCCCTCCGCACCGTCCGCTGGGGGGGTCCAGCATCCCTCTGCACCACTCCCCTCCGCACCGCCCGCGGGGGCGGGCCGCGGCCGTGCATCAGCACCTCCTCCTCCTCCTCCTCCCTCCCGCAGCTCCGCAAGGAAAAGCCGGCAGCGGCTGCGCTAGCTGCCAGAGCGGCGGTGCGCTGGGATCGGAGACGGGTTGCCCTTGCTCCTCCACCTTTCTTTTGTTTGCTTGTTTAATTTTTAATTTTTAAATTATTGTGGGGGTTTTTTTTCTATTTATTACCGGCCGTTGTTAGTTTTCCGGCCGCGGGCGCTGCCGCCGGGGATGGGGCACCCGGGAGCGCTGGGCGGCGGGCGAGCGACGTCCCGGGGCGGGCTGTGAGCCGCGGCGGGCGCGGACAGTCCCGCCGGCAGCAACAGGTACCCCGTCGGGCTCGGGGAGCGGGGGGGGTGGTGTGGAGGGGGAGGGCAGGAACCCGCGTGGGAAGGAAGGGGGGCTGCGCGCTCCCGCGGCGGGACGTGGCCGAGCTGAGCGCGAGGGTTGCAGGGCTGAAGAGCCGCTGTCGCGGGAGCGGCTGCCGTCCCCTCGGCTCTGCCCCCCCGGTCGCGGGGGTTAGGCGGCGGCCGGTCTTTGAGGAGGGAAGGGGGGCTTCTGGGGGGCTTCTCCTGCGTGGTTTTAGGCTGGGAATGTGAAGAAAAATCTTGGCTGTGGGTGTTCGCTGAAGGATGTGGAGAGCTGTGCGGGGGAACTGGTTTCATGTGTTCTCACAGCGCGTGGAGGCGCCTTGTTTCCATTTAAAACAACAGAAAAAAAAAAGTCGCCGCGTTTCCTTAGGTCCTGTCTTTCTATTTCCAGTGAGCTTTTATGGTATTAGTGGTTGGAGGAAAGCTTAAACCCTCTTAAGTTCTCCTTTCAGTCTCTGGCTCACTCCCAGGAACTGATGCAAACATATTACACACTGGCATTGCACTTCAGTTTACCTTTGAATGCCCCGGCTACAAAAGGTCATCCTAATCCCATGCCTGATCTTTCTATTGCTGTGTTAACGGAGCGTTTCGCTGTCCCTCATTCAAAGTTCCAAAAAGCTTTCTAGAAGCTGTGCGCGCGCGCTTGCGCGCGCGTGGCCATTCTGCCGTTGCGCCCTTTTGGTACATCTCCCTTGGAAGAGCTGAATGTATTGTTGGCGTAATTTCTGCATTCATTAATCTGGTCGTGCATTCAACCACGCTCATCTTAATTACCGTGTTTGAGCTGCTGTCACACAGCTGGAGCCCGGGGCAGGGAACACGCTCCCAAACAGAAACATCATCTTCTCCAGCGGCTAATTAGGTTGCACAAGCATCCTTCTCCTTCTGAATAAACAAAAGGGGGAGCACACCCACACTGGGGGCTTGAGGAAGGAGTCTTCCCTTGGAAGATTTCTGTGCTCACTGCCCAGGCGTCTCTTCGCGGGAAGAGATGGAATGGGATCTGGTTTATTGTGGCCAGATTCGAGAAAGGTATCCACTGGGACAGGTTGGGAGCCCTGCGTTATAACCGTAATGGGCAAAATGATAGATTGCTCCATGCTTAAGTAAGGCACCAAAATCTATCTTTTCTTCTGTAAATTCAACATTTGCTCAGCCAGTAACTAAATCACTAGGCCCGTCCCTTAAGGTGGTGTCTGTGCTGCTTGCAAGTGCAGATAAGGACTTGTGCGGTGTAGACATCCATTACCTGATGCTGGTTTAACTTTTGATATCCAAGCAGCACTTCCTTGACAAGGGGTGAGCTTTGAGGTTGGTTGGTTTGGGTTTTATTTTTAGGAAGGATCAGGTTAAATTTCTTTCCAGAAAGGAAAATGGACCAATTAGCTTTTGCATGTCTCTCTATTGACTCCTCTCTAGAATGACAGTACAGTTCCATCTCAGAGATTTTCCTGCAGCAGAATTAATATTTCTTAAACACTCATGAATGTTTAAGGGGAGAGGTCTGTGATCTGTGAAGGAGCGTGCCTAGGTGACAAGGTGGCTTTACCTCCTCGTAGTCTGAAGGCGCGCGACCGTTTTATGCACCTGTACCGCAGAAGAAACGCTGGGGTAAGAGTGGTACAAAGCATGGCCTCAAAACTCACAGCGGCGTGTTCACACGTCTGATCTTTGATATTTTTAAACCTGAGCAAGAAGAAAGGTAACTTCCAGACAAAGTGCGCTGCTGGGAAAGGTCCAGTTCCAGGGAGAAGCCGCCTTGCTTCCCCGCTGGGAAGAAGTGCGAGTGAGAACTAAAGGCAGCATTGGCTTTTTCCAAAAAAGGGATGGCTGTGTCTGGCTTTGGTTTTTTTCCCTCACACTATACATGTGGCAGTGACAAGCTGCTCACGGACAACCCACTTACTGGGGTAGTTTTCATCAGTCAAGCTAAGCTGCAAGCAGGGGGGAGGTAGGCGGCTTGTGTCTGTGGCCATTCAGCCAGCACAGATTGTCATCTGAAAGCAGACGGGGAAGGAAGTGAGGAGCGCGATACCGGAGCCACGCTCCTGGCACGGGCTCGTTTGAGAGGACAGGGAGGTGAATTAGTATCGGAGAGGGGTCTGTTGCATCACATCCAAGCTGTGTGGTTCCTGGATGACTTTATTAACAAAATGCTAAGAAACCTGGTTGTTTTCCCACTAAGCAGAAGCTCGGAGGTCACTGTTCTGTTCACTCAACTTCTAGGGATCACTGTTCTTCTGACAGATTTTCAAAGCAATAATGAGCAAGAGCACGCACTACTTCACACACACACACACACACACACACATTTTGCACAGATTGTGTCACTGCCACCAAGATGTGCTTGCCCTTTTAGAAGGCAGAGAGAAAGAATTTGGCCCACTGTGAATTTAAAATCAAATTTAAAGTCTTTTGACAGCAGAAACAATTTTGCTCAGGGGGATTTCACAAACTATGGTGGCTCCCCTTGTATGTGCAATAGTGTAAATGAGAATTTTATTTCCTCACTGTAGCAGGGTTGCCAACATCTTTGTTTCCCTCGCTGTCCTTCAGCATTTAGTTTTGCCAGAGCAAGGCAGGAGGGCAGTCTGTGGGCTGAAGAGCCAGGCGACCGGAGAAGGAACAGCGGGATGGGCTTTGCCAACTCCCCGTGAGAGCGCCGGGAGGACAGCGGCAGTGGGAGCCAACCCTGGATGCAATAAACTGGATTGTATTATATATCTCTGCCTAATGTCAGGAATGGCTTAGCTAAGGCTGGGCGGCCAGCTCACTTTGAGCGCCATGACCGTCCATCCCTGCATATCCCAAATCAAAGCAAAAGCTGAGTACTTTTTGGGCCACAGCTGCTCAGCAGCTTGATTTCTGCTCTTCGGTGCAGACGCTGCTCTTGCCCTCGCTTACCTGTGCCCAAGTGGGCTGCATGGCTGGGCTAGACCTGTCTCGATCCCTCTCCTGTCCCGCAAAGCTGGTGCTCTGGCTGCTGCTCTGGGCAGGTATTTCAAGGAGAAAGAAAGCAGCGGGTATTGGAGCTGGTTTTACCCCCATTTGGCAGCTTAGAGACAGCTGCCTTGCCAAAACCTGGTTGAGCATCCTCGTGCGGGCGAGCAATGATGGTTTGCTCCCTAGAGCACCTTCTGCTCATTTTTATTGCAAGTGGGCAGCAGTATTATCTCAACTTTCATAGAATCATAGGATGGTTTCGGTTGGAAAGGATCTTTAAAAGTCATCTAATCCAACCCCTCTGCAGTGTGCAGGGACATCTTCAACTACATCAGGTTGCTTAGAGCCCTGTTTAACCTGACCTTGAATGTTTCCAGGGATGGAGTATCTACCACCTCTCAAGGCAACCTGTTCCAGTGCTTCACCACCCTCATTGTAAAATATTTCTCCCTTACATCTAGTCTGAATCTACGCTCTTTCAGTTTAAGACCATTACCTTTTTTCCTATTGCATCCGTAGGATTTGTATTCAGTCCCCTGAGTTTTGGCTCTCCAAGTCTAGCTTTGAAGTGTCTGTGCTGCTGGGTCTAGTGCTATTGGGAAGAAAGAGGACCCTGCTCTCTGACCAGGTCCAAGTTAATAAGGAAGCAGCAGTGAGGCTCCAGGAACCACCTGTATCCCAGCCGCGATCAAAAAGTGCTGCTCCGCTCCCCGGAAGGGAGGGAGAAAAGCGGTTCCTTGGTGCTCGGCTTGCTTGTTGGCAGTCACCAGCGCAGACCTTGCCTTGGCCTTTGCATCCAAGCTCTGCACCCCGTGGCCTCATTAAGAAGTGAGTCTTCTAAGCGTGATGCAAGAACTAACTGTGGGGATTTTTCTAAAGTTGTCTTTTTCTGCCGTGTTTTTATGTTACAAGATTATCCTGTAATTTTTACTCCCCAACCAGCACAAAAAAAATGAGGGGTTAGCACAGAAGTATGCGAGCATCTTTCTTCTTTTCAATGGGAGGAACAAATTGAAGCTGACAGTTCCCTGGAACCAGCACAACACGTGAAGTAGTCACAATAATACATTTTATCTTCCAGCCCTTTTAAAGCATCAGAAGCTCTGTGGTCTCTGATGCCTCCAGTAAGCTGACCTTGGGTGGCAGAGCCAGCCACCTCATTACTGCTGTCCCACTGCTCACAGCCTGCCCTCTCTCCCAGCCATCCAACAGCCCAATTAGCTGCAGTGGCTAGGCTAGAGCTTCCCAGATCAGGCAGCCTGCTGGTAGCCTCTCTGTGACACCAGATCTGTTTCAAATAATCCCTTCTGCCAGAAACCATTTATTATTTTTTCTTTAAATTCATAAAACTCATGTAGTGGCAACACCCAGAGATTTGTCAGACTTGATCTCGTCCTGACAACATCACCGACTTCAAGCCATCCATCAACTCCAAATAGCAGTTACAACAGAGAATATCTGTCTAGTCATCACTGAGGTTCTGGTTGTAGCTTGTGCCTTCACCTCTACAAAAGACCAGACTAGACTGACCTTATCTGTTACTATTTAAACCTTTCTATTCGAGCTGACCAAAAGAAGGAACTCATTTACAGTGAAACCTGGGGGAGATAGACAGGCAAATAAACACCTGCAAATAGCTGCAGGAGGTTTGTGCTTCAACAGACTGGGTGAGGTTGAGCACCACAGCTTCCTTTCTCTTTCCCCAAATTATCATCTCTCTGTCTGAGCAGCTGAAATAGCTCTTTGTCCCTCAGTGAGGTGTCTTTCCTCTTTGTAGATTTATCTTACCTCTGCTAGAAGACTGAGCCAAAACAGAGGAAAAACATGGTTTTTAGTGCACACATCCCATTATGATGCCTCACAAGTCTTGGGGAGAGGAGCTAATGCTTGGGGCTGAGATGGTGGTGCCGGTCCCTGGTACTGCCTCAGGCAGATGGGTAGGATGGGCAATGTAGCTCAGTGTTCAAAGTCCGATGGGCATTTTCTAATCATGTAACGTGAGGGAAAGGGCCTTTTCCTTAGTAAAACAAATTGACATCCTCTTATGGTATTTAATTTAAAAATGCTTGGGTTTAAAACTACCTGCAGTAGAGAAGTAGGGACTTATGTGCCAGCTTTGTGCAGTACCATCCCCGCAAGTAGCCTTTGGCCAGGGAGTCTCCCTGGGTATGGATACACCTTTTTCTCCACTCATCCCTGCAAGCATCGCTGGATTGTGGTAGCTACAACTATCCCTGTGCGCTTTCTCAAACATACAGGCAAGTCTGTGGGTGGTGATGCTGTTGAAAAAATGCCACTGCTCAATTAAGTGTATAATGTGTCAAGTCCTGCATGACTGACTGCCCTTTCCTTGTCTCATTCAGTATATCTGCAAAATACCATTTTCTTAGTTCACTGAAGGGCTTGGGTTTTCAGAGATGATTGTGGGGTAGTTGACTGTGAGGTGCTCTTTGAACCATGAGGCTTTTTCCTGAATTCAGTGTAACACTCACAGACCACATCTACTTTGATACACACAAAATCTTATTAATAAGAACAGATGTCGGCTAAAGTAAACAGAGATGAATGTTTAGGTTATTAGATGCTCAGATTAATAAAGCCAAGAGCTGGAAATGCTCACTAAGTCATCTGTGCTACACAAAACCAAACCGAAGTCATATTAAAAATGCTAAGGCTTCAGTTGAGGCTGGAGAATAATCAGCTTAAAATTCTGCCTGCGTATACCGAGGTTTTGCTTTCTTTGAAATCAGAGGGAGACGTTGCCATCATCTCCCCAGATGGCAGCTGGACCACAGAGCCTGGTTTCCATGCACGCAGGTGCTGGACTGGAAGTGCTTGCAATATATTTGATTTCCATGCCCTGTGCTGAAAGCAGAAGCTTGCTGAAGGTTAGACGGCTTTTCATCTGCAGTTATCCAACACGGGGTTGCTTTTTCCCCATTCTTTCCTGGCTCTACCTTTAAAAAGAAAATAATCCTCCTTATCCCTGGTAGTGAACAAGGCACTGGTGGATCCAGCCTAGCAGCTCCTGTGTGAGCACAAGCCGATGGCTGTATGCATGCTTTCTCCAGTCACTATATAGCTCGTGGGCATGTCGTGGTGCCGCCAGGTAAGGAAGACAATTGCTTCCCTTGGCAAAAGGACAAAATAGTTTTCCATCATCATATAAAACCATTATATCCTGTGTAGGTATATCCTGTAGAGGTAATTATATCCTTTATAGGTAACTAATCCTAGAGCATGGCTGGACCGTATATCATTGTAAACTCAGTAACTAGTCTTTTAATGTTCACTACAGATTAAATTTACCAGTTTAACCTGGCTAGATCTACTTCCCATATATTTAGGGGTTTCATCAGGTTTGCATCGGCTGTGCCCATGACAGTAAACTACGGGCGTTTGGGGTTGATCTCAGGCACTAATATCAACAGACCAGCCTGTATCTGTGGCATGAAACTTCCCTGTCCTCCAAAAGAGGGAAGCACGTGGAGACTGCTTTGGGAATAATCCTTCACCCACGCTGCTTCCCAAACCATACCCAGCTGATTGACTCAAGCCAAAATCATGCCAGCGATTGCTCAGACTCTGTAACCTCCTTTGTCCCAAGGAGCAGAAAGCTCTTGCAGATCCGAGGGGGAATAGCTTCTCTATACAGGCTTCAAAGTCGTCTGACCAATTTACAGCTGCTGAAATTAAACGTGCTCTCAGAAAGCGTCAGCAAGGAGAGCAGTTCTCCATAAAATTCTAGATACTGTTTTCAAGCGGTTCCTTTAAACACTATAAAGCTGTCCGGCTTTTTGCGCTGGTGGGCTGCGACTACTGCGTGTTAAACAGCAGCGTGGGGGCAGGAAGCTGGGATACCTGTGCCTTCTGGCAGACTGCACATAGCAGGAACCTTCCTGGTTCTGCTCAGCTGCCTTGTTGGTTGTCAGATCTCTTCTCCAGTACCAGCATCATTAACACAAGCTTTTCCAACAGGTACTCTTTACATAGCACACACACCCCTTAACCCTTTATCCTGCATCAAATCTCTTACAGCTGCTTTTTACAGCTCCTTTAACAATCCTGGCTAGAGAAGATGTGGTGATTTGGGGGAAGTTTAGGCTATTTGGTGGTATTAGATGTGCACTGTTGTCTCCTACGCCCTTGAGAGTTCTTAAAATTGGAAAGATTTTAGCCAGAAGAATAATAACCTCTGCCATAACTTTAAATAAAAGTCTTGGAAGTCATATACGTAAGATCTTCTCTGACACAAGACTCAAGTCTTGTATTTAAATGCACCGAAGCCAAGAGACAAGAGTTACATCGGAGTACACAGCCTCTCTCAGTTGTGCATGGACAGTGTTCAGCTACTTGATGTACTGGAAGAAAGCTTCAGACACATGCTATAGCCAAATATAAATGAAGTAGCGCAGGACTTTTATGGCAACGCTCTTGAAATGGCCACGCTCGTGAAGTGTCGAGAAGATTAAATAAATCCATTACTGCGATACTCGTATCTGGGACAAGAACGTCCAGCTTTAGAGATGTTCTGTCCTAAAACATGTGACGATGTGTATTCAACAATATTTTAGTGTTCCATGTGCCATTAAAACACCCCTTGAAATAGAATATTGTATAAACATGCAAGGCATTTTAAATCACCCTAATCCCATGTATTTAAAGAGGAGCAGCAAAGCGTTTGTATCTCATTAGCAACTGAAAGGGTTTGACAACAATGACATTTTACTTTCCTTTCAGGGATGAGAACCCTGTTTTATTTGTTTAAGTTAGCTTACCCATGCTTATATTAGATTGTACCTGGACTGGACACTGCGTGCAGCTACAGTTTGTCTGTCTTGGCCAAAGCAAACCAAATAATCTCTAGAGCAGCCCACTGGTTACCTAAACCATCCTACGGGTGTTCACCTGGTCCATTTCCTTGCCTGCAGGTGCAAAGAGGTAGTAGCCCCAGCTTGCTGTCCTTGCCTGTGCTGCTGCCATCTGCATTAAACGAGGGCTGTGAGCAGCAGAAATGCTGGTGCAAAGTAATAAAAGAAAGCAGCACTCTTAAGGATGATTTTATATTAAACACTGCTGGGTCATTGCTGTTCTCTCCTGCCAGCAAGAAGGTTTTTATGTTCATTCTTCACACAGTCTGAGGAAGTGAGGCCACTCCACTGCTTACACTTGACATACAAATTCAGGTCACTGCTCACAGTCATCAGGGATTTTGCCAAGACTCCCACCAGAGTTGCATCTGTTGACATCAGGGCTGACTTACCCCACTTGTTCTCAGATCTTACTCATGGGCTTGTTACGGTTGGTCAGTAAGGGACAAGGGACACCACCACCACGGCTCATGGTTTCCTAGGATACGCCTACTGCTAATATTTGCAAAAGTGCGGAGTAGGTTGATTGCTTTTTGTGATCTGAGCTGGGAAATGGAAATTCCACTCAACGCGCATGGTCAGCCGGGCAGTGCTCAGCGGCGTATGTCAAAAGAGGTAGAGAAGTAACCAGGCTGCAACTAGACAGTAATTCCCACAGCCTGTTTGGCATCCTGCTAGTCTTACTACTTCTCACAAGGTCGCTCCTTGTAGTTTACCTCCTGTTTTAGGGATAGATAACAGAGCTGCACAGTCTTCCACGTTTACTCCTGCGTAGCGCTGCCAAAATGACAGTATGATTAATTCGTGTTTAGGTCACTTGTGCTGAACCGCCGTTGGGGGTTCGCTGTATGGTGCGTTTAAGGCACAGGACGAGCATTCTCAGTTGATTTTTCAGAAATCCTTTTTCTTTAGATTATTTGCCAGTACTTGAACGGCAGGGGAGCTTTGTTTTTAATTAATTCTTTAATTGACATAAAGAATAATCAATGATGGGTAGAATTGGAGTTGATTTCTAATCAAAGATAATTCTGCATACTAGCGTGGGTTTGAGATGAATGAACGTCAGATCTAATTAGATGGCCAGATTCTGATCCCTCAGCCACACTCATACGTACTGTTACAGACCAAATTTTGCTTATCTACACTAATACCAGCTGAATATGATTGCTCTGTATTCCCGGGGCTGGAAAGGGGGGGCACCGCGTGGCGTTGGTGCGCACGCTCGCTCCAGCTGCCAGCGCGACACAAATGTTGGAACTGAAAAAAATTAGGTCAGCTACCACAAACCCATCTGTCGTGCACAGGAGCCATTTAGGGACAAATTTATTTTCCTTGGGTTTATTACGGCGAAATAACTCATTTGCATTTCCCTCTCCTTGTGCTTTCGGCACGTGCTATACCAAGGGTGAGGAGCGGTGCTGTAGGTGTTTCTCTGAGGGGAAGTTAGGCAGCGGAAAAAAGGGCAGTATGTGACTCTCCAGATGGGGAATCGGGGCATGTTCCAAGAGCTCGGGTGAAAAAGTAGCTACAAAAAGGTCAGGAAGAAAGTGAATCGTGGTAGGAGACCGAAGGGGTGCTGCTTTGCCTTAGCCACTGTCCATCAGTATTTCTGTGCTAGTGAGGCAATGGGAGCTAGAGCCAAAGGCACATTTTACTCTAAAAATCAAAGATGAAGTTGGAAGTCCCAACCTTGACTCTGGCACCTCGACTGGTGTGAAAGACGACCACTGCTTACTGAATTTATGGAGCTCTATTGTAGTGGCAGCATCACGTATCAAGTCCTATATATTTACAGCCACAGATTCTTTACCATTTTGCTGTTGACCTGGATTGTTAGCTTTCTTCTTATGGACTCTTATTATTGCTTTTTGGTTTATCTACTTCAGCCAGTTTGGGTAGGAGGAGCAGAACAAACAGCATGAGCTATTCCAGATGGCAGACAACTTGTGTTCTACTCGGGGTGTCTAGTGATGAGCTAGCAAATACTGTAGTATTTGAGTTGAAAACGTCCTTATGTGCAACATAAAAAATGTTCTTAGGGAAATGAGACCATAAAGCACAAGTCTTGCTATTAGTATCAAGCCTTGGGAAAAGTATTATTTGAAACAAAAGCTAAAATTTGGTACTGAAGTACCCAAAGCTAGTGCTTTCGTGTATTAGAAACAGGTTACGGTGGCTTGTACTCACTCGCAGAGATTTCTGCATGACAAAGTAAAGCTCCCAGCTATGGGCTTAAGTAGAGCCATAAAAGATGCATGAGTTACGTAAACACTTCTTTGTGCATTGTAAAAACTGAATCCGCCCAAACTGAATGTATTGAAACACAACTAATAAAAGAAAGAATCACTGCAGGCGTCACTAATGCAGATAAAGCCATCACTGAAAAGTGAGCACAAGCCTTCAGAGAGATCCCGCTGGATAGTTGGTGGTGTGAGAGGTGAGGCACGGATGTCCATGGTGGGAGAGAGAGGCACCTCAGTCCCAGTGAGGGCAGGACGAGCTGCAGTTAAACTAAGATTCTTGGTGCTGCACGAGGTGGGGCAGAAGTTTGCCTCCTTGCACTGGGGCAGGAATATGTGGCTACCAACAGCTCGGATGGCCACCCAAGCGTGATCTGGGTGCTCCCACATCCGCTGTTGGAAGGAGAGGGAGCTGGCTTGGCTACAGCTCTGTCTGTGTGCAGTCCTGCTCTCCGCAGCCATGCTGGTGAGCCCACGTGGCTCTGTACGCTAAAATTAACGTTTGAAGCTCACGGATCTGCTGGCCTTTCACCGGCTGATGTAGGCTTGGGAAGTGTGCTTGTCAGTATAGCCATATGCTGCTATTTAGGAATATCACAGAGCCTTGGACTTTGATGGAACAAATGCACATGATTTTGTTCTGGCATCCCAGAATAGTTCTTCAGCTGGAGCTCACATGTCTGCACAACTCTGGCAAATGCTACCCTGCGCAATGAAGGAGCAGCCCAATCGCTGGGAGCGTACAATGTGCCATGAAAGTCCTAATTTGTGCGATCCAATGGTCGACAGAAGACATCCTTCTACAGGTGCTTCCAGGAGATGCCATCCAACAGAAACGCTTCTGGCACATTCAGGGAACCTGAGCACTAATGCCTAAGAGTTTTTGTCCTAAAAGTGTAAAAACTCTTGTGGAAGAATTAGATTTCTTTTGAAAGTTTTTATACTGCTCCTGAGCGCTCTTACGAATATATTATTGTCAAATTTTTATATTAAAAAACCATCCACAGGAATGTCTGCATTATCATCCAAGATGCATACCTCCGTGCCTTCTAGGAGTCTAGGGAACATAGAATCCATAAATTCCAGTTGGATATTTGGGCTGCTGGCCATGCTGGTCTCATGTTGCCAGGGTGATTCAACTAAGTCAGAAGGAGAAGTTGGAAAATTGATAGTAAAAATGACGAGACTTTAGGCTACAAAAGAAAGCAACACCAGGTGAAGGTGTTTTGAATGATCTCAGCATTGAACACAGCCTGAGGAAGTTTAAAAGTGAATTGTGCTCTTTGGATTTATGAGTGCAAAGCAGAAAGAATTGGCTGGCTGGGAGAAGGACATGACTTCAGGGTATAATCAGTTTCTTCCCTTATTGGATTTATTCTTTTGGAGATGCGCACTCCTAAATGTGATGTTATTGCAATTAAGCTGGGCAGCTAGTCTGATAATCAGGACATAGACCTTGATGTAGAGGAGGGAGGAACACATTTTCTTTCATTATTCAAGAAGATACGAATTCATTTATTATCCATACCCCAGGTATGCAGGTGAGAAATGTTCCTAGCGTGCAAAACGGAATCAGTTGACTTCTGTAGCCATCCACTTGCATCAGTTTAGTGGACACTTTCAGCTTACCTTAACCTAAATAATTATCACCATTTTTTAATGGAGAGTCTGCACACAGACCAGCAGAAGGAACAACATACAAACATCTCACTGTAGGGATTGCAGCTTCTTAGATCTAGAATGGACCTTGAAACATGTGTCACACACACAAAAATAATATAAGAACAAAGGATTATCAAGGGTCCCTTCAGTCACTGGTTCCTACCCCCCATTCCCATTTAATCAAGGATTATGCATAATCCCAAAGTGTCCTTGAAGTCTGTATTCCATGAACTTTCAGCTGCAAACAGCTCCCTCACACCCTACAGCAAACCCTAGGCCCAGAGCCATACCCATAGCAGCTACAAAGAGGGACCGGGAGGAATCAAGGGCACCATCACCACTGGTGTATTTATTGCAGCTTTACATGGTTGCTACCATACGTGTAGCAAAACCAACTTTCTCTCATCACGTGTTGAACAAAAAAATATTATCCCCAGATCAGTCACTGGGAAAAAGCAAACAAAAAGGGGCCGTGCAAAAGTCAGTCTAGATTTAGCAAATGTTTTTCTGACCAAATTTCACTTCTCTTAGCTTGGATTGAAGTCTGCGCTGTTTAACAAATACTTCAGCATTATGGGAGGTGGAGGTCCATGCTGAGGGTGATGAAGAAAGGGCAGCCCCGTGGAAGTGATGGGCTCTACGATCCCTTCTCTTCTCATTAGCTCAGGCTCAGCTGTTTCCCCATTTCCAGACTGAAAGGAGAGCTGGGAGAGGGGACTTTTATTTCCCTGGGGACAGAGACATTGTCAATTATCTGCCGTTCCCTGCTGCAAGCTGTCAGTGAATAGGGCAGAGAAAGAGTACTGATGGGATTTCACCTTATCCCCCAGCTCTGCTGATGGGCTCATCATTCAACTGCTGTGTACTTAGCACGGGCAATACTAATTATATTAATTATACTCCTACACGGCGCGTGCTTATATTATCAGTAAGCAGACTGGTGACTTTAAAAAATGAAACATTAGTGGATCATTAGCTATATAGATTTAGAAATGTAAGCATACTCATTGCACCCACTGCTGAGGTGGATCTCTCGAATCTCGTAAGTATTTAATACTGTTTTAGATGTGAAACATGCTTTATATTGAGAGCAGAATGCATATTGTACCTAGAAGACAGTAGCATTATATCAGGTAACTACTAAATGCAGACTTGGAAACTTGGTCACTGCACTGGAGTAGCACCAAAATCCCCTTAGCAGTGTTCGTCCATAGGGATACTGCTCAGGTCAACAAAAGATCTGGGTAAGTCATTATGGGCTGAACCTCATTGAAATTATACTAGTGACTACATCTATGTGTATAATCAGAATACAACTGCATTATTAAACTCAGAGGTAGGTTTATTTAGTCAATAGCACAGAGGCCTGTACATGGTTTAAGAGACAGGAAAATAAATTCCCCTCTACAAAATGTATTACAACAATGTGAGAAATACTCATCACTCAAAGTGTATTTGCTAGATGTAGGTATCACAAATAATCCATCGAGGTGATGGCCATATGCAGCTATGGTCTGTGTGAATATGGGGTAAGGGGCTGCTTCTGCTAGGCAGAGTTGATATGATTTTGTGAGGTCAGTTGGAAATATCTGAGATGTCAGCAATATATGTTTAAACCTTAAGAACAGATTGTGCAATAGAGTCAACCTCTGACCCGACAAAGTGAAAAGTAACTGAACAGAACTGGGAGATTTCATCAGTACTGACTCTGTTACCTCCTTTTATCACAGTTTTCTTCTGTACAGAAATTATACATACATTAATCACCAAGATTATATATAATATATATAGAAAGAGCACAAGCCTATCTGGGTTCTGGGTTCTGACCATTTTATGCAAAAGCAGAGCAAAAGTAGCTTCAGGCAGGTCTTGAATTTGCATTTCAATTGCACTTTTTCCACACTTCCTTCTGGTATCTTGACAAAGTCTTATCTACTAAAGTATTGCAAAGCCATCTGAGTGCTTGAACAAAATAAGTAAGTAAATTCCTTTTCCAAAAGTATTTTTTTTTTCAGGAAGAAAACAAAAGAAAACCGAAACACTTCCAGTACGTGTGCACATGATCGCACATGGTCACACATTGACACAAAGATTTTTGTTTGGAGCGAAACCCATTTGTCTTTCTTTCACCTTAATACAGAAGATATTCACCATATGAAAGATGTTGATGAGAGTTTTGAATCTAAAGTAATTATGTTTTCATAGCCAATGTGATCATGACTAGTACCCAACTTCAAGTTTGGTTTTATTCCCCTTATTTTCAGAGGAATGGCTGATGTTTATGCAGTTACACCTCCTGTGACTTACGATGCTGTTCAGCTTCTACCCTCATAGGTCTCCAGATGCTGTTGGCGGGGTGGGGAGGGGCGTGAGTGTGTGTTAATCATCCTGTCAAATGGGGCAAGTGCTGAACACTTGCAAGGGGTTTTCTGCTCCTTGATGCTCTGGACCCAACTTTTAATGCAAATCTTTGTATGCAAAGGCGAGCATACAGCACGCGGTGTAACTGCCTTGAGGTTATTTGCAAAACCAAAGGGAACTTGCTGCACGGACCCTCAGAGTACTGTGATCGTGTGGTTTCTGCTTTGTCTCTCAGGAGCTGGGGTTTGAACTGTTAGATAGCAGCAGCTGGCACGTGTAGACACTGTATCGTCTACAGGGATGTGAGGTTTGACCCTGGAAGCTGCAAAGTGGCTTCTGCCAAGTGCTGGGTGTTGGCAAGCCTGAACAGAGCTCAGACCTGAAGAGGGTGTGCTGAGAACCTTAAGGAGGTAGGAGTGAGTGTAGGGCCAAATTTGGGTTCTCATTGACCAAAGGCTCAAGTATCTCTGGCCGTGGCTAGAGCGTGTTTATCCCTCTGTGAGTTAGCTGACGCACGTCCTCACTGCGGTTTCTCCTGAGCCTCCTGCTCCCACCCTCTCCCTTTCTTCCATCTCCTGGCCATGGGTGTCTGCCCAGCATGGTTGCTCACAGACCTGGTCTGCCCCAGAGCAACTTCTCTGTCCCAGTGCTTCATCTTCGCTGTGGTTGCACTGGCTCAGCCTTGAGCTGGACGTGTCTGGCTCACTGTTACTGCTGGCCGTGGAAAAGAATTGGCCTTGATCCAGCCCAGATCGTGTCTCTGAGAGATGTCCAGTGACACGGGGCATCTCTCGCTTCCAAAACAGAAAGATTTACGCTGGTTTGGTTGTGCGATAGAGAAAACTTCACCTTACAATGCCGGGACCGGAAAAAGTATTTCTTGGTGGAGGTCTTGCAGAAATACTCCTGACAAAGCAGCTCCTCAGGCAATGCAGTCCTCTCCAGGGAGCAGCAGTAGCTCGCCATGGTACCTGCTGCCACCTCAAAGAGTATTTGCCTAGCTTAGCGCTACAAATTAAATATACGGACAGCGCACAATGCCTCCCCACATATTTGCGTTCTCCGGTGAGTGTTTGCCGTGCAGGCACATGTAGCTCTGGCACTTATCTTTAATAAATATGTTCAGTTGCGAAGGCTTACAGTGCAAATCTCTGGACTTCGCAATTGGCTGCTTTTTGGGGCGCTCATGATGGTTCCTCATCTGAGGGGATGAGAGGGTGGTCACACTCTTGGCCCCATACATAGGTCACGGCCTAGCAGAGCATCAGCTGGCCCCTGCCACACTGTCCTGCCTTGGGACTAAACTCATCCCTCAGGCCAGCTGTTGGAGGGAAATGAACTGGGGGCATGGGGCATGCTGGGTCCAGCTTTTAAAATAAATGGGAAAAAAAAAAAAAAAAATCATTTTCCTTTTTTGTCAGGCTATTTTTAAGCTGGCCTAGTTTCAGAATCCACTTCACAGTGCAATGGCGTTAGCAGTCGTGCTGGCACCCCAGGAAGGAAGGAGACGGTGAGGGGATGGGTGCTGCAGGATGGGGGAGTCGGTCCCTGGCAGCACCCGCTGACCAGTACCCTCTGCTCCAGCATCCCCCTCATCCCCCTCTCCATCAGCTTGCTGCTGCCAACCACAGTGCTTGTTTGCTATTTCTTTGCGTGTGGATTTGAAATCACTTTAGTTTGGTGCAGATGCTGAGCTGGGTGTTGTGAGCACACACACAGAGCAAGGGTTCCTCCCAGGGTGCTGAGGCTCTCCCTAGACACATGAAATTCAGAGCATACGGTGCCTGGAGCTTGTTTACTCACCTCTTGTTGTGGTGGAGAGCATCCCTCTCTCATCACGGCATGCTGTGGCTGCACGTAAACCCACTGCATCTTCCTCCTCAGCAGCGAGGCAGGAACAGCCATGGGGAAAACAAGCAAGGATCAAAGGGGATCTGCAGGACTTGATTCATGCTGAACAAACCCTCTGTTATTTTAATATCTGTAATAACACTGTGCAGTGATGGTGAGCTTATGGTGAGCCCCTTAAGAACTCTACACACTCCCCAAATAATCTCCAGGACACCTTGATGTAGCAGATGGGGGGAGAAGCATGCCAGGCACGGCAGAAATGGGGGATGGCGTTGGGATTAGCATGCTGAAGCATCTGAATTCCAGTCCCACGTCCAGTCCAGCACATTTTCGCTAGACCCTGGGCCATAAAGTCAGAAGTCAAAATAGGACTGTTTCATCTTTGGGGTGGGACTATTTGGCAATGCAAACACATTCGTGCCCTGGCTCGTGGCCTCTCGCAGGGTTCGGTTACCCCTTATCATGCCTGACAGGCACCAGGCGGTCCCGGCCTCACGCCTGCCTCTTACCCTCAGTTGTCACTGACTTGCTTTCTATTGTTTTTCAGGAATATCTTCCAGGCTCCCTGAAATCATGTCAATAGGATCACATTCATTCTCTCCAGGAGGTCCTAATGGGATTATTAGAAGCCAGTCCTTCGCTGGCTTCAGCGGGCTTCAGGAGAGACGCTCCAGGCAAGTGCTGTGCTCTCTAAGGGGACTTTCCAAATCAGGGCCTAAGGGAGGGTGAAGGTGGAAAAGAGGCAAGAGAAGACTGCCTTCTCTCTGCAGAAGAAAGTCTTCTAGGCTAAAATATCTCTCTGTACTGTTTTTATAATTGAGCTGTTGCCTTCTGCCTTAGCTACCAAGTGCTGGTTTGCCTCTGCCCTGTTCTTGCAGGGCTTCCTCACGAGCCTCAGAACTGTGAGGGAATTTCAGAGAATTTTAATTTACTAACTTACACGGTGATCTTTTCAACATGTGAAATGTGCAGAAACATGATACACTGCCCCCAGTTTCAGACCGTTTCTGGCTACAAGACAGTTTTCTCATTGCCACGCTGCTATGAATTCAAACCAACTCTGTTTTCTCTGCAGGGCTGCGTTCATGTCCTGCTGAAAACTGCAGAGCCTTTCCTTGCACCGCCCTTTAGCTAGGACTTAGGGATTTGAGTCAGGCATTTACCAAGTCAACCATTCCCTGATGCCCCCAGAGGATACTTTACAATTAATTTTAACTTCTGTAAACCCTTCGGGTGCCAGACCACCATGGAGCAACCAAGGAGGAATGGCAGGGAAAGGGCCACATCCCATCATCAGGTCAAGTCAGCGATGGTTGTTAGGTGCTGACCTACCCCCAGTGAGTCACCAGAGGCACCTATTGCAGTACTCTTACCCCACCTTGGCCATACGGAACTACCTACGGTCCATGTTCAAGACCAGCAGTGTGATGCTGTCCTCCACACATGCTCTTAACAGAGTCCCAACCTTCCTTAGGAGCCCCCAGGCTTTACATCTGAGATTATCTGGGCTCCCCTTTGGTTTTAGCACCTGGGTGTAGCTCAGCCCGTTTATGGCTGTGGCTGAGCGACGTGAGGCAGGACAGGCATGGAATAAGACAGAGAAACACCTGATGAGCCTCAGACTCAGCCCAGCATTTCCAGACCAGTGTTCGTATCTCAGCAAGGCAACTGGCACATCAAAAGCTAACAGCATGTGTCCCAGGCTGCTCAGACCTCTCAACCTGTAAAGAAACACAGTCCCTCAACTGTCAGGCACAGAAGCAGGTTTGCTTCTGCTAGCAGAGATAATATGAGAAGATTTCTTCAAGTTATGCTCCTTTGAGTTCATTATGATTTATAGGGGTTTTCTCCTCTTTAATGTTCATTTTGCAGGTGTAACTCCTTTATTGAAAATTCCTCAGCACTCAAGAAGCCCCAAGCAAAGGTGAAGAAAATGCATAATCTGGGCCATAAGAACAGCACCACGTCCAAGGAGCCCCAGCCTAAAAGGATGGAAGAGGTCTACCGAGCCCTGAAGAATGGCCTGGAGTAAGAGCCTTTATCCTGCTTGTTGACTGAAGCTTTCTGTGACATTTTAGAGCCTAGAGGAACATATCACAGTAACGGGGATCCTTAATCATAGGAGAGGAAAATATACCTCTCGGAGCCTGGATTGTAACATTTAGGATCTGAAATATTTGTACGGGAAAGAAGGGAATACAGGGTGTGTGATCCCATTTCCACACAAATTGCTGGGAAAGCTCCCAAAGGCTGACATTTCAACGTAAGATTTTTTTTTCCTTTGAATTTCCTAGAGTCCTGTCAGAGGCTTGTATCACCTTTAAGATAACATCCCAGATGATAACGGGGCTTTTACCAGCCAGATACAAGGGCAGCGACTGGAAGGCACCAGCCCATAAACTAAGCAGCAGATTAGCTTACTTGAAACTGGTTGTTCAGCGTAAGGAGGACACTGAGCTCTTATACGCAGCTAAATAAGTGGCTCCTATTTATCCCCAAAAAGGCAGCAGGGAGCTGCTTTTAGGACAGATGAACATAAATGAGTTTTTCCAGTGAGGAAAGCCATTTGCTGTGCAGATTTTCTCTTAGGATGGTCAGCAGTCAGCTCAGTATGTGCCGCAGAGCTCATGCACCCCTTCTCTGGTTTGTGTTTACAGCGAGTATCTGGAAGTTCACCAGACAGAGCTGGATAAGTTGACGGCTCAGTTAAAAGACATGAAAAGAAACTCACGCCTGGTATGTGTCATGCTTTTTCATCGTGTGGATGCACAGTAACCTTCTCAAGGTGCTGGAGCAGCCGGGGGCTGGGAGCAGGATACAGGGAATGTGCATTGATGCTCATCTTCCCTTCCAGCCTTGATCCTGTTTGTGATTTCTATTGACTGCCAAACATGACTTTCTCGTGGTGCTGTTATATTGCAAAATTAATCACAGTTTCATCTTCTCTGTTGCAGGGAGTCCTGTACGATTTAGATAAGGTATGTTACCCACTTTGGTTTTGAAGGGAAGTGTTAGTATCCGTATGGTGTACATAGCCGGCATGGGAAATCTCTCTCAGCCGGATCTCCTAGCCATGCCAACACCACCAAGGGAGAAGTTACCTGGCAATTTGCACTTGCCAAGGAAGAAGTTCCACTCCCCTTCTCTTCCCAGGGGATCTGGTATTGTCAGTGTCTCAGCCAGCCAGCTGTGCTCACTAACCTGGCATAAAACTTACCCCATCAGCCCTTCTCCAGGGTCTGTCAAGTTAAAGTGGCTCCGGGATGAGCACTTGGAAGGAGGCAGACCAGCACCAGGGGAGAAGGGAGGCGGGGGAGCGAGACCTTCTATTTCTGTGAGCCACTAGCCATAAAGTCCATCGCCTTGTGCAACTTTGCCTTGTCAGCTCCACGCGGGTGGGATGCTGGCAGGAGCATGCTAGCGGTGGCTGTGGGAGCCAGGTCAAACCCTAGCTCATCCCTGCTCCTGCCAGTTCTGGGGAAGGAAAAACTGAAAATATTTTTCCCCGCAGGAAAATTTGGGTGAAACAGAAGGAAAGCCTTCAAAAACGTTTCCTGAACAAGTCTGGCTTTTTTTCAGTCAAAATGCCAAGCTTGGTTTTGCTGTCAAAAACAGTTTGCTGAAGAACAATGAATTTTGAAATGCAAACCCCAATAAATTTTAATACAGGTTTTCAAAGTACTCAAAACACTATATTTTGAGCTAAAAAAGCTCTGGGTTTTTTCTTCAAGAATTCAAAGAACTAGGGAAATCCCATCATAAAAAACTTCTTTGTTTAAAAATATATTAGGTACAGAAGTCAGTGAGCCCCATTTTCAGCAGCAGATTAATGGTAGTAAGGTGGGACAACAAAGCCCTGCATGTTTTAAGGAGGAGTTTCTCAGCCTCACTGGGACCTGAAGACCCGAGCAGAGCTAGTGTGGTGGTGTCTTAGTGATTTATTTAAATGTGCCTCACCCTCTGCCTCTTTCTTTCCTTCAGCAAATCAAAGCGGTGGAAAGATACATGAGAAGGCTGGAGTTCCACATTAGCAAGGTAATGAGCACTCCTATCATCTTTCTTCTGCATCTGCCTCTACGTTATTAGGAAAACAAGCCCTTGGCCTCCTGCTAGCCCTCCGCTCCGGGGAGACCGCCTTGACGAAGCCTCTCCCAGATTCAGTATTTTAACTGCAATGGGCTGGTGGTCGGAGCCAAAGGAAGGGTTTCCACGGGGTTTGTAGCCCCCGAGGTCCCACTGTGCCCCGAGACACTCCCGCCCGCTTTTAGGGTCAGGTGCTTGCTGAGAAAATCTATCTCATTGCATGCTTATTGTTAAACTGTAGGTAGGAAGAGGGTTGCATCTGAAAGTAATTTAATTCAGCAATTGTCTCCACTGTACACAGCAGCTAGATTGGATTTATTCCTGGATTTTGCTGCTAACTCTTTCGCTGCCCAGTTCGGGGCCCACATCCACTTGATTACATCGGTGAAAATATTCAGTAGAGGTACTTTTGATTTATACTAATACATTTTAGAGCTGAACAAAGTCCATGGCACGTGTTCTCGTAGTTATAAACATATCTGCTAGCGATTAGTTGCTTTTCTGAGCCTGACAAAAGAATGAATTATTTTTGACGGATGAAACGTCTTTTGAGAGTCATTTGAACAGCGTTTGCACAGCTTGAAGTGCTCCAATTATGACAACCCAACCAAACCTTTTAATTTCAGTCTTCTCTTACTCTTGCAGCCAAGAAAAAAAGAAACATAAATCACAGGGCGATAGAGTGAATTTTGTTCCCCAAACCACCTTCTCTCTTGCTGGCAACACGAATGGCTAAATTACTGCTTAAAGAACATTTCCATTCAAATCCTTCCCACTACAGCCAGCTCAGAGCTAATGGTTTCTGGGATTATAATGGGACTGAAAAGCACCAAGCGCAAGAGGTAACGCTGGTCAGTGTTACTTAAGCTTGCCAAGTACATTAGTTCACTTTCCGTAACCCACAGCAACAGAGATAAAAGGAACCGAGCTGCGCTGCGCTAGAGCTTACAGGCTTGGGCAGGTAAACATCTTGGTTTCTAACGACAGGGAAGGTATTTTTCAGCAGCGATGCCTTCTGCCATCTACCCACTGCTGCTCTGTACAGGAAGTAGAGTGAGGAAAACGGGGTGCGCAGCAGCAGACCCCCACGTATTTAGGGGGGCAGATGAGCGTGCCCCAGTCGCGCTCACTTGGTCAGGGGCAGGACATCCACCCCGGGTTAAGGCTTCACCCTGGTGGCAGAAGTAAATACCAAGTGACAGCTATTTACAGTAGCTGTCTTTAGCTTGCTGACTGTCAAGAGAAATAGGAGTGGACATGAATCCAAGAAGCCTTATTTGTAACTTTGAAATGGCAACGTTCTACCAGTGCCTCCATTTCTCTTTGCTGAGCTCTTTTACCCTGCACAGCAGTCCCTAGAGATCCCTCAAGTCAAGGGCTTCAGCCACCAGGTATCCAAGCTGGTCTTGTAAAAGTCAACCTAAGGCTTTGAAGCTGTCAGGAAGACCAGTGCCATTCCACACAAATAAGCAACAGCACTTTTTGTTAGAGGCTAAGCAGGCTTGGAAAATGGGATTTGGAACATGCCTGGATGGTCGCATCAAGCTCATCTCTAATGCAGCAACGCAAAGTCATAGACCGAGGAAGCCAAGGCACTGGGTGCTTTTGTAGACAGAAATTCTGCTGTGAAAATCCACTGCTGAGCACCAAGTCTCATGGGGCACAGGGCGATCACTGTGGCAAAGGAAAAAAGTTATTCTAGGTAAAACCCAAATATCATCCAATCTTAGCAGGGACATTAGAAGCAGAAGGAAGAGACAGCTGCTTCCATGCCTTTCCTTCTCCTCACCCTGATAAAGTCAGGTTAGAAAACCTACATCTCCTGCATCTGGCAGGTTATGTTTATAGAAATATATATCACTATGTGTTGCTTGTGTATATATATAAACATATATATACACCATTAAATGGTATAGCACTGTAGACTCCTGCTGAACAGCTCAGATGGAGTAAATGTATACATTTGGTGCCGGGATTAGAGGGAAAAGGGAAACCAAAGCACGAGACACGTGTAAATCCATTGTACTCTGAACCTCAGTCCAGGTGAGACTTTAAACAGTGTGTGACTAGGTTTTGCAAAACTTCCAGACTGCTTGCGAAATGTTGGGTGCCTAAGTCATGCCAAAGGCGTTTAAGAAGATGACTAGGAAATTAAGTGAATGCCTGAGGGGCTGAAGTTCAAAATGCTTTTTTAATTTGACATCAGCTGTTTCTAAGCCCTTTACTTGTGCTGATTCTGACTATGACTCCCAGTTTCTGGAAGATGGGCAGTGAAAATTCAAAGAATCACTCCCTGCTTCCCATACTGGTCAGGTATTGCAACAGCCTCGATCCACAGCTGGCGTTAGCAATACAGAAGACACTGCTGGCCCTGTTAAGTGTGCCATTTAACGCATCCAGGCCCATTTTGCAGTGTGGATATTGCAGTTGCCTTTGGAAGAACTCTTCCTCACCAATCCAGTCACAAGGCTAATGCCTGCCCTACTGTTACGGTTGTATGTAGCCAAGGTCAGGGCCGGGGGGTGGGGGGATGGGGGAAGGGGTAGCAATGATTGAAGGCATGAAGGGCAAGCAGGTGAATTTCTGGCAGCATCCAGTGTGGCTGTGATGAGATTTCTACAGTGGAAGCTATTTTTGTCTTGTGTTTCTTTTTCATAGACTGTAAGAGTATCACAGCTTCATTTGCTCAGCGCCTCCATTGGACCTAACAGCTTGGCTGCGTTTCGTTGTCATGCAAACGACTTTGTTCCTTCATAGTTTTATGTTGTTGGGTTTTCTGTTTTTTTTTTTTCAATACACCTTCCTTGTCCCCACTAGGTGGATGAGCTTTATGAAGCCTATTGTATCCAAAGACGTCTCTGTGATGGTGCCAGCAAAATGAAGCAAGCCTTTGCGATGTCTCCCGCCAGCAAAGCAGCTCGGGAGAGTTTAACCGAAATCAACAGGAGTTACAAGGAGTACACGGAGGTACATCCTCACCAGTTTAGTCTGTTTGCTCTCACGCTGTTTGAAGGCCATGGGAACTTTGCCACTGATTTCAGGGAAAATTTCATCCAGATGAAAGAATTAAAAGCTAACCCAGCAAAGAATTATTATTTATTTGTTAGTCTTCAGGTGAATAGCTGATGATTCACAGGTTACCTGAGCCCAAAGAGTTCCTGATGTAATGTTTATGCTCTGTGAGAACAGGGTTATACCCAGGAACTGCTGCACAAGAAAAAAGCATAAACCTGCTGCAAACGTATTTATACTCCAAATACATTCTTCCCACCTGCAGATTTCGGGATGGCAGGTTGGCTGGAACCCATGTGTATACAGACATCTGCTTCATCCTATCCTGTTTTGCTTGCTGTGATCAGCATCTATTTTATTAAACAGGCAGTAGATGAACAAGGGTTTAATAGTGTTGCAAACATCCCAGCACACAAGCTGTGACAGTGTTCCTAAATCTGAAGAAAGAACTGGAGAGGGCCCGGTACCTGTCTCCCACGGTCTTTTTTTCTTAAGGTAGTCCACATTTCTTGGGAGATTAAGTCATGCTGGGAACCACTTTGGCATGGAGCTGCTGCTGGCACACATCCTGGCTGGAGGGGCTGGGACAGTGACCAGGTTATGCTTCAAGGGCCACAACTGCCCTCTGCCAACGGGAGGATTACAGCGCAACAGAAGAAGAGCACAGGGTTACATTCGGCTTCGGTGTGAGCAGGCACAGCTCAGCTTCCATTTTTAGGGCCAGACCTAGCTAAACAGCAAGGATGGCTCTGGCAGGTTGATTTTATTGCAAAATGTCTTTCATCTGCATAACAGAATATTTCCTTTCAAATAGACCTTAAAAAATGTGCTGGGTTTTTTACCTAGTAGCTAGTATGGGGCTATGTTTTGGATTTGTGCTGAGAAGGTTGATAACAGTGAGGTTTTACTTGCTGCCAAGCAGTGTTTACATTAAGCCAATGACTTTTTCAGTTTCTCATACTTCCCCTGTGCTGAAAACAGTGTTGCTAACACAAAGATAGTTTAGTTACTGCTGAGCAGTGCTTACACAGAATCAAAGACCTTTCTGCCTCTCACCCCACCCCACCAGCGAGTGAGAAGGCTGGGGGTGCACAAGAAGCTGGGAGGGGACACAGCCTGGACAGCTGACCCCAACTGACCAAAGGGATATTTCATGCCCTAAGACATCATGCTCAGTACATAAGCTGGGGGGAGTTGGCCTGGGGATGATCGCTGCTTGGAGGCTGGCTGGGCATTGTTTGGCAGGTGGTGAGTGGTTGTATCGCTTGGGTTTTTTTCCCCTAGGTTTTGTCTCCCTTTTTTTTTGTTGTTGTTTGCCTTTTTGTACCATATTGTTATCATTATTAGTAGTAACATTATTTTACTTTAATTGTTAAACTGTTCTTAACCATGAGTTTTGTTATAATTTTTTTCTGATTCTCTCCCCCATCCTACTGGGGGAGGAGGAGGTGAGCGAGTGTCTGTGTGGTGCTTGGTTGCTGACTGGGGTTAAACCATGAAAAAAAATAAGAAAAGGCAGAAGGAGTGTTTGTCTGACCTCACTGTTCTCTTTTCCAACACAGAACATGTGTACCATAGAAGCAGAGCTGGAAAACCTACTGGGGGAGTTTTGCATCAAGATGAAAGGTAATTGCCTTTTCACCTTTGCCTTTCACAAACACTAGCAGCTAGAGTGCAGTTAGCAGTGCACCTTGGTGAGGGCATCGAGACATGCTAGTGTGACATGCATTTATGATAGCTGTGGTTATCTCCAACCACACCCACTGCTGAGCCTTCAAACCACCAGCTTACACTCCTGGCTAGCGGAAAAGATCACAGAGCCAGTAACATCAAAGCTTACTGACTTTCAGAGATGCTGCTTCTTTTTTTCAAGGCTAATTACCTCCCTCAAACACTGTTCCCAATAGCCAAAGCAATTCCGTTTTGAAGGCTGCTGTACCTTTTGCCTCTATTTCCATAATCCTTTAAGAAGATGATTGGGAAATTATGTGAATGCCCATGGAGTTCCAAAGGGTTTCTTAGCTTGACATCGGCTGTTTCCTTTATTTTTCTGATTCTGACTACTACTGTTTTTGAACAAATGTGAAAAGGCAAAGAACTGGGCATAGTTTACCTTTTAAACACCTAGATAACTCAGTGGTGCCATTCACCTTTCCATTTTATTCCTTGTCTTTACGACAGGGAATTTTATGGGTTTGAATACAATGGAATCAGTTTTACCTGAAGCCTTGGTGAATCACCAGGTGTTCATTAGTACCAGGTGCTAATGCTCTTATCCCTTTAAGACTCAATGTCTTAAAGAAGAGATTGCAGGGGAATATCTTTTTTGGATCTTCAGTCACTGGCATGAAAATAGTTCTATAAAACAAAATCAGCATCTAAATATTCATGCACTCTTAATTCTTCACTTGAAATCTTGCCATTTAAAAAATCCACAGTATTGGTAGTGGGGTTTTAGAGCTCACAAATCTCAGGGTTTTGATTCTGCCTGCTTGCCGTGATCTAGTTTAGATTAAGTTAAAATAGTTACTCTGTGCTCCATATTGGGAAAAACAAGTGCATCAGCCATTGGAGTTCTCTAGCTCCATCCCACAGGTTTTAAAGGCCCCACTCTTCCATCTGGAAAGGCAGTCAGAGATGCATAGATACAGAGTTACAAGGTGGATGCACAGAGACTGAGACAGGTACGTCCATACCAAAACCCACAGCAGAACCGCAGCATGGATGCGCTGAAGGAAACACGAAGTCACGCAGCGTAGAAAGGGAATTGCATCAGGCCGCATCCCTCGGCGTGTTCCCGTACTTGCCGTACACGCAGTGCAGTGCAGCAGAGTGCCTGACAGCAGGACGTGCTGCAGAAGGTGTCATGGCATCACAAATGGGTGGGCTGAAAAGGTCTGACCCCTTCTCTTTGGTATGCCCAAATCCTCCAGCGAAGCTCCGGGGCTCTGGAGACGGCAGGTGCTACGCTCACAGGCAGGAGCAGAGCACAAACCACCAACAGCTACTTCTGGACACAGTTCTCATAACATAAAGAAGCCCAAACTAGCAAACAGAAACACTGTATCATTAAATATTTTCTAATTAGGACACCTAAGATTTCTATCTAGGTAGCTTTCCCTAGGAACAGGGGTCCAGTAGGACAATCCAGCCATTGCTATCGCAAAAGCTCACAACAGGTCTAAGCACAAAACCCTGCCGATCATGCAGCAAGCTTCCCCTTTAAGTTATACTGCAGCATATCCAGCTAACTTTAGGATCTAATTTAAAATCAAAGCATTCCTCTCCCCAAAGCTTATCTGTTCCTAGCCATTCCAGTGAAAGTTATTTTTATTTTGTGCCCTCTGTCACTTACACAGAAAGCAAGCCAACCTACACAGTGCAGTCAGGAAGCAGGGGACCCACACTGTGCTTTTATGACTGATATTTGAAAAAAAAAAAAAAGCCTAACCATTTTTAAAAATAAAGATAATAAACATGCTAGCAGGCTTAGATTACCATGCAGGATTAATCAGCTGTTGAAATTAAATGGGGAAACCCATCATGGAAATTTAGAAGTTCCTGTATGGAATCTGTGTGTCCTGTTATGGTGTATGGGGATGTGCCTCTATACCTGATGGACATGCCAGGACAGCAGGAGGGGACAGACGTTTCACAGGTACGCTGGCCTGACATACCAGGGGCTCCGCAACACTGAGCCCAGCACAAGCCCCAGAGTCCATGTGTCCAGCATCCTGCACCTGGGCAGAGCTGTACGTGCTGCGTGAACTGATGCTTTCAGGTGGCCCTGCCGACAAATGACACTAGTACCCTGCCACCTTACCACAGCCACATAATGGCCCTATCCCCTGATTACGTACTCCCGGGAGCAATCTACCATCCCATCTGTGTCACAAGCCCTGGACAGTGCTTTTACCTGACATTTGAAATGGTACGATAGAGCCATTGGCTCCGGCCGTACATTTAGCCCCTAAGTGCCACTCTGTTACCAAAAAGTACTTATCACCTGTAATCAAGTCAGCCCTTAGCCCCCTCTTCATCAGGCTGAAGAAACGTCACCAGCTGCAGGAGCTCCGTTCCTGGTTCACCTCTCCTGCCGCTTCCTTCCGTGTCCCCCTGCCCAAACCAGTGCCTGGCTGGGCCAGTCACTGCTCACAGACCTCGACTGCGGACCATGTCCGTGTGGAGTTTAAACTGCGTTTCCCCACCCTCCCACTCCATCTGCTGAGCAAAGAAAGGACCTTTTATTTTCCTCAGATAGTTTCAGTGATGTGTCCCAGCAGAGATCAAATTCACTTACAAAAGCATGCCTGGGGAGAGAGAAACAGCAGGGGAGTTCCAGTAAGCTTAAATAATTTATAAACAGTAAATAAATTAGAAAGGAATTGGTAATATGAGCTCTGTGCAAGGGTCTCTCTGTTCTGCTGAACAGTAAGAGGAGCGAAGAAGATTCTTTTCTGGTCAAAGAAATGGGAGAGGAGGATGAGCGGACCACAGGGACCAGCCATGGCTGCACGCAGGGGTCTAGTTGCTCCTGCAGTCCAGCCAGGGGGGCTAATTCAGCCCAGTAAATAAAGCCAACAGTAGGGTTCATCTTACTTGCCTTGATTTTAACACACCCATATATGTTCAACCATGGCATTTTAGGATAAATGCAGCCCAAAGACCCTGGAAAGTTTGGTTTCATTCCTTTCTCTGCCACAGGCTTTGTGTGTATCCTCACACTGTTTTCTTTGGGTGTTGCAACATGAGGGACATCATAGGTTTTGGCTTACTCGGGCAAAGCTGGGTAAATTTTTATACCAAAACCAAGTGCAATAGCCAACTACAGAGGAGGTTTGTGAGAAAGGAGATGTTCCCTCGGTGGAGGGAGATGGTTAGGTTAATGAAAACCAACCAGTTGCATCTGGTAGAAGAACAGATCACGCGGCCAGGAGAGGGATGGTAACGTCCTTGGGATTTCAGGATGGTCGCAAGCCTCAGGAAACTTTCCATTTCATATGCACAGTGCCAATATAGAAACGTCATCATCATTTTAAATTTAAAATTAAAAAAAAAACTCAACTAGGAAACATATACCACAAGTCCTTTGCTGCTCTACTCCTCCCCCTTGGGGAAAGATGGGATTAATTGCATATTACAGGTGTCAGTTGAGCTTCTTGATGTATACTTACTATTGAAAGGTACCTGGATTGTATGAGAATGATAATGTTATAGAAACACCAAGCAGAAGGAGCCCCTCTCATCTTTCTATGGAGGTGGACTAAAAAGGCATCTGTGTTAAAATGTATAGCTCGGGCTGATAAGTGTTAAGCAGCAAGCACTACATGGTAATCAGCAGCTCGCCTACGCATCACGATAGCAAGGGTGCTAAGCTTGGTTTCTGAAGCCAGATGACGGCAAGAAGCTGTTTCTTCTTTTTCTATAATTGTTATAGAATAATTTGAGCTGAAAAAAAGCTGGGAAGTGCAGATCTTTGATATGCAAGAAACCACAACCCAAAGAACTGTATAGCAAAAAAATGGAAAGAAAGAGAGAGAAAATTGTGTGCGTTAGTTTGGAGGGCAGCAGTGAGAGGGAGGTTAAACCTCTCCCCCGGGTGGAGGGACTGCTGGCAGCAGGGCTGCCACCCCTCTCATGTCCAGGCATGGCAGCCCAGGCCCTCTCACAGCCCCTCCCTGTCTTTCCTCCTCAGGTCTGGCTGGCTTCGCTCGGCTCTGCCCGGGAGATCAATACGAGGTACGTCTGTGTCGGTTTACAGTTTGTTTAACAGCAAAAGAATCAGAAGGCAGGCAGATTTCTGCTGCTTTTTACCTCACATGGAATAAAACCTTTTCATGTCAGCACCCCAAGCTGACCCAACAGCTATTATTTTTCCTGTATATGTTCTAAAAGCCCTTGCAGTTCTTTATGTCTGCCTGTGTCAGGGCATCTGTCAGAAGACCTGAAAATTATATTCAGAGCACTGGATGATGGCTATTCGAAGAACTGTGAGCTTTTTTAGTTGTTTTTTGGATTTAAATTTTAAATTTTTAAATTAAAAGAAAAGCCAAATCCATAAGCAAAACTCCTTTATTTTTTACGTGTGTCCCAGAACGAGGGCGTGCTTCTCGCTATCTTATTCATGACAGACATTTCTAATTCCCCTGGAATGAAGCATATTCCCCAATCCCATGCATTCAGAGCAAATTGAACACATCCTTGCAAGCATCCTTTACTGGATGCTTAGACTTTACTTCGCCATAAAGCAGAGTAGGAGAAAGGCACAGCATAACCGTTTCTTGAGACCAAGGTGTAACCTGCTCTGAGGCTGTGTCAGGATCTCTGGCCGCTGCAGGGGTCCAGTGGGTAACATCAAGAGCAGGTTAATTAGCAATGGATTAAAATAAAAGGCTCCCACTCTATCCAGAACAGAGCTAACCCTGGCAAGAAATTCCCAGGCCTTTCCCCTGCCTGGGAAGGCAGCAGATCTACCAAGCTGTAGGTGTTCGGAAAGGCCATGAGGACCTTCCCCCTCACTGCTGCTTTCCCTGCAAAGAGAATTAAAACTCCTGAAGCTTATTTCTTATGAGTCACCTAGTTACATGAAGGTGAAAGGTGGGGAGAGGGGTGCCTTACCCAAAGGAGTGATTAGGAGAGCTGAGAGGCAGAGATCCTGCGGGATAGACCTTTTCCTTCTGGCTCATTGGGAAGCGGAAAGGCAGCACCACCAACCCTTCCAACCTATTTCAGACCATTTCCTTGATTCTGTTTCTGATATTTGTACATCAAGGGAGAAAATTTCTCAAGAAAATAAGAGGATTTTTCTTTTTTAGATATTCATGCGTTATGGTCGGCAGCGATGGAAACTGAAAGGCAAAATAGAAGTGAATGGCAAGCAAAGCTGGGACGGAGAAGAAATGGTTTTCCTCCCTCTCATTGTTGGACTGATCTCCATTAAGGTACACTTGCTAACTCCTTTGCCTGCTAGCAAGGCAGGAGTCAAGAAGCTGCCTTCTAATGCACCATCAGCAAAAGTGCAGGAGCAGATCATTATTCTCTTTGGAAATGAGCCTTCATTAGTGTTTCCAACACACCTACTAGAGTGAAGTGCTATAGTATTGTCTAGTCTAGGTGCTACAAGACTGTAATCAGTTTGGGAGTCCTGTGGGAGAGGTTGTTCTAGGTCTCCCCAGGCTGGTGTCACAGCCATAGTAACACAACCCTTGCCTCACGTCACTCGCCAGCAACTCATTTTACCAAAGCAAGGAAACGCAGGAAACTTGTTTGCTAACAGCATTCAGGAAAACAACAACAAACCCAAACCTCAAAAATCCCACTGCTGCTGAGTTTGTTAATACTGCTCAGGTAAGAAAGGAGCACCCATTGGTCTGGTCTCCCAGATACATAGGTCTCTCGTGAACACACACAGGGGCCAGTTGGACATAAGCTGGAACAGCCCTGAGGTCCAGTCCCACCACCCTGAGCAGAACAGCAGTGCTGCAGTGTGAGGTTTCTGCTCACAGGGGCCTGTAGAACAACCACTCTGACTTTTTGGCAGCTTCCTAGAGCGCAGCAGTTCCCAAAATTTCTTAATATCTGCAAGCCTCTGCTTTCCTCTGACTCTATGCCCCATTCCCCACGGAGAGAGACACTTTCGCAACTCCTAGCAGTCAGCAGCGACTTTTCCTCCCAAGGCAACATCTTTCCACCACTGCTTCATCCCCTGTTTGCCCCAGGCCTCCCAAACAGTTTTCTGCTGGCTGAAGGTCCATATGCTCATGTGCTTTCCTTCCAACAAACCTCCAGCCCAGAGATACCCATTCCCTGACCCCTATCTATAAATTGCTGCTAATAATTACGCCAGGTGTCCCTGCTTAGGCAGCTTAAACAGGGGAGTGTCTTGAAAGTCTCATGGGAAATGTCCCACTTAGACACTACAAAACCTTCATGAAATGAAACGCAACCAATTACAAAACCACCAACAAAATAATCCCAAATATGTGAGACAGTAGGTTTTCAAAGGCAGTCAGGTTGTGACACAAGGTGGGTGACAACTCTCCTCAGTCTAACGACGCAGTTTTAAGGTGGAAGTTTAGGAGAGAACCCTTTCTTGTAGTACATAAGAGCTACAAACGGGACTCTAGTACTCCATTAGTACTCCAGTACTACTAAGGTTAATGTATATATTCTCATCCTTTTTGGACTCGCTCCAAAGACTTTCACATAAAAGGCTCAAGAACTGACTGGCAAACAAATAGCCCAAGGTTTCTTTGTGTATCGGAGCTGCAAGTATAACTGTCCCTGCAGTTATACGAATAGCGCTCTACTCTTACTACAAAAACATGTGGAGATGGTTCCTCACCAATAGATCCATGGAAGTCCTCACTAAAGGCTATCGTAGATGCAATCAATTACGTGGCTTCAGAGTTACAGGAGAAGAATATATAGAAGAGAGCTCACTTGGGAATTACTAAGTAGATCAGCTACATCAGGAGATTGCGTGTCATGAAAATTGCCAATTGCTGAAAGAGTATTAGACGGGAAAACATGCAATATGCCCTCCCTGTTCTTATTCTTCCCTTGGGCTCTGCTTATGGTCACTGCAAAAGGCCAAATACCAAGGCTGGATAGCCCCTTGGCCTGAGTCAGTGTGGTTGTTCTCTTCTGACACCCATAAAAACATAAAACATAGAAGCGCAATAGTATGCAACTACACATTTATTATTCTGGAATTTTTCCCCCCTAAGTAAAGAAGATGCAACAAACAGTCATGTTTCAGAAGCCTTTTAGCAAGGGTCCAGGCCATTGCTTTGTAATTAAGGACTGCAGTGCCTTTTGTGGTCCCAGATAATCTTGTTTTTGTCTCTTACAGGTCACAGAAGTGAAAGGACTTGCCACTCATATCCTTGTGGGAAGTGTTACCTGTGAAACAAAAGACCTCTTTGCAGCTCGGCCTCAGGTGGTTGCGGTCGACATTAATGACCTTGGCACAATAAAGCTGAACCTTGAAATCACCTGGTAGTAAGTAGAGGGGAGGGGTTGGTCACTGGGTCAAGCAGTTGTAAAAATTCAACCAAAGAGAAAACATCCATATGGTCTCTTCTTTCCTTTTGGCTCCCTGATGAGGCCGATGGGGAAGGAGTTGTGGCCCACGTTTGGGAGATGAGAAATAGTTCGTGGTCAGCCACAGGTTCCCTGTGTTACCTGTGGCACATGGGCTTGTGCCTAGGTTCTTAGTCATGCCTAGTTTCAGCTGTTGCAGTAGGTGTGGTGACGACTGACATTACCAGGCACATGAAGCAGGGATGAGAGGTCGCAGAACTGCCTGAAGTGTATAGTTCTTCCCTAAACTCAGGAAAGGGCCATAACTGAGTTCTTATATATTCATTAAAATTTCTAAATATTAGTGTAAAGTCCACTTGGGTTGCTCTGGATTTACACTAACGTAGTCAATTTCAGATTTTGGCCTATCTTTAAAAGCTGGCTTTTAAGAGCTTCAAACACCATGAGGGTGGTGTGAAATCTAGCATTGTCCGTTGTAGACGTGATGCTTAGGGATACGGTTTTGTGGTGGAGTTGGCAGTGTTAGTTTTACTGTTGGACTCGGTGATCTTGAGTGTCTTTTCCAGCCCAAATGGTTCTGTGTTTCTATCTGCATTGGTCAGCACAGGTAAACTGATGGTGTTAGGATTAAAACCCAATTCTCACGGCACTTGAAGAAAATTGGTAACTGTCATTTCTAAAGAGGCATTGATGCTTTTACAGTCATGTATGCTGTTTCTTGTAATGCAATAAACATGAAGCCAGCAATAACAGCTACTGGTTTCTTTTGTAATGCAACAGCTCCGTTAATAGTAGAGCACCTTTCTCATTAGTATGTGTGACACTTGTCAGCTCAAATCCAAGAATACTTTTCATGTGAGAAGAATAACGTCAGACTACACTACATAAATGATTGCTCACAGTAGAATACTTTTATCAGAACCGAAAACCACACTTTGGAGCCTGCTGTCTAATTAACAACATTTTCTTTTAAACACTTCAGTTAAAAAAACTTGCTACCTCAGGGTCTTGAAGCGCTAATAAACCACCTTTTCAAAAATCCTTTCCACGGACGTGAAGTTCCTTCTCACTCAGCCTAACAACCATTTTTTCCCCTGCTTGTGTGTCTGTAGTCCCTTCGATGTTGAAGACTTGACCCCATCTACTGGAAATGTGAGCAAGGCATCTGCTCTCCAGAGGAGAATGTCCATGTACAGCCAAGGCACTCCCGAAACACCAACCTTCAAGGACCACTCATTCTTTGTAAGCTCTGTTTGGCTTCATGTTTATGTAATGAGCAGCCCTAGAGCAGTTCAAACACTGCAAGCGCTTCATTGCTTACACATCTAAGCTCTTTTTTCCCTGGTTGCAGTATGTTACCCTTACAAATACTTTCAAAGCAAGTGCATTCCTAGCTGCTAATCCTAAAAGAAGGTGACTGTAGTCCTGGCATCTTAGAAACTACGTGGCCAATTATTGCATACCTATTCTTCTCTGGCTGCTGTAGTACTTGAATAATCTGTGTGTTCAATAATAATAATGTGAATAATAAATGTGTGTTCATTTTGTAACTGTAACAACCATTATAGCACTGGTATTTTTTTGATGTATCCTGTGGTACAGTTTGCCCCTGTACCAAAGATATTCACAGGGTGCTCCTACATTTTGCATGAATCAAATTCTGAATGCTTAGTCAGGACTGAGTATTAAGCTGAATAGACCATCTGTACAGATAAGAATTTTACAAGTGCCGCATCCCATGCCTGTAATTTAGTATTCTACTACAAAGCATTCGTTTATCTTGCCCTTCCTCACACCCTCTTTGCTTTAACTGTTGAAGAAATGGCTGCATCCCCTGCAAGACAGGCCAAAGTTGACAATCTTAGATGCTCTGCAAGACACTTTCTTTGACAAGCTTCGTCGCAGTCGCTCTTTTAGTGACCTGCCATCGCTCAGGCTAAGCCCAAAAGCAGGGCTAGAGCTATATGTGAGTCCTGCTTTTCGTTTGGTGAAGGATTTTTGCAGTCTCCGTGTGGCATCTCCATTCCCACGCATGCTTCGCATGTTGTTCTCTGTTGCAACTCACTCATTTTGCTGACTGATTAAAGGGGAGAGCATGAGTGCGAGCCCATGCTGCTCGCATTAAATCAAAGTTCCTCTTGGTTTCTGTAGGGATAATGATTAGAAGCCAGCTATCTGTGGGTGGAGAGCAGGGCAGGAATACAAGCCAACATGGTAGTCTCCAAAATAGCCTGCTATACGGATTGATGTTATACATTTGCCGAGTTACATGACAATCAGATGGTAAAAGTGCACCCATGTCGGGGAATAGAAGAAATGAACCTTTGAGTATAATTATGTTTAGGGGAAAAAAGCTGGGAAAAAGGGGGGCACGTTTTGGACACTTTAACCTTACGCATGTTACCAACGTGGGAATGTCTACGGTCCTTTCCAGCAAATTGTCAGCAAAATAGTAGTTGCCTTTCATCTGTGCTGTGCATTTCCGTGAGTTTGCCAAGTAACAAAGCAAGATTGGTAAGGTCAGATAGGCAGGTTGTGACTCCTGCGGTGATTTTTTTCCCCATAGGTCAGTCAAACATAAGTATATGCTGCGATCGCTTTTGGTTTTGTTTCCTTAATGAGCAGTGTCCTGGCCAATACACCACCACACAAATTCTGTTTTCTTTTGGAGGAAACTCATGTTGAACATGACTCCTGTGTAACTCATGTTCAACAGTTATTAGAGATATCTATGCCGCATGCAGAAAAGAAATAGCATTATAATATCACAGTTAAAATACCATGACACTAAAGAAACTTTTGGAGCAATCTGTTTTGTACTTTAGGGATGACTATTTCAGAAGTCAGAAAACAAATACAACAGAAATCTGTAACAGGTACGAAAATGCAGCCAAGGTAGCTTAAGTAGAACCCCATTAAAAAGACATATCCTGCAGGAACTAGAGCAGTGCAGTGGAAATGTTGTCCGAGGGAATCTGGTGGGACGAGCAGTATTCAGGTCTCTGTTCTCGGACTCGCTTCCTAGAGCTCTGAGCTTATCAACAGATGCTGAGCCCAAGTTTTCCAGTAGTTTTCCTGCCAAAATCAGGAGGTGTGCCAGATGAAAGCAGAAGCTAGATTTTAAATATTTTCCCCATCTCTCAAGTCTTGAACGTTTCTTTAATCTTTTCCCTTGTGGTTTTTTTTTTCCCCGGGCACATACTGTATTGTTTTTTCCTCTTTCCAGCTCCACATGAAAAACACTCTCTCTCTTCCTCTATTACCTTTTTCAGTCAAATTTGCCAGATGACGTCTTTGAAAATGGAACAGCACCCACCGAGAAGCGGCCTCTCTCTTTCACTTTCGGTGATCTGCCTTATGAAGACCGCGTGCCCCCTGCCAATGCAGCTGAGTCCTCCTCTGCCCCTGTCAGCTCCAGCCCTGACATCACCACGACCCCCACCCAGCACCGAGCTCTCAAGTCCTCCAAGAGCTCAGGCCTGGACTGCAGCAGCAGCGGCTCCTGCAGAGACTCTGTCGCCGAGCCGAAGGACCTGCCGTCCCAGGGAGAGGGAGCAGGGGTTGAGAACAAGGTCGACCCAAGGGCAGCTCCTGACATTTGCCAAAAAGCCTCCGATGCTGGGAGCGACCGTGTCTTTATAGAAACAAGCGTCCCTGTGTCTCTCCTGCAAGACACGGATGAAGGTTCAGAGCTCAAGCCTGTGGAGCTGGATACCTATGAGGGCAACATCACGAAGCAGCTGGTAAAAAGGCTTACGTCGGCAGAGGCCCCCATGACCCCAGAGAGGCTGCCATGTGAGGGATCGATTAGCGGGGAGTCAGAAGGATATAAGTCTTATCTCGATGGAAGCATTGAAGAAGCCTTGCAAGGGCTTCTCTTAGCTCTTGAGCCACATAAAGAGCAGTATAAAGAGTTTCAGGACCTGGACCATGAAGTGATGCGTCTGGATGACATCCTAAAAGTGAGTACAATTTCGGAAAATATACTGCCCTAAAGAAAATCTGAGCAGGTAGAATCTCCTCCCCTTCCTCGCGAACATTGAAGTAGAGTTTTTGGAGATCAGTAAAATTCCTGAATAGCAGTAGACTTGCTCCTGCTGAGATTGTCCTTCCACAGTGTTGTATTTTTAAAGTTGTCTGCAGTGTTCTTACCATAGCCTTGTATCCTCAAGCAATGGATCTTTTAACCTACTTGAAACCTGGGGAAAAGAGAAAAAGGTTCAGTGGCAGAGAGGTCATTAAATTATACCCTTCTCTGAAGAAACCACTTATGAACCCGATGCTTGTGCCATGCTGGAGATCAGATCATAGCCAACCTTCTGCCTTTAAAATCTATGGGTCACATCCTCCGTGGCTGTACTTTAGCATACTATCCCTGAACTCCATAGAGCTGTGCAACACTACACCCATTGAAGATCAGGCCTTGTAGCCACAGAAGCTGAATTTTCTAAATTGCCAAAGGGATTTAGAAGCACAGGTCTCACTGATTGTTGCCATCCCCATGTCACCTAGGCTTTTTCCAAGCCTTTTCTTTTTCCCCTGTCCGTTTTGAAATGGAGAGACATCCTGCCGTTAAACCAGGATGGACACAAAATGTTGAAAATTAGAAAGAAGGAAAGGGTTTTGCATGTGTGTTGTTAATATGTTTACTGACAATCACTGTGACTTGTATCTCTCCCATGAACTCATGACACATTGCTGTGCAAAGAGTATTATGTGGGAAATAATCATTTCAAATGCTTCATATTCATATGCAAGTTGGTCTGCTAGTCCTTTAAGCCTCACCGTTTAAAACCACAGCTGAGGAGGAAGGAGGGAAGCATTTGTCCTTCAGCATGATCTTTTCACAACCGAACTTTGTTAACATCTTTGTTTCCATTGGTGTTTGCAGCTGCATGGTTCTTTCCCAAATTAAGTGCTTTTTTGACAGCCTGCAGGCCCTGTTTCTTGCACTATTTCCCAAGGAGGTTCAAGCAGGCAAGGCTACTATTACTATTAGTTTTTAACTTTGTGGCTGCTCTGGAGCTTGTACAAAGAGGCCAGCTATCCAAACAGCAGAAGGACAATGGAGTCTGTTTATTTACACACCTTTTATTGGAAGTTACAAAGGGACAAACATGGGGATTGGGAGGGTGGGAGGGAAGAGAGAAGACAGACACGTGCAGACAGGATTCCTGAACACTGGAGAAGGATGCCTTTTCCAGATCTGCTTTATGCCTGCATGCCGCCTCTTGATCAGCTTGCAGATCAACACTCAGCATCACCAGCAGCTGTGCTGGGCTCCCCATGCAAAAAGCTTGAGCTGGAATCCAGCTGTGGCTGAAGAAATCTCTCTCAGCAACATCAGATGGACAGAGAAAAAGAGAAGCCCACATGTTGCTGTTTGCTTTTGCCTGAAGAAGCTGCATGACCAGTCCTGACAGAAATGGTAGCTAAAACCAGAGGAAGCGAGATGCAGCCCCCACCCATGTGAGAGGGGCGTTGGGAGGAGCGTTTGATCAGCTAACGACTGTACGGTCAGTTTAAAGTGTCAAGCATCGTAAGTGCTAACATATGACCATTTTACCATTAATACTGCTTATAAAAGAATTGGAAACAAAATTCCGATCCTCCTCAGCTCTAGAGGAGCTGACTCCGAACTTGGAGGCCAACACATTTCTTTCTACAAACCAAGACAAAGTCCTGACTCCTGCCTGGGACTGGTGGCTCCTGGCTGCTTCTGGCCAAGTAACGACATAGTGCTAAAGGTGTTGAAGCCATTGCAAAAACCAGCAGAGGTGATCCCTCAAGTTACATCCGGTCCTGCAAGATGACCCTGGAAGCAAGTTTGTGGGCATGTCTGGATGAATCGCCATGTGGGACCAGGGCCTTTGATACTTCCTACAGCAGCAGCAGGGTTTCGGCCGCATTTCCTCCCAGCAGTGAGACAGGATGGCTTCCCCTGTCTCTAGCACTGTTAATTTCCAAGTTACAACACTGCCTTTCTCTGTCACCTAAGAATCTGATGCCTGATAGGTTTTTCCTTGATAAGCCATATGGCTTCCAAGGCCAGGAAAGTCCTCTTATCCCATGAATAAATGGCAGATAGGAGACCAAATTAATTCCTGACTAAGGTCCGTTGGAGTTGGAATAAATCCAGTAGTGCCATTGGATACATATAAATTGGCTTCTGTAGCTACAACAGCAATTACGGAACGTCCCTTCCCCTTTCAATTTCCAGTGCGTTAATTGCCATCTCTCTGTTTGGAGGATGCGGAAAGCTGTGTCACTTGGATTCGAGATGTACTTCTCGTTTCTATGAAATGCATTGAATTTTGCCTTTGAGGGTTTTCCTTTGGGGAAGAGAGGGGGTAGGATGGGAAGGGGAGGAGGAAGGGAAGTTTTTTTCCAATTCTCAGGCTTTGATTGTATATGCTATGAATATGAAGGTTTGAAATGAAACACCCAATAAAATGAAGTTTTAAAAATAAAATGAAGAATGTGAAAGTTTTAAGCTTTATCCTTTTTTTTCTTTTCTTTCAGTAGTAGCTAATATCTGGGGTTTTCATTGGTTCGTTCTGCCTTTGCAGTGCAAGCCAGCAGTAAGCCGAAGCAGGTCCTCCAGTTTAAGTCTAACAGTTGAAAGTGCTTTAGAGAGCTTTGATTTCCTGAACACCTCTGACTTTGATGATGAGGATGGTGGTGGTGTGGAGGTTTGTAATGGTGGCGGAGGTGCAGACTCAGTATTTTCAGATACTGAGATTGAGAAGAATAGGTAAGTTTGTAGTAACTGCCAGCTGTGCTTACGCCAAACTGACACCCTAGCTCTTTGTCGCTAACAGGGGATCCCGGTGCACACATTATTCAAGGAAGACTGACTAATCCTCGATGAGTTGATAGGGTCAGAGGGTTCCCCGTGGCTACTGCATACAAAATCTTTAGCCTCCAGGATCATTTTTTTCTTGTTCAAATATACGCAATCTGTCCTCCAAAGGAAAAGGGTAAATTAAATTAAGCTGACATCAATACTGGCAGAGCCTCTTCCTTGACATAGGTTTGGACCTGGCTTTCCTTGGACGTAATTACTAATTCCTCTGTGGTTTTCCCCCCCTCCCTTTGTCTTTTCTCTCTAGCCGAATGAGTCTTTGCAGTGGATTAAGCTTGTCAGTAACAGTAACACAGGGCCAGATTTAAGCAGCATGGTGTAGGTTTCCTTTGGAATGTAAGAGTGATGACTGGTACTCTGTTCATGGCCCTGCGTGTTACCTGCCCTTCTTTCATCACTTTTGGTCTTTCTGAGAAAAAAAGAAAAAAAAAGTAAAGATTAAAAAAAAAAAAAAAACAACAAAAAAAGCAAGCTGTGGTGTTTGTGCTGTGGTCTGCCATTGCTGTGTGACCTTAAGATGCTGTGTTTCAATCATTAGATCCTAAAAGCATGTTTGCATCCTCAGAGCCGACACAATGCCCAGCAGGCACATAAGTGGCACTAGAGCTGGAGAAAAAGGAAAAGAACATGGTTCCCTAGGACCCCGTGCTTCCTGGCCAGGGAGCTATACTTCTCACAGCTCATCGTGGGCTGTTTGTAACAATTCTGAGTACGAACAAGCAACAACCATTCAGTTCCCATCATGTCACTGCAATATCCTCTTTCCAGAATCAAGACGATAGGAAGAAAAACCCAGAAAAATGGAATTTTTGAAGTAGAAGTTAAAATGTCCTTTTTTTTCCCTTCTGGCTCATCCCCAGACAGTGTAGATTCCCGTTTCCATTTTTAGATGTGCAAGTGTGTGACTCAGTGTAAAGACTGCAAGTGTTGAAACTTCTGAACCTGCAGCCAAATACACTTGCCATCTGGGGACTGACCTCAGGCTTTGCATTTAAACACAGGGAGGACCGTTTGTACAAGACAGTGATGGAAATAATGATTTAAAACACAGTGAGACTAGCTTTACGCTCTTACAGAAACAATTGGCAAAGTAAGCTGTACACATCGTGCCTAAAACAGCAGATGAAAACATCATGTCTCTTACTCCAGCAGTGGTTTTCCTTTCCTTCTGCCATGAGCACTGAATTTGTCACCAGGAGGGCACCGAAAGCACAGAGCTGGTGTTCGCAGCTCGGTGCTGGGGATGGCATACATGGTAATGGGGCTCAATCCCGAGCGACTGGGGAGATGATTCGCCAACAGATGGAAGAAAACCATCCCCACCATGCGACAGTAACCACGGGTGAAAAAGACTTGGTGGTGAGGGCATCACCTTGGGCAAACCCGTCAGCTCTCTGTCCCCTCAGTGGGTCTGGCCCAGGGCAGCACTGCTCCTTTGTGATATGATGTGTTCATTGCGAGGTTTCTGGCTGCTTTCAGCTCTTTTGCCGTGCTCATTGCTCGTCACCCTGAGTGAGCCTGTGGTGTGTGTGTCTACTGTGGCGGCGGCTGGCCCTGCACTGACCTCCCTCCTTCCCTCATCCCTCCCCAGTTTCAGGACAGAGCACCCAGAAGCCAGAGGCCACCTGAGCGAAGCTCTCACCGAGGACACGGGCGTGGGCACCAGCGTGGCTGGCAGCCCTCTGCCCCTCACCACAGGCAACGACAGCCTCGATATAACCATAGTTAAGCACTTGCAGTATTGCACCCAGCTCATTCAGGTACCGGGCCCAGCTTGTTTAGGGCATGTATTTTAAAATCTTCCCTGTGCCTGCAACGTGGGGTACGAACAGGCTGGCGAGGTCGGCGCTGCTTGTGGGTGGCAGTGGGAGCGCAGGGCTGGGATAGCCACCATGCTGGGGGTGAGGTGGCACTGGAAAGGCCTCCATCGTTTCCATCCCGGCCTGTCTCGCAGCAGACCTGAGGTGCAAACTACGGGGCACTTGGCAGGACTGACAAGCAGTGCAGCAGATGGCAGGGGCAGCCCCTGCTCCTGTGGACAAACATCCACTGGCTTTACAGGGAGGTCCTCAATGAGGTCAGTCCCCATAAGGCAGCCTGTGTTTTCAGAGGTAAAACAGAAACCCGTGGCTCCACTGTTTGACCCAGCCCCAGACAAAGCTGTGACATTCAAGAGCAGAAATTCATTTCTGCATGTGAGGCGGAGAGATTGCCTGCAGCACCCAGTGAAGGCAGCACACGCAGCCCACCCGGGACATCAAAATTGTCTGTTCCTGCTCACAACTAACTAGCACAGCCTGTTAGAGGGATTCTTTCAGATCCCAAGCACAGAAAACGTGATTTTTTAACTCCCAGCAAGCCATTCCTGCAAGTGAGGGCATCAGGATTTTCCTAATGAATCACAACACTGCAACTTCCTCTGTACATGTATTTGATTCTTCCATCTTAGATGTAATTAGCTTCATTTTCCCAAAGGCCCACTGAAGCAATACAAGGTGAGCCTGATTCGAAGCACCCTTAGTGCCGGAGCTGAACACTGCTGACTCACAAGTATGAGAAAAAGGGAGGGTTTTGGTTTAAATACCAGAGTACACAGTAAAGATGCGGTTTGAACTATGCCCACACACGGAGCAGATTTGGTATGAACAATATTTACGTGGACTGCTAAAGAAAACACAGATGCCAGGGAGCAGGGAGTATTAGCAAGGAGAAAGCACCAAATTAATAAAGGCTCCTGAGTAGTTGATCAGAGCTGAAATAGGTTGGAGAAAGAGCCACCCGTGGTGTGCCACCAGGCAGGCATGTCCTGAAAGTCCACGGCCTATGTAATGCGAAAGTCAGACTAATATTCTTTTGTGGCTTTAAGGCTTATGATGATGGATTCCTTTAGCTTTGCAGTGTGTAAATCAGAAAGTACTTCTGCAAATGGCTGCTTGGATACTCAAGTGTCTGGATTTGGATGTAGATGTTAAAAATACAAGCAAAAATGCATATCAACTAGGACCATAAAATATCCCAGAGACACAAAAAAAATCTTTCAAATTAAGGAGATCCCGTGGTTCCAGACAATGACTTTGCCATTGCACTTCTTTAGGTACCAGGTGGTTTGGAGTTTTCTGTTTTCTTTTGAGGATATATTTTTTTTGTTGTTCAATGACTCCTTTTTCCTCTCTTCCCCCTTTTTCTTCACAAGCAAATTGTGTTCTCCAGTAAAACACCGTTTGTGGCAAAAGACCTCCTGGATAAGCTGTCTAGGCAGGTCCTTGTGATGGAGAATATCGCAGAGATCAGCACTGAGAACATGGGAAACATCACCTCCCTTACTGATGGTAAGAGACAAGTTAGGGGGTTTTCTTCTGAAAAGGGTCAGTTGGGGCGTGTGTGCCTACTGAAACAATCGCTGTGCAGACCTCACCATCGCTGCACAGGATGACACCATAGTAAGGGCCAACTCAAGGTTACCAGCAGATGTGGCAGCCACCATTCAGGTCAGGGGCCTTATTCTGTCTTCAGGACTGGTCTCCAGAAATAAGCAGGTGAGAAGAGAAAGGACTTCGTATCCTGCCTGAGATCCAGAAGATGGACAGAGGTCATTGCTGTGATGGGGTGGGGATGCTGCTGCTTCTGAAGAGCCAAATTCTTCCTCCACCTCTGTCCTGAGGAAAAGCAGGATCTGCCTTCTGCTGTCAGAGGCATAATACAACTCCTTGAACACTTTGTCCATTTTATTTTTAGTCATCTCTATGGAAAATTATTTAGTTATTTTTCTTATTGTTGCATCTATTTTAATACCTTGGAATAATTTGGTAAATGGGAAGTTACCTTCGTGAGCACTCTGGCAGGACAGGTAAATACAACATGGTTTATTTACTTCATTTATCAGAAAATTGAGGCAAAATTTAGTGACTTACCCAAGGCCACAGAGCAGTGCTAGGACAGGGACCAGTCTTGTGCAGACCATTTGCAGTATTCCCCTAGCATTTCATGGTATTTAAAAGGTTGAGATGTCAGTGCCCAGAATTGTATCAGGAGCAAATTTCCTCACATCCTACCGTGGGAAACAGAAAAAACGTGTTGCAAACTTGGGGTGAGCACATGATCCCACTCTGTGAAGGCAGTGGCACAGAGCGACCCACCAAACAGGAACTGTCCATCAGTGGACTGGAGTGAGATTTCCTCCACTCTTACCATCTTTTCTCTTCTGCAGTCAAATGCTTCCAGCACAGCTTTGTTTAACATTCATTTTGCCTTCTCGTCCAGCAATTCCAGAGTTCCACAAGAAGCTGTCGCTACTGGCTTTCTGGATGAAGTGTACCGGCCCTTCAGGAGTGTATCACACATCTGCAGACAAGATGATGAAGCAGTTGGATATCAATTTTGCCACCACTGTGAATGAAGAGTGTCCAGGACTTGCAGAAACAGGTACCTACTACTGCAAAAAAATTGTGTTGGCCATCAAAATGGAGAACAGTTGTGTACTGGGCTTTACTCACCCTTCCTTGCTTTGCTGTCCAACCCACTGGAGGTCTGTTTGGCCACAGCTCCAGGATCTCATTTGAAACCTAGTGCTACAACTCTTAAAAGAGTTTTGGCCCAAAACAATCAGATCAGAATAGGAGAAAAAGGTGAAGTCAGCAGAAATGGAAGTACTGTTTTAAGGTTGATGAGCTAATTGGAAAGTATTCCCAAATACAGGTTTGTACATGATTCAGTGAAGCAGGAATCCTCACACTTAATTTTGTGTGTCTTAATGTCCATGCCCCCTTACTGTGCTCTGGGACGAAATTCATACACATTCAAGTGAGTCTCTCTGAACATAGGCTCCTATTTGGAGCGGGATGTAGCACATCTCAAACCCCAGCTATCCTGACTAGCTGTCCCTGGGGCAGAGCAGGGATGCAGGGTGACTAGCTCAGTCACTGCAGATGCCTACCCAGGGCAGCATTTTCCTTCCCGCTGCATGCTACACCTCTCACAGACAGTGCCCCAGATGGGCTTTCTGCGTGCCACCTGCTCAAACAGGAACACGAATACAAGCAAAGCCAAATCCTGCCTCTGTGCGCATCTCCCCTACTTCGGTGGCATTGCGGAGATGTAACTGGCAGTGCATGTGGATATGAGTGTTGCGATTCTGGATATTCTTTGGGTAGAAAGGATGCTGTATTGCCTGGATAGGAAACTGCACTAGCCACCTGTAAACTGGCAGAGGTTCATCCTTACAAAGACATCCTCTGGTGATGACAGCTAGACAAGGAGAAGGTCTGTCTAGCTTCTAACCTAACCACAGCTGGGGTTGGAGGCGCTGGGAAGCATGTGGCTTGGCAAATATGGTTCTTTCTGGCTTTGAAGTGGACTGCAGCAATTTGCCAGCAGCTTTTGCTCTCACTAACATGTCCCTTTGTCTGTGGCTGCCTGCAGTCTTCAGGATCCTGGTGTCTCAGATCCTGGACCGGACAGAGCCCGTCCTCTACTCCAGCATGTCCTCCGAGATCATTACTGTCTTTCAGTATTACAACTATTTTGCCAGCCACAGTGTTAATGACCTTGGAAGCTATTTGCTGCAGCTTGCGAAAGAAGGTAGGGTATATAAATCCTGGTGGCTAATGGCGGGGTGCACTGGTGTCCTTCTGAGCTCAGCAGAAAACAGTCCAGCCCTGAGGCGGATTTTACAAATGAACAGGAGGGAAGGAGACAAAGTACCTTGGATACTAAGTCTGAACATGCTTGAGCAGTTGTACATATCAAGGAAAGGAGCTGATGCTGATACACCCTCAGTCTTTCCTGTTTCCATCTTGAATGGGAAAAAACTATGTTGAAAAAGTTAGTTTTTAGGAAATGACTGATGGTGCTGGCCTGGGGCCAAAGTTTGGGAAGTTTTCTGTGCCCACAGCTTGGATGACGTTCCAGTCTTTCACCATCCTTTATGGAGAGACCTTCTGAAGTGCTCAGCTCTTCTCAGTAGCCAAGGGATTTGCACCTCAGTGTTGGGAAGGCTCTGCCACCGAGAGCCAAGGAGAGAAGCAGATGCTCTCTCAGAAGCGAAGCACGGAGCATGCTAGGCTGCAATCCCTGGCAAGACAAATTTTCTTCTTCTCTATTTGAGAGGGAGTTTGAGGAACCTGCCCTAGTTTTCATTTGTATTTCGGCATACTGGGGAGTTTTTGCTCAAAAACCTGGAAGGAAAAAGGCATTTCAGCGCTGGCTCTTGGTGGCAGACATCAATCTGTCTAGGAAAAGCTCTCACAGAGATGCTCTGGAAGTCAATGCACTGACAATATTAGGTTTCACTTGGTATAGGGAGGATTTACATCTTCCAACGGAAAGTGAAGATTTGACAGGTAGGCCCTTAGCTCTGAGTAGACGCAAGTGCCACAGCATCCCACCTAGCCCATCTACTCACCTCCTCTTTTGGAAAGATGTCTGAGAAACCAGCCCAAATTAAAGCCCAGACAATTCCCCATGCAGACGCACCGCAATAGGGGTCCATGGCAGTTGCTCAGCTGGGGATTTTTCACATCCTTTGTGTGTATAGTAAACATTGAGGATCGCTAGCGGGGAAAGGAGCAATCTGAAATACCAAGAGGATAAAATAAGTAACAAGGACCTTCCTCTTGCCCTTCTAGCCTCTGTGGTTCAGGTGCTGCAGTCAGTGAAAGATGGAAAACTGCAGCAAAATGTGGCCAAAATAAACTCCAATAACCTTCCACCTCAGCAAGAAGTTTTGAGAGCTTTGGCTTTACTTCTCAATGAAAATAAAAATGAAGTCAGTGAGACTGTGGCATCACTTCTGACAGCTACCGCAGAAAACAGGCACTTCAGGGAGAAGGTAAGTGGCAGAAAATCACCTATCCCATAAGAGACCTGTATCATCATGACATTTTTTCTGCCTGTGTGTCTCAAATGTCTATGTGCATAAAATAGTTGCTCCAAGCTTGTTTTAAACTGATCCAGAGGGACTTCGTGTCTAATTTTTCTGCAAATATCCAGGTCTGTTTCTGTCCTTATGCCAGTCTGCTTCTACCTGTCATTACACTAAACAGGCACTAACCAAAACCCTGCAAATACTGAGTGCTGTGCTCTCCGGCTCTCTTCCACATTTCAGCGTTTCTGCTGGCCTGTCTCAGACTTGGCTTCAGCCCAAGGCTTCAAGGCAACAGTCCCCAGCATCATCAACGCGCAAAGACGTAGGTCTGAGGTTTTTAATGTTTTCCCAAAGGAGGCTGGCATCTACGAGACCTCCCACCATTTCTGGAGGGGATGGGCTGCCTTGGGCGAACACAGCTCAGCTGTGAGACCTAAGGTTTGAGTCTGTCACGGATGCTGAAGGCAACAAGCATGGCCAGATTAAATACAGAAATTAGACAGAAGGGAGAAGAGGAATAAGAAGGAATTAGGGCTTGGATTCTACCCTTTCATGGCAGACCTTTCCCTAGTATCCTTGTTCCCTCTCAGGAGAGTGTGAAAGGAAAAGCAGTTGGAAATGTGGCAGAGGGAGGAGGAAAGGAGCTCACTTTTTGCTGCCCTTCTCTATCGATCCAGTCCCTTCTGCTGGCCCTTCTGCTTTGTCTCTCATTTTTGCAGGCTCTCGGTACCTCCCACCATCCTTCTCCCTCCCCAGCTTCAAGGAGGCAGCATCTCAGGGAAAACATAACCTTTTCCTGGAAGAGGCGTGTGCTGCTGACGCCTGGTTCACTGCCTGCAGGAAGGACCATGGCGTGCCTTGTACGAGGGCGTTACGCAGCCTTACGCTGCAGATGAGTTCATTGCGCAGCCAACTGCCACCATTTGCTGCTCGCGCTGGCTTTGTTTGCTCAGCAGTAGCTACTAATTTGTAGGACCAAGCAATAAACTGGTCTAGCAGCTCATGCTAACCTTGTAATAGTTATTTTCAGTCCCACGTAGGTCCATCCCAGCCCGTTCATTACTATCCCTGCATTAGAGAGACCATCTCAAGGGTCAGCTCTTGAGCTATTTCGACTGCAAGGCCCATTTAAAGCTCTTTGGCTATTTATGCAGAAAGGCCCTCAAGGGTGCCAGACTGCTCTTCTCACTTTAACGTGAACTTTTCCTCACCAAAAGCTGGCCTGAGACTACTAAGGTAGAACTAGTGGCCTAGCCTGGATCTGCTGTAGGGAATTATCCCACCACATTACCTGGAGCAGTGGCTGTGCATCTCCTTCCCGCACACTCACTGTCAGGCATCGCTACCCTTTAGTAGGGTGGCATGCTCCAGGCTCCAACCTTCTGCTGTACACAGATGTTTTCATCGCTACTCTTTTTTCTCTGTTTTCAGGCCTTGATTTATTACTGTGAAGCACTAACCCAGCCCAACCTCCAGCTGCAGAAAGCAGCTTGCTTGGCTCTAAGATACCTCAAGGTAAGAGACAAGGAATTCACCGTGGCTTTACTTTAAAGAAAGGACATCTGATAGGTACAAACAACAAAATAGAAATAGCCATAGCAGCAGCAGTAGTGGTTTTGTTTTGCATTGCCACACTGCATCCTTTACAGATACCGTGCTGTCTGGGGACAGTTTAGAAGCTTCATTGCAAAAACAGCTGGGCTCTGTGACGATGACAAAGTTTATCTTTTGCATATCAGCTCTTCCTCCCCCTTATGTTGGCTTTAGGAAACTTGCTTCCACATCAAAGAGAAAAAAAATTATTCATCCATAGAGTACTAACTCAGAGGGAAAAAAACTATCCTTTCCCAGCATAAGCTGTAGTATATGTGGGTTGCGGCAGTAGAAGAGAAAGGGGGAGACACGTCACAGCTCATTTTGTGACAAATAACTGGTACATCTGGGCACTACAGCATCAGCTAGCATCTGGTACAATTTCTGCACTCCCACGATGGGAAGGAAAAACATGCTTTTGTTTTGGCTTTATAGAGCCATGGGAAACAGATTGGTATTGGACATTGGGGTAAAACACAGGTTCCATGAGACAGACCCACCGCAGACTGACTATTTTGCCCTCAAAACTGTCCCCTGGAGAAGGTCGCTCTAAAATGTAACTTCATCCGAGCCAGAGCTGATGCCATCCACTACATAATCCAATATTGTTTAAATACAAAATACCCATTTTCCCTAGATGCTAGCAGGTGTCCCTGAGAGCAATGTAGAGGGACATTACACCTCTGCTGCGTGCAGGGCGCAGTGGGGGTTTTGATCTCTCAGGAAAAGGCAGAGGAGGAACCAGTGGTGGAAATGGAGCAGTGTGGCTCCAATGCATCCTGAATGGTGAGAATGGCAATTGCTGGGGAAAAAAATTACCGAGGGGAAATATCATCATTTGGGATCTTCAAAGAAAAAGCTGTAGTCTTTCTGGAAGATAGTATTTCAGGGTGACTGTGGATGAGCTAACCTAATGGCAGTCCCATCCACATCAAAGGGCATCGGCAGCACAGGGTCCCGCTGTGAATCTCAGCGAGGTTTGGCACATCCTGTGTTGCTGTGGTCCCGTCACCCCTAAGCATTCGAGCTGTCGTCACCGGTGTGCGCCCACTGCAGACTTGCCCTGAGTCAAGCACAAGCGACCACATTCGAGACAGGCTGGTGACAGCCAACGTGCCCCCGTAGATAGTTAGGCTGGCAAGAATGGCCTTCTTAGACCTGCCAGGTTGGGCGTGCTCAGTGTGAAACCCATCCCCTCACCGTCTGTCTCCTGCTCTCCCTGCTGTACCCGTGCCTTGGCACGTCTGTGGCCTTGTCCCACAGCCTATCGCGCAGCCTACAGTCAGAAGCGGCTGACGTAGCTGGTCAGCCAACTTTATGCACATAGGGCAGGAAAATTAGCAAGTGTCCACAGTGACAGCAGAAAATATCCCTTCTCCTCGGTGCTCCCCCTCAAGGAAATCCCATTCCTCGTGTCCCCACCGAGGCCCTCAGGAGCGGGAAGGGCAATGCAGAGGATAGTCGTTATTTCCACGCTAGGCTATGGAATGAAACTGCGGTGTGCTGTGCGGTGCTAACGTGGTTCTCTTTGCACCTCCCAGGCTGCTGAGAGTATTAAAATGCTGGTCACGCTCTGCCAGTCTGACCACGAAGAGATCAGAAAAGTGGCATCCGAAACCCTGCTCTCACTCGGTGAGTTGCCTTTTTTAAAGCAGTGCTTTGTTTTCTTTTTTAACAGAGCAGCATGATAAGACACCCGAGTTACACAAATGTGAGACTCCAAACTGAAACCAAACTTTACCTAGAGACTTGGACAGGTTAGAAAATACGTATTCTTAGAAATAATTCATTTTGAAAATCACAAGAATAGACCAGAAAAGAGAGAAGATTAACTGTGTGAGACTGCAGGGGGAGGTAGAACAGGAAAATCAGCAAAGGAGAAGTTGACAAACAGAAGTAATTCCTCATGAATTTGAACACCAAGCAGCCTTGGGGCGCTGGCATGCTGCCTGCCACGCACCATGCACCCTCCTTCAGGGATCCCCTCCTAGCACCCCTGTAGTTCCATTGTCACACTCTCAAGTATCATTAGCACTGCCAGGACTTCATTTAATCTGAATTATCTTTATATGCTTATTTGGACAGACCCTGGCCTGCGAGTGCTCCTTTGTACAGTACCTCAGGCACCTTGCACTGACCTTCGTTTGTCCTTGAGACAACAGACACCCTCTACATTGACCTGTGATCTGGCTGTGAGCAGTGTGTGACTGCAAGTGTGGCTGCACAGTTCCAGAGCCGTGATATGTCAGCGGCACAGAAAAATTGTATTTTTCTGGCCTTTAGGCTAAGCATGAATTTCTGACCCATGGGTGTGTGTTTAGCTGTGATTTTAGTTATGCAGACTCTTCAAACACACTCCGTTTCCTTCACAAGCTCAGCACAATTTGCCCCGCTGCTGGACGTGTTATCGCTGAGGTTATAAAACAGCTAGCCCAGGGACACTAGAAAACACTGGGAGATTGTAGTGCCGTTCTGGAGAACATACAGAGCACGTTTTGATACCTAGTGGTGTATTGTCCAAAGTATATAAACATCATCTGCCTCAAGCATATCGCAGCTGCAGCCGAGACCTTGGCAAGAACCACCAGTCATTTAGTGAGACAAGGTACAGATACTGTCATCTAACCATACAAGCCACGTCTGCTACTGGATTGCTCTAGATAAAACCAGCAAATCACGTGAGAAAATAATTTGAACATTCCAAGCATGCTTAATTTTTCCAAGTGATTTCTGAAGTTGCCTTCAACCAGGTAAGTTTTAAGAAGGGGAAGGTGCCACTGGCAGATCAGTACTTTCTAACAGCAGACAGCTCAGGATTTAAAATGTTGTGGGGCAATGACGTAATGCGTTATTATGCTTTAACACTGTGCATTCAGGTGAAGATGGGAGACTGGCATACGAACAGCTGGATAAATTTCCCCGGGAATTTGTTAGAGTTGGAAGTCGCCGCGGAACTGAAGCTGCCACAGCTTTTTAGGTGGAAAAGAACCCGCCTGGATTTAAGAGTCATTAAAGCAGGATGGAGCTGCGCTTCAGCGCGGGGAGCAGAAGGAAGACTTTGAAAAATTCTATGAGAATGTCCCAAAATGTAGCAATTTACAGACTTCTTAAGGAAAAGCAAAACCTAAAATCCAGCTGAAGTGTTCCTATTGGCTCCTCTTTGCAGCTCATGAATGAACAGTTGGATGCTGAGGAACAATACTTTCTCGACTGATTTCGTAACAAGTAATGTTATTGCAGTTATTCAGCCTCAACAAACTTCTGTGAGTTTTTAGAATTTGGCATCTTCACACACGTTAACTTTTACATGTACTTCCTGGAAGCCGTGAAAGCTTGAGACGCGCGATGCCGTGTCTAGCAAGGACAAGCAGGAGGGCACCTGAGCCGGACGGCAAAGCAGCTTTCTCTCCAACCGCGAGCTACACGTCTGCTGCGGTGCAGTGTCCCCAGCCGCGCTCCAGCGGCAGGGAACAGCTCTCGGCTTTCTGGGTTTTGTCTCAGTAAGGAAATAACAGAGCAAGTTTCTTCAAGCTTTGCCTCCAGAAACAGCGTGATGTAAACCCTGGGAGGTGTCACTTGGGTGACTCATTCTAAATGCCTGTGCTGGTCTTTATTTCCTTTCTCTTGCCCTCCAGCAGCAAACCATCATTCATCCAGAGATTTGTGAGTGGGATCAAACAATCACGTAGGTTTCGGAAAACCAAATGAAAAGGTAAAGCACATGTATTTATTCGGAGGAGTGAATACAGCTAATTGTGCAAGTCCCCAAAGCCATTTGGTCCTGCAAGTTGCAGGCAGGGCTGGATTTCATACACTCTAATTAGTGAATCGTAGCTTCTATAGCGTGGCTTCAATATAAAGAACTAGAACAAACCGAAGTGGACCTCAGAGGCAGTAATAAACAGAGGGTGAAGTGAATGCGTCCCCCCCTCGCTGCAAGGATGAAAGGCAGCAAGTGCTTCTAGCTGTTATTAGGAGCCTTAAGTTAACAGGGGAGGTGAGTAGAATTTAACAGAAGAGTGTTCCTGTACTGTGTTCATTATGCATGAAATGCTATTTAGATGTCAATTAAAGTACCTGAATTTGCATAGACTACTTAGAAAAGATTGCAAACAGTTCACATCAAACGGAAGCCTCATGCGCCAAACACGCTGGCAGGCAGGGGTCATTTTGTTTGGGGTTTTTTACTGTGAATGTTACAACAATGTATATATCTGTATATTTATAAATATATATATTCTTCCTTTAATTAAAAAAAGTACATTTTGTACAGTTCAAAAATTCTTACTTGTTTACTGAGAGGTTTAGACTCTTTCTGCAGAAGGCAAAATAACCACATTATGGTTTTTATACCATGCCTATTCCATCAGCTGAATTCTTCACAGGTGTCCTTTTGTATCAACTTCTGCTCTTTTTTTATGTTTTTTTTTTTCTTTTAGTTTTGTGGTGTTTGTATTCACAGCATTACCTATCACACTGAAGTTATAATAAAGATTATTTTTTAATTACTCCTAATTAACGAGCATCTCCACTGTGAGGCTCATATAACCTTCAAACATGATGGAAGTCAGCTCCCAGTACCAGAGGAGGCTCCACTTGCAGCTGGATTTAGGGCAAACCATTAGGGAGTTTTTTAATCATGTTAAATGAAGAGGCTTGTAGGGAACATTTGTCTTTTCAAGCCAGGCCACCAGGGAAAGACTCCATGAAAAAAAAATCTCAAGAAGTTTAGCTAAATCATATTAAGTCATCTGCTAGATCTTTTACAGCGTAGAAATAATGTTTCATACCGTATCAACTTTGTTAAGCCTTAGAACTGCAAGATCTTATAAAGCCATCTTAATTACAGTAAGCAAACAATACAGGAGGCAAAGACTACTGCCTGAGGGCAGAGAGGACACTTTAGCTTCTTGTCCAGTGGGAGAAACAGTTCGCACTACTACCTCATGTTTTCCTGTGCACAACTCTCACGCTTTCATCTTTCTGCTGCCAAGGGGAAGGAAGTGACAAAACTATTTTAGTAATTGAAAATAAACACACAAACCACAAAAAGTAGGAAGAATAGAGGAGGGGTGAAACTATAGTGAAACTGACTGCTCTTAGTTGTACCTCTGTGAGGCAAACCGCATTTTTAAGAGGCCAGTTTTAAACTAAAATGCTGGTTTGGAAGCAGGGGAAGGACTGTGCCCTCCCAGTGTTCCTTCTCTGGTCACTTCAGTGAGCATGTGCAGGCCCTTGCTCCCATCCCAGGGCATCAGCAAGAGGCATACACTGTTTAAAAAGATGAGAATATTCTGAGAATATTAAGGCTGAGAGAGTTGGGCTTGTTCAGCCTGGAGAAGAGAAGGCTCCAGGGAGACCTTAGAGCACCTGCCAGTACCTGAAGGGGCTACAAGGAAGCTGGGGGGGACTTTTTACAAGGGCCTGTAGTGACAGGACAAGGGGTAATGGGTTTAAACTGAAAGAGGGCAGATTTAGATTGGATATCAGGAAGAAATTCTTCCTGGAGAGGGTGGTGAGGCACTGGGACAGGTTGCCCAGAGAAGCTGTGGATGCCCCATCCCTGGCAGTGTTCAAGGCCAGGCTGGATGAGGCTTTGAGCAACCTGGTCTAGTGGAGGGTGTCCCTGCCCATGGCAGGGGGGTTGGAACTGGATGGTCTTTGAGGTCCCTTCCAACCCAAACCATTCCATGATTCTTATATTCCCATATACGTCACAAGCTCCTACCTCTAACACATACTGTCAAGCTTGCTTGTAGTTTGCATATCACAGCACAGAAAACGATTTGGTTAAAGCAGAAGCTATGAGGGCATCAGGCTGTAGGTGCTACATTCTGAACTGCTGCCTAGAAGAGGGTTCAAGCACTAGTACCCTACATTTCTAGCTCCTCCTAGTTTAAGTTGAGAGCAAACCAGCTTTGTGTATCATTTGAGATACTTACCAAGAAAGGCTCCACAAGCTGAAAATATGCTGCAGGGGCCCCAGGACTGCTGGCAAAGTTCTGCTGATCACTTCTTCCCTTCTGTGTCTGTCTCAGACAAGCTCCTTTTCCCCTCACAAACACTGAGGGTTATGGTGCAGACCTGGGGAATGCAGAGCTGCCTGTCGAGCAGAGAGCATCGGGCTGCCCACTTACACAGGCACCATGTCAAAGGAGCTTATAGCTGCTTATATCTGCTTATATCTGCTTTCATCTCACTGTAGTTCAGACAGATCCTCCAAAAGGTCTGTTAACCTAAAGCTGATCTGCTACACCACTGTAACCATTAAACCCCATGTTTACAGCTCATACGAGCCAGACAGGAGCAAATCCTGCTCTCAAATAGTCCATGAGGAAGTTTGCTGGGATTTTAGCAGGAATGGTTAGACCAAATTTAGTTTCTATTGTGGGAGCTGAGACTGACAAGCTCTAACCTGGCATATAGAAGTAGAGAGGCTAAATTTCACTGTCACATTAATGCTGTCTTCAGAAAGTTACAGAATCATGTCCTAACATGATTCATGACAACATAAAAAAAAAAAATCACACTGAATTTAAGACCACCAGACAAAATCTCCTAAGTTTCTGCCCCCAGGGTAACAAACACTTCAAAAAATGAACAAACCTTAAAGCTTCCAAAACCAGAAGGCATATAAAAAGAAGCAAACCATGTAGGAGCCTCCTAACTTACACGTTTATGCTCACTGAGCTGACAAGGCTGCCCCTTCCTACCTCGCTAATGCAAGAGCTCTCCTTTGTGGCATAGGAAAAACCAGAGGCGGAGGGGAATACTACAAGGCAGATGCTCACCTATCACCAAAGGAACCATCAGCCACTAGCAGCACAGCCCTCCCCACAGCTGCAGTGCCACCGAGGGTTCCTCGGAAGTACAGCCATACCCAGCCAGCTTTGGCCTGGAGCGCAGCCGATGGCACCCCCCCCCCACAACAGGCAGTCCTTGGCAGAGGGACAAAGCAGCAGCAAGTTGAAGTTTCTCCGAACACCATTCTCATTCACTGAGCTACTTGGTGTTATTAGAAAAATGAAAGAGAAACCAATGTTTTCATCAGCAGAAAGTGTTTATTGTGTATTGCTAAAAATAACAACGCAATACAGTCTGAGGAATAACACAGCACTGGAAAACACATGGCCTGGGCAAATTTGCAAACCTTCTGCTCAAAAATCTCAAATCAAGTTCTGAAAACAATCTCGCACAGACCTTAAGGAAATGAACATGCAGTGGGCTTCCTTGCAAAAAAAATAAAGTCAATTACCAACCTCATTGCTTCTGCACAGGTTCTGCAGAACACATGACAATGCTGTAGGCCCTCATGTGAGCAACACAATGCCAAGCACCAAGCAAGTTTCAGTCACTCAGCCAAGGGGTTATTATGGCCTAATTCACTTCTCCATGCATTGTCTTAAATACAATGGGTGTTTACACTAAAATTGTTATTTTTGCTAAGCCAGTTAAAAGTTCTTCCCCACACAAACCACACACCTGCCCACAGTGTGCTTGCCTCAGCTAGTCCCTGCACAGCTATCCCTCCTTGAAAGGTCCAATACATGCAAGCATCCCATCTCCCTCTAGTCTCACATATCTCCAATTCCATCCTGCTAGGACATGCACATTTTATGGGAGAAGCACTAGGATGCAGCAGCCTTAGGGATACTTGGGTGAAAGATGAGGTTGCCACCATAGCCTCCGCAGCGACAAGGAGTCAGCGTGTTTGTCACACTGGCACAGAGGCCTGTATGCCTTCTCCGAAAGAATCACATTCTGCAGTCAGGTTCCAACACTGATCATTTTATTCTGCTAGACAGAATGTTCCCCAATTGAGCTAGATATGAAATTTGTCTTCAGTGGTGTTGATTTTCAGCTGTTACACTGCTAGTTTTAGTGGTAAAGGGGAGTTTCTCTATACACTTAATCAAAACCAGAAGGTCAGATGGTTGTAAGAGAATCAATTACACAAATTTCTATGATTTCTACATATTTGACAAGTCTTTCACACAGAGTTCCTGTACTTACAGTTCTACTACATGCATGTTTTAAACTCAGGAATTTTCAGGACAATAAATGAAACTTGACCCCATTAAAACATTTTTAAACAGCAACTAATGCCGCATCATAGAACTTCTGACAATACTTCCATACATTAACATGTCTGATGTAATAGGCATAGGGACATTATCTGAGCAAGGCTCAATGCATCCCTGACAGATAAACAGAAATAAATGCCAACCCACATGCATGCTCTGCCACAATTCAGCTCTCATACCCCACCTTCCCCCCCAGGAGTTTATACAGCAAACTATTCTCTCCACTAATTAAAGTTAATAAAACAATATTAGCCTTGGTTTGAAGGCCTGCAGTGCAAGTGTATGTATTGCTAAGTGGCCCATGTGTTTTTGATGTGAGAAGTTCTTCTGTTACAGGGGGGCAAACACTACAACACAGGCACCAGCCTACATGAAGGACTTGAATGATTTACTTTATACACAATCCATTTCAACAGAAGTAAGGATCCAGCTACTCAAGGGACTGTCTTGGCTTTGTTATTTAAATAAAACAAATCAACAAAAAGCACAAGATTTCAATCTAATAAGCATTCTTGACCATCTTGATGAAAATAAGGAAGAGCCAGATGCAGATAATGCAGGCAAATCCTGTTGGTTTTGGTTACTGCCTGGCTGTTCTTTGCTCCAACAGCAGCACCTGTATTACAGCAGTTCACAGAGCAGGAGGTGAAATGCTGCTGGGTTAGTCAGCTAATGGTGCAACAGCACTCTCTTCCCTTCTACTGTCTCTGCAGATACAAAATATTCCTGACACTTAAAAAAATAAAGCCACCTCTGAACAATGACTTAACTATGAATAACCAAATTGCACTGTGTAAAGATTGTTAACAAGTTAAATTTTATGCATTTCCTCATTTGCTATTGTTGAGCTACTTTAACAAAAATCACTTGTAGTCTGAAATAGGAGGGGTTTATGTCACTTGGCAGCATTGTCCATTTCTTTTGAAGAAAAACCAAGGTTACTCTACAAAGCAGTCATCCAGCATCTAGTTGTTTTTTTCTTAACCACACCATCAGTGCAAGTTAAAGGTCACACCTTCATCACTGCTTCTGCACCATGATGGACAGGATTATGCCTAAGCACCCTCTACAGCACAAATCAGAAGGTAAAAATCTTCTCTTGACAAAGTTGCCAGGAAAATATGATGCCTCACCTTGTAGTTACCAGATTCCAGGTGAAACAGAAGCCGGAAAGAATATTACTTCCTACCATCGTTCTGACATTCAGGGAATGTCGCAACTGAAGTCAGTTGTGAAACATCTATTAACTTACTGGCTCCCACAGGGAGCAAATAAGATATGGAAGGAATCCAAAAGGTGCCAATCTGATGGCTCCACCAGTGCGTTCACACAGCCTGAAGCACCTGTTTTGGCATGGCCCAATAGCTCCATAAACCAGAGTCCCTCCGATTATCTCTGCTTCCAAAAGCCACTCAACTAAGCTGTTGACAAGATACCCCAATGCCCACCACCCTTTAAAGCCCATGCTTATAAGACCTTGTCACTAAGAGCTGCTGAGTTCAGTCAGGACTGGAAAACCTGTACACAACTGCACGGTTTTTCCCCCACACGGATGTCTAACCATTCTGAAAGGAGATTCAATGCCTGTTTTCAAACTGCAGCTCTGAGGTGTAGGCTACTTTGTCTCCATCTAATTTCAGTCCAGCTGTTATTAGGAGCAACAAAACGCCACCTTTTCTTTCTAAGCCAATAAATGTATTTCTAAAAGAGACTGTCTTAACACTTTCTACTTGAGCACTCATCTATACATCATGGCAAAGGCTCCCTTAAAACAAAGGCAATTATTTAAAAACCCCTGAAAAGCATAAATTCACTACACTTTAGATCTTGACTCTTACCAACCATTCTTGAGATTTTCTGAAGCCTCAACAACAGCATGCAAGTTTTATTATTTTGCTTTCCCTATCCAGCAAAACACCACTCTGTTCTCCAGAATTCTGCAAAGCTGAGGAGTTAAAAACTGCCCAGGCACTCCCCAAAAGACAGTAGTCAGAATTGACTTACAAGTCTAGAAGCAGCCATTCGCCACTCAAGTAAGAGGCAGTTTTGGTAAGGCAAAGATTTATTTATCAATTTTCCTGCATCATGTCAGACCAACTGGCAAGATATTTACACCACAGGTTGAAACACACAGTATTTGCAGTTTATACAAGCAACTAAGTGCAGCCTGTAGCAAGTCCTCTGCAATATCCAGATACTCCCACAGCTACACAATTCCAGTTAAAAAAAAACAAAAAACAAACCCAACATCTGTAATGCTTCCACAAGAGTTTCTATACCTGAGAAGTTCTGGAGGAAGTCTGCAATTAAAAGCCATACACATAAACCTATTTAAGGCTGTCACTCCTGTTTCAAGTGATTTGTTTCCTTCAAAGCAAGATCTGATATAGTCTCCCTTAAGCCACGTGATACTTGTGGTGGCTCTTCTTCCAAAGTGCTGTCTACATCACCTCCACAATTCAGCTCTTCATCTTCTTGTTTGGATTCCTCTCCAGCCAGACTGCTCAGTGTCTCAAGACTGTCAGCTGCTTGCCCAGTTAGCCTCTAGAAAAAAGACAGGGTGAACTTAATACTTTTTCTACTTAATAGCCAAGGAGATAAGACTGCATATTCAATGAAGCAAACTAATTATCTTCATTTGGAGGTGGTTGTTACAATTAAAACATTCCTCCATCACAAGAAGTCTTAGACACTCAGTTTCAATTCAAATTGCTACCTCTAACACCCCACATCTGGTTTGTTGACTGTCAAGTCTTCCCTTGGCTCTTCAACAGGACAGGTGTTATCTTAGGCAACAAAACATGGGAAACAGCTTCTCAAGTTAAATATTGCTATATGGGTTTCATTTTAGAAAAATTACTATAGATTAAGTTCATAATCTTTAATCGGAGATAATGAAGCTACATTAAGCCTAAATGAACTAGAAGACCCAGCAGTTTCTAGAACTTGATGATCTAACTACAAGTTCCTCACCTGACCTGATCCAAGGAAGAAAAACAGGGCTGCATGAGGCTGCTTTTAAGGCTTCTGGTTGTTTGATGTATCACTTAAGGCTCACTGAAGCCTCAGAAGCAAGCAGCTTACAACTAATAAGTGAACTTAACTGTTGAGGAAGTGCAGAGAAGTTTCCAACATTAGATCATTTAATTAAGGCATATTTAATTTCTGCCTGTGGGTTTATCACTAACAAGCAGCAACCCCAAACACAAAAAATTCAAGTTAGAGGAACTTTTCAAGACTGACCCAAGTAATGGCACTAACTGAAAATCTTGATAGAGGTTACTTCTTGATTTATCAAGTCGCTGGCAATAATATTCCATTTTGTTTTCCACCTCCCCAGTCTAATCAGAAAATCAAAATCATAGAATCACAGAAAGATTTGGGTTGGAAGGGACCTTAAAGACCACCTAGTTCCAACCCCCCTGCCATGGGCAGGGACACCCTCCACTAGACCAGGTTGCTCAAAGCCTCATCCAGCCTGGCCTTGAACACTGCCAGGGATGGGGCAGCCACAGCTTCTCTGGGCAATGAAAATATTTGCCAGACACCCAGTTTCAAATTCCAGCTGAGAGCTCAGTCCCTACAAAAACCACCCAGATGCTAATTTTAGTATCAAGGCTCCATGGCTGTATGTATTTATCACAGCTTCAGTGACTGTTACAGACCATCTACTGCTTTCACAGAATCAGTGACACAACTACCTGTCCCCAAGGACTATCTCCAAGGAAGCTGTTTTGAAAGTTGTAAGTTTATGAACCCTACATTAGTCCCCTTTTGGGCCACATAACTGGCAATTCCTCAGCAAAACTTTTACTTCAGGTGCTCCTATGCTTTACCGTAAGTGGTCACCTCTCCCTCTCACTGCTCCCCTTTGTGTGTCCCTGTTTCAAGTCTAGCTCCTCAATGGGCTGTTGTGGTTTAACCCCAGCTAGAAACTAAAGTACCACACAGCTGCTCACTCACCTACCCTCCTCCTCCAGTGGAGGAGGAGAAGGCAAGGAAGTTCATGGATTGAGATAACTATTTAGTTGAATATAAGTACTATAGTGATAGTAATAATATTAACAATACTAATAATACCATGTAATGAAAGTAATTGAAAATAAAACAAATTATACAATTGCTCACCACCCACCAGCCAACACACAGCACAAGTCTGAGCCAGCCAGCCCCAAAGCAGTTGCACCAGCAAGAAAGCCAACTGACCCACCAATTACCTAACAAAACAAGCTATGGCACCCCAGCCCATATAATGAGCATGACTTTCAATGGAATGGTACACCCCTTTGGTCAGTTTGGGTTAGCTGTCTGAACTGTGTATGTGTCCCAGCTTATAGTGACAAAGTTGGGAACACAGGTGCAGTATCAGAAGCTGAGAGAGACCTTGAATCAGTGCAAGCACTCCCCAGCAACAGCTAAAACCACCAGTGTTATCAGTACTCTTCTCAGGGCAAATCCCAAACACAGCCTCATACTAGCGACTGTGAAGAAAATTAACGCTGTTCTGACTAAAACCAGCACAAGACACTTCCTCCAAGTACAAACACTCCATTTAGCCAGCAGCCTCGAACAACCCATTAAGCATTTGAATTTAAGTCATCTCAGAAAAGTGAAAGTGAGCCCTCCCCTTGTCACCATCTCTTGACAGAAGATGTTACCAGAAGACTGTGAAAAGTCTGTTCTGGTAAGGCAATAGGTTGAACCTCTCCTTCAGAAAAAACAGCTCTAAGTACTTTCTTCTCATTAGTCCTATGGGGGTCTATAGTGGAAACACTCATCCTCTAGAAGTGGCTTTATAGACCTCTGGATTAGAGCCATCCTGCAGGAAACAGGTCAGACAGTAATTTAAAATCAAGAGTCATGTAAGCACACAAAACCAGTCATGACTGATTAATAACTTCGCTGGTTTCTCATGTTTTCATTCTACAATTTGAACTGAAAATCCCTTTAAGTACCTCAATCACGCTGGTCATATAATGCACATGTTCAACAAGGGACATGAGCTCTTCATTTTCTTCTTTTAGGCAGGCAATTTCACCATCTTTCTGTTCAATTTCTTTGTGCAACTGAGTTGAAATAACAAAGTGTTAGAACAGGAAAACAATAACCAGTGGAAAAGTTACTTATCTTTCACTAGTTACCTTTTCATTTTCTTGAAGCACTTCATACAGAGCCTTCCTCCTTTCTTCAGCCACTTCCTTCCAGTACTGAGCTGAAGGACTTCCTGAAGTAAGATGCTACAGTAAGTCTGTGCTAAGACTGAATTATGGAGATGCCAAACTCATACAGTGTTCCAAACACTGTGATAGGAGTGCACTCCATAGTGTTTTCCCAAAAATTTTGTTCTAAGTTTACAGCTAGAGACACAAGCTTTCAGGAAACAGAGGTCCTACACTGTATTCATGGCTATACAGGCAGAGTCTTCAAGAATCAGCCTCAAGCCTGGCAGCAAGCTCTGCAAGACAGTCACATTTGGAAATGCCAGTCCTTATGCATACTTTCCTCAAGATGGAAGCCTTATTTCAAAGTCACTGTCCATACTGGGCTTAATGGCTCTGAGAAGTTGCACATGCAGCACAGTGCCAAAACAGGATTTCAACTCAGTTATTAGTCACTTGAAAGCTCGCAGTCCAGCCAAACTAACAACTACAGGGCTTCTTAACACTGCTGCAGCCGGTTCTCAGCTGCTGGTTACTGTAAACTCATTCTTAAACATTAGACACCTACACTGGATTTGCTATACTACAGAGGGTAAGTACCATTAATTCCTGCTCAGCATTATATGTAAACAAAGCCCTTACCTGACAAAGGAACCATGTTTCAATTTATAGCCCAATGGCAGCATAACTTTTTACGTGCAAGAAAACATTTCAAGAATCACCACATACCTTTTATCATGAGATCTGCAGCCTGAATGACATCACCTGTATTCTCATTGTCTTGCTCGTTGTCCACAGATGCCTCAGCTTTACAAGCCTTTGAGGCAAGCTTGTTTTTCCAGAGTTTCCTCTTGACTGAAGATTTCTTCTGCATAAAAGACAGGCAGCAGAGCAACATTTCAGCATTTTTTTTTTTAATTACAGATTTGTCAGTCTGCTCAGCCATGACTGCAAATAAGTCTTTGTAAGCCGCACTTTCTTCACATCCTGGTTCTAGTGTACATGCATCTTCCTATACCCACAGGTTTAGCAAAAGAAAAAATCTCAAACTTTTTCCTGAACTACTCAGAAATCGCTAGTTTTAATATTGCTTATTACTAAAATAATAGTCAGCTTAAGTTGTGCCACACTAATTAGTGGATTATCAGGGTTTTTTCCAAATATATTAGGTTTCAGTTAAAAGTTCAAGATCATTTCACAACAAGTTGAAGTAATTCCACATCTACAGGTTACCTTGTAATTCCTACCTCATTACGTCTGCCAACCAGGCAACCTGCTGCTGAAGGCTGAATCATTTTAAGAGTCCGTCTTGGGGCAGCACTGCACGTAGCATCTGTGAGGTACTTCTAAAGAGACAAATACAGCTTCAGAGAGGTGCCACTCTTCCCTACGTAAACCGAAACTTAGGAATTACTTATGCCTTCATTAAGGTAACCCATGGTTCATCTTGTCAAGACAAAAAGATGATACTTTAGTCTTAGCATAAACTAACATAGATATATCTAACAGACATAACACAAGCTTGTGCAAAGAAGGGACCTAGTTATCTGTAGCAGAGATGGACCACATCACATAAAGCTATATCCTGTCCCTGCTTCTTAGTTACAGTGCAGTGACACATGTAAACTTCAGCTGAAGCTCACCAAGTTGTCTCTGACAACAGCAGCATTACACTCCAGGGGAGACAAAAGTAACTCCAATGCAAGTTTGAGGTAAAGTCACACACAATCACCTCAGGCAGCCCCTGTTTTTCTTACCTGTGAACACACCCTCAAGTGGTGTTCATTTAAATAGATGTGTTGCTTCAATTATCCATTAAAAATGGATCTAAAGCTTCCTTGCTTCAATCCAGAGAGGCTATTGTTTTGTATAAACAGTATGTTTATCACCTTTGCCGTCACACATAAAAACCCATTTCCTGCCTTAAAGCTTTCTGATTGGGTTGGTTACACTGCCACCATGGGACAGCAAACAATGGCAGACAACCAAGCAAGAATAGCCAGAATACAATGCCACACCAGCGTGAGAAAGTTACCGATTCCCACTGTACTTCAGATGACAAGAGTTCGCCTTTCCCACGGTAGTTTCTGCTGCCAATTACCCTACTGCTGAACTGAAGGGCAAACACTAAAGGCTGTGGGAACAAGAATCACAGCGCATGTCAGACACTGCTTGCTGCTGTTGAAGGTTAGAATTAAGTGTGCTCTGCCAACAAATTATTGACTAATACTCGAGTTAACCCATTGCATGTAAACACTTGAAAGTGCAAAAGGCCACCCTCAGGAACAAATATTCTAGAATCCCTTTAGCACAGCATTACCATGTGTCTAAGTCAGACTTACCAACTGGCAGTTTTTGTTAATGCCAGAAATTCTCATTACAGCCACTCTAACCCACATGATAAAGGGTTGTTATTATATGAAATAGAGGCTATTTGTACAATTTCAATTAGAGCCTACTTCAAAAAATTTAACAAGAGACTCCTGTAACAGGACAAGAATAGCTATAAATTTCCGTAACTTCTAATCAGTCATCTCTTGAGAACATAAATCGTGTAAACATTTGCACCAATGCCCAGGCAATTGCAGTTCGTAAGAGTGGCTTTACAAACAACTGCCTGCATGAATACTTTAGTTAAAACATGCTCAAGACAGATCGAACTCTAAAGTTCAACCCTGTAAGGGACAGGCTACAGAACCTATGCTACCAACCCTTAGCAGCCAGACTGATTCAGTAACTGAACTAAGGTGGGTAGCCAGCACCTGAAAAAATATCCCATGGAAAGACAGCAAGCTCAGCATCAAACTAAAAATCACTTGGTAAGCAATAAAAAACAGGGAGAAGAGTAGTCAATGGCACATATGCTCAAGCAGGACACAGTGTTCCCAAAGCACTGCCTGCCAGGAGGTTACTCAAGCCAACAGGACACAAGCCAGGTAGAGGCACATTACAACAGACCCCTTTGTATTCCTTCAGTGGATATAAAACTCGTGTCAGATAGAGGGATCATTTCCCAGAGAACTGAGGGCAAACCTCCCAATAAAGCAAATTCTGTGTTTAAGATACTTCTAATAATTCATCTTCTATTTCCTATCCATTATCTGCTCCCATATTCTAGCTTCAAGATGTTAAAGATATCAGGAAAAAGTTCTCCAAGGAGAGGGTGGTGAGGCAGTGGAACAGGTTGCCCAGAGAAGCTGTGGATGCCCCATCCCTGGCAGTGTTCAAGGCCAGGCTGGATGGGGCTTTGAGCAACCTGATCTAGTGGAGGGTGTCCCTGCCCATGGCAGGGGGGTTGGAACTAGATGGTCTTTAAGGTCCCTTCCAGCCCAAACCGTCCTGTGATACCTGCAGAGATCCTGATGATTTGTCTGCATTCGGTTTCCGTTTCATTTTGGAATTCATAGGATCACTGAAAAAAAAAAAGTGAAAACAGTAATATCTGGTGGCAACTAAAGCTCAGGGACAGTACTTAGAGAACATTACGGCTCCAGATTGCCAACTTCTAGGCCAGCACTAAAAACCGCGCCACGCACGGCGAGGTGGGCAGGCTCACCCCAAGGCCCCGGAGCCCCTCAGGGGAGGGTTGAGGGGCTCCACCCCGGGACATGAGCAGCAGCCGAGCGACGAACGCGGAGCCTTGAGGGGACACCCGTGTCGCGGCCACACTAGCCCAGCACGCCTTACAGCCCGGTTAAGCCTGCCCACAGGGAATCGGGGGGGCGAGGGGGGTCGCACAAGCAAGATGGCGGAGAGGAGGGGGACTGGCACGCTCCCGCCAGCCGAGCCCGCAACGTGCGTCCCTCCCCCGCTCGCCGGCGCGGCCAATGCGGATGGGAGCCGGGAGCCCGCCAAGACCTAAACGCGGCCATGAAAACCTGCGGCCCAACTCGCCCCCAACAGCTCAGGCAAGACAGAGGCTCCCGCCCTCCGCAAGCCCTGCGCTCACCTCCAGCCGCTCCCGCTCAGCCCCCTCAGCGCGCGCGCAGGCAGCCACCCCCCACCTCTCCCGGCGTGCGGCTAAAAAGAGCGCGGGGAGGCGGGAGCACAGACACGTGATCCTCCCGTCGCTCTCCGAGTCAATCGTAGGCCGCGCTCTCCCATCCCGCCGGCGGAGCCACGCCCCGTGGGCCGCTGGCGGGAGCACGGGGCCGGAGGGGTGGGGCGAGGCGAGGCGGGCGGTTTGCGGCGGGGCCCTGCGGGGGTCGTGAGCCGCAGGAGGTGGGGCCGGTGGGAGGTTTTCACCTTGAGGAAGGTGAGAGGAAAACGCGGAGCGCAGCACTAGGATATGGGACTCCTCAGCTACCAGCTGCACACGCCGTGCCCTCGGAAGGGGGGGGGCACGGGCCTGTGTGCAGCGCTCTGCCGCCGAGCTGAGGGGGGGGGGGTCCCCTGAACCGAAGCTGTGGGAAGTGGAGCACGCAGGCGTTGCTTGGTGCTCGCCTCGGCTGTTACAGCCTTGCCTTGGAAGTTTACAGGTTCCATGTTCCAAATCTTCCCGAACCTCAACACCAGGTACAAGGCCTCTCTGACCGCTTTCCCGCCCCCGTGATCCGTTGTATTTTATAAAGACATTGTACCAAAACGAATTTAAACCACATAGCCACTTGATTGTCATTACTCCTATCTAAATACAGTACAATGTGCAAAACCTGGGAGGGAAATTAATACAGTTTAAGCCACAACTGACACACAACCATAATTTTACGTATTACAGGTATGATGCAGGCTACAACTCACCATTAATTACCCAAACGGTAGGCCGTTGGGTTTGCTAGAGACCACTGTACAATGAGGTTCTTGCAAATGTTTGCACGTTTATTTATGGTAATAGCATCTTCTGCTGACTTGTGAGTAAACATTGGTAGAGTTCAGGACACATTCCTTGCAGTCGAGGTCTCATAGCTAGCTTAGAGCAACTATCAACATTGTTTTCCAGGCAACATGATGGAGCTATTAGAGATGAGGATAATTACAGAGAGAAGTATTTTATTTAGCATGCCACTCAGTCTTTTATCTGGAAATAAACTGTATGGCACTTATAAGAATGTCTTAAGAGGAATGTCATGGTCTGATGAAAGAAAGAAAGGCAGAACATGAAAAATGATGAATGAGGAAATCTTTAAATAAGGATAAGGAAATAAAGCTGATCCCTTGAATAAACTTGTTCAGTCTCCCATTGACCCATTTAAAATTTCATTGTCCACAACATCCTTTGGCAAGCACTTCTAGAGTGCAAATAGCCATTGACTGAAGAGCCCCCTCCTTTTTGTTTGAACCTGATTCCTATAGCTTCACTTGATGTCCCCAATCCTTGCACTTGAAGAGACAACAAACACTTGGTCCTCATCTAGGCCACTGTTACACAGATTCCCCTCCAGCTCTCTCTCTCAGGTCTACTTAGCCACCCCTTACATGAAAGCTGTTCCATCTTCCTGCGCTTCTGTGAACTCTACACCATTTGATTTGCCTCTTAACCACTGCTGAACATCAGGCTGAAATTTTTGTGGAAATGTCTTTCATAACCCTCAGATCTTATTATTGAATGATGGTCAGTTCAAAGTCTGCTATTTGATATGTGAAATTAAGATTTTTTTCCTCTGTATTATCTATACTGAATTTCATTGACTGCTGTATTTGCCAGATACTCAACTCCATAATGCCCTTCTGCAGTTTTCCAGGCAGCAGTGTTTCTATCATCTTGAATAATACAGTTTCATCAGCAAGCTGTCACATCAGTAAGCTGTGTCTTCTAGCAAGAAAATGAAAATAACAGGCAGGAATGTCTAGCTAAATTACTATTTTTTTGTTAAAGTATCAAAAAAAAAAAGTGTTCATGCTTTTAAGTTAATTTAATGCTTGTTGATTCTCAAAGAAAAGTTGAAATTCCCATATTCCAAAACACTAGCAGATACACTAAACTCTGATCGACCATACACATAAATCTTACTGACATTAAATCTCCTTTCAGAAAGATCTGGATACAGGTGATGTGTACATAAACACAATACCAAAACATTCCATTTTTTAATGTTTTATGTATTGTGATATAGCAATATAAATATGCCGTGTAAAATACATTATACAAACCATTTATATGCATGCATAAATGTATATACGTGAGAGGCAGTATGTGTATTTTATGGCTGTGGTAACATTTTTTTGTAATATTAATGTTTCCAAGTGACCCTTTCTCATAAATTGCCTTTTCAAAATTCAAGTTTTAATTTCTAAAAGGTTTTCAGGTAGATTTAAATTTCAGACATAGAACAATGGTTTCTGGAAATGTTTGTTTCTGGAAATGTCTGTCACTGGAAAGGGCCCGAGGTCATGGGAGATGGTTCTGATGTGACAGATCTGTTTGTTTTTCCTTTTAATTCGTTCCTTGCTGGAGGTATGATCTGGAGGTTTATTACAAAGGTGCCACTCCTTCGATTTATCCAGCCAAAGAACACGTCCTGTTACGAACCACCGTGTCTCAGAGTTTTCCTGCAGTTCAGTTTCTTCAGTCTGAAAGGTTTGTAAAGGATCCCTTCACTGTGTCAGAAAGAACACTGAGAGCTTGTTACGGAAGCTAATTCATAGTCTTAGCTGTGGGAAACCAGTATAATTGTCTAAAAATCTCACCAAAAGGTTTCAGGTTAATTTATTGTAGAAATTCTCATTTTGGTGGCTGAAGGTTAAATTTAAATAGGGGTTATGGCCTTTTTACATGTAAAAATCTGCCAGCCCACCTCTAGCAGAATCTGTCTGCAGCTTGAGGGCCAATATAATGTGTTTCAGCTTGTTTGTTTCATAAAAAATAAAACCTTCTAGCCATGAATTCTTGGGACTATTTGCACTTAAAGTGAGCCTAAGCAAACACGCCGGAGTTTCCCATAGAGCTCAGCCAATTTGTTAGATTATTCATGGCAGTAGAGAATGTGTGTTTTTCAGAGCTCTTATACTCCATTGCTATTGATAAATGTTATCAGTTTTTGAAGCAAATGACAAGAGGGAAAAAAAGCTTCTTGGAGGACCTCACGTGCCTGGGAACGTGGGAATAGCTGGGAAGGCACTACCCGGTCGGTTTCCCGTGACTCTGGCATCCAGTCTTGCTTAGACTCCTGTGTGTGGAGACTTCCTAAACGTTACACAGGGAGAGTTTGGATTTGGCTGTCTGGATCAAGTACCGGCAAAACGTTTTTTCTACTTGATAGTCACATCGTGCCTTTTCCCAAGGCCTTTGTTGTAATCCACAGATAATTCCCTAGCTCTGGGGTGCTTAAGGACTCTATTTCTACCTGCTACGTTAAGGGTGGGGACATTACATTGTTGTAACTTTGTATTTTGTAAACGACATTTTTAGGTAAATATCATAAATGCTTTCCTATGTATTAGTACTTAATGTAAGCAACCACGGTGACAGTTTCAGGTGCAGAGAATCGTTGCCGCTCGGGTCAGGGAGATCCGTGTAGGGTCGTGCCCCGAAGCACATGAACGCCCCACCTCAGCCCTGCTCTGGGTGCAAGTCCTGCGAAGGGCCCAGGGAAGGCAGCCCCGCGGTTGGGTTTGGGATCTGGGTCTGTTCAGCTTGGAGAAAGGGAGGCTGAGGGGGGATCTTATCAATGCTTATCAATATCTAAAGGGTGGGTGTCAGGAGGGTGGGGCCAGGCTCTTCTCAGTGGTGTCCAGTGGCAGGACCAGGGGCAATGGCCACAAACTGGAAAACAGAAGGTTCAAACTGAACATGAGGAAACCCTTCTTCCCTGTGAGGGTGCCAGAGCCCTGGAACAGGCTGCCCAGAGAGGTGGGGGAGTCTCCTTCCCTGGAGACTTTCCAAAGCTGCCTGGACTTGTTCCTGTGTGACCTGCTCTAGGGGATCCTGCTCTGGCAGGGGGGTTGGACTAGATGATCTCTAGAGGTCCCTTCCAACCCCTCACACTCTGTGGATCTGTGAATCTCTCAGGACCTCTTGCTGCTGCTCTCCCGGCCCTTCTGTCCCATGAAAAGGCCATTATTTCCCTGACATTATTTCCCGGGTGACACTAGGCGGCAGCGTGGCACCGCCTTGCCCGACGCTGCCCCTCCCTCAACGCCTCGGTTCTGGGGTACCGCGTTGTACCGACAAGTGTTTCGTGTGTCACCGACAAGAAGGTCCCCATTTATCTTCCTTTCCCTAGGTCGATCGTCACGGAAGGCTGCATGTCTGTCCAAAGAATAGGTTCTATACACGGCACAGTCCAGGCATAATGCGTAATGCAAGCCGATTCTCTCTGGTGGCCGCTGCTGTTAATTAAATCTCCCTCGAGAGTCTGCAATTTTCGTGTATTAGAATAAAAGGTTGTCCTGTGAACAGGGATCCTTAGTGCTTCAGAGGTGAAAGGTTAGAAGAAAAATCTACACCTCACCACCTGAATTTTTCCCTGGTGAAGTACTGTGTGAGTCACTAAGACATCCCTCCAACCAGTCAGCTCCTAACCTTCTCAGCCACGGATTTTCCTTGGAAAGAACCATAACCCGTGGGAGTCTTTTTAGATTTAAAAATGAAACATTTTCTATAAAGGCTGGGAATTGCTTATCTAAAGCTACTTCCAATTCTGCTGACTACAAGTATTTAGAATATTATTTGCAGACTGAATAAATAAAACAAGTTGTTTCAAATTTTACTTTTATTCTTGCCAGCATCTGCTGAGCCAACACAAAACCTACACCGTACATGACTGCCCGGGGCTCTGATAGATCAGACAAGCCTAATAAGGACAAACTCATTTGCACTGCATTAGCAGGGAAGTTAAAGATGAAGCGGCAGCACAGTGGCAAAGAGTCAATAGTCTTTCAGATAGCAAAACACTTTGTCCAATGAAGTTTAAATGAGGCTTAGGTAGAAATTGCAGGAAACGTCTATTTCAGACATTTTCAGAATAAATGCAAAGTTTCAGTGTATTTGTTATACAAACCAAAGCACCAAGCTGTTTACCAAATCACTACCATACGCAAAGAGGGAACTGGTTGGGTGTCAGTGTCTGGGGTAGCTGTCTTCTCAGCAAAGGCACTGAGAACCTTTACTTATTTTGACATCATAACTGCACATACTCAGCACTCCCAACCAGGAAAGCACAACCTGGACAAGCAGAAATGAGAACGCACATGACCAAATGCATTTTAATACATATACACACCCATAATTATTAAGATGGAATGAACCCAGCAAGGCAGCAGGCCTAGTTCAGGCAAAGGTTAGCATCACATGCCAAAGTACATATGGCCCATTTTATGACCAAAGCCCCACAGCTAAAAGGCAGGATGTAGGGAAGTAAGGAATGAAGCTTAATATTGTACCAGTAGCGGTGCAGTGGACATTTAGTTGTCCACAGCATGATGTAAGGAATGTTTTCCACATAAGCATTGTCATTGCTCTACACAAAAGCATTCCTGTTACACCTTGGAAACAAATGTTTGCTCTAAAGGCAGAAAAAGTGAATCACAGGATACACTGAAGTGTATGAGAAGAGTTTTAATTGCCACCTAATTTGTCTTGTTTGAACTTAAAAAGGAGTACTAATTTATTTTTGTCTGATGCGTAAACATTAGGCACTGAATACATAGTTCTGTTTTTGAAGTTCTGTTTTTGAAGCAAGTAGCTTCAGGGCTGATACTACTTCTAACAGGCACAGCCAGTACAGTATGCATGGAAAGTATAAACACAAATATAACAGAATCCATCCCATCTCTTCCTAACTATGTCCTTAACATATATATCAATTTGCTACAATCCATTAAAAACTAAATATTAACTAGAAATTATTAAGTTTTAAGTAACTAATTATTAAGCTGGAAATTAAGAGCAGAGTCATTGGGGTACAAACTTGCCTACATGCTTATGAGTAAACATTTAATTCTGAAAACAGGAGTTACACTATGAAATCACATAAATTTGGGGAAAAAAAAAAAACAACCTAAGGCGTTTCTATATATCAATCCTTTTTAATTTACAGAGAACCCCACAGCTTATTATGCAACGAAAATATGAAAAAACCTACAGTGCTTAACTTCACTGAAAACAGCAAGGAAACAATAAAATGGTGAACAGAAAACACAGGTTTTTCAGAGCAGAAAAGGAAAAAATATACGATCAACCAGACATTCAGAACTTGCAGTGCTTGTCAAAACTACACCACTCTCTCTTCCAAGGAACATATTTTTCTGACAAGGTCTTTCCTACCTTCACGTGGAATGTTGCTGACGCTGCCTGATTCCGTATTTCTCTGGGATGACAGCTGAACCGTGTCACCCCCCCGGCTGCAGAGACTGAATTCCCTAGGGAGGTGCATGCATTTGATTCCCCGGGGCTTATAAGCCTACAGCTACGCGGGAATGTACAAAGTCCTCCGCACTCTGAGTGGGAGAAAGACTAAAGAACACCAGCTTATTTGTCTGTGCTGCGTTAACCGGGCGGAAGCTGACCCACTCTACTGGCTGTTTGGCTCAGCCTGGATTTAGCACGCACAAGAAAGACTATTTTTGCCGTGCTAATGGGATTGAAGCCTAAAAAAAGAACTATGACGTATTTTGCATTATTATACTGACACAACCTACTCGTCGGGTTTGTTTTGTATACCACCCACACTTGTCTCTCCTTAATGCTTGTGTCATTTTAAACTAGATTTGAAGAGAGGCCCTCTGTCATTAGACCAAGTGTTAGAACTGTAAACCACACATCAGCTTTCAGGCACACAAGCCTCTCATAAATGATACAACATTGCATAACGAGTAGATGTGTGACAATAATATACAGTTATCTGGTCAAGAGAATGATGGGTCGATAGCACATAAATATTTACTCTGCTGTCTTAACTCCCCCTTCACTCACTAAGACATGTTACTTAATATATTTTAACTAAGATCTTGATAGATACCATTTATCTACCGTATGAACCTCACCACTGTGCACTATGGAGGGAAAGAAGCACGAGTGTATGAAAGTAGGGCAAGACTCAGCTATTACTCATGGCTTTAATAGCGCAGGTTATTTCTGTATATGGGTAATAAACACAGTTTATTAAACACACTCGTCTGTGTCAAGGTTGCCAGGATATCTTTCCTAGCCAATGAAAGAAAATTACCTTCTCTGAGTTTGGTAAGGGAGGTAGTTGCCTATATAAGGAGGAGCTGCAATCCGTACACAAGGAACCTGGAGTGATTTCAGTTCCCCATCCCCTTCTGAAATGTTGTGAAACGATTTGAGCAGCCCAGGTTTGCAAAAGACAGCTGGTGGCTGCTTAACACGCAATACTCTGTACCCGATCTCCCGTCTCCTCTAAGTATATATATCCCCTACGTATACATATTCCTGTCCTCACAGCTCTTCTAGAAAAGTCCTCCGGAAGAAAAACTGTTCTGGTGCCAGCACGACATTTGTCGACATTTTTTGGATGCATTCCTCCACCTGGGGCTGGGCAGCTGCCCCATCCCTTGTGACAACCGGCAGTAGCTCTGGCTGCATCCCCGCACTCGAGAGGGCAGCTGGAGTTACTGGGCTGGAAGAAAACTCCTTCCTTTCTCCTCTGCAGGCAGGCAAGGTGCCAGTTCCCCGGGAGGGCCTTTTGTCCTGGGGCAATCCCTGCGTCAAGCAATGCTGCTGGGCCGGGCCTCCTCTTGCGTGGGCTGTGCTGGCGCAAAGAGGGTCACAGGCCAAGCGTGAGTCACGGCTGAAAATAGCAGCAGACACAAGAGGGAATTTCAGACTGCAGCACAAAATGCCGTACAGGGCAGCACGGCGAACAAAACCACTTTGACTGAAAAAGCGGGGATCTAAACACAGCTCTCATTAAGGCCTGACTGATACTGCAGCGAAGAGTTGAATTGAAGTTGGCATTTTGACACGCTCCCAGCAGTGCAGAGCGAATGTGCTACTCCTATTTAGATCCCTTGCTTTTTACCTCCAGCTAAAGGGTTATTTTCAACAGGCATTGCCATTAGGAGTGAACAGCAGCCTGCAAGTGGGTAAAAACTACCTGTTTGTCCTCTGTTCCTGTTCAAACAAGCATTCTGGGCAATGCCTGTGAGCAGGAGGGCAAGATGGAGTGTTTGCCTCAGAGGGCCTGACTAACGCCAGGGAAAGACGGGTCTGAGGGGCTGCGACAAGGCAGCTGCCTGTGGCTGGGCAGGCGGGAGGGAAGTCAACAAGGTGTCTGAGGGAAGGTGTGTAAAGGAAAGGTGCGTGACAGGGGAATAACTGATATGAAAGTTGGGAGGGAACAAGAGAAACCAGCAGAGACAAGTAGGAGTAGAGGGGGGAAAAAAAAGCGCTTAAGTCTACTGGAGCGTATAGGAGAGCGCAATTACCACACTGCGTGGGTTTGAAACACAGTGAAATGACGATGCCCACGCTCGCCTGACGCTCGTCATCTTTTTAATGCCCTTGCTGATCTGCCGAGTCACAGGCTCCAGCTTCCAGAGGGATGGTGGGAGAGATGCCTTCACCCGACCCCAACAGCTGTAGCACAAACCCGCCGGTCACCATCCCCTTCGCTGGTGCAGCGCAGAGCCAACCTGCCCTTTGAGAAGCACCGCCGGGCTGGGTCATTCTGGATGGTGAGGCTTTCCCTGGCATGCCTGAGGGGAGACGCGAAGCACGGGCCATCAAACGCCTGGGCCCAGCGCAGAAGATGCCGATCCTTCCTGCTTGCCTCAGTAGTCCCCGATATAGAGCCCAGCTCCAGGCAAGCCACGACCTCACGTCGCTTCCATTGCAGGGAAGGTGCAAGGAGGGAGGCGCAAGCCTTTCCTTGCAGTACGGCAATAGAAGTGTTTACTTTTCCCCAAGGATTCGGCTTGCCGCTCTGGCATAGCAATGACTTATTTATGAAAATGAGGCGATCGGCAGCCAGGGAGGAGCACGCCTTGCTCTGCCCGGCCATATGCTGGCTGCTGTCGCAAGACGAGCCCCCCGGGGCAGGCCATCACCCCCTTCGCTCCTAGTCAAATGCTGGGGTTTGGTTGGGGTTATTTAGCGTTTCACGTGTACGGTCTGGGCTAGATACAAACCCCAGCCAACAAGGCTGAACGAAAATTGGAATGGAATCTGTATTGGCTAATGTCATCGCGATGCTTAAGGTGGAAACAAGTCAAGTGTCCCTTTTAGGGACGAGGGGACCAGAGCAGGGACAGAGAAGCAGCCATACCCACACCCCCCTCCGCCCAGAGCTGCGTTGAGCAACTTCATCCGGGTCCTTTCCCCGCGGGCTATGCCTGACTCGGCATCACGTGGGTCACGAGGGCGTGACCGTGCGGGGGCGGGGAGGGGAGAGATGGAGCCGGGCTGTGCCACCCGGATTCTTGGCGTGCTGGCGGCTCAGAGACCCTCTGCCGCTGCTGTACTCTTCTCTGTGCTTCGCCAAACCGGCAGTGTCCGTGGGGAGCGACGTTACCGCTGAGTCTTTCTGCCCGGAGCACGGGATTCTGCCGTCACTCCCCCCCCGGAGTCCCGAGCGCTTGGTACGCGCCGGCAGAGCGCGCTTGCGCAGTGCGGGCAGGGCGGCACCTGTGTGACTCAGGCGCTGCCATTTTGAGCGGTGGGTCTGGGCTGCGCAGCACCACTCCGCGCTCGCTCCCGTGCCCAGGCACAGGCGCAGACCCAGGCGCTTCTCCCTCGCTCCTGCCGTCGCCTTCGAGGACGTCCCGGGACCGCCTGGGCGAAGAGAAGCTCTCCTCAGCCTTTCCATCCTTCTCCCGGCCGCCGCTCCGGGATCTCTATGCCCGCCGCCCTCCGTAGGAGCCACTAGCGCAGGGACCCGCCGCCGCCGTCTCCTCCTCCTCCACCGCCGTCGCCTCTTCCTCCTTCTCCTCTTCCTCTCTCCGCCACCATTTCCCCCCTCCCCGGCACCGGGGCGCTGAGCTAGACTATGGGGACGAGGTTGGGGCTGAGCAGCGGCAGAGCGGGCGGCCCGGTCACCGTGTCCACTGCGGCAGGGATGGGGGGGCTCCGCGGCTTCGTGGCTTTATCTTGACATGGCTCCTCTCCGTGCTGCCAGCAGCGCCGCCGCCTCCACTGCTCCTCCTGCGCCCGCCGGCTGCGGGTAGCGAGCGGGCCACGGTCTCTCGTCCGAGTCTCTCAGGCTCTTGCTTAAGCGGAGGGGAGAAGTTTTGGGAGGGGAGTTCATTTTTTTTTTGTTTTATTTTTTTTTTTCCGTCAGGAGAGGGGAATACCGTTTCCCTTCCCTTCTTCTTAACCTGGTCCGGCAGATTTGCTAACCTAAAAACTTTTAACTCCGATTAATCAAAACATCTGGGGAGGGGAAAAATGCCTGGAGAGAGGAGGAAAATAACCTGATAATTGGGGATTTGGCTTTTAGGGGGAGGGTGTTTTAGAGGTTTAAAATTGCAACCTAGGCTTGCAATTAAAAAACCCTCGCAGAAAGGAAAAAAAAAAATTGACACCGAAAACCTGTTTTGCGAGAAAAGCAGGAGCGACACTCTTCATGTCGTGACCATGAAGTGAGGTGGGGGAGAGGCCGTGCGACCGTGGGTGACCCGCCGCGCTGGGCACAGGCCGCCCGCTGCAGCCTCCGCCGTGGGGAGAGGCCCGAGGGGACGCGGAGAGCGTTGGCCATGCACAGCCTCGGCTAACCGTGCTCGCTGCGAGCGCAGGGAGAGCAGGACCCCCCCCCCAACCCCGGGGATCAGCAGCCCAGGGAGTGTGAGAGGTGTTGGGGAATGTAGGGCTCTCCCACTGGTCAGGAGCCCGGCTTTGGGGCGCTGGTTTGGGTTTTAATCTCTAGGCGAGATACTAACTGTCCCTTGAACCCCCTGCCCGCCCCTCGTCTATGGCCATCATGATCCCTCTTCTCTTGGGCAGCGGTAGCCTCGGGGCAATGATGTGCCAGATGATGAGCAGGATGAAGTTAGAAATGACTCGGCTGTTTTTTCTCTTTGCTCCCCTGCAAACCAGCGCTGTGTTGTCTGTAGTTGATTTTGTTGTTGGCAGAGAAATCTCGTATCTCCCGGGTTGTGCACTCCTCCTTTGCACCCTTTTCTCTGCTCTCCACCAAGTGTAATAATTCTAAAGAGAGGGGAAAAAAAAAAAGACGGGCAACATAGCAATAGTGGAAAGCTGAGGATAATAATCAGTAGAGTCATGAATCTGGCTGGGGTAAAACGCAATTTGTAATTTCAGCTTTTTTCTTTTTTGTAAGCAGAGCAAAAATACCCCCCCATGGATTGGGCTTGTGCCAGTTGCTTTTTGTTGTACACATAAATTGTGATAAGATTTGGGGTTTCTTTATTCTTACCCAGTTATTCCTGCGGCTAAACAGTTCAAATTTTTTTCTTTGTTTTCTTTAAAAAAAATCTTAGGGGTTTTTTCTTGGTTTATTGTAAAACCTCTTGTCCAGCCATGGCTGGACAGCTACTTACTTTGTTTCTTGACCCCTCCGATATCTCGTAAAATACTGCCTGAGGTGTGGTTTTTTGGGTTACATTCGCGTTTTATCTGTTCAGTCGCGTTAGCAGGAATAAAACGACTTGTTTCTGTTGTACTTGAGTCTTACGAAAAGGTGCCCATAGTTTAGCGACAAGTTTCCAAAGGCTTTAGTACCACCTGTATTACAAAAATGGGGGACCCAAACTCCCGGAAGAAACAAGCTCTGAACAGACTTCGTGCTCAGCTTAGAAAGAAAAAAGAATCTTTAGCTGACCAGTTTGACTTCAAGATGTACATTGCCTTTGTGTTCAAAGACAAGGTAACTTGGTGTTAACGTTTCTCCGCGTTGCCTGTTGCAGTGCGCGTTAACGCTGCCGTGCAAAATCTTGCTGCCTGCTTGCAGCTTGTGATTTATCCTTAAGAGATTCCGTTGACTTTAACTTTTAGTTGCTATAATATTTACCTAGTCCGTGCTTGTCGCTTTGGCTGTGTTTGTAGCTTCATACTGCAGGTGATGCTGGTGCCTTGCTAAATGATTAGTTGGCACCTTCTGTACTAGGTGAACATTTTTTTTTGATGTTAATACTGTGGTTGGGGTCTGCACGGCGTAATTGTTGGCTGCGAAGTGGAGTTGAAAAGGAAGAACTGACTGGAGTGATTGCTGAAGCTACCGCTGGTTAAAGCAGAAGGGAGAACTGGCAGCTGAGGGGAGGAGCGGCAGAAGGCAGTGTTGACATGGCCCGAGTGCGAAGGCACATGTGAAACCCCTGCTGCCATTTTGAGAGGGAGCAGGGAGGGTGAAGAGGAAGCTTTCCTTTGCTTGGCTGCTTTGTCAGCTGCTGCCTCTCTGGGTTAGGCTGGGGAGCTGCCTGCGAGTGTTTCTAAAGCTCGCCACGGATACAGAATTGTGGGAGAGCATCTGTCTACAGAAGGCGAAATAGGTCCTTACAGGAGGTGAATGTGCCGAGTAAATGATGAGGAAGTGAAGGTAGAAGCAAATGGCAGCAGAGTACGTACTGCAGGAAATGCGTGTAACACTGGAATTGTTTAATTCCCCTCAAATATATATTATTTTTAACAAAAACTCTGCACTTTTAAGTTGAAATATTTCCTTAAAATTCCTAAATTCAATTTGCTTTTGCTCATCGGTAAAGAGGTGGATATAGTGGGATCTAATTTCTTGATAATGTCTCATAGTAATAAAGAGAAATATGAATGTTTAAGCCATGGTAACAATTAGATCTTCTTAGATGATGTTACTTTAATGGCTTTAGTGGGAGCATTAATGCCACTTTCTGGTTGCTTTGTAGAAAATCGTTGAAATACCTGTCTTAAATCCTACAAAAACTGCTTATATCACAGTGACCTGAAAACGACCAGCCAGTACAAGTTTACTTAAGGCAGGAGCGTAGCTCAGCCTAGCTCCGTCAGCAAATAGTTGCCTGTTATGTGTATGTTCTGGCTGGGGGTGTAGAGGGTTATTCGGTAAGGTACGCTTTGTCTGTCATGTAGTTCTTAAATAGGTCAAGACTGCTCGTGAGCTGTAAGCTGGCTGTTGGAAGCAGACATACAACTTTGACTATATACAGCAAAAACTCTTCCAAGTTCCTCATACTGCTTTGGCCTTGCTTGAAAGATACTGGGAATACTTGTGAGGATGAAGGTTATTTAGCAAATTAAAATAGCCCTTCTCTGAGGAGGTCATGACTTGTAGCTAACTTCAGGTTGGATTTTGATCACCCACTGTTAACAAATGTGGCATTGAAAGATTTCACTTCTCATTAAAGGCCAATTTAAAATTACTGCAAAGGGGGAAAGTGTTAGTTGATCAGCAGAGAGAAGCTTGCAGGGCCCCTTGGTCAGCTCAATGTCACGTATTCTACTTGAGGAAAGGGCAGTTCTGTTAATGTTTACATACAGCTTTAATGTGTGATGTGCATGTTGCATATGAATGCTAACAGAAAATCACAAATTCTGAAATAAACTGTTATCTGTAATTTCCTGGGAAGGACTGTATTCTTAATGTAACCTGTGCTTTTTCTCTTTTAGAAGAAGAAGTCAGCGCTTTTTGAAGTGTCTGAAGTGATACCAGTCATGACCAATAATTATGAAGAAAATATCCTGAAAGGTGTGCGGGATTCCAGCTATTCTTTGGAAAGTTCCTTAGAGCTTCTGCAGAAGGATGTAGTACAGCTTCATGCACCCCGCTACCAGTCTATGCGCAGGGTAAGGTTACGCTTTATGCTTGCTGAGTTTTAGTTTGCTTTCAACACTTGCACTTTGCTTTGTAAATGTAAAGGCTAATCCTGTTGGTTTTATTTTCTCAACTCTTCTACTGCGCAAAGGTTCTGGGGGCACGCGTGTTTGGGGCCCAGTTGGAAGGGTAACAGCATATGTATTCTGGAATTGTTGAAAGGTGAAGCTTGGGCACTACATGTTTAATCTGTCTCGCTCAAATATGCCTTGGCAATTACACCTTCTTGCCATCCTTGTCCTTCAGCAGGCATGTGTCAATTCTTGCAGTGACTCCTGCTGTATGTCTAAGTGCGTTTGTTTTATGAATTTTGGAAAATAGACCATCTTTGCTAATGTTTTCTTAAAGTTGGAATTTATATTAAATGGGTACTGATACTGATGGAAGGCAAGGAAGACTTTGGTTGTGCTGGGAGTAACACAAATGGAAAATTACACAAGCATGGTCCTAAGTGCCACTTAATGACGTTCCTGTACAGATAAGTTGCTTATCTGTATCTTTGGCTAATGGAGGGAATGTTTACTACTTACAGGATGTGATCGGCTGTACCCAGGAGATGGACTTCATTCTTTGGCCTCGTAATGATATTGAGAAGATAGTCTGTCTCCTGTTTTCTCGGTGGAAGGGTTCTGATGAACCCTTCAGGCCTGTTCAGGTATTTGCTTTTGTTCTTTTAACTTCAGTAAGTAATTCTCACCTGGAGGGAAGGACAAATACTTGCTCTTTTGAACCAACTAGTTGATAAGGTGTGTGACTTCTGTGAATGTTAGCAGGTATGCTGGCTGGTTTTATTTATAAAGCAGTCAGTGTTTGGAATGTCAAATTCCGCTTCCTGTCTTTATGCACTGTTATACTAGTGTTTCCAAAACATCTGAAGGACTTGGCAAATGCCATGTATGTATAAATACATACATTGTGTTAGTATTTGTAGAGGTGGATTAGATGTGGCTCTTAGTACACCTGAACCTTTGGCTAAATGTGGTGGTGGTGCTAAGGTTCGGTGAGAATTCAGAGTTGCTGTGTCTTGTCAGGTGGGAGAGGGTCTGAGATAGATGGAATTCTTGCATTATAATTTTGTCTTGAAATAAACTTCAATCGTTTTAGATTATTTTTTCAGTAGCCAGTGTTGGGTATTTACATTCAGATTTTTGAGCAATATGTTTTCTGTGCAGATTCTGCAATAATAGTAAGTTACTGGAAGAAATGTGCTGTATTGTTGATGCACAGGGTTGTTATGACAGAACAGGCTTAATCTGTTTATTTATGGATGCAGTTGAAGTCGTGCCTTTGAATTGTTAATACATCGTTGCAATGACTAATGTCTGTGGTGACAGAATGAAACTCGGGAATTCTTTAAATTGTGGAAAGCCTCAGGTGTGTCACTGTGGTCCCCAATTTCTGCTTTTCATACATGAGAAAAGGAAAGAAAGTGGTTGTAAAGCTGCACAGTGAAGGAAATGAATTGGTTAAATGTGAGCTTTAGCTTAATAAATATTTCCCCCTCCCTCACGCAATGCAGGCCAAGTTTGAATTTCATCATGGTGACTATGAAAAACAGTTTCTGCATGTTCTGAGCCGAAAGGACAAGACTGGAATTGTTGTCAACAACCCTAACCAGTCAGTGTTTCTCTTCATTGACAGACAGCACTTGCAGGTAAGCTTATTTTGTGGTTAAAACACACATTAAAAATGCCTTTTCTTTGGGAGCATCAGTGATTTTATTGCAAAATACTCAAGTAGAAAAATTGATGATGCACTCGCGCTTGCATTTCAGCCGTTTCAGAGGAAACCTATGCTATAGATAGGATTCACACGTGCGAAACTAGCTACGGGACACAGATGTGTTCGTGTAGAATTAAGTTCTAAAACAGATGTTACAGTGTTCTGGAAAAACTAAAGCATTGACACAATTTGGATGATACTACAGAAATTATTCAGGTGAAGATTTAATAGAATAGTTAAAACATTTTGGGCATTTGAGGTCGCAGTCTAATTTTGAGTCCAGGCCGTTTTATACGGATGAATTAGTGTTTCAGTGTCTGTGGTGTTCCTCCACAACCAGCATTAAGCTAATACTGGGGGGCTGCCTGTTAATCTCGAATAACTTTCATGCTTAATGGCTTCTCACTGGGTTTTCTTTGCCTCTAGACTCCAAAAAACAAAGCTACAATCTTCAAGTTATGCAGCATCTGCCTGTACCTGCCACAGGAGCAGCTCACTCACTGGACGGTTGGTACCATAGAGGATCACCTCCGTCCGTACATGCCAGAGTAAGGTGCTGGCCAGCAAAATGGGGAAGATCACAGAATACAGCAGTGGATTTTCACTTTCCTCACCACTTTATTCTTTCAGAATTTAGAAGGAAATGGACTCATGTTCAGAACACTATACATTGTGAAACTTGATCATCCTGGATTTCTTTTCTCATTTGTATCTCAGAACTTTACAATTTTTTTTAGATGTTTTCTGCATGGACCTTGAGAAAGAGAGGATGCTCTGCACGCTTCTGCACTGCATCAGCATCTTACTAAAATGTGAAACGAAGGGACTGTACACTGAAACAAGTGTATCCGAAAGCACAAGGTGATCATTTGTGGTGGTGTTCCCATTTGTGCTGGTCATGCCCCCTAACATCTATAATGTTTAACCATCAGTATTTGGAGGGTGAGAAGTGAATGTAACGGGTATCAAAGCCTTACAGCTTTGCTGTTAATGATTGTATCAAAGAGCACTATCATTCATTTTAATGAACAGAAAGGTGGTTATTACAATAGCAAGTAAATGCGGGAAAGAAATCTTTCTTTTAAAAAAGCATCTCATTTAATGTGTGGGCATGTTGTGCCTCTTTTATTTTGCTGCGCCATGTCTAAGTTTACTGGCACTTTGGTTTTGGATCTCTTTCCCCAAGTTGCTGTATAACTGTATGAAAGTATTCTTTTGAGTTGGATGCATTTATACAGCTGAGGCAGACCTGGAGTCTGAAGTTGCTAAAGCAGCTAAAAATAAAGTAAAAATAATAGCTGCAGAAACAATGTTAGTAGAGGATTATTTTTTCTTGAGAGTTGAGACTTGTAAACTTGCAGGTGAACTGTGCAGGAAATACTGGTTTCTAAAACATTTCTTATGGAAAACCCGTTGAGGTTTTTTCTTTTGGAATAGACAATATAAAACCATGTAAAATAGTGTTTGGAGTGTCAAAAGTTGGTTCTGACAGAACATTTTAAGATTGTGCAATGATAAAAGGAAGACTACTGTATAGTTTTGATGACAAAGAAGGCTCTGCTTAAGGGTTGAGTACTTTACTGGAGTAAAACTGCATAAGCCTGCTCCCTTTGGATAAAACTAGTGCTTACCTGTTTAAAACTTGTATTTAGCTTTCGTTTGAAATTGGAAAAAATTGGAACTTAAATAAATTAGGTGAAAGATGACTGGCTTTATTTATGGAAATCCTACAAATTTTAGTCTCTCACATCTTGGCAGTGTCACCCATTGCAAGCACTGAAAATGTACAGGCTGTAAAACTAGTGGCAAGGATGCCCTTACATAGGAGGGCAAAAGGTTTGCTTTGGAAAGCGGCTGTCAGAAATAATCCAGTTACTAGCAGTAGTGTATTGGTATATGGATATCTTCAGTTCTTTGGTCATAAGGTTACACTGGAGCACCCTAGGAAAACACCACCCAAAAGCTGCAACTTCACACTAATGAATGCCTTAAGTGACAAAGAAATGTCTTGAAACTGCTGCTGTACAGAATGCTAAGACTTTGTAGACTATTTAGTAACCGCCATACCTGCTCTTAGTACTTAAAATTCCCCAGCATTTAAAAAAAGAATTCTGAAAGGCCTACTTGATCTGTACTTAAACAATACACAACAAGCAGAGAGTCATCAGCTCACTGCAGGTAGGCGCTGTGGTCCTTGTGCGTGACTGCATCTCTCTGTTGACACATTAAGGCATGATGTATTAGTTTTAAAACTACTTTAAAACCTGAGACAGGCACTATGAAGTCCTGCCCCTCGTGCCTGCTCTCAGTTTGCGAGCTCTACCGGCTTCCTTCCCTGCCTGTTTCTGTTCCGCTTCCAGGAGAGCACCGTATTTTCCTGCTGTTGGCGTGTGCTGAGTCGTTAGATGACTTGCAGTTAACGAACACCATCTCATGTCACATTTGGGCCTTGGGGGTTGATGGTGACAGAAGGGCGCTTTGCTCTTCAAATGTGAGGTGATTCTGATGGACTGTTGCAGGATTAATTTAAGATTAGGTCGAGGTTCCTGCCACTAGCATGGTAGGTGTTAAAAAATTACTGGATTACCTTTGATTCTGCTAAGCAGGTAGATGGGGTGTGAATTTACTTAGTTGCTATTTTATTAGCCTGGAAAAGCTTTTTCTGTTTTTACTTTTGCATTTACTGCAGCAGCAAATTCAAAAGCTGTTTAAGCCTACAGTTTCTGGAATGAAATAATGAGATAAAGGGCTTTAATAGTGTGTTACAAAAGGGAAAAACCTTTAATGTGCATGTGTGAGGGATGGTACTAGCCTGAGTGGTGCTTATTCTAGAATTCCTTTTGTGCAACAGATCTACTTTATGGTAATCTTTACATACAAACCAGCCTTTCCCGAACCGTAAGGCCGATGTTACTTGTCCCTTGGCATCTTTAGTACACAAAGCGTATTTTATGTGCTGTACACTTGTTGCACCCGCACTGCTTGGTGCCATGCTGGTGGTGCGCCGGCAAGGCCTCAGCTCGTAGGTGCCCTCCGTATCTGCTAGGCTGCTTTCCCTGCCGCAGGAGGTCAGCGTGACTGAAAAGGTTCAGGTGTAGAGGGCCTCTCCGCCTATGGCTGGAAGTTCCCTTAGCTCTTTCCCTGCTTCGTGCACAGGGGCTGGGTGCTTCGTGTTGGATGGGTGTTTAAATCTTCCTTGTGGAGGCAGAGATGGGAGCGCTAAGAAGGAGACAGCAGTTCCCTCTGCTCCCTGTGCACTGCAGCTGGGAGTTGGCGAGGCTGACTGTACAGCCTGATGCTCTGGAGGGATCCATCAGCTCCGCAGCTTGACTGAAGCAAGCTGAGTGTAAGCGTAACCTCTCTCTTGCGTGGCTGACTGGAATGCTTTCTGGGGCTGAAGATATCTATGACCTAGTTCTGCTTGGAAGGGATTTACACATGGAAAGGTGCCTTAATCTGAGCACAGTATGCTAGAGCATCCGCGCCGCAAGCTGCTTTACCTGAAAAACTATTCAAGCAGCTGCTACTTTTTAAGCAAAAGAAATCAAAGATCTAGAATCTTACACAGTGGTACAGCCCCAGGCACTGTTTCGGTGAACAAAAGTAGGTTTTTTGTTTTGATTTGTGGGGTGTTTGGTTTTTTTTCCTGGGGGGTAGCCAATGTGTTCTGTTTCCTGAGAGCTTGCAGGTCGTTTGCTCTGGTTTATGCGGGAGCTGTGTATGTCGTGGCGTCCCACGGCCACGGCAGGTTGGGAGCAGGGGATCTGGTAACGCAAATCGTTTAGTGAATGCGTCACAGAATCACGAAGGTAGTAACTGTCATGTTGTCTCTGAAATTTTTTAAGTGGCAAAATAGGAGTCAAAGTGGTTTTTTCTCCATTCCTGTGGACAGTGAAGTAAAGGATAGGTTTTTGAGGTTTCTTTCTGCTGGCTAGATGGTTTCTGCTGACGGAGAATTCCCAAATGGTTAGTGATAAAACGCAGTTGGAAATCCTGTGTGCCCTGGCAGCAGCTCAGAGCCAGCCAGTGAAGCTGAACAGAACTGAACTGCTGTTCAGAACAGTTACTTAACAGCCTAACTCTCCCAGCCCCCCACCCCCCTTAGGCAGTAACGCTTGCCAACTTGAGGATTGTAAACCGACTGGCCCGTATCTCCGCTGGCAGAATGAGCGAGGTGAAGCAGCTCAGCCATGAGACCCCTGTGACGGGTGGCTCACTAGCAAGGAGTCCCCATCATTTCACGCCTCTTTCAGCAGTGACACCCTTCCGTACCCTCTCCCATCCCCAGTTCATCACTGACAAGCTGCTTCTTCCTGGAATCCTTAATGACGGAGGCCCTGCTCACAACACCTTTATCTGCAACTGGTATTTGCAGATACCGGTATCTGGGCTCGTGGGTTCTAAAAGCTGGTGGGATTGTTCTGGTTCCTCATTTTCTCAAGGGATCTGTGACGTAGTTCCGCCGTGGTGCCTGGCGGCCAGCCCGAGGGCATACGTGGGTAGTAGCGACGCGAAACCAGCATGGAACGCTTGGCTGACCAGTCTGTTGCACCACGTAGAAAGCTGCGGTTGTTGCACGACGTGTCACGTACCACCGTGTGAAAAGTGTGGTCCTCTGTGCAGACAGACCTCTGACGCTGAGCGGTACGGTGGAGGTGTTTGGTATGTTTAAGAAAAGGTTAAAACCCCCACCAAACCAGCACGGTATGGGAGGGATAGTCTCACGTGCAGCATAAGGCATGGAGCTGACAGATGTCTGTCGGCCATGGGGTATGCGATCTGGTGTGCTGGTAAGGCTCGTGAGGTGATTTGCGTGCTCGTGAGGGAGTTACGCCTCAATCTGCAGTGATGGAACCAGGTCAACCCCACAGGAGGTCTGTCTGCTCTGACGCCAGGTGGAACCATGTGCCGTTTGTCCTTATTAGGGTGATTGTTTCCTGTTACCTCCTTTCAGCCTCGGCTAAGGTGAGGGTACGGGTTTTTCAACATGTAGGTTAGCGTGAAATCCGTAAAGAACACTTCCAAACATTACGTCTGATGTTTGACAGTTTACTCTCTGAGCTAAGCAAGCTGAGTGGTGACAATTCCTTCTAAGATCGTCCCCAGGCCTAAGTTGTGAAATAAATTGAGGCCAGCATGCTGGTGGAGGGATAACAGACAAGGTTGTCTTAAAATAATCAGGTTAATGAACCACTTCTAAAATAACTGGCCTGCATATTAATGATGTCCCTCTTTCATACTAATTAGCACTAAAATACTGTGATGAATAGTCTGTTACAAGGGAGAACTCACTTGTTACTTCAGGAAAGGGGTGTTTTTCCTGTTTTCCTCTCAGCCTGCAACAGTCCTTGCCAGGCTTGAATGGGAACAGGAAGATACTGTGTTTCTGTGTTGAGGTTCGGCGCTCTGAATGCGCCCGGACGCTTCTCAATTGTAATTATGTAGGACATGATGAATGCTAAGCGATAGAATGAGACCGCTTAACCATGGCAGTAGGTTCCTGAGCCAGCCAGCGTCTTGTTAACCTGCAGAGGGATAGTTGGACAAGGACAGACTTGCCCCAACACGCAGAGCTGAGCACATTCTGAATCTTTTGGCACGTAACAAATTTGGCACCTTCTCCATTCTCACCCTCTCCTTTTTATTTCGGATAAATAGTCAAAATTACTCTTCCAGTGAAGGGGATGGGTTTGTAGTAGCTGTGGGAGCAGTTTTAATCCACACTTCTATTTCCTTCACCTCTTGCAATTTACTACGTGGGTAACCTATGGAAGAAAACGGGTAAACTTAAGAATGAGGAAAAAAAGATGATTGGAGATGCCAGGACATCCTGATAAGATGACCAGAACAGCAATTGCTAAACCCACTAGGTGTATCCTCATGCTATGATGGGTCCTCTCTGTCTGCTTATCCTAGTAATTGTAGAGGAGCTGGAGATGCTTAAGACTCATGACTGATCTGCAGGCAGAGGAAGCTGTGAAGTCAGGAACAATTCAGTACAGCGAGGCAAACAGTTCTGCCTTTGCAGAGCGGCTTTAGGGGAGCATTGTGTTTCTGCAGACGGGATTCAGGGATGATTCTGGGCATGAGTGCAAGTGCTGGGGAAAAAGTCATTACGAACGTACTGCTGAAGAGAGGAGGCTGCTGTTGAAAGTTCTGCTAGCCACAGGCATGTAAGCCATGTACGCTTCAGAGACGGCCTCAGAGAAAAAGCTGTTGTTGAGAAGGTATATGCCGCGTACAACTGTTCTAAACTGGCAGCAAAAATACGTGCCGGTAGCCTGAGCCCAGTATGGGTGGGTTTTTTTAAGAGAACTCTGTTGAAGAATAAGATATCAGCTGTATCACTTGTTTTGAAGGTCATTTTGGGAAGATTCCTCATATACGAGAAACTTGTTCAACTTTATATTGAAAATCAGTCTGCTTGATCAGGTCACTTAACTCATTGGGAATTACTTCTTTAGGTTTAGGAATGCACAAAACCCGCCCAAAATGCACATTTAATCATAGAATTTAAATCACTGAAGATGATGAGTCAACTTCTGTGACAAAAAGAATTTTGCATGCCCTTTACTAGTGTAGAGTGTTTTTAAATCTTCCACTAGAGAAGGAAAACTAAGGTCATGGTTTATGTAAACACGCACTGCATATGTGGCATTGCTGCTTTCAGTGCAGCGTGATAACCGTGCCAAGGATTGTTTGTCATCAGACTGAAGAAAGCAGTTAAACCTGTCCACACCAGTACGTGAGGAGACAAGTCTCAGCTGAGGAAAAGCAGCTTAACTCCACCAAATTCAACCCAAAGTCAGACAATCTACAGCCTCAGCCTGATGAATGCCTAACCACATTTATTCTGATATGTCCCTAACTCTCAGCTGATCATTTTTAAACAAATACAGCCAGAACTTCAGGTAGGCAGAGGTGAAAAGCCCTGATGATGTAACTACATGTTCACATCACAGGGAGACGATGATGAAGACATCTCAGGGGAATTTGTGTGCAAGGGTTCCACCACACCCTCTTTCAACCACTCCACGCTGGCAAGCTTTTACTCAGTGCAGAGAGAGCACAAAACTATTCCACGTTCTTTTAAAAGGTAGTTTCAGAAAGCTTTATTGAATATTTTTGCATGTTACAGCATCAGTGAATTCCATTCTGTATTAGCCTGCTTTACACTTCCCAACCAGTTTCACACCGTGTTACAGGAACTCTGCATTACCACCTTACAGAACAAGTAGTTTAGTTTCTAGGCCTGTATAGTGGTGTTTTAATGTGACTGTGGCGGGCCTGAAGGCAGGGCTGCTTTGTCACATGACGGCACCACAGGCAAGGAAAACAGAGATCTCCTGGAACAGAGTCATGCTGGTAAACCATATGGCTACTCCAAGGACTCTTTCCTTCTGCTCTCTTGACCACAAAAAGCCATCCTCATGCTATCACACTCTGTTGTTCATCCCGAAATAGGCACTAATTTCAGTCCTGTAGCAATACTGGTGGTAATTAAGAAATCTGTTCATTTATTATGGAAGTGAGATTAATTCACTTCTATACAGAAGACTATCACAACTTTGTGCAGATGATGTCTTAGTGCATAAATGAGAAAACCATTCTATATGGGATTCTTAAGCCCAACATTGTTGTTTTTTAAATTACTTATATTAATTTCCTAGGTACTTCGTGTGTCTACCTTGTGCAATTAACTTTCCTGTCGCCTTATTTGTTAAATCCACGCTGGCAAATGCAATATTTCTTCCTTGCTTCAGAATCTGAGCTGTAATCAGTATCTCTTCTCCAATCTTAGCAGCAGAAGTGTATCTTCAATGAAGAAGAAAATTAACAGGTAAGAGGCTGTACAGAGCACAAATCCAAGAATATCCCTGCATTTTAGATCACTGTGAAGGGAATTAGCAAAAGTAAGTAATAAGACACATCCCTCTTTAACTGCCTGCTTGCAAATCCCCTTCTTAAAAGCCCTTGAGCTTCTCTAAGTACTGCAGTAGTGATTCAGTGTAAGAGCTCTGAGAAAATGCAGGATAGAAATAAACCCATTGGCTGGGTTCTGAGGAGCCAAGTTCTGTTCCATTTTGGAACAGGAACAATTGAGGATCACAGATCTCAGTTAACAGTTCAGCTCCGAGTCCTATCCCAACCACTGCTGGCTCCCTACAGCCTTTCTAAACCCGTCTGGCTGGTTCAGCTGCAAAATGTCTCTGTTACAAAGGCTCCAGAAGGTCATTTCTGCATGGAACCCAAGCACAGGTTTAACTGCTTCCCATACCCTGTCAGAGAAAAGTCATGGAAATCTGGGAGGCCTTCAAACTTCCCAGGTTTAACGCTGTTTCCTTTCATTAGAGAACTCTGGGTTTATTCACATGAGTAGGAGGGTGTGCTTTTAAAACACACTCTGCAGGGAATAGGGAGAAATTTCCCCACAAAACGCCTGGAAAGAATTAGGAGGAACACGATCCAGCCATGATCTGAGGTAAGGGAACAATATTCAAGTGTTAGAGTCAGAGGAGAATGCGTAATTGGTGGATATAAATCTTACTGAGCTAAATTTCATCAAGCAGACCATTTTTATACATGACACCATGTCAAAAGTATGTCAGTCACGCCTAATGCTGATGTAGCGCGAGGCCCGTTACTTGATGGGGGGTGGGATTTCAGTCTTGTTTCATTCTCAGAGGCTGCTGCCAATCCTCTTGTGATTTAAAAAAAAGAAGTTTGCCTGTTTCCCTCTGTTCTTTCCATTACTGAAATAGCTTCCTTGTGACAACCCATTAGAAAAAGCTCCTTCCCAAAAAGGAAAAAGTTGTGTTATAGCAATATCTGACATCCAGTATCGCTTATTTAATGAAAGCAGTGGTCTGGGTTAAACAAAGCTGTTAATACTGCTTCAGGTAACATTTCCTAGAGGCTGTGCTACTCTGGATCACCTCCAGAGTAAGTACTCTGAGATCTTAGCCCTTATGTAATTGGGTAGGACTACTGGATAGCGTAAACAATTCAGAGGTTGGCCTCTTGTTATAGTACTGTAGGAAAAACCCCATAGTGATAGCAGAATTTCAGCTTTTCATTTCCAGAAACTGCCTGGTCATCACAGTGGCAGTATAAAGCTTAAATAGGTGCTCTAGTCTCCCACCCAGTGGAGAAATCAGAGGATGCTGGGGGGTAGTGGGAGGAGGAAACCTGGTACAGATCACTCAACACACTTTTAAAGTTGTGGGGTGTTTTTTCACAGCGTTTTGATGAGGGATTACTTTTCCAAGATTTTTACTGCTCTGTGTTACTCCAAGTAGGATTACTTTAGTTCCAGTCAGTCATAATCTCTTCATTAAAAGTAATGAAGCAAAGCTGACAAGTTATAATAGCATAATCAAAGGTTTCAGAATAACTTTTCTTTTTAAAGACACTGTGCCTTAAATTTGCATTACAGGAAGAACTCGTCAATATAAAACTACCTTTAAATGACCTAGAGCAAAGGAGTCTTACTCCAGTGAGGAATTCTGATTCAATCCGTAATTCACCCTCTGTATGAGCATACAACAGAGGTAAACTGTTTCCTGTTTCAATATTTTTCCTGTTTTAACATTTCATGGACTGATATTAGAAAAGGGTTTATAGAAAGCTGCTTACCCTACGTTTTGGCATTTGAGGACACACTCGAACATATCTTCCCAAGAGAAAACAGAAGCTGAGCCAATTTCATAAGACCAAAATTTACCACCTAGCAACAGCCCTTTACATTCTACGAATGAATGGGTACCGTCTCTTAAACACAAGACTTCTGAAACCAAAGGAAACACCTTTTCTAAGTGAGCACTACAGCACAGAAGCACCATACAATGGAGCTAATACCATGTTAGGGGAAGAAAGGTTAACATGTTCCGGTAAGCACAGTGGATGATACCTACGTGATGTTCATGTCCACGCTGACCCCGGGCACGGCTCTTTCTGTGTACATCAACGCTGCTGTTGACACCACATCCACAAGCGTGGCTGTCAAACCTCCATGCAACGTGCCACCTCTGTTTGTATGCTCCTCCTCCACCTTCATTTCACAAACAATTTTTCCAGGAGATGCAGAAAGTAGTTTCATCTGTATAACCAAAAAAGGAATAAAAAGCTTACTGACAACAGCACCAACACCCGATACTGCCCTGAATCAAACTGAGAGTAAATCTTGTTCAAGTCTGACCTCCTGAGACAAATTAAAAGGAGGAAAAATATAGTAATTCGACCGTTACATTAGGTATTTCCATACATTTTTAGCAGAAGATTGTTGCCTTGGAAAGATTTGTTTCTAGTGCTGATAAATATTTAAACTGACAGCCTAACAAAACTTCAATTCCTGCCACGCTGTCAGGAATTGCTTGGGAGACATCATTCTTCTTCAACTTGCCTTTTGCTTTAATCTGTGACTGAAAAGCCAGATTAGAGGGACCACAAAACTGCTCTGACTGTGTGTACCATAGCTGTGAAGGCGTATTTGTTAGCTCTCAAAATGGAAATGAGACTGACAGTCGTTAATCATTATACTAGAGCAACCTCGGTAAAAATCAGTATTTTGCAATGCTAATCAGATCGGCCTCCCTAAAATGAGATTCATACTCCGAGGTAGAAGTATCCAAGCCTGTGTCACACTGGTTTACAGCATCATGACTTGCGTATACACTTTTCTTCCAGCCTGTAGGGGTTAAACAGAAAAATAACGGTACATCTACGGAACCATGCTTCCCCCTGTAAACACAAGAAGCTGGAATTTTGAGCCCAAGAAGTTACTGCAAATCAGTATTTTAAAATATTTTTTCCAAGTTTCTTCAGTTAGTAGCATTAAAAATCTGAAAGCAGGTGCAAAACTGGGGTAAGTTGAGCATATATAATTATTCCTACAACTAATACTTTGAAGTATCTTTAGACTGTCACAAGTGAAACGTGGGTGTATTATTTAACTCCCACTCGGTTTTTTACAAAGTTGGTTTTTCTATTTTTTTTTTAAATTTACATGTTTCTATACCATATCAGCTGACTCAAACCTTTCTAATCTTAAAAGAAATTATTATTACCTCATTAATTCCTTAAAATTAATAACAGACTTAATTAATAAGACTCCTTAATTCCTTTTAAGGAGTCTTATTAATTAAGAAATCCAGTTTCACTATTCCTTATTTTATAATACAGCGTAAGAACTCAGTTTCAGCCAACGTCCCTCTCTGAGAGGCCAAAACTTACCCAAATTTTGCAGAGATGTGATACAAAGATAAATGATAATGTACGTGGTCCATCTACAAATGGAAAAAGCTGGAATCGAGCAGAGGGGAAATAATGGAGGCAGTGTTCAAATACAGAAATAGCACCTTGATCAATGAAAATCCCAAGTCCTAAACGAGGCACACAGCGCTCCGCTGACTGGAGGCCTAAGTTTCTGTCAGAATTTCCAATGAGGACTTTACTGACACACCGGGAGCAGACGGCTTGCACCACCTACCGTCAGGCAGTGCTCCAATCCATCAGCAAGGCAAGGAAAGCATCTGGTTTCATTTGTCATTGCTTTGATCTGGCACTAGCTGCCTGCTCTCCTTGATGAAAATAGCTCAGTATTTGAACGATTCCAGGACTTCCACAGCTAGAGCTGCTGGTCTGTACTTCTCACAGCCCTTCTGTGCCTGTCCTCCCCTGTGCCTGTCTCAGTGAACAGTAAGCGGCTTTGGCTTCCAGCCACTACTGCGATCCCCTTGGAGAAAGGGCTTTAAAACCCATCGCCGTTAAGCCCTAGGTAGATACCACATTGGAATGAAAACAGATGCTAAGTCTGATGCTGGAGCTGAAAAGCTTCAGACTAAAAATCTCTCTTTTCCAGAACAGGAAAAATCTTGAGTCGTATTTAGTTAGGGTAAGTAAGGCTTCAGGTATCGCCCGCTAAACCAGCAGATACTTTAAATTCAAACAAAACTGTACTTTTATTGCTATTGTTTTCATCACATCGTAATTCTAGGACGAGATTGCGGAAGTAGTCCAAAAGTATTCCAGAGCAAGGTGGGAAGCCTGTCTCCCAAGGCTCGCTTCCAGCCTTTACGAGCTGAAATACTGCATTTGCTCTCCACTTCGTAGGATTTTGTGGTGAAGAGTAAAGTTGTAACAATAAAGAAGTGATTAAGAACTAGTTGGGCTCTATATAAATAAATGAGCTTCTTAAAGCTTTATACTTTTTATATACAAGACCAAAATGTCTTGGGGAAGCAAGGCAGTAAGAGTTGCTTTGCAAACATTTACCTTCCGTTAAACGTGTATGATTAGGGAGCTGTCAATGACAGCCCTGCTTCCACTATTACAATTGCTCCTCTGCAACGCAAAACACACACCTTTTGATGCGGTTGGTTGCCTTAGATATATTTACTGCATCTCTCCCTGACGCAGTTACACAAATAAATACAAATTAAGTGCAGAATTCTAGCGTTGCGAAATCTAATGAGAACACTGAGTCTGCTCCACAGGACCACCCTAAGCTATGGCACGCTACGAAGCGTAAGGCGACACGGTGACGTCCTTTCGGCTTTTTTGAGCAGAACGCGGCATTGCGTTAGAGCCGTACCAGTCAGATCGGTTTCCTTACGCCAGGCCTTGTGTAGAAACTCACGGAGGGCGGAGGTGTTTGTGCTCTCAAGGTGAGGTGTGAGATGTTGTAACGAGCGACTTTTTTTTAAACGGAGAAGAGTAATAACTTATTTCGTCATTTCACTGCGCTGAGTTAGCTTAGTCACAGGTACTACGAAGGGAAGAGTATTAGTTACTGAATAGCTCATGGAAGGTCATTCAGCACAATCCTTGCCCTTGGGGAGGTACGGGAAGGCAGCTCTAGCGTTTACAAAGTTAGCGAACAACAACTGCGGTTGTTACCGTGTGTTACCGTCACCCCTGTCCCCTTGGGACATCTCGAATCTGCCGGGGAAAACGGCGGCAGGCCAGCACCACCGGGCTCCTGAAGTGCCCGCCGCCAGGCCGGGGTTCAGCCGACCCACCACGGGCCGCAGCCGGCTCCAGCTCCGGCGGCCTGGCCCGGGGGCACCACCTGCCAAGGGAGCACGGCCTGGCCCGGACTCGGCCGCGTCTCCAACCGCGAGACGGCGTCGAGGGAACGCACCTCGCCCCAGTGCGGTCTTTTATTCCGGGAGAAGCAACCACGGCCTCCGCCTGAGCAGCCCGGCCTCGTCTCCCCAGCCAGGGGCCGCTCTCCCGCCTGCCCCTCGGGGGGGCCGCGCCGCCCGCAGCCCCATCCCTGCGGCCCGCCCCTACCTTGCGGAGCACCCGATCGAAGCCCTGCGACTCCACCATGTACTTCATGGCCTCCCTCAGGCTCTCCACCGTGAAGCCCATGCTGCCCGCCTCGCAACCAGCCAGCCAACCGCCCGCCCGCCCGCGCCCCGGAACGGCAACCCCGGCGGGCGGGGTTACCCGCGGCTTCCTCCCGCAGCGCCCTGCGGCGGGGGAGCCATGGAGGCGGCGGGGGAGGAGCGGCCGCAGAAGGAGGAGGAGGTGGCGGCAGCCCAGTGCCCGCTGCCGGCGGAGAAAGAAGAAGGAAAAGGAGAAGAGGAGGAGGAGGCGGAGGCGTTGCACCTCGCCAAGCGGAGGAAGGTTCTGTGCTCCGAGTTCGCCGCCATCACCAGCAGCGACGCGGCGGTGGCGCGCAGCTTCTTGGCCGGCAACGACTGGCACATGGAGGTACGGCCGGGGGCGGCGGCGGGGACGCGGGGCTGCCCCGGGGGCGGCCCCTTCCCTGCCATCTGCATCTGTGTTGCAGAGGGCGTTGAACGCCTATTTCGAGCCGCCGGTGGAGAAGGAGAAGGAGGAGGAGGAGGCGGCAGGGGGGGTGCCGCCGGTCAGCACTGGGCCCGGGAGCTGGTAGGTGACCCCGGGGCTGCGCGGGGTGTGTGTGTATGATTATCTATAAATAATTCTTCAGTACCTGAAGGGGCCTACAAGGAAGCTGGGGGGGACTTTTTACAAGGGTCTGTAGTGATAGGACAAGGGGTAATGGGTTTAAATCCTCCTTTTCCCGGAGAGGGTGGTGAGGCACTGGAACAGGTTTCCCAGAAAAGCTGTGGCTGCCCCATCCCTGGCAGTGTTCAAGGCCAGGCTGGATGAGGCTTTGAGCAACCTGGTCTAGTGGAGGGTGTCCCTGCCCATGGCAGGGGGGTTGGAACTAGATGGTCTTTAAGGTCCCTTCCAACCTAAACCATTCCATGATTCTATGATTGTATGAAAATTACCATCAGAATGTTAGGTTATGTCTGTAAGGAGGAGGAGGAAAAGCTACTTACTTCACCTTTGTGCCAAGGCCCTGCATGACTGAGGTCTGTATGTTTTAGTTACTGCGCTTCTAAATTATGTTGCGATCAATACGTGTTAACTTCTTTGTTGGGAAAGTTTTAGATGGTCACCTGCAAGTTGTGGTGCTGTGCTGGTTTCAGTCAGGAAGGAGTTAATTTTCTTCACAGTGGCTGGTATTAGTAGCATTGTTAATACTATTGGTATCACTATGATACTGATTTGTATTAAATTATTAAATAATTCTCAACTCAATTCATGAGCTCCCTCATCTTTTCGTCCAATTCTCCTCTTCCACTGGGGGCAGGGGGCAGGTGTGCAAGCGGCTGAAGGGTACTGTGTTGCTAGCCAAGGTTAAACAGCCACAGGTGGTTATGAAACACTGTCCTTCAGAACATAAGAGAAGTAATTGTAGGAAGAATAGTATTATGCATGTTGACAAACAAGTAAACTCTCTCTTCAGTATTGATCTCACAGCAGATGCAACTACTAGTAATGCCGGTGTCAATAGTGCAGATGCGAGACAAGAAGATGACAGCAGCTTCTCACTGATAACCTGGAACGTTGATGGGCTGGATCTAGGAAATCTAAAAGAACGTGCTAGAGGAATCTGTTCTTACCTGACGTTGTAAGTAGAGCTTCATCTTTGTGTTGTCATGTACCCAGCGCTAAAGGAAAAAGCAAGCTTCTTGGTTTAGACATTTACAACTCTTCATGCCCAAATTGTCTTAACGTTAGATGCAACAATCCAATCACTTTATAAATCCTAAATAGCTGAATACGAGTTTGGTCTACTGGTTGGAAGAGGCATGAACCTATGCAGCAGGTTAAATATTTTGTAATGGCTACTTTAAAAAGTTTTTTTTATAATAAACAACATTGTTCAAGTTGCAGTCATACATTAAGAGCATACTTGTACTTCCATTCTGTATGTGAGAGAAGGGTAAAACTGCAAGATTTTGTCTGATTCCAGTAGTATGAATAACTTCGCACTAGAGAAAACTGCTTGAAACAACAAAAAAGAATTTGTGAAATGTGAAGTGTCTCTCTTGCCATTACTGTTACTTGCCTATCAAAAAACAAAGTGCAAGGTATGCTAAAAACAATAGAATCTGTGATTACCTTTTATAGTTCTGCCAGTGGAAGCACCCCATATGAATATATTTCTGAGCAATTTAACAAGTTCATAAATCAATTTATCTTAATACAGTAACTTATCAGTGTAAATTAACTGGTTTAAACAAGTGTTATAGTTTCTGCTGGTTTAAGAGGAGCTTCTTTAATCAATTGTCACACCAGACTAACAGAATCAAGTGAAAGTATTTTTCTGTAAATAAGGCCTTAGCTTTGTCCTTCAGCTACTTAGAGCAGGGCTGCTCAGCAGTGTAACAAAACCAGGGACAGCTGTAAAGTCCTGTCTAAATCAGCATTTTCAGGCCTGCTGCCCCACGTGAAGATTGCACAGCTCTAAGAAATAAAAGCTTAGCATCAATGAGACTGGAGAAAATGAGGGGCAGGTTATCTGAGAGGATCTGTTGTAGGGAATGAAGTGGCGGTTAGAATCTCCTGGAGAACTTAGATGTTGCAGAACGTGTTCCAAAGCTGCTTTGCAGCTGCTTAATTTGAATTCCTTGCGTATGTAGTATATGAAACCTGTGCAAACGTTTGCAGGATCAAGGTATAAAGAAGTAATGCATTTTATTACCATGTCTGTAATAATCACTTCTTTTTAACAATGGTGATCTGTCTACTGCTGCTAAATAGGATGGAGATTTTTTTTTCTTCTTTTAAAAACCAAATTCTTACAATATCTAGGAAGACCAGGTGCACCTGAAATCCCTGACCCTGTTCCATTTGGCGTCAGAGTGTAACAGTACTGTCTTTCAGTAGTTAATTTAAAGTATTCTTACCAATTTCAGGTACAGTCCAGATGTCGTGTTTTTACAAGAGGTCATCCCACCACATCTCTGTCTTCTACAGATGAGAGCAAGCAGTTACACTATTATTCCAGGTAAGAAATAACCCTCAGTTTCTAAAGACAGAAACCTGAAAAGTAAGTTTGGTTTTATTCGGTCTCCCTTGCTGAAATCTCTGACCATTTGTAGGAATGAAAATGAGTGAAGAAGGAAACACTTAAATTAATTCCTGTGTTTTGATATCAGGGTATAGTTTGATGCCAGCTGAGCATGTGAAAAGCTCGCTTGCCTGGTGGTTTCCTTTGTATCTTTTCTGTGTTTTGAAAGACTGATAGCAAGGGTAGCCCAAAAGTGCTGTAGATAAGTAATTTCTTAAATATTTGCACTTAAAAAATCTGAAAAATTACATCGCTGTTAGGAAATTTTTAACTAATGGCTTTGTACATCTTACAAATTAATGCGATTCTCCCAAATCATGGTAAAAATGTCTCTTTCAGAACCTTAACCTCTTTATGGCACGGCCAAAGATATCCTCGACCGTTTCTTTCCATGTTCCTCTTCAGGTAACATAGATGGCTATTTCACTGTTATAATGTTGAAGAAATCAAGAGTGAAGCTACTGAAACATGAGATAATACCTTTTCCAACAACCTCCATGATGAGGAACCTTTTGGTTGTGCATGTGAGTGAGTCAGTATGTACTAAACAGCTGCATTTCTGCCCTCCAAACAAAAAATCCCAGGCAAGGCTGGACTGGCTTTACACTATGACAGTCTCAAACTGCAGAAAGACTTCTCCAAACACACAAACCCCATTGCATACTAATACTTTTACATTACATTTAAGTTTGATACTAACAAACTTAAATCTTTTATGTTAAGTTACTGGTTGTACTTTGTTTTCAAGTCTCATAACTCTGAAAACAGAACTAAAAGCCTGTTATCTTCCTGTAAGCCACTTTTCTTCAATGTAAAACTAATGTTAACCAGATCTCTGTCATTCAGTACTTAACTTGGTGATTAGGTTTTGTCTTTGAACCTGTTACAATGCTGTGGATAGTAATGCCTCTTTGTTTCATGCACAGGTGAGCATATCTGGTAATGAACTTTGCCTCATGACCTCTCATCTGGAGAGCACTAAAAATCACTCCAAGGAGCGTATCAAGCAACTGCAAATAGTGTTAAACAAAATGCAGGCGGAGTCTGAGTCCACCACTGTGATATTTGGAGGGGATACAAACCTCAGAGACAGTGAGGTAAATAGGAATGAGCAACCTTGTTACTTTGAGAAGGTATTGTGACAAAGTCTCCTCAGGCTTTTCTGTTGTCTTTGAGAAATGACCTGCTTAGGCAGAACAGAGAACGTTTATTCTTAAAAAGGGGAAGCGTGACTAAGGAGGAGCTGCAGCACTGCTGTGCTGAGGCACCGTGTCCAGCTGTGGAGCCCTCAGCATAGGAAGGGTATCGACCAGTTGGAACGAGTCCAGAGGAGGCCACGAAGATGCTCAGAGGGCTGGAGCACCTCTGCTGTGGGGACAGGCTGAGAGAGTTGGGCTTGTTCAGCCTGGAGAAGAGAAGGCTCCGGGGAGACCTTAGAGCACCTTCCAGTACCTGAAGGGGCTACAAGGAAGCTGGGGGGGGGGTTTTTTACAAGGGCCTGTAGTGACAGGACAAGGGGTAATGGATTTAAACTGAAAGCAGGGAGATTTAGATTGGATATCAGGAAGGAATTCTTCCCGGAAAGGGTGGTGAGGCAGTGGAACAGGTTGCCCAGAGAAGCTGTGGGTGCCCCATCCCTGGCAGTGTTCAAGGCCAGGCTGGATGAGGCTTTGAGCAACCTGGTCTAGTGGAGGGTGTCCCTGCCCATGGCAGGGGGGTTGGAACTAGATGGTCTTTAAGGTCCCTTCCAGCCCAAACCGTCCCGTGATTCTATGATTGTTATAGCTGAGCTGATGTATGTGAAGACCTTCCCTTCTACCCGGTAACAAAATGCTTTATTGGCAGTGTTTATATCTGAGAAGCAGGGGCAGTCGATGAAGTTTTGCCTCCAAAAGCATTTTCTCATTCTGAGAACATGATCTTTAATTTGCTCAACTCTGTGATTCTCAGAGGGTTAATGCTTGTAGAATCAGTGAGACAAGAGGGTGCTCTGGAGAAATACATCTTGGGAGTTTAAAATTAATCCCCTGTCATTGAGACATTCCAGATTAGAAGTTGGTTTTGGCTGCTGATATTAAATGGGAAATTTGTGCATTATTACTAAAAGGTCAGTGTTTCATCTTTCCCTGTTGTGAAATTCCATTGCAGTGAACTGGAACAACATTGTTTCAGAGAACACGGCATTGACTCCCACACCTCAAAATCTGAGAGCTGAACGTTTATTTTGTAACATGTTTTGGATTTAGAAAGTACTACAGGAATTGGTCATGCTTTAGAGTGTTCTGAGAAATACCACAGTTTAGAAATGTCTCCAATATCTTTGTTTTTAAAAACTCATGTTTCGCAGAAAAAAAGTGATGTGTGACAACTCAGTTCTACTTGTGAAGGTAAAATTTTTGAATTCACTCTCTTATGGATTTCACACCCCCCCCCCCCCTCTACTTTCAGGTTACTAAACTAGGAAACTTACCGAACAACATTATGGATATCTGGGAGTTTTTGGGTAAACCTCAACACTGCCGCTATACGTGGGACACCCACTCCAATACCAACCTGGATGCAGGGTACAAGTGCAAGATGAGGTTTGACCGCGTTTATCTTCGGGCTGCAGCAGACGGGGGACATATTATTCCACGAAGTATGGATTTAATAGGATTGGAAAAACTAGACTGTGGCAGATTCCCTAGTGATCACTGGGGTCTTCTGTGTAACTTTGATGTGATATTGTAGAAAGGCTTGCATCCTTAGTTTTTAGGTGATATGTGCTTGATTTTACAGAATTTTACCATCTCTATTTACGTAGGGCATGTTTAACCCTAATGCATCCTCTGCTCGACTTACGCTGGAATTGCTTCATGTCAAGCCAGGGTTCCCTTTTCCTCCTTGTATGCATCTGCTCTTAAATATTTAAAAACATGGTTTATTTTTAATAGTGTACGCAAATACAGAAACAAATTCTGATTTTAAAATGGGAGGAAAAGCCTGTAAATACAATTCATAAAAATATTTGGTGGTTTAAAAGACCCTTTTATTTTGGCATGTATTATAATCTTGTAATAAATGCTGCTTTTTTATCTTAAGAACACTTATTATGTTGTTGTTTCTTTTGTAACCGTTTCCATCACCCTTTATAACTGTCTTTTGTATCGTGGTTTGTATTAGCCTCTGAAGTTTGTGTTGCACCTACATGCGCCTTCAGGCAAGGCATCAAAGGAGCTAAGGAAAGAATGACTAGGTTCTCACAGAACAATGGTTTCTTAAGTAAGAGTTAAACTAATATTGAGTAGATTTAAGAATGATATGCCTTCTTTTTGATAGGAAAAAGATATAGGCAGATGCATGAAGTTGTTTGCTTGGCATGGTGCATACCTTACTTTGTGTTTATTAACATGTTCTGATCTGCAGCTCATATCCAGGTTATCTTTCCAGTGAGCTTCTAGAAGCAATGCTCTTATAAACGGCTGTGCAAAGCCTGAGCAGCTCAAGGTTTCACTGACTTTGCAAGAAAGCAAACAGGCTTTCTTACTCAAAGAACTGTGTAATCAATCCCATAAAAGGTGTAATTTCATAGATGCACAAACTACTAAGCTGATTTAAAATGGAGAGTTTCCTAACTGTCTGATGCAAAGTTCAGTGCACAGGCACGGAGAGTGGGCACAGACAACCCATGTCAGTGATGCAAAGCGAACACGGAGACTGACAGCCTAAATTCCTTTCCTTCTTCTTCTTGTTTGCCTTTGTTTTTAAGCCCAAACAACTTGTTTGCTGGACTCCTGTAGTGGGTTGGCTGTGGCTGGTAGCCAAACTTGCCCCAGCTGCTCGCTCAGTGCCCCCTTCCCCAGTGCAGTGGGAAGAGGGAAGAGGAAAGAGAAAAACAGAAACGAGAAAACTCATTCTCGGCCTGAGGTAGATGTGGTTTTCCATTGGTTTGATGTGAGGACGAGGTGACCTTACTAAGCACATAAACAAAGCCCAGGAGGTTAATTCATCTCCACAGATACCAGCTGCAGAACTCTCCAGTTCTGCTTTTGCTTCTTTAAATATCAAACCACAGCTTCCTTTTAGTAAAGGTAAAAGGGACCAACCTGTTTTGGGAAGGACATCTGAATCCTTGCGTTCTGATCACACTCGGCATATCCCATTGTTCTGTAATTACTCGGCGTCGAAAACAAGGATGGGGAAGTCACTGATACTTTTTTTAACTCATGTTGTGCCCGTGATCTCTTCTTTCTATTCTCAAGTAAATAGTTCTATGAAAAAGTGAAAAATACCTGCAGCTGCCAGGATTTTTCTTCCGGGTTTGAAAGGGGGCTGGCATGGTCACACCTTCTGACTTGCTGCATGTTCTCTTCTTTCTCGCCAAGAGCCTTCGAAGGAATGTCATGGGGTTTTGTTTTCACCACTTACTCCTCCTCTTCTTCCTCCTAGTAGTTACAGCCAAAGGATTTGTGGGGAAGGTGAAGGCAGGGGATAACAGTTTTAACTTGCCTAAAGGTGTTGGAGAAGGGGAAGGCATAATAAACTCACGCTTTGTCACAAGAAACACCTGTTTCTGTGGCTTTCTGTATTAGGGCTGCTTTTGCTTATGTGGCTTCACCTTCTGGGCTGTTTTGGAATGTATGAAAAAGGCTGACTGCTGCTGTTCTGGAATAGGTTTTTAATTTGGGGAAGAAAGAACAGAAAAAAAGGCTTCAGAGCAGCGTGTGGCCTAGCTGGATGCCTAAACTTGAGACTCATCTCTAGCATTGACTAACTGAACCCTCCTCTGACCGGCAGTCTTTCTTAACCTTTGAAAGAGGTAGTGGGTGGGGACATATTTTTATTGGGAGCAAGCAAAGACATAACACTTTGTAAGGGCCAATTAATTTTTCTAATTATAAAAGATAGGCAAGAGGAAGACTATATTCAGTGGAATTAGTGGTTAGTCATTCTTTCAGAATGAGGAAATCGTGCATCCTGCCTTTAAAACACTTCTTTAGCTACAGAAAATGTGAGAATACTTAAATAAATTTAACAAGACATAAATGCTAAATGTTTTACCTACTATTGGATGTATAACAATGCATCTTTAATTAAATATACTTTAAACCACTTAATAAGCATCCAAATTACTGACAATCAAGAGCTTTCAGAGCCCTTAAATTAATTTGCCTCTTAATTTAATCAGTGATATAAAAGGTGAAATATCTGCAACTAAAACTTGAAGGGATAGAAACAACAAAGTTAAACCAAGCAAAAGATTTCTTGGCCTACTACTCGTAATTTGATTCGTTTTCCTGGTTCAGTAACACAATATTATGGTGTCTGTACATCCCAAAGGACTTGCACACACGTGAATGTGAGAAGATGCAGTAATTCTCTCCTGTTAATAATCACAGCAACAATGAACCTTGTGGAAATCATGCACTATTGGAGGCATTATTTTATTAGTACTTTGATGCAGGTATCAAGAGAAGCAATTTCTTCTGAGGCTACAGCCAACTTTTCTACATCAAAAGGTGTTGAAATTACTAAAAGAGAAGAGATATACATAGAACAAAATAATGTTAAACACCTAGAGAGGTGAAGAATAAATAGATGGATTTAAAAAATGGGAAAAAACAGTAGCAGGCAAACCCACAGTGACAGCAGAAAACTGTTACGATTGAAGGTGCATACCTAAAGAATATGTATGCTCTTGACTGCAAGGAGCAGTCTGAAACTGTAACTAATGAAACTTTGTTTTACAAAGAGGAAGCGCACGGAAGATTAAAGCTATAAACAACACACATCATATGCAGGTTTGGAAGTCAATTTGATACAAGAACAGACAAGACATACCCAAATTTACCAGATCAAAATACAAACATGACAACCTGTGGTATGGCAACACCTGCAGAGCCTGTTGTTATGGTTCCTATACAAAACAAAAGATGAGAAAGATTACACAGAGGCAGATGGGGTGTGTTTTGATGAGCAGATGGCATGATTTTCCATTGTATCAGCTCAGCATGGCTGGTAAACTCCATAAAGGTCGTGCTATCACTTCTGCAAATCTTCATGGGTGTTTACCCAGTGGCAGGCAATTGCATACAAAAACCGACTGAAGACATGGGGCCTGTGGGTGCTGTCCTTGAAATAGCCAGCGCAGGCAAACCCCAGGCAGGGGTTACAGAGTGACCCTGTTGACTTCATTAGGGTGAATTTCCCAGGATTTTGTTCACCAAGAGTATAATAAGGACTCATTAATGAAAATTGAGAAATAGCATCTTTTTATTTCTTGGAGACAAGGCTTGTTGTGTAACATCAGCTCGGAGCAAACGACTGAGAAGCCACCAGCTTAACGCTGCTGTAATGACTGAGGAAACAGGAGGCTTAAATGGGAGGTGCAGTAGGCAGAAATGTTGCTAAATTACAACTGAAATCAAAGTAATACTGTACCTGCAACAGCACACAGTAAAATCACTGCTGTGACCTCTATTTATGTATTTATGCACACATGACAAGAAATTGGCCTACTAACACGAGATCGATATATAGTAGATCTACAATGTTGACCAAGGAAAAGGATGAGTATTTGTCTGTCTCGATGAAAGATAACACTTCAGTGAGAGAAAGGAAGGATTACACCATGTCATTGTAACATTTTGCACTATTAGGTTTCCTGATACTGTTACTAGGGGCGGGTGGGCAGGGAAACTAACAAAAACCTGCTCAGAAATCATTTGTTGAGGCAGAGGCTTTACCTGGATGTGGCAGTAAATACCGCATGCGAGTACAACTGACAGTAAATGCGGCTAAGAAAGGGAACTCACCTCATTGTGTTTTTCAAAAAATCTCCCAGTTACTGAAGAATCTGAAAAAAATCTGTCTCAGATGCCCTGGAGGTGAATACAACCCTCTTTTTTGGTGTTGGCAGACATTTCCTTGAGCCAAAACAGGCCCATATTTTTACCCATTTAAGATGGGAAGTGGGGAAAGAAGACATTTCTGGAAAAGCACCACACAATCTAACAAAGGTTTGGTAACCAAGCTGGTGAATCCCCAAGACCTCTTTGGAACAGGTGTCATGTGAAACTCTTCACAGCAGCTGACTAAGTTGTGAACAAGCTGGGTGAGAAGGGAAGGGAGAGCAGGCTGCACAGGGGGTGCTCCAGACCCCTGAAACAGCAGGGACCTCCCTGCATGCTGCAGTAATGTCACGCCTCTAGTCAGGCCTTCTCTGCCACCAGCACCAAGTGCTGGTAGAGCAAGGGCCATTTGGGGATGATGGGGGGTGCTTGTCAGGTATCCGAACTACCTCTGGATGAGTAGCAGTGAGTTTAGCTGTTAGACTGGTGACAGCCTTGTGGGGCTGTTGTCTCACCAAGTGAATGCACCTACTGCTGGAAGGGGCTGGAGGTAACCAGAGCGGCATTTACGTGGTAGGCTGCGTTTTGAAGCTTTAGTGTTCTTTAGATAGCACTGCAGCGCACTCAGCCTGTTATTCCATCAGCGATAAGCCTGTTAGCTCATCAGTGTTATGAAAGGCAAGAATTGACTCAGCAGGAAAATACCATCTTAGCCATCAGCGGTAAATCCTGTTTTATTGGTCTGCTTCTTCATTTCGTGGCGTTTCTGGAGCTTGGAGATGGTAAGCAGGAAAGAGGTGCTGCGGTGAGGTTTCTTGGGCAGGAGCTGTTTGCTCTGATGCCATCGTGTTTGCATGGCACTAGCTGCTCCTGTTTGTTCCACAGAAAAGGGTGTCTGGGTGTGAGGAAGTCAAGGGCACTGGACCAGCTACTGCCAGGCAGGGAAAGCACTTGGGGACAGTTGCTGCTTTCATCCTTCTCCCCCTGCTTTCACCAAGGTGGTGGGAGGTACCTTCTGACACGGCGAGAAGAGGGCTTATCTCCCTAAGCCTGTGCTGCCTTCTGCATACTTGCACAGCTGTATCCAGTACCTGAAGGGGCTACAAGGAAGCTGGGGGGACTTTTTACAAGGGCCTGTAGCAACAGGACAAGGGGTAAGAGGTTTAAACTGAAAGCGGGGAGATTTAGATTGGATATCAGGAAGAAGTTCTTCCTGGAGAGGGTGGTGAGGCACTGGAACAGGTTGCCCAGAGAAGCTGTGGATGCCCCATCCCTGGAAGTGTTTGAGGCCAGGCTGGATGGGGCTTTGAGCAACTTGGTCTAGTGGAGGGTGTCCCTGCCCATGGCAGGGGGGTTGGAACTAGATGGTCTTTAAGGTCCTTTCCAACCCAAACCATTCTGTGATTCCATGATGGTTCAAAAAGCGCTAGCATTGAGTACACAAGTGAATATTCTTTCCTGCAGAAGAAATAAAAAAACCCATGCAGCTGTATTTGGTGCTTTTACAGTCAGTAAAATTAGAAACTTGCAACTGCGAGGACAATCACCGTGCCCCACCAGGTCTGCGAGCCAGCCCTCAGTGCTAACAGGAGGGCTGCAAGGCATGAGCAATGGCGCTGCCTCCCGAAGGAAAGCAAGCCAGGCTTCCTCTTCGAAGCCAAGCAGTCTTGGTGAACATCAGAAAAACTGCAACATTCTCATTGATCCTTTTGTGTTATTATTGAATAATTTTACATCAAATAAGCAGACTTCAGCCTCCATAAGTCTGGCCTAAACATGGAAATCACAGAAACTGAGGAATCAAAATTGATAGAACAACATAGAGTGAAAAAAATAGTTAAAAAATTGCAATCAGACAATTCCTTTAGGCTCCTTCATATATATCCACATGCAATCTAGTATTACAGTTCAGAGATGGAATTCCTTGCTTTACAGAATGTTACTGGCTCCTCGTACCAAGGGAGATTTGAGTAGCTTCAGGAAATGACATACAGGCTATTGTTAAAAAAATTGTAAGGTGGAAATCAGAAAGAAAGTAAAAAGAGGAAGTAAAACAGTTGTATGCCGAAGAGATGACATTTTTACATCTTTGGAACACCTTTGTTTTCAGTCATCTTATAGCACCTGCAAAATACCTCTTTCCTGCGTCAAGCACTGTCAGTTTCTTAAAGACTAAGCAGAACTCAGCAACTGATGGGAGCAGCCATAAAGGCGACATGGTTGTAAAGGGAAAAATACAGAACAGAAGATGCCTCCTGAAATACTGTCAGGGAAAATGCCTGCCAGCCTGGGAACCAGGAGCATCCTTGAGGAGCACAGCTGGCATCTGTGAAGGGCGGCTGAGTACTGAGAAACTGGAGACATCCTCAGATACCATCGATAAGCGCAAAACTAAGGAACTGTAACAGCAACTTATCATCTGGAAAGGTGAGAAATAGTCTGGAAAATGAGGGAAGCATCCTGAGAAGGTAGGAACTGACAACTGCTATTGGCTGTTCTACCTGGAAGAAAAGCAGTTTGGAAAAATTAAAATTGATCTGAAAAAATAAAAACAGTCATTATCTATTGGTTGTCCCAGGTGAAAAATGGAAATTAACAGCATCTGCTGCCTGCTCCAGATGGTAATGTCCTATGTCCTCTTAGGTCTCTGCGATATTAAAACTCCTTATTTTTTACCCAAAATGGAGCCTGTCTTTCTGAGAACTTCCCATGCACGAACCCTTTTCTGTGAGATCTCCTATACAGGCTGGACCCTTGCAGGGAACGCCTGGCTGACTCCAGACTCCATCACAGGATCATCATGGAAGTGAGACTCTTATTTTATTGGCCCCCCTTTGGGACCCCTTCTGAGAGCTTTAGCAATTAGATCCACTTTTGGGATTCATTTGGTGAGTGTGGTACCAGTAACACTTTGGGTATATATAGGTATATATTGTTGTATAGATTAGGAAAATATGAACCATTTTTGCTAATAACTTTAATGAAATGCCTACCATTTATTGCATATATTACAATGTTTTTATACCCTCTTCTCATTCTGCCACAGCCATTACATGGCTCTGCTCCAAGGTCTGTGCTGACGTACTCCGTTATGCAGCTTCCAGACAAAGCTGCCTTGAGAAACAAGACAGGACACGGTGGCAAAAACCCCGTTCCCTCCCTTCACGGCAGGATGCAGTGTCCCCGGGTGCTGTGCTCCTTGTGCCAGAGCCTGCAGAGAGACTTTAAACCCGGAGACCGGCCAAACGCAGCCTCGGCAGTCAGTGCCCCAGCAGCAGCCGTGTCATAAAGGTGCTCAGGTGTGTGCGTGGGTTCCATACATGGCTTTAGATACGGTGTGTGGAATTTGTCGTTTAACTGAGTTATCTGTTTTCTGGGTTTATCTTCACAGTGCAGAGTGATTGTTTTGACTGTCAGCCTCTAGAAGATCAGTAACATGAATACATTTAGAAATCTACAGAATAAACACTGCCAAGGTCCCCAGAATGAAAATCTGCAGTGCTGTGTGTCTTTGAAGTGCAACATCTTTGATGCATTTCTGGTCTTTTTAAAATTAGCAGTTAGCTGCTGCTTTGTTAACAGGATGAAGGTTTCCAGGTCTTAGCAGTAGCTGGAATCTGAATGAGCTGGTGATAACATTTTCCAAATATTTATTCAATAGGTTAGGCCTGGCTTGACTCCAGGTTGTATTGCATTCCCTAATTCTGCTATACCCTTTTTGAATGGGGGATGTTAGTCAACGTGGTGACATAATGACATTTTTATTTGACTTCTACTCCTGTCCAAATAACTGCTAACAATTCTCTTTGCCTTTTTTGACTAACGATGAGCATCAAACTGATTTTTTTTTCAAAAACCTAGCCACACTGATTCACATACTGCCCTCCCTAGTGCTAAATTAGTCCAGCACTGCACAGATACTTATGGTTGTGCTTCCATGAGGGCACTGTTTTGCAACATGTCCTTGTTTTGGTCTGTCAGATAAAAGCTTATCTAGTGGACTGTGGAACAAGAACAAGTCAGGGAGGAAACTTTTTACTGGAGGAAATTTTCCATTGCACCTCAGCAGCTTTCGCTTCTTTGCTGACCCCTGAGTGATAAAACTAAGGAAGAAATAAACTCTATGTTCAACGCATCTCTCCATCTAGGTACTGCACTTCAGTAGAGTTTCCACATCTAGAGTGTAAATGATCTTGTACTCTTGCTTTTGAGGAAAATTCTACCCTATTGCTGTCTTTCTTTTGGGGATGTCCATAAGCACAGGGAAATTGTTAGTTCTGTGAAAATCTGGGAAGCAGGTTTTGGATCAAGTTTGGAGCAATTCCCTTCTGCAAGGAATGGATTGCAACTTGCTATGGCAAGACTGTCACCTTTCTGGTGCTTGGAGAGTGGAGGAGCCATTATTCCCATCTTTCCTTCTTTTACAGAAGAGTAACTTAAAAGTAACAGAGACCCTTCACACTGTACGTGCGATGTGTTTTCCACAGACCACCTGCTCCGCTGATTCGCATTATGGCATAAATGGTTAAAACTTATCCATCTATCTGAAAGTTCCCCCACATCTGGATGGCTTAGCTGGGCACTAGACATGCTCCGTATTGTAGTTATTATCTGTAGTTACAAAACATTCTGGGGAGAACATGAGCACTGAGTGAAGTGCAGTGTGTTTGATTTCAATGCAAGGAAGGGGAGTTTATCAGGACTGTAAGGTCAGGCTGGCAAAGAAAATAACTTTCTGTGGAAGGCTTCTGTTAAAAAACTGCATGCTTTCTCCCCTCCTGAGCACGAAGCAGTGAAAAAAAAGGACCCTTTTTGTTATGGTTATTTGCAGTCTAAGATAGTCTGAATGACCTAATTCTCAATAAACTACAGCACCAAGGTGAAGTACAAATAATCGTACTGGACCCAGTAATTCTGTTTCAATGGGTCAGCTTCTCAGGCAGTATCCTTCTGTTGACACTTGTCAGATAAATTAAGTAAACTAGATTGAAAACAAAACGCCCCTTTCTAAAATGTGCATTTCACAATGTATTTTTGGTCTGATAGGAGCTTGATGGCTTTTTTTTCCTGTCTGCTTGAGGCCTACTAAGCTGTGTACAGTAGTCTCTGAAAGATTGGTTCTTTGCAGCTCTGAGCATAAAACACTGCAGTTTCTCCCATTGACTTACTGAAATAAAATAGTCTAGGATGCATGAGCAAGTCTAAATGAAATAATAATATCCTTAGCAGTGAAATCCAGGTTGATAATACAATAATTGAGCAGATTTATTGCCATCTCCTTGGACTAGCCTGCTGAAACAGCCTGCTATTTTATTTAATCTCATATCAGAGGAATTACTGGCTGGTAAGCCATTGTTAAACATCCTTTAGAGTGATGGATGAAAGTGTCAGCTTTTCCAACATAATCAATCCATAACTCATTAGCACATATTATTTATGAATCTTATAATGAGACCTGCAAGGGTTTTGAGGGAGAAATGGAGACATCAGCTGTTGCTGAAATGAGGTGAGATATATTGTAGCTTATGAGTTAATAACTGCATATAAAAAAATACTTCCCCACAGTATTGATTGTCCTTTATGGTTTTACAAAGAATGAAGTGCCTTGGCTTTCCCTCTTGCTGTGTATGACAACTTTTACTTCTATTAATTTTGTTACTAATAATTCAATGAGAAAAATATCAAAAAGCATATAAGAAAGACCATTTCCCAAATTATTTCTAAGACGCAGTGTGGGGAAAAGCCTTTGAATGTAAAATAATAAGAAATGCTTTACTGCTCTGTTGCTCTTTGCTAAGAACTCTGGGCACTTTTTTCTCCCCTCAGTCTCTATGCAGACAAGTTGTGGATGCTCCATCCCTGGCAGTGTTCAAGGCCAGGCTGGATGAGGCTTTGAGCAACCTGGTCTAGTGGAGGGTGTCCCTGCCCATGGCAGGGGGGTTGGAACTGGATGGTCTTTAAGGTCCCTTCCATTCCAAACCATCCTATGAGTCTATGATTTCTTCAACTACGCTGCAGTTGCATTTTAAGGATACTTTCTACTGTGTGCTGCCTCAAAGATGAATGAAAACAAACCTTGATTGATGGACTTAATGCAGCTGATGGTGCAGTGGTAGTCATGGTCACAATGTCAAATGTTGCCTCAGTTAAACTACATTTGAGAATCATTTTATGCTCCATCTCATAAATATCAGTAAAGTGAGTAGTAAATAACAGTCTAGAGTACAAAGGACCAACTCATATTTCAGATGGAAATGAAGACAAAATGTAGTTGTGATCTGCTTGTGGAATTCTCATCAAGTGGCAGAAGGGAGTTGGATCGATAGAGGGTTGGCTACAGAAAACGGTTTCTGTCCCTTCAGCAACCAATGCAAAAGAAAAACTGTCATTGTGATCTTTATCAGGTTATCTTCGTTACACCATACCAATGATATAGGTGTGTGCTGGTCAGCTAGGGTCGCTTCAAATTCCTGGTCCTGTTTGTGCTCTGAGCACAGCGCAATCACAAATTACTTGTGTGTAGCCATAAAAACCCTTCAGTGTTAATCTCTTTAATTCTTTTTATAGATAATCCATAACAGGGAACTTTCTCTTAAGACTGTTTTACTCACTTAGAATTTTTTTAAGAAAGGGCTGTATCAAAACTTACCTTTCTTCCTGCTGGAGAAGAATCTGCTAGCACATTTTGTTGTGGTTGTTGTTGAAGCTTGACTGAAAGATTTACTGCGTATCCTTCAGTAAGTTCCTGCAGGGTATTTCTGCTTTATTACAAGCATTTCTGGTCTTACTTGAACAAAGATGACTGCTGCTTGGAAAGGAAAACCAAACATTTCCTATGAGCTGTTAGTGTTCAAGGCAGCAGCTTGTACATATGGTAAAATAAGCATAAAACAGCAATCTTGTATTTTTCCCCACCCTAGGTCTGCAGCACAGAGATCTTTTACTGCTTTGCAGTGTTCTGTCGATGATATAGCTTCCCCTTAGTGGTGAGGTGAGGATCTGCATACACAGGATGGCAGTTTTGGCTCAGATGGTACACGGTTCTTTGAAGAATAGATTTTCCGAGCACATAATGGATTTTAAAAAGTTACGATTTAAAAAATTACAATTTAAGAATCTAAAATAGGAAGGGCAAAAATCGCTTCTTCGTGCATTGGTAGCATAAATTGCATTATCAAACCCTCTAGCCTAATCTTAAAATGTATTATCAAAAAATGATAGAAGTCAGAAAACAATGTACTTTATTCTGACTAAACCAGAAAATGCGCACATATCTGGTTTAGTGCCTTCCCCGACAGTGTGCACATACATCACAAAAAGTCTGAAAGTGACATTTGGAGAAATTTTCCTATTCATCCTTCTCAGGGAAGGGAAAATAGCATAAAAGGTTGTATTTCATATTATGTTCTCTGCTACACAACCACAGGTTTCTGAACAAAAAGCCCTTTAAGATTAATCCCTAAGGATTTGTTCAATCAGTTTATGGAAACAATGGGACAGATACTGCTCTTGGCAGCCCATTTAAGGTGGTTGTAAAAATGTTGGATGAGGCTATCTTGCTTAGCCAGCAAGTAAAGCTGCCACTGGGGCCTGGTTGCTCTTCAGATCAGTTAAGAAATACATCAGCAAGAGGAGATGCACAGTTTACCTTTTCTAGCAATCAGAATATTTTTCCACAAATACTCAGATTTTTTTTTTAAATGTTTTTCATTTCTCTGAGTTTAATTTTGACAATACTGTAAAGGCTTCTAAGCTGTTGATTCAGTGAAGTTATTTCTGGCTCTTTAGCACTATTGGGCTTTGCCAGCAAATGACTCACTTTCAATAACTATGCAGTTCAGCTTCAAAAAATACGGAATAATTTTAGTCTGATCCTTTCAGTTGAATTTTTTTTTTATTATTAGTCTAATCACAGGGCAAAGCGGCAGGGCATGGTTTTTGGAAAGAAAAATCTGGGCAGCATGGATCACTGAGACAATCATTAAAGGCAAATTTCATTCTGATGCAAAGAGGTGGAAGGTTTTAAATTACTGCAAATTGAAAACATATGGCAATCAAAAACCGTGTCTGAAATGTGAAAAAAATGTTGAGAATCAGCAGGCATCAATGGCCTTTTTTAATGTTAATATTTCATGTTTAGTGAATGAGGAATATCCGTTTAGGTAACTGAAATACATTCTGGAGAAAAGATGTCACTGAGAAAGAGAAGTTTTTGTGCTGACTGTTAAGAAACTATGTATAAGCTTCAAACAGAGCCAATGGATAGGGGTTTTTTTATAGTCCTAAAATAATGAAAAGTCAGAACTTGATAAAGGGCCACTGGAAAAAAAGCAAAGAGGAAGTAAAACAGAGGATCCAAGAAGCAGGGAGGTTGCAACGTGTTTGGGGTGAAGGTGGGGGTGTCTGCCAGATATGGTTAGGTAATGTATTATTCCTCTGTGGGATGTTATTTGATAAATACCTCAGGTCGTTGTTATTTTTATAATTTGCTGTATGGTTTATAATTAATGCTGTTGTTACTACTTCATCGTTAGACTATGGAAATAATGGCACATCCTTCTTTTATAGTAATGGCCAGTGCTTCGATTAATGTCTCAAAAAATGGATTATGAAAGAAGAACTGGATGGTAAGCTTTCTACAAAGCTACTGCCACGGACACATTCAGTGCACAGCTAGGACACAGAGGAGTATTGTTTCAAGGCACAGTTAATGTGATACAGCTTTTATAAATAATTTTCAGGTGGCTGGAGAATTTAGTTGTATTTTTGTTGTATTTTAGCACTAAATGTGCTAAAAATATTATTTTCTGCAATAAGACAAACAAACAATATAGCACCCACTTTGATAATTATATTCATTAAATGCATTATCTGTATGGGCCCATGATATTTCATATCAGGATGAGTGTCTTTTATGTCACTGATTTTACAAATAAACATTCTAAGTAAAAATATTAAAATGTAAATATTTACTACCCTTTACTCTCTATATAATATAGTTTCTGATTTCTTTTGCTATGAAGAAACCGTCCCTTTTTGCACTCCGTGGGTATGTAGTTTGTTATATTGAATGAAAACACCAGTGTGCAGTCTTTTATGCAAGGAACTATCAATAGTATGTACCTGATATCTTGTATTGAATTAAAGACTTAAAATCAGTTATACAAGGTATCATACAATGCTTTAAGTGAATTTCCAGAGAGTCATAAAACCTATCAATGTATTTTTCATTAATCAGCTCACAATGTCATTGTTTTTAATTTGTTCTATTTGCTTGCACAAGGTAACAGTCATGGTGTGTTTTAACGTTTCTTTGAAAACTTCATAGTTGCCTCTCTCCTGTGTATAATGGTGAAAGATAACTGTTAGTGATACTGTGCAACAACAACCTGCCAAGGCAGTTTGATTTAAAACTAAAGTCTCTGGAAAAGAATTGTGAGAGTAAGGGGAGATTATGACACCAGAGTACGCTGAAGGAAGATTTCTGCAGAGCAAAATATCCTGGGTAGCCTTTTCTGATCATTACCAGTGACAATTTCAGGAATACCATTCTTAATAAATCTGGTACTCTTCAGCTCAGGCTGGCCATTTGAAAATGAAAAGCAATGATGTGGTAGGATCATTGGGAAGGAGCCTCCGGCCACATGGACATGCTCTAATTTACAGTCCATCAGAGAACACAACTCCCCAGCTAGAATATTTCAAGTGAAAGAATGCAGTATCTTTGAACACAGTTCCAGTTGAGTACAACTGTCCGTAACTATTAATCTCACTGCAGATATGAAACTCCATGTGATCAGTAACCCATATTTCTTTCTCACAGAGGTATAAGTTGATGTTACACAAGAATTGTTGCGGTCTTATCATCTCCTGTCTTGACTTGTTCTGTTCCTCTTGATAAAATATAATGTGAAGTGCAATAGGGCAGACCACAATATCATTTATGTGTGGAATAATACTTTCAAATCCCACGCAAGTACTTCAGTGCTACACTGTTCAGGTAGAAATTACAAAATGCTTCTCTTCACTACTAATTTAGCCCAATTGCTAAGGTTAGCACTTGGTTTATGTTGTTGATGACAAAAATTTAAGTGGTCTACTGATTTCATGAAAGAAATGTGAAAAATATGGGAGAATAATATGCTTTAAGTCTCAATGAAAATAAGTTATTTTTAATACACAAATCATCTATCTACAAGCTTCCCAGAATATAAAACCATTTGCCAGTAAACATGATATCCCCCTACATGTGTCTCCAAGCCAAACTTTACTTTAGACTGAAAAACAAAGAAATGCTTTTACTGCAAGGGTGGTAGGATTGGCCTCTTGCTCCTTCATGGACAAATCCCATACAATCTCATAGAAAATACATTTTTCTGTAATTTCAATAGATTTTAGTTTGGATATACATCCATGGGATAATTACAAATACATGGAGATTTCACTTTAGGTGTTCTATATGTTTAGATAATTTCTTATAGAGCCCTATTAGGTACAGCCCTGCAAGACTTTCCATGTGTTTAAAACCATAAGCAAGCGATGGCACACCCTGTGGAACTTGTGGCAAGGTATCCTCATTCTCATAAAGAATGCAGGTTCTTAGCTCCAGGCTCACAGCCAGCAAGCAGGAGGTTTGCCTTGCATGTGCATTTTGGTAAGCTCGAGGCATAGTGAGAGTTTCAATCCCTCCTCTTTTCACTAGCAAGCTCAGGGGTTGATTTTCTGATGCCCTTCCTACAAAGAAAGGCAGTGCAGGTTTGGTTGATTGCACTTTCACACTCTCTTCAGAGAATTGAGAGCAAAGCCAGTGTGAGAGAGAGAGGGGAATTTTTACATCGCTTACCAGCATATTTATGTTAAGCATGGTGTAAACATATAAACGAACTATTCAATACATGTTTTATTTTACTACTTACAAGAAAACAGCATCAAAACTTGAATGTTTTTAAGAAGCTATTGCTTGGTCACTACCGTGTACCAAACGTTACCAGTACTGTCTGCTCCTTAAAACACCTTGGAGATGTCAGAAAAGCTGAAGCCCTTAGAGATTTGAGATGCTTCCACTCAAAAGTCTATCCAAATACTGGTTGATTAGTGGTTATTTGGCATTAAAGATACTTTTTAGCTTTATGTATACATTGCAGAATATTTTCCAATAGAAAGCCTTCATCAGTCTTTAACTATCTTTGCTGAACGCATCTACCAATTCTGCTTTCCCTCAAAGAGCCATTTTAGAGGGGGTCAGGATATTTATGTTTGAAAAGGAAGGAAACGGTAGTATCCAAATTCTGTAGCTCAGCTCAGGGCTGTAAGCAAAGGTAGCACCTTTTTCACTTTGGTACACCCCGACATCCATCCTCAAAGGACTGCTTTAAATAAATCTCCAAGGAAAGTCAGTCAGTTCTGACTTTCACTAAACCAGCTCACAAGTTTTTGCGCACTGTCTCCGCTTCACCACAGTGCAATATGACGAGCACACAGACCCCCTGACTTGACAGTTTTTAAGACGCCTTCGCAATAATGAGTTATGGGAACCCACAAAGTCAGGAGTTACAGATTCGAAGAGGAAGTTACACACACTTCTACAGCAGTCTGTATGAAACCACTGTCACCTGTACAGACTGAAACACGCAGCTTCTCTTCCTGAAAATATTCTCGACGTTAGGAGCGCAATGAATGTAAACCCAATAATATACAACTTAACAGAAACCTTGCCACTGGCATAAATCCACCCAGGAGGTCGTCCTTACATCCAAGCAATTGCAGGAACTGGGTAAGAGCTGTGTTACTCTCTCTCACGATAACGTGGAATGAATACTTCTGGTTTTGGTCATAATCTCTTAATATAAGAAAGTCTTACGGGGTGTCATATACTTCCAGTCTGCCACACACTCAAAGTAAGTTTTAAGTATTGCTTTTCCATTCTTGCCTTGCTGAACCTGCTCAATAGTTACCAGATGCTAACACACTGGTAACACAGTCTTGCCAAGTTTATATTTAGAAAAATGCTTGTAATTGTGGCAGTTTAAAAGCCTGGGCTGTTACTCTAAGTACCACTCTTGGTCTAAATCTGGTAACGCTTTTTCAAAGTAAATATTTTGAGCAGGTCCTGATGTGGAGTGCATCATTCTGATTAATTTATGCACGAATAAGGCAGCCTTTTTAATTGATAGTGATAAATGAACTTTCTAAATCTGTAAAACCTCAGCAGGCTTAAGCTTCCGATAAATAACAGTGTCTATTTTTACACTACAGCTGCCATTTAACAGAAGAAGAAATACATCAGCCTGAAGCTGCTGCTGATGCAAACACCAAAAGAAGGGTTTTTATTCCACCTACAGCGCAGCAGGAGTTTCTGCCCACATCAGTTTCTGATTGACCTGTTCCAACCAGAGAGCAAAACCTAAGATTTTTTTTTTTTTTAATCAGAGAATTGTCTAGAGGTCAACAGTTTACCTGTTGCTACAATCTTGACCCAAACTTATCCTAAGATGGATGATTTAACCAGACAAAAACTGAGGGTGCGTAGAAGTGTAGCTTTATTCTTTCATTGTGTGATGTCTGATTATGATAGCTGCTTGTTTTGCCCTTACATTTCATTAAACACTGCCTGTGTAAGGTACAGCAATTTTACAAGTTTCCTAGCGTAAGGTCTGGAAATTTGAGAATTAAATCCACACAAATTATGTGACAGCACTATGGTCTCGGCTGGAGCTCCTCTTGGCTAGGCTAAGTCTCAGTGCGCTGGAATGCGCTGGTATGACGCCTGTGTAAAAGGCAGGAGAATTAGAGCTTTTTGGTTAAAGTACTTTCATATTCTGACTATAGCCTTGTGTCCTCATGCCTGTTCTGCATTGCCTCTTTTGGTGAGCAAACTTGAGTCATCATCAGCCGCATGAGCAGGACTCACTTCAGAGCTGGATCTGGCTGCTTGGAGCCTTCTCCAGCTGTTTTGAATGGGACTGAGCTTCCAGTCTCCCTGAGAAAACTCTTCTTCTGTGTAACCACTCTCAACATGGAGAAATTTTAGCTTAACCCAGGTGGAATTTCCCTTGCTGCAATTTGTGTCCGTTCCTTATCCTATCACTGTGCAGCTGGTTTTGGCAAGGGATACAGTTGTTTGGATAGAAATAATTTCCATAAAAGATAGAGTAGTAGCTTCTGAAGGAAGAAATCTGATAAATTTAAAGTGTGGTAGACACTTCAAACTGGGTGATCTGACCTAATAAGTTACTAGCAGGGAACCATTACTCCTCATGCATTTTTTTATTGGTAAGGCACTGCCTTTTTGTCAAGATCAGTGGATTATAAAGTATTTGTGCTACACAATATAAATTATCCTACTTATTAAGTCATCTTAAGATATGTTAATATTGAATTGCTTTAAGAAGAAAAGTGCCACCAGAAATTTAGGCATAATTACTGGTAACACATAAATAAACCAAAGACGAAGAGAAAAGGACATCCTCTCCATTGATCATTTTGAAGATTAATTGCTGATATGCTCTAAGGACATAAAAACTATTACTATTTTTATAAGGACCATTGCACAGAAGATGAAATCCATGTGACTATGAATGTGTATTGCGGTTTATTGCCAGAAGGTAATTACACTGTTCACATACCTCTAATTAGTCATTATAATTTTGAAGACTAGAAGATAGAGCTTAAAATGTAATATACAACAAAGGCTTGTTAAAGTCTGCCAGTAAGATAGATGTATACTTTTTCTTTTTAAACTGATATTCAACTGTTTTGTCTTCTCTGCATGTTTCCAGTGCAACACCCCAGGACCAGCCACACTGAAAGTCAGGAGGTAGGCAACATCACTACTACTGTTTTCCATTGGGTTAGGGCCTTGGAGATGCAGGAAATTATTTTTCACATCTCATTCATATAACAGACAAAATGAATAGAGTTACACAGTGAACAAGCACTCTGGTCTTCTCCACTTACCAACATGCGTAAGGTTTCCTTGGGCCTCACAGCGCTGCCTTCAGGGTGTGTAGCTACGTTCTGGTTTTCAGACTTACAGAAACTATCACAGTTTCTACTGATCAAGAATGTAAATGTGAAGGTTTATTGATGCATCTTTTAAACAACATATTAGAGATAGTAAGTAGAAAAATTATTTTGTTTACAAAGTCAAGTCCTCTTTTCTGGGTAGAAGAGAAAGGACATGTATGCGTTAGAAATATCCTTGTAAGAATGAGATCTTACAGTGGTCTTTTTAAATAGAATGCAAGTTACATCAGGGCTTCTTTATCTGGGTAGTTGTGGTTCTTCTATCTTACAGTTATGTCTAATAGATTGAAAAGTGAGCAAAGTAAAATTTGAGAGATGACGCTGATGCACAGTAGTGTGCTGGTTTTAGCTGGTGTAGAGTTCATTTTCTTCACAGTAGCTGGCATGGGGCTGTGTTTTGGATTTGTGCTGGATACAGTGTTGATAACACAGGGATGTTTTCGTTACTGCTGAGCAGGGCTTACACAGAGTCAAGGCCTTTTCTGCTTCTCATACCACCCCACCAGCGAGTAGGGAGAAGTTGGGAGGACCCCAACTGTCCAAAGGGATATCCCATACCATATGACAGTCATGTCCAGCAATAAAACTAGGGGGAAAATTAGCAGTGGGGCTGCTGCTTGGTGGCTGGCTGGGCATTGTTCGGTTGGTGGTGAGCAATTTTTTTCATTTGCATCTCTTGTCTTTCTTGGGTTTTATTTCTCTCTCCTTGTTACTTTCCTTCTCAATGCAATCTATTATTATTACTACTACTATGTTATTTTATTTCAATTATTAGTTTTTATCTCAATTAATGACTTTTCTCACTTTTACCCTTTCAATTTTCTTCCCCCCACCCCACTGTGGGGGAGTGAGTGGCTGTGTAGGGCTTAGTTGCTGAATGGGGTTAAACCACAACAAGTAGCAATTACTAAAAAAGCACAGTTTTTCTTCTTCAAAAAAAAAAAAAAAAAAAAAACCCAAACAAAAACCCCTGAATCTACTCTCATGACTTTAGGAATGAGATTATTGTAATACAGATTTTCTGCAGAATCTAAAGATTTCTCTCTTCCACAGACTCCACTGTAAATAGAGAAAACCAAAGGGGAGTTCTTTAAAGGCTGAGAGGAAAGCCATCACCTGAAGTTTGCATGCCTACAAGAGAACACATAACGACCTGCATAGGAAGAAAATGTTACATCATCAAGTTGGTTATATGAGCACTGAAAGACTTCTGAAGTGCCTGGAGAGTTCAAAGCCATATTCTCCAATGGTGTATTTGGTGAGCTGTGGAAACTTTATGTGTTATCAGTGGATAAGCTGAACTTGAAACCTGTTTGCTCATCAATTACTCAAAATTAGTTGGGGTCAGTGCAGTTGTTTTTCATGTTTCTCACAGCAACAGGGAAGCTGCATGGAGCTGGTTGGTGTCACACCCCTCACAAGACAATCAGCAAAGAAGTGTCTGAGAAACCCATTTACATCTCTGAAGGAGATTACACTTGAGTAAATGACAACTTCACTTTCACCCACATAGTTGAACTTATGATCATCTATAAATGTAGTTCAGTGTGCTTAGTATGTATTATTTCTTCCTCTTTTGAGTTTGTAAGAAGATAGCAAACTCATGTCCCATACAAGTACATCTGAGTCTATCTAGGAAAAAAACTTTGTAGATAATACTTCAACTCTGCCTTATTCCTATAGCTTACAATACCCATAACATAAACTCATATAAAATAATACCACATCCGAGTTATTGCTCTGTCTTTTTCCCTCTAGTGGCTAGGATAAGAAAAAACCATGAAACTGTGAGATGCTTCATGAGCTGATTGCTTGTATCTGGAGCATTACTGTCTCCAAAATAGCTACATAAATAATCACAGAAGGGTGAGACTTATTCTGAACAGGTTAAACAGATTAGAACTTACAAATGAATGACACAAGATGAAAACACCAACTGTGATTCCAGAATTTCAGGAAAGAGTAACAACCAGGGCTGACAGAGTATAAACTGTTACAGAATTGCACAGCCTGAAGCCTGAAAATGGCTTTTGTTCAAAGATCACTCTACTGATCTAAGAATAAAAGGGAACAGAGATGCTCACTAACATCAAGGAAAATGTCCTGCAAGAATCTTTAAAAGGAAGAAGGCCAGGTGGGTGAGCAACAGGACTTTATCCTGGAAGGAAAGAAATTGGGACAAAATCTGTGTAAATTTCAGGATGAGAGATAAAATTAATTTGAAGAATCACAAAGATTTAGTTAAAAAAATTAGAATTCTGGTACTAAAATTTTTGTACTGAATGATGTTAAATGGAAGCAATGCCTTTATTGTTTGTTCTGCATTAATTTTTTTTTTAATTAATAGATTCCCCTTCTAATTATAATACAGTCATGTGCCATTCACAATTCAGCATTATTATAGCTGGAGCACCTCTGCTATGGGGACAGGCTGAGAGAGTTGGGCTTGTTCAGCCTGGAGAAGAGAAGGCTTCAGGGAGACCTTAGAGCACCTTCCAGTACCTGAAGGGTCCTACAAGAAAGCTAGGAGGGGGACTTTTTACAAGGGCCTGTAGCGACAGGACAAGGGGTAATGGGTTTAAACTGAAAGCGGGGAGATTTAGATTGGATATCAGGAAGAAGTTCTTCCTGGAGAGGGTGGTGAGGCCCTGGAACAGGTTGCCCAGAGAAGTTGTGGATGCCCCGTCCCTGGAAGTGTTCAAGGCCAGGCTGGATGAGGCTTTGAGCAACCTGGTCTAGTGGAGGGTGTCCCTGCCCATGGCAGGGGGGTTGGAACTAGATGATCTTTAAGGTCCCTTCCAACCCAAACCATTCTGTGATTCTATGGTTCCCTGTAAAATTTTATGGGCTTCATTGGAACCTCAACAATGTCAACAGCTCTTTAGAATCTTAAAAAGAATCAACACAGCTAGATTGTTATATGGCTCATCATTACCTTAAAAAAATCTGCACACTGTGTCTTCCTATAAGTAACACTCAAAAAGTCTGTAGCCTATTTTAAACGGTATCTGTCTGTCTTGGCTTTCCTTGCTTCTTTGCCGAAGCTGTAAACTCTTTGGACACGCTGTTTACATGGTGTCCCAGCACAGGGTCCCAGCCCTCTGTTCCAGAAAAAACAGCATTCCAGAAATAACAAAAAAGCATTAAAAATATCCTTCTTCCTCTGGCTCCCTGGTACACTTCAATTTTTCAAGTGATACCTTTCAACCGCTAGTACATACAACAGCTATTACTCTTGTGCTCTGTCGTACCATCAGCATTGAAAACCAGTTTTGAGTAATTCAGGGTGCAAGAAGCATACGTAATTTCAATGACTTGGGACAGGAGAGTCAGGAATGTTGTAGGTCCTGGGAAACCAAGATGAATATTCATCCTCCCTTCCTCCCCACAGGCTTTCCACAGGCATCACTCTTTTCCCCAACCCATGCCCGACCTCTTCCAGTCACCAAAGGTGCCTCCAGCCACCAGCACTAACTGGGCTTGCTGGTTTGGGGCAGGAAAGCTGTCCCAGCTCCTGTGCCTGCAGCAGGTCCTAAAAGTTACTATCGTTAGCTGATTGTGAACGTTTATCCGTTCTAGGGGTGGGGATTCATATTCCATAGGAATATGGCTGTATTCATACAGCACATTCTTGAAAACTTTAATAAACCAAAAGCCTGTATTTCCTCAGCAAGAAAAACCAGAAAGGATAAGGGCTGCATAACACAAAAATGAAGAATTATATTGAGAATTTATGCATCTGTGCACATAAACCACCATATAACCAATGCATAGAGATAATAAAAAAATATTAGGGTCAATCTTGGATATCTATGCACTCCAGATTTTTATGTCACCGACAAGGGGATAGCTTCCCATGAGCCCTGCTTCTGCAACACTTGCCATGCCAGAAATTTCCTCTGCATCCCTTAAAGGCCTAATCTGTCTGTAAGAAAAAAATACATCATAAATGCAGAGCTCTCATCTCCCCTGAGGCTGTTTTCTGGGCGCAGGTCGTTTGCGACTACACAAATTTGCACTGGCGATCTTGTAGTGCTGTACCTGGTTGTAGGGCTTTTCTAGGAGAGTATTACCAGTTTGCTAAGTGAGAATGAGGAGAAATTTTGTGGGAGGAGGACATCTAGTGATCTGATACGTATTTACATGCTTAGCTGTTTCACCTTGCAGCTGGGCTGGCGAGTTACTGGATGTTTTGGAGTAGCAAAAGGGGGGGAAAGTATGCAGTTTACTTTGCTATAAAGTAGTAGTCTTGGGGGTTTGATAAGACAACATCCAAAACAACAGTGGCATTTTAACAACTTAATTCTCAAATCAAGCTTTTTGGAATTAAATTTTGCAAAGATTTAGTGATTATTGCTACACTTCACAGCAACAGCGATGCCATCTCCCAATCTCTTATCTTACTGACGTTAATGACCACCTATATAAATCTTGCAGAGTAGCCATTAAAATCCTAATAATTTAATCTCAAAAGCTTCCCAGTGAACTACACAACTGCTCAGCATAGCAACATCTCTGAAATATAGGGAGAGTTCTTTTAAATTGTTTTTAAAATACTTCCTTTAAAAAAATTCTCCTGAAAATATGAATTATTATGTCTCAGACTGATGAAAATTAGAGTAGTTATTCAGCATTGTAACTCCCCTGAACTAGGTTTTATCAGAGAAATATTGGATATTTCTAACTATGAAAACCTCAGATAAATACCGTAACGATCCATGACACAATAGCCATTGTTCTTGAACTGCATACCACTTGGAGACAAAAATGCCAGGTTTCACTAATATAAAATAAATATCAGTAACAAAGACATGTGAAGCCATTTATGCCATTTCCAGAAATATCAAAATATCACATTCATATTATTTATAATAAAACAACGTTCTATAAAACAGATATTAAAATATGAAAATAAGTAAGGAAAACAGTGAACTTGTTAACAACAAAAAATATGTTACAAGATATATTGGTTTGAAAAGCCCCTATATATTTTCATAGCCATAGAGAAAGTCAAAGAAGTCATACATTTGGTTATATACACTTGTCTTTTTTTGTAATGCACTAGTAAATCTGTGCTGTGAACATACTTTTTTCCTACTGTACTAGCAGCAGGATTAATGTGTCCCACATAGTCTCATTCCATGACTGAGCCAGAAGGATTCTCTCAGAAGGATATAGTGAAAAATGCACGTGCATTGTGGAGGAAATAGAGTTCATCGATGAGGTTGCTCCCTCCAATGAGATGCATAACAGAGAAAGCACCTGCAGTAGATGTAGCCTCTGATTTAAGCTTTTGTTTGTGTTCGCATAGGAGAATATCCCTACAGGCCATATTATTAGCCACTGATAGACTGGATTTCTCCTGCACAGCTTTAACTTGGAAAAAAACCTTGTTACTACATGCAGCTTTTCATGGCTGTGTTTGCACTGAACTGGTATAAGGGCAGGGATCAGTCTGCCCTGCGTAATCTTAGATTTGCTATGCTGTAGGACGCTTTTAGGTGGCATCCTCTCACCTTCCTCAATAATACAAATATTCCTCAGAAGATCTAATTTTTCTGGGAAAGTAACAGCAGATGATAGATCATAGTCCAAAGCACGACTCAAGGGGATTCTCCTTTATATCTCCCTGTCTTGCTCACTACTGAAGTAGTACTAACTTGTATAACCTCCTCTGTAAAGCCACTGCTCTCCCTGCTGAAACTTGTTATTGAGGTGTGGAAGGAACAGCAGAGATCCTCTCCTGCCCTCATCTGCAAGAGCTCTGGGGCTTTGACGTTGCTGACCCAGAGTCAGGGACAGAGAATCTGGGGGAAGGCAAGTCCCAGCAGGGCTGATCTGGCTAGGCTGCACAGGAAAGGACACAGCAGAGCACAAAACTGATGCGCCGTGGCAGTATTGATGACTAAATCTGTGAATTTTTGTTGCCTACGTTTACCATGATGGTAAAACAATTTAGTTTGAGAACATATGGAAATGGCAAACTTTGGAGGGTTTGGGTAGTAAAGTGAATAAATATGAAGTAGTTGGATTTTCAACATGCTCTTTATCTAATACTTTTACTGCTTTTAATTCCTGTCTTCATATTCAGAAACCTTCTATTTCTACTAATAGCAAAATTTTAACTGGAACAGAAATAAATTGTTGTACTTTATTTCACGTTGTACACTGATAAAGAATTAGGAAATATATGTTCAGTGGAAATAAAGTTAAGTAAGGATGAAAACCTTCTTTCGCCTTGTCGTAAAGCCCAAAGCAAGAGTCTGAAGACGTTCTTAGGGAAATAGATTGAGTTTTGTACTATTGCTTATTGTAGCATTTTCTGAATTATGAATACCTGTATACAAAGCATACGATCATTTTATATATAGAGAAAATGACTTAAGCTTCTTCCATCTCAGCCAACACAGCCCGCTGAAGTTGTCAGCAGCAAGAATACTGAGTAACTTTCTAAGGAAAAAATAATGCTGGGTGCCTTCAACCTTATTACCACAGTCTGTTCTTAAACACCATTGATTATTGAGCTAAAAATTCAGTTTCTCCTGCACATGGACAATTGCTTTCAGGGAGAGAGGAGGTTTCTTTTTCATGCAGAAAATTTTCATTCGAAAGTTTGCTAAACAAAATCGGTGTTGGCATTGCTGTGATTATTACTGTCAAGCTTCTGATTTTTAATATTTGCGACCCAACAGATTTATTTCTCCTCAAATAAAAAAAAAATACTCCTTAGAATAAAAATATATAGCTTCCTTATATTTTCTGATTCTGAAAATTACCAGCTGCCAAGCTGTGAACATAAAGAAATTGAAGACCCTTGAGGGTGACCTGAACCACAATAGTGAGGAGTTGTGATATAGTGGTTTAGGCAATTTCATTGCAGCTGCTTGGCACTAGAAAAATGAGAAATGAGATTTCTGTTGCTAAAGATAATGAATTTCCTTTCTCTCCTGTCACAAATTGTCAAACTTCATTAATGAGAAGAAAGATGTGGTGCATGCACATATAAAGGGTAATATGAACATACGTATTTTAAATTGAGAAATGCTGCATTTTGCCATGGGGTGTGTGTGTTCTCTGCATCAGACATTGCATAATTCCTCTAAATAAGATATTTCAAAATTAGCAGATACAGCAACTAAACACAGCTTCTTTATTTTCAGAGCAATTTGCTATTATCTCCAATAATGGCTACATTTTCAAGTGCATAGATATAGCTCAGTGGCTTCATTTCAGCATAACGTTTAAGCCACATTTACTTTAAATCTGTGGGTATGCAACAGAACACAGCAACCACTTTTAGTTAGGATTAGGTTTAAATACCTTACTCAATCAGAGCATAAACCACTTCATAATTTAATAGTAACACAGCTTACACTTTAAATTGTCTTTGCAATTGTATTAAATTCACTATGGCTCAGCTTGATTTCGAGGACAACAATGGCTGCCATTTATTGCTTTATGCAATATATGAATAAAGGTACTGCCACTAAGAGATGGTTAGATTTCTCTTGATGATCGCTGTAAAATGCTCATACTTACCATTTTGTTTGGAGTTATGACACTAATAAAACTAGAGGAACCCATCTCAGACAATTTCATCCTCAATTTATCCTCAGCCTTAAGCCTAGGCTTTTACTAGTCAGGCTGGTATGGGGGATATAGTAGAGGACACTGGGATCCCCCTGGACCCTACACCTGCATAGTCCATAGAGCAATTTTAACCCAGCAGATGTTCTGAGGGACATTATGAATTTATAATTCAGGATGAGTTGCACTGCTACCCAAAAGCTTTGTTGGCACAAGACCCAGTGTCCATTTTCCAACTCTAGTGAGAACAAATTATATCTAAACTTCCCAGAATATGTAAGTCGTATTTAGACATTTAGTAAACGTAAGACTTTCACAACTACAGAAATGAAGTATATGTCATTCACTTTTACAGCCCTTGTTGGCAAGTAAAACATGATGGATTTCTTCTCTACAAAGCCTGAAGGGATGCTGGGAGTCATCAAGCAACTTGAACACCTACCATCGTGGTAGAACAAGTGCTTCATGGTAATTCACAATATCCTACTGGAACCTGAAACTGCAGGATCTGAAACAGGTAGCAGAGAAGTCTGGCCAGGTGTAAAAGTTTCTCTTCATTCTTCCCTGCGTTAGAAGAACATAGCTTATTTACAGCGCTCAGAAACCCTTCATGATTAAAAAGTCACGCAATCAGGATCGGCTGAGGATAAAGGACGTGTTTTTAGAGTGAGAGGTTTCTTGGTGTTCCCTGCAGAGACCTGTAGTGGAGAAAGAGCAGCATGGCTTCAATTTCTTCAGAAACCATGAAACTGAATTTAATTTTTTAAGCGATGTGGTCATCAGTCCATGTTCTAAATAGATCGCATGTAATGTGTTCAGGAGAGCAGTGAAGGAGATGACAGGGCAGACTGCACTGATCAGGCACAGGGCATGGCCAGACAAGTGCACTGACCGGCAAACTATTGACACACGACTGGCCCTTTTAATCCCCTTACCCCTTATTCTCCCCACACTCAATCCTTGCCAAATCACCTAAATCCCTCCTGTCTCCCCCCTTTGGTTTCTCCCTTAAACATCCCCTAAGTCCTATGCTTACACTCTTCCAAAATGCTCTTCGCCTGCATCCCATCGTGTCCCACACTCCTAGGCAGCAGTCCCTCGATCCAGAAGGTACTCCAGGTTTGCCTTACAGTGGTGGGTGTCACACCTGCACCCTGGGCTGAGGCTGTCCTGGGACAGTCCTGCAAGTCCGGGATTTGGATTCTGGCGTGCCTTGTGCCCCTGTGCTCCTCTGGGCTTGTGGAGGTGGATGATGGCTCCTGCCATGGGCCTGGGAGAAATGGTGCCAACTTGTTAGTTGCTGTTCAAAATATTAATAGTAGAATATAGAGAAGAGTTTTACGTAAGAGTGAATGGTAACAAGTCAATAAATGATTTACACTACTACACTTATTTAAATCGTGTTTCATGTTTCCTAGGGATGTAGCATAACTTGGATAACACTTACTGGCAGACAACAGATTGTCTCCATAGTTTCGTGGAACCTATGCTCTGCAAAATACTGTTCACTATCAGCTAAATCAGTGCTTAGCATAAAAACGGATGGAAACTTTTTTTTCTTGTTGTCAAGGTTCTCATGTTACACCGTCCCAATTTAAGATAGTTAAAAATGGAGCAAGTAGTATAAATGCAGTATTATAAATATGAAACAAAATTTCTACTTAATCATGTGCCAAAAGGGCAAGCATGGAGCATGTTTTCTCTGGATTGTCATTGTAATAAACATATAACGTCTTCTCATCAAGTATGGCTTAACCCTGGGATATCATAAAAATGAGTTTCATATTATAGAAACTACATCACGTAACTAACAAACTACCTCACTCAGATCTGTTGGGTTGTATCTCATTTGCTTGGCACGATAAAGTGAAGAGATGCACTGGGACTTTTAACAGAATGGGATCTTAGTAACACTTAAATGTTGCACAGATCTTGGTTTTTAAATTGTTATTACAGAGTGGTGTATTTCACTTGCCACTCAAATCCAGATTACCTGAAGACTCTGTAACATCTTTCCTCTGCTGTCTCACCTGAGCGTGGATGACTTCTTCAGGATATGGGGTTATTTCTGCTGAGCCAACAGGCTGATACTCTTAGCTGCTTGGAGGGTATAAAATTATTTTTTATGAGTGAGAGGCAATTAGCGTGCAGAAGTGAAGCAGTTTCTTATAGGAGCAGTCAACCTCAGGAGGAACAAGATAGATGGCTGGTATTAACAGCAAAGATAAACCCAAGGCAGGTGCCAAGCACTATGCAACTCGCGTGACATGCATTTGGTAGCCCTGTCCCAAAGGCCACCTGAGATCTCATACACCTTGCTGGGCTGTGGGCAGGTGGCTGCAGTTTTTCTCCTGCCACACATCCCCAGCGGGCAGAAGTTTTTGGCAGGTAATATGTTTTGCATTTGCTTGTGTTGGCCTGCAGAAAACAGCCCAGGGGTCAGTTGTAATTTAGGGATGGGAGACATCCAACAAGAAGTGGAGAGAGACTGGGGAGAAGCCAGTAAAACAAACAAAACAAACCATCCCAAATTTAGCCACAAGCTAATATTAAGAGGGTAGGCTGAAGCGTTATATTCCTTTAATATCAGGTATAAGCATTAAACAGCCTAATCTAGTAGGTGTCTGTTCAAGACCTTAAGATTGGGCTGTAGTTGCTGGTTGTTTTGAAAACGAGTGATGTACCACTTCAAGAGAGTTGAGAATCCTATTTATTTATAAACTTTAAGTGTATTTATTTATTATTAAGTGTTTATTTTCTGTGGTCCTAAAGTCTGATCTGTCCCTGAGAAGCCTATTGCTATGTGATTTCTTTTTACTTGCCTCCTGATCATGAACTACGCTCCTATGATGAAACACCAAACAGTTCTTTGTTGTCAGCTATGACAAAACCACTTATAGCTTATATACTGAGTGTTGAACTCCTATGACAAACCTTTCTGCTCACAATCTAAGGGATAAACATGCCCATGGAACATGCTGTAAGTTTTTTTTTTAAAAAGTAAAAAAAGAATCCAACTTTCTCACTGCTTGGAGTCCTTCCCAAAGGAGAAAAAGCCTGAAATATTCAATGAAGTTACCAAAAAATGCATCACAAATATCTACTGAATTATATGTATAACACACAACAGTACTTCAGTAAGCCCTGATCATGAACCATGACAATCCACTCCAATCAGTGTGATATAAATGAAAAAGATTACACTATTTCCGTGCAATCACTCTGGGAAAGTTCTCAGAAGCAGAACGCAACAAGTGCTTACAACTACCTTCCCCTCAAATTAAAGGAGTATATTTTTGCTGTGCTTATAAAATGATGTTGACCTAGTTTTTAGGAGTCAAATATGTAAATCATGAAGAACTGGAATATGATATGTACAAGAAACCATGGGCGAATGAGTCAGCCCTCAACAATTTCTGCTTATTCTACATCTCAAACCCTAAGCCTCATCTGTTCTTGTGAGTGAGAGTATTTTGTGTAGTACTGACATGCTCTTGTTTCATGTTCCAAAAGATAGCAGGAGTCCCACAGGGTTTCATGGATATATAGCAGCTGTTTCCTCTCCAAACTGGCTGTGGTTTTTTTACAGCTAACTTTCTCAATTTTACCACATAAGAAGTAAACGTTCATTAGCATTACTTTGGTGCTAACATACATTTTGTGTCTGACATTTATTAGCACCTATTCACAGTTTGGGTGTGGGTTTTTGTTTTTTTAATGAAACTAAAATAAAAATAGAAACATTTGTACTAAAATGCCTATTAACGTCCGTCTAAAAAGACATGCAATTCTATATATTTACTATTTGACTCCAGGGAGATATTAAAATCTGTTCTGTCTCAGACTGGAGAGCAGAAATTTGCGCTGTCAGTTCAAGGCTGAGCTAAGGCATTTTTAAGACAATGATAGTTAAAGCTGGTTTAATTGCAGCCCAGAGCAATGAGGAAACAACCATTTGAGCAAACGTTACCTGTGCCTGCTGTTACATAAACTGAGGTACAGAGAAAAGCTTTTCTATTTTCATGTTTGTGTTGCTAATTCTCTGTTTCATTAGAAATCTTGTATTTGGCATTTTCTTAGACCCCATAAAGTGGAATTGTAACATAGTAAAAGTGCTGGCTTCTCTTTTTGAAAAAAGTCTGTCATACTGTGGTACAGGGGAAACTGAAGATAAGAAGCTTCAGGACTCAAAGCCAGGTGAGAACCACAAAGATGGTTTCTGGGTATCTAGGTAGGCAGCATCATCATATTTTGTAGGTCACTGGCATGGCTTGAGGTGTAGCGTGACTACAAATCCCACATGAGAGAGCAGAAAACCTTCTTTCCAAAAGACACTGCCTGCTGCGTTTATGGTCTCTTGCCTATTTAGGACGTTCCTGTGTTGCATATGCATTACTAATTTCAAAATACCGTATCTGGTGTGTCAAAACCTCAGCAACATCTGCCTGTGTGTGTTTCACTGAGATTATGCCCTGTCTCTTTGTGTGTGTCTTCTCAGTACTTTACACAAGAAGGACTTGAGTTTGGTTGGGACGTTTGGCTCTTGCTTGATTAAAAGTAATACTTTACTGTATTACCATCTGAAGTATTTCTAAAGGTTCTCTTTCAGAGTCTGCAGTTTCTATTTTTCTAATAGACGAGCCAACAATTCATTGCATTGTGATGAATACATTCTTCCTGTGCTCGATGTGTGAACTGTAGAGTACATTAGAGCTATTTTGAGGACAATAGATGAATTGTAAAGCAGCATTTGCGAAATTACCACGGTGAAATCCTAGCAAGTTCTTCCTTGACTGTTTCTCCTCTTCTTCTTTCTCTGTTCTCTGAACTCAGTCGAGTTCCCATCATGACTTGAGACTACTTCAAAGATGAGTACAGAACAATTAAAAAAACTCTAATAATATCTCTTGACCTTGATTCTGAGGGAAAAAGAAAAATGTGTTCAGAATAATTCCAAATCCTTCCCCTGTACTCCAGCTGCCAGGAGCTGAATACATCCTCGCTACCTTTGGAAAAATGACTGAAAGGCCTAATTTTCCTCTCCAAATCTTCTTGAATGTCTACAACACTACTGAACTACAATGAAGAGAATACAAGACATTAGAGACTTGTGCAGAATCATGTGGAGCCTGGTATTCAGCCCTTTGAGAGCCCAGGTTCAAAAGTCTAAAAGCTTCAGGTCCCTAAATCACTAGACAGGTGAAAATGGTCTGGTGGAAGATGAGTCTCATAGAATAGTTTCTGTTGGAAGGGTTCTTTTTATAGACCCTCTAGTCCAAACTCCCTTCAATAAGCAGTTGAGTCTTCAACTAGATGAGGTTGCTCAGAGTTTGCGCCCTGTGTCTATGACAATCTATAATTAACTTCATTAATCACCATTTTTAAAGTAAGCCCAAACTTAAATGATTCAGGATCAGAAGATGATGGTGACTGTAATAACAGGCACTCAAAACCATCTGAAATACAACTGAATGTGGCCCCATAACTCTGGCATGAAGAGCTGCATGTATAAGGTGTCAATTTCGGTGACAGTAAGGGCGTTGCCTCCTATTACAAAGCTGCTTGAGAAATAAATGAGTACAGCAGGATTGCAGCAAGGGGAAAAAATTAAGTGTTCACTCATGCATTTAGGAGACCTAATGAAGGCTCTACAGCAGCGCAACATTTTTGGTCTAACCGTTGTCCTGTAGTGCTGCCCTACAACAGAAGAGACCGCTGAAGTCCAGATCCACACCTATTGGGCTGTTTTCAGGCAGCGCAAAGTTCAGCTCCAACAGACCTGGCGGTGGGAAGGAACAAACGGAGTCAGGCTGCAATCCTGGCAAATACAGAGTCAGAGCACTAAGCCCTTGTCCCCAGGGGTGAACATACGCATACATTATCCACTGCACCATGCCTCGGTGCACAGTGGATGGAGCACATAGTAAAAACATATGGTTTCTAACACGTTTGCTCCTAGTGTAATAGGTGAATAAGAACAGAAAAGGGAAACTATCCTTATGTGAGGATGCAGGGAATTACAGACCAGTTTTGGTCCTCAGAAAGGGTATGGAGAAAATCCTCCTGGAAGCCATGTGCAAGGACAAGAAGAGAAAGTGACTCGGAATGTCTAGCTTGGATCTGACCAACCTGATGACCTATGAAGATGTGACTGGTTCTTTTGACTAGGGCATAGCAGTGGCTGTTTTCTCACCTTGACTATGCCAAGGCTTTTTAGAGTTTCACACAGTAACCTTACAACCAAATTGCTGAAATACAGTTGTGACAGGCAGATGGAAAATTGGCTGACCTGTCAGGCTCTAAAGGTTGCAGACAGTGGTATGAGCTCCCACTGGCAGCCAATCCCTAGTGGCATCCCTCAGGGGTTAATACCGGCACCAGTACTTTAAACATCTTTATTAAGAACCTGGGCAACGGGATGTAGCCCAACCTCAGCATATTCACAGACACCAAACTGCAGACAGCAGCTGATAGGCAGAAGAGCAAGGCTGATGCATAAAGAGACAAATCTCATGAGGAATCTCAAAAGCTAATACAGGGTCCTGCATCTGGGATAGACTAATCCCATGCAACAGAACAGGCTGGAGGCAGCTGGCTGGAAAGCAATTTCACAGACGAGGTCCTGGCTGACAGCAAGTTGAACATGAGCCAAGTGTGCCCTTGCAGCAATGAAAGCCAGCTGCGCCCTGGTCTGTGTCAGCAAGAGCATAGCCCTTGTTGCTTGCTGATGTGCTGCTAGCCCTTGCTATCACTTCCCAAAAGGGCAAGTGGTTCTTTCACTCTATTAGCACTTGAGGCCACCTCTGAAGTTCAGTCTCCAGTTTGGGCGCCCCAGACCAAGAAAAACATTGATATACTGAAGAAAGTCCAGTTGGTAGGTGCATTTGATATGACTCCTATGCAATTTCATTTTTATCTAAAATAAGTGGCTTCTGTGGAAGTGCAGCAGAGGTCACTTTGAAATGCTGTGGGAATTAACAGCTAACAGCTACCTTTGAACCTAGTTCTATAGTAAAGGGAGAATTCCAAGCTGCTTTTAACCATCGTGTAACATGCAGAAACTCCAGCATTCTCTTTAACACCTAGGTCTTTTTATTCTTATGGAAAAATCATGAACAATCAAGAATACACCAGACCAGTCAGCAAGGAAATATGTGGAGTCACAATTCCTTCTCCAGAGCAGGAGTTTGGGGTTTAAAGGTAAAAACCTTTAATATGATTCTACGAGGTAATATGAGCACAGCACAAGGATAGGGGGAAAGAGAGGCACATCATGAAAGCAAGATGCTTTCAGCAACAGCAAGGTGGAGGGCACGCTGTGCCTGTTTGGTGAAGTCACAGCGTCAGTGTTTGAAGAGTAATGCAATGGAACAGCCAAAACTAAAAGCAAAGTGTTTGCGATACACACTTGGGAAGAAATCATAGATACTTACAGTTGTGGTTTAACCCCAGCTGGCCCCACACAGCTGATTGCTTACTCCTCCCTGGTGTGATGGGGGAGAGGTATGGAAGAATAAAAGTGAGAAAACTCATGAGTTGAAATAAAGATGGTTTAGTAGGTAGAGCAAGAGCTGCATGTGCAAGCAAAGAAAATGAATATATTCACTGCCCATCAGCAGGCAGGTGTTCAGGCACCACCAGGAAAGCAGGGCTGCATCACGCATAACGATTACCTGGGAAGACAAACACCATCACTCCAAACATCTCCCCCTTCCTTCTTCTTGCCCCAGCTTTACATACTGAGCACGATGCCATATGGTATGGAATATCCGTCTGGTCAGTTGGGGTCAGCTGTCCCGGCTGTGTCCCTTCCCAGCTTCTTGCGCACCCCCAGCCCACTCACTGGTGGGGTAGTGGGAAAGGCAGAAGAGGCCTTGACTCTGTGTCAGCCCTGCTCAGCAGTAACGAAAACATCCCTGTATTACCAACACTGATGCCCGCACAAATCCAAAACACACCCCCATGCCAGCTACTGTGAAGAAAATTAACTCTACTGTAGCCAAAACCAACACAACTAATCTTGCTTGCACATGCTTGTAGTGTTACTTGGTCATCTTAAGGAAATTACATTCTCTTTCCCCAGCTATTGCATTGAGGTTTAACAGAAGAAATAGAAATAAAGAAAAAATTTGCTAATAAAGAAACCATTTACCAATACCTTAAATGAATTGATATCGGTGATAAGTGACAAAACACATTCCCCTCAAAACACATTCACAATAATGCTACAGAAAATTAGAAAAACTCTTTTACCATTTCACTTTCAGCAATCTGTAGCTAATGTAGAGATGAAAAAGCCCAATTTAAATAATCATGTTTTCCCATCTTGCCTTGGGTTCTTTCTTTGACCTCACAGAGTAGCCTTCATAAAGTGGTCAACTAAAATAACGAGGTGATAAGAGTTGAATTTACACTTGGTTTCTGGTTATAAGCACCTGTAGCTTTTTCACATTTTATACATCCTGGAGTTTACAATTACAATATTTTGCTTTTTATAAACAAGAACCTGCCAAGGAAATGCTTCTTTCTCATTCTTCTACTCACACTCCCAGATGCAATATATATTTATAACAATAAAGCAAATATTATGTGGGAAGCCATGTCAGGTGTGGAAATCAGGATGACTTCGATAGGCCATATCTGAAGGGATCAAAGGTTTCAGCCGCTTGCACATTGGTGCATGGTGTTTGTACTGGGAGAAGATTTTTATTAAGGAAAGTACACACAAGTGGGTCTGAAACTCATTGACATAGGTCTTTCAAAAGATTTTCAGTTTTCCTTTTCTGAAAGCAATTTCCGCAGTGCATGCTAAAATGCTGCAGATAAATATTTCTCTCGAGCCACTAAATTTTGATCTTTGCTGTCACTCTGCTCAAGAAAATGAAGTAAGGCTGACTCCTATAATCTCTACTCTCTCAAGCAAAGAATTTGTTTTCCACATTTGCATAATGTAGCAAAGCAGATTTAGAGGTGAGGAAAAAGGGGGGATTATCTGTGGCTTCAGACAAGGCGAGTTATCAAATAGCAGCTAGGGCATGGGAAAAGGATATTCTGTAACTTTGAGGCAGCCTTTCCTTTATTTTGGCTGGCTTAATGCCACCTGTGTCTTTCAGTTTCCTTAGCATTGCGTCTGTGGTCCAAGGACAGCACAGCGTAGGCCTGGATCTGGCACAATAAACCCTGCAATTTTTTTTTTTTTCTATTAAGTGTTATCAAAGCCAACTGAGGTTTTCAGAAACTCATGAGGTTGTGTTAGCTTTATAATATATGCCCAGAGCAAAATCCTAAGTATTACTAGTCAACAGATACTTGGAATTTGTCAGACTAGGAAACAAAATGTCCCCTAAAGAATGCATCGTAAGAAGCCTGCCGCAGTACGGTGCTGTTGTAAATGCAATGCAAACACGTCAGGGACCTCAGACCTGAATTGTCATCTCCTTCTAATCCTGACCTGACTGCATGACTCTTCATAAGTTATGTCACCTCCATTTCTCCCACTTTCTCTACATCACCTACAGAAGTTGTAAATTTTCTTCTAAGTGAAGGAATTTATTAGAAGGAAGATGTACTTTTTCAGTAAATTTTTATAGAAAGACAAGTAGCTGATGAAGCTGTCACCACTGATGGGATTCAACTATTTTATGGTGACAAACAACAGAGACAGTGAAGTGAGAACAGAGCCAAGAGGAGACCTGAAAGGGATGACAGGTGTTTTGTATTTGACATCGTGCCTTTGATTTGATGAGACTGCTTACATGCTTCTATTTCAAGGTGCACTTGTGTGAATTATGGGAATGACACTTGGGTTTCAGGTTGCATCAGTTACTGAGCAGTGTTGATTAAAACGCAGGAAAATGATGAGAGCTGGGTACTCTAGGAGCCTGCTGTCCGTGAGGGCTAGCAGCAGTCCTTTACACTTGTCACCAGCTCTGCTCCTTCTGACTATCTTCTAGCTTGCAGGTTGTACAAATGGGAATCCTGCACTTGTAACCACAACCCTCAGACACACTCACTTTTGTTTTCTGTTATTTTCTTTCTTTTATCCCTATTACTTTCTATTAAGAATCAAAGTTTCATTTTACCTGCACTTACAACTGTGGAAACAAATATTTCAATAATTCTTCTGGATTTGGGTGTTTCAAAAATGCAATACTAATAATATTCTCTCCTGAACTGATCCAGGTTAAGTCTTTAGAGAGACCACTTTTAAACTGTGTAAAAATCAGTAAGTTCCCAGTACAACAGATTTCAAATAAGCCAAACAAATACACAATTTTGTTGTTTAAATGAAGGTGCAGGCTGACAAACCCATACAAGATATATACCTTTTCCATGCCACTAATGCTACAGGTACATGCTAAACTGGTCCTAACGACTTGCTTCTTCCTAGTAAGATATAAGAAACTTTTACTCATCAATAAATGGGCTTTATTTCAAATAAGTTAAAAAGAGAAAGCCACCAAGTGAGTATACTTGTCATGTCAACCAAACAGCTGCTGTTATGCTAGGTACAACTCCAGCAATATTCTCAGGCTTCAAGGAGAACCTGTTAAATCCTACTTTTAGTGCTCATGGACCTTGAAGCTTGAGAATTTCTGGAGCAGTATGTGACATTTAAAGTCTTGGTCACTCATCACTAACTAACCTTAGGCACAACCATCACAACTCATTTCCTACACATAAAAGCATGACATTGAAGCAGTAGCTAAGTATTGCTTCAACAAAATACGTTTAAAAAAGTTTTGTAGTAAAATTAAATTCAGAGTTTATAATGAATACTCGATGACTAGATCACATACAACTTTGTAATATTTTAGGATCAATTATATCCAGCAGCAGTTCTTAGTTCCCAGGTCAGAGTGAAAACCCAATCCACACCCTGACTGCCTTTATGCCTTTTTTAAAGACAAGTCCCAGATCTGGAAATAAGTCAGAGAGTCAGAGTACATCAGACCCTCTCTAGGCAGTTTGTAATAGCTGTATTATCTCTGCCTGACTCTGCATTGTGACAAGAAGGCTCTTTTATAAAGAATTACATCCAAATCTCTTAATATGTATAGAATATGGTAAAAAGAATTACATTCAAATCTCTTAATAGGTTTGTCTCCTGTGTGCTTTTTTGTGTGCCATAGCATCAGGAGCCATATTATCCTTTTCTAACAAGACCGCCAACTTCAGTACACCACCACCTCGTGCTGGTTAAACCCTCCCTGCATCCCCTGCCCCTAGTCACATCCACTTTTCACTTCAGAGAAAGTGAAGACCATTGTTGAAACCGCATGCCAGATCAGATTACTGCTATCAGGATTTCTGATGAGTTCTGTCTTTCAAAAAAAGATTTTTTTATATTCAGTGTCATGGTATAACCCCGGCTGGCAAAATACCACTATTTTGCAATTCTTTCACCAAATAGAAATTCACGACCAATTGCTGCTCTCAAATACATATGCAGCACTTGCTGAAACACAAGAGAGCAGATATGCCGGGGTGTTCAACTGCACAGAAATAGTTCATGATATAGTAAATTTGCAGAGCAAATAGAAGTTAAATAATCATCAGGCATAATTTAAATAATCCTCTGCCTTCTACCTGAAAGGAGAACTACAGATGTGGGATGTGTTTCTGAAGGAAGAGTGCCTGCACACCACAGGTGAAGGTCTCTGCTTTAAAACTCTTGCCTCCTTTTGTCTCGTGACTGTTACACCATCATCCTTCTTCCCACGTGGCTGGGTACCGTGATGGCATGGTGGGTTTACACAAAGGCAAATAAGTTTTGTTTTGTCACCAAGGTGGAATTTGAAGTGCCTAAAACCCATGCAGTACTTTTATAGACCTTTGGCCTCACTTCTTATACCAGCATTAATTACTTTCTTCCTTAAAATTGCATTATTTCTTGTAGAAAACAGAGAAACAGGTATCTCCTAGAGATACACGTATGGGTAGACCAAACATAAGGATGATTTTTGCACAGTGTTCAGTGCTCATTTACTGGCTCATTTCTGACACACTGTCAGATCTAAGGCACTGAAATTCTTCTGACATCACCGTGGGTGTCATAGAATGACACAGTGACAATTGTAAACGAAGATTGTAGGTAGAAAAGATTGCTGGCTAGAAATTGGCCCAAATGCCCCTGTCACCTGGCTTGAGCTTAGGAAAAAGGAAAATGATACCGGAAGTTTATTATCAAATGGTGAAAATAAAAGATATTTAACTTGTTACACTCATTAAAATTACTCTTGAATGTTAAAAGAACAAAATACAAAAAGTGCAATTCCATTACATTATAATCCAACAGGTGCTTTCATTTTTGGTTCTGAAGAGTAACTACAGCTAATGTCAACTGTATGAAAAGCTAATGAAACCTTATGACATGATTGCAAAACCTGAGTAATTTTGTGCACACCCAGGAACTTATACCTAATACAGTAAACGGTAGATTTTGGCAAGTGGAAGAGGGTATAGGTATAAAACTGGATGTTGCTCTGTTAAAGACTCCTCCAACTTCCTACGCTCTGGAAGGATCCCTAGGATGTCTCAGCTGTGCCCCGGCACCAGGGACTGTCAGCATCTCTGCACACCAGCTCCTGAGTTCACTGGGGCTGAGCTAGGTGTGTGCTGCAGATACAGTCCTTCCTCCATGTCGTCCACGCCAAATTCATCCCAAGCATGGAAACACTTGCTTACTACAGAGAACCAGCCCTTCTGGCTCTCCCTAGATGTTGCTGTGACCAATGCCCACAAGGCTGATGCTGCACTCATGCAGCAGCTCTTCAGGGGGTTTGAGGCCTGGTGGCACGTACCCGTAAGAGTGGGTGATGGCTGGAACCCTCGGCAGAGCCCAGCCTCAAGTCAAGGCTTCTTCAGTCCAGGAGGGCTTGACAAACCACCCAGGCTCAGCCTGGCTCAGAGGTTAGGGCTCCCCTCAGAAGCGTGAGGCCAGGTTTAAGCGCTGCCTTTAGTGAGCGATTATCTATTGTTACTCACAAAAAGCTCCTGCTTCCTCAGGGTTGCTTCACGTTTGACATGGCAGCTCTGTATATTTTAGTATGCGGAAAAGATTGTTAGTGTTAGGGGGCAGTTCATGCAGAAGAAGGGAAACCAGAATTATTTTGATTCAGGATATAAACCAAAGCTGCAATCCTCATTTAAAAGTGACAATGTAGGGTACAAGTCAGTGGGTTTGTAGGGGCATGACACTAGTCAAAAGATATCCACTGCACAAGGATTTCTGTTTGTGGAAAGAGCTTTCCTGACAAAGAAAGAAGTTTTCTTGAAAATCAAGAGGCCAAGGAGGTGCAGGAGACATCTTAGCAATGCTTTACGCTTTGCTTTAAGGTTGGAAGTTATTCTTTTTAAAATTACTTTTTCTCAAACGCAACATTTCAGCCTAGCCTAGACTAATTCATGTACTATTATTTGAATTCAGAGTTCTATTGGCTTTCATTATGTTGAAAAAGCATCTGTGTAATTTTTCTGCTTCAAGCATTTTTATGCATGCACTACTGTCTGGCCTCTTTTTTGTTTGATTTTCTAAGTGACAGTCACTCAAAAAAATTGGATAATAGCCCTATCACCATATCTATAGTCTTAAATTATATCTAATAACATCTCTCTCAATTATTCTGCATTTTGTTAAGAAGTACATATCCTCCTAAGAACCTGGGAGTCACGGAACATACAGATAAGGAAAACAGCATTTTATTTACACACTTTAATTCACTTTTGATGACTTACACCATTAACAGAATAAATATACATCCATTTAAAAAAAGAAAGCAGTGACATGATATGTTATATATCTGTATGTTTACATCTGCTTCATGATAGGTAGTTCTCTCCATATGAAGTAATTTTGCAAAACAGGTGTATACATTATTTGGATACCGAATATTCACCAATAAAACCTATTATCCAGTATAGCATTATAGACATTATAGATGTGAATTTGTCTACTTTAGAAAACATTTATATGCTACTAAAGTAAGTTCTATACAACTCACTAAGATACTAGAACAAAACACATAGAAAAATGAGCATGATAACCAGCACATTTAGATTAAATATTTCCTCATTATTTTAAAAAAAATTTAATATTATTAATTTGTAAATATTTTCTAATTATTTATTCCTGAAGAATAAATAAAGTGAATTTGATAACAGAAATGGAGTGTACATATTGTGATAGAAATAAAACTGAAATTGGGTAAATCCTGCCCTTATTTGAGACAATGGCCAAGTTCCTATTGTGTTTTAAAACCCACAGACTAAATTCTGCTTTCATCAACCAGGGCAAGATGGTGTAGAAAGTGGGATTTCAGTAGAATTATTAGGGATTTTTCAGTGCTAATCAGAGTAGAATTTGGCTTAATAGCACCATGCTGTGTTGGAGAACGCCTACAGTTACTGTTGTAATTATCTTCTTTTTACATTCTCCTATACAGATCCAGCAGTGTCTTCAGAGTAGTACAATGAAAATTGTTAACAGGATTTTAATGTATCATGAATAACAAAATATAAACCTGGAATCTGGAAACAGAAACACCATGAAATATGTATTTGGGTTCATTGTGCCCAGTCATGGTAATCAGTTAAGAAAAACAAAAGGGGAAAAAAATGGTCATACTAGGTAACAAAGAGAAGACGCAGTTTGGCTCCATTTATGAAGTGCAGGAAAACTGGCATGGAAAATAAAGTACTCAGAAAGGGGTCACATCAAAAAAGGTAATGGGGCCTCCAGAAATCACTTTGTAGCAATGCCTCTTAGCAGTCCAGCTGAAAACAAGATTTCTGCTTCAAATATTGTGTAAGGTTTAATTTCAATCAGCAGATGTATGGCTATAAATCTGTATTTGTGGAAGGCTGGAGATCTAAGTGACAGGGGTGAGGAGCAATAGCTCCTTTTGCGGTCACATTACCATCAGCATGCCTGCCTTTGTCTTTTTCTTCCTCCACTTTGTAAAACATGCACCTTCTTTGGGAAATCATCTTCAAGCTTAATTTTTTCCCCTATATTTTATTTTTTCTCTTGGAGGCAAGAGTTCAGTCTTCTGTCTCTGAGTCACTTTACCCTTGCAATGCCTCATACCCAACGGGTGGAACCAACCGATGGCTCCCAGTTATCACGTCCATTTTACAAGGTAATAAGCTTTCACCAGACCTTTAAACTCATCAGTGGACATGAGCCTGTAATGGTCTAGGCCAAATCTTAAAACTGAGTGCTGTGGAAAGGTGAGAAAGCAAGGGGTGAATTCTCCCTGTTATAAAATGGTTAAAGCACACAATGCATCCTAGACAATAAGCATGTCAAAGATTTTCTGCTACAGGTTAACAGGGTTTCAACTGCTGTCCTACTGCTGGCTTTGTCATGGTGTAGGTGAAGTCTATGGCCCTGGAGTCAGGAGAGACTAACAGGTAAAAGGAAACAGTTAAAAAGTTAGATAAACGTAGAAGCTGGAGCCCGAGATTCACAGGGATTCTGACAATCATCATTCCTCCTGGGCCCAGCTATAAATAAGACTGCACATTTGTGCAGTGAGGGTAAATGACCATGGGGATACGTTCCATTTTCCACTGATTCCAGTTTTCACAGTAAGAAGGGATATTTTATATGGGTTATTCAGGTGGTATCAGGGGCTCTTTCAGAAAGCCACACAGCAGAGTTGGACGTCCTTGCACATTTACCCGACACATGATCTATAAATGCTTTCAACTACACAGGTAGGACAGGTTTGTAGAGATATCTTTAAATAATTAGTCTTGCAGGTTGGAAGAAACAGATGAGCTTTCAGCATATCAGCCTTTCTCCCAGGCCTGAAAAAGACATTTCCCACTTCTGTTTTAGACCAAAGGAACAACTCGTGCCCTCTAGGGTCTGGGGTGTTTTTTCCCATCTGTGGGTTTTTTCCAGCTACAATAACTTAATTAAAAAAATTCTTTTTCTATATTCTTAGACTCATTGTAGCCACAACATTGCTACCAACACTGTAAGAACAGTAGAAGGAGATTTTTGAATCCAGAATAACTGCAGAGGGCAGCATTAACTCACCATTTAAACCCCATCGTGCCAGGGGATATCAATGTCCGTTGATAATCCAAAATTGTATTTTATATGTAAATAACACAGGGCTAGATAAACAAGTTCAGCGTGTATTGCCAAGAGGAAATATGGGAGAATTTTGTGATATGTGATTTGTTGAAAAAGTATATACCTATATTGCATTACATTTTTCAGATTTTAACTAGATGGAATAGAATGTGTGCTCTGTAAGTACCTAGTTTGTTTACACTTTAGTAGGATATGTTACATTACAGTGACATTCATCAACTGCTGATAGGTTTTTACAGTATGAACCAAAACACAGTAGAAAGACTGGGAAGAAAGCAAAATTTGACATTGCTCTTGTTTCTCCCTAGTGCATTTCAAGTTAATAAGACTTAATACAGTTAATTCCCTTTAACATGATGGTTATTTACATGGATATCCAAATTTTAGTAGTAGCAAAGTTACCGTTCTCTTTATAATTCCTGAGACTATAAGACATTTTTTTTAGGGAATTGGGCAAATGTGAATCTTTGGTCACATCTAGGCAGTTTTATAAGCACACTTTCCAAGAGAAAGAGTTCAAATTATGTTTCCCCCTTGCATACAAAGAAAGATCCTTTTTTTTTTCTCATTTTCTCATTAGAACTGATTTTGATGCTACACCTAGGTGAATTTTATCTTCCATTTCAGTGAAATTAAATGTTTCTGCTTGTGTATATGCAGGTGTGTGTACGTGCATGTTGTGGTCCAGCTGAAAAAGGTCTGCAGCTTATTTGTCTGACTGCTTATCTCTGTGGATGCAGAAGATGACAAGACTCTGATGGGAAACCACTTTTTCTTCTGAGGACGCTTCACAACAGCTACTTGCAGCTACTATAATTGCTCCATTTTTAAGCTTTTCAGCAAGTAATTTAAATTCTAGTATATGCTATCCATTTGAAAAAAACAGGAAGAAGACACTGGATCTTGCCACTAAACTACTGTTTAGGAAACATAAACTGCACCAAGGAAGGTGAGTCTTCCCATCATCAGGAAGGTCTCCCATCTTCCCTGTTTCACTAAGGCACAAAGCCTTAGTCTGTGACATTTGCCTAAAATATATGGCCCTCCCCCATCTGCTTTTTCTACTTCATGGTGTGTGTATATGTATACACACACATACATATTCCTCCTAGCGTTTATTTTAACAGAAATGTTCACTGTTTAAAATAGATGAGAGTTAAAATGGAGGTGTACTTAGAATTTATATTCTAAAAAGACTCCACAGATGCAAGTGGATGCTAACTGCCTGCTGCTATAACTATTCATCCTCCATCCTGAATAATATGTTTAATCAGGCCGTAACAACAACAGCCAGCAGCATGTTGACTAACATGCTGTGTAGAGACTGATTACATTGGTGCAGGAAGATAAGCACGAGAATGGATTTAAACAGCCGCCAGAAACTTTATTAACATCTCCCTGGGAAAGAAGCTCTGGCTTTTCTACTTTTTAAACTTATCACATATCAGTTATACACATATCAGTGCAGACAATGTGGAAGTTAAAATAATACAGATGGCCTTACTATGATATTTGTTGTCGTTTGCAAAGCCTTTTGTCACAATGGATATGGAAATTGATTTTTGGATTTGAGGGGATTAGATTGTTGGTTTGTAATAACAGATATAAGAGTATCTGGCATCTTGGATGTAAGAATGAGGTAAGTATCTATTAATATATTATGTATATAGATGTTATATATAAAAAGAAAGGTTATATGGTTCATGCTAATAGTATACGAATAGCATTACACAACTGGGTATTCATGCTAGGTTTGAAATATATGCAAACCAGGTAATGAATCTGTTTCAACACTGTGGGTCCTTACAGATATTTAAGGCACCTTTCTAGCTGATATTTGATGATGCTGTGATCCTGATGACATTTATAAGGAAGATTTAAGTGCAATTTATTTCAGCAGAAGTAGGTATGTTTATATTTCATTAGGTAAAAATGAATTCTTTGTACATCGATAAGTGAATTGGTTGGTTTATGTGTTAAAAACGGCAACTTTGAGTAGTTTTTTCTGATGAAGGAAAGGTTCTTTTGCTAAGAGCAGGTAGCTGTTGTCCATTTGATCTATTTTCCACAGAGACAGATAGACTCTGTATGTGGAATGTAACTCCTAGGATAATGCTCTCACCATGACGTTATAACAAAAGGATAGCTGCAATGTTTTAAGAAAGAATGTTAAAATGTTGGAACTAGATGATCTTTAAGGTCCTTTCCAACCTAAACCATCCTATGATATGGTTCATGCTGTTTTTACTACATGGTAATACCTGAAATGATTTTGCCCAGCTTCATGTGATTGCTTAGAAAGATAAACCTAATTAAGGACCGGCTGATGAAACAGCTGGTGTAACTCATGGCCAGAAAGAGCATCTTCCCCCGCAGATTTCCGAGCAGTCAGCTCAGCCTTCAGAAATTTCCCAACATCTTCTCTGGCAACTCTCTTGGGTGTTCACCTGCCCTGACCAGGCTGAGATCCCTGGGGCTGTGGGAGCACCAGGGTGATACCTCTTTGGGTGAGACATATGTGGGAGGGTATAGCATATGGAGCTATTTAGGTTCTTGTTCTCTGAGCTGTGTGGTGACTGTCACTACAGTAATCTAGCTACCAAGCAAAAGTGTAAAAGGGTCTGATGCATGGGCTAGGGTTTGCATCAAAAAGGAGGCAGTATTTTAAAGCAATTTTGTCAGAAGTAATCTGTAGCCATGGCGCTAATGGAGTGAGACAAGAAGCAGTAGTGTAGCAGGAGCGTTGTGAGGGGCTCTTCTCCTTGCCAGGGTGGTTTGGGAGTTGTGGTAGAGGCAGAGCCGCAGCACTGCGGTTGGGTGGGAGTCTGGCTTCCCCATCACTAGGATGGGAAAACAGATACTGTGTTCACATTAAACAACAATACATATTGTTCTGCTCCAAAACCTAGTCCGTGAGATAACGGAGCAAAGCCTGTAAATCATTTCCTTGGTGGTATCAATGGATGCCTGACTATTACTGCTGCACTGAGACATACCTGTTGTCGACTGAAGTACAGTCAGGCATTGAACATTGTTTTCACTGTCCACAGGTCTACTGACAAGATAAACTCAGAGGCATTCAGGAAAGCTGTAGGGTCTACATATTCCTTGGAGATGAAATAAAATACTATGTTCTTTGTAGCTGTGATAGCAGATTATTAAATAAAGCATTTGAATAAGAATCAGGCAAAGCATATGAAAAAAATATTAGCAATATCGGGGTTGGTCAAATAGCTCACACTTCTGAACAGCCTATAAGCAGCTCATATTCTTACAGCATGATTTCTGAACCTAGAGCACATTTCAGTATCACCTATGTGAGACTGGGCTTTTAGAGTGCTCTTGCTGCACTTCACAGGCCATTATCACCCATTAGGTAGAGAAAAAAGCCTAAGCACTGCTAGTTGTACCTAGTCATGCCTCTGCTTCTTGCTTTGTAACAAACCTGCAAATAGTTGAAACCTTCTTATTACAGGCATAAAGCAGAAATGTTCTATTGGGAAAAAGGGCAACTTGCTATAGTACAGTGGTTAGTGGATGGATTTCCAGTGAAAAATAAATTATTAAAACCATATGCAATACATTTACTTCTGTTAACCTCCCGTTTCTCTTTTGGAAGTCTACCCCCTCCCCTTCTTCCTGTTGCTTTCTTGAAACAGGAGGAAGCACTGCAAAATTGCAGATATCTATCGTTACTAAACATTTTGCATGCCTCACTTACATTCTATGAAGTACTGATTTTCAGTGTTTTAGCCAATTTTTTCTGAGGTACAAATGTTCTATCCAAAGATGCCAAGCAAACAGGTCCTAGGCTATTTCAACCTGCATTTTAGCTACCAGGCTCTTCTTTTCTGGATAGTGTAGCGCCAGTTTTTAAAGTGAGTGTCCATGACAGCAGCAAATATTAGGATGGCATTATAATGAAGTAGATTTTAGAAAAATAAATACATATTAGAAAGTCAATTTAGTAATGAGTCATCAGCAATCTTCTGAAATGGACCTTCACAAATTGCCATTCCATGTAGGCATTAGCTGTTCACTTTGAAACATAAAACGGGCTACTTTACATCTGTTGTGTAACCTCAGAAATGCTATACAGAAGACAGAGAAATTAACATATATGGATGAAAGAGTGTTATTATCTAATATTTCAAATGACAAGCATACCATGCCTGTATTACTGCTGTTTAAACGCCATTGGTAAGTAGGGCTAGTTGAATAAATAAGTGCAGGTATAATATTGTCAAGGAAAGATGGGATGGAAAGATTTCATTGTTGGAAAGGTGAGACAAGAATGCTGCCACCCAAGAGTAACAGCTATCCTTATGGGCATTGTTTTAAATGTTGGAGTTGTATAAGAAAGGGAAATGGAATACCTGCCCTGACAGAAATGAATGCAAATTGAGCATCAGCGGAAGAAGGGAGAGAACAATCGTGATGATGGCAAATCCAAATAAACATGCCCAGTAGGTAACACAACCCTAGTGCAAGCTCTTAATATCTGCAGGTTGTTGTCCCAGTGTGCTGCCGGGTCAATCACATTGCACAGATGGTCACTTCAGATATGATACTGTACATCAGAACGTGGTGTAGCATCGCGGATGCAACCAGCCACAGCAGGCAGGGTGTAACAGCAGTATATGAACATGTATTCTGCAAAGTGTTCCTGAGTTTTGGGTGCTTGTCATTGCTTCCTTTGAGCTTGTAAGCCATGAGGGAAAGGAAACCAAAATGTTTTAGCTGTAGCTATCTCTTGTTAACACACAACTTGGTCTTTGCTACCACAGGAACTTAGTTCTGAAAAGTCTAAATGCTGACCTGTGGGACGGGATAGCACTACAGATGCGAATGCAAAATCAGAGAGCACTTTGGCCACGGTTTAGCTTCTTACAGCCACCACTGAAGATCTGAAATAAGTCAGGATGTCAGCCAACTTTTTCTTTCCCCATACCAGGAAATTAACTTTGGACTTCTTTTATAGACACTGAAGGAGGCAATTTAAAGATTATAATGTACATATAAATATATTTGGTCATTGAGCAGCGTGATAGGTTATATTCAGGATCCTCACTGGTGGTCGATTAGCTTTATCTCTGTCATTCTCCAGCTATCTGCTAAACAGCCAACATTTGCTTGATCAGCTGGTATGGCAACAAAATGTGGCATTTCAGTTTACGCTCATTTTCTGTAACAGGTGTTGCTATGAACTACCCATATAACTGGAATTGCCAGTGGTTAGTTGCTGTCACCCTAGAGTAAAAATGTCCAGGAACACAAAGGATGAGCCAAAGAACGTTCTTATTTTCATCATTTTTGTTGCTACAACGAGCAGTAGAATTCAAGGAATGAGATGTAGCTATTGAAAGCAAAACCACCAACATGTAAAATAGGAGGAGAACTGAGTGTATTTAGTGTTCCCACTATAGCACAAATTAGGATTTTTGCCCTGGATATTACTGATGATATGAAGACTTTAGGCATAAGCAAAGCACCACATAATAATTTTTTGTATTCCCCATGATGTGGATAGTTGCCTTTATTAATGCATATTGATAACAAATATTTTAGTCAAGCTGCAGGTGAGTAGGGAGTAAGGACCACCCTTGGTTAGGACTAATGACTGAATTTGACAGTAGAGGCAATCAGGGTAGGAGGAAGCACTTTATGAGGAGAAGCAAGTTCAGTTGGCTATCTCAGAGAGACAGGCACCCGTGATATATGGCAATGCCTGCGAACTTTGAAAACTTCCAAATAGATGTCACCCTCAGTAGGATTTACAGCCCCTAGGCAGCCTAAAGTCAATATAATATGTTCAGGAAAACGACCATCATTTGACCCCTCAGCATGCAGTGTGTCAAGCATTTCTTGGGAAACAGTAATGTGCTCACCAGATTGCTCTGGGGCCACATCACCAGTGAGGCAGTGGCCAGCGAGGGAACATGATTTTCAGGCATAGTCTTTGTGCTTTTAATAGCTGTGAGTGCATGTGGTGGTGCAAGAGGAAAGAAAAAGGAACCGTAGCTCTGAAACACACATGCAAAAGCATGAGATGGCTTGTCATGGTGATAGCAGCAGGCTCCACAACGGAGTTACCATTCACCCAGCTGAGCTCTTCAGTTGCCATTGTCCCTGACAGTGCTGAGTATTCTCTGGGAAGGATGCCATATGGGGCTAGCAGGGCAACGCTGCTGCTGCCGCCACCTTCCTGTCTGTGGATTGGCAGCTGCTGCAGCATCACAGGGAATTGTCCTTGGCAGCCTAACCTTGCCGTTTGATGCTTGCTACTGTTCTGAAAATAAAGGTTTATTTTGCATATTAATTTCCCCTATAGCTGGTTGCCAGGTGCCTCGTGCCGGCTAACTCTGGTAAAAGCACTTCTGCTGGATACAGTTGACGCGGGACTGAAATCTCCAACTGCCTTCATGGTTCGTTGCTGTTTGCAACACACTGCGGTGCTCCACCAAGGCCTGATGTAGTTCTCATGGCGGCTGCTGCTGCCGATCCTCCCAGCCTCTTCTTGCTGAGTGTGGTAGGGAACATGGAGGCTACATACGGCAGTTCTTTGCCTTTCCTGGAGCTCTTTTTGTTGATGATGTCAACAAGGTTCAGCAACATCAGTCCCAGTTGCTTGGTGATTATGATTTTTGAAGATAATGAAAGAAAGGGGTGACTATGATTTGTCACAGACATCAAACTTGGATCTTTCTCAGCCAGTAAATGATGGTGAGCCATACAATTCCACTTTCAGTATCTCTGCTAAAATGATAGATAATCCAGGGTTGGATTGAAACAAAGACAAATCTGCTTTACAGAGGTGCCACTGGTAGCTGTCTGAGCCAAGAAACTCACATCTCACATAAACCCAAAGGCGTTAGGTATGGTATTTTGGGCCATAACCAGTTACACAGTCTTCAGCCATTTCCAGCCCGCTTCCTTGAACTCTGTTCGTAATTTCACATTTGAGTCCTCCAGCAGAAACAAGCTGACAACGATGGAGGCAGAAGCTAGTCTTTCTTCCCTAGTTTCATGAATGCAGGTGCTGCTGACATTGGGATTAAAGTAGTCTCCTCGGTCTACTCTAAACCCTGGAGACTCAGGTTATTTTACTCAAATTCAAATGCAGTAATAACAAGCACAGAGGGGAGTTGGTGGTGGGGCTAGTTAGAGCTAAGACAAACTGAGAGAAGGAAGGTCTCCTTTATTTGAGAGTCAAACAAAAATATCTAAAGGCCTGATTCTCTCCAACATTCAAAGCTTGAAAAGTAAGTAGTAGTGGTGTGCATCAACTCTTCTTAAATTCCCTCCTCTTTCCCAGTGTCTCAGAAATTCTAGTGCTCTCTGTGGACTTCTAAAATGAAGTTTTAAAATGTTGATTTAGATGTCTGAAGTCAGGCATCAAGCAATGGGATCAGTGTCCTGAAGACCTTCAACTGACACGCTAGAGTGAACTACCACCATCTGCTCCTACAAACTAGTTTTAAGCAAAGAACATTTGCCCATCCTGCTCTGCTAGCTCATGTGTAGATAGCTGCTCCTCTCTGGTTACCCCTGCTTTTCTGCTAGTGATTTCTACTATTTAGAAAGAGAGTGCAGCATAGAGAGGCATGCAAACTCCTTTCTACCTAAAGGAAAGATTTTAAGCAAATTATCTTTGTCTTTTCTTCTCCTGAAGGTTGCAAGCTCTTGACTTAAGTTAGAGTGACCATTTGCTTCAAAGATTCACCTCTATCTACCTGGGCTTCCCCACACTACCTTAACTCTGTGCTTCCTTCCCGCTATGGTACACTCACTACATTTCAACAGAAGTAACATCTGATATGGAAAAACACACAGACTACAACACTCCTTCATCTGTCCCTCCTTTTTCTCTTTGTGTATCAGCACAATGCTCCTTGTTGGCTGGGCTTTCCTGGACAGTTTCTTTCACCTCATAGGCCTTAAATACCAAGTCTATGTGTAGTTATTGCAAAAAGGAGTCCAAACCTCAATAAAACTTAACATGAAGTGCAACTAGCCCTAGGAAATAAAATTTTGAACAAGTAAAAAGATAGGTCTCTTTATATGAACAATAGAAAAATATGTATAAAGAGCTCTAAAAGGTAACTTACAAATTGAATAACAAACCCACAATAGGAACAGGGAGGAAAACTAATTTGTAGAAACTTGGGTCTCTGCCTGAATGACACACAGAATCAGGGTATATTCAAGGTCAAAACACATCCAAAACTGATGATAATGACCAAGAATGAAATAAAATCCTGGTCATAAAATTCAACAATGCATGTCAGAGTGAATTAATTTTCACAAAGAATTTGTTTTAATAAGAATAAAGCTGTTGGATTGGAGTTTTCCCCATGTTCCAGCTTGCCATTTATTTTTGATAAATTTGGAGGCACACATCTGGGAACAGGGACTGTTACCCTGTCAGATTGCTGAAGTTGCTTTTACTATTGCAATTCTATTATGAATATAAAAAGGACAGCAAGATTCCATATATATAATTGCTGAATTTAATATTCATACTACCAGTTTTTAAAATACACAGTGGAGATAAGAAATTGGCCCTCATTTGTTTATTTATTATCCCAGGGACCCAGATTTATTCACACTGAAGATTGTCAGAGAGAAATAAGGAACCACTATTTGCAGAAGTTTTGAAAAAATAAATAGACTCAGTGAATTTGTATCATAGAATCATGTAATTGGAAAAGATCTTTAAGATCAAGTCCCACCGTTCACCCAGAACTTCCAAGTCCTCTACTAAACCAACCATAAGCCCCACATCTACATGCCTTTGAATACCTCCAGAAACATGCCAGGGGCTTGGGTCTTACTCTGCTATCTATTCCTATTAGAATAGATATAAATTCTAATGGAAATAAAGATGTTCTGGTTGCCTGCCCCAGCAAAAAAGCCAATTTTCAATCCCAACCAGTTTCACTTGTTCTGGTGTACCAAGTGAGATGCTGGACTGGGAGACTTGTCCTCCAAGGTTTGATGGCAAAAGCAGCCATCCCAGGCAAAAGTTTGGAAGAAGGATGCGTTAATGGTCAGTGACCCAGGGAGATGTTACCCTGCTGCAGATTACTCATGTGCTTTGGGAAACAATGTTGTCATACTCCTTTTCAGATTAAATTCATCCTCTCGGTGAAATTTAAGTTTCTATGCCCTCTGTGTATCATATTCTGAGTATGAGCCTGACCGACAACTTTTTAAGCCAATCTAAGGTGGTCTAAACCCATGTTATTGCCAAAGATCTCACACTTCTCCTGGCCATGACTGTATATTCCCATACGATGGCATAGTCTCATGAGTTTGAGCACTTTATTAATCTGATTGTACACAAATCCTTTTTTTTTTTTTTTAATATATAAAGCTTGTTTCTAGCCATTGCACAGCTGCATCACGTTCTTTTGTTGATAGAAGAGTAAATGAGGGAACACAGGACTGAAGTGTGGATGGGGACAGCAGCATCTCCTTCCCTCCTTTTGGTGGTACCATGCCCTTATATTGGCTAGAAGAGAACAAGCCTGCTACCTCTAGTTCTGGTTTGTTTAGTAAAAGGGTAAATATCTATTTCAGACTAGATGTAATGGAAGAAATCTTTTAGGATGAGGGTGGTGAGGCACTGGAACAGATTGCCCAGGGAGGTGGTGGATGCCTCATCCCTGGAAATACTTAAGACCAGGTTGGATGGGGCTCTGAGCAACCTGGTCTCGTTGAAGGTGTCCCTGCTGACTGCAGCAGGGGTTGGACTGGATGACCTTTAAAGTTCCCTTCCCACCCAAACCGTTCTATTATTCTATGATCCGAAGTTTTTCAACTGCAGCTAGCATTTAAACTACGTGAAATGAGACTCAAAGTCTGGTGTTAAGTTCAAACACTTCACATCCATAGATTTGCTCTTCCTTCCAGCAGTTTGCTGCATCAAATTTCATTCATTTTCTTCTCTCTATGCAAAACCGCCTTTTCATCTCTTCTGCCCTTCAAATTCCTTCCACCCTGGATTTCATCAGTGAAATCACCTTAGGTTTACCCTACAATAATGTAGAAGTATTTAACAGGCTGTAAATTGAAAGTCAGATCTCATGCGGTTCTGATTTTGCAGTGCAAATTATCCTGGAAAAAGTGGCAGGAGACAGCAGAAGCTGGAAACGAAAGGCAGTTGTTAGAAGAATCTGGGGTCTGGAATATCACGATAATATATGGAGAAAATCTACAACCAAGCTGAAAATAATGAACAAATCGGTCCCAAGGGTCAATCATTCAGCTGCAGCGCCTATGCCACATGTCAGGACAAATGTCTTTCCTAAGAACATAATTTGACAGATCTTTGGAGGGCAAATTGTTTTACTACTGTTGTAATGCCAGTAAATTCTCCCCCAAACTATTCCTGACAACTGTGTTGTTCATTCCCACCCACTCCAGCTAAGAAATGGATAACCTTCTCGAGAGGGTCACCATGTACTTTCTATGAACCAGATGGCCACGGGCTAAAAGCTCTGTCCATGTCTGTGCTCAGACCCATGGAACCCCTCCTGGTGCTGTCTTCAAAGAGGTCAGAAAGAAGTGGGAAAGAACTCCTCTGGATGCCCTTTTAAAGGAGATAAAAAAGAACTGGGAAAAGGCTGTCCCTAACAACGTCATTTGTGGATGTGGCAGGTGGTTGCCTCTGGATGGACACTTAGAAGTTGTGAACAGTGTTGTTGGATAAAGGATGCGAGGGCTAGCAGAGAAGGTTGCCATCATTTAAGAACAGGAGGCAGTTCGAGACGAGTTGTGTGAGTGGTGAGTGTTGCAGCAGGACTCCTGGCTGACTTCACCGGTGTTTCTTCTGATTACTCGGGGAGCGTATGATTGACGTTAACGACTGAGCTGGCCCCATCCATGTCATTTTAGTTATGCCTGCCAATAGTTGTGAACAAAATCAGCAGCTGGTATTATTCCCAGCTCTCATTAATGAGGCAGCCTGAGTGCAGCCCTTTCTTTCTGCTTCCCCACCAGCTGATCCCTGGGTTGGGGTAACAGCCCTTGCCTTTCTCTTGGCCACATGCTGTAGTTCTCTATAATTTTGTTTTAAGATGTTTAGAGGCTAGGACTATTTAATTTGCTCTCTAACCTTTTATTTTGATTCCCACTATGGGTTTTTTCTTCATGTGTCAAGCTCCTAAAGAGAACAGCATTCAAAATGTGAAACGTGAAAGCGTTAGGAGAGCTGCAATGGAACAACGTGTTATTCTCCTGCAGGTAAACTGGACAAGTTGTTAGCAACAATGTCCAGGAGTGAGTTTCAAGTTTGCCATTTCCCCTAGAAACATTTTTCACCCAGGGCCAGTTCTTGGTTCGATGGCATTAAAGGGTGCTTTTGTAGCTAACAGTTCCAGAGAAACTGGTTGTCTTTGGCTGCAGCTCAAATCACCAGATACCCCATTATCACTTGGTTAGATGGAGGCAGCTCTTGGGCCAAGTCTGAAACTCAGCTTGATCCAGACAAACATATCATAACTATGCAGTTATTGCAGAGCTATGGTATATTTCACTTTTGTATTCTGCATGTTGATTTCTCCAGCGTGGCCTGTTATTGCCAGGCATGGGAACTAGTGGGACAGTAGATATGTGGCTACTGATGTGTAGGAGAAAACAGCACTATTTTTATTTTGTCAGTGTTGGCAAGTGTATCCCTGCTGGTATTTTTTATTTAAAGAGTTTAAGAACTTCTGAAATCACATAAAAAAACGCTGACATAGCAACATCCATAAGCATTGGTATGGTTAGCTTATAGGAAAAGTAGGTAATTATACATTTACCTGTGAAGAATTACAGTATCATTTGGATGGCTATTTGTGGACCATTTGGAAATTAGCCATTCTTGCAATTACACACCAGATCAAGAAACAAAGCTGGTAAATAACACCAAGGAAGATTACCCCTGAATTTATGTCTGTCTGAAGGCACTGGATACAAAGTCAGGAGACTCCTGCCTTCTGTGTAGCCATTTAAATAGTTGTGAGGATGTCTACCTATAGGCTCTGCAAGCCCATACATAGATGAAAGATGCAAGCAATGCAAGATCAGGTTCGGTATTTCCTTTTTCAGGGCTAATACATAACTAGGTCTAGAAATAAAACAACATTCTCTTATTTTTATCTCTCTTTGCTTAAGCATAATTGTAGGAGAAGGAGTCATGGATATAATGTTACATGGGGAGTTAAGTTAGCATGGAATAAACAAATAGTAGGTTACCACTGCGTACTTTTACTGTTTCAGTGACAAAATAAAATATCATAGGTTCATACTTCGAGTTATTTGTCTATTAATAATGCTGATTAATTATTTCTATAAAAAATAATGAGATTTTTCAATCATTTTTTACATTAATAACAAGTAATTTATACATGCTTGGGCTTGGAAATACAGTTTAATTACTTCTCTTATGGTGGCACATTATTCATCACAAAGTGTTGTTTGAAATCAATTTCTAAAGCCTTAGTTCCCTTTTTCTCACTGCAAAAGAGCAAGCTGGCTGTACTGGTATTTGTAATCCCAGTGGGCCATATTTGCTGCCTGTATAACCATCATGTTCTTCCTTTCAGTTCTTTGCTTTCATTTTTAATATCAGAAATTTTAGAGTGGATCTGATACAGATTTACAGTCAGAGACTTCTGCAAACATTCTTTTGAGAATAGGTATTTCTTGATTGTTTTATTATTTTCTTTCAAATTAGCTTATTAAACATCAAAGAATTATTCACACCAGATGAAAAAAAAGCATTGTAAAGCAATGCTGAACACTTACCATCTTACACCTCAAACATAAAATGTAAGCAAGAAGTTTTGTGGTTAAGTAAGCCAGAAAATCACACACCTGTGAGGTTGGCAGGCTGGATCTGCTTCCTGCCCATCAGGCACCTTGTAGGGAGGGATGGGACCACACACCTGAGAGAAATGGGGAAAACAGGAGGGGAAGAAGGGGAAGGCAGAACCACCTCTTTCAAAAGAAGCAAGTTGGAAGCTTGGACCAGCCTACCTCATGGCTGAGATGTGTTTGTACAGTGCAGGGCTTTAGCCTACGAGTCTTCTGGTTAATGTTTCCTACCTTTAAAAGGACTGTCCTACACCCTTTAGGATCAATTCTGAGCAAAGAAAGAGTTTTGTTTGTCTGCATTTGGCATTTGGCACAACTGAAATATAAGGTGAAAGCAAACACCACCCCTCCCCCCCCCCTCCCCAAATCAATATATCAAAAGATCCAATACTGTGAGAATCTTGACATGGTAATTCCTAAGCTCAGGCTTCCACCTGCACATCAGTAATTCAGTAAAAGTGTGAGGATACAAATATAAATGTTGTGGTTTCTGTTTATTCTTTAGTTACAAAAATGTTTTTGTAGTTGTTGTTACCTATCCAGGAAGTTTTAAGAGTCTGCAAGCCTGATCTTTCTAATGTTTAAAATCTAGATGGCAAAATATCCCTATTGTCGTTTCTTTGTGAATAAATACATATATACACACACACACACACGTATATATATATATAAAAGGAAGCAGAGAAAACTTATGTCCTGTGATAGTGAAAATTGCTCTGAGGTAAGTCATTGATCTGCTATGAAACTTTTTACTTTGTGAACATACTAAATACTGAATTTAACATTTCTCCCTTATCTCCCCAGCCACTACTAAGACAAGTCCAAAGGACAAGAGGCAAGAAGAAATAAAAGAAACGATCACCTTCTATTAGTTGCTGAGATAGATAGATTCAACTTTATTAACACAAGTTATCTTTGAAGAAGATATATGCCATTTACCTTCAGACGTTCTCATTCAGAAAGTGTGCTTTGCCATTTTATAAGCAGTGAAAATATTCCATACCTCTTTGCGAAACCACGTAACATTAGATACCTTTTCAACACAGAGAAATATTTGCCAGTTAGATCATAGCAATCTTACTTATTTATCACTTAGAAATGTTGACATCCTGATACATTAAAGTTATACCTTACTAATTGTTATAATTAAAATATCACAGTGAAGGGGCTTAGTTTGAAATGTCTCTGTGAGCTAAATTAATTGTGTATTCTCATACTGAAAGTCACACAGAAGAATTTATTCTGTGCTGTTATAGTCTGAAATTAATTCTATATTGAAAGTACCTTGCAAGTAATTTATCCAAGAGAGAGCAGTGTAATGTTCATGCTTTGAAGCAGGTAACGTTTAAACTTTAAATCAGAAGGATATGATAAGGATGCAGATAATTTCGAAGAGCTACAATATTAATTTTAACACAGAAATGCCATCATACTATTACTAAGCAGAGATGACCTGAAAGTAATGGACAAAGTATCTTTAAAACTGTGAAGCACATAGAGGTTGTTTTCTCTATCAATCAAGTTTCCTTTGCCAGCAAAGCCAGCTTGTGAAGTTTCCTCCTCAGTCCTCTCATCCCCATCTTTGCCCACTCCTGCAGAAGCCCTTTCCCTATCAGACATGCTGGTACAAGCTTTTGTGGAAGACTTTGTCATTGCGATGGTCTCCATTAAAGTAATCAGTCCTCAGATGGAAAGGTGTTCTTTTCACCCGGTCTTTTCACCACTCTTCAGTACAAAACCCAGTAGAATTGGTGCAAATGAGGGACAGCAAAATAGTATAGGTGCAGGTACAACGGGAACATTAGGAATCTCTAAAAATTACTTTTCTGCAAAAGAAAGCATGCCATGTAGCTCTAACTAATAGGCCATATTACCTTATCAGTGAGGGACAGAACCAACTTTCACGCAGTCTCCTTTCTCAGGGAATAGCTCCAATGAAGCCAACATAGTTGAACTGGTGTGAAAATGGCACAATTTAAAAAAATCAAGTGAGATTAGCTTATAATGGGATCATAATCAAGCTCCTTTAGCTTAATTATCTCAGGCCGTATGCTCAGCTGTAGACCTGTACAAGGGAAAAGCCAGCCCCCCCGAGGGGTGTCACATAAGCAGGTTGTAACCCTGGGTGACAGTAATTCAACGTGACAGGTCTCTGCCCCCCGCGAACGCCATCTAGCAGAGGTACCCAGCTTCGTACGAGGGAACAAACGTGGTGATGCTGCAGACATCCTAGGCACTGAAGACACCTATTGAACCCCGGATAGCATCCTCTAATAGCCTGTGATGGAGGACAGCATGCTACATTTGCACTTGCACTTCAGACTGAACACATGCTTGACTTGGGTTTGAAGGGGGAGCTGGGTTAGTTCTGCATGCATTTATTGCATGCATTTATTCCCACAAGTAAATTAAATAGAATTATGAGGTTATATGGTTTATATTGTGGATATGGTTCTGATGAACCTTCTGGGAAGAGACAGTTTCACAGGAGCTGCTGTGGTTTTTGTCACCATGGTCCTGCTCTCTCCAGAACCCCTTTTCTCTGCCATGTTTTCACCCCACCCTCTTCATGCTGGCTCCAGCACTCATCAGCCGGCAGTAAGCCATTTCAGATCATTAACCAAGCAGAAAACAATTCATTATTATTTGTAGCTAGATTTACAGTGCTTAGAGACTGAAAAAGAATTGAAATGAGCTTCCGAGCTTCAAGCACAGTACCCACAGTTTCAACTCCAGTGTACCAGAAATCTAATTTTACACTATCCTTCATAGATCTGCAGAGAGCTGTGATTTTAGCTGTTGATGGACTGCATTCCACAGCACTTGCAGAAACAGAGAGATGTTGTGAAAACAAGTTGCCTTCATAAACAAAACTCCTCTAATTCAGCACTTAATTTTCCACCTTAACTGTAAACTTCATCACTGACACTCAACTTACTTTCAGAACACAGATAAAATCATTAAGCTTCACAGGCCAAAGAACTGATCTCTGCAGGGTATCACAGGAAACACAGTCACTCAGTAATGATTCCTTATTTATAATTACTATCAGGATTTATCATTTAATCTGTCCTAAGTTCATTAGTGCCATGTTGATACCGTACCACTGTGGGTAATTGATCAAGATGTCATGCAACATTAAGTCAAATGCCTTACAGGAACAAGTCTGCTATGTCAAACATATCGTCTTTATCAACCAAACTTGCAGTCTCATCAAGAAGTTACTGCACTAGCAGAAGAGAAAAAAATGCCTTTAAAACTATGAAAGCACATAGAGTTTGGTTTTTCTATCGTTTCCTTTGCCAGCACAGTCAGCTTGTGAAGTGTCTGCTCCTCAGTCCTCTCAGCTTCATTTTTCCTGACTCCTGCAGCAGCCTTTCTAACACTTTGTCCCAGGATCAATGCCACAGCTGATGGACTAATCACCTTATATGCTATTTTATTCCATTTTGTTGACTAGCGGTGCAATGTTAGTCTTCTCCCAGGTCAGGGAGCTTCCTGGCCAGCTGTTGGATGAAGCATTCTGGAACTGCTGGTTTAGAAACCTTTGTCTTTATTTATCACCCTGTTCTGAGTGACAGTTTAGTTAGCACATATTTATTCTTCAGACTTCTTCAACAAGAATTGTTTGTTAGCTTTTTCCCAAATGCAGATCATAAGCCTCACGGAAAAGTCAGCCTATGAATTATTATTGAGATCTCCACAATACCTACCTAATGACAGGTCAATGCTACTAGTCCATTATTTTTTTAATTAATAATTGAATGTTACTTTGTACTGACCTTAATGCTTCTGATTTATATCTTTTTCCTCCATTAATCTATTTTCTGTCATTGTCTGCATATAACTCACAGCTTTTGGTATTGGTGTAGAAATTTTTCTATTTGAATAATGTTGGTGGTCTTGTGGATGAGATCATGATAGCTGGTATTTAAGATCAGCCTTACTTGAAGCTGCAAGTAGGCCAGCCAAAGCATTTTTAATTAGCAGGGTGAGGAAAAAAGATTAAACACTAGACTGTGGTTTCTGTGCATTTCATTCTTCTTGGTGAAGTATTGTTTGCTTTTTTAACATGGGCTCTTCCGGAAAGGCTTACATGATCATGATGAGCATTTATTTGTGTCCATGTGCATTGAGCTTTCCTTCCTTCATATCCTCACTAATATTTGGACCTATAGTTTGGTTTCTTCTCAGTTTGTCAGGGGCAAAATACCCCCAAATTGCCAAAAGGAAAAGAAGAAAAATCAACAGCCAAGATACATCAGAAAAACTAACTGCAGGGGTGACTGCCATCATGATTTCCTGCCTCAGAAGATTTATATGGCATTACACTTGCCCCAGCTGCAAGCAGCACTGCAGCCAGCATTTGTGCATCATCAGGCAGTGATCTGTGGGAAACTAGGCTTCCTTATTTCCTGTAGCCGTGCATGGAAACTAGAGGTTGTTCGAAAATCACTTCTCCTACTTGATTTGGTCATAATTGCTTTCAACATTGTGAATTGGCCATGAAAAGCACTGAAAATTTGTATGACCCCCTGCTATGTTTACTAGGAAGTTGCTTATTTAAACCCTAGCAGCTCAGTTATTAAGCTAAACCAACATATGCATGCAGTAAACACTTGGGTAAAATAAGCCAGATGAATCACCCCGAAGAAGAGCCTTTCTCTTTGCTGAATACTAAGGAAGTTTAGACAGTTAGCTTACATCAGACACCTACTTTTTAGACAACTAAAATTAGTGCTATGAATTCAGGCAAAAGGCCTGGATTGGATCACTGCAATGCCATTGTATGTGTCTGCTTATTTTAGCTTAATGACAAAACCATCAAGAGTCCTAAGATCACAGAATCACATAATCATGGAATGGTTGGGGTTGGAAGGGACCTTAAAGACCATCTAGTTTCAACCCCCCTGCCATGGGCAGGGACACCCTCCACTAGACCAGGTTGCTCAAAGCCTCATCCAGCCTGGCCTTGAACACTGCCAGGGATGGGGCACCCACAGCTTCTCTGGGCAACCTGTCCCAGTGCCTCACCACCCTCTCCAGGAAGAACTTCTTCCTTACATCCAATCTGTATCTCCCCACTTTCAATTTAAACCCATTTTACCCCTTGTCCTGTCACTACAAGCCCTTGTAAAAAGTCCCCCCCAGCTTCCTTGTAGCCCCTTCAGGTACTGGCAGGTGCTATAAGGAGCCTTCTCTTCTCCCGACTGAACAAGCCCAACTCTCTCAGCCTGTGCCCATAGCAGAGGGGCTCCAGCCCTCTGAGCATTTTCGTGGCCTTCTCTGGACTCACTCCAACTGATCCATACCCTTCTTATGTTGGGGGTCCCAGAGCTGGACTGATGTGTTATCTGCTGACTTTTCTCTCCTCTAGTAACATTAGATTTACTAACTTAACAACTGTTAAACTTGGACTTGAATCTATGAAATCCAGAAATCCTGGCATCCCCTCATGGATTTATGAAGTCTTACAGGTCAGTCCCACACTCTTAACACCTATCGGTATACAGAGAGGCTTCATACAAAAACAGGGAAAAAGACCCTAGTGTGGATGGTAGTATTTTACCCTAATCTATAATATACAATACACCTTTCTTTGACTATGGGATCTAGTCAGGAGTTAAGACATAGTGTGGAAACAAACACTATAGACACTGGAGAATAAAAAAAACCAATGGAAACTGGTATGGTTCCTGCCTCTCTACTGTACCTTTGATAACGATTAAAAAAATCCATTATATATGTCAAGGGCATAGCTTGACCCACTCTGTCCTTAACCAGAAAAAAAAAAAAAGAGTGTCAGAGCATATTGGCTAGATTAGGATAGGAGGATAAATTTTACTTATCCTTGACCATAGACAAGCATTATATATGCAGTATACAGTATAGTAGCAGTACCCGTTGTGTATATATACATACATATATATATATATGTATGTATGTAGGGGAGCAGTCATTCAGAATTGGGCATGTAGTAATGATGAGTCATCTGGACTATGTAACAAAACCCCCCAGTATTTCTTTCTATAAACCCAGGAGGCCAAACACTGTAGTTCCCAGTTATAAAAATATGGGCAAGCTGTGGGATTTTTGCCTTCTGGGCCATTTCTGGGTTTCCTGTTGAAAAATATAAAGGCTTAGAGAATTAAGATTTATGGACACATTTTAGTTGATTAGCTTGTACTGTACCGAGAATTCACTGGATTCCTAACTATGTATTATTTTTACTGTTATACATCTTGCTGTGATTTATTCTACTACACAGTTACCATTATTGTTTGAAATAGCATTGATCAGTAAACAGTGTATTTTATAATTACTTGTTTATGCAAGTAATTAATACTGAAAAATTTAAACTTTCATACATTTAACTTGTAAGTAAAACATCTGATTAATATTTTTGCTGTCTAAGGTTAATTTTTACAGAAAAGAAGCAAGCAAAGTTTAAAAAAAAAATAATTTGAATCAACTTCATTCCTACTCAAAATATGGCTTGATAAGAAGCTGTCATCATGAGCAAGATAGGTTTTGGTGAAAGGCTTCATTAAATGGAAAAATGAGTTAATGATCTTCTCCAAAATTTGAAAAATATTCTAATTAATGACTGTTCAGCAAATTCTACCACACTGGTCTTGCAGAATTGCTCTACAGAATTGTTACAACTAGTCCAGTATCCCAGAAGAAACCAATAAGAGATTATATAATAAACAACCAAAAATTAGAAATTAAATGTAAATCATTTAAAACAGAGCCAACATTCAATTGTTCAAACCAATTCTTTTCAAGCCTCCTTAATTAGTGATTGCCTTATTCCATGACGTTTGAAAGTTTATATTCTTTGTGTTTTTAATGTGGTACTGACTAGTGTAATTGGATATAAATTTTAAACATAGCACAAACCCGTATGTCATTTACAATGAAGACATTTGACATTACCCCAACAGTACCTTATTTTACGTGCCAATACAATCAACATCTGCTTTTCAATCCCTTTTAAACTGCTGCAGTGGTGTAAAATGATATAATGTATATAAAAATCTGATGCTACCTAGCCTCAGCTATCTTACAAGAAAGGTAAGCAGTGTTATTTTAAAATTTCATATTTTCTTATTAGATTTAAATGTCTCTATGAAAATAAAGAGGGATGTCTAATTTCCTTAAATTCTACATAGAAAATCCATTGATTGTATTGGAGGGATGAGCATCCTGCCCCTTCACTCCTATGTGGCTCAGTGACGTTAATTTAGTTCTGCTGGGTTGGCAAGTTGAGCAGCCTCCCGCAGCAGTCAGACAATTGCCAGTGTCAGCGTAAGCGGGTTATTTCAGGTTTCTTTTCTTTCAACTCATCTCAGTTCTACTAAACCAACTGAGAGGATGAGAACTACACCCTCAAGATGCGGGCTAACCGTGGATCCAACCAGCGGCATTATCATGACCCTTGTTTTGCTATCTATTCTCTGAGGATTACATATATTTTATTTGCCTCTTTGACCGTTGTCAGCGCTGAGCTGACCTTTTCTTGCAAATCCTTGCACCAAAAATTTAAGTCAACACAAAGCCTGTTCTTTAGCACACAGAGTTGGGATGACTGCTTTCATTTTGCCATATACTTCACATTTATCCACAACAAAATTTTGAACCATTTTATTGTGCTGTGATTTAGTCTTCTAAAGTCTATCTCAAATTCTTCATTGATCCTGGATAACTGTACATCATAATAAAACCTATTGACTTGCCTGCACAACCCATTGCCTGGGTCTTTCACCGAGATATTAGATACCTCAGGACAGATGTCTGTGACATTTCACTGATAAGCTCTTTGGAGTGCCATCCCCTCCTTCTCCCTCTCTGTTTCTTATCTTCTAGCCAACTCTTTATCCATTCAAGAGCTCTCCTTTTTCCTCTATGGATACTTAGTTTTGTTAAAGCTGCTGGTTTTGTCCACAACCTTTTTACAAACCTGCCTCAACCAACCTCACTCTCACCCACATGCTGCTTTACTCTAATTTCAAATATGTCCAATAGATTTACAGGACTGCTTACAAAAAACAAAACAAAACAAACCAAACAAAAAAAAAACCAACCAACCAACCAACCAACCAAACAAAACACCAAAAAAACCCCCCACAAAACCAAACCCACCAAAAAGCAAACCCATCAAAAAACCCCCAAACAAACAAAATAAAAAACCCCCAAACCAAACCAAAACACCATGCACAACCAAAAAATAATGTTGACTCTCTCAGTGGATTGTGTTTATCAAGTATCTAGTAATCTTACTTTTCTGTGTAGCTTCTTCCAGTTTTCCAAGTACAGATGTCTGGTTTATGGGATTGCAATTCCTTAGATGGAGGAGCTGTTTTGGCAACATACAAGGGTACACAGGCCACCCTTCAGGCTGCAGGTACCGAGGCAGTTCTAAACAAGGGATAAGGCATCTGCGTTAGTGGTTCAGGTGCTTCATCCTTGACTTGTCTTCAGACTCCCATGTAAGATCAGTTTGGCCCAGGCAATTTGTTAGCACTGATTTTATTGAATTACTCCATAACCTCTTGCGTCACTTTAAGCTGAGACAGATCCTCTAAAGACTGCCCTTCAAAGAAGGGATCTGATGTGGGAATGTGTTCATCTCCTCTGCACTGGCCTAATGACATTTCCATCTCACATCTTTGTTCTCTCAAAACTGAGCTGTGGTGATATTTAGAAATTTGCTTTTCCTATGTCTCCAACAATTTTATGAAATTTTTCTGGAAGCAGGTAATGAGAATTAAGGACTTGATCTGTATGTCGCTCTGATGTGCTTGGTGCTTCTTTTATTCTTTTCTTAAAGAAACAGTTTTATTTGCTTCATCCTTTTTTTTTTTTTAATTGAGCTGTCAAAAATAAATTCCCTATCTGTTTTTGCTAACGGATACAGCCAGTTGAAAACTCATAAATGTCTGAGTAGCTTATCTTATTTCTTTCCAATTTCACATTATCTGCAAATTTAGCAGTTCATTTAAGCTGTTAGATGGACATTGTTTAAACCATGGTACTGTGACTTAAAACTGTAGGCACCTTGTTACATAATGATGGAAAATTGTTCAACAAACAAATGAAGACATTAAAATAGCTGCTTTTTTGTAATTCTTTCTTATTTAATGGCATATAATGTGTTTATATTGACTCTGAGGTTCTAATTTTTTAAAAGTACTGGATTTTAGGATCCATCAAAGAATGCAACGGTTATTTAAGTCAACAGGAGTTATGCCTGCTTCAGTGAAATAAGAGAACAATCATTCTCTCTTTTGATGATATGACCAATGACAGAAAGTGAAGCCCAGGCAGGTGACACCAGGAGCAGAAGCAATCGTACTGCATCACCTTTCTCTCGTGAAATATTGCAGGGAAATAATACTTGAAGGGATCAAAGGGTGGTTGCTTCATGCAAGATTTCTCACATGCTGCACGGTTACACTGAGAAATGTGAGAGTGTTTCTGACTTTACAGGCTCGGCAGAACTCCCTGTTGTAATCTCATCAGTGTATTTAAGGGGAAAAAAAATAATCTGGGATGTATGCTCCCATCTAATCAATATTTTGCTGAAAGATTCAGTCACCCAGCAGACCTCCTGATATTCTGTTTCCATGGGATGGAAACCTAAGCGTTCAGGCTGTATGTGCACCACAGATCACTCCAGCACATAACCAGTATAGAATAAGGGGGGAAAAAAACCCCTGTATTACGTCAAGTAAGTAAAAATTGTATAGTTAACATGAATCTTCTGCCTGTTTCTGAACAAATAGGATTTGCCTTGACATGAAGATACCCTTTCCAAGCAAGTCTTTTACATTTCAGTGTTTCTGAGATTGAAGCTTGATCAATGTTTTGCATGCTTTGAAAATCTTGGATTTTTCCAGCTCTATTTGTTGGTCTATTGCAAGATATTATTTCTTCTCACAGCTCTGTCTTGATTTCAGAATATTTATGGTACTCTGATGAAAGCATGTAAACATTTCTCTTAGAACTACATGGCCACAATAAAAGACACCATGGCCACTTGTGAATAGAAAAATACTTTTTCTGAAGGCAGTGAAACCCACCTCCCTGAAATGAATGGCAATTTCATGTGACTGTTATTGTGATTTTTTAATATTTAATATTTATTTTCCTATTTATAGCATCTTCGTGTTAGCATGGAGTTTCTTCTTAGGGAAGACCTCTCATTTCCTTGGTGTACACAGTAATATATCTAGAAGATCAGAAGGCCTCAAAGCACAATCAAGTGCAACTAACCTGGACAACAATAGCAGCAAATGTAAACTTGTTAGGATTTTTTTTCAAATGTACTATATACATTTGACTGAGATTTACTTGCCGGTGTGTCTTGTATTTCTTAAAAGATGTCACCTGCCTTTTAATGTGCTTACTTTTTAGAATATTTTTTCTTGGAAGATTTAGCAGAAACTTGATAAGCTTGATTATGTAAATGATAAGTTTAAAAATCTTTACACTGTAACAGAAACAGTGTTTTGAGATTTTTTATTTAATAACAGTAAGAAAAAATTCTATCTAAGAAATAGGTCTATTTTTTCCCCTGCTATCATTAATGGTTATTATCTTGATTAATGGAAGGCAAGAAAGAGGAGTAAGAACTGAAAAGCAAATTTCAATTGAAGAAGCCTCAGGCTCTCACACAAGAAATGGAAAACTTAATTAGTTAATTATTATAAGGCAGAAAAGCAAATTTGATCTGAAACAGATTTAATCAATTTAATAATGGACTTCTTTTAGGTAGTTAGAAGGTTATAAACTAAAAAAAAAAAACAAACAACACAAAAAAAACCCACCAACCTAAACAGTTTGGAATTCTCAAATTATGCAAGCATGAATTTTCCAAAATTTCCCTTTAATTCTTAATGCCTTTATATACACCCTATCGATCTGAAGCAAAGAAATATAAGAAAATACACAGTATATTTTTTTTGACTTTCACCAAATAAATAGAAGCAAAAGTAGTTAAGAATATTATTTTTATTTCAAATGCAGCCATGAAATGTAACATTACTGGAATGTTGTACAAGGCAACGAGTTAGGTAAGCCAGCTATATCAGCTACATGGGAAACACCACTTTAAAGCATTGAATACTGGAAGATGGAGAGAAATCAGGACATCAACAAAAGCACTCAATAACGGAAAATTAGATTACATATTTAATGTCAAGAGTGGTAAAATCTGTGTTGCTCTCTCAAGGTCATTTTTTGTTTAAATTGCCAGAGGTGGACTAGAGCTATGCCCATTGTTGCCATAGTACAAATACCTTTCTAGTAGTCCAAAAACTGGATCTTTTTTTTTAAATTTGTTTTTCTTTTATTCCTTTCCCAGTGTTTCACAGCAGGGTCACTTACCACATCCAGAGAAAAAGGAGCTCAGGATATACCTGGCAAAGCATTAAAAGGTTTTTGTCCTTCCAGCTGATTCATTACATGCACATCTCATTCAATATTGTGACAGAGTGAGAAAATGCATGGGAGGAAGTTTTCATACCATAAAGTACATTTTGGAACACAAAAAATGTGCTTCTCATAACTTTTCTAACACAGATGGCAACCTGCAGGGCTCTGGACGCTCTTGATTCTGCTCATACACAGGAAACAAGGGGTTTGGATGTGTAGTCCCACAGTTGTCTCTGCACTGCCCTGCTTGCACTGGTATATACCTGCTGGGCTGCTGACGTGTACCAGTTCATTTTCAGTTATTATTTCCTTCACCTATTATACAAAAAATGGAGACAGGAAAGTTCACCTTTGTGACAAAACAGTGATTGTAGGGTAGTGTAATGATAAAAAAAAAAAAAAAAAAAAAAAAAAGACAACGACCTGATAGCAATCCTGAAACTTCAGTAGAGTAGCTATTTCTCTGACACTGGCACAGAACAGGCTGCTCAAAAGAAAGTACAGATTTGCCTCGTAGCTGAAAGTCCTCATTGGTCTGTTCTGAGACAAACACAACAAGTTAAATGAAAAGTAAGTACTACAGCCCTTAAGTGTCAGGTTTCTTTGCTTGCATACAGTAATGATCAAGGTCTGTTCCCAGGTACCTGGTTCCACTTTCTGCAACGTACTTTTGGCTGGGCAGGCACTGCATTGACAGTGGTCCTGTGAGAGAAGTCTGCCCAAATCAAACCAACCACTAGTTAACAGGAAAGGGAGATAACTGTTCTTGTAAGCCGCACGGATGAGGATCTAGGCAGTGAAATCAGTACTGTGATTAACACTGAAATTTTCATCTTAAAGTGTATTTTCTATTCTAACCCTAAGACTGACATATGCTCTATTTTATCCAAGAATGAGTTTCAGATAAGTTAGAGTAAAATGACCATGTTAAAGTACTGGTTTTAGGATCAGAAGAAAACAAAAGGAAATTAAAACCACCAGAGGAGCCCATGCAATTGGAATGTTTTTAATAATACCAAATACCAAGGGAAAACGGCCTCAAGCAACAGAAAACAGGCCTCAATTTGACCTCTCTTTGGAAAGAGAGAGATTGTATTGCAGAGGGCTCACAGCAACCTGCCAGGGCACAAGAAATGCCTAGAGGTCCCTGTGGACTGGGCTTGCTTTGTGCTCTCCTCTGGAAGTCATGAAGACTCCTGACAAGTCCAAAACAGGATTTGGGTCAGGCTCTGATTTCAAGTACAACTCCACTAAATCAAGGCTTAATTCACAGAATCATAGCATCTTTCAGGTTGGAAAAGACCATTAAGATCATCAAAGCTTTTTCTTTCTACTTTCTTCAATCAGTAGTCTAAGACAGACGACTAGTAGTGGCTCCATATTATTAACCTTGAATGCTGATATTCCCTCATAGTCTTCTTGGTCTCATTCCAACAGTTGCGTATTAGTAGAAGATGCATTATTGTTTTCCTGTTGACATTCACAAGTCTATCAAAGGTCAGTTACATCATCTTCTCTGCCAATTTTTGTCATTTTAGGTTTGCAGTCTTTCATGCTTAACTTTGTTCCCCTCATTTATCCACTACAAACTAACTATTAAGAACTAAGACCCTAAAAATAATTTAATGTACATTCAGTAACTTACCATTGCACTAAGTAAATATAAATTTATCTTATAATGTGTTTAGCAAGAAAAAATAGAAGTGTCTCATCCCTCTCTCAGACCCATCCCTTTTATGAAATGCTATATAGATATGAAGAAGTTCTTGGTTAAAATGTAATATTCCATGTTTGTTGCCTTGTACCAGTGTGGAAAGATATTCTTGAGTAGCCTTTACAGTCTTCCTTGCAGGGTACCAAGGACATGTATCACTTCAAAGAACATATTGTCTCATGACTTGCACAGAGCCATAGACAAAGCTTATAGGAATTCATGTAGGTGAAAATGAATGATGGGATTCAACCTTTCCCTCTGTGTTTCCACTGACATGAGTGTTGTATAGCAATGCAGCATTTTCAGCCTTCTCTGATATGGTTCCAAAAAGAGCAAGAGCCCAATCTTACTGACATAAAATGAAAAACATTTTCCCTGGTATTTCCGTAATTTTTAGCAATGAAATCTCTTCACAACAGATTTTATCAGAATAACAAACTATATGCCAGTACCACAGACAGTGAAAAAGGATATGATCATAAGAGACTCACATAAATAAAAAAGCTTACTTCAAATATTTGCTTCAGTGTGTCTAGTAATTTGATTGTCATTCATAAGTAGCACGTTTTTCTTTTCTGAAAAAACATTTTAGTTTCTTCCCTTAAAGGAACCGAAATGTTTCATCTTTTTCCCTCAAAATATAATGTGAGTTGTCCATTTGTTTCATGAATTATCTAAAGTTAGCAAAATCAGCTTAGTTTTAACATCAAAGGAAATTTTTATGCACCTAGAAGGAAGTATTTGCCTGGCAGTATGCTCAGCATTGTATAATCATGAAAGAAAGACCATCCCCTGGTCAGGAAATTACTATCTGCAAACACAGGTGGGGTAGGAGATGCTTAGGGTTAATGACTTGGAACATTGTTCTGAAAACACATCCATGCCTGTCTTACTTTTGTGAGGCTCTTAAAACCATATTGCAGGAGTTATTTTTCAGTCTTGGGTGAAAACTTAGTCATAGGATTGCATATAACTATCAGAAGCTGTCACAGAAATATGCTTATTTTTGGCTTTCCAGAGTTAATTCCATGTGGGAAGGTTTGCTGGAAGTAGAGACAAAGATGTTCTTTGTGAAAATAGGTTTTGCACATCTTTCTTCGGGGAGCATTGTTGTTTAACCCCAGCTGGCAACTAAGCACCACACAGTCAACCTGTCACTCCTCCCTGGGAAGGATGGGGTAGAGAATCGGAGGAGTAAAAGTGAGAAAACTTTTGGGTTGAGATAAAGACAGTTTAACAGGTAAAGCAAAAGCTGCATGCACAGACAAAGCAAAACAAGGAATTGATGCACCACTTCCCATGAGCGTGCAGGTGTTCAGCCATCCCCAGGAATGCAGGGCTTCATCACACATAATGGTGACTTGGGAAGACAAATGGCATTACTCCTAACATGCCCCCCCCTTTCTTCTTCTTCCCCCAGCTTTATACACTGAGCATGATGTCATAGGGTATGGAATAACCCATTGATTGGTTGGGGTCTGTTGTCCTGCCTGTGTTCCCTCCCAGCTTCTTGTGCACCCTCAGCCTACTGGCTGTGGGGTGGTGTGAGAAGCAGAAAAGTCCTTGACTCTGTGTAAGCACTGCTCAGCAGTAAGGAAAACATCCCTGTGTTATCACCACAGTTTCCAGTACAAATCCAAAACACAGCCCCATGCCAGCTACTATGAAGAAAATTAACTCTATCCCAGCCAAAACCGGCACAGGGAGCTGATATTCTTTTGCAAAGCTTATCAACTTCAATCCATCAACAATGGAAGGTTACTCACCCAAAAGGTCTGGGTACTCTGTACAAAATGAATCTTCTTATAAAGTCCTAAGCCTATTGGACCTTGCTGCTGCAAACATTTTGGAGTACCATCCTTCCTTTTGTGGTATATTCAGTCTTCAGTGAGTGGTAGAAAAACATGCAGTGCAATAGCCAGAAATGAAGCAGGTGTGACAATAGCATTTTCATTATGTTCCTAATCTGAGAGCCTGCTATTCCCTCTCTTTGAGGTCCACTGGCATTTGGAACGGTTTGTTTGGGCTCAGATCATCTTCCCTTCAAAACCAATGAATCTTTCTGTGCATCATACAAAACACTGCAGCACAAAATCTTTTGCATTTCATTATCCTTTAGCAGTATTTATGTCTGTCATGATTCTAAATGTGATGACAAAATTTTTTTTAATAAAGACATTTCCTGTTATCTGCCTAATGCATGGCTTACTCCTAAAAGTGGAGGTTTGGAAGAGGAAGAACCTGATGGGTATGTTAATTTAAATACCCTTTTCTATTCCCAATGTTAAGAGAAATTTGCATAACTAAACTCTGAAACTCTGGAGTCCTTTTTACTGTCTGTCATAAAACATACCTATTATAAAAGCATAGAGTGTTCAAATTTGATGAAACACTCAGAATTTTAGCACATTTTAAAGATGTGAAAACATACAATACCACAAAATATACCAGATTATGAAAACCTATACTGCAAAAACTGCCAAGTTCATAATTAATAAAAGTCTTATTGTTGAATTTGTTAAGGAATGTAGTTGAGAGTTCATTCACATAAAATGTTAAAAGGTAAGTTATACAGTTTTATTTTATTTTATTTAAAAAAAAAAAAAAGGGAGAAAGTTTCCTTTGGGTTCTTAGGCAAGGTCTGAAACCTTGTAAAGTGAATAAGGTGTGTTCCATATTTTCCTTAAGGCTGAGTGACACTGCACATGTATGTGTATATTCATGTGTTTGAGAGAATAATTGAGTTTCCAAAGCTCTAATACTAGTAAATCAAAAACAGAGGTTTTAGAATGTATTGCTATAAAACATTGATACAAAAATTAAGTGTATTCAGATTACATCGAATTAATGGAAGATAACAGAGAGACAGCTCTACTGTCTTTTCTCTGCATCAATTTTTTAGAAATTAACCATATATAAAACTGTATTTCAGTCTGACAAAACGGGGTCATGGTTCTTAACAATTTATTCTCTAAGCCAGAAGGCTTAGTGGAAACTTTTCTGTTGTACAATTGGAAAAATAAAACATACTGCTACCTAAATTGATATTTCTTATCCTTCACTGCCTGAAGCTCCTACAGAAGATGAAAGCCGAGGAGTCCTCTGTATTAAATATGTTTTTGCAAAGCTGAGAGACATCTAAAGATTCTGTTATTCTATTCCAAAGACACAGAAAAGGAAGTTTGGGTATGGCAGAAATTTAAGGAAACTTACTGCAGGTTTAGTGCTTATCTGGCAGTGTAGTATTTTTTAGGATGTTAGAGTTGGAACCACCTGAATATAATGTCAAATCAACAGGAACAACCATAATTTCGACAAATAAGTAGAAATTACCAGCAGCACAGGTATAAATTGGGGAATGATTGAGCAGAGAGTGTTTCTACAAAAAGGAATCTGAAGAACATACTCTATCACAAACTGATGTAGTATGTTTCAGTGATAAAAGAGTTTAAGTGCTGCACTTGGAGATTAGAGTGCTATGAGGAATAAGGGGTGTGTTAGGTAAGGTGGGGTAAAGTAAGTGATGTCTCAGACTCCTCCACTTTATTATCTATGCTTTCCATGTGCTTACAGTATCTCATTTATGAATAATACAATCAATTCCTTACACTGACCTGTCTGATGAATAATTTCTGCACTGCATGTCATGGTTCTCTTCGGCTGTGACACCATGAACCATCGTCCTATTGCACTCCTTTGGAAAGCCAAAGCACTGGTGTCACACAGAATTTAAACAAACACTTAAATGGCTATCACAGATATTGAGGTTTATATTGCTTTAAATACTTTTTTAAATAAAGATGAGAAAACATTTGAAATATTCAATAAGAACAAAATGGAAGTTCTTCTCAGCTGTAGGAAAATTTTGTAGGAATTAAAAATTAGCTGAGAGATTTTTATGTCTGAACAACTTCTTCTAGCCAGGGAAAGTACTTACAAATTGAGTTTCATTCTCTCCCTACAGATCTTGGAAATGACTGTAAGATTATTTTTGAACATGTATTATTTAGCTCGTCTTTGATATTCCTCTTCTTTTTCCATGTATTTCTAAATTCTTTTTCCTTTTACATTTCTGTAATTTGACATGTTGTTTGCAGCTTCTTATCATTGTTTATTCTGGTTTTCCTTACATTTGGAAAACCAGCCTTTTTTCCGTTCACTATTTATTTTTTGATCTAGATGATTGTCTAACAGTGGACTATTTTAACATAAAGGCAAGCAATAAGACTGTTGAACTTCCCCTAGGAGTTTATATTTTAAAAGCAAAGACTAGTTTATACTTGAATATGAATACAATTTTGACTTTGACATTAAAACCTGAACACACAAATTTAAAACTCTTAGATGTTAAAAAACTTTACAAGCAGAGCACATGTATAACACTGTAGTAAACAGCAGCACTATGCTGTTGCTCCTTTCACATCTTCTATAGTTAAGTTCAAAACATTGTTCTCAGATTATTTTGCTGAGATTTTCTACAGGCTGAAAAATTTAGACATTTGATTTTCAAATAAAAAATTGTTTAAATTTTAATAATTAATAAGGAAAGTTATCACAAGGAGAATATATATATTTTTTAATTGCCTAACCTATCACTGCATTAAAAAAAGAGATATTCAGATAGTGTTACAGAAAAGGTAGTTATCACTGGGATTATAAAGTCTAATTAAGATGTACAATAGTAGTAAATAATTTTTGAATAATGACAAAACCAGGCTGACAGAACACTGGCATGCATTCACTAAGGAATGTCTGATCCTCCTGTGCTACAAAATAATTTTTTCAATAATACAGAATGATTCAAATTATGCAGTTGGCCTCAACAAAAGAAACGGGTAAACAAACCAAATCTGCGAGTTGCTGCCCATATGCTTTTCATTGCTTGAGAACGTAAAATGACTCCCATGATATCTGGGTTTAAAAATCCAATTCTTGCTTAAAACCAAGTTTTCCTGCTAATTCCTTTTTTTTTCTCCTTTTTTTTTTCCCCTCCTTTTTTTTTTTTTTCTTTTTTTTTTTTCTTTTTAAATGGAGCTGTGACTGCACACAGTGTTGTGAAGGCCTGAATCATATCTGACTGATCACAGGATCAGACTCATGTCATCTTGTGGCATGGATTTTAAGTGCCCAGTCTGAAATAACAATTAGGAAGAGAACCCAAGTATTACTGTATTGTCTAAACCACTGCATATAGTTTGGACTGTATTCTACCAAGTGCAGCTGTATTTTATATGAGACCAAGAAACACTGCAGTCCCACGCTGTTTTCACAAAACACCCTCTATGTAACACAGCACTTGGCAAATGTTGCACTAAGTCCCTGAGTGATATTTGAAAAACAGCTGTCAGTAGCCGGGCCGTTTATTTCAACAGTGCAGTTGTGTTTAAACGTAAAAGGGATGGCATTTCTATAGCTTTGGAGAATGCAACAATTAAAACCTTTTCTTGGCTCAGAGAAGTCACAACAGAGATAAAAAGCTGCTCATGAAAACCATCTCATGTCCTAAAAAAGAATTTTAAAGTGTTGATGAACATTATGATTTAATTATCACAAGATTTAATAAAAGGAGAACATAATCCCATCAGAATAAAAACTGTTCTGGTCTGAAGATAGAGCCCTTTTTCTTTAAAGTCATAGCTAAGATAATTTTAATTTATTCATGGTTATGAAAAACAATGCACATAGATATTATATGCACTGTATTCTATCCTGAATCTGCACAGGTAGCACCGAAAATACTCTAGAAACAGTTGCACAGTATAAGCATAGGAACCATGCTGTGGTGGGATGGATTTTGTAAAGATGTTAATAAATAAACATAAACATAAATTAAGGTCTATAACATAATTTCAGCATATTTATATTATTTTGAAAGGACACATTGTAAATGCATATGTATTATATAGCACAAAAATAAATGGGTTGAAATAAGTCTTCATTGTTCTGAGAAATGTAGGCATAAATTACACTGCAGCTCAAAACCTTTGTATATCTGAGAGCTATATTTGAAATCTGCATATACATGGGTTCGCTGGCAAGCCAATCCTATAACAATTGTTCTGTGTGTAAATTTATTTATAGATTCATAGAAGCCAACATAAAAGAATTAGTAAGAGACGTTATAAAAATACTGATCTTATTTTTCATCATTCCTTGAGGTGTTTGCTGAATAATATTCTGATAGGTCTAAGTTCTGTAGCAGATGAAATAAAATTAATGGGTGTCCTGCAATATGAAAAATTCAGAAAAGGATTTAAATTCTTGCTTCAGCTCTAGCTATGGAACCAATCTTAGGATGCACTAGAGCAGTCTTAATGGAAGACAGCAATGAAGAAAGGAGACAAAATAAGCACTAATATCCATAAAGCAGGAATGATGAGAAATGAAGGAAGTATGGTATTGATTATGAATTTCCAGAAGGGTCTGACCTGAGAAGCATGAATGTGACTTTTCCCCAAAATCACATCTCTTTGGAAGTGAGGTTTTGGTTCTGTTTTCCACTTAAATCTAATAATAATAACAAAACTATGCAGAACTTCCAAGGAAAGAGTGTAACTGTGAGGTAATAAGAAAATTTTGCCAGAGAGAAATTTGTCCTCGAGAAAACATGCGAGCAAAGAAAGCATTAGAAGTACTTTGCTCTTATGCACTATTATATAAAAAGCTACTATTTGCTCATTTGGCATCATATTGTGGCCATTGCCACGCAGAATAGTTTCCCCACAACAATTCCTTGTCGGTTATAATGGTGGTTTGAGAACATGTTGTAAAGTTCACAGGTTCCCTTGGACAGGCACTACATAAGGAGGTCAGTGATCGTACACTTGTCAGTGGGCCAAGAGGGGTCTTGGCAGCTATTTACCATCATGCTGCTTTCACACTCTACACCATACTTTTGTAACCCCAGATGTTTTTACTACATACATTTGTGTGAATAAGTTTTCAGCACACATACTCTACTGCAACTTTATCAGTTTGGGGTTTTTTGCTTATTAATTTGTTCAGTTTTTCTTCTTAATTGTCTGTCACTGGGTAGAATTATCAGCTGTCTTTTTTTCCTCTAATCTTTTACATGAATAGTAGGTTTCATCAGTTCCACCATGTAGAACAGCAATCTTTAGGAGTCTTCGCTTTAGTAATGATTGTAGTTTTTCTCATTTTGAGAATTTATTTGTTTAGCTTTCACATGATAGAATTTCAAAAATTCTTAGTATCAAAAATGGCACAGAAGAAAGCACTTTTTCTTTGCAATGATGTTGGTTAGCATTGTTACATAGCAATGTTTCTTGATGTGACAGCAATGAAATTCGTATCAATAGATAACAAAATTTTCACACTGAGATTTTTAAATGTCCCAGAACTACTGATTCATGGCTTGTTCTTCAACAAACTCGAGGAGGCACAATTTGTTCTCTCTGCATGTTAGGATAGGGAAAGAACCAAGGAAAGTTTTACTCTGCTAATTCTGTGGGAAGGAAATGTATGGCAAAATGAGCTGAGAAGTGACAGGTGATGAGAAATAACCATGATAATGGCAGAACTTCTTTCACTTTGTTGTTCACCAAAAGTAATAAAAAGAGTTAACAGAACTAAAACCCCCAAAATTTCTTAGAGAGCGGGAAAAGCTGTAAGAAATGAAGGAATTAAGCTGATAAAGTTGATGTTAGGAAGCCTAAGGATTTGGCTGAAGTGATCTCAGAACTTATGAAGCATAAGGTTGCAGAGATGAAAAAAATAGCTGTCTTTAAAAGAGAATAAATAATATCCAGAAGATGCTGTATATTATGATCCCATATCTGCAAATATGATCCAATGAACTATTCATAAAGATATGGAAGAAAAACTGAGGAGTAATGCGAAAAAGAATGTACTTGACAAAAACCTTTCCTAATAACACCAAATCAATCAAATCTCCTCCTGTGACAAGGCTGAGGATGGATTACGAGAAATAGATATGCATATCCAAACTCTGAATCGGACCTTTAACATGTAATCAGATCTTCTCTGACAGGGTCTCATAAATAAGCTTTTAGACATCAAAAATGTAGGAATATAGTGTTGGTGGAAAACTCTGAACTGGGCGGTGCTGCAATTCCACTGATGAACGAGACAAAGCGGATTTTTATGAACTGAAGGAATTATCTTCAAGTTATAGCATGGACAGGCAGGAACAATGATCTGCACAAAGACTGAATGGGGGACAACTGTTTTGTGGAAGAGGGGTTGGAGATTCCCGTATCTTGCAAGCTGAACATGCATCAACATCACCATGCCCCTCCTTCGTTGTATTGCCAAGTGGCAGAAGTGGGAGAGCTTTAGACCGTCCAATGGACTCCTTCTGCTCTAAAGCAGAGAACACCAAGGAGATGGTGCATTATATCCAGCTGTGAGTACCACATTCCAAGTACCTGGTAGTGAAGAGATTTCAAAGTGACAGCCAAAGTAATAATTACAGGCCATAAGAAAGCTCCGCAGAAGAAGGGTGAAACACAATTGAGACTCTAGAGCTGAAAAACTAAAGGACATTCCATATTTGTTAAAAAAATCTTCCCCATGTCCAAAGTGAAAAAGAAAGAAGCAATGGACTTGAATGTGGAGAAGGGATACTCAGGTTAGATACTAAGAAAAGTTTTGTAACACTGAGATTTTTTTTTTTAACACCAGTGCTGACCGCATAGACTGTGAGGTCAAGCAGTTTCTAATAACAAGGTAGACAAAAAGACCCCAAATGACCTGAGTATAACATGTTATATATACTTATAAATATATATTAACCCTATGCTATAATAATATGATTTATTGTTAACTTCAAATCCCCTACTCTGACATATATGTATATAAAAAGAATGTGGATATTTAAAATAATTTATAAAAAACGCTAGTTCAACAGCGCAGATTATTGCCATGAGACTGTTCTTCTTCTCCAATTAAAACAAATTTAGGCTACACAGCCTAAAATTACAGATAATATGGTGCAATTAGTTAAAAACTCATGAGGCGATTTTGAAACAAAAGACAAAGCATTCCTCCCTAAGTCCTCCTTCCCCCACCAGCTATACATAGTTTTGCAGCAGCAGGTGCATGTCGCAGATGCTTGACAACGCAGACTGGGCAGGCTAATGAGTTTTAGTTAAGAAATTTTTCAGTCTAATTGCCTTGTTTGGAGAATTTGTACTGAAAGACCTCATTAATCCAAGTTTGTTTGATCCAAGCTCTTGATAACTTTCTAGAAACATTCTCTCTCTCTACCAATGTCTCTGCATATACTGGCCAGCATTTGCTCTAATGAGAAATCATGAAAACCCCTATCTGTAGATCGGGGGTGCAAGGACATGGACTGCACAGCGCATCAAGTACAGAGACAAGACTGCAGAGCTGAAAGGAACCTGTCTGTGCACTCAACTGTTCATGCAGGTGCATTCATAGAGGTGACTATTCCCTGAGGATGCTAGCCTCCTTCCATGCCCATGTTTCACCTAATCCACACTGCCTAATTTGAGCCTCTCCATAACCTCATGAGCATTTTTGCTGACTGATTTGAAAACTCTTAATCAGCTTTCAGTCTCATTGTTAGGACTTAATGTTTCATGTATTTAACTGAATTCTCTTCTGAGTTATAAATGTTTACATTTTTTAAGGTTGTACATTAAAAGCAAAAATTACTTTTCTTCTTCTAAATTTGGATGGTGCTGGTCTCAGGTATAGCACAGTATTTGGTCAGAAGACCTCTGCCTACAGCTCTAGCAAGGCAATGCAGCTTTACAGCAAATGAGAAGCTTATTCCAAAGGAAGAATAACCACACCCAGCAAGCAACTGTCCCAGCAAAGTGAGATATTAAAGCACCTTAGTGTCCAGTGACTCCAATATTCATTTCCTTTCTAAACTGCAGTCTCATAACAGGGTTTTCAGGATATTTCTCCCCTCACAGTAGAGATTAAAGACCACCAGTGTTGATTTTCATTATGCAATCCCAAAACCAGAGCAAAGTTTTGCTTTTTTATCTTGCTGCTTTTTTATCATTGTATTTTCCAAAGAGATAGAAAAGCAACGTTTAAACTAAAAGATCATGCTAGCAGAAGAACAATGGGCAGAAACTGGCTGTGACTGAATTTAAGCTAGAGATTAGAAAATACTTTCCAATCGTCACACAGTGAGGTCCTAACACAGTTTCCCAGTAGGAGAGAAACACATTTCCTCCTTACCCTTAAAAAGGATTTCAGTAAGTTTGTAAATCATAGAATCATGGAATGGTTTGGGGACCATTGGAAGGGACCTTAAAGACCATCTAGTTCCAACCCCCCTGCCATGGGCAGGGACACCCTCCACTAGACCAGGTTGCTCAAAGCCTCATCCAGCCTGGCCTTGAACACTGCCAGGGATGGGGCAGCCACAGCTTCTCTGGGCAATCTGTGCCAGTGCCTCACCACCCTCTCCAGGAAGAATTTCTTCCTGATATCCAATCTAAATCTCCCCTCTTTCAGTTTAAACCCATTACCCCTTGTCCCGTCACTACAGACCCTTGTAAAAAGTCCCCCCCCAGCTTCCTTGTAGCCCCTTCAGGTATTGGAAGGTGCTCTAAGGTCTCCCCGGAGCCTTCTCTTCTCCAGGCTGAACAAGCCCAACTCTCTCAGCCTGTCCCCATAGCAGAGGGGCTCCAGCCCTCTGAGCATCTGCGTGGCCTCCTCTGGACTTGCTCCAATTGATCTATATCCTTCTGATGTTGGGGGCCTGAGAGGTGGATGCAGTATTTCAGGTGGGGTCTCACAAGAACAGAGTAGAGGGGGAGAATCCCCTCCCACGACCTGCTGGCCACACTTGTCCTGATACAGCCCAGGATACGGTTGGCTTTCTGGGCTGCCAGCGCACACTGCCGGCTCATGTCCAGCTTCTCATCCACCGTTACACCCAGATCCTTCTCCTCGAACTTCTCTCAATCCATTCTCCTCCCAGCCTGTACTTGAGCTTGGGATTGCCCCAATCCATTTTTGCTCTTACTCAGATTCTTCCAAAATGTGTACCTGGGAGGGATCAGAAGCTGACTTGAGCAAGGCATGAGATACATGTGAGTCTGCACACAGAAATGTCCCTTTATGCACCCTCTGTCCAATTAGTGCTTCTCTGGGATTTTTAGGATATCACAGGCAAGTCTTTTCCACAAAACTTCTGTGTGCACCACAGAGGAAGCGGTGGACTCTGCTATTTAAGAACTTTATTATGGAATACGGTAACTCTCAGGTTTTTGAGATAATTTCAAAATCCCATGTGGTCTTCACACTTAGTTTATTATCTGCATCAATACCATTCCACTCTTCATAAGATATGAACATGAATTTCATAATTATTGGCCTGAAATAGCTAGATTTCAGATTTTTAAAATATATTTATACTGTATAATAAAGTTAACAAAGATATGCTAAGGCTCCATCAAGCCAATGGCTCTCTACCAGATGTATTTAGAAATGCATTCTCTTAAACTCAATTATATGATTTAACAGTAATAATGATACAGAAGAACACTATTATTATTTTAATGTTTGAACAAGCTTAATACATTTTCATACTCTTTCAAACTATATTAGCACTAATCTCTGCAGCAAAATCCTCAGCCAATTTTTATATTATTTTTAAGAGCAATGATATTGTACATATAATTTCAAACAGCCATTTACATAATTTGTCTCACTGTTTATATTTCTGTGTCTCCTTACTTCATTGAATTAAGTAGTTGTAGGTTTCTATGATGAGCAAAATTTATGCATTTGAAGATAACATATATCTTGGAAAAAGAGAAACAAACTGTGTTCTTGATTCTTGGAGTTCTTCAAGTAGAGAAGGCTTGGCAGAACTGGTCAATGTAACAGAGGTTTTTAAAAACTCATCTCATTTTCAGAATCAAAATTAAGAATTTCAGTAGACAGTCAAAATTTTCCTTTAATTGAATGTGCAAGAAACAGCACTGTTAAAATAAAATATGTGATTATAAAGATAACATACTTCTTACTTGAAAAAATAAAATAATGATCTTCCAGTAAATACAGAAACAACTACCAGATAAAGAGTCTCATATAAAATATCAGGAAGTAAACTGTAATGTTAATTGGGGAAAAAAGACAAAGCAAATATTAATTGAGACGGGAAGCCATGAGTCCGTTAGTTCTTATTCAAATCACTGGGTTATGCCGTGCTGGCATAGCATGGTGATGAGAAACGGGTGAGCAATTCCAACTTAGACTCTTTTAAAGCAAGAGATCCATTAAGCATGTATACTAATCCTGTACGTTGTTGCATTTGAAAACACTTAGTTTCTCAGTGAAAAGGCAAGACATATGGACGTGGCTGAAACTGATGTTACTGAATAAACAATGATTCAGAATACAAACCTAGTTTTCTATGAACCTATTATTCTCAGGTGGTAAAATGAGTTATCAAGAGAACTGCAAGTTTTGTCATCAGACAAAGAGGAAACACAAGTGAAATGTGAACCATATTGCCTTATGCACTCTGAAACTTTGACGGAGTTGAATAATGGAAAGAATGACATGCTATGAAAATTGGCGTTTCTCAGTAACATCAAAGGTATCCTAAGAGAACTGCACAGAGTTTAAAATATCAGATCTGTCTTAAAACAATAAAAGTAACAACGTTACTTACTAGCATCTCTTTATCCTGGTACTGTGAACAGTGCTTATGTCACAATGAAATAGTCATGTTTACAGATTTATCTATAACATGCTTTTACTTTTTTTCCCACTGACAATAACCACTAGCAAGATCTTGTGAAGTCAAATCAGGTGGGAACTGTATTTACCAATAGAACACACTACAGATATGTTTTTGAAAATATTTCGTCTATTTTATGCTCTGATTCTGATTTGTACTTATTTCCAGTCAGAGCATGAATCCCATGAGATAGAGCTGCACAAAATCAGTTGAGGATGATACAAAGGACAATGCAGACACAGGTAAGGCAAGACAGTCCCTGCAAATACACAAATAATTAACACAACAACATTGATCATTTGCAGCTTAAACATACTTTGTTGCAGGAAGTTTTGTCTGTAACATTTAATGTTTTGGGGCTTTGAGGAAGGAGGGGAGGTTGAAGGGCTTTCTAGGAATGCCAGATAGGGTTTATTGGAGGGGTTTTGGCTTTTTTGTTTTGGTTTGGTTTTTTTAAGGAAAAGCAAAAGCCAATGTATTTTAGATACATCATGCATCCATCACATTTTGGTGTTGCCCCTAGCATTACCTTTCACAGACTCCAATGCCATTTTTCTCTTGGAACTCTGATTGAATTTTCATTTTTCAAGTAAGTATTAGCTCATCAGAGCTATTTGTAGTTCCTTTTTCTTTGCCAGAATAAACAGTTCATCTGTTCTTTTGAATTTCAGGCAGGAAAAAAACCCACTTAAAAAACAATGAATATTTGTACATTTGTAACATTGTGTCAGTTGGCATTACTTCACAATTTTGAAATCTCAAGGTCTTTGCTATGGAGTCATCCCCTGCATATACTTTATGTTATTTAACATTTTGTTAATCAAACTAACATAATTACCAGAAATTATTTTTTTCAGGCATTTCAAAACACTGAATATATGAAGAAACCAATGTTTCTGCCATCAGGTGGACTCATAAGTGGTTCTACTTTACCACAGTGATATTTAGAAGCTATTAGCTTTTTATGAACTATCCTACAGTGGTATTCACAATGAAAATGGAAATCCAGCTTTTAAAGATAGTATCTGGAATTTTCCCTGCCCTTCAAATTATACAGTGTGTATATATGTATATTGATTCCCAAAACTATATGTTTCTACTCTTTGTATAACATGCAATACTTAAAGAAGGGTTTCAAGAAGATTGCCTTCCCCTGGCAATCAGTGTGCTTTTTCCTGAAGTTCTGAATTTTAGGAAAATTTCTGATTTTAGAGGGCCCTGTTAGGTTTTATAGAATTAAATCAAACACAGATTTCTTTTTTTCTAGTGTTGTTGAATTAAATATGTGTCTTTTAAGTTGGATTTGAATGAAAACAGAATGAAAAAGCCACTTTTCCCGACTACTGATTTTAAGATTAATGTTGCTTGAAACAGCTATCCACAAAATAAGAAAAATTAAAACCATTTTGTTGAGAAAATCGTATTCCACATCATCACTGATACTGATCTTTTAAAAAAATTAATTACATTTTTTCCTAATAGATCCTTTGACACGTAATTATGGGGAAAAAAAGCTATAAGGACAGCACTACTTATCATTTTAAAAATAAGATAACTTTACTTGCTACTGAATATGTGCATATGATCTTTTAATTTTCATGTTAGAGTAAAATAGAGATACAGGTTTTAAATACTAGGAATTTAAAATATTACTTCTTAAAAAGAACCACTATAGAAATGAAAGAATTGGTATAAATCAGAGACACAAATTTTCATTTATAATTATACATTGATATAACTAGATAGATCTGAAGGAGAAGTACTGTCTTCTCTGACTCATCTTTTTGAGAGAAGAGCATTGTGGATTGAAAAAATATATTGAGAGATGCATGTCTTTCCCAGTTCTGAGAAAGCATACATGGAAAGAGCAGAAATCTCAAGCAAACAGCTTTGCTTTTCTGAGTTTTTTTTGCAATTAATGGAACAGGTTCTCACAACCTCAGCTAAACTTTGTCAACCACCAACACTTGAGCACGTAATCTACAAATATTTGCCTGGATAGGATAGCAGCATGAATCTGAACGAAACCATTAGGCCCAATTCGGACTTGAAGAGGAATAATATATTGAAACAAAACTTAATCCAGAACTAAACTGTGCTTTTTTGTTGTTGTTTAACATTTGCAGTTCTCCAAAATCAAAAGTGTTTCCCACTCCCTTAGTAACAGATTTTTCACTTTAGTTTTTTAAACAGGTACTTTTGTCTAAGGAAAAGCCTCTCTTTAGCCACTGGGTGGTGAAAGCTGTGAAAACGTTCAAGTAACTATTTTTAACACACTATGTTTCAGGGGTTTTTAAAGAACTTTCTTCACTAGGCTTCTGGTTTTTCCAGTTTTAGTGAGAAGCCATTAGACTAGACCTTCTGCAAGATCTAGTATAGCCTTTTTAATAGACCTTATTTTCTGGCATTACTATAGTCTTCTACAACATGTATGAAGCAATCCATTGCATTGCACAAATTAAAGCAAAACCTCTTCGAATTTCAGGAAGAAACAGGCAACCGTTTTTTATAACTTCTTGAAAATGGACTTACACCAATTTTGTGTGTGTCCTCAGTGAAATGCAGCACTCATGCTGGAAGACCCCATGACATCTTCTGGAAAACAGAAATATTGCGGAAGCATTGCCTCAGAGGACACATTTGACCCCCTGCACGCAAGTTGCTGTACTTTGTGAAGTGAGATGTAGCATTGCATGCCATGAACATCTGAAAATAAGTATCCTAACACCTGCAGTATGGAGAGCCAGCTGGAGATGTATATAAATATCTGTGGTGGGTTAACCCCAAATTGTGAGTGGGGCATTGCTGCAGGCTGAAAGAAGTGAAGACCTGTCTCAGCTCCTGCCTCCCTAGGACACCCAAGCCAAGACCTGTGACATGGGTGCACAGGTATTGTACTGTCTTATTTACCCTGCTAGTTTACCTCTTTCGTCCTTGCGTATCTAACCAACATATCTGCAAGTTGATAGGATTGGTTAACGTTCCCCAGGTAGCTGGCTGAGCAAGGGTTTTATATGGATTACTAAAATTTGAACCTGACTCTTGTTGTTGCCAATCAAAGACTGAAAAAAGAATCAATGCTGTAGTGCATTAGCATTATTTTCTTTAATTATTTTTTTTCCCTTTTCCTATTTTATCTTTTCTGCTAGGGTTTGATTTTCTTCTAGGTTAATTTAATGATAAAATTAAATTGATTTAATCTGTGCCAGCTCAAACTCTCAGTGAACATAAATAAAGTTCAGACTTCACACCTTCTCATTGCATTTTTAGTATCATTCATGAAAAATAATCTTTTTTTCTTCTGGATTCACACACACCAAGGTACTATTACCAAATTCATCAATTAATTTGCCTGCTCAGTTAGTTAAAGTATAGATGAAAGGGCATACAGAAAGAGGCAGAAAGATCATAAACTTCTATGAAAGATCATGGAATTCACAACTCTAGGATACAGTCAAATAACAATATGGATATATGCTGTTATCTATATTTGTGTTAGCCTGTGGCATTTAGAGTTCTGACTACACTGTATTTTCTAAGTATTTATTTAATGAAAAAAAAGGTATAATTATATAAAAATGAAACTTGCCTGTGTGCAGATCACATACAGTGAGCAATAAATAAACTTTCCTGCCAAAATCAAGAAAGACCAAGGGAATGGCTTTCTGGACTAAGTCCTAGCAAAGGAAAAAATTGAAGCCAATAATCAGTTCATATAGTTAAGACAGTTAAAGCTGTTAATACAGTGTTAGAAACACTTTAAAGGTGTTTAAAGATTTGTCATGTAATTGCAATAAAGCTCTTTTTACACAATTATTTAAAATATTTAACAAATAAATATTTGCTATGAAAGTAAAATGTTTATTTTTTGCATATACTTCTCCACTCTCACGTCCTCTTACATTTGAAAAAGACAAAGTTGATTTTGACGAGTTTGGTCAAGTAAAACAAGCAGAGAATTGTCACATTAAAAGCCCAGAGGTTTGTTAAATGTACAAAGGACTGCATTTAGAACCCAAACTTACAAATAGCAAATCAATTGGAGGTGCAAAGCTGACATGCAGTAAAGCATCATCTGCCTATTTTTCTGCAGAATTGTAATGGCTTTGTTTCACTTAAAGAGAACGTACAGGATTTCAGGTTTTGTTGTCCTGTTCCAGGACAATCCAACAGCACTTATCCTGTACATAGCATCCACAGTCCAGCAGAGCTGTTGGAAGGAAGAATTCTGATTTACAATCTCAACTAGCCAAAATTTGTGAACAACTTGGCCTTAAATGGCCAGACACTTTACTGTTGGTCCTAATATCAAAATAATCAAAATAAAAAATAATATCAAAAGCACAGTGACTAAAAAACACAGACCACCCCTATATGAAGTTTCAATGGATAGACCCATACAGTGACTGAATACCCCACCAAAGCCTCCACATCAATCCAATTTACATATAACTTCTAATGATGATGTGTTAAACCATTGCAAGGCTCTAATAAAATGTCCAAGGACTATTCACTCACATATAAAAGAAACCTCTCCAGAACCTGACTCTAAACTGTTCTGCTCTTGGAAATCTGCAGACTACATCCAGGTGCATCAACCAGGAAAAAAATAAAGAATCCCCCTCCCCAACCCACTCCAGGCTAGATGGAACAGACCAAATGACCTTATCAAACCTCTCTGACTACTCACACAGCTGTCAAGCCCTTACAACTTGGTTACCTGCTTCTCACTGTAAAACTTTGATGACTCCATTGAATTCCAACCCACCGCTGTTCGCCCTGTCTGAAAACTCCAATCCAGAAAAAAAAAGGTCAAACCTTGAAAAATAGGATTTGAGTCCGGTAGAAGATTAAGGATCTTCCAGTGAACAGAGCAAAGAAAATCTGCCACAACAAAGTTGCTATGACCTCCAGAAAAGAAACCCTCTCCTCTTTCCAGGATGGGCATGACTAGTTGTTCTCTGGTTATTTTCAATGGCATTAGTCTGGATCATTTTGTTCTGGCCAAGTAACACACCATTAACACAGAACATATAAAGACAACTTGTCCTCCAAAAGTCTTTATATCATCACATAAACCATTAAAATGCCTTTCCTCAGTTGGTCTACCATTATGCTGAAGACTTCAATGTTTCAAAATGTTGTGTATGTTCTCATATACCTCCTCATCATAGTAAAGGTGTCCCCATGCTTCCTATGGTATGTAAGTAGTCAGTGAAAAGACCAGCCTGGTATCCCCAGAGGGAAAAAATTCAACATTATGTGAGAAGACAATAGGTTGAAACTGATCTGGCAAGTTGATCTGATACCTACATGTGTGAAGATCCAGCTTCTGCTCTCCATCTGGGATTGGGGGCCCCTGGAAGACACTTGTTGCTTGACAACAAATGGAACATACTGCATGGAACGGTAATTGTATCAAAAATATTAATTGCCAGAATAATTGTAAACTGAAGACTAAAAATCTTTTAAGCAGGTAACACATGCATGAAACGTATATATCTCCATTTTACTGATATGAAAATACATTTTTGGTGTCAATGTTTCTAGTTTAGAACAACATCTGCTGTCATTGCCACCAGAATTGCTGGGACACCCTAAGTGTATTCACTGATAGGACACATGTTTCCATTAAAACATAACAGATGTAAAATTCTATTTTATTCAATCCTTATTAGATTTGTTAGGTTGTGTATGGTCTTCAAAATGCTTTGTAATTAACTTCACGTCTAACCATTACAAACTGCGTACTTGTACCCAGATTCTTCTCCTAGACATCTCGTGCAATTTTCAAGCAGTTTTCTTACATGTTGCTAAAATGCCAGATTACAGAATAGGATTTCTTTCCTGAAAAGATATTTCTGCCATTTTGGTTTCCCTTGTCTTAGGTTCCCTGTTCTCTTCTGTTGTTTTACTTACTATATAGTTATAGAATATTATCTTATTCCCTGCCACTACTGCAAAGGAGATGATTGACATAATCATTCTCCCTTTACCCAGGTTATGAGAATTTCTTAACTGAATAGACTCTAATTTGTTAATTAATTGATTGGTTTACACTGGAAAGGTTTACTATATATTGAAAATTGAAAATGTAATATAAAGGCAAAAAATGTGAGGATTTAACCCTAGCAAGAGGAATGAGAAGACTTTTGCCCTGAAATGAAAAGCTGAATTCAAACACCAATAAAATATTCTCTGTTTAAACATACTATTGTCTTATGAGTCCTCAAGAAAATAAAAAGCATTTCACTTGATTTTTTTTTGACAAAGTTTTTATCCTTATTAGAGAATATTTTTCTACTTTGAAAACACTGAAATGCTAGCTAGTTTTCTGAAGTGTTTTACAAACGTGGCTATTTAATTGCAAGTGGTTACTTTAACAGCTTAATACTTTCAGATTTCAAGGACCATGTAAATTGCCTATTGAAATGCTGTCTGATGGTTGAAACAATTTTGTAAGTCCTCCTCAATAGTCTTGTTTTTCACAGCTGGCCTTTGTAATTTGGTGAATTTCAAGTAATTTGAAGCCTTGCTAGCATTTGTTTTTAAGTTGTCAGTGACTGCTGTTACTGCAGAGTACTTCTACTTAGGGCAAACTATGTTCTCTGTTACACTCAGTTATTTCCCATCACTTTTCATGAATATAAAGCATGATCAAAAATCAGACTTCCAAATAATGACCTATGTGGTTTCAGTCCATCAGAGCAATAGTACAGTGACCAGCTCCTGTGTGTACAAGCTTTAGTATAAGGGAAACTTTTCTAACCCTTCTTGTAGGAAATGGATTTACCATGTATCCTATGTGTGCTGATACAGCTTGCAAGCATAGCTAAAAAATTAAGGACATGAAATTAAATTACAGTATTAATTACTAAACGTTATCTATAGCCTTTGAGAATTTCACAGAGCACCAGTTACGAAAAATCGTAGGATTTGGAGAATGCTTAACTGCAGTGAGAATCTGATGAAGGGGACAATTTTGGAAACCTTTCTGATATCAGTGTTATCAAAATAAATATTTCAAATACTTTGTTTGTACCTGAGAAAACATGCATAGCATATTGCTAATTACGAGCGGTCTCCCTTGGTGGAATGTGTGTCCTAATTTTGCTGTTCAGCTAAAAGCTATGATGTGTTTCCCTTTGTAAACACAAAATTAATTATTGAAGAGTTGTTTAAATTAACACCATTAGTAATGATTTTTGCATCACTTTTAAACAACTTTGCTAGCAGAGAAGCATGTGGAAGCAGCTGAAGAACAGTTTTATGTCATTCTCTGAATAATAATGAAAAATTACAAGCCACTTACATTTCTAAATACCACCAAAAAAAAAAAATAATGATATTTTTCCTCCTACTGTGTCATGTTTCCGGAAGCAAGTGAACCGGAAGGCACATTTCAGAACATGATGTCTTGTTCTATGGTTATGCAAACAATTGCCATCCAAAATATACATTGCTACCTGTTGGCTGGCTTAGGCAAATGGCAGAGGACCATCTTGTAGAAGCAAAAGCCAAAGTTTGTTTTGAGAAGACCAAAATATTTCCTACAGCAATCTTCAGTTTATGTTGCTATTCTCTTATGAGATATATTCAGGAAACTTTGAGTGATAAATATTTAAAGATGCAACCTCCTCTTACAGCAAATACAAACACGAGTAAGGTATTAGATTAGAATCACTTCTGAATAACCACCTTGGTATGTAAGTAAACACTGTGGCATAAAAATGGGTCATAAAAAAATGTTCATGGATCACAAAACCATAAAAGCAATAATTCACTGAAGCAACATACTTCCTGAAAAGAAAAAATAAGTAATTGATGCCATAAATTATAAATTTATTATTAAGTAAGTCAATAATTAGGTAAATAAGTAAATCATGACAATACGTAAGTTTGGGAAATCTCCAAATGCGTGCATCATTGAAGTTGTGCCAGGAGTTTTTTACTCTTTCCTCACAATAAATTTGACTTCTTCTTAGCTGAATTAAAATAACTTGTGGACATGAATTGTTACTTACTATAGCTTGACAATTCTCTTGAAAGAATATTAGTTTTTTATATTTGGTTTTGTCTAATTAAATATTTTTCTTTTCTTTATATAGTAGCAGCTGAAACTACGACAACAATAATGGAAATTTACTGTACATACACAGGGAGATTAGGCATTTGTTCTTTTCCTTTGTTTTAAGGAAAGATGTAGGAATAGCTTAGAATGATAAACTCACTGATAATATGCCATCCCCATACACATCAGAGAATGCTGATGATCTTTCACATGTTAGAAAAAGTAATGCTCTATCCCAGTTTAGGACAGCTTTAAATTTTTATAGAAAGAGTAATTTTGGGGTCAAAATATGCAGCTTGTTATTGTCTTATCTTAGTATTTAACAACTTCTTGCTGAAGGTTTGACCTTGCCAATGGATTTTCTTCTTAAGGCCCAGTAGTGCTTGGAAAATGTCAAGGATCAGCAATATGTAATTTTGTAAACTCTGTAATTATTACCTTATCACTAAACTCAAAGAAGTGGTCCTGTCAATGAACATTGTTTCAATTTCTCATCTTAGATCTGGCACCTGATTTTCTCATTTACATTATGCTGTGTCCCCTATGAGTGGTGTGTTGACTAAGGAGTTGAACTTTCTATGTTCACATCTTGTGCTCGGATTTGGGAAGAATTTGGGAAGGTACAATGTTAAAATGTATTTGTCATCTAAGACTTCTTCATTGCTGCATGCCTTTAAATTGTCAAGATGCTTTACATCACTTGGCGTGTCACCTTTTTGTACTGCTTACTCTCAGATTACTAAAGGAAGAGTAACCCTTAGAAAGATAAAACTTCACCTGTAAACCCCTATATATTAATTTGTTAATTAATCCATGTCATTAAGGCCCTTGTTTCTCAAAGAACGCTTCTCTAGGCAGACATCCAAGTCCTTAGGAGAACAGGGATATGCCATGTAGACCGTTGTGCAGGACTGGGTATTAGTTTTTCTAGTTTCAAAAACCAAGAATCTAGCTTAGCAATAAAATGAATGTTGTTAACCATGCCCTTTATAGGGTATTTTTGTACTATAAAAAATACATAACTTTTATACATATGTATATAGTTATGTCACACTTCCTTACTTAAGTGACATTTCACTTCAATTTTGGAACAAAAGTTCTACACCAGAACTAACGATTATCATATCATCTAAGTGTGACACCCATGGCTATATAAGTATAATTACATTTCATGTTCAGGTTATCTAGGACTTTTCACTGGGAAATGGAAAAAGAACAAATCCCCAATTTGCTGTGGTGTGGATACTCCTTTATTATCCCTCCCCAGCTTGCCAGGGTTGGTTTTCTCTGTGTGTGGGTGTTTCTTCTTTAATAACATTAGGTATATACTCTTTCTTTTACATACAGAGTGACACTTTTAGAAAAACAAGAGATACCGGAGTTGGGTAGTTGTCAAGGGATGTCACATTAGACCACATTCTCAAGGAAAGATTCAGGGAAGACTTACTGAAGGTTAGAATAGCTGTATAAATAGATTATTTATAAAAAAATACAATTTTTTAGATGCACGATGTATTATCATAAGGAAAATCAATATTGCTTATTACCTGTGAGAAAAAGTTTAGCAGGGTGCTTTGCTCATTCAATGTGAGACAAACCTGTTTGGTATATTACTACACGATAAGAACACATTAATACAAACACCGTGAAGAAACTATGGGAAAAATTCAAGCCTTTGATAACAATCTGTACTGAAGGGAAAATTAGCTGGTCTGTCTTCTTCGGGTATAAAACTTGTTAAACATTACAAATAATGATCGCCATGGTGCCCAAATATAATTTCCCACAAAGCTTTGAAACAATGCACCTGGATCTGATTATTTGGCTAAGTTTTATAACTGATAAGAAAGTAAATCCAGCAAACCTTATCTAAAGAAACAGAGCCAATTTTCTCTTCTTAAGTAATATGAAAGCTTATTACATTATAGCCCTTACAAAAGCATTTTCAAACTTCTTCTAACACGACTGATCAGGCTGACCTGGAAAATGCAAAACAGGCAACAGTTAGATACTTCTACTTCATGTCATCTATTATTCCAAAATCTTTAAAATTTATGCTCACTTATGTTGCCATAATTACAACCAAAGTAATCAAACGATATTTTGTGAAAACAAACAAACAAACAAAAACCAGTGCTGAGGGCCTTTAAAAGATGTAATCACTCTGCATGAAACCAGTAGTAACTTCCTTCTACAGAGTGACATCCACTGAAAAGACCAGAAGAGAGATGCATTTCATTTGATAGGATTATGGAACTTCTGACATTAGCCATATGCTCTCTTCTACTGAAATGAGGAGCCTATTAGTCTGGGATAAGAAGGGCTGAATAGTAATACATGCAAATGATTTACTGGCATACTTACAGACCTAGAAACTTCAGTGTTCTCCTTGATGAAAATCAGCAAGAGATTCAGCAGAATACCTCTATAGTGGATTAGCTTTAACAAATTAGAGATAATGCATTGTGGATTTGTAATATCTCCAGAGTGTCCTTATGTTACATTAAGTTAGCTTCAGAGCAAGTAAGGGAATAATGATCTGAAATCTCCTGGGGCACTGAGGAAGATCATGGGATACACCTGGATTCAATATAGATGGTTTTCAAGGAAGACCAATTCAACTTTTTTCTGTAACTGATTGCCTGACTTTCATAAATGTCTCTCAAAAAATGGGTTATAATGTCTTAAAAAATGATACACAGTGGTAATTCCAGAGGAAGATATATGTCAGAATAAAAAACCTTTATTTCCTTCTGGAAAGATTAATTCATCAGGTCAGACAATGATAAGGTGAAACTGTATTAATTCTAAATTCATATATTTGTTTTTAAAAGGAACATTTTCACTGAAGGGATTATATGTTAATTTTTTTTTATATATAACTTTCCAAATGTTTTTGTCATTACATTAAGCACTTTTTTCCTACCTGCTCAATCAATCTGACTTTAATCAGATATTTTAGTAAACAAACAGATTTTGGGGCCATCAAGATTCTGATTTCTTTTCAGGATCTTATTTAGAAGTCCTGTTTTTATTGCTGGTGAGGTTTAACCCCTATGGGCAACTAAGCACCACACAGTAGCTTGCTCACTCCCTCCTGGGAAGGATGGGGGAGAGAAATAGAGGAATAAAAGTGAGAAAACTTGTGGGTTGAGATAAAGACGGTTTAACAGGTAAAGCAAAAGCTGCATGCACAAGCAAATCAAAACGAGTTCATTCACCACTTTCCATGAGCATGCAGGTGGCATCCCCCGGAAAGCAGGGCTCCATCACATGTAACAGTGACTTGGGAAGACAAATGCCATCACTCCTAATGTCCTCCCTTCCTTCTTCTTCCCCAGCTTCATATGCTGAGCATAACATCATATGGTATGGAATATCCCTTTAGTCGGTTGGGGTCCGTTGTCCTGGCTGTGTCTTCTTGTAACTTCTTGTGCACCCCCAGCCTACTCACTGTGGTGTGGTGTGGAGCAGAAAAGGCCTTGACTGCCCCGCAATAACTAAAGCATCCCTGTGTTATCAACACTGTTTTCAGCACAAATCCAAAACACAGCCCCATACCAGCTGCTGTGAAGACAATTAACTCTACCCCAGCCAAAACCAGTACAATTGATCACAGGACCATACAATCCAAAAGCTGCCTGCATGTTTGTGCACTTACTGAGGCTGTTGTTTCATGGTGACCTCAGCCAACACTAAAGTCTGCTCAGACTCCTTTTCTTTCTTGGTTGTCCTGTGAAGTCCTTTGCACGAGTACTAGGTCAAATCAGCTTGCTGAGTACTGGCTTGATGAAGATGCGTCTGGTTTGGGCAGGGAGGAGGCTGGGGCCATGCTGTCCGCTCAGTTGGTTTTCAGTAACAAGCTTCTTAAGGATTGAAAAGGATGAAGAAAAAATCTGAGTATGAGACAGAGGAATGGGGTTTGCTTTTTGCAGCAACAGCTGGTTGTGAAACAGCACCCTCTTCCATAGGAATTTTAGCCTCCGTTTATGGGGACCAGGATTTTATATGGAAAGTCCATCTTTGAATCATGTTCCTTGTTTTGAATTTTTCCTGATCTCAGAAGAGAAGATTTGTAATTTACAGTAGCAAATTAAAGGAAAAACCAAATAGAGCAAAAATACTTAGGAAGTGCTAACTAAGAGCGGATTTAGAAAGTACAGGGGCAACAAAATCAAAGGGGCACAAATCATATCCCAACTAGATGAAACATATAATACAATACAAAGGAGTTTTAAAAAATATGTCTATAACCCAAGATTAATTGTTTTACTTTTTCATAACTGTAAAATATTTTCTATGTAATAAGGATAAATAGAGTAAGCTCTACTGCATAGCAGGTGATCAGAGGAATGAGTTATTTTAGATGCCCACACATCATTTACTTTCAAACAGTACCCAAAAATTTAATTTGCCTCCACTTACAATGTATGGCATAGTCTTTTCAGTGTTCTGGCATGCTCATGGTTCATGAGTCATACAGACTAAAACATGATAAGGAGCAGGTCTAAAAGCTTAAATTTGAGTAATTAAATTAATGCAGTGTAATTACAACTATGACCTTAAAAATCTAGCAAATTACTCTTACTCTTAGATTCTTATGTTGAAGACAGTGTCCTAGTATCAAAGTCTGTCATATGTTAACTTTCATTATCAGCATAATTAATGGCAGTCATACTGCTGAAGATCAAGTTGACAGGAAATTGCCTGCACCAGCTGAGCATGAACTGCCTTTGAAGATATGACCAGTTTAGCCATGCTTTTCTTCTAATGGTATTTTGTATCGTTCTTATTATCATTGCTTTAAGCAGAGACTGGAATCTTTATGTCAGCACACGAATGAGCAATGAAGGAAAAGAGGGAAAAGAGTCAGAATAGTTAGGCTATATCTGATGGTATCAAAAAGGCATCACATAATCTGAGAAACTCTGCAATGACACTGCCTTTATGGCTGCACTGCTGAGACACTCTGGACACCCTAGCCAAGAAAAAGAGAGGAGAGATTATTCCAGTTGGAAGGGACCTACAACAATTGTCATGTCCAACTGTCTGACCAATTCAGGGCTGACCAAGGACTAAAACATGTTATTAGGGGCATTGTCCAAATGCTTCTTAAACACTGACAAGCTTGGGGCATCAAACACCTCTCTGGGAAGCTTGTTGCTGTGCTTGACCACTCTCTCAGTAAATACATGCTTCCTAATGTCCAGTCTAAACCTCCCTTGGTGCAGCTTTAGACCTTTCCCACGTGTGCTACCCCTGGATGCCAGGGAGAAGAGGTCAGCACCTCCCTCTCCACTTCCTTTCCTCATGAAGCCATAGGGAGTGATGAGTTCCCTCCTCAGTCTCCTCTCCAAACTATGCAAGCCCAGAGTGCTCAGACACTCCTCACAGGACATTTCACCAGCTTTGTTGCCCTCCTCCACATGCATTCAAGGACCATCACATCCTTCTTAAACTGTGGGGCCCAGAACCACACACAGTACTCCAGGTGAGGCCGCACCAGTGCTGAATCCAGCAGGATGATCCCCTCTTGATCAGCTGGTTGTGCTGTGTGTGATGTACCCCAGGGTGGGGTTTGCCCTCCTGGCTGCCAGGACATGCTGCTGGCTCACACAGAGCCCGCTGTCGCCCAGCACCCCTAAATCCCTTTCTGCAGAGCTGCTCTCCAGGCACTCCTCTGAATTTATATCTGTGCCCAGCGTTACTCCATCCCACGTGCAGAATTCGGCATTTGGACTTGTTAAATTTCATCCCATTAACCATCGTCCAATGCTGCAGTGTATGTAGATCCCTATGCAAGGCCTCTTGTCCCTCAAGAGTCAACAGCACCTCCCAGTTTGGTACCATCAGCAAACTTGCTAATGGTGCATTCAACTCCTGCATCCATTGATAAATGAAGAGAACTGGCCCTAGAACTGAGCCCTGAAGAGCACTGCTGGTGACCAGTCACCAGCCAGCTGTAACCCCATTCACTATAACCCTTTGAGCCCTGCCCTTCAGCCAGTTCTTCGCCCAGAACACCATAAACCCACTCATCCAACAGTTGGACAACTTGTCCAGAAGGATACCGCAGGGGACACTATCAAAAGCCTTACTGAAATGCAGAAGAACTACATCCACTGCCTTCCCTTCACCCACTAGGCAGGTGACCTGATCATAGTAGGATATCAAATTAGTTAAATAGGACTATTCCTTTGGGGAAAAGTACACAGCGGACTATGCCTAATGATTGCATTATTCTTTATATGCAAATTATTTAGTTTTAGGGGAAGCTGCAGAAGTACAGGGTTGATGGGATACCTTCAGATGACTATGAGAGAGGCTAGTGTGGACGAGCATTCATCAGACGGCAGAATACAACTTCTTAGCAGCTATTTGAGTTTACCCATCGAAAGAGCCAGGGTGAGTCTTTGGGCTGTCACTGAGCAACTGAGGAACTACACACAGGATTAGTTGCAGCCACAGTTTTGACCCTGCTTTCCCATAGTTTTAATTTGTGTAGGCACAACTGATAGAATATAATACAATTATCATTGTAGTTATGTCACAGGATATATGCAAGTGAAGTCCATGTATGAACATAGAATTATTTGAGTTAAAAACTGACCTTCTTTTTTAAGATACTTTGATAGTTTGCATCTAATAAATCATGATTTGCTCTTAGTGAAGGAATTTGTATAGCAGTAAGCTACAGTACCCTTCATTCATATTTCACTTCTCTAAAATACATTTGATAAATGCAGTTAAGTTTTCCTTGCAGTAGAGCTGCCTAAATTCTACTGCTAAAATGAATTCTTTTTCCCCCATTACTTATGCCTGCTATCTGAGATGGCCTGATAACTTCTCTGGCAATGACAAAATAATTACCCTATTATTAATAGCTATTTACCAGTACATATAATATCACTATGCCATTATAAAAGAATTATGCTTTTATTATTTACTACTTCTTGGAAAGCCACTCTGTTTGGACAGGAAGCATAATAAACCACAGTACATTTTTCATTTTCTAAGGAGTTAAACACATCTAAATCATAATCTACTTTGTTGTATTTCTAAAATTATTTTTAAAATTTAAAAACTATTTTCCATTTACTGACATGGAGTTCTGAAAAAAGATTAGAAAAATGGGATTCTGAAAAGATTAGAATATTGGTAACAAACTTTGTTAGAATTTATGAACCTGTTTCCCAGGGATATGTTTCATTTCAACCTCACTCATTAAGACTTTGCATATAAAATAAAGTATTGTGGGGAAAAAGAGATGCTGAAGAAAATCTTTTTAATCTTGAAAGTAAGCCTACTTAAATATAATGCTTGCATTTAGTATCACCTGTTCAATAATGATATAAACATCTGAGAGTGTTATGTTCTACTATGAATTTTAATTAAAAAAATATCTAGAGATTCAATATATTCTAATGAGACAACAAGAATTTCTCAGCTTTCCACTTCATGTATAAACACATAGCTAAAGATTCACCAGGCCTATGCATTCCTCAGGAGAGAAAAAAGAAAAACTCTCAGCATATAAGAGAGGATTTTTGGCTAAGTTTCAAAAATCATTCTACTTACATTTCTGTATAAATTTTTAATTCACCATCATAGGTGAAAGCATTAATAACTGTAACACATGAGATGTCAACAGATCCAGTAGTCTACCCAGATTGTAATTTTTACTTTTTCTAGAAGGAATGTGAGTCCAGAGAGAGGAGCAGATATTTTTTTTTTTCATAGCTATCCATAACTACCTTTATTCCTCTGTGAGTGTGAGTATAACATATATTTCAACATTTCCTCATATATTTCTCCCATTAAATAGGACCTTTACCTTTTAGGCTCTGAGGACCAAAATACTTCTGCAACATATCATATTTGTGTTTGGTATTAGGAGACATCCACTTGATTCTGACTACCAACGTGGTCATTAGCTAATCCTTACTAGGAGTGACTACTACTAGGAGTAAACTTTGATTCTAAACTTGACCCCAACTCATGCATATGTCTTCATTAGAACACAATAATTTTATTTATGCATATATATATATACACACATATACTTTGATGGGCAAGACACTGATATTCAAGAGCTTATTGAAAATCTGTCCACACTAAAAAGGTAATTGTATGTGGGATGTACTGTCATCTCTGTCATAACTCTATTTCAACCACTATGTTACCCTAGGATGAGTTTAGGTGGTCCATAAAGAAAGACACAAACCACTAGAAAGGGTCAGAGTTAATTGAGTCAAATTTAAAAAATTAAAAAAATTAAATAAAGTAAAAAATAGACTATTTTAATAAGCCAAGATTCTGTAATAGCTATGGTTCCAATTAGATTGGAAAGGAAAAAATGAGTAGGGGCTTTGTTTTCTTTTATTTTCAAAATTAGAATGTCACCATCAGTGCTCAGTTTCTAGCCACAAGTGAAAATAAGAAATCCCTAAAAAACTGAATTACTTATTGAATTATTTACCCTCTATTTATACTAATTAGAAGTAAACACTTTAAAGGAATTACACTTCAGTCAATAAAATAGTTCCAAATGTAATTGGAAACAGGACAAATGAAAACATTAAATTAAGAGAAATCTGAACTGTTTACAGCCACCCAAAGGCTAGTCCTATAAAAACATGCTGTGGTTATAAGGAAAACAAGAAGTATGACTGTCCATAAAATAGTAATTAAAACGATCATGAGATCCTGGTAGATAACTCTATTGCCTAAAAACATCTGCAAGTTTGTGACATCTTGATGAAGCCAATCAAGAAGAGATTTTTTTTTTAACCTGTAGGCTTTCAGTTTTCTTAAGAATAAGGCAAAGGAAGTAAGGATTTTTTGTGTCCGTGTATATTCATATCCAAATAAACACTGTGTAATTTGAGGAAGTCCAGTATTTAAACATTTGGGTAGGCAGTCAAGGGTAAAAAGTGATTGCATTCACTTTATCAGCTGCTATGCAAAAAAGAATTGTATCTTTATAGTAAAAATGTTCATGTAAAATATATCATTTGACTAACATAGACATATAGCAATTATTTCTGCTTATCAAATCTCTTACATGAAAAAGTGACCATTTACCTTTCCTGTCCAGTGGTGATATTCAGTTTAGCTGGCCTCTTTAATCAATCAGTAGAAAGGAAAGGAGGACATAAAATCTTATTTGCATTCATTTTACATTTGTCCATGTTTACAAGTAATTAAAGCTAACATTCTATAATGGTACTGCTCGAATAACATTTTACATAATCATAGATGTATTTTCTCCTGTCCCAGCATAATCTTTTTAATTTTTTTTTTTTTTAATAAATATTGGTCTATCTTGATATTTTTCAGTGGCAGGTATTTTTGTCACAATCAGGCAAAAAGAGGTTTTATTTATCTGACCAGCTGTCATTACCTACAGGTGTGATCACCTACTTCTAAACTTCCTACTTTATGCTTCTTCTGCAGGGAAGGACAGAAGGAGGAACATTAGGACACAATTCATCTAATCTTAGCGCTAATGTTTAGAATTAATCAGATGAGTGCTGTAAAAACAGCCCATTACTCCTCCTCTGGGCAGGAAGGGAGCCAAGCATACCAAACTCAAATGAGGAAGTGTATGTTGTAGCTTTTGAACTTAACATGGTGAAAACCACAGCTGATGTCCCCAGTTGGATTAATATTCCCTTATTGTCCCAGTCAGGATCTAATACTTAGGCTGTTTTCTATTGCAACTCCAAATTAAATTAAGGGGTTTTGACCTTGACATAAAGTCTCTTGTAGTTCCACAGAGCTATAGAATGGTAGTTAATAAAAAAGAACATACTGTCAAAAAGGTGGCTGGAGCTTATCTAGCAGCACGAAGGAAACTCTTAGTTTCTGTTTGAATATTCATTTGAATGTTTAAGAGAATATATGTATCCCTTCATATAGGTCCCTGTATCCCAATCAAATGTCATTCACTATGAAAGCATGATGGATATTGCCTAGTAAAAATGACCTGCTGAATTGCCTGAACTCACATGATTCTTTGAAAAACCCATATTTAAGGAATACTCCTAAAAGAGGTTATTGATCATGCATTTTATACATTATTGTTAACCTATAGTTTCAAGATATAAAATCTATTTTACAGTAGACAGGATACATTTGACATTTAAAGGTTCTCACTGCTGCCTTTGGCAGAAATATAAATTAAGGGTTAGTTGCCAAATGAGATAACAACCTTGGAAGATAATGAGTAAAAAATAATTTTCAACAAATTTACTCATCAATTTGATCATACAATTTACTGCTCCTGTTCAAACCTTATCAGCTCATTTTCAAGTTATCATGGGTTGTACAAGACAGACATAATGACTTCAATTATCTAATTTTATGTCATGACACTGCACGTATTTTTCTTCTGACTATATGAAATGACCTAATGTAACCAATTTGATAAATCTCCTTACAAGGGATTAGCAAGCAGCGACATTTTGAGAATAGTTAAGCACCTTTTGAAAGCCCTCCTGATATACCAGGCTACCATGAATTTAGGGAATGCCAATACCTCATCCTACAGGGAGAACCTGGCTGGCAAGCTGCAAAGGTCCCCCTGCATTCAGAAGCAGCACGCCCAGTTCTCGCTTTCCTCCCGGAGATGGAGAAGTACCACAACAGCTCAGCTGTAGCTGAGTTGGTGTGACAATCATCAATGTTTTTAATCATCCTTCACAGTGCAAACATACTACAGATATTTGCACTTGTGGAATTGCTGTAAACAATAGAGAATAATAAGTTAATTTGGGGAAAAGATGTTAGAGAGAACTTGAGTTACATAGTTACAAAGTGCAAGAATGGCAAGCTTACTCTCACTTGCAAAAAAAAAAAAATAAAAAGGGTATAGTTTTGTTTTTTCCATGAAAGAGTTTTCTGAAAAGATGTTATAAATTTTCTATGAAACAAGGTTAAAATGCAGGGGGCAATCCAGCAGTGGGAGCATAGCTTGATTATACTACATGGTGCCCTATTGATCTCAGGCAGGTTGTCTCTTGCCAGAATACGTGATTTGAATCAAAATGTTTATTGTGCTTCACAGCTGTATGCCATTTTATCCAAGAGTAATCTGAGCATCAGGACTCTCAGTTGCATGTGTCCACAACACCACAAAACATCACCTTAAAAATGGAAATAATTCATCTTATAGCAAGTGTTTATAACCATCAATGAGTGAGCAATCAAGAATGTGAGAGGCACTAGGGGTTTTTCTGTAATATTGGCTTTAAAGATATCTGTTTATTCTTGCTGGAGAGAAATCCCACTATATGAGGGAGGAATTCTGCCAGGAAAAACAATTTCAAGTGAACATGAAGGGATACAGACTTTCTCTGATGAAATTATCTCTGTCTCTCTTTTTTTTTTTTTTTTTTTTAATGAGTAACAAGGGAGTATGTGTTCATCATTTCGAAAACTAACATTTTTTAACTTCAGGTAAATATTGATCTAGTGCTACTTCAACCAGTAGCATCTAACAAAAACATTTCTTCTTCCACTTTCTAAGTTTCTGAATGTTTCCATTTGTCCCTAGGATACCAGTGTAGATTATGAGTACGTAACTAATTCAGCTCCTGAAATTCTAAGAATTGTATCTTGAGTTTTCACAGATGAGATACAATACCTGCATATACCTCATTAAAACTGCTGCTATCTTTTTTTCAGTGTCAATCATTTCTATGAATAATAACATTTTCCCTTCTTATACTTCATTCAGAGCTTATACTTTTCTTTCACTTCCCACATTTCTTCTCTTATGAGCTTACCTGTCAGTCTCCATATTATTGTGCCTATCACTGTCTAGATTTCACTGCGATAAAATCTTTTACCACATCAAGACTCATGATTTTTTCATTCCTACAAATCCCTCTTCTGTGGCTTCCAAAAATCCCAGATCTCTAGACTCTGGTACATACAAAAAAGAGCAGTCTTTCATTTATCCACTGCCTCAAATCAATTCAAAATAACTATCTTATCCTGTTGAAATGTCTGCTAGCTACTAAAATTCTCAAAAGGCTAGAGATTTGTGTGCTTGGCATAAACCTGGAAGATGAGTTCAGGCTCTTTACTACAGCTCCCACGTATCGCAGTGAACAAGTCAAACTCTGCCATATCCTTTAAAAGACACGCAGACACCTGCTCCGTCTTGGAAATGCTCAAGTCTTCATGATGGTAACATTATCAGCAAATTGACATCTGCCAAAATAATTTCTGGCCTGTTATTTAGCTAATAAGGTGGTCAGAGCCCAGACTATTTCAAAGCTAAAATAACCCAGAGAGATTTTGAGACTGCTAGTGTAGACACTGGTCCCATGGCAAGGCACAGTGCTCACCAAATAATGTACTTTATATGTACTTCATAAACTTTTGCTAAAGGCTTCCTAAAGACAAACTATCACAGTCTGCAGAAGCAATTTCATGAAAAGATAATTTGAAGGCTTAAAGAAATCTGGACAAGCATCAAATAGATATTGAGTCAGAGACAAGAGACAGCTTTCCCAGCGGGTTCTGGGATGAGTAAGCAGTCTGGCAAGACCGGCTCAAGGATTCTCAGAAAAAGTATTGCTTTTTGGTTTTTTTTTCTTTCTTGGTCTATTTTTCTCCCAAAGGAAAGGCTCTGAGAAGCTCTTAAGACACTCATGAGGGACACGACCACAGGGTGGTGACATGGCCCCAGCTGCCCGTTGGAGCAGCCAGCTGAACACTGAGCCTCGTTCCACTTCTGCCTCTGTCAGCTACCTGGTCACTCCAAGACACCACAGCAATGCCAGATCCTGTTCCTCAGCATCCTTTCTTTTTTCCACAAGTCATTCCAAAAATTATCCCCTGACTTACCAACTACTTACCGATGTCTCCATCATCCTATCACTGTGAATATGTCACTTACCTTTGAAACAGCTCTTTTACTGTGTGACAAAAATGTATGTTGCTGTCCTGACACCCCATCTGTGCAGATGAATCTGTTGATTGGCATCTAGTTGAACTGTTTTTAACAAAAATCTGCCTGTGTGAATTCCACGTATTGATTATAGATGGTAAGAGAAACAGCATATGACATAAATTTGTATTGCACCACTCGTGGGGTCTCCTTTGCCGTGGTCTGTCTTTTCTGTACAAGGCGTTATGCTGAGTGGTGTCCAGTATTCCTCCCAATTCGTAAAGCCTAGGAACAGAAGCAAGCCCATTCATCAAATTGGTTTTTTTTTCCTAGGAGCTTTGTTGAAGAAGTTATAGTATTTTTCAAGTATTCTGTTGTGTTAGCAGTATGAAAGCTGCCATTACCAAACGTATTAATAGAAAAAGCTTTCTGAAAGCTGGTTTACCAGGATCTTTAATTGCAACACCTTATTACATGTAGATGGCACCACTCTTTCTTGAGAGAGAAAGCTATAAGGCTAACCCTGAAGAGGGGTCATGCTTAATGAGCTTAGTCTTTCGCCACTTTGCTGCGTATGACTTCTTCATTAAATAAAGCACTAGTATGAATATGTATTTCTCTTAAAAGAGCAGGAGAAATAAGTTACCACAGTAGCTATGGGTGGCTTAGCTTACTTGTTTCTTTGCTCTTGACTCAACAGGACTTTGAAATTCCTCTCCCAGACATTTACAGGAGAAGAGAAACCTCCAGATGGGCTACAATTACTAGAAATGAGCAGATGATTTTGTAAGAGAAGCAGAACTGGTTGAATTTACCTCTGCAGTTTCAGAAGCAGTCTGATAAATATCCTGATTCAACCTAGAGTGTTTCCTAAAGACTGAGACTGACAGGAAGGTAACTTATGGTTTCAAAAAAAGGCTTTTTATTCAACTGAGTGTTGATTGCATGGACCAGTAGGTATGTGTGGGAAATGACATGGCAATTGCATGGAAAGCAATCTGGAAGTAGGCACCTGCGCAGGTATGTCTGCTGGTCATTTAGGACATTGTGCTGTAGCCTCTTTGCCTCTGAAGTTTGTTTATCACCAGATGAGGGAGGGGGCAAGGCTGATTTCTTTTTGTTAGCTGTGTGCCTCCTGCATCATAGCTCCAGCCCTGACTCTTATCAAAGGGACCAAGGGAACCTTAGCCTGTTCTAATTTACATTCATTTGCAACATCCCCCATGTGAATGCTTCCCTGATTGAGAATAACTGGAAAACAGCAGGACTGGGCTGTACTCCAACCTTCTCCCAGCATTCACCCCAAGTTGGATATCATGTTTGTGGCCACCCTGCCAGGTCTGCACCCTGGGAGGAATTCACAAAACCCTGTCTTCAGCTCAGGGGTGCTGCCGTCAGCACAATTAGGGACATAGAGATTGCCATAACAAATCAGAAAAATGGGCTGTCCAGTACAGTATTCTGAGGCCAGTCAGAGATGGTTCAGAGAAAAATGTTTAAAAAGAATCAGTTGTAGGTAAATGTGGAATAAACTACTGTTAGAGAAAGATTTTCTTACCCACTTGTGGAAAATTAAATATTGCACTTTTTTTTTTTTTTTTTTTGCATGATGTGCACATCGGTTTACCTGTGATATTAATCATGCCTCATAGGTGTTAATCTGAGAAACACTGATAAGGAAAACCAAATAAGTAGCAGAATAATGACAGAGGAATGACTGCCATAGGCAATACCAAGAGTTTTTAATGAAGCTGTCACTGAGAAATAAGCCCTGATGTAGAGCACACTCAAATGGCAATGCTGATTCTTCCTTGACCAAACATAGGATCAAATTATATATCAGACTTGAAAAATAATGATTCCAAAGGATGGGAAGAGAACTGGATTGAGAGGCTTGTCAGTAACGCAGGTTTAACATGGAGCAAAGCACTGCTGAGACCATGTTGTAAAAATTAAGACATTTCTCTAAGCTTTATGGGAGCATCTGACTTGGGAGAGGTTTGCCGTCTCCACTGTTGGGCTAGACTGTAGAAGCTTTTTAGGTGTATCAATATTGCAAAATGTTCACATGTTAATTTCAGCTCTATTTTACAGTGTGCTTCTGTTTTTCAAACTTGTAGGGTAGTTCGTCACTGTTGAGATAACCACTGTGGATGCAGCAGTGCAATATATAGCAAGTTTCAAGTCCAATTCAGATAAAGCAGAAAGGTCGTAATTCATGGTAATATGACATCTGGAAACAAAGGCTCAAGCAAAGTGAAGGTGATACATTTTCCTGGTTACTAACTGGTATGCACAAGATGATATTACAATTTTCTTATGTACAGACTAATCCCATATACAGGCTACCTCCAATTCTGTGAATAAAAGCCTAAGAAAGAATAGATTGGTCACAAATCTGGAAGCAAGACCCCATTTCAGGCCTTAGAAAGCAATAACATAGTGCTTCATTTGCTTTCCTGTCAATGTCGTATCATTACTTTGTGTCTCCACAATTGACCTGCAGAAAATATAATCTCAAGGCAGAAATGTTTGCTTTTTGCAGAAGTGGATTTTACAATAGCTTCTTTTGGCTTGCTATAAGCAAGCTCAAATCCTGCAGTAGCCTTGCCTACTGGCTTCTCATGGGGTATTGCCTTGTCATGCCATGCAGCCCCGCACTTCACCTCCTCTGGGCACTACTGGCTTGCCTCTGCCTCTATAACTGGGGACCATCCAGATGCAGTTGTATCGACGCCTGAGCTATTAAATCCAGTTTGCATATGGTTACTGCAGGTGTGGACGTATTACCCATGTCCTCATAGCTCTCCTCTGGCAAGCCTGGGTAGCCATGCAAAGAATATCCAGATGGATGGGATTTCAGCACAGAAAACAGATCTCCTGAGGATCCGGCTCCACACTTGATGTCAAATGTGGGATAAAGCAGCTAGTCCCTACTCAAACTAGTTTTTGCTGAGTTACAGAAGTGTTTTTACCTATGCTTGTAAACAAGATGTATGTGGAGCAAACAGACAGCAAACATTTATTTATTGTCATTAACATTAACAGTTGTGACTCCAAATTTGTAGAATCACTTTTCAAGGAGTTGTTGCATGCAACCCTGGCATGTTTGTTTACTGTTTCATTGTTACACTCTGATTTAAAATTCTTGAATGGTTGGTTCTTTCAGTTTTAGTAGCAAATTAAACAATTGTCTCCTACATATGCCTCGATCACACAACACCATACCCTGTAGGAAAAGAAGTTTTCATTATTGTCACAGGGAAAAAAATACAGTTGGCACTAAATGGTGTCCTGTAAGACCTGTTTGAGCCTAGACCAAATTTGAATAGGTAATTTTCTGTGCCAACAACAGCAACAAAAAACCCCAAACTGATGCAAATTAACTGCAAGGACGTGAACTGTACCCACAGCAATAATATTACAAATGAGATTCTCAGCTAGCTAATCTGTTTGTTGCCATATAAGGAGTTGATTTTAATTGTATTTTTCTTGGCTTTTCTGATACTATCTATTTCTTTATTTGAACAGAAACTTTTTATGTCCTTAGTGTTCAATATTGTTTCTGTTCTCAGAGTAGGTTGGAGTGGGATGCACTGCAGGAGAACTCACGGTGACTCTGTCTTTTGAATATAAAATTTTTTTACACTACTAAAAATACAGAAAATCAAGGCAAACAAAAAGGTTTCCTTTAAAGTTATTAATGTGACTCCACATAATGGACAGATTATAACAAGTAAAAATAAAGCTGTGTTTCTAGGTGTGCTGGCTCTATCCAGTTACACCAACACAGCCAGAAGACTTAGTAAGAAGAAAACAGTCTAATATAGCTGAAGAGTGTGTTCCACATAACATTTCTCTGCGCCTTCCCCTGAAGAAAAACTCAGCCAAGATGCCTGAAGAACTCTTTATCTTGCCTGCACAGAAGTTTTCTTGAGGCTACAAAAGCTGCTGCCTTTACCCAGTGTTAGAGCCCTGCCTGTGCCAAGGTGTGACTGAACTGGTTGTTCAGTGACCCTGCTGGTCAGTTCCCACAAAGCCAAACTTTCTGTTGGAAGTGTATCCTCCCTGACATGTCAGAGCGGTGCACAGAAACCCAGAGCACAATTTGTCTGAATAACGTGAGCTTTCCATTACATAAATATTGTATTAAATCTTTTGCTGAAGTCCCTCACATGGGTTATGTTGACAGATCCATGTAAGCTAACATCTGGTTATGTACTTTGTTCTAAAGAACTGTGGTTGGTACTTGATAACTATATAATTTATTTTTCAACCAAATAAACCCCAATCCAAACAACAGTTTGAAGCGATTTTAAAGTTACTATACCTAAAATAAGTGGTTGATGCTGTATGGAGTTATAGTATGTGCTTCATTGTTCCCATGGCAACTCGTTAGATGATAAAGTGAAGGCTGTCAGGGAGAAAACCCTATCTTTGGCCCTTGATGCTGAAAAGTGTTGCTGAATAAACTCAGAGGGCTCACAGGGACAGAGCAGGCTGAAGAGTATTCTCAGCAACTCTTGGGTTGAAGAGCACTGTAGAAAATGTGATATACTTCATGGGAAAGCCTTCACTAAAATGTCAGAAGAATGTCAGTGCTATTGGGCAAATAACAGCAGTGGTAGTAATTTCATGGACATTGTCCTGAGACCTTCAATGGACTAAGTTTCAGTGCTGTACAGATGTTATAGAATCTTAGAATTTCCTAGATTGGAAAAGCCCTGTACGATCATCTAGTACAATCATTAACCTAACCCGGACAAGTCCCCCACTAAACCGTGTCCCTAATCACTACATCTACACAACTTTTAAAAACCTCCAGGGATGGAGACTCCACCACTGCCCCAGGAAAACCATTCCAATGCCTAATGACCTTTTCAGTAAAGAAATTCTGATATCCAACCTCAACTTCCTTTGGCACAACTTAAGACCATTTCCTCTTGTTCTATCACCTGTTACATGGTTGAACAGGCCGACCCCCACCTCTCTACAACCTCCTTTCAGGTAGCTGTAGAGAGGGATCAGATCTCCCCTGAGCCTCCTCTTCTCCAGGCTAAAACAACCCCAGTTCCCTCAGCTGCTCCTCACAGGACTTGTGCTCCAGACCCCTCACTATCTTCATTTTTCCTTCTCTGGACCTGCTCCAGCATCTCAAGGTCCTTCATGTGGTGAGGGGCCCAAAACTGATCACAGTACTCAAGATGCGGCCTCACCAGTGCCGAGTACAAGGGTAAAATCACTTCCCTGGTCCTACTGGCTACATTATTCCTCATACAGGCCAGGATGCCAGTGGCCTTTTTGGCCACCCAAGGACACTGCTGGCTTATGTTCAGCCAGCTATCAATCAACACCCCCAGGGTTCCTCTCTGCTGAGCAGCTTTTCAGCCACTCCTCCCCAGACTTGTAGCATTGTCGGGGTTTTTTGTGGCCAAAGTGCAGAACCCGACATTTGGCCTTATTAAAACTCATATGATATGTCTTGGCCCATCAATCTAGTCTGTCCAGATCCCTGTGCAGAGCCTCCCTACCCTCAAGCAGATCAACACCTCCACCCAGCTTGGTGTCATCTGCAAACTTTCTGAGGGTGCACTCAATCGCCTCGTCCAGATCATAGATAAAGATGTCAAACAGGACTGAGCCCAGTACTGAGCCCTGGGGAAAACCACTCATGACTGGCCGCCAACTGGAATTAACTGCATTTACCAGCACTTCTGGGCCCTAGTTATAGGGAGATGAATGCTAGAGCACAGATGTTGAAAGGCATAGATCCATTTAAGACCAAAGAGATCAAGGAACCCAAAATACCAGATAATTTGGGCATCTAATGCTAATCACAAGGACTGTCTGGTAACGGCCTACCTACAGATTTCCAAAGGTAGGGAGTATCTGCAGAAAGAATTGTAGTTTGTTCAGCATCCTTACCAATTAACATCCTGAATGCGCAGATAGGTACAAACTCCAAGCCACAGGATTGGAGAATTCCACCAGGATGACTGCCAGCAGTAGAGCATCAGGCGGTGGCAGACCACACTGAGAGATGGTTATAAAATTTGTATCAATTTCCACTGAAAATGCAGTGTTGGTGCAAGATTTTAGTTCACTCTTACTGCATCAGTATGAGGAGAAGTAATAATGTATTAGCAAAGCAGTAAGACAAATCTAGATGGCTATAAAAATGGAAGGTAAGTAAACAAAACCAAACATAAAAATACAAAGAATACATAAAAAAACAAAAAAGGGCAGAGATTAATATGAGACATAAAAGAAACTGAACATGTAATAAGTGTTAAGACCACTCATAAATTTCCTAGAAAAGATGTTTAATTCTTCCTATTTGTAGAAGTTTAATACTTCTACAGAAGTTTAATCCAGAAATGGATTTTTCTTGCTTACTATGTATGTTTAGTATAGATTTTGATATAGACTTCAGAACAAGTAAATATTTCTGCATAAGATATTTGACACTGTATATAAATATGGTAAAAAATCAAGCCTTTTTGAATGGTTTTGCTTTAACACCATAAATTTCAGTCAACAATCAAATATAACATCATGACTCAACAAACTACATGACTACAGATTCACTTCTACTCAAAGTGTTCCTTTGTGATATGATAAACATTGTGAGTAGTAACAATCCCTTATGTTGACAATATATATTTGATCCATCTGCTCTAATAATAAAAACATGATATAAAACGTATTTTCTTTTCCTTAGTAAAGCAATGCACTGAAACAAGTCTGATATCCAGTAGGAATGTTATGACTGGTTCAAAGAAACCTTCTCACAAGAGAAAACTGACGGAGGACAACACAAGAGTTTGTGTCTTGAGAAATATTTTTGTGCCTGAAATACTGAAAATCCACACGTGGGGAAAGATTCTGTGGCATAATTTAAGAATCATCACTGAAGACATTCTTGGTGACAGGCTGTTGCACTGAATTTTTTTAGTTTAAATTATAGCTGATTTGGCCAAATAGGCTATGATATATATAAATCATCATATATTATATATATAAATCATTCTATTATATGTGATTAATGTAACTTCAAGGTTGCCAAACTGTGTTGCACTGTCTTCAGACATATAAGAGAAATTACATCAGATGAGAAAGACCATTTTATGTGGCGAACCTGAGGGGAAGTGAAACAAAACCAGCTGCTCTCTGCAAATATGTTCTGTTTCCCTGGTTCAGCTTTTGGTGATTCAGCTGGTAGCACTTAAATGTAAGACATGGAACTTTGGCTCCAGCATCCAAAGTAGCCACAGACCCAGCCCCCACTCCCTCCCACCAAAAAAAACCAAAACAAAAAATCTTTAAATTTCACTAACGAGAGCAGGATCCAGGAGTTAAAAGACAAATTTACACATTCTGTAAAATGTGTTTCTTCCCTCTGTCTCTTGAGTGTGCATCTGGGTGACAGTGTTCAGACTATAAGGGCTTCCCAACATTTTCAGTGTGGTCAGACTGCCTACTTCAGTTCACAGATTGGACTTGAGCAAAAGGAAAACCTACAAAGCTTTATTTTTTTTTTTAACATTACTGGCAATCCAGGTAAGGGGAAGAACTCTAGGACTACCTTTTAATAACACTCCTTACAGATATCAATAAAATCCATAGACATTTTTTAAGCCAATGGCCTTGGAGGAATGTGCAAGCTGACAGTTAAGCCACATCCACAAGTGGTTTACTTTCAGGTGTGTTTTGTGTGAAGGGGTATGGCAGCACACTCGCTAAGAGCTACTGCCAGGGAAGCTGCTGCCTTTCTGCTGTTCAGGACTGCCTCTCCTTTACAGCTTGGCTCCACTTAAAATACATTTGATGTGCCTTCTCACACATCACGTATAAGTGCAAATTCGGCATCAGAGCAGACTCTACAGATTGTCAAGATAAAGAACAACCCCCCTCCTATAGAAATACCGTTTCCCCACACCCCTGTATGTCTAATTTATAATCCTTGTCTGCACTGCCATTGTTTTGGCTCTTCATCACCTCATCTCAGCTTTGCTTTCAGAGGTGTGTGCACTGCACATCACCCTGCCGCATTCTTCCCCTTTTATCCACCCCTAACTTAGTGCTTGGGCCCTTTCTTTCTCTGCGGCAAGCATCCTCCTCTCCATTTTCCTCTCCTCTCCAACTTCACTTCTGGATAGCTTCCAACTGTCCACCTTTGGTACAATTTTCTCCTCCTTGTTTCCTGTCTCAGCATGAGCCGCTGTGATAAAAGCAAAATAAAGTCATGTTGACAAGACGCACTCAAAACCAGGAAAGGCTACACTCATGGTTGCTATGTGCTGCATCCTATTAATTTCACCTGGAGAAGTGTATTTTTAAAGGCACGTAGGTGATAGTTGGCCGGTCCTCTGTGACCTTCTTTGCTAGTGGGGTGTTTTTGAAAATTGTCATCTACTTATTGCTATGGCAATGTGTGTTCCTCTTTCAAAGGTGGTATAGAATTAATAGCAGATAATAATACATACAAGTCACTGCTTCCATGCCTCCTCAAAGTGCTTTCTAAAATGTCACTCATGACTTGCCTAAAATGTCACTGTTATTGCAATACTTAATGGCATTGTGATATATTTTTTGGCACCTGTATAATGAGACTCAGATGGAAATGTTCATCAGTAATTTCAGCAAACTGGGGATCTTTCTTTGATGTTTTATTATAATTTTACTTGTTATATCTATTGCATGAAAATTCACTATTATATGTTACAAAAAATTGTCGCTGTGCAAAAGTATTTGCAGACATATTGCAGCTCCTCATACTGTTTATATATTACCCCAGTAAATATGGTGAATAGACCCATGGCGGTATTAGACTTTTAAATGCAGACGGTACAAAAACGGTGGGATGCTCACACTACCAACGTCTCACCTCAAGGTCAACACAAGCCCTGTGTCTGTTTACAAACAGCCCTGCACACTGCTGCCTGGCACCAGCCCTGCTTCTCCCTCTGCACCTCCCTCTTCTCCAAGCAGAGTCTCAGTAACCCTACCTGTATGGCTGCAATTCTTCACAGAAACAAGATGAGCTGAAAATGAACCACAGTCCCTCCCTTCTCTGAAAAGCAGGGCTCCTTCTCACCAGATTCTGGGGGGAAAAGAGGGGTACAACCAGGTGTGAGTGGTGTGGAAGGGGGTTATCCCCACACATCCCATAGGCAGGGTGAAGGAAGTCCCGTACTCCAGGCGACCAAGAGAGGTCACCACATCATACAGCAGGTTCTGTTGCACTGAGGTTCTCCAGATCTCATTTCAGCTGACCCAAAAAATCAGGTATCTGGATAGAAGGATGAAGGACCACCTCCCTCAATTACTGTCCAATAATAACTGCCATCAGTTCAGGAAGATAAGATGTAGTTACCTCAAGGTCTCAGCATCCCTTTATCTTCAAGGTTCCTTACTGAAATGTTTCCCAAAAGTTATACCTACAGGTATTTTAAACACATAACAAGGCAAATGAAAGGTAATAGCAACAATAAAAAGTTACAAAAACCCCAGTGAATTTGCTATAATATTTAACATTTGAGGACTGTAAGGCTTGCACTCAAGGATTGTAATTACATTCAGCAGTGGCCCACCATGACATTTTATAATATTTCATTGAGTTCTGTCATTAAAATACCCATGCAGACCTAGGAGAGAGTTGCATCAGTGTTAGCCGACAGTTGTTCTGGACTCTCCCCAGGATTTTCCTCAGGCAGTTCTCTCCCTTGTCAGCCCTGTAGTTGATTTCCTATGTTATTTCTTCACATTCAAGTTCAGTTTAGAGTCAAAGCAACCCCAATGATTTGCACAGAGATAAAATTATAAAATTATAAAGGCTTGCATAGAACCTTTTTTGCCTGTTCCATATAAATGCCACAGGGCTTTAAACTTTTAGCACATTTTGACAGAGGCTATCATATAGAAAAAAATAAGTCTCAAATACCAATACTACTACTAGCATCTTTTTGGTTGTTTATCTAATTCGTCTTTCAAGGGATATATTTGAAATAGATATTGTTTCAACCAATTCATACCTACTACTGAACTGAGAAATATGTTTTGAAAGATATTATGGAGCCAAAATAGAAGTTGCCAAAGGAAATGCCCATCCTGTAGTGGCATATTCTTGTTTTACATTGAAGTGTTTAGAGAGTTTTAGTAAAAGATGTAATTTCATTTTTCCCTGATCACTAGTGTAGGACGGTCTGAAACCAGTGACTGATGAAAAAACAGAAGAGAAACTAAAGAGATGATAACCCAAAATAACATGTAGTCAGCAGTATTAAGTAAGAACCAATAAGGTAACCGAATCATTGCAATACAGCTGAGCTACTCAAAGCCTTGAGAGAAAAAAAAATTAACCTGCTTTCCCTACAATTTAGATGGAGATGGAACATGATGCTCTAGCACTAGCTTAAGAGCAACTGCTCTCTATCTAGGCCTACCACCTAGGTCTGTCTTTTGTAATCTAGATAAAGTAGCAAGAAATCTAAGTAAATAAAATAAAAGGTCAACAGATATTTATTTTCAGATCAGGGAATATAAGATAACTTTATTCTGTTAAGACTGTAAATCAGATTACTCTGCTTATGTTGATGAAGTCTACACTCATCCAGATTTCTTTGACTGCAGGAAACCTTGTCAACTCCAGTTTGTAACAGCTTATAATACTACATCATTGTGTCCAAGTCATATCCAAACGTGGTGCCTATAAGCAGTCAGCTCTGAGTGAATTCTGGTGTAGCAGCTCAGCCTGCAAGAGGGCAGAGCCCGACAGGGGAGGGGGCTGGTGACACATCCCACTGAAGAGAAAATTAATGATGGCTACAGACCTGCAGGAACAGCCTGGGCAGAAATCTTCTGTTCCTTCCGTTTCTTTTCAGAATTAAGTCATGGAAAGATCCTTATTTTCAGACCTCCTTTAGCTGTGCCTAAAATTTCTGTGTCATGATATTTGGAATTGCAGCACATACTTCTTTTGTCTAAATAAGCCCTTGTTAAGTAACCTTGGGAGACAGGGCTCAGTGCTTATGGCAATCGGGCATTATGTTAGATTAACTCTTACGCAAACCTTTTTTAAATGTTTGCTTGTGCATTAGCTGTAGCGATGAATGACCTGAAGTCACTAATGGGAAAGAGTATGTTTACATCATCACAGAGAAATCCTTAAGGGGCTGTTTGATAAATGATTTAGAAATCATTAACAGTGCATTGATCAGAGCTATGGATTGCACTTAGCTGAGAACATTGCTTAAAAGAGGGAATTATTTAGGAATCCAAGAAAGCAGAGAGATCCTTAAAGGGATCCTTTTAGTCCACAAAGGAGATCTGGAGTACAATCTTACAGTCACTGATGTGCCAACTCAAAAATATTACCATTGGTATAAACCTTCACTGCCTACGGAAGCAAATAATCAAATTTGAAATATTCATAGCTTACTGGAGTGACTTGACCAGCCTGTGGCCTGCACCTTTCCCCCAAAGGCTCCTCAAGTATTAGCAGGACTGCAGGTGGAATGGATTGCTTTGAAGGCATCTACTTTAGAGCTAGGATTTTCTTTGGTTTCTGGGAAATGAAAGAAGTACTACTACACCTGTGTAGATCAAGAGTGCTGAATACAGGTGATAATTCTTATAACTTGACAGGGAATGAATCACAGAAAGTGAAGTTTGAACAAAGAGACTTTGCCTCTGTTTCTCTGCAGCATTCTTAGATGAGATGGAAAACTTCACTGGTTCATGAGGAGAGACAAGTTAGAGCAAAATCTGGGCTTCAGTCCAAGCCATAATTTAACACGGCTGAGCCACGGAAAGCTTTGATCTGAACACTCACTCATAGCATCTTTCTCATAACCATCTTCCTCATTTCATCTTCATTATTTTTTGTTCTAAAAAATAATATAACTGGCATGTGACAGCACAATATTTTCAAACTGAAGAATACAATTTATATAAGAAACATCTGCTCTAAAATCTGTGATGAAAATACTATGTGCCAACAAACCTAATGAAAAGCACAAGGCAAGTGCTAGTCCAAGTAACATTTTACCTGAATGGCCAATCTTTGCATAAACACCCACCTGTGCAAGCATAAGAAAACTGGCCCAAACCCTTCCAACAAAACTGTAAGAGGAACAATTAAGTGAATATTGCAAACAGTTTGCAATATTCACTTAATATCCAGACTGAGCACCTATTAGCCAATCAGCATTTAAACATTCAGTCTTCGAGAAGTAATGAATATTTTCTGTATGTAAAAATGAGACTGTAAGCACTAGAAAGTGACATATTTTTTCTTTGTATCTATATATTACCTGACATAGTGTTGCGAGTTGAAAAACCTTAAAGAAATAGGAATAGTTAAAGCAAGATCACTTCAGGTAAACAATCAGCAGTAAAAGCCTCCATACCAGTCTTAAGTCCTTTTTCTTAATCTTTCATAAGATTGTTAGCAGTTTATCAGTTTTTATTCCTCCAGGGCCATCCCTCACTTCTTGGTTTTGACTAGGACAGAAGGCTCAAAATGTTATCTGGAAACAACCAACCCCTGATTTTCAAGGTCTTCCCACTCTACATGATCTTAAAAAGAACTGCAATGGGGATTATCATATTTGTAGACACAAATATACACAAAAAAAGGGATTTGGACCTTTTCTTCACAGAATTTCTATTACATTGTCACAAAACTATTTCCTCCAGTGCAATGCCCAACCTGTTGGAAAATTAGTAGTAGGGAGAATTATAGATGCTGTAAGAAGAATTATTGTTGCAATTACATTTTAAAGAATTATGTAATGCAATTGTGGAAATATTCTGAAGACAGATTATCAGCAAACCTATCCCATTAATCAGAACAATCTATTGTGTGTATCCATGTGCATTTATACATATATACACATATACTGTATATCTGTTCAGTTAGAGTGCTATATTGTGCTATTTTAACATAATATCCAGCTTTCCTGTTATTTTCATGTTATCATGAGAAGTTTCACTGGCTTTCTAGGTTTTTTTACTTCCAAAATTGCTAAAATCTTCAGTGCTCCTGATTCTTAAATTTATGTTCCACACCTTCCTTTCTGCCTTGATAGGATTAATGAAGAGTCTGTAAATCACAGGCTGTACTGGAAACTGATTACTGCTGAAGTTATGAAATCAAGCTTATGACTTCATGATATAACATTGATAATAGTCTATGGCTGATTTATAGTTAACTGTTACAAATTAAACAAATCTACACACTTTTAAGACAACAGTTGTTTTCTGATTTCTTTGTCAGGATTTGACTGGCTATTCTTATTTTAAGAAATGCTACTTAGAATAACAAAAAACTTAAAGCATAATCATAATTTTCTGCATTTCCATTGAGTTAGCTAAATAAAATCAGTGATGACGTGGTAGTCTGAAAAGTATAAACTGAATTCTGTATATGCTTGTAACATCAAAGTAGTATCATATGTGTTGCATGTAAAATTTTATGAAAACATGGTGTTGTATAAGGCCAGCTTGGAGTTGATTGGTATCTGTTTCATGTCTCCATTTGATACCGACAATTTCCAATGTGGACAATCAGTTAACACTGATAGCATTAAAAATTATCAATCATCTACTTTATTCTAATAAGGCATGACAAAATACATATAAAGTCCAATAAATGGCCTGCCTGATGAATTGAAGATTTGTCTTTATGTTCCTAAAGAATTCAGAACTGACAAGGGGTGTAGTTCATCTGATCAGAAATGCCTAATCTGTGTTTAACTATCTTTGCTAGTTCCCCAAATATTTTGGAATTACATGCAATGTTTCACTCTTCGTCAATATCTTCACAGATTTTTCCCACATTACTTCTATGAACTATTTTTTCTTCCCATGATAGTTACATCCCACTGGAACAGTGAAACCATTACCTTCAAGAGGGAATCATGGGGCAAAGATAATTTTTTTCATGGCCATAAACTGGAAAAATGGCCACAAACTGGGAAACAGAAGGTTCAACCTGAACATGAGGAAACCCTTCTTCCCTGTGAGGGTGCCAGAGCCCTGGGACAGGCTGCCCAGGGAGGTGGTGGAGTCTCCTTCCCTGGAGACTTTCCAAAGCCGCCTGGACTTGTTCCTGTGTGACCTGCTCTAGGGGATCCTGCTCTGGCAGGGGGGTTGGACTAGATGATCTCTAGAGGTCCCTTCCAACCCCTCACACTCTGTGAATCTGTGAACTGATGTAGAAATTTTCATCTTCTTTCCAGGTGCTGCCCCTTTCAGTTATAGTGACTTCAACACAAAGTGAAAACCTAGCTAAACGTTGCTTTCCTAACAAACTCCAACAGAACCACACAAATAAGAAAGTCCAGTTACTGCAGGTCAAAACAAAAGATAAGTACATTCTAAAACAACCATTACAGAACGATTCTCAGATACCTTGGCATTAGAAAAATTGCAACTGTTGTGAAAAGATGGATAGGTGTATAGGATGGTTGATAATGCAATACTCTTTGTCAGATTTCTTCCTGACATTTATTTATATATTCCAGATATTTATTTATATCTGAGTTACTCAAAGACATTTACAGATTTCTTACCATTCAATTGCTTATTACAATAATTTCATATAATTTTTAAGATCACCCCTTTTGTAAAGTCAAGTAGTTGTTTAAAAAAGGGCTTAAAATGTCCTCACAGTCTTTACAGTCTTTTGAATGAAATGAAACCTATTGCTGTCCTGAGGTTTGTTTATATTTCAGAGAATTCTTCTTAATGGTAAAAATGTCAGAGGTGATAAAATCAGATGCTGTAATTTTTACTTCCACAGGTTGTTAGCTACTGTGTTGCCTATGAACGGCAATGCTCATTTTACAACATCCATAATTATGATATATTGTATAAATGGATTCTTTAATATTACGGACTTTGCTCATTTCTACTTCTAATATTTGTTAATAGTCGTATAGTACATGCCATTGTAAAAATCAATATCCAACTTCAAAGAAAAATTTGGCCTCAGTTTAGCACAACAGATTATGTTTTAAAAAAATCACTAAGGCTGAATTAGTTATTTGACTTAAAAATACACACAGCCATGTTGCTGAATTGTAACCTGATTTTGTTACATTATTCATTTTACCTCTTTGTGAAAATAAAAAGTGACATAAGTCACGGGATCATTTTTACCTATGTCAGAATGGGGAAGGACGAAAACAATAAAGTGTAATAGGATGACTTAGAGAAGACTGATATGAATTAAATTTATCTCAGCCTTCTTTAGTTACAGTTTTTCATATGCTTTATCTAACCTTTAGTCTGTGGAACCGTGCTTCATAGTAAGCCTCATCCTCCCAAGTTAACAGAAATCCGGTGAATGCATTAACCTCATCTTCCTTTCTTTTTGTTGGCACTCTGGTTTCATACCCAGCATAAAGAATAATTAGAACAACTTCCAGTTGTCACCTTGCTTCCTGGAGAAATTCACTTCAGAGGAAATTAAAGCTCCATTCTTCTAATCGGTGCTGAGGTTTTGTTCCTCTCTTTGTGTGTCTGGTAGCATGCTGTGGTTGGTGACCCACTGGCTTTGTCTGGCAGGATTAAAGCTAGGCACCGTGTTTATCTGCACAGCTGCCTCCCCTGTCACGTCCTTAATCTCGTTGTGCAAACAGTTAAGAACACGGCCATGTCCAGTGGCCTCATGTGAGTAGGCCTCCAAGGAGGGACCCAGAGTGAGGAGGGGACTTTGCACCCCACGATGTGACACCATCACAGTCATAGGGAAATGCTGAGGTTTTATTGACACCGTGGCTGTGTACTCTCCCAGGTCTTGAAAGCGTCCCTGCCAAGTATCGACTGATCGTGGCTCTCCATTGAGGTCAACTGTGTATTAGCCATTTCATCCTGCTATACAACTTCACGCAGAATAGACTGCAAACTGAGATTACAGGCTAGTTGACATACAGTTGATAGCTCTCTGTTCAAAGGCAGCGATACTGGGGCATGTTTCCACACCTCATCGGTTTTAGGCAATGCTTTATTGTATGAGAAATGGGTTTACAGGGCCAGATTTATTATTCTATTTAACAATTAAGGATGCAGGCAGATCTAAAGTGAAGTGTTCTCAACTGTTGTAATAGATTGTGTTGTTTCTATGAAGCAGAAAACCTACTTCAGCACTTCTGGAAACACCAGTGAGAGTTTGCCTGCTTTTAGGTACATAAAACACCCCAGGCACATGGAATACTATAGGGAAGTAGGAAATAATTATGAAAGCATGACAGATACACAAATAACTACTTGAGTGGATAAAAAAGAACGATATAAGAGATCCTTATTTATTTGGCAACAATTCATAGTTCATCAGTGTCAGATCTGATAATCTTTTGTGGATATGCTCCATAAATGTTTTTCTTCAGTTTGAATAACAATATCAAAAGGATTTAATGTACATTGAATTTTCTAGTAAATTACTAGTTTGGGTTTTTTGTTATATGGTCATAAAAAATCTGATTAAAATCCATATGGTTGTTCATGGTCCACAGCATACATGTCACAGTTCCCATAAACACAGTCGCTCTTTTACAGTTATGAATGTGCAAGGAAAGAAATCTGATGTGGAACGCAAAACACCACAAAGCAGTACGTATAATGATTTCTTTTTAACAATTTATATTCTTACAAGACTTAATAAGGAAATTACAATTGTCATCTCGCATTCAGCACAACATTCTCCCACTAAAAGCTACTACTTGGTAGGCAATATTACTTATGTGCTTAATCAATATCTGCTTTAGAAGAAGTCAATTTATTCTTCATTTGCTATAACACAGAGAATAGTAAAAGACATGTCTGTTTTAAAACATTACAGGAAAAACTCCGTGGGCAGCAAAGAGTTAGTGGCTCCAGAACCAAGGACTGGCATGGAAATTTGTTCTTCTTAGTTCTTTCTTTTTGAACTGTAAGGAAAAGAAATCATTATTTTTACATTTTAATTGCTTCTCTTTTAAAAAACTTACAAGAAACATGAACCAACAATTAAACTAAAAAAATCTTCAGACTGTTCCCTGCATTTATGCACAACACCACTAATTATATAAATGACTACAGTACTCTTCTGGCACTTACAGCATGTCACATGGTATATATGGCTAAATGTACCAGGATACATTCCAAATATTGTGTAAGAAGAATGTGTGAGAAAGATACAAAAATTTAACAATTTGCAGTGGTAGAATATGCATCCTCATCAAATTGATTTTGTGAGCTGGAAGTTCATAATTTGTTTTTACTACTTAAGGCCACTGAAAAATATTAATTTATATACATAGATTTAAATAGATTATACTTTATTTTAGAATACCTTTTGCAGAGTATAGAAATGTACTTTAGACTCCAAATTATCTATGGAGTAAGGCTGGTACTCACTGGGTGAGAGAAGAGCTGAATCCCACTGGAAATCTGACCAGCTCCCCTTTCCATGGATGTGACATCACTACCAATACTAGCCAGTTCCAGAGGTAAAGAAAAAAGGTGTTTTCATCACTGAGTAAGCTCTTTGTAACTTGACATGTTATAAGTAAAACATGATTTGTCTTTATTTAATTCCCATTTATGAATTAAAATGATCATGGTTTTGCTGCTGTGATGATAAAAAAATTAGTCATACTCTACTGATTCTGACATAAAATACTGTCACTTAGGCAATTCTGCAAGAAACCATTTTCTATTGTGTTTTACTGGAAGAGTTCATCAATTTTTTCTTGCTAAATGAATATTACTCATGATTCCAGACCAAAGAGCATATCCAGACAAAATGGGCTCAATCATATTGTTAGGAAGGAAAAACTGGTCTGTTCAAAAGATCATTATTTTCTGTTCCTTTCATGCTGTGTTCATTAGATATGGGATATTTGCTATTTTTGCTTTAGCATTTCTCTCACCCTACTAAATAGTTACTTGTCCTCAGTAGTTCTGTTAAAGTGTGATTGACAAAGGATGTTCAGGACGATGAAGTCTGTGACTAATAGAGGAGATTTCTGGGAAAAATGGAAAAAAATGGTGCATATTCTTTGCTTTAAATGCATAAGTGCAGTAGGATGTCTCAGTCAGAACAAGATTTATTTATTCTGTAACAGTTTCTTCTCTGCAATAGTTCATGTTCAGTGTTCAGGACATTTCTAAAAAGTTTATTAGTAAGCTTATGACCATAAGCTGGGAATTTGCAGGAAAAGAGTGCTTCCCACCCCTGTTTTGTTTCCCTAAGGAATTTGCTCCTGATAACTGATGGACACAGGTTACTGATTCAGGCGATGCTATTTTTTTCTCACATCTGAGCCTGATTTTCAAATAAATTATTAGCTTATACCAAATACTGTAATCATTTGGACAAATTAATATATTCCATCTACTGTTTTCATATTACTTGTTTCCATTATCTGTTGATACCCAATTGTGGAAGGAAAGGAGAGTCTGTCAAATACAACACCCAATATTTTCTTCTTTGATGATTAAAGAGAATGGTGGAATAATGAATTACTTTCTGTGAGGGAATAGTGAAAAACATTCTTCCAACCACATTGCCATCAATATTACACCCCCTTGGTTTTAGAATTGCAGGTATTTTCACCAGCATTTCAGAGTATTCTGTTTGATTAATCATAACTATGACCACGCAAACACAGCTACCTTACTCCTGTACACCTTTCTAAGCTATTGGCTGGCTTTCCCTGCTCACTATGCCAAAGCACGATTGTTCTGTAGGAGCTGGTGCTACTTCAGCTACTGTTAATTTTTAGTGATTACACAGTGCCAGTATTTTTGCAATCTCAATGCAAACACAGATGGATTCAGAAGCCCTTTACATATGTATCATACAGGTACAGTAATGGCCAATATTTATGTCATAGAATCACAGAATGGTTGGGGTTGGAAGGACCAACCAAAGCCCATCTAGTTCCAACCCCCCTGCCATGGGCAGGGACACCCTCCACTAGACCAGGTTGCTCAAAGCCTCATCCAGCCTGGCCTTGAACACTGCCAGGGATGGGGCACCCACAGCTTCTCTGGGCAACCTGTTCCAGTGCCTCACCACCCTCTCTGGGAAGAATTTCTTCCTGTTATCCAATCTAAATCTCCCTGCTTTCAATTTAAACCCATTACCCCTTGTCCTGTCACTACAGGCCCTTGTATGACAAACTATTCCTAACTAAACTGTACTACTTGGATTACAGATGACCAAATAGTATTAATTTTCCCTAGATTTCCTAGTCTTTTTCACAGTCTCCTTTTTCTCTATCTCAAAATGACAAGTGCCCTCCTGCAGTATGAGGACATAAATAAAGCTAACTCATTCTCAGACAAGGTATTCGACATGGAACAGTCTGCTGTGGTTTAGAAATGCCATCAGAAAGACAGTGAGAAAGTCCATGAAAAGACACAGAATTTTCTCACTAGAGAAGGTGGCTCATAAACACTAGGTCATTAAAAAAATTTCCAAAGATTTACAGCTTGGGAAGGGTTAATGGGAGCAGCTAAAGGCGGTTTGTTAGATTGGTCTTCCAAATGTCATTTAAAACAAGAGAAGACCAGACAATGTTAGGAACAGTTGATCCATTTTAAAATATTTTAACAAAGTAATTAAGCTTTGAAAGAGCTCAGAAAAGAGCACCTCAAATGTTCAAAATCTGCCAAAATCAGAGTCTTACAGTGGATAGTGATTACCAGCTTCAGAAATAAGTGTTTCCATCTACCTCTAATGATACAAAAGCTACAGAAATGGAAAAAGTCCATCAATCCATAGCTGTTTCTGCAATGTCTTCAAAAAGCCTTTTAGATTCTTTGAAACTAGAAGTAAAATCTGGTAGTTGTTTTAGATTTTTACCTTTCACTTTTACAGAAAGGTAATACTTAGCTTTCCTAGTATTTTTACATACTTCCAGGTCTCTTTAGTGCTATGGAGTATTAAATTAGAAAATCTCTCAAATCTTCACTAGTGAAATAGCAGTTGAATGTTTCACAGCATTACCTTTGGCGCAAGTTATCATATATATAAATTACGGAAGACTTCAGGAAAAGACAAGTGATGTGCCTTATGTTTTCCTCAAGTTACGAGGCCATGTACAAACCCTTACCACAGAGCAGCTGTTTACAGTCACGCTTTTCTAATAGTAATTTGTTTATGTACCATACTCTTACATCAGCCTCAGAGAATATCTCCTAAATAGCCTAGCAGGTCAGGTTTCAATCTTTTGCGGTGTGGTAATTCTACTGGATATTCATCCTGGCATTATTTCTTCTGTTCCTTTCACCACTGACATATTTTGCTTCTCTAACCAGTCAATTCCATTTTAAAGAGCCATCCTTTCGTATGGCTAAGCTTTTCCAGTTTTCAAATGTCATTGGAACTTCCTAGATTTATTTTCTTACACTATCCTATGAAATTCACCTTCGTCCTGAGAACAATTAAACTGTTCTTTGTCTCCTGTGAATCATAACTTAGACGAACTATATTTCTCACTTATCTTTCACTCTTTAGACATTTCTTTCAACTTGCTAGTGACCTTCACTGCTGCTTTCTGAAATGTCTCCCATTTCGTTAAACCTCTTTTTCTGGCAGTTAATTTGACTGTAGATATCTCAGTATTTGAAGTTCCTATCTGCAATTACCTTTTACTCTTTGCCTTAAATCAGATATGTTTGTACCTTAAATCTCTACGGGTGACTTTTCCTGCAGTAAGCTTGATGACATTGTGCATAACTGACATTTATTCCAACACCTTCTCCTTTCCTTGCAATTAGTTTCCAGCATTCCCTCGGTGAATATCTGCCACTGATATTCTTTTCGTTTCTGCACACCCTGATTTTAAAAAAGAAGTTGATCAGGTATGCTCTCTGGGCCACTTCCCAATGTCCTGGCTGTGCCTGTGGCAGTAAGCTGGGATGAAGGTGCCTTACGCTTCCCATTTGGATGCAGTAGCTCCAGCAACCACGAGGCAGAGTCAGTTGGCTTCACGGAAACCTTTGGTTGCAAATATAATTTTCTCACTGCAGTAATCCTACTCCAATCTGCTTTGCCCCTGACATGTTCCCTCACCAGGGTCAGCGGTAAGAACTCCAGACGCATACAAAAAAGCAGCAGGAGAATTTCAGGTGAAGAAACAAAGGATCAAGCCTCCTACACCAAGTCTTAGTTATCCTCTCCTCCACGCCCATTTCACCCCAAACAGTGGGGGATTGTTCCCATTTTACTTAATTTTTACCAGGTACTTTTGTCTGGTCTGTTTTAATAGGGCTTCACTGACTTGTTTCTCATAGGAGTTCCCCGAGTACGCATTTCTACTAATTACGTTATTTAATGTTTTTATCATACCAGAATCCATTTTATGCCTAAGGTAGATGAAAAATACAGTTTACTTTCCAAGGCACAGATAAAAAATTGTAAATCTTTGCACAGGCTTTGCTTAGACAACACAATGTAACATGGATTTAATGAGCTATAAATAAAATTTGTTTCATATTTGACATGGTCTTTTCAAGATTTATTAAAGCGTTTTCCTATGACATGAGACAAAACAGGAGAGATTGGTATTTGCAACATCTCTTCTAGGCTGTACTGCCCAGGTATGACAGCAACAGGAGTGCAAAGAAGTAGGTTAATATTGCAAAAGGAAAAAAATTGCTAATGATGCTGAGTGGAATCCTGCTTGTTTCAGACTTGACAGTAGATATTCAGAAAGAAAACTGCATTTGCTTTTCTAAAAGATTGCCTGTTTTCACAAATGATTTGCTGCTGACAGTGTATTAAATTACATCGCATCATTGTCCTTTCCCACCTGTATACAGAATGTCCTCAGGTAAAGAAACAGCATGTCCAGTCTCCAGACAGAGGAAAACAGAAGAACTGGGTGAGTTCTGTAGGATTACAGAGGTCCACAGTAACCACTGCCCAACAAAGGAAAAGTATTTTTTCCAGAGCTTACTGTGGGAAGATGTTAACAAACCCAACCATCTCCCTTAGCAGTCTGGGTGAGGACAAAGCCTGAGACAGTTCTCAGCTGTGTGTTCTATTGGGACAGTGCTGCTGCAGAGGAATGGAAAAACACTGCTGGCAACAGCGGGCAGTCACATCTGGAGGGACCAGGGGATATTCAAGTCTCTTTCTCAGACTCTCCTCCCCCATTTCTCAAGCAACACTCTGGATCTGAGCTTCTTGCTCGAAACAGCAGCAGATATAATTTTGCATTATGAAAGTACTTCACATGAGTTGTTTATTATTGGTCCTTCGGGAACTTTTTTCTTGAATGACATAAACCAGAAGAGAATAAATAGTTCATATCAAGGCCAGATCCAAATTTAGTAATTCTCTGAATTTTTTCCTAAGGAGTTTCAAAGTAGTATTATGCCAATAAGAATAAAAAGAGGGGTGTTTTTTTGGTTACGGAATATGCAGCTTCAAAGTTCTGAATGTAAGTGTCAGTATTGTGGGTAGTTTTACTTACTACTGGAGTACTCTACTTGCAGTTCCACTTGCTCAGTATGATGATCAAATATTGATATCGCAGAGCAGTGAGGATAATTCACCTCAATGTATTACTCAAAGGAAATCTCTCTGGTTATCGACAAACAATATAAAAAACCAAAACAAAACAAGGTAATGCTAATAAAAACTCTATTAAATTCATTACAGAGAAGAGACATCTCATTATTCTTTGTCCTATGCTTTCTATGTAGCTTTTGCTTCATGCTTCATAGTGGTAACAATATAAAGTCACTTACTCCAAATGATCAACATCAAAATAGTATCTCCAGATATTAAAGTATCTCCTATGTCATGTAGATAGGTCAGATTATCCAATTACCCATAAACATTGTTTTGGTTTCCATGGTTACTCAGGAGATGCTAGCATTTTTCTTCCACACCATTGGTTGCCAAGGCTACAACAAGTTGTTACAAAATAGAGCAGTCACAAGTCCAGACTGCAGTGGTGCAGTCCTTCTGCATTCGGCAGTTACCCGCAGTAAATCTCACTTGATACAGCATTTGAGTCCTGAAGGCATTCTCAGCAGCGTTCTTCTCTGGGTTAACCAAGTTAATAAGTTTGATATGAAAGGAGAAAATGCTCACCGGAGCTATCAAACATACAAAGTATACGAGACTGGCATAGCTACATTGCCTGAAATAAAGCGCTTGGATACCTCTGGCAAAAGATGGGAATGTGCTGATCCTAATTACATTATTCTTAAATAGAACCCCAACCCAAATCAATGGAAACTGAATCAGAGCAGAATGTCTTTTACATTTAGGGCCAATATTACCTTACCAACAGGAATCATCGCATGCACTGTACAACAGCTACTTGTTAAAAAGAACTACAGATATTTGAAAATATCTGCTGCATTATGTAAACTGACAAAATGAGACAAAACGGCCTATGAATGCAAAAAGGGATAAAAGAGGTTGTGCACTCAGCTAGGTTTGTGTTTTCCATTCACAAAACTCTAAAGAGAATTTTGCATGGATGTTTAGATGTTTAAGGGTCTGAAGTGCAAGCAGAATACACAGCTGAAGCAACTGAACTGTGTTCAGCAATGGAACCCTTAATCTACATCAGGTTGGATGTGAAGAGGCTAATTGTTTGTAATTTTTCACTTACATATATTAAAAAATAAAATTTTGCGTTTCATTAGGACAAGTGTTTTCTAAGGTCTAAGATACTTATTTCAAATTGAAAGAATAAAAGAATAGCTGTATTTTTCAGACATGTGTAACCCTATAAAAACAAACAACCTGCTGAAATCAATTAGTATTGTGTAAAAACTAAAAAAAATGAGTGCAAAATGCTGTAACACGATACGTCCCTAGTACCTATAATACTTATTTTTAAAAAGACAAAGCAAAATATAGTTAAAAACTACCCTCTGAATTGGCAGGAACATAGTATAGTTCTAATCTAAAATGACAGATCACATTTCTCAGGCATAATATTCATAACAGTTTGAATAATCAAAAATAATTTACATCTCATGAAAGAAAAGATTTTCTTTTTTTAATGAATCTTCATATTTGCCTTTACAAAAAGATCTAGAAATGTTGAATACCAAGTATCTAAGATAAAATCCTGAGATTTTTTTTTTGTCTTAGGATTTTTTTAACCATACTTGTCAACTAACATTTCATTATCTTTAAATCTGATTGTACAGTCTTTTTTTTTTTTTTTTTCCCCAAACCCAGACAGGAAATTCTGTCATTTTTTCATATTATTGACAACAACTTCTTTAAATGCATAAACCACATAGAATGATTAAAAGAAATAGAAATAGCTTTCTCCATTTCTGAAACACACACTATCCTGCTGGATTCAAATACAGCTAATGTACAGTCTTACCATAGCTTAAGGGCTTAATATGAGAATATTTTCCAGAGATCAAGAATTTGCCTTTTAAAATATTACACTGCAATTTTTAAATGCTTGACCATTCTTATGCTCAGACATTACAGAATCTGTGACAGAAGTCTCATTATCTGCAGAACATGAAAGAATTTGAGGTATGATTATGTATTTATTTTATAATTTATATTATACTTATATTTATTTTATGTTCTATGTATTTATCAAGAGACAAATTCATAATCATAATACTTTATTTAGGCCTGAATTAAGTGTCAGTTGAAATATAAGCAATAGTTACATTCTATTAACAGTAGTTGGGGACTGACTTCATAAGTTATCAGTGTAGCCTATAAACCAAAGTCATTAAAATCTGGAGTTCATTAGAAAGTTGCAAGCTTTATGCGGGAGCTGGTCCCCAACAGACATTGAGCCAAGCAGAAAATGGTCTGGTAACACCATAGTGTTAATATAAAGTAGAGACCTAACTCTTTGCTATCCCTAGGATTGTCCAGAACATAAAAATCAAATCTGGATGTTTAGCTGCCTTAGGAGTATGTTAGGATCCTTTTAAGCCCAGGATTTTATTGTGACTCATTACTCAAGAGCTGTTTGAAACCAGCTTTATAGAAGACTTGCACTCTTAATTCATGAAACACACTCGAGTGCATAGGAACATAGCTGCATAAACAATACTGTAGATATTGTAACAGGCACAACATACTGCAAAAAATTTAGCAACATGCTAGAAAACTATGTAAAGCAGGAGAATGTTGCACAGTGTGTGGTGTGGGAGTTCAGGAAATCAGACCTTTCTGATGCTTTTTTTGAGCCATTTCTTCAAAAATTCTACCTCCCTATGCTCTCTGTCAGCTCCCAAGTTGTGAGTTGAAGCTATCCAGCTTTGTTCCTTCTTACTGATGGATGGTACAGAAACTAAGAGCTAACACCGGGTCAGCAGGAACCTGTGTATTCATGGACTGTAAATACGTAGACACCATAATCAGCTCAATCACCCTGGGCCAAATATGCCTCAATGGGAGGTGAATATTACGGCTATAACATATCATTTTCCCTAGTTTGCTTTTGGCAACTATATGGGATAAGATGCTGCACCAGCTGAATTTTTGTTTTGACTGCACTTATTTTAGAAATATTTGAAATTTAATTTTAATAAGGGGCTCTCCAGCATAAAAAAAAGTAAGAATGAGTTTTGCAGGACAGATTCTGCTCAAGATAAAATTATACCGTGAGGTATCAAAACCCCTGAAACTCTGGTTAATTGCAAATAGCTTGGATTTTCTGATCTGGGCCCTCCAGGACTCCCTGCAGCTGTAAACACTATGGTGCTGCAGTTCTAAAAACGTATCCTGGTGACATCTTTTCTTCTTTCAGACATCTCTGCCTGCTTTAATATCCCTATCCTAGGTAGATATTTCTTTTTGCAAGCGTAGCTTAGCAGGGTGATTTCTGGTAGAGTATCTATGCCTGCCTCCTTCAATGCTAGCACCCCGTCCTTCATTGACCATTGCAGGTTCCCACCAAGTCCCGTGCCCTCACCTGTGCCTGACACCATGGGCAGGCTGGTACCACTATGCATGAGCCTCCTCTGTGGCACTTCAGCAGGCTTGGCCCCTGGGCCTTGCTGAGCAACACGTGGAGCCCTCTGAGGTACAGTCAGTTGAGGTCAGGGAGGTCATCGTGCTCATGTAATAGGGCCCACATGCCCTGTGGCCATGGGGCTGTGTGCCTCTCTGCTGGTTGTGCACGTGAGGGAAAATGAGATGCTGACAACATTCGGAACTGGGAGAGGGTCAGCCAAAGACAACAGCCCTTGCTCTTAGACCAGAAGCCGTGCTTCCTTCCTGGCCTCACAAGCAGCTCAGGAGTACAAGAAAAGACACATTTAAACATAGTTCTCCATTATTTTTGGCTCTTTCAAGAGCCACCATGTTATGACAGCATCTTAAAATATTGCCATCATATTTTAAAGGAACTATTCTCAGCGTGCCCAAAAATCTTCTCAGCAGAAATGCTGGGCTTAGAAACATCAGCATGAACTCTCATGAAAGCTAAGCCAGAAAATGTAGCACTTGATTTATTCAGTCATGTTCCCAAATAACTGAAAGCTCATAAAATCCTAAAATACGTATTGCTTTTTATGGAAAATTCTCAAACGTACAATCAGAAGAGAGAGTAGTTGGGGTGTTTTGGGTTTTGGTTCTAGGGTTTTTTTTGGGGGTTGTTGTTTTTATTTATTTATTTTTTTAATTAGAAATATTATGTTATCTTAGACACATAAGGGAAGTGATGATAGAGAAAAGTGGAGCTTAACATCTCTCATATTTTCCTATTTTGACATAATGAATCTTTTTTTTTAATATAGTGGTATTTTATACAGTCGCTGACACAGAGTATTAGCAAGAAGTACTCCTTTGACCTATGCATGTGTCAACAAGGAGTGAATCTGATGTTAAATTCAATTACTCCTGCCTTTTTAAGTGACTGGGAACTTTTCAGTGTTAAGTTGATGGGACTGAAGCCTGGTGAAGGAACACTGTTTCCTTTGGTTTATTTCAGCAGCTAACAAATAATAACTGTGAAAAGCTTCTTAAAAATAACCTAGACATACCAGTACTGAGCCTATATCTCCAAGTTTACGACTGTTGAAATTCAGAGCTTTAGTCTGTTGTAAAATTAAGAAGCAACACTTCTGAAACTGGAAATTCACACTTGTATCAACAGAATTCAGGTAAGAGTATAAGTTCAAAACCTGAAGACATTTTTTTCCTTTTTTCCTGAAGTGCATACATTTCAAAATTGAGAAGACTTGCTTTAGTTTTAACTTCATAAAGTAAATGAAGTAATGGTGTATAGATTCTTATTTAGTTTAAAGTCATGACAGAGGTTTGAGTTTATACCTCCATCTAAACATAACATGATTAGTTATTTTTTCTTAAAACAACAGAATTTATTTAAAGTTTTCACTTTTCCTCCTGATAAAATTATCCTGTAAGCACCTGATTTTTTCCATTATTCTGAGTTCTCTACATTTCCAGTGATTAAATAATTAAGCAAATTCTTGCTATGTTCAATCCAGTCATGTTTGCAAAATGCTGCTTCTAGGATAGATGGACAATGATTTAGTTGCAAAAACTACCACAATGACTGGTCAAACATATAATTCATGAGAAACAAACAGAACATCAGCATTAGTCATTAATACGATATTTTTTGTTTACTCCATTAACATCTTAACCCGGCAGAATTAAAATGGGTATCATTACACTAGTTAAAAACAGAAGGCTCTCACCTACCTAACAGCACTGACTTAGCGTCTGTCAGCAAACAAGTGTTCTTGCACAGACTGGCAAGGTGGTGGCACTGCCAGGACAACACACCTCCTGGTTCTATCTGTGCAATAGTTTCCCTTACCTGCTAAAGATACAAACTTTATTTCCTATGCTTCTGAAGGTGCAAGCTTCCAGAATAATGGTATTTGATTCCTGCATTATCAGTTCTATAGTATTTCACAGGTTTTGGCAGTTTTAATGCCATTTTCCTCCTTTTCTTTCCATACATGTTTACAACTTTGATATATGTTTTAAAATATTTGTTTAAGGCCTTCTATTGCCTTATTTCAAATAGCTGGGCCTTCAGTTGTGATCCTCTCAGGAAGAACAGTATTTCCTATAGTCATATCAGAGGAATGATGAATTTTGCTGGACACTGCTTGATGAGATTGTCTCTTGGAGGCACAAGCTTCTGAATCACCAAAACCCTCCTACTTTTTTCTTTTGGGTTCCACAAAGATAGAAGTTTCAATTTTTTTACATGCATCAGCATTACATGAAGGAAAAAAAATGTTCTTGCCTTTATACAAGCCTAAAATTATTTTTCCCTTGGTGGGGGACACACTATGAGTAGATTGCGACTTGGATTTACTGTGATTGTATAGAATAACAATTACAAGAGATTTTACATGGCTTTGCAGGCATAAGGAACCAATTTATTACTGACTGTTTATGTGCTAATTTCTTTGTCAAATATGCCAAAAGAAATAAAAATTCCAACTATAAAAATGTTATTTGAAAAGTTATTTTCAAATTCTGTAGCAAAGATTGAATTTCTGCTTTGTTATGCAAACCTGCATTCCTGGATGCTTTCTGTGCCTTTTCTTGATATTTATAAAAAGCCAAGGTAACTGAGAATAGGTTCTTTCACTGAGAGTGTTACATGGCATTGAACAGAAGAAATGGAGAACACATTTACACATTAAAATACTTTTGTACTTTGCAGATTAATTATTTTGCAGTCATACTTTCTTTCATAGAATCACAGAATGGTTTGGGCTGGAAGGGACCTTAAAGATCATCTAGTTCCAACTCCCCTGCCGTGGGCAGGGACACCCTCCACTAGACTTTCATAACCTACTATGAAATAAATCACAAGCTTCTTCATAGCTACTTGCTTACTATGTATGTTTCCTAAATTAACTATTTGCTCCCAGAACAGTTTCAAGTCTGACTTTGTATAGCACAATAAACCCACAAGAAAAAAAAGGAAATTACATTCTCTTACACTTCTATTATAGTCTGCCCACCTCTGCATATATAAGTATTTGCACATATCTGTATATGGTTAGAAAATACTGCTCAATCCAAAATACCTTAATGAATCTTCAGCTTCATTTTCTTTTCAGATTAAGTCAATAAAAATCATTATAATAATGTACATGACCGATGGCTGGATTTGATACAGTCATTTGTCAATAATTTACAGTGGCCGCTGATGATTGAAAAGTGGTTATTTTGTTGTCTCAGATACTATGATGGACAAATGCTGAACCGTTTCAGCATTCCATTAGTGGCTGGTTTGTGTAGTTATGTGCAGCTTGAATACTTCTTTGCCTGTGGCTCTGGCCATGGTCAGAGACACTATGGCCATTTTCCATGCTCAAAGCTGATTTATAGTCACTGTTATATAACTACCTGCTCGGGGGCTAAACTAGATTATGGCTTTCTCAGTCCTAATTTCTAAATAAGTATGCAATGTGGCCATGTGACAAGAAGCCCTAACTTACCCTTCTTTAAGTGGCCATAGTCATTTGAATGGGAGCAAGATTGGATGGTGAACTTTTCTTAATTTATTTTTGTGTTGGTGGCAAATTCAGTAAATTGACCATATGCCCGGTATTTACCTGCAGAAATGATTATTATTGTGTATGTTGAAAAGGACATCCGCTGAATAATTTTTGGCTGTGTATGTTGATTGCCCTGTAAGAAAAGGCAAGAATTTTCCGGTACACATTAATCTAACATTTGCAGTCTAATCCTATTAACACAAATTAATTACATACAGTTGTCCAGGAAGGCACAGTGAGAGCGTGCTGAATCTAATAAAGCCTTCCAATACTTTACTGCTGTGTACCATGTTGCATTTTTGCATGAATGTGTCTGGTGTTAAAGAAACCTAGTACTGCAAATACCATTTTAGAAACAGCTCCCTTCATCACTGGGTCTCTACTATGATTGGGTACCTATTCAGTGGACAAAGAATTGGAGACTCAGTGTGGATCCCTTCTTCTTTCTCTTTAACTTCTACCTCCATTTACACACATGATCAGCCCCAATATACCTTCAATAGTGTTTTTCTAACTTCTGGTTAGACACAGTATTTGTTTGCAACAGCAATTAAGCAGCAAGCATGCATTTAAGAAATACTATACAGGGATTTTTTCCGGTATATAACTAGAAAGAGAACCATCGGTGGTTCAAAAGTGCATATTGCAACATATCTTTTCTCACTCTTTGGCTGAAGTGTAGTTGCCTCAAATCTTACATGGTGCAACTATACAACTTTATAAAAGTATACACATTTATATTTTACAACTATATTTATACCACATGTTGTATCTTGAATGTGAACAACAAAATAATACATTACCAGGACAGAATGGAAAGTGTGAAGAGAATTGATTGGATAGACTGAAAAAGGCCATTAAAAATTACCTGTATTGAGCCTCACATGCAAAAAGGTTGTTTCTGGATGAACAAGGGAATGTTAAAGTCTTGCAAGTGCCACATCAGGTTGCTTTGCCACATTTCTCTAAAGATAGAAGTTGTGAAATTGAATATCATCAATATAGTTCTGTGACAAAACCCCAAAAGATCAGTAAGGTCAGTTCCTGAGAGGTTTCAAACAACAGTTCTTTGGGGTTTTTTTTCAGGACAACTTTCAATTTTGCAACCGAATCTTAGCTCATGAAAAAATAGACAAAAGGAAAAAACATGTCTGCAAGAGACCATCAATGTGGAGAAATAGAGGAATTTCAGAAAGGGCAGGAAGAAGACAACTTGAGTTTGTACAATGTCAGTAAATTAAAATTGATAAATTTTTTTGTTACCAAATATTATCTTTAATTCTGGCACCTGTGAGCGTTGCTTTGATTGCCCTACTTGAAGGCACAATGCACAAGGCATTCCTATGAGGAGTTTACAGTATTCAGGGAAGTAAACAGGGACAGCCACCTAATGACTTCTTAAAGCAAAGCCATGTTGCTTCACCTTGCACTGACCACCTCAAGTCCTAGCCATATATCCGTGGCCAGAAATTGTCTCTACTTCCATTAGAAGTGTGTTGGAAAATAAACAAATACTTTTAGTTCTTCTTCTTTTGCCTGTCTCCAGGTTACATAGCCTAAAAGCCAAAGTTTATTGCCACTGGCAATGACATCCTGCCCCAAAATGCAATAACAGTCCCCATATATCCTGAACCACAGGAAAACTGATGTGGCCTCTAACAGCATTCAGCAAAAAGGAGGCAATTCAGTTTAAAACAGAAGCCTTTACTGAACAAACACCCACGTCCCTGGGCATCTTAGCTGAAGACATAGGAATTAATTAGGCCTTTGGCACTCAGACTGGGCATAATAATTGTAGTCATCTTCTCTGGTGAAAAACTGAGCCACTCGAAATTAAACAGGATCAAGGCCAAATTATTCAGAGTCAAGAAGAGTAAATACAGACCAGGAACTTGATTTCTTCTTTTTCCCACATCCCGCTTGTGCTTTCTGTGATCTTTTTAACCAGTAGCCTAAAGAGAATATTTAAATACTACTATTTCAGAAATATGATTCTCCTCTTATCCTAATAGTGTTCAATAGAGATTAAATATATAAACTGTCAACAAGAACATTTTAAAGGATCCTAAGGTAGACAAACAAACTACTTGTTCCACAAATCACAATCTCTCCCTGTTGTTCTCACCAGTTCTTGGAGATGATAAATTATATACGTCTCAGGTTCACAGAATCTTCCATTAAAAAAAAATAGTAAAAATATTCACTATCATCTCTTTTTTCTTCAATAGGATCTAATTGTAGAAAATATTATCTAAGTCATTTAACCTTTCTTTTTCTTAAATTCCTTTAAAAGATTCCACGTACGTATTTCACTTAACATATTGAATAGTGAACATATTGAATATTGAACATATTGAACATTTAGCCTCCAACCATGTGGAATTTGCCAATAGTATCTTCTTAGTCAAGAAAATTTCAAGGCCAGGTCTTTCTTGACTTGCAATCTAATAGATACACTGATTTCAGTGACAGAAGGATTCAATCCAGATACTAAAACCTAATTTTTTTTAGAGGTTTTGCTTCTGCTGTTTTCTATACTCAGTTCATCCTATAACTAAAAATAAAAATTTCTTCATCTCTCAGATCCAGACAACATTATTAGAATCATTATTGGTCATTTGGTAAACTTGGAAAGGGGAAACATATTTCCTGAATTCATTTTTTGAACCATTGACCAGAGAGCTTAAATGTCAATAGATGGAAACTTGTAATGCTACTTCTTTTAAAAGACCTTTTCAGGGGAAGGTCCGTAATGAATTAATGAAAGAAGTATTCAGCAAGGCTAATAATCTGGAACATGTTTTCAGTAGCTATAGGAGAAGTTTAGAATTTCCCTATATTTAGCTCAGCGGTGGAGAGAAAAGGTTTCAGTAGAAAGACCTTTTCATAATTGGCTCAATAAGAATAGAACGCATACTACAGTCAGACTTCATTTTAGGCCAGTTTTATTTCCTTCCATTGGAAATCTCTCAGAAAACATGATGGCAAAACAGACACTACACAAAAATTTAGCAGTCAAGACAAATTGAAGGACAATTTCTAATCACACTAGTCAAACTGTGTCTAAATCTGCTTTTTGACTACTGGGACAAATGTCAATTTGCTGGTGGTATTTATACCATTTACACCTTCTCAGATAGGAACCACTTTAAATTACATTAAATCCTGCACTAAGTCTTGCTATATATTTTTCACATGATAATTAACTTCACTTTGTTTATCATATGTGTAAAACTCATGGAGTTTGTCTTTCATTTTGTTGCTAAATGGTAACCAAATTGTCAGTTAGCACCCTCATCAGTTTTCATGTGACTTGTGAAGCAAACCATCACCTTACAATCTTAAGTTTTATCTTCCTTTTCAGGTATTTTTATATTTTGTGATGAATTTTAATCTAATAATTAATCTAATAAATCTAACATATTCATTAACTAGATGAGTTATCAGTTTCACAGCCTTATTTCAGGAAACAGAAAGCAGGATTCATTAGGCTGTTTTAACACGCTCTCCCAGGAAGAGTCCAGGACTTTGCTGGCATTTTGTTACTAACCCTGATAGAATTAGATGCAGTAGTACAAAGTAAAAAAATCAATAAGCATACTTCCAATAATGTGGAAGATAAACATGATTTGGGAATACAACTACTTAGATAATCCTGAGGCATCAATTTATCATCTCTGTTGTGGTCTTTGATATTTACAGTAGTAAAATTAAACTTATCGTTCCAAAAAAGTATTTTCATAGTAATTTTGTACAAATAATTCTATTATTTCTCACATTGTCACACATTTATTCCACAAATTAATTTTGTTAATGTGAAAGTACTGCCAGTAATCTCCTATAGCGGCGGTATATTTCAGTGACACATATTTAGGAAATGCTGAGGTGCAATATTGAGTGCAAAGATTGAAATGTATCAGCTTGAGCATGTAAAAATGGACACATCAAAATCATGGTTACATTTTTTTTACAAAAAATTAAACTACATATAAGGCAATGTAGACCAAGCCATCAAGCTTTTGCCAGGATTTTATTCTATTCCTACCCAAGCAGAAGTAACATTGAAGTGGGAAAGATTATTCTATTTGTATTCAGAAGAAAACTCCCTTCAAAGCCAATGAATTCACAAACATTGATATAGCCTCTGGTCTTTAGGGTTGAGATTGTAATCTGGGCATAACCTAGTTTATGTAAGAAAACTACAGAGTAAGGTATTTAAAACATAAAAAAATTTGTGATATTGAATGCGAGAAATTCTTTTACTACATAGTCAAACACTATGTAGTAAAATGTAAACTACATCAACAGTACAATGCCAATATGATAGCAAGTATGAGCCAGGATTTTTCTTCAGATTATATTGTATTAGCCAATTTGTGAAAAGATGTACCTTCAGCAAAATATTTAAAGCAGGACTGTTTGTAGCAGTTTGTGCTGTAATGATGACATCTGAAATATATAAATTCCTTACATTTTCCAATTATTTAAGTAGCTGTGCCCTTTTTCAAACATCTGTTTCTATCACGGACTGTTAAATTTCTTCTAAGTCTATTGAAATTAGTCATGGTGAGCTAGAAAAGAAGTACAAAATGTCTTAGAAAATCCTGGGAGAGTCTACCACTATTTGTCATTCTAATTTACTGGGGAAAAACATGAATAGTGGCCATGTGGCTTTTATAGCAAAGAGAGAGGCATATATTTGCACAGGAGTGGTACTTGCAATTACTCTAGGTTTCTGTGTAATTTGTAGGAAAGAAAAATTAAACCACATTTTAAATTGTTTTTCAGAAAAACTGACTTTTTCAGCCTGAAGAAATTATTTTTAGTAAATAATTTATAGCTTTGTCTTGAAAAACCATGCACTAAACGAAATTAAAATTAATAAACTGTCCCAATTAGTGTGAACAATTTTTCTATGAAATCAAACCACTAATCTGAATACCCTCTTTCTTAAACACATGCATTATTCTGAAAATAATTTGCATTATTTAATGTTTGAAAATTTTTATCTCTTTAGTTCAATTAATACTTAACATTTTTAACACCTGTGATATTAAAACCGTTCCGTTCTTGCGAAGAAAAAGGAAAAGAAATTTGGGCTAAATTCTTCCTTTCTCTAGCTTGCAATATCTTTTCCCCATGTCCAGGGAAAGAAAAAATATCTGGGACAATTTCCATCAATGGCTTGAAATTTCACTATGTAATAAAATTATACAGAGGTGATAGTAATCAATGGATTTTGTATTGCTGCTTTATATGACACACTGACACTGTCATGAATAATGAAGATTTTAGCTAAGAATTTATCTACAACTACTACTTTTGGAATTAAAAAGGTGATTATTGCTAAGAAAAACAGAATGTTAGATTGAAAAGAAAGATGCTAGGCCTAGTCCTTGGGACACTATGGATAAAATAATAAGGAATTTATTCTCCTAAATGCTATCCTATCAAAGTTTGGAATAGATCAGAGGTATAGTGGTGTAGTTCATTTCTGAGAAAGTCCTTGAGGTGCTAGATGTATGGCTTACTGTGTGGGTGAGACCAATCACACCAAGGCAAGCATATTTCCACTTCATGTGATTTTGGAGCTAGCTTTGAATAAGATGACACTGATGATCATCTGAGCATTAGGATCAAAGACAATGAGGTCACTCAGTAAAAATATGACTCAATCTTCAAATCCTGAAAATGTAAATGAGCTTAATATTTTTCTGTACAAAATGTCTACAACATATTCTTAATATAAATATATAATTATTTGAAGTTTTATAAAAAGCTCAAATACTTTAATTGAAAATTAAATCAAATTCTTCTTTGAATGAGGAAAACTTTTACACAATTGCATCAGGTACCTGTGGCCAGATTCTGCTTCCATTTTCATGAATGCCTACTATAAATCTTAAGTGGGAACAAAAAGGTGCTTCACGTATTATAGTTTCTTCTTTCACAGTGATTTCTTGTATTTGGGAATCCATAAAGTGATATAATGCTTTAAAAAGGAGTTGATGTAAAGCACAAGTCTACCTAACGTTTTAAAAAGAATATGTGTAGAATAATTCTGTCTCAGTGGCTTTTAAGATTTTTGGTGGAAAAGTGAATAGAAAGTTCTATTTAATTAAATTTTAAGAAAAGCTGAAAAAGCAAACTAATGTGAACATTCACATTGTACTATAAAGATAATGCATCTTATTAATAGCTTAGTCTTTTAATACAGTGAAATTTAAATTTTCAAATACTTTCACAACTATGATGTCAGAGGATAATTACAGGAGGTCTTTGATCTATATTACAGTATATATAAATGCTCTGTGCTTGCTAACAAGAATGTCCTTTTTTTAAGTACAGAGGAGAACATTTTTGTAATAAGCGATTCCAATAATCCAACTTTTAATATTATTCATAAAAATCTTAATTGTGCCAACAGTTGAATTTGGTTAAGAATAAGGTTTAGCTAAGTAGCTAATTAGAACAATGTTTTACAAATTTAAAAGGGTATTATAACTGATGGCTGCAAAAGTTATGCACTTACGAAACAGAATTTAAGGTAGCCACTAGTACTCCAGGTACTGGTAATTGTAATAATGTTCATGCAGGCCAGGATATAATTCAGTGTATTCCAGTGTTCAAAGTTAATAACAGCATACAGGGGTCTGTCATTATACTGACATTGCTTTGCCTTTGTTGCAGTTTTAAAGTATCAAGTCATATACCTTTGTTTATGGCAAGGCCATGTCATACATTTCAAATACAGTATTTTCCCTGCAGTTGATTATGTCATTTAGTCTTCTGAAGATTCTTTCCAGAAACTCACAATTCTGTTTTAAACACATGAAATTCTTTGGGGATTTTGTTTCTGAAAGAATAACACTGGCAATCTGCACAATCTTTCATATATTTTATTTCACCTTCTCCTGTCTGACAGTATTGCAGGGCTTAAAGGCTTCAAATGAAACCAGAACTTTATTATGGTAGTTACTATATATACACAGGAAGAGAGACAGTGACAGCCATAGATAACTTGCATTCCTTAAGACAAACAAAGAATTTAAGAAACATTTTCATATAACAAGGGAAAAAGTTGTCCCCCTTCACAATAAAAAATCTGTTTTTCAGCCAAGAACAGCATAGTTTCTTGTCCATTGCCTGAACACAGGTACAAAAACAAGTTATGTCTTAAATCACACAGTTTTAAATTATTTTTATTTACAAAACGTGAGATCAAGCAAAGGAATAACTGAAGAGATCTGTAAGAAATCCAAAGGCTTAATAAAATAATGTCTGCTGTTCAAAATACAAAGTGATGTTTTCCGAGTCATTTCTCTATTGGACATCTAACGTTGCTAGCAAACAGTTTTGAGGAAATAACATTATTTGAATGGGATGAAGAAAAAAAGGTCCATTTTTTCCCCTCTGAAAAAGTCAGCAGTCTAAAGTATGTTTTTAAATGATTTTTTATGTTTCTAAATACTGACCTGATTTTGAAAAGTGCAGACTATCCACTTTTCAATGAAATCATACTACTCTGTGGTGATTTTAAGGTAGAAAATAACTTTTAATGAGTCCTCACAAAAGAAAATTCTCATAAAGTTACAAGTAAAATATGTTAAACAATAACCCACAAAGAATTTGCCCAGTTTTCTAATTAATTTAAAACAACTGGGATTGCAAAAAATATATAATGAACTATCCACTCAATGTTCATATAATCAGGTTTTGTATTAATTAAGTTTGGCCTCACTAGTCACTTCTAATTTGCGGATAGCCTTTTTCTTTTCTTTGAAGAAAGCAAACTCAATTTTCACTTATTTTCCATACTGGGTAGAATTTTTAATACTTCTCAGAAAAAGCAACTATCAAATGTTGAATAGTAAACATAATTGATTAGGTAACCTATTGTACTATCAGAAGTCAGTTAATACACATCTCTATGGAGTGAAGCCTTCCTGACTTCATCTGTAAAGATGTTATTTAACTACCTAGCTAATAGATAAGCAATCCAGGCCTGCACTAATATGAATGTTAAAACTGAGGTTTTTGTTAAAATTCTGGCATCTTGTCCAGCTCAAGCAACAGTTGTTACTTTGCGTACCAGAAACTGACAAAAAAGGAGAGATCGGTAAAATCCTGAATGATACAGCTAATGACTCACACAACTGTCTATATATGCAGATTAGGTCATCTTAGCAACAGCAGCTAATAATCAAGGGGATACACTGGCAGCACGTTTTATAGCATCCTGACCCAGTTTTTCAAGGATACCAATCATCTATCACGTAACGATTAAATGCTGCAACATCACTATTAGCCATGTGCATTAAGGGTTTCCCAAGCACTGTTCCGAGGACGGAGTTTGTTAGTTCCCCAAGACCAACTCATCAGTCAGGGTCAAAAGAGCAATCCTGAGCTTCTCTGGGGAATGAGCTTTCCACAGAGTTGTACTGATTTAACGGAAATTGTACAACTTTGTGAATCAAAAAGTCAATGTTGTTTAAAATTTAACGTCAGTTAAATCAAACATAAAAACGGTCCAAGTTCAAAATGTCTGTGTTTACACCAGCCACTGCAAATACAGGAGAAGAAAAGCCTTTCACCAGTACTTAGTAAGATAAAGAAAGACTTTGACAAAACCATTAGTAAGACAAGCCCATGTAGTCAAGACACATACAGAGAAAATTCAGGGTCTCTAGGGTTAGAAAAAAAACTCGGTAAGATAGAGTTCACATCATTCTTTTTGCAATATGAGCACATTCCAAGTGTTGATTTGTTTGTTCTTTTGCTTGCTCCCAGAGATGGCAGAAGTTAAGATATTGAGTAAAGTAAAAAAAAGTATCAGCTTGGCTGTGAAGAAAAACAAAATATTACAAGCTCTTTTCCAGCTTGTGCAGGCATACCATTCTTAGGGGATAGCTTTCATTAGAAACGCCGTTTTCCTACCTACAGCAAACTCAAATGAATGTACAACATTAAAAGGAAATGTAAAGGAAACCCAATAGAAACCCAAACTTTAAAGCATAATCCAATAAAAAAAAAAGCCTGGCTTAATAAATGCAAATACTGGAAAGTAAATGTCATATTTCCAATGAGGTTTTGTGTTCTTTTCATTCAAATAATATTGCAAAGGTCACTTTATTGAAATCTCATTCCTGAAAAATCTGTCTGCATTTTTTCTTGCCAGGTTCTATAACTGGCCTTCCAGTCACCCAAATCAAGTTATCTTAAGGTCCAATGCTATCTAAGCAGTACAACAAATCAAACTAATGAGAAATATGTTTGGTACTATTGTAAAATACAGTAAGTATACAATACATAGAATCATCACAGAATGGTTTGGGTTGGGAGGGACCTTAAAGCCCATCTAGTTCCAACCCCCCTGCCATGGGCAGGGACACCCTCCACTAGACCAGGTTGCTCAAAGCCTCATCCAGCCTGGCCTTGAACACTTCCATACTTAGAGTTGATAACAAATTATAGCCTTTTGAGCAAATATACCAAAACAGATTGGTACTTATGGATAGAATAAATTATTCACATCAAATGCATTGTCCTTCTGAAGAGAAATATATCAATTAGGAGAATGTAGAGGTAGTGTTTAAACAGAGGTCTGAAAATCCACAGATGTGAATTTAATGTGTGGGGGGCATGATCTTACTTCTGTTCCTTTTTCAGGGTGAAGTTCAGCAACCTTGCTACCTCTAGGCCTGCTTTAACTGTGCAGTAGAAAAGAGGGAAAATCATGCGTCCCAGAGAGTAAAATGCTCTTAGTGATAAACATCCAGTTTTCATCTTTTCTAGTGATACATCTCAGACAGAAAAGAAATGGCAAAGCTAAAAGCTTCTGAAGAAGTCCTTAGTTTGATAAACATTATCTTTCGCTTTGAGAGAAAAAATTAGACAAGAGCAATATGCTACTCATTTGGGCTTTCCCCCACCAAAAAAAATCCATGGCCTAGACAGAGAGATAATGGAGAACAGAGTGTTGCCATGATTTTTAAAAATAAGTGATGAATCCAAAACATTTTGTGTTGCTAGATAAACCATGCGGATTAGCCTTCTGAGGGAGCCTGAGTGTATCTAAAATGGATATCTGAAACCAGTTTATCTTGAAAGTTGAACGTATTTAGAATATACAGTCATTGGCAGAAAAAGTCTCTTATTCAGAGTTTTATGGCTGTCAACGTGGTTTCAGCATCTTTTGGGATCCTCTAGTCCTTCCTTAGGAAAAGTTAAGCATCTGCCAAAGCACAGTAGTATTCACTAGGGAGGGAGATGGTTCTCTAAAAGTCAAGAAAGAGCAATCATGTCTCTGAGCTCCAGATCTGAAGTTTCTACTTTCCATTATGCAGTGATACCCTACTATGCCAGTAGTACTTTTTTTACTGTTTCAAAACATAGTTTCATTCACTATCTCAAGCTTCATGAGTTTCTAAAATTTCTATTTTCACCAGTTTTAGGGTGCAGAATACTGTCTTTCTTCATACTGGCTTGTACCATTTACTTGGTATGACCACAAGAAAAGGGGTTGAAATACTTCCTGTATAGCTACCTGTCTTTAGTAAATGATGCACTGTTACATTACTGCTGGAGTAAGGACTTTCTAAACCAAATGTAAGAGCAAAGAATAAAGTTTTAGTGAAAGGATGGGAATCCCTACTTTTCTGCTTTTTCTTGTTACTGGACTGTACATCCCGGTGTTCAGTCACATAGATTAGACATTGTTGTGTCAATATAAAGATGAATTGAGGTAGAAACAGATGTTATATGGACACACGACTATAGATTATGAAGGCTACATAGATAATATTTCCAGAAAAGGCGAGGAGGAAATTATCTGGACAAAACCTAAAAAAAATCTACAGGCTTATAACTGAGACTGTTCTCAACCAATTTCTGAAAAAGAAACCAATAAAAAAGATGAATCAACTCCTAGTAAGACAAAAAAGTTAGACAGATGGAGTTTTTCCTAAAAACAGAGGTGTCTGGTAGAAGTGTTTCTGGGGATTATTGATAGTGGAATTGTTTTTCTTGTGCACTGCAGGGAATCATGTCTAGTTTTACAGAGCAGAAAGGACCTGTTTAACATGTACTGCAGATTCTCTACTGGTATTGATGAGCATGCTGAGCTGGAAATATAACAAATTATTCCCTTTGGAACTAACCGAAGCAACTTCCTTTCCCTTATCCTTTTTTTTCTTCTCTCCTTATTCCCTTTCTTCCCTTGAGAATTTCAGGTCATCTCTGTAGGAAGGGACTGAAAGAAACTATTACAAGCTATTTCAGAAGAAATTGTGGTATCTTACAAAAAAGAAAAAAAGCTTTTAATGCAAAAATGTAGGAATCAAAATTAGCCTTTCTCAATGTAAGCAAAACCCAGTATTTCTGGTGTGGTAGAAATGTGCTGTCTCAGGGACATCAGGAAGCAATAACCATAAGCTATTTCTGCAGCCTTTTTGATAACAGCCTCATTGCTTCTCTCCACTGATCCACCATGGCAAATTGTCATAATTATCATCATAATATTATTATAACTTTATAATTGATTTTTACCTGGTTCTTTATCAAATGGAATAGTTTGTGTACACCCCAAAACATTGGATAAGGTCCTACAACATTTGAACACAGAAATAAACTGGGAAAAGTATTCTAGCTCTTGAAAATGGGTAAGCTTCACTATAATTGACACCTAGAGCTAAAATACGTAGTACCAATAAATAGGAGGGATCAGCCATAATATTACTGTTCATTAGTAATCTGTAAATTACAGATCCCTCAAATAATCATATAAATTAGTACACAGTGAAATCCATTCTAATAGGTAATGCTTACAACTAGGGTTAATTTCTGAACTGAAAGCCACTGAAAAAAAACAAAACAAACAATCTGCCATAGATATACTCTGAGCAAAAAAAGTGTTTGAATTGCTTCATTCATTTAATTTTGAATATAGTTCCACGTTTTATTAAAAAAGTAAAAAAGAAAGAATGGAATGGAATGGAATGGAATGGAATGGAATGGAATGGAATGGAATGGAATGGAAGAAACTACCACAAAAGCCATTCTGAAATTCAGTGATGAGACTTTCTACACTTCAAATAATCTTCAGGTTATGGAGGTGCCAAACAGAAGCGTCTTACAATTTTCTCTAATTTAATTTTGCATCTTCCTGTCAAAGATCAACTGCAAGATCAGAAAAATAAAATCAAACCAGTGCAAATTAAACAATAACACCCCAGCTGAAGCAAACTAGCCACTTCTTTCTTTTCAGGTTTTATATAACCAGTTTAAGAAATAAAATGCAATGTCAGAATGTACAGCAATAGAGAAATAGACAAGAAGTCTGTTTCCCTGATAAAATACCTTATTGTCTAATTTATCAGAAATATATTTACAGCTGAGGAAAAACATCCATAAATACCCAAGGTAATAGTACCCTTTAGTCATTTGCCGTGGCAAAGATCACTTTCAGAAAAGCAAGCATTCCATTAAATTGATGGTCGTGTTTTCCTTTTCCAAATCTGATTAGAAAAAGAAGCAGAAATAAAACTGTGGTTGCCTATCCTTTGAAACACTGCTTTTAAACAGATCCTGAAAAATGCTCCTGTTTCTGGGTGAAAAACAAATGCTGATAAATCTGACTTTCTCCACAGTGAAATTTCCCAGAGACAGAGACAGACACATCCCTGAGACAAACAGTGGGACTATTCCCAAGGTTAAAAGGTAGAGACTGATGTGCAGCTGACAACCTGCGGTTTGGGGAAGACATGACTGAGAAGGCTGTGTTTTGGAATACTTTGATTTTAGTATAATCTCCACTACATACAGCAGTACACACCTCTGTTTTCAGTGCCCACTGAGTGCTTCTGTGCCCGTCAGATGTAAGGATCCTATGCAGGGTCCTCTTGCAGCCAGCAGTGCAAAGGGGTTGGGAAAAGGGGGTTCGTCTCACTGTTACTGTGAAAAATTACGTCTTCGTTTCCAGACAGATACGATCTGGTTGCCCAGAAGTGATGACCCCATCTTCCTCTTGCACTGAGGAGGATGAATGTATACCAGGTTTGACAGACAAACAGCTGATGGATTTATCACTTACCACAAGGGTTTCTTCTTTTATTCCCGTTTCCAGCTTCACCACCATCATTCACCGAGGCAATCTAGCTCTTCAAAATAACTAACTTCCATTACTTTTCCATGTACCAGACTCAAATAAACCTCATTATTGTGGTAATACATATAATCTAAATTATCTGCCTCAGAGACTGAAAAGGTTTTATTGTACTAATCATTACTACCTAACTCCATGAAGTAGATTCATCACTGAATGTATATGCTGTAGCATTTGATAACTGAATGCAAAAAAAAAAAAAAAAAAAAAAAATTAAAAAGAATTCCATCTAACAGATTTTTTTCCTAAGAAAAACATCACTTTTCATCAGTCAATAGAATATTTTGCGTACACATGCAACACACATAGACAGTAAGGTGGGGGAGAGGGCAGGCAGTGGTAGGCCCAAGAGCTGTGCCGTGAGTGCAAAACACACAGTAGATTTTTCTGTACCTTGGTAAGAGATATAAAATAATTCATATCCAATAGAGCTGTCATGGTCCATCTGGCACAGGCACCTATGTACTCAGCAAAGCTTCAGGGTTACCCTTTTTAATGAATAACATAAATGATTCCTTCACACACTTCTATCATCATTCTTAACCAAGTACTTGCTTCCAGGTCACACAGGCAGCTTGTTCAATGGGAAAAAACCTTCTTCAGAGGAATTACCAACCTACCTTCAGCTTTGCATCTTTCTGTCACTTATACAGTAAAAACTTCTCTTAGCCCACTTCTGTGGTACAAAAAAGACAGACTATTAGACCCTTACATCTGGCAAACCACCTAGCTGTGCACTTGCCATTTCCTAATAACAAAGGAGCTGATATCACAAAAGGATTCAGCATAAAACCCACTTGTAATCTTTACGGTCTCGCAGTACAAAAATGGCTTGTCAAAACAAGAAAGAAAAAGCCTGAAGTCTTTGGTGCCATGGAAACGGAATAATTAACAAATGTACTTTTTCTTACTTCAGCTGCAACTGCACTTGAGCCAGTATTTTAGCAGAAAACTGCTAAAACCCACCATGTGACTTAAGTAGTGGTGGGGTGGGGTGGAGTGGATGGAAAACAGAGAAAAGTAGGGTTATGTGGGAAGCACAGAGCAGCAGTCAGAATGAGCAGGGTATATGATTCAGGAAAGGAGGGAGGCTCAGGGGGAATTTCAAGGCTAGAAAGATCAGCAAGTTGACACCTCAGGGGGTTTTACATAATGGCAATATTTGTTATGATCTGGGAGTGTATAGAAAAGGCAGGCACACAGGGGAAGATGCTATGGACCGTAAACAACCTTTTCTGTAAGGTGTCTTTCAGCAAAGGTCACTGTCTTTTCTTTTGGCACGGTACAACACTTTCAAGCAGCTCCCATTCCACAGACCTCTGAAACAACAAGAACAGGACAGCTCCTTCTCACTGACACTCCTCAGCTCAGGACTCGCTGACAGCAGCTTCTGGGATTGCCTCTTTAAGGAAAACTAAACCAAAGGCCTTCTGCTTTATTTGTCATCCCCAGCGATGCACCGTGTTAGCTGAAGATGCAGAAAGCCTGCAGCCATACACAGTTCCATGACACAGGACCACCTTTGCGGCTTTGGAGTATCTCTTGAACTTTATCAAGGCTGCACTGCTATGGCACATATTGAGGTTTGCACTTTCCTTAGTGTTTTGGAGAATAGGAGAGCAATGCAACCCTGTTTCACTGCCCCTGTTTCTGGCAATTGGCAATTTAGGGACCTCCAGAGGGCCAAAGACTGAACTGAAGATTCAGTAGCCTTTGCAGTTTGGACAAATACACTGAAAGAAAAATAATTGTCTCTTACAAAATACATGGAAACCCCATCCAACTCTCAAGTCCCTGAGCTGAAAATAGGGCAAGGATGCAAGACTATCAGAAGGAATTACCGCATAACCTGTCCTGGCTCGTTTTATTTATTAATCATTCACTTTTGGCCACTGTCAAAAATGGGATACTAGGTTAAAGTTGCCTTTTGTCTCACAGAGAGCAGTCAGTCATACAACCTCACCTTAGTTGCTGGTGCTGCTGGGGCATTTGTTTGTTAGGCCAACCCACAGAGGCAAACACCTCTCCAAAAACTGCATTTGAACCAATCAAGATATTACTAAGGAAATCTTCCAGTTGTTCTGCAATGAACAGTTTGACAACGGATCTGGCTAATTAAAAAGATTATGGATGGTCAAGCTGGACTCAGGAAATGTTGTAAGTTTCTCCCCAGCTCCCATAGTTCCTACTAATTCACGATGCTTTCCACAGTACACCACAAGGGAAGATTCTACAATCAAGAATTTAAATAAATGTAGGTTTTGAAAATCTCAGTCTTCACATATAAAATTGATCATTGCCTAGTTCTTTTGCTTTATTTAATCACTAGCCAAAACCTAAGTATTTGGATTTCTAAAAAGTAATTTTTTTCCTTAGCTGTGAAATATGAAAGAAGTGACAGCATATATTTTTCTTCCTTCTTGTATTTTCTAGGTTTTCATTATCAGGATGTCAGGCAAGCTGATAAACTCAATACCTTTTCTGCCCCTTCTGCTATCAGAAAAGCAACATTCATCTCTGTGAACAAGATCCTCTTCAAAACTATCTTACATAACTATTTTATAGGATGGCAGGAGATTCCAATTCCAGTTCATCATATTCCAATTTATCTCTGCACAATAGCACCCCTTTATTGTTGTTCAGATACTATGAATCTTTACATCTATTTGCATGTTCAAACTAATAGGCAATACATGCTATTACAGAAATATCTTTCCTGTTTTCGGGAAGCATTGGGCTTGCAAACACCTGTTACTAGGTCTTCACTCTTCTGTAGCCTTACTGAATTAATGGGAACACCTATAACTACTAGGGAGTCCAGCATCCACTGTGTTAACAAGCAGTTCCTATCTGTACTAAACAATAAAGCATAATTTTAGATTCCCAGCTTAGCTAAAACAATTATATGCCTACATAGCACAGTCTTCAGCCTTGGCCAAGCCATATAAACAGCCCATACGGCTATACTGCCTCCATTTTGTAGGACTATCTCATTTGAAACTCCTTCTGATGTTATTCCAGAGCTTTGCAATTCATAGTGTAGATGTGTGCTGAGTATATTTCAACGTAGCTCTGTCACTACAAAACAAATTTTTTTCCTAAGACTTAATTCCTAATAAATGTTTTATGAGCAGTCAGTCAATGTCAGTAAATTTACAGGACTAAACTTCAGATTGTTTTTTTTTATTGTATTCCATAGGTGCAAGTTAAAACTGATGCCTTTATATATAAAATCACTAGTGAACTCAGCAAGATTATCTTAGCCTCTTGGCTGTCTGATAAGAAATGCAGTTACTTGTGATCTAATGACATTTTATTGATTCATACTAGTAAAACCACAATGACATCTATATTTTTTACAGTGAAGCTTAATCATCAGTACATCTCTCAAGGTCTCAAAATACACTGAAGATCTCTTCTGCTTCATGTGTCACTTTTCTCAGTTCCTCCTTCCCATTCTGCCCCTCCCCAAGTGACATTTAAAGAATCACTTTCCTCCCCCCAGATCTAGGTCTCAAAAGCAATCAACTGGTCTTTCAAGCACCAGACACATGCTTTTTTGTACTATCTGTTAATTTTAAAGATGCTGTGGTTTACAATTGCTTTGACATTTACTCTAGAGGATTTGTGCTCCTGAATACATTTACGTTATTTGTTTATCCCCAGTTGTTTTTGAAACCCAGATAAAGGCAGAGCTTGCTCATTACCAGTTATTGGCATTGAGTGTTTGTTAACCACTTTGAGCATCCCTGTGCTTCTTGCACCACTTCTGCAACTACTATGGCACTTCAGCCATCCTCGAATGCTTAATGATCTTTAATATGCCTTCAATGAGTTTAAATGAAAAGATAGATAGATAGATAGATAGATAGATAGATAGATAGATAGATAGATAGATAAAAAATATATCATCTAAATGTATAAAATACATCACAAATATACACAATATTTATTTAGTACATCTCTAACATGCTCCAAGATGCTTGCAGCATAATATAAACACCAGAAGTTAAAAGAAACAAAAAATTCAACTACCCAAACACAATGTCACCTACAGAAAAATCTTTCAGGTACAAACATTCCAGTGGATGAGGGAGAAAACTTATCTGTTTTCTCTTCCCTGGAAAACAGGGAGGGAGGGAGTGAAAAATCAGAACTAGGGAAAAAGCCTGCAGGCTAGAAGTAGGCAAGAAGGTATGGTACATCTCCTTTTCTAGTAGAAAACAGGGAGATCCAAGCTACCTGTAACTGTGATTTTACTCCATTTCCTCTCTGAAAACAGGGAAGGCATGGCGACCTCAGAAATATCCAGCAACAGCACAATAATATCTTAGCTGCTGGCAACACAGGCTGGAAAACACATTAAGTACACAAAATATGCACTTAAGGGTAGATAAATTTTGATTATTATTTAAATCTATAAACAGCAAAACAATTTAAATAATTATTCTTTCGTGATCTTATATTTCTATATGAAAATTCTTTAAAAGTACAATATTGAATAATATAAAATCACAGAATGGTTGGATTAAACCATTAAACCATTAAACCACCTTAAAGACCATCCAGTTCCAACCCCCCTGCCATGCGCAGGGACACTCTCCACTAGGCCAGGTTGCTCAAAGCCTCATCCAGCCTGGCCTTGAACACTTCCAGGGATGGGGCATCCACAGCTTCTCTGGGCAACCTGTTCTGTGAAGAATTTTTTCCTTACATCCAATCTAAATCTACCCTCTTTCAGGTTAATTGCCTGCTCATGTCCAATTTTTCATCTACCAATATCCCCAATTCCTTCTCAGGAGACCTGCTCTGAGTCCATTCATCCCCCAGTCTGTACTGATACCAAGGGTTGCCCTGACCCAGGAGCAGGAGTGTGTTGAACCTCCTGAGTTTACATGAAATTATGCTTTGAACAACCTAAGGACACCACTACACTTCTGTTAAAATATTAGATACTTAAAGGCATGAATTAATAATATGAAATTAAAATAAATTATATGTTAAAATATTTTCTTATATAGAGTTGCTACTGATTTTTAATACATTTATATAAATGTTGAATTTTTGTTGAATTTGGAAGTCTGTTAAAGTTCATATTAGTATTTCTAAATTCTTCATTACTAATATAAAATATCTTAAATATATGACACATTAATAGGCTCTGAAAACATAGCTAAATTCCAGTGTAAATGAAGCTATTTTCTGTATTTCAGTGTATGTGTGTATGTGTTTTGTATGCTCAAAATTAAGACTGTGACTGGCAAGGGATGGAGTGGTGAAATGTCCTGGTGGTGTTTCTTAGGAAATACTGGCAAGTGAAGTTGTATTTGGGTGAGGTGTTTTGTAATATGCTTTAGAAGTGTCTAAAGTTATGAGACTACTTACCACATATATTGTAACTACATTTTGTTTGGTTTTGTAATCTGGATTTTGGCAAGATCCAAGCTGCATTTGGGAGTAACATAAAATTATTTTAGTGAACGTCCCATGGCGAGTGGAAAGGTGGTTAAACGCTCCCAGTGCCCTCTAAGACAAGACTCTGCAGAAGGAAAATTGCATTCTCAGCGGGCGCTAACCACCTGTCTCTGGTGAGTCTCTTCAAGACCTCCAGCCACAAGGTGTATTCCATCTTCACGTCTGCCCACGTTTTCAGGATATGTTTTTGATGTTTCAGACTTGTTCCTTTGAAGACAACCTTAAAAACATTCTCTGCCACAGTTTTGTCCATGTTTGTCAAAGTTATCATTTCCACTAGTCAAATAACTCAATAGCCAGGCTACTTTGTTGTTCAAAGCCCAGATAAACAGCAGGCAGAAAAGAGAGGGAAAATAAGGCCTTTTCCAGGAGAATATGAAATAACGGAGAAATACAACATCCCCATTATCAGAAAACATACCTGCATAAAGCATCTCTCACCAGCTATCATTAACTTCAAATATCCATATAAGCAGCATACTAGTTGTAGCGTTTGCAGTACATCTGATGCCAGTACTTTTTCCTCATCTGATCTAGGAGCAAGACTGTAGTATTTACAGCCTGGCGGACTAACCTGACAAACCCAACTACGGGCTATGAACATTGGTATACTGATGGCTTGCCCCCGGGTAGGAAGAAAAGTTGTGTTAGACCCTTACATCCTCTTTCAGACGCAGTTAAATGCAAAAACAGGCTGGAGATGTTCCTGCTGAATGCTAAGGAACCCTTGGTCAGAATACAGCAAAAGGCACTGCATTGCCTAGATGGAAACGGATGGCAATTGCTCTTTCTGCAGCTCAGAGAACAGGGCTGTGAGATGGTATAGAACTGATGGGTACTGGAGTTAAATGGGAGGGAGATGGGCTATTTTCTTTTAGAATTTAAGGTTTGAGGATAGAAGCAAAGCAGCCCCTTGGGATGAATAAGGGATAGATATATTTTGTACCTAATGCAGACAAGGGAGGTAAGAAAAAAATCTTCATGAGCTAGGAAGATTTAATGTTAATCATTGCCCGTGCTAGTGGACATTTCTAAGAAATCTCTGAAATCTAAGAAAAAGCTGTAATTTCACAACCACCTTATAATGACATAAAGCAGGCACAGCTGTGAAAAAACTCAGTCTGTATCTCCTGCCTTCAAGTACTCACTCTCCGTCTAGTATCACCCCATGTGTCTACTGGCACAAGATTCATTCAGCTATGTGCTAAAGCTTATGAGGAATCTGAAAGGGATATGCCAGTTTAAGGTGGCCATGAAACTCCCATTACAGTTTTGAGAGAGTGAGAGAGAACCCGGCCAGCAAATACTAAAATGAAATGTATATGCATTTATAATGAGTTGTGACAAATAAATCCTCTTGCTCTATCGTATATTGGTGATGATTAAAAAATGCATATCTACCATTTGTTTGGTGTGGTTGTAAATCTATCTGTTCCTCTCTGAAAGTCTCATCTTTTATTCTCTTGTGCAGTTGGTATACCCATGTATTAACTTATCACACAATTTTCTGTAATTGCTACCAATTGCCATCTTCAATCTAAAGATGTAGAAAAGATCTGAGAAAGACTTTTTCAAAAAAGGTTTGAACTTTATAGGGAGTACAAGATATTTTTTCTGCTGTACATTCTCCCTTTCTCTACTTCACATATGTTCCTGGTAAAACCTATTTTCATTTTTTTTCTTTCCAATTTTCTGATTGTCTTTGTTCAAACAAATAATCCCTAGAGAAGATTTACAAGAGGCATAAACTGTGGAGTTGCTATCAACATCAGTGGTAACAGGGAGATCTACAGCAACTGTGAGCCTGTTCCATTATCACTACATACATTTGAAGTAAAATCTGATATAGAAAATGTTTCTATTTTAATTTTTCTAAACCAAATAATTTACTGAAGAGCAGCAGCTACCTACAGTTTACCTACAATCTGTCTGAGATTTCAACATCACTTGATCACAGTTGACAGTGTCTTCAAGTTGCTTCAGAGCAAGAGTGACTGGTATTTTCTCAGAGATTGTTCAGCTAGAAGAGAAAGGCAAAAAGGAGTAAAAGCAGAAGAGGCAGCCAAACACATTTAACTAGAAATACACAAACTAGCAGTGAGGAGGTAGATGGTAAATCGCTTGCTTTCTTCAGACAAAGGCTGTTTTTTATTTGATTTCTTCAGATCAGAGTTGGATGCCCTATCTCCCTGAGATTGATTTCACTCAAATATAAAGTTATTGACCTCAACAGAAGAGCATGTGGATGTAATCCCAGTTTAAACTATCCACGTACAGCTGTAACCCCCTCATGTCACCTGGGACGGTAACTACACCCATCACTGTTGACATGCAACTTTCTGCTCTTCTCCCTTTCCTGCCCTTTTCTTGAGAAACCTGTAGATGAGGTGGATGAAAGTCTGGCTGGTATCATAAAGGAGATCTGTCAAAAGAAAATCATAGTTCCCCTCTGATCTAAAAATGTATTCAACTGATTAGCATTTGCTTTTCTAACTACACAGTTACAAATTCAATCAAAACAATATTATATGCTGTATCTAATATTAAATTCACAACTTTAGTAACTATTAAAATGCTGGTACTCTCCTTCTACCTATCAAAAACTGTAGATTGATATTAACAGCCTAGTAGTAAATAAAGCTGCTCATTTCTTTGCAAGAACCTCTCACACAATAGATTCATAAAGAATTTTTGGTTCTAATGGCATCCTGGGAAGGAAGGGGAGGAAAGCAAGTAGCTCTGTCAAAACAAAGCAAGTTTTAAATATCAGACAGCTTGGGAATGAACCACATACTCAGATTATTCAGTAAATAGATTTAAAACCCTGACTTGTCCAGTTAGAATTTACTATTATTTATTTTTTTAATTAATCCTATAGTGGTGGATTTTTATTTTTTCTTAAGTGTTAACTGTGGGTTTTTTGCAAGATAATATCTGTAATCTTGGATAGAGACATGTAAATATACAAGGCAAAAAAGGACAGCATGCAAGTCACATACCTAATTAAGGATGCACCATTTTGGACCTTGACTCTTATATCATTTGGATCCTTTTTTTTGCAAATTGCCATGTTGTTGGATCAACCAGGAGGACAAAGTTTCAGTAGTTGTGGCATGCAAAGCAGATGAGCTTTACCCACTGTTTTAATTAGTTTTAGGTGGTTTTTTTATTAGATCATGTTGTCTTACGTTGCCATTGCTGTCAGTAGAATTTGCAAAGGTCTTTTTTTGCTGTGAGCTTTTCTGGTTTGGAGAGGCACTATTTCTGGTTTGGTTTATTTTTTTTCTCCTGTTACAGCACTCCCTGGTTGCTTGACGGATATACTTTACCTCTGAGCACCATTCAATCAGCAACACAAGTTTGACCCCTGTTAGATGTGAACATACAACTCGCATAGCTGTTAAAATGCTAAAGTACACAATACAAAGTTTATGTCAGCTTATACTTTTATGTGTGTTGCACACAGTTTGCAGCACCTTATTCAGCACAAAACTTTCTAGTAATGTGTCAACTTTTTCTGAAGCAGAGCCAACAAAATGTGTTTATATCAGATCAGTGCTTTGTATCATGAGGCTGAGATAATTTCTGATCTTGGATTATGAGCCTAACACCAGATTTTGTCATCAGATTCCACAGCTACCTCATCAGCTGGCCTCGTTTATATCTATTTTATGCTCACAGTAACATGCAACATTCCAAATACCTCATTCCATCTGCAACCAAAATTGAGATAAAATGTACATGCAGAGCAATAGAAATTCAAACCACTGCTGTTATAAACACACAGCTGAAAATGTGTTTTCAAATGATGTGTAAGTCCTCATTACAGATAAATATGACACATTATGTAACCCAAATTATTATTATTAGTAGTATTATCTGCACCATAGTAGAAAAATTGGATGCATAGCAACTTATTGGCTGTCTAGAGCTCTAGGTCTATTAATAATGTTGTTATTTCTCACCCAAACTGGTAAAAGTTGAATAATCCATAATGCCCTCATATTAACCTTATTTCATTTTTATTACTTCCTATGCTCCAGCTAGGAAACAAACAAAAACATTGCAAAGATGATTAGACACTTTCCTCAGAAACATGCCCTTAGGTTGATCTAATGGATAGTGATATAGTCTGGTACATTTTGCAAAACCAGACATAATTTTACAGTATCCCTATGTTTATGGACTACACGGGAAATACTTACTACCTTGGACAGTATCTTATTTGTCTATTATATGCGACAGTTCTGAAAATACAGTCTTGACTTACATATTTAACACCCTAAAAATTATTTCTCAGCTCCTAATAGACAATGAATATTTGGAAATTTCATATGGAATAAATATATGTAATATCTAACTGGATACACCAGACTTATCTGCTCTGTCACCATTGCACAGGGTTTATATGACATTCCTCTGAAGTTGTCCAGTCAGCTCCGTATCATTAGTACAAGTTAATTACAGGCTCTATCTTAGAGTTCAGATGTTGACGAGTTTGTAAATAAAGATCTCAGTGATTTTTCTCAGGCCCCAAGAACATTCACAGACCTGCCTGTCCCTGTCCACCCCCTGGGGCTCCCCCCGGCCCTGCCCACGGCCCAGGAACCCTTGTCAGTCCCCCAGAGGCTATCAGCCCCTGACCCAGCGACACGGAAGCAGGGCCCATCTCCAGCTCCCCACAGCCCTACCCTGCTCATGGGCCCATGGTGCAACCCGCGTCCCTATGGCCCTGCCTGGCAATGACTGGCCACTGAAGCTGCCGCAGTTGCCCACGCCAGGCACACAGGAGGGGTCTGTGCCTAACAGGTGACACGGAGCAGATTTCCCAAAGGCCTCCCAGACTGCCGTGCTGTTACTAACAGTCACTTGCCCAATGACCTTGGAGAAGAAATGTTTTCCTCTGTGGGAGGAAGGTGGTGCCCTTGCACGTGCACCAGGGCGTGGCCTCAGCGGTGGTGCAGCAGGAGGAGAACTCCTTCAGCTGCACCCCCGTGTATTTGAGTGTGTCTGGCATGACCGACCTCAGGCAAACACAACTGAAGAAGAAACCCTCCACACTAACGTAGACATGTGTACAGGGAAGTGTATGGGTCACTCAAACACATCAAGGAGGGCTGTAAGAGAGAGCTGCCCTCTGCCCTTCCCACCACCTATGGGGCACTCTCAGACACAACACTGTGTTTCAAAAGATGGCTTAGTCTTGGGTTAAAACTACATCAAATTGAACCAAATGAGAAGCCCAAAGCTGTCCAGACTAAGGTCTGGTGGGTGGAGTATGAGCAGAAATTTCTTCTGAATCATTTAAGGTTGTGACTTTGGCACGTTAATTAGAATGTTGGGCTCACCAATATTTACCTGATGAGTTGTGTCAACTGTTCATGGCTTTAGCACAAGACATTGCCCAACTTTCTCTGATACCCCTTTTATAGACCTTTCTGTGTGACAAGAAAGGTTTTCTCTCTGCTTACTCTCCAGTCAACAAAAAAACTAAGTATTCATCATCATAACACGGCACTCTCATCTTTTAGGTTATTAGCTGTACTCCACTGTTAATGAGAGAGGTAGCAGCTCTCTCGTGACATACACCTAAAAGAACAGGTACAATTTAAAGGAAAAGGTGAACAGAATGACATTTTTAAATACATCTGTCCCCAGCAGTGTTTAGTACTGCTCTAATATTTATTTTCCTTGATTACCAGGTTATCTTTTTAATTGACTTCTCTGATTTTAAAGCTATTGCAACTGAGATCATAGGAACTTTCGAACACCTGTATTTGGCAGAGGAAAGGAGAAGTGAGTTAAGATTAAATACACAATATTTGGGAAAGCAAAATATATGTGTCAGATGTAATAAGAAAAGGGTCTGTTTAATTTAACTGTTCAAGGGTTTCACACAGAAACTCAGGAAATACATTTTTGGGCCATTAAATTCTTAGAAAACCATGGACAATTTTTCCACACTGAGCTGATATTTTTGTCACAGAGATACTTTCTGCTTCAAGCACTCTTCTTTCTACCCTAACCTAATCAACTCAGAGCTGAGGATGCAGATACTAATTTGAACAAGTCTTGAATAAATATATGCCTGGAAGAACACACATTTCCTATCATCTACTCACTGAAGAGGAGAACTACAACGATTGAAATAGGAATCCTCTGGATCATGGAGAAACTACCTTATTAAAATTAATATATGTAGATGAAGGAAATGGGCAACATACTCCTCCAAGTCATTGTTTCAGGGTTCAGCCGAACGTGGAGTATCTTGAATACTCCCTGGCTATCTGACTCTCAGGGAAGACATTGAGCCAGTAAATCTTTCAGCTGAAATTACTTTGAATTATGGTTCAAAGCTGTTGAATGATTTTCAAAAAAGTGATCTTGAGCTGTTGCCCATAAGGAAAAATTTGGCATTACATAGCAGCTACTTAGGGGTAACGGCCCTTCGTAGTATACCATTGTGTGTTTCTGGACGAAACAACCAGCAAAGTTTCTATAGATTATTTCTATAGAAATAACCAAGGCTTATTTCTTCTTAAGAAGACTAAAATTCTGTAGAGTATTTCATCAAATTAAAAGGCAAACACTGAGACAACAAATGAAAGGTCCAATTAATAATCATGTTTCCACTTTTCACTTCTGTCTTTGGACAGAACAGAGGCAAAGGTTCTTTGTATGCCATAAACAAAAGTGGGCAGTTGGACTTAGTGGGAAAATGGAAAAGGAGTGAGGAAAACTCAGGCATATAGTTTTTTTCAGAGTGTAGCCACCGGCAGGGGTAAGGTAAGGGAGAAGCAACGTTCAGCAGCGGGGATATGGGAAAATAACGGAACAAAGAAGACTTTTTGCCTCAACTTTGATTACTAGAAACAAGACATGCTAATAAACGATGACTACTTGATCCTTCCATCTACAGCACATGTAAATCATCATCTGCCATTACTTCTAAGCTACCATGAAAGTTTCCTATTGTCTCCAGCTTAGTCTATTTGTCTGAGGAGGAGATTAATTTGGCACCTTTATAAATTGTTTGAAGTGTATGTACATTTACAAAGACTATGCATCTCAACTCAGAACCCTTACATTAAAAACCATGTATTGATTTTAAAAAAATACCATGGCATACTGTAATAACCTGTATATTTAGTAAGAGAACTCTGTGAAAGGAACACAATTTTTTCTCTATCACACAATTAAATATCAGAAATCTGACCTCTATCTTTGTTTTTATCTCATTTTGAGTTTTCTCTTTAACACTCCTCAAAGTATTTGCTTCCGAAAGATATTTTTACTGATCTTCTCTGACTCTGTCACTTAGCTGCTGAGCTCATAAATGCAAACAGTTATGCTACCAAACCAGTAAATAACTTTGTATTTGCCAAAAACATAAAATGACTTGCTAAAGTTAGAAATAAGAATTGTATTGCTAATCCTTTCTATTATTTCTTACCCCAACTTTCCTAACTTTGCAGGCACTGATTTCAGAAGAGTTTGGGAAAACATGTTTTTTTTTCTCTGAAAGAACAGCATTAAGGACTGTGGAAACCTGCTTCGCAATTTCAGGAGCACTACTCCAATAAAAATAGCAAAATGTATTAGACACACTGTTTAGGATGTGCTTTGAGCTAAACTTGTACCCAAAATAAATTCAAGGCACCCAAAAATTTTCACATCATGCCAAAAATAATGGGAGTGATGAAGTACTGGCCTGCATCAGGTAGCTGTGAGAGATCATCAGTCACAAACACAAGTCTGCACATCTGCTGCATTAGAAGACACCATTCCAGAACCCCATGCACGATATTACCCAGGACAACCTGTGCTGCCAGAGCTCTGTCAAGCCTGGGAAGAAGGCAGTGAGACATCACACGGATCTCTTAGAGGACAGCAACACCACATCTCAGTTACCAGTGAAAGATGATGTCAGGGGACACATCATGTCCAAGGACATCCAGGTCCTGGTCCATTGCATTAGTTACAGCACCATTTGCTCATCATTTTCCTCCTACTGAAAGTAAGAAGAACCATAGAATGGTTTGGGTTGGAAGGGACCTTTAAAGGTCATCTAGTCCAACCCCGCTGCAATGAACAGGGGCATCTTCAACTAGATCAGGTTGCTCAAAGCCCCATCCAACCTGGCCTTGAATGTTTCCAGGGACGGGACATCTACAACTACAAAGAATACTATCTTGAACAACAATAAAAGCAGATTTTGACAAACAGTAAGTGGTTAAGATAAAAAGCAATAACAAAAGAAGGGTCTCTGAAGAAAGCTATACCAAAATAAGCTTTCAGAATGCAGCGGGTACCTGCTTTCAGTGATGTAACCAAAGCAGTCTTGCAACTGCAGTCACAGAGCTCTTTGAGGCAAAACCTTGTAACACAATTAACTTCCCTAAAAACCTCGTTAGAAGCAGTGAGGATTAAGCATGACCAAGTACAGTAAACAGATGCACAGAGCTACATAATATTTTAGACACCTACTCCAGCCCGCCTGTTCCTGGTTTAATGGAACAGAATGTCTCAACGCTCCTAATGAGATGATAATGTTTGCAAAATGAGATGTTCTGGTGATATCTGTTTGATGTCTCTGTGGAAACTTTATTTGACTTAGGTTAGTCACTTACATTTGGATAAACCAGGAGTTTCTCTTACTTGCAAAGCGTTAGAGTTGGTAACCACTTCAGCAGGATTTAGGGATAGATGCAATCAAATGCGGCTGATTTACAACTACTACTATCTGTAAAAGTATACTGTAATACAGTATAAATATATCAGATGTGTAAATGCCTAGTTCTGTAGAACTGTGATTTGGATTTTTAAAATAAAAATATGATTCATACAAGGAAAGGAAAGTAAGTAAAAAGTACAAAGTAAAACCTGAAGCAATACCAAGATAAAATACAGAAAACAGGGAGGAGAGAACAGATGTCCTCCACTTTCTGCAACTAGACCAAAAGACAGTTAATCTGTGTTGGCTGCCACTTGTAAAGGTGATTGTCTAATTCCTTAACTGAATTGCTGATGGTAACATGCAAGTGTTTGGTTTTTTGAACAATCACTTTACCTTATTTTTTAGAATTAACTACATTATATGGAGTGTATATTAAACAATGTAATAGAATGTTTACGCATCACCTAGATACTTCTGAAACTATCATTATTCCACAAATTTAGGGCCTATAACAAATGAGATTAACACTTTATTTTAATTTTTCTTTTTTTCAGCAGTAGAAATTCAAGGGAGTTTCAGAGACGAATTTAAGCCCCCAGTTCTGTATTGTTCCAGAGACAGCAAATAGGATCAAGTCTCATTCTGATAGATATTGCAGCTTTCCTGATATAAAGGTCAGATTTCATGACATCAAAAGCTTATCAGGAGATTTTCCTCTTCCTTAGAGCATATTTTGTTTTCTGTCTTCATAAGAACACGGTTACGTAGCATGGAAAGAGACTGCAGAACCAGAAATTCGAACTCTATTTTGCAGTGGGAGAGGGAGTCAGATCCAATTTCCACTGAAATAATTGGAAAGACTCAATAATTTCCTGAAAAGCTGGATCAGATCCAAAATAAGAGGAACATAAGTGACAGATCATAACAGAACTATGACTGGTAGCAAAGTTTACTGACTTGCTAAATCACATAGTGATCCATCCCAAAAAATTGCATGGAGAACTTTCCAACTGCCCCGTGATAGTTGGCACCCCCAGTATCCCACTTATTTCTTTCAATATCTTGTATCTTTTGCTTTAGCTTTCCTTCAGTGAAGTCCAGACGATTAATTTAACAATAACTTTGACTTTGCTCAGCTGAGGTACATTAGAAGTTACAAAACAACCAGAATGATAATAGAACAGAATTTGGTTGACAGGAACAGTTTTCATTGTTTCTTGTAATGAAAACAAGGGATGCACTTGACTTAGTCATCTGCATAAATATGCAACAGTAATAGATCAGTTTCACCCTTATTTGCACTTTGTAATTTACTCTCTTGCCTCTTAGAATGATGTGTATTACAGTTCTAGGCTTTAGAAATATAGTCTTAAAAACAGTCTCCATCTTCTTTCTCTCTCATGTGCACTAATTTTTGGGAGGATAAAAGTAATTTAAAAGCAGCATATTTTTCAGTAATAGTGGAGATTTTTTACAGATTGGAAAAGCAGGACATGAACAGGCATCCAGTGCTATGAGCTTTAATTAGATTAATACACACTTTTTTAGAAATCTGAGTCACCAAGCAAATAATAGATTCCATTTGCATCTTTTTAACCAGGCAGAATTAAATACAACAAACACCATTCATACATAAGAAGAAAAGGATTACAATTACAAGTTTTAAGTCAAGACAATAATGTGCACAGCATAGTTTCTCCTATAATAACTTCCTTCTTTTTATCTGCCATAAAGCAGCATCTCTATTACCATGTTCTTTTACACTGATGGAAGTGATTTCACTTAAAATAACACAAAAATCAGTATTTCACAATGCAAAGTGGGAAAGGTCTCTGAATAGGATATTTAAGAGTGGGTAAATATGGTAAGATTTATAGTAGAAGTAGGAAAGTCCATTTACCTCCATTTGTACTCAACTAAACCATTGATAATATTCCTGTCATAAAAAGAGGAACAAACTCTTGCCCTTATACATTAACAAAAAATATCGAATAAATAAACACAAGACTCTATTTCAGTTGACATTATAGAAAGCTTTTGGATGTGGCAAAAGAGCAAAACAAATTAGCAAATCAAATTAGCAAAACAGCAAAAATATTTTTAATGATTACAAAACATCCTCAACATCCTCTTGCTTTTTCATCCATAGCATGAGCCCTTTATCTGGACAATATTTTCTGTCCATATTCATGGTATAGTTCTGCATTACTTTTAGCCTAAGAATTTTTTCCAGTATGGGATCATACGCAGTGTAAGTATTCTTTCCAAACAAGTTTCACACATGAACATCAACTGTAATACTGCAGATGAAAATTAAGTCCCTGTTTGAACCTACTTGCTGTGTCTTATTATCCTCTGAGAATCATTTCAAGTGTTACTGGCTTATTTCCCTGGATGTTTAATAGTGATTTGTACATAAACTGTGTCTTGCAGTCAGATCTCTGCAGAACTGGAGATAAAATAAACCTTTTTATTTTAAGATCATCACAAGAGTTAAAAAGAATATTTAAATCTTCATCCACGTGAATGCAAGAACAGCCGAAAACACACATCTCAGAACAACTCTGTCGAGCAACAAGTCAGCGTAATAGAAATATGATTACGCAAGGCTTATTATAGACATGGAGAGATAAATACATGTAAAAATGATGACCCAAGTCCAGTAGATTCTGCTCTTTCCTTATAGTGACAAATTGCCTACAAACTACTGAGTATTGCCTATGCAGAGGTTGAAAATTGGAGCTCTAAACATATTCCATTCACAAACACTGATGGTCTTCACCATTTACTTCCTCTCCCTCTACCCTTCCTTCTCCTCCTCTGATCCTAATCATTAGGTACTGCTTTTCAATTCATGCCATCATAGTGTCATCAGGTCGTATTATCAGGATATCCCTGAATCTACAGCAACACTTTTTGTCTTTACATACATAGAACTGTGGGATTAACTTATTTGAATAGCTAGGAGAAACAAATTTCACTTAAGGTGGCAGATGGCAGAAAGATGGAGAGGAGAGAGAAAAGACGTTTCTTGTGACCTCTGTGATATTGCAGGATCATAGATTTCAGCGTTGGAAATACAGGAGTGGTTTCCTTGATGCTCAAGACCCCAGTTAGGCTGCTTACTTATGAAGGACAAAGGAGTCTCTTTTTGCTCCTCTCTTGTAGGGCTGAAGGTGAAGGGAAAACAAAATAAAACACAGCAGAAACCCTGCTCTGTATAAACTTTGGTAGGGAGTGCCCAGAAGTCTTGAAAATAGCAGAGGCCACATTCACATCAGCCTTCCCACCTTACAACTGCGTGGGACACCTTGCATGGCAGGTGGGCAAGCTGGGAAGCAGCAGTGGGATGAGATGCTGGCCTGACCATGTAGTATGCCCATCAAAGCCTAACTGCTGACAGCAGGTTAGGGGGTCACCCCTCCAAAGTGACAGGATGCCATGATCAGAGCACTGTACACTCTTGCAAGTGAGCAGAATTCAGGACAGGAGCAATTTTGAAGCTGGTATTCCTAAATCTCACAGAGGACACCCAGAATTAGTCAGGCTTATCCACCATGGCAGATTACACATGTTCAGTGTAGCACTAGCTTTGACAGGCTTTCATTTAAGCTGAGCTGAAATGACAAGGTTATTGCCAGAGCCACTAGCTTGTAAAGATTTCCAATATAGTTTCACAACAGATTGGTAAAAAGCTTTGATGTTGACTTAGGGAGTGAAACACAATTATCAGCAGGTGTTTCAAATGCGCTGGCATCCATCAGCTCACAGTTCTCATGAAAACGATAAATTGCTACGCAGAAGTAATGCAGAGTGATTACGTTTAGAGTAATTATGGCAAAAAGTAATTAGGCAAAATGAGAGGAGCATCGTTTTACTTCTTTCCCTCACAATGGCAACACATGTGGAAGGGATTTTGGTCAAATTTCTTAGTCATCCTAAGATCTTTTCAGGGTGTAGCCCACTTGTGGAGTTATTCTATACACATCTTCAGATGATCACTTACCGACTGAATAATAGCTAATTTTAAAATGTTTTTTCTTCATATCTGCATAGCTCTCATACTATTAATTACAGAAATAAGGGTAAGAATGCTAATAGACTAAGACCAGAAGCGGTCATCATCATCATCAAGTCTAAATACTCTGTAACGTAAGCTGCATTTTTTTTCCTCATAGCACTGCTACCACCTACTCCATATTTTGAGATTTAAATACATAAAATCTTCTAAGAAATACCCAAATGTGTTTTGAAGCAAGACGAACATATTGCATTTGTTCATTAAACATTCTAGGGTAATTCATATCCATGGATTAATGAAAACACTTCCAGTTCATTTACAGATTTAACTGTTGCAGCTTAATTTCATTGTATGGGAACTTGTGAACTCATACACTAATTTAAGAGAGGCATAGCATCAGGTATTTGTCTGTACAGGTACAGAGCTATGTATGTGATGTATTTGGGCCACATCTTAACCATATCTCCCTACAGTGAACTGGTAACAGTTTTCAGCTTGGGTGTTTGGTTTTTTAAGAACTTCTACAAAACGGTTTTGTGAGAGCCACCCCGTTTGCAGCAGTGCTTCCAGTGACACAGCCCCAAGTACCCCTGCGTTCTGAATTCACGATTCCAGGGGTTATGCTTGTCCTTTCAGTTACAGAGATTTGGAGGTTATGTTTAATTACCTGACAATTTCAGAATCTACATTTTCCAGTACCATAATACATTGTTAAAGTTTCCTTCGTATTCCTCATTCCTAAATGTATGGCTTTTCATTTTGCTATATTAAAACTACCAGTTTTCCTGTGCTATTCAGTGTGAAATTCGATGCAAAGGAATACTGTCATGCCATCACCTTGACTACAAATGTCACACCCATAAGCCATGAGCAAGAATTTTCTATTTTCTTTCAGCTCTTAATATTAAACTTAACCAAGTTGATAAATTCTCTACAGGTATAGCTAGAAACATCTATGTAGCTCAGATGATTTATTACTAAAGAAGAAATTTTATTTTCCTCAGCTAATTTTAAATAGAATTAGATGTTTATGAGGGAATGGAATAATTATGCAATGGTACAGTTTTCCAAGGGCAGAATGCTGCACTTAAGGAAATATTTCTATAAAATGAGACCTCTGTCTGCATCCAGTAAATTTATCTCGCCAAGGTGCACCAATGTATCTACAAATGTCGAGTACATATGCATATACAAATGATTGTTTAAGAGCTACACAGTAAAATTGATATATTAAAGTGCACATAATTTTAAATCCATTCTGTAGCATTTCCTTCTGGTTTTAAAAGTACATTTCACTGGGTGTAGAACCATTCACATTCTGGTTACATGTTCATCTTGCTATTTTTATGGTATTGAACTAGACATTGCTCAATGTAAATGCAAATCTACACACAAACACACACAAATTTAATGCCTCCTTCCAAAAGTGGAACCATATACAGGCTTTCATAAAATAGGTTTGGATTTCACATCATCGGAGAACTTTGCTTCTTCTCATACTCAAATACATGGACCTGACTCTTGTTTGTACGCCCTTTAAGCAACACGTAAATTACAGAGATTTAGGTTGTACTTGAATAAGAAATACCAATGAATTCCATCAATTTCAATTGACTTTTACCAGTCTGAATGAAAGAAGGACCATGCCTCCTGCACCTAAGTACCTGAAAACGAGAATGGTTTTTGTATCAGTTAATGACCAGGTTTAACCCCAGCTGGCAACTAAGCACCACGCAGCCACTCACTCGCCTCCTCCTCCCCTAGGTGGGATGAGGGTGAGAACTAGAAAAAAACTTGTGGGTTGAGATAAAAACAGTTTAATAGGACTGCAAAGGAAGAGGAAATAATAATAGTGATGCACTGATGCACAATGCAACAATTGCTCACCACGCAGTGATCAATAGCCCATTCCCAAGCAGCAATTCCCTCCCCCTGGCGAAATCCAGTTTTACATACTGAGCATGATGTCACATGGTAAGGAATATCCCTTTGGCCAGTCTGGGTCAGCTGTCCCAGCTGTGCTCCCTCCCAGTTTCTTGCGCACCTCCCCACTGGCAGAGCATGGGAAGCTGAAAACTCCTCAACCTAGTATAAGCACTGCAACTGCTTAGCAACAACTAAAACCATCAGTGTGTTATCAACAGTATTCTCATCCTACATCCAAAACACAGCTGTTTGTTAGGAAGAAAATTAACACTACCCCAGCTGAAACCAGGATAGGTATCTTCAAAGTTTAATGACATTTAGCCATCAAATTCTACTGAGTTTTCTGTGCACTATTTTTTCTGGAAGATTTCCTGAGGGCACTGTTTGGTTTTAAGTATTATGTAAGGATTTTGTAAGAAAAGCAGTTTTATTTTATATTCTTGAGACAAGCAGAGACGGTACAGACATACTGAAAACATTACCTGAAAATTCACGTGAAGTACAGTATATCTCAAAACAACTGCATGTTGCTTTACATTCGTTATACATTGAAACAAACACAGGATTTTAATTTTCTGGCCTTCAATATTTGTACATCTACTGAATACATAACACTAACATAAACTCTGTAAGCTAGAAGCTGTTCTTTTCTCTGCTTTTATCCTTTCCCAAAATACCATAAATATCATTAGGTTCCATGTGAAACATCACTGTGAAGCAACCATGAAGACAACAATGTCTAAAACAATGCATTCACAACATTATTATAGAAAAAGGTCCCTCACTTTCCCTACAATGTGGGATTTAAAGTAAAATTTACTTCACTGTAACATCAAATATACAAAGCTTAGTGTTTATCTCTTGGAGATAGTGATATTATTTTTTAAAAATGACGATATAATAGATTATGTAAATAAAGAAGTTAAATTTTTAAGAAAGAGGTGCATGCATACAAAGTGAAAGGGAATACAAAGCTCAAAGAACTGTAACTTAAAACATGTAATTAAAATGTTCTGTCTTGCCAAAAATTAAATGGTTTTGAAATTATGATTTTTTTCAATGTTCAAATTTAGAAAAATACTTCAGAAGAACTTTTAAATAATGAAAGATCCAATTAATTTAATCACAGAAAATATTGACAGAATATTAAGATCGCAGATGGGAACACACAACTACAGAATTAAAATTTGCTCCTTATAGAGTTATAGTAATTTTTTTACATATAATTTCAGCCAATTTGGTCATATCTTTGTCATCTATTACAGCATATGACTCTGATACTTACTTTAGACATATGAAAACTATTAGGAAATTCTATATTTTATGATACAAGATAGAAATTTTAGGCAATTCTGAATGTTTACTTTAGTACATATCATTAATGTTTATACATACTTCTGACTGAAAACTGTGCAGTTAAATGACTCAATTAGAAGCGACCATTAAGCCATAGCTTAATTAAGACTTGAAATTAAGCCTTAATTTCAACTAAAATCATTACCTACTTCGCAATGATTTAAATGGGTGACACAATAACCTGTGAAGTTTGGAGAGCTGAACAAGAGGGCAGCAAGTCCCATCATTTTTCAGGGTGTTTGCACTTGATGAACAGCATTTGGTTAAGTGACATTTGATTTTTTGTTTTAATTTTGGCTATGGATCTTAAATTTGTGCATCAGAGTCCAAATATATCTTGGAAAGCTCAAATTAGCCATTTTTATGGCATGACAACTTCCTGCAAAACTGTCCAGCTGCTCAAGGGTTTGACACAGCTCACAGCACATATTAACTTTGCTTTTACATTCACAACCCGCCTGCCACAGCTGAGTATATCAAAGTCAGAGACACAGATCAACAAAAGCATGTTTTAGGCAAGAAACAGAGCCTTGGAGTGTCAACTGCTTCTTAAGGTTTCTCTGACAAGCGAGGGGGAAGTTTTACTGATACTCACCAGGAATCAGATGGGGCCTTACTGACTAGTTGTTGCTGTGAGGCCAGCCCCACTCCTGCTTAAAATTTCAAACACATATAGCTCCATTACTGTCAAGCACCTGGGTTTAAAATTATGTACAATTAAGAAAAAAAGCATTTTCCAGATGAAACAATAAACTCAGCATGTTACCTTTATACAATTACATCTTTATGTTGTAAATTTTATTCAAAGTAATAAAATCACAGTTTTTTCAAATGGAAAATAATACAATTTTCAAAGCTGTAAAATCTCATAATATGTTATAAATTCAGCTGAAGTCTCATAGTGCTTTAAGAATTTGAGTGATTAGTAGGTGATGAGGATCTGAAAACTCAAAAGAACTTTAACATTGTTCCAGGCTGTGTTTTCTAACTTGAATACTAGCCCAGAAAATTGTTTCCTGCACAGATAAACCCCTCTTCTCCAAGGTATTTTTCATACATTTTGTGTTCCTAGCAATATCGTCCAACTGTCTCTTCACAGGAAAGAACGGACACAAACGCCATGCATGCTATAGCAGGTCTTCAGTACTATTTTACTGATTCCAAGCAGACAATACCGACATGTAAACATACACATTTTCATGTGAACTAACCCTCCGTCGTTGATGTGGTTCCACCATTATGCACTTTTTTGTTAAAACAAGTTTGTGGAGAAATAGGAATCTGACAGACCATGACTATTTAGCATCTTCAAAGATGCTGACAAAGGTGCAGGACTCTCTCAGCAAGCTTACATACGATACCAAACCCAGGGGAGTGATGGATGTGCTGGAGAACAGGGCTGCCTTTCTGAAGGTGCTTGGTAAGCCAGAAGAATGGAAGTAACATCTATCAAATGCACCAAGTTCAACAAAGCCAAAAGCAAAGTCCTGCAGCTTGGACTGGGACTAAGTACAACACTGCAGACAGGGACACGAGAGTGCTTGTAAGGCAGAAACTAGAGATCAGCCAGCAGTCTACCCTGGCAGCAATAAATTACTGTAATACTGGGCAGTATTAGCAAGAATCAGCCAGTGGGTCAAGGGAAGTGATTAGTCTACTCCATGCTCAGGAGGCCACATCTGGAACACACTGTTCAGTTTTCAACAATGTAGTAAACAAGAGGCATGGATAAGCTGCAGGAAGGATGGATAAGATAGAGGAAGACCAGTGGAAGGCCACTAATCTGGGCAGGGAGTTGGAGCACAACAGATGAGGAGAAACTGAGAGCGATGCATTGTTTCAGAAGAGAAGGAGGGGGGGAAATTTCAGAGGGGCTGGGGGAAAATGTAATTGCCATCTTAAATTATGTATTAATTAGTTAGAAGGAAGACTCAAGTGCACAGTGGAAGGACAGAAGGCAATGGTCACAAGCTACGTCAACGGAATCCTGACGGTGGATAAGAAAAAATACTTCAGTGAGGGTGATTAGGCACTGGTAAAGGCTGCCTGAAAACCTACTGAACTGCCATCCTTGGAAATATTCAAAACTTGCCTAGACAGGAAGTGATCCAACTCTCAGGACAGCCCTACCTTGAGACGATTTCTGGAGGTTCCTGGACTTAATTTGCTCTGTAAGTCTGTGGGTCATTAATAAATAAGGTAAAAGCATATCTTACTCCAGCTAACAATGTTCTCAAAGGACCGAGTGTCCTTCCACTATTTCTTTAGTGTTCTACCACTTAAAGACGTAGTAAGTATTTTTATAAAATTGTGGGAACCACTCATGTTATTTAGGAATTTTCAGATTTGGACCATTTACATTATATACTTCATAATATAAATGCATCCTTCTGAATTTTTCCAATTTAGAGATACACAATAGCAAGACCTTCCTACAATTTTTATGAGAATTCTATTTTTAAACACTTAGGCATTGTCCAGATTTGCTTTATGGAACATAATATTTTAAAACATATGTATATATTGCACATTTAAAACTCAATCTCCATCTCAAAGTCTATAAAGCTAACAAAACATACGTACACATGCAGCTCATGAAGAAAAGCTTCCTTCAAACAGAAACACAAATCCTCATTTTGGTACAACTACATACAGACCATAAACAAACCTTGTATAGCGTACACAAAAGTTCTGTGTATACAGTAAGGCGGGCATATGAAGTGGAAAAAAGTCCATCATTAGTCAGTATGTTACATTAAAAAGACAGCTAAACAGACATAATTAGCATTACCCCTCTAAAACAATTACCTCAAGTTGACCACAGGTTATTTCAACTCCAAATCAGAGTCCGGTTTGCTTTAAAGAGAGAAAGCATCGTCAAAACAATCTGAAGAGAGAACAAAAGTTTCCCTCCCTGAAATCACAGTACTAGTAGGACACAAAATTTAGCCATCTCTTCACTTCTGTGCAGCAAGATATCAGAAATTTACTTGTCCATATCAACATTTCCTTCTTGTATATTGAAATGTATACACATCATGTTATTAGTATCGAATACAGACGTATCACCTCCAACATCTTTTTCTCAAGTATCATTTAAAGGTCCAACAGTCCAATTTGACAAAGCTATCTAAGATGCAAAGGATTTGCCCACTTTTCTTTCATACCAGTTTCACAAACTTTTGCTACAGACATGACTTCAGTACATTAAATACCAATTAGTTTTATGAAGACAAACCCAGGATAAAGCTCTTGTGCTTTGTTTTCTAGGTGTTTAGTTCACACACATGAAGAGCCAGTATACGAGATTTTTCATAGTTCACACGTGTGTACAGTTGGTAGATGGTGGTGTATCTATCCGACTTTTGTTGTCCTTGGCGTCGTTCAGAGGTGACTCGTTACCTAACTGGCACTGGAAGACTTGTTCGTAGGCCTTCCTAAAATTTTCAGAGAGAAATGCATATATAATCGGGTTCACAGAAGAATTGCTGTAAGCCAGGCAGTGTGCAGTTACTCTGAAGAGGAAGGAGGCTTGAGTCAGTGGGAAAACACCAAATTCAGCCCAGAGATGAATCACGTGATGCGGCAGCCAGGAGATGCCAAAAACCACTACCACCACCAACACAGTCTGTGCTGTCTGAGACAGGGAAAGGAAAACACAGGTATCTGATGAGCACTTGAAGAATCAGCTTTAAACAACTTCAAAACCATTATTTCTTGGGGGAAAAAAAGGTATATTGAGAGACATCTCACCGGAATATTTATTACTGATTTTACTTATTTACTCCCTTACCTCTATGGGGTTTATTTCACATAGTGAACTATGGGAGGAGAACCTTAGCCTTGAAAATGACACTGTAAAAGGCAAATGTGTAACTTTGCTTGAAGGTAAAGAATGATGTTCCCAATTCCCTTTGGGAAATCTCATCCAGATCTAATGATCTATATTTTAGTACAGTGCACAAGGATTTCTGACTAAAATTCTAAGAGATATCTATTATACACGAAGGCAGCTAGTGGAAGAGCTTGGAGCAGTCAAACAACCACTTTGCTCAAGTGTCTACAAAAGGAGCTGAAAGTCTCTCATCTCCAAACTTCCACAGGGGGAGTCATAAAACAACATTCTGTGATACAACTAGTTTGGGAAAAATAAAAGTAAGGAGCTTGAAATTTCTGGTGATTGCACTTTGTCAGCACCAATCTGGAAAATAAAGCTCACCTCCAAACACTGAACCCAGAAAAATGGAACACAAAATATCCTGAGTGCTGCCTCCTGATCCCACTTTAGTTATTTATCACAGGAAAGGCCATCAAGTTCATTAGATCCACCCAGACACCTACAGTATCGGTCAGTACAGGTCTTTCAGGTGCTGAAGGTACTCTGCCAGGGCACAGTGGAGTTCGACTATTGTTTTCCTTAGCTTTCACATACTTCAGAAACAGCAGTTGGTGCTTTCCAGTTGCTCAACTAATTAATATCTACTCCTCTAACAAGTATCTCTTTTAACTAAATCACTCCCCCAATAAAAGCATAATATTAATTTAATGCATATTATGTTATGGACCATTATAATTACTCTATTAACAGTTTACAACATCATTTTTTTCCAATAACTTAGGATCTTCTTCAGAGGGAACCCTAACAGAGTGGCCACAGAATGATAAATACTGCAGCACGAAGAGTATCTAGATTTTTTGCTAGTTTATTGATCTTGGTCTATACTTCTTGAATTGATTAATACTTCATAATAATTCAGCTTGAATTGATTAATGCTTCATAATAATTCAGACTGACCTACCTAATCATAACATGACGTAGAGAATAAAAAGTTTGATTTCTGTGGCAACAGGCCAAAATAACTTATGACAGATACTGTTGTTTTGGTTAGCAAAACCTCACAACAGAAACCAAAGAGCATTATATCTGTAGTAAACACAATTTGTGTAGTCCCAAGGATTCATCTGTTTTCACAAGCCATTCCTCTACTTAGCCCTATGGAGTTTAAGTCAGTTGTGACTAATAAAGAGCCACACAAATATTTTCTCTTTCAGGTCTCATCGGGAGAATACATTCTAAAGAACAGTGTAAACTGAGAGCAATCCATTCTCTGATCCCTTCAATGTGTTAATATTTTGACTGAAAACATTTTCTGGATACCACATGCACAATTACTTCAAAAGAGGTATATTGCTTCCATTTGTTCAAAACTACATCAAAAAATACAGTGGGAAAATCACTGACTTTCAGTGGGCTGTAGAGATGCACCTGAAAGCAGAGGTTGACCATGTGTCTCATGTAACTATTTAATTAAGGTGTTTCATATCTGCAGAATAAGTAATTCTGCATTAGGAGACCTCACAACACCTGTTTTATCTCGTTATTCCTCCTAAACCTAACTTCAGAGCTTACCTTTCCAAAATCATCACTGTGCCTTGCAACCAAGGTAACACTAAAGGGTAGCTCTTACCGGGAGCTTGCTTAGGGCTTCTTATTAGCAAATAAATTCCACCTAAAATACATGATGTTAATATCGATGCTTTGTGACCAAAAAGCACAAACAATAGCATTTAGGCACATTTGTATTTTTTTCCACATAGAGAGCAAATTAATTTTAAGATGCTACTACTGAAATTTTCATAAAGGTTTGGATAAAGATAAAAATGTGTAATTAAGCCTGAAATGCATTCTTAACAGAACAGTAGAAGGAAAAGAAGAAAGATACAATAATCAGAGAGAGATAGCACACCCGTGAAAACAGAATTGCTATGAAAAACATGAGTTGGGCCTTAGGATCACTAAGGCAAACTAAACTAATTACCTAAGGCAAAAAAAGTTTTGGGCTGCTTTTTATTTTTGCCCTTTGGTTACTGAGCATACATCCAAACAGCCTTGGGCATATCTGTAATGCTTTTCCCAGAAGCCATGAAAGCTAGTTCCTAGCCAGATCTGATTTTCACTTGCAATTTTTAAGAGTTAGTGTTTAGAGGAAATGCACAGATATTTCCAATTTGAGAATAATTTAGATGAAAGTAGAGATGGCAATGGACAGCATACCTTTGAAAACTACACCTATGGCCTTGACAACATTAAGAGCAAAAATATATATGTTTTTTTACGGAGACAGGGCCATAATGCTTTTAATTCTAGGAATTAAAATCTATTGACTAGGATATTTTTCAAAAAAATAGCCAATGCATAAATAATAGATCACTTATTCCCTGTTGAGCCCATGTATATCTCATTTACATTGCAGGCAGTCTGCACGCCCATATGGTAATGGTGATCAGATCAAATGAAGAGCTATAGCCTAAGGGGTTTTTCTGACTCCATATTCATAAGCTGAAGAAGTCAGCCAAATGATTACTGTGGCCAAATCTACTCAAAAATCAGAATCATATTATATTAACTGACAAATTCAATATGTAAACAGGTCTTTCAAATACTGTGCCAAATCACAAAGCCTGTATTCTGCTTTAAAGACCTTTCATGATTCTGCTTGTAACTTGTATATAGCTTAAATCGTGAACATTAGAGAAAAAAATGTTTTATGGAAAATAAATGGAATAATTGCAATATCACTCAAAGTCTCTTATCAGACTCCTATCAGGAAGCACAATAAGCCTCATTTTAAGGTCTTGTCATATAACCTGGCAATCCTTCATAAAACTTTCAAAAATTCAGCTAGTTAAAAAAAAAAAAATTAAAAAATGTTTACAAGGTAGGGGAAAATGCCTGTGAGGCAAAAAACTCCACACTGAATATTAGAGACAGGCTGTCTCTTCACGTCTAAACCTCAGATGTTCTGAAGTTCAAAATATTGGGATCTCAGATAATGGCTCGATGCACTGCTACGGAAAACTTGTATCAGAAAAGATTCCAATCCTGCTAAGTTCAAAGAGACACCGAATATGTCATTAAATACTTATTTCAATTCTTTCTCTCCATTACATCTTTGGCAACAAGCAATGTAATATCAAATTAGCTTAGCCATAAAACTAAAGTATAAACAAATAGATATTGGTAATAAAAGCAATCTACCTTTTTCTTGGATGCTTCTGACTTCTTTGACATGTTTCTCAACTTTTTATGCAGATGATTAAGAACCTGAAAAGATAAATTTGCATCTTGTATTTCACCATTTTCTAAAATTCAAACCCATCTATTTCAGAGTGTGTTCTCCAGTACTTCATGAGTCGCTTACAAACATCACTGATCCAATTTACACGTTTTTAAAGTACACAGTATAAAATCCAAAGGAATTACATACCTGCTGCATCTGTGCGAATCAACAAAGGAGAAACAGACCACAACTGAATTCTTGTATAAAAATTCAGATGTTCTACATAGTGAATACGTATTACAAACAGACAACAAATGGAAACCTATCATGCACCTCGAATTAGAGATCATTCTTCTTCCGTACAAAGGTCAGTGCTTGTTAATTTAGAATGACCTTTACTGCATGTAACATAAAAAGTGTATGTTTTGAGCTAGAGCTTTCCTGAGTCACCTGCATAATTTGCTTTCTTCAGATGGATGTTTGGTTAATATAATCAGGATGTTTGCACTACTTGATCTTCAAAAGAAGCCTGGGCTTTCAAAAATAATTTATACTAAAATATATCTCACGTGAGGCACTTTTATCAACAATTTGATGATACTTGTCATGTACCTTGTAATGTTTTAAAATATGTTTCAAAAAAGTTCATCATCCAAGGCCAGAGTCCAAATTTTGACATAGTGATTTACACATAAGATTTTGGGTAGTGGATGCATAGACGTGCATGCCCTACCTTATTTGCAGTCATTATTAACTGAATCTAATATATTTACATGGCATGATGGGCAGGGAATATGCTCTTCAGCTGAATGTGCTTAACAAGTTGTAAACCATACAGAATTTAAAAAAGGAGATGCTTAATTAAACTCGAGGGTTTAATTAAAATATGGTAAGAGGAATTTTTTAGAGAGAATGTCAGTCTAGAGCTCAGTTAGATGGCAATATTAGGTTGCACTTTACATAGCTCTAAGATGAGCTGAGAACAATTTAATAGGTAACATCATCCAGATATAATAGGTAAGATCATCCAGCATTAAAGGAATTTTTTTAAAGGAATATAACACTAAATTTTAGGGCTTATAAGGAGACTTCTTGAGGTGGGGATAAGGGTATAAATTCAAATTCTCTTATATCATCTGAGGACACTTCCTCTGTTTTCTTTGAGATGCACAGCCAACCACTACCAGGACAGACACCAGGCAAGATGACCTATAGATTTTATCCCACGCTGCTATTTGAGTCTTAGAAACATTCATAATGAATTTAAAGAAATAAGATGGTATTTTTTAATAATTATAGCTCATCAGTGGATTCCACTTTTTAAGTATCTACTCTTAGATACCAAAGAACCACAAACAACAATGAAAATAAAAATTACTTGAAACCACTTAACACTGGCAGTGCAGTTCATTTGCGCTTAGCTGTGCACTAACATGTTTGCGGGTGAAAGACTGAGCCATGCATGGTCTCCCTATTCTGAAACACTAGCCGGGCTGCCACCTGGCTAAGCTCAGCTCAGGAAAGGCAGGAGGAAAATAAATGGGTTTTACAGATTCACCAAGTGTTAGGGGTTGGAAAGGACCTCTAGAGGTCATCTAGTCCAACCCCCCTGCCAGAGCAGGATCCCCTAGAGCAGATCACACAGGAACAAGTCCAGGCGGCTTTGGAAAGTCTCCAGGGAAGGAGACTCCCCCCTCTCTGGGCAGCCTGTCCCAGGGCTCTGGCACCCTCACAGGGAAGAAGGGTTTCCTCATGTTCAGGCTGAACCTTCTGTTTTCCAGTTTGTGGCCATTGCCCCTGGTCCTGCCACTGGACACCACTGAGAAGAGCCTGGCCCCACCCTCCTGACACCCACCCTTTAGATATTGATAAGCACTGATAAGATGATACCCCCTCTCTGAGAAGGTCCGTCTTTGGCCTCTCCAGGAGGAAGTGGACCAGAAGGAAAGGATAGAAGAGCCCCTGAGATCCAGCAGAAGACCAGGGAGATGATCCTCTGGCTTACACACTCTTTATGACCTCCCGTCACCATGTACAAGACAGCTGAATTGGTTAGTCCATTGCGTGAAAAATGTAAAAACAATAAAGAGCATGGGAGAAATACAGTAGAGTTCACTTCCCATCACTGCTGCTTCACCTATTGTACCCCCTTCACGTCACTTACAATTATGTTTCTACTGCACCTTTGCAAATCCCGTCAGCTGCCTCCCAATCACTGTACTGTGATTTTTCCCTCACAGCACAAGACTAAAGTCAGATAAACTCTACCCAGAAATCAGAATTGCAAAATCTTCTTTTAAACTTACACATATTTATTTACTTTTGTTCTGAAACGCTTAGCATTTTAAAATTTTAAGAAATATCAAAATCTAATCTTAATATTTAAATTTTTGATTAAAATTTTAACAAATTTTGCATTGCATCTCTCTCCGGTCCAAAGAAAGATGGAGTAGACAAAGCTGTTAAATTGGATATTTGGGGGTGCTCGTGGTGGCTGTTGAAGATGTAGACGATAACCTTTCCATGGATTATTCTCCACTTCTCCTCTTTCAAGTTATAGACATATTTCATAAAATAAGTCTCTGCAGTCAAAACATGCTGGCTGTATATGGTAGTGTACCAGAAGGCATGCAAACCAGGAGCAAGAGGAAGGGGCAAAATTTAATTACCTACCAACGGCAGTGGAACAGCACTAAGAGAGCTACACAGAATGCCGTGGAAGGATAAGAGTCATGTTTATGCACAAACACTACAAGGGAAATCAAAGACACCTCTCCTCACTGCCTTGTTCAAATTATCTCTTCTCTGGGCCAATGAATAATCAATTGTTCCTCTAACAGCCACTGTCACTTCACCTGGATGAATAACAATCCTACATGTGCCTCTTAACGTGTCTCAGGCTAGTTCCCTAAAGGAAGTCTTTCAAAATATTCACTAATAAATTTGCATGTGCATTTTTAACTCACCAGCTGAAGTACCTTGCTGAAAGACAGGTCACAACCTGCTCTCATAAGGTGTTACATTTTTTAAAAATTCAGCTCTGTGGAAACATTAACTCTTTACACGAAACTTTTCTAATTCCAGCTTTCATGTACCTGTTGATCAGAGATCATATTTGGCTCTCAGAGAAGGGATAGCTTTCTTGTTTTCTGGAGATGAGGGTGGGGTGCTGTGGGAAGAGAAGTTACGCTGTTGTGAAAGAGGGTGTAAGGAGACTTGTAGGAACATAAAAATGTAAGAAGTTCCAGTCTGGTCCAGCCTGTACTACCACAGCTACCACTGATGCCATTTGGGAGGCCCTGGATCTTCCTACAGACTACCCATTGATTTCCGCCCCTACCCCCGCCCCCCCAGTTGCATCCAGAACTACATTCAAGATGGTCTGAGAGTGCAGGCTGAGGGACTATGACCAAATCAAGATGAGAAAGGGAGTTTTCCAATAAAGGAGAGAGAAAAAAATAGCTTAAACTATCTGTGCCTATTCACATAAGTCTACCAAACAAAGCATGCTTCCTGACTAGCTGTATGTAATCGTTCCACTGAATACACCTTCATTACCAGCCACTGAACATCATGCAGCAGCAAAGCCTGCACAAGGTCATTATCTAATAAGAATGAACTGCTTGTTTAATGGAACCATAATGCGAGCATTACACTCTGAAATGTATTTTCTAGTATGAACCTGGTTTACATTTGAGTGCCATTGCCTGCAATTCATTTTTAAAGCAATGCTGCTACTTCTATTGACGCAACAGATCCTTCACCCTCTTTCATTTAACAGTGTGTTGCTAAGGTGTCGTACCATTTTTTCTTTTCAGTGTAGTTTAATGTGGAGGAGTTTCTGGCTGCAGGAGGGCATGATTTGTATCTGTCCATGACTATGAACAACCCAGGCTCCCAGGCTGGCGTACGTGACTGAGCCAGTTTAGCTCAGTCTAGGGCGTCCTTGGGAAGAGGGAAGTAAAAACAGCTGCTATCAGCATTAAGGCTGTTGAGCAGGAGGTTGAAAACAGCAAGCAAGGCGGAGACTTGCCAGAAGCTTTTCGCATGACCACCAATCAGTATCCGCCTGGGGGCGCGTGGACAGTTATGATTATCCAATCATCGCATGTATGCTTTAGACGTGGAGACAGCTTAAAAAAGTATAAGTATCTAGTTTTTTGTGTATTAGGGAGAACAGAGAGAGACGAGGGAGAGAACAGAGATTAAACGGGGAACGACTTTTAACCGTATCGGTGTTGCGTCCTTACTCAGGACTTGCCTTCATCGGGGACCCTGCTACAGTTTAATGTTTTCCCTCACTGCTCAGCAAAATTTCAGATATCTTAAGCCAAGAACCATATAAGTTGGTATTTCATAATGAGGCTTCTACTTTTTATGGCTTACTTGTAACCAACTCTATAAATCATACATGTCTTCCATGAATTCAGAATGTTCAGTATGATAGATAATAATGGAAACATTCTTAAGGCAAGAAATAATTTTTCAAAAAATAGCATTAAACATCTATAAAAGGAAAAGTTTGCTAATGATTTTGAGTGTCCAACCTGAAAGTTTGATTGAAGGAGGACTGACTTTCAAGGACTGACACCTCATAATTTGGTACCCAAAAGCAGAGACATCCAAAATCAGTTGTGACATTGCATTACCCTGGCAGATGTCCGTTGTTAGAAGCTCACTGGGAAAGAACACATTAGTGAGCAAACATTGTGGCAGTGTTACAAAGCACATACAAAAAGTCAGTAATAAAAAAAATGTAAGTAATATGATAAGCAATAAAAATAAGAATACAGGCTGTCTACAAGTATGCAGCGCTGTAACTCAACTAATAACTATATCTCTGCTCCTCTGGCTGGAGTAGTAAGCTCCTTTCAAGAGTAGTTCTGTGAGCCAACAAAAGCTGTTTCCTAGGGATTTGTGTTTTCTTGAGTATGTGTTCCCAAAAAGATGTGTCTCCTCCATAAGTAGAAGCTACGTAAGACCTCTTCCCCTATGGCTTGAGTGCAAACTGACCCTCCTTAAGGGAGAGAGAAGACAGAGTCTCTCGACCTTCTTCATTAACTCTTGTTTTCACAAAACTAAGGAAATATGATTCCTTCCGACATTTTCACTCCTCTGTCAAATCTGGTTGAAACTGACCCAAAGTTATTTGTGGGAGAGAGGAAACGGGTAGCTGTACATACATGACACAGAGCACGATCTGATAAATCTCTGCCTTAAGAGCACATCATGTGAGATTTCCAGTTCTGATTTTGTGGGAGGATTCTGTGTCCAAACACCTAGCACTACTGCAGCACTTCCATAGGTTGTTTACAGTCTTGCTGTGTGGTCACTGGGGAAAATAGAAATCTCCCCTAACATAATTTAAGAGTGAGAGAGAGAAAGAACTCAGCTCCCTATTAGAGTGCCTAAAAAATGAGACTTTCAAAACTGAAAGTTCAATTGCAATTTGCTTATAAAAGAAACAGAATGGCCCTAAAGGAGTCTGGAAAAGACAATATATTCAAATAGAGAAATGAGTCTGCTTTGTCTTAATCTACTGTATCAGAAGATTACGTTATTTAGCTGATCCACAGTTCATGAAAACCAGTGGAGTCCATAAGAAACTAATGCATTTATTTCCATAATTCTTCTGAGGTTATTACACAGCAGCGATTCTCTAACCCTGCGTGCACTCAGAAGCCAAAATACTTGTTGTACTTCATATAGTGACATCAATAAAAGCTCACAGTGACCGCTTTGCTGGAGAGCAGTGAGAATAGCAATGGCTTTGACAAACCTAAAACTTCAGCTCTGATTTTCAACTTCTATCATCCTTAATTTCTCCCTCACTCTGACCCACATGCCAAAATACTGCAGTTGGAGATTTGCCAGCGGCTCATAATGAGGGTAGGAAGGAGCCTTTATGCTGCAGGTTACAAATATCTCCAATAGCCTTGCATAAGCCACAGGGTTTTCCAGGTTCATTGATACTGCTGGGAATACCAGGTATCTTCTAGGTATCTCCTAGGACTCATTCCTCCACGTTGGATCCTCCACCTTGACACCATGGCCAGCAGAATCAGGCTCAAAACACATCACCAAGCAAGGGTGACATCCTAATTTAAGCACAAGATTTCAGTTGTACCTTTGAGTGGCCTTGATTTTATGAACTTGTTCTAGGCATGTATTTCACTAAAGGCTGTTTTGGGTTTTTTAAAAACTACAAATTCATGTTAATAATGAGATACCTACTTTTGTAGTGGTGCTTTGTAACAACATGATGTGTTATACTTACCATGTTTGTATTTTGTTTAAGCATATTTCCTTCTCCCCCCTCCCCCCCTAAACTATGCAGGACTATCATAATTTTGAAAGATGTGTTTTCAATTTTCTGTGATACAATTAGACTTTGAAGTCTGGTATTCTATGCCGAAATTGAAGATGCTTTGGCTTTGAAAAATACAATTAAGAATCCTTAATAACTGAAAAGCTCCCTCTGTACACAATCAGCAACAGTCTCTCTGAAACATGTAGTATTTTCTTAAAACTCTGACGATGTATGGCTACAGCAAGTTTCATCCCTCTCATAGCTCAGTCGTATTCACCACTGTAGATGAAACAGCAGTGTATTCGCCCAGGGAAAACAGAATCCTGCTCACGTATGAATACATGTATTACTTCTACATTTGCCAGGTCGGACTTGTTTCGTTACAAACAGTAATTTAGAAAACTTGTCCTTCTGCGTAACTCGGTTTAAGCAGAGTTGGATGCAATTCTAGCCTTAATTTGCAGATCACAAGATGATTTAATACATATAAAACTGAACAGAAAATAAAATAATTGGTTCCAATTAAATACATTAATTACACCTGTTTAACCTGGCAGTTAAAGAACTGACTTCTCAATACTTAAGCAGTCCTTTTTTGCAAGAGCAGACCCATTCTCTCAAGTGTAAATTCCTGCCTAAGAATAAATCCTGGTACTGGAAGCTGCTGGCACAGGAACAGGAGGATCTCCGCCTAACTCAGCAGGTAGCAGCCGGTGCTCCAGATCCTGCCCTACAGCAAGCATAAGACCCTGCGCTGAAGGCTGCAATTAATATTCACAGAAAAATGTGACAGTTTGCCTGAGCAGAAAAGTCCTTAAATACCCTTATTCAAGTATTCAGGCACTCTTACTTACCGCTTTTTCCTGCCTGGGTCCTCACTCGCTGCTCCCTAGCACCCCCTGCCCTTACTGAAGTCAGAGCGAAAGCTCCCATCCGCTTCAGCTGGGGCAAGACAGGGCTCACAGGGACCAGGCAGCGTGGTACACCTTTTGCTCTCAACGTGTTCGTAACTGGATCAGACCAAACTGGTGGATTTGCGTCATTTTTACGTGCACTGCATTCTGAAGAACTGCAATGCTTCATCTAAAGCCTGAACAACCTGTTGCTTTGTTGCACTTTATTTGAGTTAAACTCCTCATACAGCACTGTGAGAGCTGTGTTGAGGGAGAAAGCAGCAGAGCCCTGAGGCTTCTTAGCACTTTGCTATCAAGGAAATCTGGCAGAGGGACCCCAGTAATCGACAAAAACACCCACCCACCCCCCTTCCCACCCTGTGCAATCCCTGTCCTGACCAATCTGTGTCACACGCACACACCTGTCCTCCCCAAGTCATCTCTCAGTTAGAAAACCTTCCCTCTCCCTTTGTGCCACAAACTAACCCCTGCCCCATTACCTCCCTACAGTGCCATGTCCCTCCACATGCCCAGAGATGGCCCCACAGCTCATGGACACCCGTCACTGCTGTCTCCCTCCCCCCATCCTTTTACACCCTTCACCACTACCTGCTTTGCCCCACCTTGGCGTAGCAGAAGGAGATGAGCAGCAGCGGGAGCAGATACCCGAAGATGAACGTGCAAAGCACGTAGACCTTCTTGTGGCGTGGGTTGGGCCAGTCCTCCCAGCAAAAGGTCTGGTTGCTGGCCTCGCTGTGGAAGAGGCGCTGGTGGTGAGCCACAGGCGAGGCCATGGCGAAGGAGAGCGCCCAGATGAGCCCCACACCCAGCAGCGCGTTGCGGGAAACGCGCAAGGCCGAGGAGCGTCGGGAGTGCACGATGGCCACGTAGCGGTCCACGGACATGGCCGAGAGGGTGAAGATGCTCACCAGCATCGAGACGGTGAAGAAGTAGTGGATGAACTTGCAGATGAAGGCACCCAGTACCCAGGTGGGGAGCACGTAGACGGTGGACTGGAAGGGGATGCAGAAGAGCAGGTAGGCGAGGTCAGCAATGCTCAGGTTGAGGATGAAGATGTTGGTGGTGCTGCGGCGCCTGCCTGGCTTGCTCCTCGCCAGCACCGTGATCACCAGCGAGTTGCCCAGCACGCCCAGGGTGAAGATCAAGCCGAAGACAATCAGAGTGATGAAGTTCTCGATGCCGATCCCGAAGAGGGGCTTCCCCTCCGCCTCCGGCAGCCCAGAGAGGTTGAACTCCCCGCGGGTCGGCTCTGCCCCAGCTCGGGACCGGTTGAGGGGCGCCGCCGCGGGCTCCCCCGGCTCCATCCTCCCCGTTGCGCGCCGGCCAAAGTTTCCGAGGGCGGAGAGCGGAGACGCCGCTCCCCTGCACCGCGGACCTCAGCGACCCGGGGGCGGCCGCCCCCCGCCGGCACCGGGCGGAGGCGAGGAGGGACGGAGGGAGGGAGGAGGGTGCCTCCGCCCAGGGTGCCCCGCCGCTCGCAGGGGCGCAGCCCCCCCGACAGGCAGCGCGCTCCGCCCGGTAGGACCGCGGAGCCCGGTACCCCCGCCGCCTCCTCCGCTGCGCCGGGGCCTTCCCCTCGCTGGCGGCCGCCGGCCGCTCAGGGAGACACTCCCCGGGGATGTCTCCCTGTGGAAAGGAGGCGGGGAGGGATTTTCCCGTCCTGGTTTAGCTTGCCATCGCCTCCTCAGAGCGGCCCGGGGCGGCAGCCGGAGCGCGGGGCGGTCCGCGGGCAGGGAGCGGAGCGGCCCCGGTTCCCACCTGGGATAACTTCTGTCTGCTTTCTGCCCTCGCTCCTGGGGAAGGCGCAGAGGTCGCGTCTTGCAGTACGGCCGGAGCGGCGGCAGGCAGGTCCAGCCTGGCTTAAATGAAGGCTCCGGGAGAAGTAGCTGAGCGCCGGCGTGCGCCCACCTCGACAGGCAGCCGGCGGCAAGAGTTAGTCCGGACTAAACACCGCCCGTGCTGGCTATTTGAACCTCGATCCCGGGGTGTCATTAATCATTCCGTCGCACGCAGTCGCTCGCAGGACAAAAGGTGGCAGACGCTGCTACTCCTTCCCCCCAAAAATAAAGGGAAGGCAAGTCTGGCCGATTTTCACGCTCCCAGACGAAGACAGCCCGTGTACCGAAACTCCGCCGGGCACGGCTGCATCCCCGCTGAGGGCTGGCGGGCTCGGAGCCCGAGCGGCGCCGGAACGGGAGCTTCGGGAAAGCCAGTCTTTCCAGAACTGGAAGAAATATAAAAACTTCCTCCAGAACACGCATGCGAGTTCATGTAAACATTCGCACAAGCACAGACACTCTGTGAATGCAACAGATTTGCCTTCACTGTTTCTTTCCGAATTGCCAGCTACAGCTGGTGACGTCTTTTCTCTCCCTTCTCCGGGGATCTGGAACTGTTGCTAATGGTCAGAAATCCCTCCGTGATCCAGAGGCACACGGCTGGGCACAGGGCTGGAGCATCCGGCTGGCGGAGAGGCGGCGTTTTCCAACAGCGTCCCATCTTTCCTCCGGCGCTCGGTGCCACTTGGCAGCAGTTTTCCAGCGGGGAGTGGTTAGGGACAAACAGGGCTGCTGCGAAAGGCCGTGAGCCTTTGTTTGCTGGTTTTGCAGTCCACAGTTGGACGGGGGTTTTCTACCTTTCCTTTTGTTACTTGTACTGAGGCACCTCAGCAGCCGCAGATCAGCCGCGTGCAGAGCTATTGGCTCCTGCACATCCAGATTTTAATTAAACTTATCTATGGGACAGTCCATGATGTCCAAAGGAACACATAATAGGAGAGCACAATCCAGTTTCTATAGATCTGCGAAACTTTAATTTGGATTGAATTGTTTTCTATGTCCATTATAATTCAGTTTAGAAGTTACAAATGTATTAAGCAAAAATAAGCTAGTAAATATTCCTAAAAGCCTCGTGGGACTTTTTTTCCTATTGCAATACCTTATCAATTTGCTGACATGTTTTATTCCCATGCGAACATACTAGTCTCTGCTTCTGTAAGAGATTGAAGAAGGCACATTAGAATCACAGTATCACAGAATGGTTTGGGCTGGAAGGGACCTTAAAGCCCATCTAGTTCCAACCCCCTGCCATGGGCAGGGACACCCTCCACTAGACCAGGTTGCTCAAAGCCTCATCCAGCCTGGCCTTGAACACTGCCAGGGATGGGGCATCCACAGCTTCTCTGGGCAACCTGTTCCACTGCCTCACCACCCTCTCCAGGAAGAATTTCTTCCTTACTCCAATCTAAATCTCCCTGCTTTCAGTTTAAACCCATTACCCCTTGTCCTGTCACTACAGACCCTTGTAAAAAGTCCCCCCCCAGCTTTCATGTACGCCCCCTTCAGGTACTGGAAGGTGCGATAAGGTCTCCCCGGAGCCTTCTCTTCTCCAGGCTGAAGAAGTTAACACTGTTAAACATTTCTAGAACACATCAGATATTATGGACTTTTTGGAATTGCTGTGAGTACATTGTGAAAATGAGTGTAAGTCACTATACATTTCTCCAGTGGTGCTGCTGGAAAAGACACCAAATTATATATGGTGAGATACAAGAAATATTTTTGAATACCACTGATGCTCTGCTTTTGGCTCATGTCTCGCTGCCAGACATCAGTCACTCTGTTCTAGGATGTCAGGACTGCAATCCCAGCCTCGTTGAAGTTAATGTTAACATCACGTTGATCCCAACTCTCCTTCTGAAATGCTGTGTTTGTTCTCATCGCTCACGCTTCGGTTTCCTTAAGAAATATTGCCTTTTGAACAGCATAGCCTGAAAGGTCGACAAAGAACACTAGACTGTATTACAGACAAGTAAGCAGGAAAAGTGGGTACAGAAACAAAATCAGTTTTAAGCGAAAGCAACCTGAAAATCGCATTAGTGACCTATCTGGGTGGGAGCGCTGACTCTATGAGTTTCCTTAGGTGTTTAGTTGACAGTTTTCCAGTTCAAGCTTTGTTTCTTTGCTATGTATATATTGTAAATTATGTAGTTCTTGTAAGACTGCCCCTGAGCAATAGGGAAAAAAATACCCAGAGAACACAACTATATCGTAGCTTTTCTGTCAGACCTACAGGCTTCAGCTTTTACGTCAGTGAAGGAAAGTTCCCACAATGACAACACTTCTGGTTCCTGTTAAGATTGCTGCAAACAAACGGGTATTGATATTTAAATCCACTGTTCTTATCTCTACTGAGTAAAATTTTCATGCACTAGAAAGTTTCAATGGAAAAGTTGTTATGAATTCAGTACAAATAATTATATAATTAAATACATTAAGTACTTGAAAAAGTAGGAGAAAAAATCATTAAAAAATTTACTTCACACTTTAGGAAAATAAATTTCATTTCTTTGCAAAAGAGCTCTCTTAAGCATGTGTGTCACGCATTTCCTTGAATCTAGTTTTACTGAACCTAGTCCTGAACACCTTTTGACGTGAAAAGATCTACTTTTATTGAAACTAAAATAGCCTATGAACTTCAGAAAGAGCAAGAAATTAAATGCAATCTCTTTCTGTTTGTGGCCAGGATCCACTGTCATCTTTGTCAGATGTTATTACTCACCTCCAACTAAGTGTTTTGCCTCCATAATTTTCCATAGCAATCAATGGGAAAAACAGTAGAACAACACTATAACAGAGGTGGGAACCCAAGTATCCAGTTAAGTCTAGACCTACATGTTTACTCCTCAGTGTCTTAATCCAGAAGACATTACTGAGAAAAAACATCACCACGATGTCCTTCCTTTTGCTCACTCCAGTGGTTGGGCACCTTATTTTCTGATCATTCCAGTAATAAAAATATTTGGCTTTCACTGTATATTTTTGTTTCAGGAAAGAGAAATCATTTAACAAACCAACAAATGGATTGAAAATATGAATCGCTACTAAACTCTTTCTTACTATGTAATGTATATATAATAAATATATGATCAAAATAATGACAGTAAAATGAATTTATATTTAAAAATGAACATTTACTTAGCACATCAGAAAGCACTTCAGAAACAATAAACAATACAGGTGTTAATATGAATTTCCTATGCTTTTTAGCCACAGTCCTACTTTTCATTTTTATGGTCTATTGAATAAGTGAGGTGCAAAAATCCGAGGCTGATTACACACATATATACATATGTATATGTCTTTTATACATTGTGGCATTCTACAGGAATAAAATCACAGAATCATAGAATGGTTTGGGATGGAAGGGTCCTTAAAGATCATCTAGTTCCAACCTCCCTGCCATGAACATATCCAGGGATGGGGCAGCCACAGTTTCTCTGGGCAACCTGTTCCAGGGCCTCACCACCCTCTTCATGAAGAATTTCTTCCTGATATCCAATCTAAATCTCCCCTCTTTCAGTTTAAACCCATTACCCCTTGTCCTGTCACTACAGGCCCTTGTAAAAAGTTCCCCCACCCCAGCTCTCTTGTAACCCCTTCAGGTACTGGAAGGTGCTCTAAGGTCTCCCTGGAGCCTTCTCTTCTCCAGGCTGAACAAGCCCAGTTCTCAAGCTGTGTGTAATAGGGCATAACATTTGTTCAGAGAGCTTTTCAGTAAAATCCTGTATAAATTCTCTTTTTTTTTTTCCCCCCTGTAGTGAAGCTGGATCCAGAGCTGAGATTTAAGTCTCAACTGCACCCCAGTGTCAGTACAGAAAAACAATTTAAAGAGTACTTATATCAAAGCATATGAGTAGTCCTGAAAAAATTTAGAAACCTTTTGACAACTCAGCCCTTAGCTGATTGAAGAGTTCTTGCTGCAAAATTACTCTTCAGATTTGGTCATGTTTTGTTTATAAAACACAAGGCTGAATATAGGCTTCTTCTGAAGACTGACTCTTTTTATTTATTTGTGAAACAAGCTCAGGCACAATAGTCACATCAACCATACCCCATTATTCTTCTGTACAACAAGTTCCTGGAGTAGAAATTTACATTTTAAAGGCAAATGTGAACTTTAAATATCATTCAAAAGTTAAAAAAGAAGTTCATGATTCATAACCCACCTTTCATTCACCTTTTATAAAGTTACTAGTATGAAAAGTCAAGCATCTATAATCACTAACTCCCCTTCTATCTATATCCTTGGGAATAATGTAACCCTGAGGTCATTGTTGTCACTACCTTCAGACTTTCATAGTGCAGAGGTGTCACTAATAAACTGAAGTTTATTGCTCCTTGCTGACATTTAGAAAGAAGTAAACATCTGCACCTATTCATTAGAGAGCCATTGCCATTCATCACAGAGTTTGTGATGATTTTTCTTCTTCTAGTTGCCTATTCCAGTTCTTAAAAATCAGTTCTAAAATAGCCTTTAAAATGCAGGCAATGAAAAACAGACAACTAAATGTGAAGCTGTAGTTTCCAAAATCCCATCCATATTCTGTATTACGATTTAGTGCTCTAAATTAGTATTCTAAATTAGAATACCTTAAATTAGTATTCTAAACCTATAAATTAAATTCTAAAGTTATAAATTATATATGAAAACTTGCACCCACACTTTATTCAATGCCCAGGAATTTTCTTTATAAAAATGACAAAAGCTAGTCACCATGGTCTAGCAACATGCTCTTGCTTTGTAGTTGTTGAAAAGGGTTGCTTATTTCACTTTCCTTGATTTGTGACAATTACACGATGGGATGCTTTGTAATGTTGGCTGCAGAAACAACTTGCCTGTGCATAAACACACAACTGTGTTTTATTTAAAACAGAGAGCATCAGTACCTGATTTTCCTTGATGTAACAGAATCGAGAGTATTTTGATGAATGCTAGTAATACAACATAGCACAACAGAGCAAGCCTCACAAACTCAGGAGAGCGCGGCAGACATCCAGGTCATGGGCATATCATCTGCAGAAGTCATTTAAATGGACATTTAGTCTACTTTCAAGCAGCTTCGTAAAACGGGGTTCGAGGTAGTAAGGCAAAGTAGAAAGGGTTAAGTTCTGTAAAATGAAGTTCATGTTTCCGTATAGGAAAGTAGAAATACAAGCTAGAGAAGATACCCCAGCCCTGCGGGAAACATCGAAGCTATCTATGCTGACACAGATCACAGGGCAAAGAAGTAACTTGGAAAGGGCAGCTGCTGCTGAAGCACGTGCGTACGGCTGGTAAAGCAACCAGGAGCTGGCAGGTTGCTTTGTCTGGAGTCAGCTCCAGACACAGTCCAAGGAAGCAGCTGCCAAAGGCAATGGACAGGCTGACGTAAGTAAAAAGGCCAGGCCCTCACTGCCTAGCCCCAGAGACCTTGGACACCATGGCAGCTCTTTGGGCAAAGAGAGAAAGCGGGTGTGTAGGAGGGCAGCAGCCAGTGGAGAGCTGATGGGGCGCCTTTCCTCACCGTGGCTGCTGTGCTGCTGTTCCCTCCGTCTTGGCAGCAGCAGGACCAGCAACATCAGTGTTCTCAGCCTCTTCATAGCTGCTCAGAAAGGTATCGTATGTCGGCAACATCCTGGCCTTGCCTTGACCCCAGTCCTCCCTGTTCAAGGGGACCAAGACCCAATTTGTCCATGCTGCTGAGGAGCCTGGAGATGGCTCTGAATACAGCCATGAAAGAGAAAAGTATGAGGGGATTGCCATTTTTCTGCAGGTATCACATCCAAAAAGTGTGTAAATCATGATTTGGATTGCTCTTGAAATATTGAAAATTTGTTATGTGGGTGACTATATTAGCAGAGATTTATAGTTTTTAGGAAAATGGTACAACTATATTTCTATAGGCCTTGTGCAGATATAGTAAAGAAAAACAGGCCTTTTGTAGAAAAAAGTGCAAGTTCGCTATTTCTGTTAATTTTATATAGCAGACTGTTGTTACATAAATTGTGAGGCAGGAAGAGAAAATCCTAAGGCCGATTTAGTACTCTTCATTAGAACAATTATTAGAATTATCAACAGATCCTGACTACCTTACACAACATGCTTCCTATCTTCTAGGTAAATAGCCTGACAAAATTAATTTCAGTTACAAAGTTCTGGGGGTGATGACTAGAAGGTTATTTTCTTTTACAGGTTTGTATGCTGACCATTACTTTACCAATGTTATGACTTTGGCTGTGTCAGGATTCAAGGAAAGGACATTAAAATGTAGAGATCAAAATGACAAATTCAACGCAAAAAATCATTCCATAGTTGCCATAGATCTGAACTTAAGGTCTTGCAGAAGCCAGCTTTCAGTGCTGCTGTCAGCTCTCTGGGTTTTGGTGAACCCTTTTTCCAACTCTCGACATTTTTCTGATAGGGCAGAGACTGGTCTTACTTGCAGGCAATTAGTGAAACTTTTTTATTGCCGTGGATGGAGGCAGCTTAAGCTTGATTTTGTCTGAGCCAGACATTTCTTCTTTATTGATTTTGGTAACTACCTGAGTTGGTGCTTATTGATTCAGGCACAATTGTACGGTGTTTTAATTTGCTCTGGGAGAGGACTTTGTACAGAATCCAGATCATTAGACTGATTCTAGTTTTCATTGTTCTGAGAGTTCGTGGGAGATGTTATTGCTCAGAGTTTATTTGAAGTTTACAGAATTACAGGTGAGCTTGTTTTCTCTTCCCTCATCTCCCAAGACACACTGGGAACATGCGGAGCACCATGAAAGAGGGTTCTGCTTGAGGAGTTCCTAATCTAAACTGCCCTGCATCTCAGAAGGCAAACAAAAGGAAGAACAATTAATTATGTATAACCAATCTTCATAAATACCTTTTTATCCTTAAAAAATGCCACTGATGGAACCCCCACCACCTTCATAGACACTCTCTGTCAGAAAGCTGTTTGCTCTTGTTAACTTGCATTTCTAGTGCAGCAATTTAAGCATGCTCCTTTCTGGTCAGTGGATATGGAAACCGGTCTATTCGACTTTCTTTTGCAGACACTTTTTAATATTGGCAGACTCGCAGCCCTTGCTGGAGGCAGGTCAGATTTACAGGTGTCCAGCTGGTGGAGAGATTTGAGGGAAACAGATTGATCCGAAATAGAAAGATCGCCTATGCTTGTCCTCCTGGAAGGAAAACAGCAATGCGCCTTGATGCATAATGATAATTTTTAGTGAATTCGGAGGATTATACAAGCTGTCCTAAAGAGGCATTGAGAGTAGAAGCAATAGTGGAGTATGCAATATTGTGTGTCTTTAGGTCTCCCACTTTTCCCTTCAATCCTACGTACAGCCCAATCCTTTCTGTCACTAGCCCTAACATGGAACAAGAGATGCTGTGGATGCTTCCAGTCACCAAAACCCTTCATGACATTATTTTTGAGGTGTTACACCCCTAGAACTCATGACCTGTGAAAATCAACATCCAACAGGGACAGTTTCATACTTAGTTAACCACAGAGACAAACTGTGTTTCTGTCGAAAGAGAAACTATTCCTGTATTTTCTTTGGTATTTTCAAGATACCAATTTTCTTTTGAGTTTTAGTTTTGTCATGAAAAAGAAGACAAAGTAACTCATTTTAGGTTGACTGGCTTCTTGTTATTCCTTTTCTTTTTCCTCCTTTTAAAAACATCCTAGAACCCAGCCTTTGAAACTTCTGTTTTTGAATAAAAAGTACAATTTTGAAGTGCTAATTATGTTCATCTTCCACTGATACCTACTAAGTAATTGTCCAGGAACACCTAAGTCAATCACAGCATCAGGTCAGTAGATTCTAGAATTTGCATAACTAACTTTGTGAATCTGTTTCTATTTTTTTAACAATATTCGACGCTTAGGTTCACTGAGGTTGTAATTTCTCTTTGATATAATTTGGCTCATCTGTGAAGCCTTGTCAGTTTTTCTCAGTTTCGTATCTTTCTTGACTTTTTATAAAAAGTTATTTATTAAAGAAACCCCCACCCCTATATTCATTCACATATTCATTTAATAATTTAATATAACCATGGTTTGAATGAAAGATTTTTAGCTTTGTTATGGTAAGCAGTGCTTGATTCTTTAATTTTTTTAAGAAAAACTGAAACGCTGAAAAGAAAGGGAAAATAGGGATACAGAAACTAAGGAGTAAAAACAGTTCTCATTGACTTCAGTCTTATTTCTCATTGGTTTTTGTACATTTCTATTAAAGATTTTTAAAATAAAAATATGCAAAGGATGCATACAGAGTGAATCCATAGCTCCTCTTCTCCTTATGAAAATATGTTGATGTGCATTAAACTGTTTCAGTCATGCAAGGATGACTTTATTCATGAAATATGCTCTTTTGTTGTTCTTATCAAAAATAGCATGTAGTAGTCAAGACTACTATCTATCAGTTGTATCAGGTGATTTCTGGAGATAGGACTAACTTCTGATGTTTTCAATGTAGGTGAAACGTTTCTTCTGAGATGCAGAGATCCCAGAGTAGTGTTGTTTAAATCCTCAGCAGAGCTTATCCAAATTGAAATTAATGAAACTAAAACACTTCAGAGATTTGGTTTCATGAGATTATTGCATCTTCCCCTATTATTTTATATTGTGATCTTTTCTAAGAGCAAGATGTGTGCAATTATACAAGTTCTTTGCAGCACTGTAGAAAAATATATGGCTCAAAAAAAGGCATAATGTTAAATACTTATGGTTGACAAGAATGTTTTTGCACTTCTACTGTCTTGGCATAAATCTCTGCTAGGCTCTTATAATATTCGTTTCCTTTAAAAAATTTCGAAGTAAGATTTCAATGCTTGAAATTTTTTCTATGTTAGGTTATTGAAAAGAAATCAGCAAATTCACATTTCTGTCAGATGCTTAAGAATCACTAATCAAACTTTTTATATGTGGATAACCTAATATAGACTGACTTGAATCAACCGATACCAAACTAACTCATGGCTGCTTACATTGACTTAACAGTCATATAAAAGTAGTTTATTTTTGTATTTATTAGTCACCTCTAAACCAGAAAGAATTCATGTCAAAATTTGTGTGGTACATTACATATTTTCTGCAGCAGTGTGGCTAAATTTATGGAATGTAGAGAACAATTTGCTGTTATTAAGAACTTAAAATGAAGCAGATATTCTCTGAGTGCATTCTATATAGTCATTAGCCCACAGAAATTACATTCATAAGTTTCTTTCAGTAAACCCAACTTTGTGCCCATACACACAACCTTGACTGACCATCATAAACAGCAGAAAGGGAGACAGCACATCAGCAAACCGTATACCTGAACAGTTAACAGTGATGAATTGAGCTGCCCATAGCTGTGCCACAGGTTTGTTTTAACCAAGTCATAATTTACTGGAGGCCATTTTTTTTCTGGATTCTTCAGAGAGCACGTAGCTTCTTAGTGTTGAAGACAAACTACTGTGGAATGTGTGAGGATGGCTTAAAAAGAAAGTGGATACTTTAAGAGCTCACTTGATTTACAGACTATGGAGAAGTTTGATCATTTTAATAATGCCTATTGTTTTTAATCTCCTTTCAGGGAGCTGTAGAGAGCGATAAGGTCTCCCCTGAGCCTTCTCCCTGATAAACACCCCCAGTTCCCTCAGCCGCTCCTCACAGAACTTGTGCTCGAGACCCTTCCCGAGCTTCGTTGCCCTTTTCTGGTCGTGCTCCAGCACCTCAATATCTTTCTCATAGTGAGGGGCCCAAAACTGAACACAGGATTTGAGGTGCAGCCTCAGCAGTGCCCAGTACAGAGGGACAATCCGTGCTCTGGTCCTGCTGGCCACACTGTTCCTGATGCAGACCAGGCTGTTACTGCCCTTCTTGGCCACCGGGGCACAGTGCTGGCTCGTGTTCAGCCGACTGTTGACCAACACCCCAAGCATTTTTCCAGCCACGCTTTCCCAAACCTGCAGCTTTGCAGGGGGTTGTTGTGGCCCAAGAGCAGGACCCGGCATTTGTTGAACCTCACACAGTCCCTCCTGCATTAAGCAGGTGTTCTTGTCATAGAAGGAGATCAGGTTAGTTAAGTAGGACCTGCCTTTCACAAACCCACGTTGACTGGGCCTGACCACCTGCTTGTCCTGTAATGTCCTACAAAGAATGAATAAATGTCCCAGAGTAATGAACTGAAGAAAGAGTATCTCAGGGATATTAATTGATAAAATAATTTACACTAAATAAAAAGTCCTGAAAGATATTAGAGTTGCAGAGAAGAGAGAATAGTCTTGAACATTTTCCTGGGCCCTAACTCTGCTCAGATCCAGCAAGAGTGGAAGTTTTTTACTTTTTGCACATTTCTGGCTAAGATATAAGCCCTTCTCATCCTCCATATACAATGTAAGAAGTGTAAACACAAAAAGAACAAAAAGTTTCTACATTATTACATTCATAACTTAAGTATCACTTAGAAGGATCATAAAGAAATATGAATTTATCACTTAATTTCTATTTTTCATTATCTGTACTTAGCTGTTTCTTGGAAATGAAATACAGGCATTTTAACCATAAGAAGTTCCAAAGAGGCAAGAATTATCAGAAGCTTGACCTCAGTGAGGAATTATTTAGTCTTAATTCTGCTCATTTGCAAGGGTAATAAAGATAAAATAGACTCGTCAAGCATATGACCTGTGATCTGGGACTGCCTTGTGCAAAATTTCATGTAGTTTTTCGTATTTAAAATCATTCTGTTTTAATAAAAAGAACTACCATATAAAATTATTAATACTGATACTCTAATTTAAAAAATAGATAGCTTCTTTTTCTATTGCCTTTATTATTATATTGATTATGGAAAGTTTTAAAAATATCTATAAAAAATAAATAGAAATGTTGAAATTGACTGACTATTATCTCAAAAAAGGGTCATATCTACCAATATTTCATCCAGAAATTCTCCCATGCTAGTTTGCAATACCCCTAGCATCAAGAGAAAAATCCGCATCCACACTTGAGGTAGGAGACGAGATTGTTAGCTGAGAGAGAGTATGACATATCCAGAGTATAAGAGAATTTTGCCTGAGTAAAGAGAGACATTAAAAGTCACTTCATTGAAATTACTGATTTAGATCTTCTATTTGGATCATGAACACGGCTATTATGGTATATTAACCTAGTGGTTGGTTGTACCATCTTTTTGTCACTTTCCAAACCCCAAAAGAATCTGATTAAAAAATTCCTAATGGATTTTTCAAATTTTTTTAGCTCAGAAAGCATATTATGATCTTGATTACACGGTAGTAGGCTACACAAACCCTTATTATACTTTAATAAATTTATAGTTTCTTAATTATTATTAGAGCAAGAAATACTAATGCAATCAGTCTTTCATATGTGGGTTTGTACGTGCCCTAAGAGAAGCAATGGTTTTGTCAGTTAACCACGAGAGGGAGCCTGGTGAGGCTGCAGAGAGAAAAAGATGTAGAAAAGTGACAAAGCAAAAATAGCAGTTGAATTTTTTTTAAAAAGGAAAGCTAATCTTGCCTTTTTGTTCCTGGGCAAGAAGCTTTTACATGAACTGATATTTCCATTTATTCCAGTAATGAAATCTGTATGGCTGAACTGTTTCCTGACTGAAATCCGTCAAGAGGGCTGTAACGATTATATGATGCATACTCATTTCTTTAAACCACATCTATAGATTATTTTTTCTTTTTTAATGAAATAGTTAGTGATGCTTCGTGTACACAGTAGCTAAAGTGCTTCCTTTTAGAAATTGATAAATTGCCCTAACGTCTCATAAGGGCTGTCCTTGATTCAACATACATAAGAAAGTCGTCATTAGATTTGAAAACTCAGAAATGTGATTTCTGCTTGTGGTACTGGTAATATTCCTTTGATATCACAATGGTAACTGGATAAACTATAAGGTAGCATAGCTGTAGAAATGAAACACAACATGCATAGGTGACAACTTCTTTCAGAATATAGTTTTCCAGTTTAACAGTGGATCAGTGTCAAAACCAACTAATATATCGAATAGAGTAACTCAAAAAGTTTTAGTTCAGCCATGCCCTTTTCAGTAATTTCAGCAGTTATCTGGATTGTACAGTAAAGACTACACTATTTGCAGAAGTTGCTATTGTCAACACATTCAAAGGCTAAAAGACTAAGTCTAAATGCTTCGAAATCAAAAGGATCGAAGAAAACTGAGCACCAATGCTAGTTCTTTTGTGGCAGGATCACATCTACACACATCCAGGTGAGGAGCAACAGGTGAGGCAGTGGTGGTGTAGGAAAGATCTCAGGATCATGGTGCATTTTCGGCTGGACCGTGACTAAACAGTGCAATGTTATTACAGTTATTACATACTGGATTATATAAATAAAAGTGTCTCCTAAAATTCTTGGCTGAAACAAAACACAGTGTTACTTGATTTCACCATGTGCTTTGGGAACGGATGAAAACACATGAATAGAAGAAGCTAATTATTGAAAGAAAGCCTGCTAGTTTACAAACTTCTTTAGCTGAAATGGGAAGTAGAGGCTACTTTATTTTGCTGGAGCCACAGGCATTTAAAATAAAGTTTGGGTTAACCAATTTTAATGACTGCTAATACTGAAATGTTTACCATAAGAAAAAGAATGTGGCTTTTGGAAGCAGTTAAATCAAACACCTGTACTAAATTAGGAAGCTGAAGTCCTAAGTTTTCATCGGTGTATGTGAGCATCTGTGTTTCGAAAGCAGCTAGGATGTGCATGTGTAAAACAGGATTTACATTTCTAAATGTAAATGACAGTGATCCACCATAATTTTCTTAGCCTTTTCCTCATGCAGTACATTAAATATAGGATTATAATTGGAATGGATGTTCCTTTTAAGAGATGATTACTTAAGATGATGGTCTGCAGAATTCAGCAGTATCACTGGTAGCACACCCAGAGTTTCCTGGCTAAGGGCATGAGTTCACTTTCCAGCAATTTGAATTTTAACACTGCCTCATAAAATCAATGCTGCCCTTTTCTGTATTTTTATGCAGTATAAAGTGAATAAAGTTTTTCTACTTCATTGCCTTCAAGTACTTCTAAGTAATGAGAAGTCTTTAACTTCCTCACTATATTACCATTAATTGTAGAAGTTGTAAAAAAATATGTTTCATGTTTCAATCTCTTAGGATTGCAGTCTGGATGTGGTATTAAATAATCTTTTAATTGCATGCTAGCTCATGCCATAAAATGGGTATTTGAGATAATTGCTTTAAGAATTTTAATATAATCCGATTTAACATCAGGTCAAGTACTATTTTAATTGTAGTTGTAGCTAGTCCAGTGAAAATACCCCACAAGAGCATTCAATGATTTATGAGCCGATGTGCTGGCATTTTGACTACTACTCAATAGCTGGACCCCATAAAACTGCAATGATTGATTGATTGCATGGTATGAGAAATATGACTGCGATTTATCAGCAGGATTGTACTTGTTTCCTCTCAGAGGTAAAAACTGGCTTTATATGTGATACCGTATCCTCAGTTCCCAACACCTGATTGAATGTTTGTACCTTGAGAATTGCAGAAAAGTAACAAAGCTTCTGTTTGTTAAATCTCCTGCTCTCTGTGTTATGGTACAGCCTCCCTGATTCACCAGTTGTTTCATGATGTATCAAGATCCAGTCCTGGGGAATGGCAGATCGACACAGGAGCAGAAGCGAACAAGTGTTTCTCTGCATTTGGAGTTTCTACACTGATGGTAAAAATTAGGAGGAAACAGTAGGAATTCCCTTTGTTTGCAGCTGCTGTTCCTGCCTAGACTTTCAAACTTGAGGGCAGAAGGGAAAAAGCCAGCTCATTTCACATATTAGCACTGTAAGACTCTTGTATCATGTATTGTATTGTCTGCTTCAACAGGGCAAGCTGGATTGATTCTTCAGCTTTGATTAGGTATATTTGTAAATTGGAAGAAGAAACCAGCTACTCCTGGGAAAAGGCTTACAGCTGGAAGACTAGGTCTGAGAGGTGTAGGCTGAGCTCTTTCCATGGCAATTTTTAATGCTATACTTAAGAGGTAATCAGATTTTTTCACCCCCCTTCACCATGAGTAAATTCTGAGGGAGATTTTTAATTGTTCTGAGACTTTGCTGGCCAGAGCCATATGAATACCTAATGCACAAAACAGTCACAATATAATTTTCCTTTCTGGACCTGATGACAAAAGGTGAAGTGAATTGTGTATCAATTCTCCGCTTATGCTTGCAAGTTATCATTTCTTTAAAAACAAATGAGCACAAAGAATGGTTTCCTCATCTGTTCTTGCAAAGTGAAAGTGAGTCATTAAATAACAACAATAGAAATGCTGAGCTCCAACTCAGACTTGCAGCTGTTTGATCTTAAACAGTTGCCTCTAATCAGCAGTTCTAAAAACCCTCCTGAGTTTTATTTGTCCTAAACCAGAAAAAAATTCTTCCACTTTAAATTACCATTTATATTCCTAACATTTTGACAGGTGTCTGTGATCCAACAACATCTAATTACTTCATGTGTTTAAAGGAAATGCAAATGCTCAAATGCTACTCATATAATCATGCAGAAAATACCTCTACATGTAGCTAGCTGTATAGTTCCTATAGATATGAGTGCCATAGGATATCTTACTGATTTCTGTAGAACTAGCAGAACAGCTAAACGTGTGCTTAAGTGGCAGTACCACTAAAACTTTGAAAACCTTGGAAGACATTTTGTTAAAGCATCACCAAGACTAAAGCTAAAGAATCAGCTATTAATTTTCAAAAGATTTTAATTTTCTTTTTCCTTTCCTTCTGGGCAATTTACTATAAATAGCATACTATTGCTACTCAAAAAAAAAAAAGTTTCCTTTCAATCAGTACACTTTTATCAGTAATGACAGTTAGACCATTGGAACTGGAGCTCTTGCCTGTTTGGGAAGATTTATAAAAGAGCACTTGTTGCCTCTCATGATTGGAAGAGCAAGAGCATTATGGCCCACTTCACAGATGAAGATTGGGCTGAGGTCAGTTCTTACAGCAGTGAGCATCAGTTGTCTGCATTTTATATGACATTACAACCTGCCAGAGAGAGGAAAAAAAAAAAGAAAAAAGAAAAAAAAAGCAGAGCATAGAAATGTGACTATAATCAGGAGAGATCAGAGAACAACTCAATGATGATGGCTGTGCATCCAGTGCCTGAAAATCTTTCAACACAGGGAAACTGTAGTGTTGATTTACAAATCTAGTCTAATGCAAATCCCTTTAATCAGGCAGTTTTGTGACATTTCATTAAGATCTTCAAACATGAACATGAAATGACAGTAGGATAAACTTAAATTATGAGTTGTGTATAAATTTGAATTAAATTTTAACTCAAGGACCATACAAACAATAGAAAATATGCTTGTAACAAAAGAAATAGCACCCCAAAAGTAATTTTCAGGGAAAACGGAGAGAACTTCATTTAATGCAGTGGTCTCCAGCTCATAAGTTATCCTGAATCTTTTTTGTAAGGTCTACACAGGAGATATTGCCTGTATAAGTAAGCCACTGGTACTGCAAAAAAGCAGTAATTTGATTCTACAGTATATTGAAGTCAAAGGAAACATTTTCCATCAAGTTTCCTGGAGAGAATGAAATGCTAAATTTAGGTTATCATGGTTTCCACATTTTCTGCAAATAGGTGTAAATAATACTAGACAGGGATGATGTTTTGCAGGACTGGTAAAACAGATAGATTTGTAGTAACTGATTTTAATACTTGAGCTACCATCTTTACGCTCAAACTCAAGACTTGATCAAGAAAGACGCAGTGTAATGCGATGTATTTCCTGAGAAAATTCTAATTTTAAGGTAATATGTCTGTAAATATCTGTTTCTGCAGGAATTTCTTTTATTCATATAAATAACATTGCTACACTGCTTCTCGGGGATAAAGGTTTTCTAATCAGTGATTACTCGAAGGAGATGGTTAAGTTTATGTTGGAAAAGAAGCATCATTGATTATAATTTCAAAGGTGAAATTAAATTTGAGGAAAAAGAATCAAGAACTCTAAAACGAGAAGGGAAATTGCTTAAGGTGATTGATCCTATAATGATATTAAACACTTTACTGGTATTAATTATTTGCTGTATACAGGGATGTATGAGCTGGCGGGAGTAAGATCTTTAACAGTGGCAGATGAAATCCGTCATGACCAGGAACAAATCCGCATGCTTTTAGAAGATCCTTTCCATTTGAAGAAGACACCTGCTTCCACATCAGTGACTGGCTGAGATACAAAGATCTAAATTGTGCTTTGCGGGTGGGCTATGCATGTAGCAGTTCACACCGAAGAGTCAGGGCTAGCCCTGGTCAGTATGTTAGTTCATTAGACATCTGCTGTTTCCAGAGTAGCATCCTTATGCCTGAATTCCCCCTTAACATTGTGTATCCCATCAAGGCTATACACAAAATGCAGAGAAATACTAGGTAGCATGGAAATTAACATAATACTGTAGTTAATGCAAAACTTGACAGCATCTCAAATAGTTTTAGGTAATGAATCAAATCCTACTTTCTAAACAATGCCAATCTACTGAATTAAGTGCCAAACTGGGCACCAAAACTTATGTAAGAAATATTCATTCTCATCACAAAATATGCAGAGAATAGTTTCAAACCCTTTTTTATTCCCAAACATTGTTAGAATTAACATTAATAGTCTAAGAAATACCCCACAGTCAATGTGTCTTATTCTGGCCATCTCCTGATTTTGTGCATTTTCTTCTAAAAGAACACAGTTCAATATTTAGATAAAGCAAAGCTAAATGATACTGAACTCTATGAGGTTCAGTCCAGTACAAAAATACTTGAAGGATAAAATTACATCACTCAATCATCATTAATCAACATGGAGGAAGGTCAGTTATTTTTCACAATAAATGCAAAGGCAGACAATCATTGAATGTCTTCTCCTACATTTAAATGTATTTTTTTAAGCATTAAACATTGCCTTCTTTCCATGTGGGCGATACTACAGAACCATATTTTGCCCTGAGACATTTGGATTCAAATTTGCTAAGTTAAATTTCTCTCTAACACACACCAAGAAAGAATGAGTTTCAATTTCACCAGACCTTAGCTTCATTAATCTGAGCAGAATTACCAGTACAGGCCCATACAAAATTGTTAACATCCCTGCAGAACATACAGAATTTTGTATTTATTTTTCAGGCTAATATTCACTTGAATGACAAGGAGGAACTAATCTGTCGGAAGGGCAAACCAGTGAGTTTAAATGAAATAAGAAACTGAATAAAGAATTATGTGCAAAGAACAATCCCTGTAGTAGGGGAATGTAATGTATCTGAACAGCATTGGATAAGGTTATTTGCCCTAAAGTTACAGGCACAGTTCAGCCATAGATTTAAGCCTGCATAAATTAGGCTCTGGAGATTTACTCCCAATAATTCTTGCGTAAATTCTTATTAAGGACAGCAGTGAAGGACGTAGAAAACACATAAAGCAAGGCTGAAAGCAAGGAAACCCAGAGATCCACTTAGGCTGTGTCTATGTTAGAGTATTAATGTTGATCAAGAGTGTGTTTTTGAAGCTAATCCCCAGCTGACCTTCATTCCTGTACTTCAGTTCTCTCCACTAAGAGTAAGCATGAGGGCTGCCTTCCAGCTGAAGCTGAGCTGGGGATATGATATGCTGCAGAGTGCACACCATGTGCTTTGGCAGCTGATGGGTATTTGATGCTTCAAGCAGACTGGGGTTAGGGTAAAACTGCTGGAAATGTGTATACTGTGGAGTTTGGGTCCCCAGCATTAACTGTTCGGTTCAACCACCTGGCTCCCCTTGTGCTGTGCTACTTGGTCCCATAATACAGCCAAAATGCAACTCTTGCCTGAAGGCAGGATGAAAATCATCTCTTTAGAGCAGTAATTAGTCTGACTCACAGGTTAAACAATTTCTTGAATTTGGGCGGAACTTGGGTCCCTTAGGAGAAATGTGGGTACAATTTATATTAAGTAGAATAATTGCAACAGATTTTGTTGTTGTGCTTGTTGTGAACAAGTACTAAGTCAGTCACTTTTAAGCAGCAGTTGTTTACAGCTGACATTTCATTAGCTGAGTATCCCTCCTGAATGGGTTTGCTCAGGCTAATGACTGTTACACTTGGCAGTGGATCTGCCCTGGTATCTTCTTTACTGAGAGTAATGAGAAATAGTGTAATAATAATCTTCTTGTAAATATCAAGAAGCATCTTCATAAATAATTTCTTACTTGCATCCTTATTTAGTTGATGACACTATTATTTGACATGTAAAAAATAGTAATAATCAGATAGTTGTCTTAGCCTATTCTAGTCTTTCATAACAAAAGCAGTTTCATAACAGTAATCTTAGAGATTTGAAGTGGTGTTTAGAAGGGATTTCATAAGAAAAACAGATTTGAGCATTGCTTGCCTGAGTCCCGCTATTAATCATCCCTGAAATTCGTTTAAGAGTCTGTGCTAAAGAAATACATCTCAGTGGGAAATAACTATGTTTAGCTTCTTGCATTGTTAGATTCACTTAATGAGTTGTTGAAAGTCAGGGCCTTTCAGACTGAACTTTATGAATTACATAAAACATAGATCTAGCAATAAACCCAGATACTATTGACTTCAAACTCACAGTGGTTTGCAATATTTAATTCTTCTCTGAAAATTAATGAACAGCTGCAGCTGTGGGGCTGTTTTTAAAAAATGCCAAATATTTTACCTATTTCCTTCACATGAATAGTGCAAATGTTGCAAAGATGCTTAGATATAATGAACAGCATTGAAAATTATTAATATTAATTTCTTTGTCCTCTATATAAAGAAGTTCAGGTCTAGAAAGGACCTTCTAGGTCAGTGTGTTGCAGGCAGTCATTGTGGAAAGGTAAGGTATAGTCCTCCCAGAGTCATGGAGCAGCAGACATTTCATCATTCTTATTGAAGTACTGCTTCTTTGAAAATATCCAATTTTATTTGCCTTTTGCTTGGTCTATGGTTCTCAGAAAATGTTGATTTAAAAAACCCCACATTTAATCTCAGAGAACACTTAAAGAATCCAGATATGATGTGTCAAATCAGTTCTGTGATTCCCTGCCTAAGCTTCGAAACTTCTGTTTTCACATAGTTACTTTCATTACTAGTGTTTTGGGGATCGAAAGCTGTTTCTGTACGTTTGTGTGTGTGTGTGCATGCATACACACGTCCTTATTTTGCAGTCCAAGAAATGGAAATGTTTCAGATCACATTAAGCGCAATGACAGAAAAATGTTAACAAGATGCTTGACAGTATAGAAACAAACCCATGCAAAAAAAAAAAAAAACCTTTAAAAATAATTCTGAGTAACCAACAACCAGAGAGATCTGGCTGCCTTGCCAAGACTCCTACCCAGAACCCAACAACAGAGTAAAAATTTCACTGAGTACTCACCTTACTTGGCAGCTTCACACCAGGCATCACCTATATAACTTTCCTATTAATTAATAAAGCAATTCTGCATTTTTATGACATTAGTTTTAAAAATTCAAGACTTGGGATCCAAAATTTGGTCGGTTAGGCCCCCAGTCAGGTATTTGCAAGGTTCTCGTTCATATGATTCTTCCAAATTCTCACATCATGTTGACTTTACTTCTCCAGGAATTTAAATACTGACCCATGATAGGCATCTTTTGGATCCACACATAGGGCAAAATCACAGTAAAGGATGCCATTCTTTATACATCACATCATATAAGTCAATCTAACAGGTAAAATGGGTCAGAAAAGCAAACATTTACAAGACATGTAAAAGAGCTTCCCAGTAATTTATGTGAATGAGGGTATTCTGATAAAGTACATTCACATGTACAAGGCTATATTCTGTCACTCATTCTATTCATTTTATATGAATCAGTCATTAAAAACATGGTGGCCAGGAAAGGCTGCTTAAAAGCTCTTGCTGACTTGCTCACCTTGACAAAAAAAGATCAAAAGCAAATTCTCAACAAGTTCTGCAGTTACTTATGGGATCAATCCACACTATTGAAATTTTAATGATGCCGTATTTTTTTAGTGCTCGGAAATTACCTAATTTATGTGCCTTCACTAGGGAATTTAAGCTCCATAAGTAAACAACAAAGATGAATTCAAGTACTCTAAAAGAGCCTCCAGAGGTCAACACTCTCTGCTGACTACCAAGGAAAACTAGACTACTCACCCGTGTTAGAGCTTTACAGCACATGACGGCATGCACCATACTGAGAAGTAAAAACATAAATAGAAAAGGACACTCTCAGGTTCCCATAGGTTAAAAACACCGTTCAACCCAATTGCTCTCACATACGTCAAAAGTCAGTGACAGTTTCTTGTAAACACACGGTCCATTGGAAAGATGACACACAAGTTATAATTAGAGTGTATTACATGGATAGATTCCAGACTGCTTCCCTACTCCGTGTGCTTGCCTCCTATAATGTGTTGTCTGAAAACTAACAGAGCCATCTTTGAGATGTCTTTTTGCTTGATTTACCAGCAAGATTTATTTCTGGAGGGTAACTACGAAATATCAAAACCAAATAATGATTCATTTTATAACAGTGAGAACTCAGGCATGTGCTGTCAAGGTATATATGAAAAGAATTGTCTTTTCAGTTTTCCAGTCAGCCCTAGCAGAGCTATACTGAGGTATGTAGAAGATATTTCACAAAACCTCCATCACTAAAACCATTTTATTTTTTTTCTTTTCGTAATTTAAAAACAATTATTTTCTTTTTTCTTTTCTTTTTTTTTTTTTTTTTAAATGCCATTTTATTTCTACGTTATCACAGGAACTTCATATTTACTGCAGATAAATTACTTCTGCTTCATACACAACATTTTCATTTTCACACTGTCCAAAAAATTGTGTTCACGTAATTGTATACTTCCTAATAGCTATCAGATTAAAACTACCTACAGTTTCCTAAACTTCAAATACATGTCTTCCTGCTCTCTTTATGCAGTTTGGCTACATTGGCTCATATCCCACAGGAGAGCAATGGGGTGACCTGGTGTTACCCGTCTCATCAAATGTAAAGAGAGCTGAGGAATAACTGAGGGAAAGCTCGCCCTGGAGAATGCAGAATTGTGCAGGACTTGGACATCTATCTGACAGGAAGAGACAGCCCTCTGTTCCACTCCAGCACAGTCCAGTTAGCAAAGCTGAACTATGCTGATCATATTTTGATAACCAGAATGTTTCTATAGAAGCTGGGTGACCTCTACAACCAAAGTTTTAAGCCGTTTCTTAAACAGCTATGAACAACTGGTGACAGCACTTTGGCTACGAAGTACTTTATCAACTTACTTCCAGGCTATACTTGTTCAATTCTTTGAGAGAAAAGGTAAGAGCCCACTGAAGAGTCAACACTGTTTAAAGCCAAGGAATTAGGATTTAATCAAATCTGTGTGAAAATCAACAGTAGTGTAATTTTACTTTCTGCTTCTGTGATGCATTACATGCTTTTTATTCCAAAACATATTTAGAGACTTGGTAGTCTATTAGTTGTGGTTTAAGCAGACAAATCAGGCTTCTTCAATTCCACAGTAACTGATTTTTTTTCATAGACATCAACACAGTAGCAATGGTCTTCATAAATACTCAGTAAAGGCACTGGATTATACAGCAGAGCTGAAAGGGTAAAAACGTCTCTATACTACTGATGTTCACGGGCACAAGAAATGATCTTTATTCCTAGCACTGAAAAACTGCTGGACCTGTCTGTGCTTGCAGCTGGACTGTCACCAGCAATAAGTACAGAAAATCATTTGTTTCTGAAAAAAATAACTGGGAGAAAGTTCTTTAAAATAAAGAGGAGGCGGATGTGACAAGGAAGACTTCCTTCAGTGCAAGGCATTTTTCTGTTTTCTGTGCATTCAAACCCAGGGGAGGCTGTGTAGCCAGCAATTATCTGACTACCACCAAAACTGACAGTAAATCTTGTCCGAAAGTTTAGAAAATGTTGTATTTGAGAGATGTTGAAAACTTGAGACGAGGCTTTATGTTTTCAATTTTCTTTTAACTCTGAGCTCTTCTGACAAATCTGGTAAACATTTTTCTTCCTTGGAAGCTATGAATAGCACTACTCAAAACACCTCAGCATGTAAACGACTTTTACTTGGCTAATAGAATCACTTGACTGTGCTAAACCAGTAGACTGCCTGTGTACTTCATCCAGTTTTGCAAGATTTTTTTTTAATATATATTTAATTTGCATATCTGCATATAAGTATATATATAGAGAGAGAGAGAGAGGCTATTTTTGAACGATACCAGATGTAACTTAAGAGGATGCTTGCATTTGAAGGCCAGGTTGCCATGAATTGCCATTCATCAAATTAATTTTCGTGTTTATCCTATACCACTTTATATAAATGGTCTTCCCAGTTTCCTTTTTGGGCTTCAGACATGCATCTAACGCTGCAGGCCAGCCACCCAAAGCCAGTTACAACCCTATTGAGATTTACAGTAGAATTCTCTATTTCCAAATTCTTCCATTTTTTTCCCACTGGGACTAGTTGAAAAATAATAGAGCATTCTGTGGAATTCCTGGAAGTTTCTTGGAACTTTCTTAAATGTTAAAAAAAAATTTTAATCTGAGAATTTTGTAATTCTATTGTCTTAAACAGTGGGAGTTCTGCTTTTTAAAACCTCTGAAATTTTTTCAGGAAAGATGTATGTTCTGTCAGATATATCCATTAAATCTGTCATAGTATAAAGACATGACAAGAGAAACCAAAGAAATGTAACTCAGTAATATTACCTTGGCTAGAGAAACTATGGATAGTCTTCAGTATATAGTCTAAAGTACAAACTTCCATTTGTAATGCAAGCATCACTTCATAACTTCAAGGGATATTTTTAATCTGGCTTTTTTTGACTAGCTATGCAATGTGTGTCTCTTGTGTATAATGCATAATCTTCTTTTTCCAGGAAAAATAAATGCTAAAGAAAGGAAAAAAAAAACAACAAATGAAACAACCACCTGGAAGCCAAGACTTAGAGTCATTAACTCATGCTTTAAAGAGGAGAAGTTGTGAAATTTCCCCAAGCAGAAAATATAATTGTAATACTGCCTCAATTTGTCCCAGCCTTCACCTTGCAGAGAGTAGAAAGCTGTTGAAAAAGTGTTTACATCTCCCTTGTGCCTTATTTCACAACAGTTGCCAGTAATATCAAAATAATTCCTGAAGTAGTATTATGCATTTTCTACTTTATTTAACAAAACATTTGTGTGTGTGTAAACACTGGCACATGCATGTCTAATAGCGGTGTTTGCTGTGGTCGCAGTTCACCAACCGAAGCCCTGTGGGCAGATATGTCATTACTACTCGAGAGTTCAGAGGTTTCAATAGCAACTCGCAGAAGTCGCTGGCCTTATTCCTTCTTCGTAACGGTGCTGCCTTCTGGTACCACCAGTCCAGTTGTCTTTCACCTACCCAACTGAGAGCAAAATGGGACCAAAGGTGATATTTTGATGTCATTCTTTCTTACCACATCACCTTCTCAGGTTGTAAAGAGTTAAGTTGCCTCTGCAGTTTCCAGTATAAAGTATTTTTCATGAACATGAACTATAGCAGCAGCAGTTGTAGCTACTAAACACCAATTTCAGTTTTTTCTCATCTTGGTGCTTATTTTTCTCACCCTGTTGTGTTTGTTGTGTTACAATAATTGCACTATTAATATGCTTATGCTTATCCCTTATGCTGCTTAGTGGGCTGCCTTCTCTCCACAGACAGGATTTTTCTTAAAATCAATATATTCCCCTCAGACTGAAAAAGAAGAATTTCTTATTTGAAATTCAAATACTATGTTCATGCTAACACACCTGTGGTTTAGGTCCACTTTGGAAAACTGTGGTACCAGGGAGTTAATTCTGCAGAGAAGCTGCATAAGCAAGAGTTGTCAGACTTCTCCTAAAACAGCATGTGCACAAGGCAACCTGCTTGCTCTTCTAAAAGTTTTGTCTTCATCTTTTAAACTTAAATAATAACTCAACTGAGATGAAGGTTGTCATTGTTTTGGATTTTCGGGTTTTTTGTTTGGTTTTTTTTTTTTTTTTGAGCAAACTGCTTCTCTTTGCATCAGTGGGCTCACAGGATTTGCATGCACAGGTTGTTCAGCACAAAAAAGCTCAGCAGTCCAGCACAGGATTTTAGATGGTGGCAACTAAACCTAACAATCCCTGTTTATTCCGATGGTAAATCCAAAAGGAATAGAAAACACAATAGATATATAATGCCTGAAATGCTATGAATCTGTTGTGATTGCCTTCCTGCAATCCCTGGTCTGTGTGACAGCTCTTGACATGCTTGTGGAGTAGTGAGTGATTTGAGGACCAGGCAGTTAGAAAGCATGTTTTCTAAAGAAATACTTGTCTTTCTTTTAGAATCTTTGAAGTGGTTGCTTAAGAAAAAAATACACTTGAGAAAATATTAATTATACCTAAAAATGTCTATGTACTTTAGAATCTTGGTTCCTGTTAAATTCTGCCAACCTCCAAGCAAGTGGGCCCACTGAGTACAATGGGGTTTTGGGTCAGAATTATCTAAGTAGGCATCTTCGCCACCCCTCTCAGTGTCATACTATGGAAATCAGCAGACACATGCCCAGACTGCTGCTTACACAGAGGTGTTTATTTTATCAAGCAGGGAGCTATTGGCAATACTTTCCAACTAGAAGTACTTCCATTTGATGGAGTTATTTTGCCCTAGGTGTCTTAATCTTTTAATTTGACTTCCTTGGTGAGCTGCAGAGGGGAGCTTGGGAGGTATAATTAAAATGGGGAAGGGGAAGGGGAAGGGAGAGGGGAAGGGAAAATGAGAAGGGGAAGAGGAAGGGGAAAGGGAAAGGGAAGGGAAAGTATTCTTCTGCACCTTTTAGTCAGCTGCTAAAGAGACATAAAAAAGGCATAATAAATTTTTTTAGTTATTTCACTTAGTTGAATGTCCTTGAATATATTAAAAAATTGTGCAGCACTTTTGAAGGAGTTTTTCATAGGAGATAAGATGGTTATCTTTATAGCCACTTGAACAAAAAAAAGGTGCTAGTGCATTTCTTCTTTATTAATTATCCACTTCTTTTAAGGCTTTTGTACCATTTGGTTTACAAAGTCCCCTTGAGCAAATCTCATTGACCAGTCTGACTGAAAAATGTGTTTGATATAATATGTTGAATCAATTTACTTTGTAAAGTATCTAGTCTACTAGTGAATTTCCCCAGTGAAATTCCATTGTTATACAAGGGAGCAGGACAAAAATATTTTCCTGTTATCTGACAGTCCAACATTTGGTCTCTGTGGGACTTCGCCAAGGGAAAGGGAGAGGCCTAATCTGTAAAGTTAGCATAACTACTTTCCCCCTACATGAATACTGGACCTTCTATTAACTGGTAATGTAAATGTTTCTCATCCTTGGCTAGAAGTGCAAGAGACAGGTCTGCAGCAAGAGAAAAATGTTATGTCTCTTCATGGGCAGAAGTAGCCTAGCTTCTACAGGCAGAGGAGCAGCTACTACTGAGTTTCCTTGTGAGGCTTTCTAAAATCTACTTCAGGACCAGCACAAGTATTCCTAGTTAGCAGGAGAGGAAGGGCAAAATACTAGCAGGAACTGTAGTGATGTTCTCTTTCAAAGCATGAGAGTGAAATGGCCTAAATGGAAAAGACAGTGACTTTCAGGACTTTTAGCCAGCTTGCTTTTTAGAAATTCAGGAAAATAATCCATTATTGATGCTGTTTAAGTGACAGAACTATTCCAGAGAAGCTTAGTTTCAACAAACTGCCGCTTCCTTGTTTAGACATTCATATGAAAGCTGTCCTTTTGTCTATACTGAACCATTCTCCAAGCCATGGGGAGAAGTCATGGGGAGTTTTCATAATTATTTGCTGACAGGAGTAAAATGTCAGCATCAAACCATCTGAACATTCAGCATGTCAGAAAAGGTCCCCAAACCAATTTGCCAGCAGTGTATTCTTCAGCCCTTAGTTTAGGATGTATCTTCTTTTATGGCATGCTGAAAAAACACTGTTACACAGGTATTCTTCTGCAGCTTGATCATTTTTGAGTCAACTCTGGGTTTCATCTCAAAATGTCCATGGCCACATGCCTGCTTTATTTTCACTTGAAATCAAAGCTGGTTCAAGTGTCTAACTACAGGTTGGTAGGGTACGTGAACAGTTACATGTCTGAGTGACAGATGACTCTTTTATCTCAAGGTATTGTGTAAGGTAGTCTGTGTCATCAGAAGACGTAGAAATGCAACCGTGAGACTGTACTTCCTCTTGCTGGTTTTTCTATGTCACTTTTTGAAATGTGACCGATTTTTTATCTATGTGAGATTCTTCACACATTCTTCAAGTACATGTATTTATTATATAAGTCAAGGCAGCTACTGCCAATGCTCACAGACAAAAAAACCCATTTCTTTTTGGAAAAGTATTTCTGTTGTATTTTAGCTGTGAATATTTTGCTGTATCACCTTCAAAGTCAGGTGGGATCTTCAGTACTTGCTTTCTACCAATAAGCAAATATAAATGAAGACTAGAAGGGAATGATAGAGAAGTGTGGCAAGTTTATGGAGGAGTTCTGTTGTAGGAAAACACATGTAGTGCATCTTCTCCTCTTCGGGGAGATATTATTGCAGCCTTCCAGTACCTGAAGGAGGCCTACAGGGAAGTTGCGGGGGTGGGGTCCGTTTTACAAGGGCCTGTAGTGACAGGACAAGGGGTAATGGGTTTAAATTGAAAGCAGGCAGATTTAGATTGGACATCAGGAAGAAATTCCTCCTGGAGAGGGTGGTGAGGTGCTGGCACAGGTTGCCCAGAGAAGCTGTGGGTGCCCCATCCCTGGCAGTGTTTGAGGCCAGGCTGGATGAGGCTTTGAGCAACCTGGTCTAGTGGAGAGTGTCCCTGCCCATGGCAGGGGGTTGGAACTAGATGGTCTTTAAGGTCCCTTCCAACCCAAACCCTTCTATGATTCTATGATTCGATGATCTTAGACATCGTATAAAGGTCCTATTAAAAATGCTTGGAACAAAACCTTTGAAGATTCAAAGTAGAAACTGTACAAATTTATTCTACAAATCATGTAATTTAATAGAGAATAACACAGTTTGTAGGCAAAAGCTCCCTTTATATGCCTATAAAAGGAACGCAAAATGCATAAGGATAATGCCTTTCTCTACTTAGAGACCATGCAATTTCCCAGTGAGAGTGTGCAGAGTGGATTGTGCTGTACAGTGCTTCTTAGAAGAGTTCATGGAAAAAAAACATCTTGTGCAACCTCCTACACTAGACTCTTCCCTGTCATGAGGATGAGAGGACCTTTGACATGGTTCCTATTTTCATGGTTTTCTGATGTCTGCCTGTGGGGAGCCATGAGCATGAAGGCCAGCACTCTGCCTTCAGCCCTCAATGCACTGAAGTTAGGGCAACCTTTTTAGTAGCTTCAGTGGTACAAGGACCACTGGAAGCTTTGCTGAAAGCCATACACTTTTGCACCAAAACTTATCCATGAGCACCAAGACAGAATTTTTCCCTTGTTGCTGCTTAGTGCAAATTTATCTGATACTGAATCCTTTTTTTCCCTTCTCTATACCAAGGCTGTGAAGTAATCCCTAAATCATACCCCTGACACATTTTTCATTATTTATGTTGGAATGTTCCACCTACTACAGATCAAATCAGCAAGAAAAAAGAAGTCCTAGCATGTACTCTTTAACAGAGTGAACACAACAACTCTTTCTCTGCTAGCACCACCTGACTTGTCCTCGACAAGTTTGAAAAAGGTTTAGAATATACAGTTCGTAGTCTAGGTCAATTGCAGCACTATGTGAGTTGAAAAGTGCTTGAGATACAGAGAATGCAGGGATGATACTGTCTTCTACAGGTGTCCAAGGAAAGAAATTAGCTTTTGTAGAGGAACTGGTTCTTGTTCCAAATTTGAGTAATATGTGTATGGCTTTTAATCTTGTTCATAATTTCAAATACGTGCAACAACCTGCATTGTCCCCACAAAACTTTAAATCTTTGTCTTTTTTTTTTTTTTCCTTTGTTCACTGAAGGTAACATTTTGGAAACAGAGCATTTGTTCAAACTCTCAAGTATATGACAGGACTATGCACTCATTCAAAGTGCCTGTAACAAAAACATTTCCTCTGAAGTCCTAATGGGAACTACAGTACAGGAAATATTCTGTCCTTAGCTTCAGACACCAATATATAGCAAATCTATTAATGTACCATGAGGGACATTTAAAAGAAATCTTACAAAAACTGGCATAAAATGGAATCAATTTTTCCCACTGGCATGGTATTTTTAAAAATCTTCTAACAGAAATAATAATTTTCACACAAACTATCAGCCTATGAATGTCTTTTGTGTTCATATACAAATGTGGACTGGTTTTTCCTTAGGAAGAATAATTTTTCTTTAAGAATAACACTTAATACTAGAAATAAACTTACAGTTAAAGAATGTATCAATTAGTGCAATTACTATAAAATCATGAGCCAGTAACATGTCCTATCACTGTATGATCTGGGAACATCATGTTTCCTGAGCTACTTGCACCAAATTTTATCTCATTTTTCAGGTGAAATCACAGGGAATACTCGTGTTTGTTGGATAACATTTTACTTGCCTTACCTTCCTTTGCTTTCAAATAAGGATAATATTTTTAACAGAATATTGTGGGGCTCAATTTGGCCTTTCTATACTCATTAATACTCTTTTTTTTTTTTTAAGGATCATTGGTATTAGAACTGGTTAAACCACAGAATTTTTAGTTCATGAAAATATTTCATATTCTCAGCTTGGAAATGGAAACAAAGCCTGGAAATGGAAGCAAAGCCAATTTAAAAAATACCTTTCTCACAAAAAGAATGACATACTTTCACCTAGACAGTTAACTAAAAAAAAAATAATTTAAAAATAAGCATTGCACATTTGATGTGCTGTTTTCATCATGATAATGTTTAATACCATAACATATTACTTACTACTGTTCCATACATCTTCATAAAAATTATACCACATCATGCAATTCTATGTCATGAGTTAATGTAAGACTGTAATGAAATTTGATTTGATATAATTTCTCAAGATTTCTAAAACAAACACACTTTCATTCAATGAAATTCCGTTTCTAATTTATTTGTTGTTATTTATGGGACGTCTTGCCCAAACTGCTGTCACTTTTTTCAGAAGAAAAGTGAATCAAAATGGCAGGTTCAGCCAAAAACTGTGTGGAGAAGCCTTGCTGATCAGCTCGATTGCTCTGCATGATTTACACCAGAGCAGTGCTCAACGCTTTCCCCTCAGGGGAAAGTACATGGTGCAGCACAGCCGGTAGGGAGCATTGCAGGGCCCTGCAAGTCTGCTGATGGCAAGGCTGTTACCCCTATTATTTGCCAAGTGCACAGTAAGTGCTATCATTTATAGTGTCAAACAGCTTATTTTATTCTTCTTATGCATCTCTTGCTATGCAGTATTTCTATTTGTTTGGCATGTCGGCACCATGGTGCACGGCCAACTAAAGGTTGCTCTTGCAATTTAGCCTGTTTCCAAGCAAAGACGCCAAGCTTTTCCTACAGCATACTGAGCTTTGTTTGAAAGAAATCAAGTGAATTCACATGTTCTCTGGGCACAAAGGCTGCCATCTATTTTCAGAGTATATCTTCACAGAGAAGAACAACATGTTCCCTATTTAATGTGACGACTCTTCTTGTACTAGAAGATAAAACACTAAGTATTTCTTTGGAGTGGAAGCCCTATTGAAAGTATCATGAAGATAGCCCACATAATTTTATTCAAGTTATCAAGTACTTAATGCCTTACAAAAACCATTTAAGCTATGATGATTATTTTTACATTGTTTAAAATAACCTCTATTAGCTGTGAGCGAGGCTTGTCATGTTCTTACCTAGTTCTGTGGATGTCATGGAAGGCAGATCAAGCCCCACGTCTGTATCACATGAGAAGGGAAACATTAAACAGGTGGTTTAACCTGTTTAACCCTAACCCTAACCCTTACCCGAACCCAACAAAAAAATCATTTTCCATTGATTCTCCCAGAATGTTTGCAAGGCAGCTTATTTGCAGCACCTGCTTCATATAACTATTTTACTTCCAGAGAAGAGAGAATTTTATCTAATGAAAGCAAATCTCCCATGGCTGTGTTGAAGGTTTGTGCACTGAATAATCCACAGTACTCTGGAGCCATAGCTACCAAGCCTGATATAGCCCACATACCAGAACAGCATTTTCTTATGCAGAACTCTTTTTTTTCTGGGGATTTTTGGCCTGCTCCTAATGGAAAGGCAAATTCTTCGCTCCTAATGAAAAGGCAAATTCTTCCTGCCGGCTACAAAATCGTCATCATTCACAGGGTGATATAAGCGAGTGTCTCTTAGAATATCTTCTCCAATAATGGAGAATAACAGAGCTTGTATAATATGAATTTCCCATTATTGCTCCTACTGCTGCCTCAGTCCCTGCAGTTTCTCTAATAAATCCCATATGCAGTACCACTGCACTATTTCTTCTGCCTGAGAAATCTGACAACCCATGAATATGGAAAAGATGATATTAGTATCAGCCAGTAGAAAAGTTTCTGATATTCCAGTGTTTTCTAACCTTCAAAAGTGCCCAGGTTCCTTTGTTGTTTAAAGAGGACATAGGAATGTTATACAGTCAAGAAGAACACGTATCAAAGTGTGAAGTTTATATATAAACTGGTGGACCCACAATTACTTTTCAATCATATGCTAACCCTCTGCCATGTTAGCATGTGTTTATGTCTCAACAGACACAAACATATACTAGTCCTATTTTTTGGTGAGTTTTCCTTTACTGTACTAGTAATGGCATGCTCAGGCCAGGAAGGAGCTATAGCACGTTCATCGATCATGGGTCAGTCTCAGTGCAGCCCTGGAATTTTGTTTGTTAGTGTATCGAAATGGGTCATTATTGCTACAGAGAACTGATGTAGGGAAGAATGATGCTGAGTCAGAGAAAGAGAACAGTTCTTGCTTTGGGAATAGCAGGTTACAACCCAGCAGAAACCTCACTAAAACATCTTTTTGTTATTCTGTCTTAAGAGCAACATGCATGCAGTACAACACAAGGTGTAATAAGGAGGAAACATGCACAACAAATGTAAGATGTTGAAAGTTACATCACACACTAACATGTATTTTCCATATGTGTACATATATATATACTTTTTTTACTAGTGCTTAAATGCATCACAGAGTTTTCACGCATTTGTCCACCTGCACAGTACCCCTCAGTAGGGAATTTTCTGGCTATCCCCATGCTTTCAATGATCAGCATGTGGCAATTCAGCCTTAGTGCAGAAAGGGACATGTAGCAGAAAATGACAAATCCTTTTACAAGGTAAAGGCTACGATAAGAGACTTGGTTGGTTGGCTTTTTTTCCCCCAATAGAGTATGACTTTCTAAACAGCAATTATTTAACCTAAACTTCTCCACTCTAGCCTCTGTCTCAAGCATAGAGGTTTGGGGGAGGCAAATCTCAGCCCAGATGGTTCAGCTGCTTCTGAGAAGAAGGAAATGCCTGCTGCTTATCCACATCAAAAAACAAATCTGATCACCCTCTCAGCATGGTGCATTTTTATAGTTGTTCAGAGAAGAAGATCTTTGGCCACTACCAAGTTCTCTGAGCCTTAATCACGTCATGCTTGGAACAGGTACAGGCAAGGAATAGGAGAGACCTAAATCAAATGTATAAAAATTTCACATTTTCTCACCCCAAGAGATCATCCTGGCCTGTTCTGCAAGCAGGTTTAGTTTCTGGCATGAAGGGCCTTTTCTGGCATGTAGAATTCACTTATTTCAGCTTCTGTGCAAAATAAATTAAGAGACAAAATAAATAAATCTTCTGTCCTTTGCATTTACAACTAAATAACGTGGTTATTTACATGGAAGTAGCAACGCGGCAGTGACACTGAAGGGTGTTGGCAAGATGTCAGTTTTTACCCTGCTTCTACTGAAGTAATTTGTTTATATTCTCATTTTACTGTACAATAGTTGGCAGACAACAAATCTAGCTTTCCCCATACATTTGCTGTGCAGGTATGTTATCAGGAAAAAAGCAGACTGGGTGAAGCATTGCTGCTAGTATGGTTGGACTGTTTAGGGAAGGTGAACTATGAATGACAATGAAGATGGGAAGACGGTGAATTTGATTTTACTATAAATTAGACCTGCATTTTCAAGTTCAGAGTTAGCCTGGATTCACTGATCAGGCTTCCTTTCTGCAGTGTCATGATCTGGGACCACTGTTAGTACAACGGTTAAACTGGAGTCTGCTTCAAGGTGGAAAATGTACCATGCATCAGTTTCAGAAATCCCATTGATGCATTGCTGAACTTAGAATTTCTTTAAGCGAGAGAGGTCTTCTGTGCTTACTGGCTGATAGATCCACAGACCTAGTACTGTAAAAGCTCAAGTGAAAGGAGATAGAAATAAAAGCACATAAGTAAACAGTAAAATAATATGCTTTTTCTAGATTTTTGAAGCTGAGTAGTATTCCAGTTTTATCTGGAGTCGGAATGCCAGCTCGAAGCAGGATGATAGTATAAACGCTAAAAGGGATAGAAGGTATTCAAAGCATAAGAAACCCGACAATACCACAGTTGCAAGGATTTGATGGTTTGCATAAAGAAGAAAATTACACTGTGCCTGGAATATGCAGGATATTGCTATGTTGAGAAATACTGAGCTGGGCCTGAGTGTCGGCCCAGACCTGCTAAAACTAGTTTGCTTCTCTCTCTGATTGGTGAAGGCATCTCTGGTATCCTTGAGTTACCTGTCTGCACATTTTTATGTTTAGAATCTCCCCACTTTGTTCAACATGTGCTTCTTAGTACTTTTGAAAGTTATCTTGAAGGGAAATAATTTCTCTCGGAGCCAGAGAAAGTGTCTCCCTTTCTGGGAAGAGATATTACTGCAGCCGGGTAGTCACATTACAGCTGTCTTGAATCGCACAATTCCCCCAGGAAAGATAAAAGTCCAACCTGTCTAATGGTTTAAAATTTTCCTTAATTTCTGTGGAATTAGAGGGCAGTTCTTGGCAGAATCAGTAATCTCATGAATAGGCAGATTGTTCAATGAGTATCAGACAGGGAGTGTTGCTAGTCATGCTGCTTTCCTAATTTTGTATGAAAAGGCTTTTTTTCAGTCTGTACTTGTACATAGATCAGTCTGTGTTCTCTGAGTCGAAGAAAATCTGCATGACCTCTTGGTTTACATTTCTACTGTGTAGAATTATTCTGTGCTGTTGCTCTGTAAAGCTCAGCATCCCTCCTTTTAAACTAAGCCAGGAATGTGATGTTAACACGGGATTCCTCCTGCCTACAGAAAGGAAGCAGTGGAGCATCTCTTCACTAGCATCGGCCCTAACAAAGCACAAACAAATCCAAGGGCTTCAAAAGTCATTTAGCTAATGCAGAACAGTTAGAAAATGAAACAGTTAAGTAAGTTTTAAAGGTCTTGTATGCCTAACAATCTGAAACTGAATCCTGCTCATAGACTGATACTGGAGGAAGTTAAACACAGTTAATTAGCAGGTATTTTGGCAGTCTGCTCAGTTTAATTCTCTTGCTACATCCTGCTAGGTCAGAATAACCAGAAGGTGATAATGAAAAAAGCTTTGGAATATTCTGTCTTGGCTGCATGGCTGTACATCATGAGCAATTTCTCTTACACCCTTGCTGCATATATTATTTTATAAGTTACCTGAGCAGATTCTGCTGTTAGAGATGCAAGTGGACACTTACCCACATTGGTAAGGTTGGGAAACAGCAGGAACATTTTTTTTTTCTTGATCTGATTACTTAGAGAGAACCACAATGAAGCCACAGCCTTCAGGTGGTGTTCTGTTACCTGACTCACCTCAGCCTCTTAAACTGAGGAGGAATAGGTACTTGAAATGACAGAATACCCATCAGGAGATGGCCCGGATCCTTGGGCCAAGATCTATGGTCCCAGGTAGAACAATGAGGCAGAAATACTGGCTTAACAAGTCAAGGGGGTGATTTCTCAGGGCAAATGGAGAGATTACAGTTTGTACACTATACATACACAGTCCTCAGAGCAGATAGCATGTTTGGTAAAAAGAGGTATGACTACAGTTAATCTAAAGTATGGTCTTTTTAGAATTTGAAATCTACCCTTTGGGTACCCCTGGAAACCTGGTGCTAGACTCTTGTATCAGAAGTTCACAGTAGCCTAAGCAAGCAGGCTTACATGGTAAACGTCCTTAAGCAACAGATATGTTTGGTGCATGTAGTTCATCCACATTTCAGTTTTGCAGAAACACCAGAAATTAATGGTGCAGACCTGTGCCTTTTCCAAGCACCGAGCCCTCCCAAAGAGCAGGTACTTGTGGTATCAGCAGATCCCTCTCTATCCTCCCACTGCAGCAGGCCAGGGGACAGGAACCAGCCTTTCAGTGATGGCTGCATACAGTGGTTTCTGGACAAGTTCCCACTCACATGTTCTGTGTAAAGTCATGTTGTGCTTGCTTAAGCTCCTTAGTTAACCAAGCTAGATAAAGAACGGAGCTCTTTACTGTGTGGGTAGGGCCATGCTTCGACACCTCACCCCAAAGCCAAATGCAATTTGCTTTGGCTGGTAGGACACTGTTTCCCACAGGATCAGCTGCTCAGAGGACAGAAACCTCCCACTCACACAAAGGTTGTTCCTTCTCCTAACCTAACTTGCTTCTGATTCTCACTTGCCTCAGCACTGGTTGGATATTCCAGATGCACAATGAAAACCAAAACACCCAGAAGAACGCCAAATCAACAGAAAAAATCCCCAAGTAACAACACAACTCTATGCCCTGACGATATTGCACCAAGTTCCTAATCTAGGGTGCAACGGAGCAACTGCTTTTTGCAGGATGAAACATCCAGCTCAAGGAACAGAGCTCCAGATGAAGCCTCTGTCCTCCCTTATCATGATTTTTCCACTAATAACAACATTTTGGTATGAATGGATACCAATCGTGCAGATGGCAGGCATATTTTAATCTTGTTAGTATTATCTTGGTCATGAGTGACCCATACTGCTCTTATTTTCTGTAATTTCTATAATAACTTATCTGAAAACCTCCATTATAAAATTTTATGAGATCAGGTGAAGAGCACTGGCGCCGCTACCAGAGAAGATGAAATCTAGGTTGGCAAGGAGTTCAGATCTAAACTTTTCTTTAGCAAGTAGGGGTACTGATTACTCTCATTTTTGTTTCTGGAAATTAATTATTATACTAAATGCCTTTTGAGTGATGTACTGTATACAGAGGATAAGCATATCTTGGGGTCTGCAGTATGTTTTTTTAAAAAATAAATATTACACAGTACAGTCTTTGGATCTGCATAATGTCACCAGAAACATCTGCAGACCTTTAATTCCCTCTAATATTATTACTTTCCTGACAGCTATAAAACGATGCCACAAAATGCAACATTTACTATGGGCAAAAAGGTTTCTTCTCACCAAACAGAATTCCTCTGCTGGAGAAATAACCCATGATAACAGTGGCAGTAAGAGAGTTTGTGGCACTGTTGTGCTGAAGAGCAAGTTATTCACAATTCTTGTCAAAGTTTCAAAGTCTCAACCCTCTACTGTGACCCTTCAGATACTAGTGTTTGGGGTTTTTTTCCCTAAATCATCAGCTGTTCATGACTCTTGACCGCAACCTCTGCAGAATTATTGTTCCCTCTGCAGCTGACTCAAAAGCCAGAGTGCAGTGAAAAGGTATCCACACTGCCATCAGTTTAACAAATTTTACATCAGTTTCATGGTTTTAAGTGCTGGTCTGACAAGATTATGCCCTTTTCAGAGGTGTATACAATACTATCAGCCAGGGTTTTAACTTTACGCTGAGAATGTTCACATGGCTGGAGCTCAGTGGCATAGAGTCACCTGGGTCATATCTTTGTCGTTACCTTCACCCCTTCTTGAACCAAATCTCTCTGTGGCTTCTGACCAATAAGACAAAATAATAAAACTGACTTTTCTTTGATGCACTGTATGTGACAGTTATTTTGGAAACATAAGAGATTGTGGATTTGTTGTCACAGGTTTATTCCTGATCCTATCGTGGGTTGTGAAATAGCCATTAGCACTGTCAGGATTATTTGACAAAGCCATAAGAAAATATTGTGTGGCTGCCAGACAATGAAGGTACCGGGAAAACCTGTAGAGAATGAACATCTCTGCAATCCAGACTGAACAGATCTAGTGGTCTTAAAATGTACCTTGTCTACCAGACCTAAAGTTGTCCACAGACTCAAAAACAGTGAAGAAAAACATGAAGACTTAAGACAATTTGATCCAATAATGACTGTTAAGAGTGACTTGTTGCAACATAGATTACTTTCAGGAATTTAAATTATTTTTATTTATTTTAACCTAATTAATTCAGTTGGGTTAACCATTATAATATTTGTGAACTAAAGATTGGTTTGATTGAAAATGAGAAGAAACTTTGCCATTACATTAAATCTTTATTCATTGAAGTCAAGCTTCTAGAAACATGTATAGAGGGGTTTTAACTGGTTTTAAGTGGTGGAACTGATGTTATGAGCTGAGTCTTATTCAGGAGGTAAAACCAGATTATTATGATAGTCCTTTTCAGTCTTGGTCTTGAAAATCAGTCTTTAAGTCAATACATAGTGAGACATAGTGAGACAGATATACAGTTAGATATGAAACTTTGCCGAGGTAAGGCAAGAAATTAATTGGACTGGAATTTGAAGAATTCATCAACAAACCTTTAAAAATTATGCAGGTTGAACACATTCAGCAAATCAAAGGAAAAGTGAAGTAGGATAAAACTGCTGAGTTAAGGTGCTTACTAAAAGCCAGTTTCACGGTAAGTTCCCTTAAAGCAGTTGAAATACTCTGAAGTTTAGTAGCACAACTGCAACCATCCTCGGTAGTATAAAGAAATGCACTTTCTGATACTTTCAGTTCTCTAAAAGGATTATCATTAATTTCTCTAAACATTCCTTTGTGAGCAAAATGGATGATGACAAGGCCACTAATTTGCAAACTTATAGGGAAAGGAGCACTTTCCTCAGCTAAAAGCCAAGTGAATTCCAGAGGTTTGTATCTTACATGTTAGAAGTGAAAGAACTCTTTCCACACTCAGTGGAAAGAAGAATAATCAATATAGGAAGCCAAACTATTTGCTTCATTTCTTTGATTAGTGGGTTTTTTTAACCTATTTATCAGTGAGGGTATGCTTTTCTAATCAGATGTAATGGCTAAAACTGGAAAACATGAGAAGCAGATTATAACAGTGAAGAAGTCTAAACATGCCTCAGTTCTGCTGATTTAAATGAAATTTATCTTCTATGCTAGTAACATAAAAAGATCGGTGGAAGAAAATGTTGGTTTATTTGAGAGGTAATTATAGAATATGCCAGTCCTGGATGTTTTAGGTTCAGTCTAAAAATCCTGTTCTATATATTAGCATTTGTAATTCAAGTGCAGACAGGACTTTCTTCTAAATTCAGAGCCTGACAGGTGCAGATGACAAACATTAAATAGTATGGTATGTGTTGTAAAATGTGAATGTACTACTCTGAGGTAACATCATTAGACATGCGTGTGTTAGAAAGCTGCTCTCTGATTTTTGACACAAGTAAAAATTCATCCTGTGAACAGGAAGACCTCTGCTACTTCATTTGTCTCAACAAGTGAATTGTATTTGTCTGGTTTTGTATTGTGTTATATTTAAGGTCCCAAAAATGTTGCAAATTTTGTGCCATAGGCTGATTGTATGATTAATATAGTTCAAACAGTAACTGTCATAAGTAGTGGCAATTTGTAGCCACTACCCCTGATGTGCATGACTGCAGTTACTGTAATCTTGTCTCCTATTTCAGTGGTATAAACAGTGCTGTGGCATAAGGAAACCCTTCGTTTTTCGTAATCAAACATTAATGCAAACTACACTTCAGAATTAGAAAGTTTAAGAGCTTATCAATGTGCAGGCTGTGTACATACAGTGGGGCTGCAGTTCTGCTCTGCATCGGTGATAAACATTTTAATCTGAATTTAACACAGGTTACAGGGTAAGAGGTAGCCCTGGCCCAACGTGGCAGGGGCTGCACAGCAATGGCCACACCATGCATACTAACAGCCAACCCACATTTCTGCCTCTTCCCTATCAAAATCCCTGGGTGGATGACGTTCATGGAGCTGTTGCTGGAATCTCTCTGGTTACCTTACTCTTTTGTCTTGTTGACAGCTCCTTCTGACACAATCTCAGATCTATGTAAATGCCAAAACCCAAGAATATATTGCTATGAGGACAGAATCAAACGTTTAAGGGACTGTCTTGCAGAAGAACTCTGTGTTTAAATGTGAGTGCTGTACAACAGAGCTGCTTAAATCTATATGCAGTAAAACCAGCTATGAAAACAAGTCATATGTTCAGATCCCCGAACTTACAAAGTCCCCACTAGAAGAATGAGATGGACAATTCTACGTCCATCCTCTTTTGCACTGTTGTGGCACGTGCTCAGATGAATAACATCATCGCAATAGCAAAACGCAAGTGGAAAAGGCCTGCAACTTGCCCTTTTAGGTCTATCTACAGGCATTATTATAGTTCTTTCTCACTTTTTAGAAATGCAAGACATTCAGACTACCACTTTCCATCCTTTGTTTTTGTAACAGGTTATACTTTTTTCCCAAGAGCTTGAGCTAGACCAGTTGTGCTGAGACTGAAATAATGAAAACATGGTGCTTTCTTACTGGTATTAACAAGTAAAGCTGGGAAAAACTCTACAAGGGCAATCTCCAATCATATCTGCCCTGAAGTATAACACACTGCAGGCAGAATCATACTTTAGTTGGGGGGGAAGGAACAGAGGAAGCAGTGGCAACCTCAGAGGTTTTGCAGGAAACTGGTACCTGTGGCCATGAGAGGCTCTTGTAGCTGTCACTGTCATTCTTGCATTTTTGGCAGAAGGACATAGCAATCTTGACTGTTTTTCTTTGGGGCATACAGTGTGCTACTTACGTGGTATGAGAGTTTATATAATCACACTATATTTGTTCACTGAAGTGTACTTTCCCTAAGTGAGACCATTAAACGCTGTGGGCTAAACTGAATTCTCTTATGCCTCTTCTCTACAACTACAAGCTAAGTCAAGGAGAACCTGTACTTTCTGCATTCAAAATATGACACACGAGTTTTTATTAGATGCTTCAAAACTAAGCTGTAGACATTTCAGACTGTGTATCCAAATTAACAGAAACTTCTGGTTTCAATTTCTGGCTGTATGCTTCTCTTTGTGAAAGGTAGAGAATACTCTATTTTTTGCAACATGCCAGAGTTGTGAAACACCCTAGTGCTACATTTGCAAACAACATAAAAATTCATGAGAAGATAAACAATTCTGCCTTTAAAATGGCATTTCTGCAGTATAGCATAAGTGTAATAAACAAGACATAAAAAGGCATTCCCTGCAGATTGATCAGAACTGGGGAATAAAAACCTGAATAGCTGCCTATCTGCAGAACACTACCCAGCCCAGTTGCTGAATGAGTCAGGGGTCCTGCTGAAGAATATAATTCAATTATGCAGTTAAGCACGGCATTTCTTTGCATTTCTTAACTTTAGAAACCTTGACATAATATCCTTCATGTCTCTGATTGCTTGGGTTTGTAGTTATTGTGTATTCAAGATGTACTGAAGTTCTTGTAAGGGGGCAAACAACAATCAAGACAGAGTTTGCGCTTCCTTACTCAGCAGTCATGGAATAATGATTTCTTTCACATCATGTAATAATGCTCCTAAAGGAAGAGGTAGAAGGTAGAGGAAGGTTCGTAAATGTTACAGGAAATCTGAATCGTTTTGCAGTGTTACATATTTTTTCAACTTTTTTTTTTTTTTTCTCTTTTCCTATTTCCTGCAAACATTCCCTCAGACTTGGTCTTTTCTGCTTCTCCATCCTGTGCTGTCACCTGCATTTCAGTGCTGTTACTGCTGAAAATATGGATAACTATTTACAAATCTCTTTTGTATTTATATATTATAATAAAAATATCATGAACATGCACTGAGTGAATTAAACGTGAGAACTCTTGGTTTCCACTATCTAAAATGTACTCAAAAGTGCCAGAACTTCAAAAAAAGATCAAAAAGAAAATAATGGGGAAAAAAAAAAAAAGGAAAAAATGTATACTGTACTAGCATATAGAGAGATGCTTTTCATTCTTAAGTCACTAATATTTTTTATCAAATTCTGTTCTAAAACATTGCATTAATTCCTGTAATTGTATATCTGTAATAAAATGGAAGAAACGGTAAATCAAATGCAGCATGAATAGCTAAGATAACATTAGTAATAGACATACAAAAATGTATATAAAATAAACTGCTATGTGTAATAACAAGATCCTGAATTTTTTCTGTTCAAATGCAGAAATGATTGTGAGTATTGGTCTCAGGATTGAATTGTTAGCGTTATTCTGAAAAATTGTAAAAGAATTTTGTAAAATTGTCAGATCCTAAAAATTCAGTAATGTCTCCTTTATTCATTCTTGTTGAGTTCTCAAGTGAATTCCTACTGTAAATTTTAATACTATACCATTCAGAAGTGACAGCAGTAACTGTTGTAAGCTTCACATAGATCAAAACTAAATAGCTTGTGACAGACAACCTGACACATCATGAACATTTATCACCAGTTTGTAGGCAAAGTTCCAGTTATTTCTGTGTTGTCATAGTTGCTATAAATTAACTAGACTCATTCAATGCAAAGACAAAGGAAGAAGATGTAGAGTTGCATAAATATTCAATTACTTGAAATTGTTTAAAGCTAATAAATAATTACCTAGCTTTGGACAAATTTATGCCATATTTACTAAAGATCATCATCTGACAGGTAATTAAGCTGTCCTGTAAGTCTAATGTATTAGCAATGCGCAGTAGGTTTCCATGTTTTGCCAGTTCATCTTCACATTTCAATCCATGCCATTTGCACAGTACTGACAAGTTGCTACAGCGGTGTCAGTTTTTCCTGACCCTGCAATGGCATGCCAAGGAAAGTGCATGACCATCAGTGCGAGACTGGAAAATTCAGGAAGAATAAACTTCAATACTATCTGTATAGGCTTCTAGTTTTCTTTCTTTTACCCAGGAGGGGCAGTACCATCACCAGCATTAGGATCAGGTGCACCTTTCAGTGTAGTCCGTGCATAGTAGCGTTTTATGTTCCACAGAACTGATGTTTCATTTGTCATTGTATGCCACCAAATACCAAACTGTTTAAAACTTTGAAGAAAGGGTTCAGTAAGTGTTGGATAGAAGATCAGGTCCAGGAAAGGTGTGCTGGTACTAGATGGCACAGAGATGGTTATTTAGGGCAGTGCAGAGAGTGGTAGGAGGACTCAGAGACCTAGTGTGACAGCAGTGCTTAATAGCATTAGGGACTAATTATTTTTATGTCACCTGACATTGCAGACATTTAAAATTGCAGTACTGATAGAGCAGAAGACTACTTCCCATCACTTTTAATCTTGAAACAGAAGATTCATTAAACAAATGTGCTTCCTTGACAGACCGCAGGGACTTGTGAGGTTTCCGCCTGTGTTTCTCTTCCGTTCTGCTCAAACTGGGCGCTCTCAACCTTTCGTAGGAATTAACTGAACCATTTGGAGTTACAACTGCTAATGGAACACAGACGCCTAGGAGGAAACCTACAGTCTCCCTAAGATGTAACCCTGGCACAAAACAATTGCTAAAGATTATTGTAGCAAAACGGTATTGTCTTCATAATTCATGCCTAAATCAGCTGGCGGGGAAAAGACTGATATGCCTCTGGGCTCTTCTGTTCAGAGAGTCTCCCTTTTAGCTATGGTTGTCTAAGTTTCCCGCCCTGGGGAAATGACTGATGTTAAGGATAATGAATACACTGAGTCACACTTCTGTTAGTGATCAAGTCACATTAAAGATTCTCCCTCTGTGTGGGCGAAGGAAGCTGGGCCTCATTAAGGGTTCAGAAAGAAAGATCATTGTATTAATTAATGTAATTGAAAATGACAGCCAGGATCTCTGGATCTGATTTCAGGCTGTGTTCTAGCTGCAATATCTTAGGCGACAAATCTTCTGGATTTAGTCAGAATTTGTTCCATTAGAAGGCTGTTTGCGATCACAAATTTGAATAGGATTTTCCATGGATAATGGCTTATATTCATCCTGAGAAAAATAGCTTGTTTCTGTTCGTCACTGTGTATCATTGATATAGCTCTAGTTACTTAGTGCAGAATTGAAGGAGAAGCCCAGACAGAATTATTCCCCCTTTTATTGTAGTCATGTAGCCAAAACACTGAAAAAATGGAAGTATTCAATTTATAGCAACTGTCATTGTTCAGGAAAGGCTCATTATAATTTTTTTCTAAATCTTGGTAAGTAAAAAGAATATGTAATTCTGTAAGTCTTGGCTCTTAGCTAGACAAAATCTGCTTTTTTTTAATTACCACTTTTCAAAATCTTGAAATCTTATACGCATGAAGATGCAATTTTTTGAAACGTGAAACCTATATTAAACGCGTATTCCTAAGTGCTAAGTTTATTTTCTGGTATTTATTGTATATTCTGTCATTTGGGGAGGGTCAAATTGGAGCTACCAACTAGAGGAGCAAGAGAGGCGTTAGAAGCTAGCTAGAGACTTCTAGCTGAATTCAGCTAGCTAGAGACTGCTGTATTCAGCCATTCTTTCATTCAACTTTTGTTGAGTGCCACTGACTTTGCTCCCTCTCCCCCAGGCTTTCTGTTTTCATTTATCCATTGTCGTTAAATACTATTTTAATGCACAGGGTTTACGTTTTCAGATGGATAATGAATGATGGGTGTCCACAGGATGTTGTAAATACAGTTGCCTTTAACTTAAGTTTGTTTGCTTACTTGTATCATCCATTTCTTGTCTTTCTATTATCTATTTGGATCGTAAGTTCTTCCAGGCAAAGTCATTATATTTTTCCATAAATTCACTTGGTTCACTTTCTCTAGGTTCATTTTAGATGTATTCTAATTGGTAATCCCAAGACAAGAACTTTTATCAGTTTTACCTGTAGTTTTAAGTTGTTTGTAAAACACTTAGTTTATCTGTTTTTAAGTCTTTTTCCCAATTCATTTTTTCTTCACCTTAGAGAGTAATTGCTCAAACTGCTGCTTAGGCTTTGAAACCACTGACAGTCTGCTACGCCTTTTCAGATGTTGCTAAAATTCAATCTCATATTTAATGATTCTCGTTAGAAAAGAAATGATTTCTTAGATCCATAAATTTAAATGTACTTTGGCAAGAGCTGCTTATCACACAGTTATTAATATTCTGTTCTCATATTGCTCGTCTCTGAGTGACTGCGAATACCAGCAAGTATTTTGGGACACACATAATTAATGAGAACCAGAAGTATGCTTGGTTAATGAAAAAACATCAGAGTGAGAATTAAATGTCCTCTGCTAAGTAATACTCTCTTATCCAAGGAAAGGACAGCTGAGGGGCCTGGATGGTGTTTACCTTAGCATCATTTAATTCTTTGCATTTGGAAGGGATTTTGCTTTTCTTGTTTGAGTAGGAAGGGCAGAACATTTTGTGCCATAGTGTATCACTTAGGGTCCTCTCTTTATGGGCTGTTCATTAGTGTCAGTGTTTTGTCTCCATCCTTCCCCTTCAGCATTTCAGAGCAAGATCCTTGGTGTAGAAAAACAGACAGGAATTAACTAGAAGTCTAAATTGTTGGGGATACATTTCAGATGGGAAGAACTGAGTTTCAGACTGACCTATTTTCTAAGTTGGATCAAGAGTCTCAGAAAATACATACCCATCCCTCTGTTCAGAAAAGCGGCTCGAGTTCTCATGCTATTTTCCCTCAATAGCCTGTTAATTTCCACTCTATTGGTTTTCAGGGTGTTGGGGTGGCCTAGAGCTCCCTGGGGCTGGGAATGGAGGTGGGGTCCACATGGGGGGTGTTTCAGGGCAGGGCCTGGCAGGCAGGGCTTGTCCCAGCCCCCAGCCAGGAGCCAGACAGCCAGGAGGCACTGGGGCAGCCCCAGGCATTGAGAACCTCCCTGGAGATGGGATGAGGCTGGACAGGACATGGGTCCACAGATGGGCACAGCTCGGGGGTCCCACAGCCAGGCAGGGCAGGGCTGTGGGGAGCTGGAGATGGGCCCTACTGCAGCATTACAGGGTCAGGGGCTGACATGGTATCCCGGGCTGTGGGCAGGTGGGGGGAGACCCAGGGGTGGGCAGGGACAGGCAAGCTGGTGGTGCCTTGTGGCATTGGCCACAACATTACTGTTATAAACACATGTATTGTTTCAGGTTATTCCTCACCAAGAGGAAAACATGATGGGTGTAAACAAGACCAAGAAACTATTTGCATCACTGGAGATGTTCAGCTACAGGTAGCTCTGATCAAGAGGTGGGCACACAGGCTGCCAAGCAAGAGTGGCAGAGCACTGGCAGGAAGTTGGGCCTGTGGCATGTGCTGGAATAATACTCTCTCTTGTAGTGTTGCAGAAGAAGCTATTTCTAGGAGAATCCTATGTTGGCATGAAAGGGATATGTTAAATCACGTGTCGGTTTTCACAGGAAAAAGAGAGATTTGGTCAGTACGTGACATTTCTGTTGGCACAGGTACTCGTCTTTAAGCTTGTCCATGCTCGCTTGTGTACCATTTGTACTATATTACCAGCAACAGCACAAGAGTGTAAATGATTGAGCCAGGGTGAGCATCCTTCATGTCTGTCTCTTCCATGCTCCATTACATGCATATGTTATATTGATTTTAGTTTGATTCATGAGGTGAATTTTTGGATTTCCAATATCTGACTATTAGCTAGGCTCCTGAGAGTGGAGAAGGCTGAACTTGATACCACACATCTATGGAGAATTCTTTAGTCACCAGAAGAGGTCACGATTCTCAGCGTAGTCATCGCATGCTTCAAAACAACATACTGGAAACCTTACTGAAGTGAAAGTGTCAGTGTGACCATTTGTTCCCAAATCTTGTCCAGAAGGTTTGGCCAGAGTTTTGGTAACCTGCCACCAGTGGATGCAATAATTGTAGTATTTTTGTCTGTGGAAATATTTTTTCAAAAACTTTAGCATTATGCATATCCACCTAATTATTATTTGCCTCCAGTTTTTTTCCTGTTGATCCGCTTTGAAGACTAAAAGCAGGTGTTGTGTGCCAGACGGTAGAGACTATACAATTTACATGGGGCAAATTTATTTAAAAAAACCCCAAAAACTGTAATGTCTGTCACTTGTTTCTTTACCTTTCCCCCCACTCATTACATTCCCCCCCATTACAGCAGTTAATGGCAGTTTGAGAAAGAAATTCCAGCACATTTCTCAGTAACTGCTCTTCACTAGGAGACTAGAGTTCACATAGGAAGCACTGAGGAATGAAGTATATTGTATTTTCCTGTTCATAAAGAATGGAGGGAGCTATTCTATTATTGATGGCAGCTCCATGTCTTCTACTCCATCTTCATAAATGTTCTTCCCGGAGAGGGTGGTGAGGCAGTGGAACAGGTTGCCCAGAGAAGCTGTGGCTGCCCCATCCCTGGCAGTGTTCAAGGCCAGGCTGGATGAGGCTTGGAGCAACCTGGTCTAGTGGAGGGTGTCCCTGCCCATGGCAGGGGGTTGGAACTGGATGGTCTTTAAGGTCCCTTCCAGCCCAAACCATTCTGTGATTCTATGAGCAAGCCGCATACTAAGACAAAGACATTAGGTTTTAAATGCTTTTTGGTGAAATGGATCTTTGCTGTGTCCTCATTGAGTAGCATTCAAAATTAAGTGGGGAAACCATTTTTTGAAACCTTGTTTTATTTCATTATCTGCTTTGTCCACTCCAAGTATTCAGCTATATGTGCCATATGCTAAACACTGTGTAGGGATTTTGACCTCAGAATTGGATGTTGCAGTGTCGCTTCAGATGATACATGGAAAATCTAGCATTTGTCTTGGTTAATTTTTCTGTATTTATGAAGAGTGACTCATGTTCCCTACCCACACAGATTTGCTCAAGTTTCTTATTACCCTTTAGCCGGAGTGTGCCACAGTGCCTTCCTCCTTATCTGAGGCATCAACCAACACTTTGTGATTATGTAACTCATGATGCTTTCTCCTCACCGCTGACCACGTCCCTCAGGGACAATTTGCTTAGAGAGAGTCATCTGATTCACAGATGATTCTGTCTGTAAACTCATTTCTGTACAGAATATTACAATTTTTCAAGATCTGAGGACAGACATGACTAGGCTGAAACAAACTGGTGAGGAATGGAGAAGCAGTTTAATAAAAGAAATATACCAGATGGGCATAGCTTGTTAGATGGTCTTAGTTTTTCCCCAAACAGTTTTTGTGTAGACTGATTTCTGAAATCTCGGTGAGACTAACTGGGGATTTCAGGTATGTGATCAAACTTCTTCAAATCTTGATAGACTCTTAGATCTGACAGTTTTGTTTCAGGAAGATCCAGGTTTGTTGCAGCCACTGTCACGGATAGGCTTTGCAGATTTAAGCAAGCAATTTCATCGATCTTTTCATCCATTTGTCTCTTAATTTGGCTTGTCCACCTAGGCCAGATTTTCTTTAGCATAATGGCTGTTACTGCGTTGTTATGACAGGCAGATATAATCCTGGCAAGCAGTGGTGTAATAACAATCATTAAAAATATAATAACCAATATATACTTGGCGACAAAGCATTAACTTAAAAAATGATTACTTTATTTTTATAAATTATTGCAGAACATAGAAGAGTTAAAAGCCTTTTCTTTTTGTTTCTGATGATCAGAGACCTACACTAAAGCCTGTACTTTCGGAGAGGTACAGAGGTAAAGGCAGAGTAAGAGGATGGAAGAGCAATTCCAGATTATGGACTCTCATAATACAGATAAATATGAAGTCTAAATGTCAGCTAAATATAGTTATTTTCCCATTTTTGTTTTGCATGAAACATCTTCTCTTGTCCCTTTACAAAATCTCCTGCCTTTAGAATTCATATCATTCCACTGTTCAAAAAGGATAACACCCCTGGGGGAAGCAAGAGCAACACATCGTAAAGCTTTTGGAAAGAGCCTGCCGCATTAAAAGATGATATTGCAGGCTTACTGGTTCATTAAAAGTTTATGCTTTATCTCCTACATAGTTTTCACTGCAAAGTTATTGAGCAGCTTGTGGAGCATGTGGCTTTGTTCTATTTTTTTAAAGATTCTTTCAGCCTTTAATGCAGTGGAAACCAGTAACGATACTGTGACATTTTCTCTGAAAGCCTCATATTTAACCATGACTCTCTCCTGATGTCTGTGGTGCGAGCCCTCCATCTGACTTCTGTGACTGAAATGTACCCTGTTCTGTTTGTTACCCTTTGAGGAGTACGTACTAAGGAGGCAGTTTTTTGAGATAACTCAGTATATAGATTTTGTTTCGTTAGGAAAGCAATATGTCATGTTCTTCCAGTTACATCAAATCCCACTCAAGCTCAGTTATGGTAGAATGCAAATACAAGTATTTGTACATGACATTCCAAATCATCACAGTTAGAAATCATTACAACAAGGTATATACATGCAGAAGTGAAAGAAAACCTTGCCTAGTGTACTTAAACTAGGTTATGTAAGAAAAGCCTTTCTCCCTTAGTCATGTAATACTATGTCTGCTTTGAAAAGTTATCATGTGGAGCTTGGGTCTTTCCCTCCTGTCTCAGATTGCCTCTGCTCAGTAGCCTCCACCTGAAATATTGCCCATTACCGCTTCTTATAGCTCCCAACAGGGAAACATCTTCACAGGCACCTTCAGGAAGGCTGACACTTACTCCCCTTCCTACTTTTTGGTGGAGTGTTAGCTCTCCTCCCTTCAAGGACATCCAGACAGACCTATTCTTTTGCTTCAAAACTCCTGTTAATCCATGCTTGTGCAGGAGATAATCAGGCACTTTTGTTAATGAAAACCACAATTGTTTCAATATGTAAATATTGCTTCGTTAGCCAGGGTGTTGCTACCTCTACACAGCTAGCTAGTAGGCAATACTTTCCTTCAGTGAGTAAAATTCTTCCCTCCTCTCTTTAATGACTGCTTGCCATGTTTCAGTGTGGGATGTAGCTTTTACTGCACTTTATATTCTATATTAATTATACATTAAAACCATAATTGAGATACTTAGGTGCTTGCCTGCATCTCATTATTGGCCGAGTACTGCCTGGACTGACAATGAATTCTGGTGACTGATCCCTAGCCTCCTACTCCAAAGCATTCAATTCTGCATACTAATGGTCTTAGGATAACAGGGCTATAAATGTAATTTTTTTGTTAAATCTTCAGAACATGACTGTATTAGGCAAGATGTAAGAGTAACTTGTGCTTTTAAAAATTATTACAATATAGTGACTTCTGATCAAGTTAAAAAAAATATTGAAAACTCCAGATCTTTGTAAGAGGTTGCATTTTGAAGACTGACAGGCTGACTACCATCCAAACACACTGAGTGGAGTTAATTCGATCTTGTATTTCAGATGTGGAAATGGCAGGTTTTCTCTGAGGTGATACTGGTATTGTTGAAAAACAAGACAGGAAAATGGTGTTTGTGAGACAGAGGTGAAAGAATAATTTATACTAGGGACTTTGAACAGAAAGTGAGGTTAAACTTTTCAAGTAGGTTCCACACTTTTTCAGTATTTGTTTAGATTTACTAGTCTAACTGCAAGTCTAACTTGATTGCAAAGGGATTCTTCTACCTAGTCAGTAGCATCACAGAATTCAGTCTTTTTGATGAGCCATAAGAACTAGTCACTGTACGATCGCTGAGTATATATGCTATTGGCCTTGATTCTTCAATACACCATTGATATCCAGCTTAGAACATGAACCTGAATCCCACTGGAGTTGCTGTAAGCATGTGTTAGAATGTCTTTTGTGAGTAAAGATGGGCAGAAACCCTGTAGCTCTGTTTTTTGGATCTTGTGCCTTCTTCCCATCCTCCCAAAAGATAAAATCCCTATGGCTGTTTCAGCCCTGAAAGGGTTAGGGAGTTCCAGAAGATGCTGTCTTCCAGACAATCTTTGATTTTTTGGGGAATGTAAGTCCTCTACCTGAAGCATAATTCCTAGAAGAATTAAGCTCCTGACAGTGTAAGTGGCTGAATGCAAATTTTAATTTTCTCTTGTCACTGCTGGGCACTCTGCTGTATATGCATGAGCCTTCCCAGTAATGAAGAGAGAGAACTTTGATCGATGGCTGGGTTTGTTAATTGCCTCCCTGCCAGGACTCTGCCAGGGCTTAAACAGCCCTCTTCACTATTTCACTACCCTGAAAGGTCTCTCATCTAATATATATGCCACCTCAAAAGTGAGTAACTGTGTGAGCATTTCACTTCAGCCTTCTTGAGCATCTCCTGGAGATGCTTGTCTGAAACACTTATGACAGGAAGCCTCAAACAATGACATCTTTTTCTTTATGGGAACTCAGTATGAAAATGGAGAGAAATATGGAAAAATTAAAGTGTTGGGTATTTTTTTTTTCTTTTTAATTTGTTGAATGTACTCCGAAAGCATTTGCAATATTTACACAATTCTACTGCTAACTTTGTGTCTTGTTCTGTACAGAGATCAAATTTAACGATTTCATGGATATGGAGGAAGGAAAAGTGTTTCATCATAGATAAAAGTGATCTCATCCACCAAAATACCTAATGGGCATCAGGTGCTAATAGTTGTGCATGAACTTGGTGTGCAGCATCATGATTAGCACAATACCCTTTCCCAAATCATCTTCATTTAGTTCCCAGTGACAGTCATCTTCTCTTCATTTAAGGGTAGGAAAAATGAAGGAAAATAGCTGGAATTTTTCTTCAATGAGACAAATTTTTCAAGAGCAAAAGGTAAATTACATTTTTTCTCAAATAAAATAATCTCAGAATATATCAAGTGAAAAGTAAATCTTTTATCTCTTGCCCCAGAAAAGTGTAACATCCCCTATTTTTATCTCTTTTTCAGAGTAGTTCAATCTGAAGCCAGTTACAACTGAAAAGTTAATTATCAGTCTCAGCAAAAGCTGGACATTGAATCGGACCATGCAAGCTGAAGACTTAACTCACAGATAGCCCTGAAATAGAATGACTGTGACAATTTCTGTGGAGGAAGGCAGGTGGCAGTGCATCTATATTACATAGTTTTACAGATTCACCGATTCACAGAGTGTTAGGGGTTGGAAAGGACCTCTAGAGATCATCTAGTCCAACCCCCTCTGCCAGAGCAGGATCCCCTAGAGCAGATCACACAGGAACAAGTCCAGGCGGCTTTGGAAAGTCTCCAGGGAAGGAGACTACCCCACCTCCCTGGGCAGCCTGTTCCAAGGCTCTATCACTCTCACGATCTAATCATGCAGACAGACAATGTCACCTTTATAGACCTATTAGCTCAGCACCTCTCTTGAGCAGTACATTCACTTGTGTGAAAGGCTCTTGATAAAACAGATGATTCTATAAAAGGCAAATTCCCCTATCCTAACACCTCATACAGTAAACAATTTTGCAACTAATGTCATTGTTTTTTAATAAATGTGCTTGTAAAAATTGTCCTCCAGACTGCATTAAGAAGTTTCAGGATCTAATGCTAAAGTGAGGTTTTTCCAAGTACAGACATGTGACAATGATGCACTGTGTCACTAATTCTCAGTATTACTGGATAAAGCAGAATTATTTATTTACTTTGTGATCTAATATTTAATATATGGATACGGAGAGAGAGATTGACAACACAAAAATAATTTCCTTCCAAATTTAGTACTTTGCAAGGGCAATAACTGAGAAAGTGAAACTGATAAGTATTATTCTAGTATCGAAGAAAGAGAAGACTTTATTAATAGACAGTGCAGAGTGAGAGACATGTAAAGTATCCATCAATATTAGCTGATGCTTGTTATGCATTATTTTAAGCAAATATTTCACTTTAACTGCAGCTCTATGAGAGAGGTTATCATTAAAATATTCTTTTTTCTACTGAAAAAAAATGGTTTCCAGCTTTTTTGTAACTACTGTTATCATCCAGAATTAAATCTCATACAGCAGGCTGGATGCCACACAGAAAATTCAATTCCTTTCCCTGAAGAGCTTACGGTCTGATAAAGCTGACATAAAAATCAACGTAGATCTGCTCATTAACTTAAAAGAAAGAGACTGATTACATCAGTCCAGATTTAGAGTTAAGGATCACAGTCGCAGTTTGCTTTGAATAGGCAGCTCCAGTGAATCTCAGTGCAAGATGACATTCAGCAAGCTGTTCTTTGCAAGTGGAACACCCATTGAAAGGACTTTTTTCTCCCCACCCAGAGATGCTTTCCACTGAAGAAGTGGGCTGCTTTTCAGTGGCACTCACAGCACTCAGCACAAGCAGGGCAAAACACCAGATTTCCAGTGAGGCAGGAGACCTTCTGCTTGGCTTCTTCAGCCTTCAGGATCAGCAAGAGAGGCCTGATTCTGAAAGGGATTCTTTCATTTTTGCAGATTAGTTTCAACAAAGCAAGTGGAAACTTATTCCAGAAATATATTACTTCTTACATTTACTGACAGTTTCTGAAGACATGCGTAAGGTTTGAAAACAGTGATTTAGTTAATTTCTATCCCATTTGATGGGAAAATCAGGAGCTAACTAATAGCCATGAGCAAATATCTTTGCTCGTTGTAAAAACAGATATTTTTTTCCCCACCAGGCTGTAAATGAAATTGCATTGGAGCCTTTAGTTTGTGACAAACCAGCAGGGGGTAAGCATTTTCATTAAAACTGTAGGTAGTACAGAATTCTTCAAAGATCTTCATGAACTACAATCCCACAGCATGAGAAACTGATGTAGTCAAAAGAAAAAAATGCTATAACGAAAGTGTACTAGCTGTAATAACGTTTATTAAGGTCACGATGAACCCAAGGCCTTTTTCTGCTAAAAGCTGTTTCCAACATGAAAGTGAAAGATGGTGGCTACTACAAAGACTTTGAATAACAGACAAGACGGCAGATGGACCCAGGCAGATGGGAAGGAGTATAAAGAGGCACATACTATCGGTCACAAATACTATCCGTCAGCTTGCCTGGCAGTTGTCTCAGTACACCAAGAGCTTAACCACAGTCATGCTGCGGGTGGGTGTTTTCATTTGGGGTGGGGGTGAGTGGGTTTTGCATGTTGTGTGGGTTTTTTTAACATATGCATTATTGCAATTGAAGGTATTAAAGCAACTGGAAGGAGGATAATGAAATAGCTCTGCAGATGTTTACATGGAGAAATGAGGACGCAGATAATCTCACAATGTCATCTCTACCTTCCCCTCTGAGGATTTGTGTTAGTTTTAGTGGGTTATATGCTCAAGAAGCAAATAACAGGCTTCCGACCTTCCCACTTCATTCCGTACGCCTGCCTTCATTTTGGGGAAGATCAACTTAGAGAGTTTTAATTGCAAGAGATTTTGGTCAGTGGGGGTGAGGTGTATGTTACCTAGAAAACTAAACGTTGTAACGTAAAGAGGTGTTTAGTCTAAGGGTCGTGTGACATTAAATGCAGAACTTACTTAACTTGGGTTGATAGGTCATTACTGTCATCAAAATCAGATTTTCCCTTAATAGTCTTTCTACAGTAGAACACTTTAATATTTTTCACTTTGTAATATGTCCTTTCTGAATACATCATTTTCTCATGCTGTGAGATGCTGACACTTGATGTAAAAATTATGCATCAGCTATATTAGTAATAAAAAAATCCAACCATCTTCTGTTATTCTGGACAGGCTGGTGGCTCCAGTATATGCTAATTTACAGTAATACTGTCACAAAACTTATCTTTGAACAAAATTCAAAATAGAACAGTGAATCATGTTGATGACCAAGTGTAGTGAATAAAATACTTTTTTTTTTTTTTTGCTTATCTTAAAATGGCTATTTTAAAATTATTTTAACAGTTTCTTATGGCATTTATTAATTTGAATATTTTTTTAAAGTGTATCTAGAAAAACATTTTTTATTTTCTTAACTTGGAAAGACTTTTTGAATTCTTTTTTAGGTTTTCAATGAGCTGGATGGAAAATTGCAGAAGAGAAACCTAGCCATGGCCTACAATCACTATTGTATGAAACCTGAAATTTAATGAAAGGTATGTAATGGTTTATGACGTGTGAAGGAAACATGACATGAGGTAATCTGAAGACAACATATATAGTGTTAGCATAATAAGGATGACTGAAATAGAGCTGGTTTTGAGAACTTCCTTGGGCCAAGACTGAACTATAGATAAGCCTGGTCTGCAAAAAACCACTTCTTATACTGGTATTTTTACTGGGACAGTTTCAGCCACTGGCAGCTGTTCAGCTGTGATTAATTTTTCCAATAATTTATTGCTATATAATTACAACCTATAACTATAACTGTTAGCCTTCACAGGTTTTACTGATTCATAAAGACTTTTCTGAACATGTACACAGAAATGAATGCTCTGGGATGAAACTTTAAGAATTTAATATTTTTATGAAGTTATTAAAATATGCCACAGTTTTTAACATATTCACTTTAATTTTAAAGTCATTGACTAATTGGATTTGGCTGTTCCTCAGTAGAGGTGCTGATAGTAACTTTAGAAAGTGTTCATAAAACCACCTTGATTTGTTTGTTTTCCCTTTGTTTTGTTTTGTTTCTTCTTGGAAATTCAGCTTTGTGCAGACAAGTAACTAGCTTTTTTTCCCCTGTTTTCCATTTTAAGTATTTTTTTCCCCTGAAATGTCAAGTTTTCAGTTTACATCATCTGTCTGGGTGATGCATCAGTTTTCAGACTTTCCACAGCTGTGTGAGCTGTGGAACAATGGGGTGTACTTCACATTTTCTTAATTTTAGAAAAAGGACATTCTTCTAAAATATTGAACACTGGATGTTTCATCCCACAAACCAGAGACAGTACATAATCTGTCTACATAATTTATGCAATATTTAAGTAGCGATTTTTGCCCCTTCAATATTGGTGTCTGCTTTGTGGCAGTCATTTACATGCACAAACAAATATCCTTGGTTTAGCTGCAAGTAGTACTAGAGCAGAGATGGCATAACTGTACGCAGTATTTTTCTTCCAAGACTTAGCCTTCACCTCATTAGGATTAGAGGGTTTAGGAAAACTGATCTTCAAAAATCAGTTATACTCAGGAAAAATCGGCAGAAAGAAGATACTTAGTCTGACAAACAGTGCTCTCAGCTAGCATCGCTAAACCTCTATCCTGGACTTGTGTAAGGAATTTAACATAAAGATTTCTTCCCAATATTTGATCTCACAAAAAACTTTGCCAGCTATTTGGGCCACTTGGCGCTGCCTCCATCAAAGTGCCACAGCTGCGAGTAACACTAATTTCGGTCTGGCACTGTGGTTGCATTCCTTAACTCAGTGAGCATCATCGTGCCTCTTGATTAGTCCTCATCAGGGTATTTTGGACTACCAAAAAGATCACGTGTGTGACTTATGGCATGTACGCCGTCGGCAGTGCAGATGTCAGAGTTTGAGAACCACAGGGGCATCAAGAAGCAACCTGAGGAGCAACCATCAATTGTACCTGTGCACTGTTGCAGACAGAACACGTCCAAGTCACAGGAGCTCATTTTACTTCACCCCACGCTTTTAGCTAGTGTTCCCCATCTCTAAACTCCTTTGCTACAAACAAAACTACCTTCTTTCTGCTTGTACTTGTCCTGCTTATAACAGTCTTTTATACACTGGACCATTTACAGGTTCACCCCCCAGGCTTGTCTAATGAAGTTAATGGCAGACTTGTAAACCTCAGTCATTTCCTACAGCACTGCTGCCTATGCCCTATTTGTATTAATACCTTTGTTTTCCCTTTCCGAAAGGCATTACCTACGAAAGGTTTAGAGTTTAGTTTCTTCAAGATTTTCAATCTCATCTTGTCCTATCAAATTACCTGCATCCTTTGTCAATTGGCAACTTCCACCCATTTCATGGGCAACCTTTTTATCTAGCTCACACTAAACAGGAAGGAATCGGAACAGACAACTGTAGGGTGTGTCCCTGTTGACGTGCATCTGAATCCCAAATCTTCTTTACGTCTCTAAGCATTCAATAATCCCCACTGATATCACACTGGCTGTTGCTGAAGTGCACTGCTACTGCAACTCACGTCACATATTCAAGTGTTTCAATATGGACTGAAGAGCCCATTTTAGGCTCCTACTCTCAAAAATCCCTGTTTATGTACGTGTGCCAATGACCATTACATGAAATAGCGGACATGTATGAGTGGTAGTGGCTTGTCTGTAGAAGCAAAACACCTCAAATAACTGCATTATGAAAAAGTGAACCTTCATAAGCATAACTCTTACTCAATTTGCAGTATAGAAACATCTAGGGTTTCTTCCTTGAAACAAACTACAGCCAACAAATGAAGTCACTCTTTGCTTGACCAAGTCATAACTGTCCATTAGTCTCATAATACTGAAGTATTATTTACACAGGCAATAAAACTAGCCAGTAATAAGTGAATTTTTCATATAGACTATTTGTCAATGATCAGTAAGAGTAGCTAAAAATCAGGTACGGGTCATCTGACAGATTAATCCAATGAACCATTGGCAATTAATTATTCTCCCACAGAATCTGTGAAGCCTGAGCTATGAATTATTTCCATTGGAAATGATGGTCAAGCAAATCTTCATTCCATGGAACAGACACCAATTTCTCCATCTCTGTTATCTACTCAAGCTTGAGTTCTCTCTGAATTGTGTTGTCTTTTTTTTTTAAATCTGTTTTATTTTCCTTCTTTTGTGGGTGTGTGTGTTATATATCTTCTCTCTTTTTAAGTGCACTTCCTCTTACTGCCACCTTCCTTCCTGCTACCTTGTTAACTTATTTTTTAATTTCCTGTTTATTATTTTTTTTTTCAGTATAACTCCGTTAATGAAAATGAAGTTTCATACTAGTAACTAGAGCTCATCAGGAATGGGAAAACTCACCAGGAATGTGGTAGACTACTGCTATTTCTGAGCTTCCTGTTCTTTTACCTCCAAGAGGCATCTTTAATATTTAAAACAACTAAATACAAAGAAGTTGTATGGCTTGCATGATAAGAGAGATCAGGGAATCTCTTAAAATCTATACAGTAGTGTATTTTGGGAAAACAGCTGGATGCATTTACTCCTGTTTCTAAACTGCATATGATTTTTTATAAGCCATTTGTTTCAAATACATTCTGAAATACCTAATAATTAGCAGTAAAAAAGACCATAAATACACAAGGAAGTATTGCTAGGTGGTCAACACTGCCCATTGGAAGACTCATCTTTGGCCACTTACAATTTTGCCAAGTTTCAGCTATCTGGGAAAACAATTTATTTGGGCTATGCCCTTCCCTAAAGCCTCCAAAACATTATGTGAGCTATTTCTTATACTAGGATTATGCGGAAAGTTGCTTTTTCCATGTAAAAACAAACAAGCAAACTTCAGTTTTGCAACGTACACCTACAAATCCACATGGGTTGTTAGTATGTAGAATTTAGATATACTATCCAGATTGAAATGTATACCCAGTAGCATTGTCTTGTCATACCTTGTATTTGTTTTGGCCAAGAAATGGCATAGTCAACTCCAGAGACGATCTGAGGTGTAGTTTTCAGTATTTGCTGTGGAGACAAGATAGCAATTAACTTGCTTCAAGTCCCTTTGAAACTTCCAGCATAGTCCTCTGTCATCTGGACGTTTGGAAGCTGTGGGTTTTCAAAACCGAGTCTTGCTCCATCGTGACTGGAAAGAAGGGTTCCTGAACACTGATGTGTGGGGAAAAAAACCCATAGAAATAATAAGAAGGGAATTGAAGACAGTGCTATTCAATCTATCATTGTTCATGAAGACAGGATCAGAACTCTGTGATTACTGAATATTGTATCTGTTTGAATAGATTCAAACTTCTCCATTGTTCTTATTTTCTCGATCCTTTTCATAGTCAGTGCAAATAGCAGTCTTCTATTATAAGGAAATTTATTAGCTGTATAAACCTGAAGCGCTTTCTAACTGAGGTTTGAATCATCCTTCTATCCACCTATTCTTCTGAATTTGGGGTAAACTCTGGTATTCACCAATGCAGTACAGTGCACGCCGTTAACAAATGAACTGCTACTGAAAGCCTCTCTCTTTCTACTTGACTATTTGCTTAACCCATAGCAGAAGTCAATACATACCTGTCAGTCAGATCTGATCACCAACAAGAGACGTTCTGTAGCACAAATTGGGCTACTATCGTGCTCATCCTTAAAAATGCTACTGACATCCATGCTTTCTGGACCTGTCTCATTGCTGTGATGCAACACGCTGAAGGATACTGTAATCTTCTTTTCAAAAGCAAACTTTACAGGTGCAAATAAATTCCTTTTGTTGTTCACTTTCAATGTGCTAGCTTAAACAGCTTGCAAATGTAGACTTTGAGGGAGGGAACGTTACATACTGACCACTCTGGGTAAACTCAGTAGCAGAACAAAGTTACGTGCACTTCATAAAAAGCATTGTAAGCACAGTTGACAGAGTTCATTCTTATTTACATTGCACTAGCTATTTAATCTGCTCCGACTGAAAGAAAAGATAAGAGGGCGGTTAGAACACTGCCATGTAAGAAAAAGCATTTCCCAGTGGGGAAAAGAGAAAGCAGTGCAAGCAAGTACATGCCCTACAATCATGCACTTTGACTACATTTATAATGAAAACTGCTTGTTGTTTTCAAATCTCTCTAGACTATGCAATAGCAAACCAGAAAAATGCCATGACTTCCTATCCTACGAAGCTGAAGCCCAGCTGCAAAATGTGATTGGTTTTGTAGCAGGAGAGCAGACAGCGGGAAGGGGAAGGTCCCAGTTCTGATATTAGAAATGTTTGCTGTTTTTTTCTACGCTGACAGTACCACATCCCTATTCAGGCATTCTGGAGTATGTTTTATGTGTGAGACTGGCTGACTTCCTCTCACTGGAAATGCATTGAATAGCAATAAAGCAGAGCTTTGTAGATGTCTGCCCACACAGTCACTATGGCTTCTTCCCTCTTTATCAATAGGATAAAATATAATGACAGCTATCATGTTTCAGATTTAAAGAATATGCTTTACTCAACATAAAACTAATCTGAGACCACATTAGCTTCTCCTGTAAAGATATACCATATTTCATCTGCATTCTGGGATTCAGTTTCAAAATGCAGTGAATTTAAGAGCTAGGTGATCACAAATTGCATGTGATGCAAATCTGAGCCTTGCAGATCTTGAGTTCAAGAATCACACTGTAGCAAACAAAATTACATTGGCATTATCTTGTATCACATATTTCAATACATCTTCTATTTCCCTTAGAAAAATGAATTTGTAATTTCAAAAGTCAGAATCTTAGGGTTATGTGAAGAACAATAAGTAAGTTATTTCACTGTGGGTGCCAGGCAATCATTCTTATTGGTAAGTACACTAAGCTCATTTCTATGTTCCAAACCTGTTTTTTCCCAATTACGCTTCTTTTGGAAACTCTCACTTGGAGTGTTGCAAATCTTCCTTTTTAAAACTGAGCAAAAGCATCCTTCCTTTTTTTTTTTTTGGTGAGGAAAAGTAAAAGTAATTCCAACTGGACAGCCGCACATGTAACTTTTGTTTCCAAGTTCAGTGCAATAGGCAATTAGAGCTTCCATATCTCTGGAATAAAGCTGATGTCTCCAAATGGCTCCCATAAACCGGCATTAGAAACCAACCAGCACTTCAACGGGCTGCAGGTGGATCCGAGCAAATGGATATTGCAAATGGAGACACAGACAGGCAGAACTTCCTCTGACACTGAGCTGAGCAAGGACTGCTATTTTTGAAACATTTATACTGAAATAGAGGAAGTTTTGTGCTGGTCATCCCAAAGAGAAGTCCCAGTTCTGAAGAATATGCAATGTAACAGCCTATGTGTAATAAGTGGAAAGAGGAAAATAAGAAGAACAGAGGTTCAAAGTAGGTAAAATGCTCTATATATCCATTTCTGCCCCACTTCAAGTTAGCTGTCCCTCTGCCCACAGAAGCCTATACTACACACCATCATGGCTTAAGAAAAAAGGGGTATACATGTATGATATTTATGTGTATGTGTGTGCCCGCACCTCTAAGTAATTAGTGAGAATACAGACAATATAATTTGTGTGAGTGAAGAGGAATTTATACACATGCTTGTTTTTCACTCATCCATTTGTAAATTAACCGCACACATCAGGCATCTTTTCTCTACTGATGAAGTGCCAGTGAAAAACAGAAACATGATAATGTGCTTAATAGCACTTAAATGCATCAAATATTTTTGACTAGCTTTTCCATTAGCTGGAATGTTCGTGTTAGAAGAAACAGAAAAGACTCCTTTTATCATAGGACTTTTTTGACCAATATTGCAGCAGTGCATGAAATCTGTTTGAAATATCCTGTGAAATGATCAGTTTTACAGAAAACTGGGTTGTCAGAGGCAACAAGTAGACAGAGACAAAAAACCTACAAAATGGAGAAAACAAGTTTGGAAGTCTATGTTCACCTTCACAGTCCTGTGCTACTACAACCACGTGTTACTGAGAATTTGATGTTTTTCGTCAAACAGGATATTGGTGGTGGTGTGAAAATAATGCTCATCTCTTGAAAAATGCTTTAGGATTTGAAGACAAAATACTGAGATAAACAATTCTGAAGAAAAATGCTTGTTTGATCATTATTAGGTTATTTCTACTCTAAAATGTAATGCCACTCAGGTCTTTAAACGCCAGTATTGCAGTAAAAAATTATTTTTCTTTCTCCTTCAGGTAAGGATATGAATTATTATTTGCAAGGATGGTCAATATCTATTACATTGTCATCCATCCACTGCTGTCTTCATCCAGCAGGGAATCATAATTTACCAGGAGAAAGATTTTCTTTCCAATGCACATTTACAATAAGGCCATATGCTTTAATACTCAGGAGTAGTAAGAAACTGTGAGTTCTGACAAGATTTCTGAAGAGGGACTGTCCCATTCTGGCTGCAGAATACCTCCTTGATTAGCAAGGCTCATTTAGAAAATAAAAATGCAATTTTTTAAAGACTCAAAGTCTTCAGCAACAGTGGCTTTTTCACTGCCCCTTTCATGGGTATTTATTTGCTGAAGAAGGACGTATATTGAACCATTTTTCTAAACATTTGACAGAGATCTTCCAAAGTTTAACCACCATGACCACATAAAAAATTCTCAGCAACCAAGTCTAACTTTGGAATTCATCAGTTACTAACACATAGCTCACAGTCTGTGATAGATCTTGGCGTCTGCAGATAATGGTGTTTCTGTTTGCCTGCGTACACAAGTTGAGATTACTCAAATGAGCACTTGCTGAGACAATGCTCTTGTATCAGAGTCTTCTTGGGAAAAAAGAAAACGAACTTGTTCTGATTCTGCTTATAACAGTATGGCAAGCATTGTGTGGTAAGCACCTGACTACTGCATGAGCAAATGAGCCAACGCACGAACAAATGAGTCAATGCACGAACAAATGAGCTATAACCCCCTGGCCCACTCCTGGCTTATATACTGAGCATGATGTGCTACAGAATGAAATACTCCTTCCGCCAGTTTGGGTTAGCTGTCTGCAGTGTGTGTTGTGTCCCCCCTGCTTGGAATGAGAAAGTTGGGAACACAGGTGCGGCATCAGAAGCTAAAAAAATTCCTTGAATTGGTACAAACACTCCTCAGTAAGAATTAAAAAACACCAGTGTTATCAGTACTTTTCCCAGTGCAAATCCAAAACATAGCCTCATACCAGCTTCTGTGAAGAAAATTAATGGTCCTGACTGAACCCAGCACATTCTCATGCCTACTAAAAGGTTTTATGAAATACAGCAATCTCATAAGTCTTTATAATTAAGACTTGATTTTAAGACTTAAATGAAAGCGTTATCATCTGGAGTTCACTGAGGGTCCATTCATGAAAAATTTCAAATGAGTTCATAATTGGGTCTAGATTATGTTTCCTCTGCATGTAGGGCTTGATAACATTAATCTTGCATCAGCAATCACCACCATCCCAGTGATGGTTCCTCATTACAGCGTTTTGCCATTTGCCATTTTCAGTTCTTGAAAGTGAATGGTTGTTCTTTCATCTTAATTCAATAGCATCCTGTGAATTCTAATTAAATCATTCTTTGAGTTTAGATGGCATTGGTCTGGTTGCCCATTATGAGGCTTTCACACAGACACTATAGTTTCCATAATAAGTCTAACCTGTTGGCCAGCCAGGTCAATTGTTTCTCATTAGGAATAATAAATGGCCAATTCTAGTACAAAAGTACATATGAAATATTGTGCAAATTCTGTTTTCCTTCCACTCCCTTTCTCTGATTTGCATAAAGGAATGTTTTATACTTGACTCAAGCAATTTTAACTGGATGGTAAATTAAAAAGAAATCAAGATTAATTTCCCCATGTCACTTGCTTTCATACTGCCGTTTATTCAGGCAGAGCTCTTTACAGTGGCCCAAAGAGCAGGGGTGAAATAGTGCGTGGGGAATATTTGGAAATGAAGATGGTATTTTTCCTTTCTCCATGCAACGGGAAGTAAACAGAAGAAGACATGATACTGGCTTTGTAGACCAGGGCACATAAGCATTGCTGCTGAACATACACACTGACTTTCTTCATGAAGAGTTTCCAGAAGCTGGTGTTCATTAGTAGCAAAATTATAAGGCATGAATCAGAATGTCTAAATTTCTAGCTACCAGTGCTGTCCAGTGACTCTACTGTTTTTACTGAAGTTCAGTTTTTATGAGTATATGGAAATGAGCATACTGACATCTGCCTACATACAAAAATCCTGGAACAATAAGGGACACTACAAACTGAAAAGCAGGGAGATGTTCAACACATTAGGAGAGAGCTGATGCAGCTTTGCCATATCACACAGCTGTACAAGGGCAAAAAGTTTTCCAACTTTTTTTTCACACACCATATGACAACACACATTCTGCGATTGTGACTCTCCTCACACCTTTATACACCTTTAGGCCTCAACAGAGCAGCCATGTATAATTGTATGTAGACACACAAACCCAGATATTTTTATATATATAAATATATAATTTGTGTATGCACATCTGTAGGGAAAGATACGTTCACGGGTGTAAATATATGACCCACTGCCAGCAGGATATTTTTTCTAGCTCAAAGCCACATGCAATATGAAAGTATGCGAGATTGAGGTTCTAGTCTCTACCACGATTTATACATCTGCTTTCCCAGAGTGCGATCAGATGAGATTTTGGATCTAATTTTACCCTGAGATTTTGTGCAAAAAAGGCAGAGGTGGCCACCTGAAGACTGAAACTGAGTGTTGTCATTTAAAGCTGATAAATATTTCGTTTCTTTTTGTCATGCTTTTTAACAAAGTTACCAGGTAAAAGTAAAAATATACATAAAGCTTAACTACCAAACTCAGTCAATGTGCTACTCAATTTCCCAAGAAAATGAAGTTTTTGTTTTTGTTTTTTTTTTTTGCCAGTGAATGAGTGTGAGGAGAATGATTCAAAGCCGGATTATCTGTATTCTTAATTTAAAATTCCCAGATTTGGAATTGCCCATACTGCTGATATTCCATCTTTTCCTCTGCAAACATTCCTTCCTTTTGTGATCTTTTTAAATTCTTACTCCAGCGTTTTATCTTCTGGTTTTAGCATGTGGTATGGTGGTCTTCATACTTGTAACAAAGACTCACATTGCAAACTTCTCACTTGGCACTGCGGGGAATTACCGGTAGGATGTTCCTTTCATACAATGGAAACATTTAGCCGAATTACTGCTTATCCATAAGAACATACAGTTAATAATCTGGCCCCAAATATTTTTTCTAAAATCTCCTCCATTTTCAAAGATGAGTAGCAAAGCAGAAAAGATTTATGTATTGAGGAATTAGTGGGTAGCTGACTTAATAACTCTCCATCTGTTGAGTTTTAAACATGATGTACTTGACAGGTGCAACAGATAAATGCAGTAATCACCAACGAACCTTACAAATAAAGCAACTTCCTAAAAAAAGGCAACTATCTATAAATTTACAACCTACTTTTGCATTTTTGCACAGGACGGAAACAAATATTACTTGCCCAAAGTGTTCGTAGAAGTGAACTTCCCTCCCTCCCCCCAAAAGCCAGATGAAATTCAACAGGCTGCTTCTCATCCCCCTACGCCCCACGCAGCCCCAGCCTCGGGGCTCACGCTGCGAAACCTTCCCACGCAGGTGGCCGAAGGGGACCTGCGCCTCGCCCTAACGCGACACCGAGTGACGGGGCCGCGGGAACCGCCGCGGGCGAGCCAGAACCGGGGCCAAACCCAGCTCCCAGCAGGGCTAAACCCACTCGCCTCCCTCGCCCGCCGGCGCCCGCCCCGCGCAGGGTAACGGGCTCCCGTTCCTCCCTCGCCCTCAGGGGCCCCCCTGTCCTGCCCACCCCCGCCGGCGGGGCGCGGCGGGTGCCCTCCGCTTCTTCCTGGTTGCAGGCGGCGCGGCTGCCGAGGGGCGGGCAGCGGGGAGCGACTGCCGCGGAGCCGCCGCCGGGGCGCACCTCCCGCGCAGGTACCGGGGGCCGTGGCGATAAGCCGCCGGGCTTCCACGGGGAGGGTTGTGCGGCTCCTAAGCGCGGCGCGGGGGTTTCTCACCTACCCCCCCCGTGCCTCTCCCCGCGCCTCGCCACCAGCCTCTCCCGGTGGGTAGGTGGAGGTGGGGGGGGGGGGGGGGGGGGGCGGACGGCGCAAGGGGTGCTGCCCTCGCACCTCGGCTGCCCCGGACACCGCAGCCCAGCAGGACACGGCGGGTGCGTTGTGATTTACTCCTTTCTTTTTCATTATTATTTCGTGGGCTGGTTGTTTTGTTTTCCTTTTCTCCGGGCGGCTTCGCAGAGGGGAGCGGTGCTGGGAGGGGAGCGGGGCAGGCCGGGGGCTGGCCGTGCCCGCCCCGCACGCAGGGCTCCGCCGTGGTTGTTGCTGTTGTGCTTCGGGGGAAGGAGGCGGCGGAGCGGGCGGTTCACCCGGGGCGGGTGTGTGTGTGTGTTTGTGTACATGTATCGTTTCCACTTGCTTCTCTTCTTCTTGGCCGTGTGTGCCCCGCGTCCCTCCTGCCCGGCGGGGCGGCCCGCAGGGGGCTCGGCGGAGAGCGGGCGGCGCTGCGGGACACCTGGAGCAGGTGGCGCCGGCACGGGCCAGCAGCGGTAGGTAGCCCCTGGGCTCCCTCCTCCCCTTCATTCCGCCTCCGGGACGGGTACTTGCGTACAGGGCGACCAGCACTTGGGGCAGCCGCCCGGCCCTGCCCCCGGAGGTGTCTCCTTGCCGCCGCGGGGCGGGTGAGGGGCGCGGGGAGGCGGCGGCGGAGCCTGTGCCGGTGCGTTACATAACCCGGCGGGAGGGGGGGTGAGGGGGTAGCACAGCCTCTCGCGTCCCGGCAGCGGGAGGCCCCAAGTCCGTACCGTGAGCTTCCGCTTTCACATGGTGGCCGTGCCCGGAGCTTTAAACAGAAACGGCCAACTTCTCCTTTTTTTTTAATTTATGTTTGTGGGGTTTTTTTTTTACCTCACGGGGTAAAGTCGCGCGACAGGCGCTGGCGCGGAGCTGAGGAGCGGGGCAGGTGCTGTCCCCGCCGCCATCCTACCGGCTGTACAGCCTCCCCCGTTCTCTTTCCCGGGCACTCACCGGTTCTTGACAGGGATTGATCCCTTCAAGTGTCTGTGAGGGAAGCCTGGAGTGCGCCCGGTGGCGGGGACCGGGCTGTGGCGGGCCCGCGGGAGGCGGCTGCGGGGTGCCGCTGAGGCGCTTGGCTCCCCGGCCCCCGTCAGCGCCTCGCCGGGGCCCTGCCGCCTCCTCCTCCTCCTCGCCCGGCGGCTTGGCTTGGTTCGAAGCCGCCGTACCTTCGGTGCGCGTCCCCGGCTGCGCTGGGCGGTGTATGTGGAGGGCTTGGCAGGGTTTAAAATAACTCCGTGTGTACCTGCGGTGGGCTGCGGCGACAGCCAAGGCTGCAGGTTTAGCGGCTTAGTGTGACCGTGGGGAGTTCTTGAAAATCGCTGTCTTGGGAAGAGTGTAAACGTGTGTTTTTGCCATTTTAAGTAGGTCAGTCACTATAGGATTTCCTGTGAGCATCATATTTGCCCTTCACTATATCAGATGCTACATTTGGAGTAATGATTAACAACAACAACAAAAAAGAAAGAAATTGTGAAAAGGAAGGCTTTCTGACGGAGAAACTGAAGCTTTCCTCCTTTTCAGCATGTCCAGAACTGAGTCTGAGGCCATCAGGACTGACAGCATGTATATTGCACTGGTTTTCTTTCTGTTATATCCGCTAATTGGTTTTAAAATGCTGAGATTAATAAATGTAACTTTGTCACTGGAGTACTGGTGGTTCACAGGTACAGACAAGTTAACCTGTAGATTGCAGGCGGTTGTGTTGGGAGGCTTGAAATCCCTGGCTGGAAGGATTATGAAGTGCTCCTTGTCAGTCAAGGTAAATAATAACAGAGTAAGGGAACAGTCTTGTTTTATGCTAATGATTTGATTACTGTTGGCAGTTGAGTAGGAAGTGGTTCGCTAAAGGCTTTAAATGGCCTTAGAGCGGTTAGTGATAACTGGTATGTGTCTGTCAAAGCTCTCAAGCATCATGGATTGTATAGTTTTCATGCTTTACATCAACCCTGCCTGTATGCATTCTGAATTATTCCAAAAAACACCTGTGAGAACATTGGTATATCCGGGGATAGCATTTTTAAAGTTTGTACTGGCAGCAGCCAAGTGTAGGTGTCTAGAGCAGACCATGACTGGGGAAGCATCGCTGCAAGCTTCCCCAGAATACTCTCTCCAGGCAGCTGTGGCTCAAGGATTCCCTTGGGTGGAAGTGTTGCCTTTGTGCTTGACAGGCACAGTTTGTTGTTTGTGTGTTTGTTTTTCTTTGATCTTATACTTGGGAAGCCCTGTAGACTTTTAGTGAGGTAATAGGAAGGTACAAGAGGAAATAGGTAACCAGACAGAGCATTTTACAGACATTATTGATCATTAAGACAGTCAAAGGGCAATTTCTAGTTTGCAAAGGCCCATGCATAGAAGTTGTGTTAATGAAAATTTATCAAGCAATGCTCATGCATTATGCTCTGAGATAATCCATCTAATAAAATAAAGCTTGATATTTATAACAAAACCAAATAAAAAAAAAAAGGCAGAGTATGTTATACTCTTCTAATGTATCCTAATGAAATGGATTCAGATTAATTTTCATTGAGCTGGGAAAAAGCCATGAATAAAGTGTGATGTTTTGTCAGCTTCACTGGATTTGTAATAAGTAGAGAATTAAGAATAGAAATTGAGAGTTTATGCCATGCTGCACAACTAAAGAATGTACACAAACTTTGAAAACCCCTGTTCTGTAATTATAATTACTGTGAATAAATTACTTCCTCATAAAGTCAACTTCCACATGATACATAGATTGCTAGTCAGCTAAGGCCTTGCATCCTTTTTGAAGACAAGCTTATTAGAATTGTAATAATCATAGACAAAATATCCCACATACGCAGAGGAGCATTATATCTGTTTTCAGGGCATGGCAACAACCAAGACTTAAGCCTGGTCACCCCGTGAATTGATAGCATAATAATTGGGACATGCTTCTGTTTCTTTCTGGTTCTGAGCATTTGAGATGAGTGTTAGTGGTGTGTTGGACTACATGTGAAGGTACATGGAATCGTAATGGGAGAATTTGGCTAAAAAGCAGTGTATCCTGGGAAATGCCAATGATCTCTTTCAGAGTTGCTTGGAGAAACACAGAATTTGGAAAATAGATGCTCGAGTCTCAGTACCGCTGTGTGTGCACAAATTTCCTGTTTATGCTTTTTGTGATGTTTTTATTCAGTACTCAAGATAAATTACCCATATGGTTGAAATAGCCACTTCAGTTATTTATTCCATCAAATAGAACGTATCATTATAGTTTAGGCTCTAATTACTCTGTGATTGTTATGACTGAAGAAACACTTCCAGTATAAGTTGTTGAGAGAAGGCAGATTAAACTGAAATCAGTATCTCATGCTTACTTGCAGCATAAGTAGCAAAAGTTGTTAAGTGTTCGAAATGATACGTTAGCCGTTCTCTGTTAACTTCTTACCTGCTGAAAGGAAGTGCTGTGAAAATAAGTGAGTGGTCATACACTAGAACCTGGGCAGTTTGGTTCAAATTTTTATTTAGCGGAACTAAATTGATCTAGTTTAGTCCATATATTGTGTTGACTGTCAAAAATCATTATGTTCTCATCTAATGTGGATGAAATCTAGTACCCTTTGGCTAAAGCATAACCAGGGTTTAGTGGGAGAGAAGGCTGGGAAGTTTGAAGTCTAAGACTCTGGTCTTGCACACGGGTTTAAAGTGTAAATTCTGCCATGGATTAATGGATAGCAGAATCTTCTGTATCACTGGTGAGGTGCCCAGTCCTGTGGTGTTTAATTACCTGAATAATTTTTCTCTTGGGCAAGATGTCACATTGAAGCTGTGATCCCTGTTTTCTGTAGTAAGGCTCTTACTTAAATAAAAGACAGTAGTGATGTACAGCAGTAGGTCAGAAGCTTTTAGATGCAGTTTTGAATACAGCCAATTGGTAGTCTTCTACAAAACAGGTGTTTTTCTGGTTTATTTAAAATGCTCTGTTGAAGGTGGGAAGGGAAAAAGCCATTATAGTTGTTCAGAATTGTTGGGTGCTTCCCAAAAAATACTAAATAACTCACCAGGACACTGTCATTTCTGAAGAAGCCTGAAGTTGTACATACAAAAAAAAAAAAGTTAGCAACCAAGGATAGGTGCTTTAGAGCTTGCCTGCTCGAATAACTTGTACAAATGGAGTTTCAGACAGATAACACAAGCCTTCAGTACTTTATTTGCATATTACTGGTGTTAATATCCATTTTCTGGGACACCCAGCGTTCTGCACAAACTGCTTAATTTGGACCTAATTAGATAATTGGTATAAAATGAACAACTTGGTCTCTGAGAGACCGATCCAGTTGCTAAAGGCAGTGGCTGACTTCAGTGGAGATTGCATTAGAGCTATATTACTGTAGCCTTCGGTTGTAGTTCTGGGTCTCGTGGTACTAATTCTGCAGGCAGATTGTTCTCACCCCGATGAGACTACAAGTAAATGCTGCATTCAAGCTAGGGGAGCACAGCATGGTGATACTGACTAGATCGTAAATTAAAATGAGGCAGTTGAAATCCAGTTCTCCAGGGGTTTTGCTCACCTGAGAATTTAGACATAATATTCTTAGTTATGCTAAGCACTGTAGAATTTGCTGTGATTGGAAAGAGTTGCATGAAACTTCATTGGCAGCTCTTCCCCAGCAAGACAGCAATTGTGTCTAATCTTACATATTCAATGATGTGGAATAAAGGGTATGTCACACTCAGAGTTTTAGATTTTTCTTTGCTCAATCATCTCATTCAAATCACTGTTGGTTTTATCTGTTTGTTTCTCAGGTTATTTTCTTGTGTCTCCTACCATTTAATCACCATACAAATATCAAACGTAATCCTGGTTGCATCCTTGTATCTCATGGGCTTTTGGTATAGTAGTAAATAATTTTGATGTTACTTATGTAGATGATTAGCAATTTAAATTTTCTGAGGAGCAAATGGTACTCATGTTTGCTTGCTTTTCCAGCAGTTTTCAGAGTTTGGCTATTGTATTTTCTTTAAAAGAAATTTTCTTGATGTCAGGAGACATCAGTCATGCTCATCTCAATTTTCTATACCTCATCATCTTACAGAGACGGACCCTTCTGTAAAGGGTTGATCATCCTGGGTTTGACTTTTCGGTGTGTTTTTGACACAACTTCACACCATTTTTTAAAAAGGATTCAGAATCTATTATGAACAACTTTTCTTGGCTAAGGAGTTTCTAAATAGCAGATATAAGCAGTTCCTGACAACAGTATTTGGATTTTAGCATTCTGGGTTTCTCATATTGAGATAAAAGCTTTATGTTTCTTAAAATGCTCAGTTAAAAATAATTGGAAACTCTTCGGTTAATATAAAGCGGGATCATTCCTATGAGGCTTCTTGCATCAGTTGCAGTAACTGTGAAATCCCAGCTCTCTAGCTTGGAATAGCTATAAATCTTGGATATATTCCAGGAAAGCCCACACAAAGGGCAAGTGAGAGAAAAACAAGAAATAACATGGAAATTTCCAGCCAGTTTTTTTTTTCTTCTGTCCTGAAGTGATTTTGTAATAACTCAGTAGGGAAGTTTGTTTTCTACGTCTTTACTTCACTTTTTTGCTAGAGCTTTTGTAAGGCGTTTCAAAGGAGACAAACAAGAAAAGTAATAAATCTGAAAAGATTGATCAAATCAGAGTTTATATATATATTTTTTTAAATACATATTGATTGAAGGTAAAATAGTGATTTTTATATGGATAATGTTCCACAGTTTTTTATCAATATATTATCTGTGCGAGGTTTGTTTTGCCCATTGAAAGGAAAGATGGTTTTTAAACTTTACTTTTTTGTATTTTGTTCCAAAACTTGCAAAATTTCTTGGTGTATAATTGCAAAATTTCTTAATATTTAGTTTCTTAAACATTCCCAAATGTTTAGGCTTTCCCAAAAGTTTAAATTCAGGCTTTTCCAGATTGGTGAAATTAAGAACTGAGGAAATCTGCTGTCTTAACTATTATTATTTGAAAGTGGGAGGGAAAGGAAAGTCAAAGAAAATACATGCCAACATACATTCCTAAAATTAATTCAGGCATGTAGTGTATTTTTATATGTTTACCTGGTGCATTATCTTTGGCTTCTGCTGAAGAGTTGAAATCTCTGCATCACATTTGAAAATATGTTTGGTTTTAGCCTACTTCTTATTAGAAGTCACAAAGTTCGGGTAAAACAATGCAGTTGGACAAGTTAGAGCTATCTTTGGAATTCAGGCACTTGAAAAAAGAGGCTTGGCAGCAGGAGAGATTAGTACTAACAGACACATGGCAGCATGAAAGATCGTACTAAGACACACATAAGGCTGTTCTGGAGGAAGTTTATGTATTGTTTACAACCCCTATACCTGGTCTTATTGTTTGTTTTCAATTCTTCACTTTGTGAAAGAGAATTTTCAAGAATACAGAAGGGGGAATGTTGTTATCAAAGGTACCGATATGTTCATTGCATCTGTCTGCGTTTTCAAGTCAGTCCTCTTGATTTGTGGTCTTGTGAATACAAATGCAAGACCATGAAAAATAATGGTCAGTTGGCTGGATTAGGTTTGATCAAGGACTTGTATAGTACAGCAGCAGCCTGTCATCTCAATGGTAGTATGTTTGTCCTCCAAAGATTCAAAAAAGCCCTGAAATAGACCAGTTCTGTCATTGTCAGTGCCCTGCCAATTTTTATTGGGTTATAAATTGTGCCCTGATGGTTTCCAGGTTGGAAGGCAATAGCATATTCTGGGTACCCAAGCGGCTTTTGGAGGACAGCGTATAGCTGCTGCTTCTGTGGTGTTTAAGGATCTGCTGGGCATGGGATGGCCACACTGTGGTGTGATGATAAGAAGCCATCCCTGAGGTAGGTTCATCTTGGGACATAAGCTGTTTCACTGGTAAAACCATCACAGTAAAATCATAGTTTCCAATGTAACTATAGCCTCAGAGACCTATGGACACTTGTCCTGTACCTTCTACTTAGCATTTACTTTAATGGTTTTCCTGGGTAGGTTTTAGATAGACGTACTGAAGTAAAGTAGAGTGGCTTCAGGTTGGTAATGCTCATTGAGCGCATTCAGTGGTAGAGATGGTCTTTGCTGTCTTCTCCTATCTTCTTCCTTGCCAGTCGAACAGTGTCACTTCTACCTTCTCTGCTCCAACTGACCAAATCTCACTCATTCCTCAGCCTTTGTATACGCTGGGTTAGTTTCTTGGTTTTTTTTTTAGTGGAGCAATTCCTGCAGATCCCAGTGACAGCTGTTACTGTCCTCTGGCCTTAAAATCTCTGCATAAACCTGAGTGTCATCAACATTTGTCCCACGGCCATTTTCTTCTGACTAATATGTTAAATATATATTTAGAACGGTGATTGGCTTCCCACGGTACCCACTCCCAGGAAATGCTCCTGGAGTCTGTGACAAATTCCTTGAATAACTTGGACTCTCAGCTCACCTTAGAAGAGACCCATGCACTTCTGGGATCACAGTTAAATTCAGCATCTCATGGTTAACAGCAAAACATTGCCTTAAGATGTTGTGTAATGTATTGTAATGCTTTTCACTTGCCTTTCTCCATCCATGTTATTTCTCAGATGTCAGCATCCCTCTTCTGATTCTAAAAAAATCAGTCCGTAGTTAAACTCTTTTGTCAAATCTTGTAAATTCTGTGGATGAAAAGTAGTGTTAGAATATAACCTGAAATGTTAGCATAGGTAGAGTTTGCAGGGATTAAACCAAAATCGTATACTTGTCCCTTTAAGTGTTAAGAAGGAATTATGATGGTTTTGCGCATCCACTGTCCTTTTGTGTGAAGGACAGCTGTCCAATTTTGTGTCCAGAAAGGACCTGTTACAGTGAAAAACCTATGGCAGCAAAGACTGAAGCCAAAACAAGGAAAATAAGTGGCTGATGTTTTCAGCAGATCTGTGGTGTGGTGTAAAATAGTGATGAAACAATATGAAGCAGTAACTTCGGAGATTGATGTGTTCCTTGAAGCTTTATCCATAAAGAATGATATTATAACAGGAAACTTTCTCACCATTATTGCGTTGCATTCCTAGTGTTTTAACAGCTCACACCGTCCTAGAGAGCTAAAATAGGAGCAAAACCCAGTATCCCCTTAAAATACCCAAATCCATTGTCAGATTGTACTGTGATCCCATTTGAGTTTGGCTCTTTAGTGAAGCGGTCACTGAAAAATGCTCAGCAATTTGATTCTAGGTATTTTCATCTCTACATTGCTCAGTTCATGGGGAAAAAAAAAAAACCAAACCAAAATCAGAAGACACCTCCCCCCCCCCCCGCCTCCCCCAAATAAAAAAAAACCCAAACACTGACTTAAAAGACAGTGCTGCACTGTTGTGGAAATGGTTGCTTCATCATGTATCAGCAAAATCTGCGATAGCAAGAATAGGCAGAACCTTTTCACATATCTTAAGTCAGCTTTGGTGTTAACTTTCACTTTATTTTTGTGAACGTAGAAGGAAGGCAAAATGGTGATATTTTATTCATGGTGGTTTTTTTAGTTTAATATACATGCTGAAGTAATTGGGACTGATTTGGAGAAAACCAGTTGCAATTATCTTTTTACTTTGGCTTCTGTTGGGCATTTTACACTTAGACTCTTTCCCCAAATGGTGGAAGTTACTGTGTCAAGGGACTTCTTCCTGAACAAAGTGTGTAGCTTCTACAAATAGAAACTCACTGGCTTGGTTTTTCATAATCTTTCATGTGTACTATTATTTTGCCCTGACTTGTTTGTGGAAAAGAGATAAGTATAAGCTTCTGTATAGCTTTCATCAGCATAGTCTGACTCAGCACTGTTCACCTGGAGGGTAGGCAATAATTTGGCTTTGTTTTTGTTTTTCAGAAAGGCACTCTCATCAAATGGGAAAGAATCTGTAATAGGATCCCAGGGTAAAGTTGTTGTTTTCATGGCAAATTTAGGTGGCGTTCTTCAACCAAATGCAGGACTGTTGACATTGAAAAGTTCATCTTAAATTTTGGCTGACTTGTACAGTGGGCTGCAAAATGTTCTACTCTCCTCCTCCTGTGGTAAAACGCTTTGTATGTAGTGTGGTTATTGGGTTTGAGGTTTTAAATTTCAATTATTTTTTTTAATTCTACCTCCTAAGTGCCACAACCTTATTTATTAATGAAAGCACTGTATGAAGAAACTTGGTTCCAACTAAAGGCTGGAATTGTCGCCACAAGTCATAATTCTGTGTGCCCCTAGAAAGCATGAGAAGTATTGCAAAATACTTTTCATTACTTCTAATTGGCCTTTTATTGCAAACGGTAAGTACATTTAATCTCTGAGTAGTATTTGGGCCAACTGTTAGGCCTTAGTGAGAGGGGTAAAATATATATACCATGAACAGCATATAGCAGAAATAGAAGTATGCTGTTTGACGTAATGCAGTTATCTGGTACAACACTGAATAGCATCATGCTCAGAATTCTTACCTGCTGCTTATACTCTACTGATAGGGACTGTTGTATCAGCCATGAAGGGTGTGCTCTACCTGTAGTCTCTTCTTGTTTATAATTAGCTTCTGGGTTTGGTGATTTACACCCCCTCCCCCCCCCCCCCCCCCCAGCTGCAGTGATACTAAATGAATTAAGATTCATTGTGGTTAAAGTTGTTCGGTGTTCCTGGCTTGGTGAGTCAAGTAGCTTTGTAGAGGGTTTTGAAGGACGTGTTCTATGGGACCCTTGTCAGTCATGTGCCTGAATACACGCAAACACAGTTCTTTCGATCTGCATCAGTGCATACAATTATGAGGGTAGCGAAGGCATTCAATTTACTGCACGTACATAGATCGTTTGTACAGCATGGTTTGAGAATGCTTGAAGTTTCTCTTGTCTGCCTGGGTGCATTGTGCCTAGATGTGCATGCTTTGCTTAACATACCTGCACAGTTCCAACACAGATTTGTAGACTCGTTCAGGTTAGAAGAGACTTTGAGCGGTCTCCAGTCCCTCCTTCTGCCCAAAGCAGGATCCTGTACAAGACCAGACCAGGTTACTTAGGGCTTTGTTTGGATCTTGGAAAGCTCCAAGCACACATATTCTACTATATTTTGGGGCAGTTGTTCCAGTGCTTGATTATCCTCTTTTTTTTTTTTTTCCCCCCCTCTATAGATTACCTGCCTTCAGTTGACATTCACACTCCCCCGCCCAATGCACCTCAGTAAAAAGCCCGCTCCACCTTTTCAGTGATCTGGTCTTAAATATTGGGAAGCCACTATTAGATGCTCTAAAGCCTCTTTTGGCTGAACAACCCTAGTGTCTTCAGCCCCTCCTCACAGGGCGCATGCTCCAGCTACCAACTCTTTTGACAGCCTTCCACTGAACTTTCTCTGTTTGACTTTCATGGTGGGGATTCAAAAGTGGACCCAGTGGTCCAGACACTGGAGTAATGGATGGTGCACAAAGCAGAACAGTTGCTTCCTTCAGTCCTCTGGCTGTGTTCCTGCTGCCACAGCCCAGGATGTTAGCTTTCACTGCTACCAATTGGGCTGCTGATTTGTGTCTCACCTGTTGTCCTCTAGGATCCCCAGGCCTTTTTCTACAGGGTGGTTTGCCAGAGTCTTCAGGCTGTGCTTTCACAAAGTTTCTCTTAGCCCATTCCTCAAGCCTTTTTAAGTCGTTCTGAATGGCAGCCCTGCCCTGCAGTTCATCAGCTGCACCACTAGGTCTGGTGGTGTCTGCAAACCTGCTGAGGGTATGTTTTCTGTGCTCTGCCAGGTCACTGTTAAAGATATTAAACAGGATAGGGCCCCTAACCTATCTGCTTTTAACCAGTTTATGGGTAGATGGTGAACCATTAACAGCTACTGTTGGAGCCTAATGGCAGTGACAGGGGGTTTTATCATCAAGTAGTCTACCCATCTAGACTGTAACTTCAAGCAGTTTAGGTGCAAAGATGCTGTGGGAGACTGCATTGAAAGTCTTGTTAAAATCAAGGGAGATGACACCACTGATCTCTCATCTGTAAATTCTGTCAGTTTATGACAGAGGGCAATCATATCAGTCAGGCATTGTTTAAGCTTGGTAAATCCATGCTGGTGACTCCCAATCACTGTCTTCTTCATATGCCAAGAAATCACATCCTGGTGTGAATCTGTCTGAACATCCCATTGGAGTAGACTAACAAACGATAGAAGTAGGCTGGACCGTGGTGCTTTCTTTCCCAGTGATCCCTCAGGCTTGGTAATGTGTGCACAATCCCTTTCCTGCTTTTCTTTCCTGGATGCCCAGTTGCTGTTCATCTGTAGGTGACTGAGTGCATGCTGGTCACAGGATGGAGCACCTGCATCTTGGGAATGTGGTGATGAATGTGTTGGGGCTTCATGTGACTTGGGGGAGCAAGCCTGTTAGGAACAGGATGTCTCTGCCAGAGTGATTCTTGCTCCCTGTGGGTGTTCGAGGAATTTGCAAGGAAGGAAGGTGGCAGCAAAAGTGACAGTAAGTTTAATAATTATACTTGTTTGATCATTGTATTGATGATCTGCTTATAGCCAGTGGGCTTTGTCTGGATTCCCTTTCACGTTGATTTAGTTCCCTAATCCTGCCATTAGCTTGATAATACCAAGAAATGCATATGCAGGTGTCAGGGAGGAGGGTATGTGAAACATCTTTATTTGCATTCTGAAATGCATTTAAAACTTTTCCAGTCATGTGGTGACTTTTTTTTTTCTTCTACTCAACCTTTCATATTCCCTTATTACGCATAATTTTTTTAGGTGGGCTTTGGAAAACACCAACAACCCTCAAATGCAGTATGACCCTCAGTAAAACTGAGACTGGCTTGATTTGCATGTAGTAAGAAGCAAAAAAATTTAACCTGATTGTATGGTGTTGAGCACTAAGCTCATGATGACTTACTGGAGTATTTAGTATATCTCGGACCTTGTCATTGGCACCACATGCCTTATTGGTTCAGACATTTAGTTTTCCAACCTCTCCTGTTATTGTCTGTGTAGTTCATCCTGTATCAAAATAATTTTGTCATGTGGTGACAGTTGTCCTTACTTGCATGCTGTACAGAACTATACATTATGTTTTAGGTATTCATTTTTATTCACTGCATTATTATTTAGGATCTGAAAAACATCTTGGGAGTGAAGTTATAAACTTGTTCAGTGAAACATTTCTCCAGGAGCAGTAGCTGAACTGAATGTAAGAGTTACATTTTACAAGTTAGGAATGTTCTAGTAACAATTCTGTCAGAGGTGAATTAATCAGAAATACAGCTCTCATAATATGTTTCGAATGGCATGTGTAATTAACTCATGATTTTAATGCTTCCAGTAGTGTTGAATTGCAGTCAGAATTTAATACTTAGGGAAAAAATCATAACAGGTTGCAAATAATTGTCAGTATTTTAACTCAGTCTTACATGTACCCTCATCATATTGATGATTTCTAAACTGAGCCTGAAAAATGAATGTAGGGGAAAAAAGTCAGATGCTAAAAGATAAATAGTCCATGCATTGTAAGTTGTAGATACACAAGCTTTTACTTTTATCTCTAAAGTCTGTGTGTCTCATATTTTAGGAATTTGTGCTTTAATTATTTGCAAAGTGTAAAATCACATTTTCCTTCTGTCCAGTTTAGTAAATTAATCACTGCAAATAAAAGATTAACATGCAGATATGACATTGGTAGAATATTACATTTGAAGATGGCCAAATGGTTAAAGGTATTTCACAATCAGCCAGCTCTGTACTTTAACCTGGGAGAAAGAACCAGGGCTTTGGAAAGAGAGCAATTAAGTAATTTCATAATCACTCGGGCATTACAGCAATAACACTGGCACAGACAAGCATGAAAGCTGGTTTTGCAGGGTCTTCCTGATGCAAAACAATGCAGTTGTCTTCAGTGGGTTTGCTTGTATAAGAAAACCAAATAAGTAAGACCAAATGATTGCAAGAAGATTTTAAGACTTTAATGTTTGCTGTCATACTAATTTTAAATAGATAATAAATAGATAAAAAGGTTATTCTGCATATGTCTTTTTGTGGTATTGAATCATCTTGTGATTTTTTTTTTAAATTGATTGAGAGAGGCGTTGACTTAAGCTGGAATTGAGTCAACATACTCTTATAATTACATTCTGTTTGTATAAAAATTCCTCCTGTAGTGTCAGTTGAATAAGTTGCCTGTCATTTACTGTTTTAGGTATTTTAAGTATTCTCTATTTAACGGATGCTGAAATTCAGAAATGTTTGAAATTATTTGTATTTGGTTGGGAACCCTGTGCTTTGATGTTATTGAATGGGTTTTAATCTTTGTTGTAACTAAAATCACCACTATTTAGAGACCTGCTGTATTTTTACCAAAATGGTTTATGATCTAATGATCTGACTTTACACAGAATACCAGATTTTATGAAATGTGGTGTCACTCAAGTTCCTGAAAACGAAGCTATCCTTAGATGAAATTAAAAGATACACTTAAATTATTTCACTTCAACACCTGTCATAAAGTACAATCTCTTTAGAGAGATTCTTGTGATTGCTGTCCCAACAGAAATTCGTAACAAAGAGCCTGAAGTAGGCAAGTGACTTTTCAGCCTCACAAAAGTTGTACCAGTTCACACGAGACAGAAAATGAAAATGATGTTCAGGCGAAACTGAGGCAAGAAATCAGAGTTCAGACTGGACAGTCTGCCGAGTAGCATTGCTGTGAGGAATAAACAGCGTGTTTCTGGCCAAGGGAGAAGATTTCCTTCTGCTTGCAATACTGTGTTTATAATACAAGGTCAGGCAGGTAGGGGAAGGGGGAGCATGCAAAAACTATCTCCTAATGCCAAACCAGGAATGGATTTACTTATGGATATTTGTAAACTGTAAGGCATTAGATTTATTGTATGCACTAAAAGAAGATTAAAACTGTAGCATTAGCTTAGTTTGGTCATTCAGAATTATTGTAATATTTAGTCTGTGGTATTTTAAATCATTATGGACTACAGCTGGGCAGTGTTGGCGTAAAGAAGGGACTGGTGCTATACGGGGGTCATCACCAATGCATTTGGGAGTGAAAGGCTCCAGCTGCCACATGTCCAGCTAATTATAACCAGTTACTTAAAATAGCTGGATTTCCAGTAAAAAAAAAAAAAAAAAAGAGTTAAGAAACCGTTAAAAGCTGTCAGTGGAATTTCATTGCTTGCAAACTGATCAATCACTTATCTCATTAAAAGCTGGTTTAAGCAAGAGGCTACATTAAATAAAAGAGTAATTGTTTTTGCTTGTAGGTAGAATCATAGAATGTTACCTAAGTGTTATTTAACATTAACCTGAATTTTTGATTGGAGTATCATGTAATTTGTACTTCAGAAAATAACTTGTATTATTGCCTGCACTTTTAGTGATAGGAGCTTTTGGTGCTTGAGAGAGCTGTAGCTGAATGAAGAGTTGACAGTACCGGGTTAGGTAGAGGTGTTGTTTGAGGTGGGAAAGTAAGGAATTCAGCCAAACCAGCAGCTCAGTATCTATTTTCTGAAAGGTTTTAACTTTTGTTAAGGGCGTCTCTCATCCCACTCTTTATCTGTTGAATCAACGATATGATAATGCACACACAGGTTTGAAATGTCTGTTGCTGGAGAGTTTGTTATATGGACGTGACCTAAATTTTCAGTGGCGGACTGTAGATACATCAGTGCTTTCCAATGGTGGAGCCTTTACTGCAGAATGCTTGAGGAGGGGAGGGGATTTTAAGGAATATTTTGGAATATAGGCTTGGAGTGCTATGAAAAGAACAGCTGGTTTGTGAATGATTTGGGAAGTAGGGGTTAAGGTGACTGGAAGAGCCTTGTGTAAAGCACCTAGTCTCTCTCGTGCTGAGAGTTGGCTGTCTCAGATTATTATCCCACGTAGCCAAGAAGCTGAACAGAAGGCTCCTTGAAGTCAGTGTCCATCCAAACAGGGTGTGTTACACTGCTGTTCCTGTTCCCAGAACTGTGAGGGGCTGGGGGTGAGCTTTGTGTGTGTCTCAGCCCTTTCCTGAGAGCAGGTGCCCACAAACTTGCAAGAGCGCTGGCTAGCCAAGATCCTACTGCTCTGTTTTCCCCGAAGGGTTCAGACCTGCATTCCCACTCCAAGGAGCAGGCTGCTGGACAGGAGTGGTGGTCCCTTTCTTCGGTAGATGTGTGTCATTGTGCAGAGAGAGTTACAGCTTTCTTATCCTGCATATGGATCACTTACACGAGAAAATGGATGAACATGAATTCATTAATGAACTCAGAGTTGGGCATCCAGCATTCTGCACTCCAGTGAAACCCAGCTGGCTAAAAGCTAGCAGGCTTCATTTTTTCTCTCCCTTTCTAGGGTATCACTGGTTTTGTGGCTTTTATTTTGTTTGAGGTTTTGATTATTTTATCTTTTTTTTTTTTTTTTAAGTCAGCTGTCAGTACATGAGCAAGTTCGGCAAAAGGTAGTCCTCTGCTCCCCGCCTCCTCCCGCGGTGCTCCAGGTATGCTGTCTAGAAATGTGGATTTGGAATATCCTCAGGCAAAAGGAGTCGCCTGTATCATTTGGGGCTGTTCTGCTGTGGGAAGAGCCTTGCCATTCACACAGTCTCTGAAATACAGTGGTCAGACTCTGGCTTTCTGCCTTGAACATAGCTAGGCTTTCTATTCTCCTCTGGTTCTTTCACAGTCCTGCTCCTCTGATGTTTAGAAACATTTTTTCAGCTTAGATTTGTATGTGGGCAGCATGTATTTTCTTCTCTTCTAACACTGACATTTAGCTTTGCTTTACCTCAGCTTGACATGTCGCAGGCTTTTAGTCTTATATAATAGGCTCCTATTGCTCTTATCATCCTCGCATCTGTTTTACTAAAAAATTCATGTTGTTAAATACGGCTGACCAGAACTGTACCTTGTGTTCAGCTGAGGTTGTGCTAGTGGCTTGTCTGATGACATTAATTCTTCCCTATCTTGACTGGAAATATCCCCTCATGATACAACGTAGGTCTGTTTGTCTGTCTTTTTTTTTTAATTTTCCCCTTCTAGATCACACTGGTGACTCACAGTTACCCTGTGATCAAGTCAGACTGATCTTTCCCCTCAGTATCTTCTAAAACAATCCCTGGTTTCCCACATCCTGTGTGAGTATGCTAATCACAAGCTTATTATCTAATGGTATGGGTGACCTCCTGCTATAGCTGTTTAAAAAAGGCAAGGAGGGAGGGTATTACAGTGGTTTCCACTCTGTCTTGTGAGAAGCCTGAGCCTGATGGTTAGTATTTTCTGTGTCTGAGAAAGTGTGCTGGGTGAAGACCTAGGATGGCAGAGAAATATCCTCATTGTACATTGGTGGGGTTCTGGTGTAAAATCACCAGCTGCTTGGCCATGTCATCGTGGCTGGAGTGTTATGTTGTATAACTGATGGCAGAACTTGAAGTGCGTGAAGCACTTGTAAAATAAGAAAGGAGGTGTCTGTTGTGATTACAAACCCCAGCATTATGTGGTGGCTGAGAATGGGTTTTCAGAATCACAGCTCTGGATTTAAATTTCTAATGTCTGCTTAAGCTTCTCGAGTGGGCTGTAAGTATTTTTTCATGTGTTGCCCTTAACTTATCTTCACCTTTGTTCCATGCCTGTAATACTGGAGAAAGGTTTACCTCCTACTCATGTGTTCTGTCTATTTAAGTTACAAGACTCTTAGGGAAGGAAAATTCTTCCCTGTCTTTGCATGCTTTCTGGAAGGAGACCCTGTCCTGGTTGAAGGCTGTGGACCCTGTCACGGTTTTAATGATGGTATTTTAAATGTTAACTAAACGTTTTGTAAATAAGACGAAAACAATAAAAGTAAAATAGTCACCATAACTTACAAGTGCAACTTGTTAAAGAACAAGATATTCTTGTGATGGGTGCTATGAATATTTATATATATATATGCTTATTTAACTTTAAATCACACAGTGAATCTGAAGTATATTTTGGCAGTCATCTTTGAAAGTGAATGCACTGCTAGTCTGCTTATTGAAACACAGGTTTTCTTACTCCATTATTTTGACGTGCTACCAGATTTTATCTTTCCTTTTTTTGTACACTGAATTTGATGTAAATGGTGAACTTCATTGGAAAACTATGCTGAAGAAACTAGTGTTTGGCCTGTCTCATTCTTTTGTCTTCCTGTTAACATGAAATAAACAGTCAGATGTTCTTTTTAATGAAAGGGAATAATTGTCTTGTGTACATTTTGTACATTCTCATGTTCAAACAGAAATTTTTCCCTGGGTCTGTCATCGTTATCTTCAGCAGTAATTCTGTAATGACTGTTTCTATGCTGCCTCTGTATATAGCCTGGATAAAGGTTGGGAAAGCAACATTAGGTCATGAAACTTAAAATTTAGATAAAATGAGGCAATGCTCGAGTATGAGGCACAAGTACTTGAAAGCGTATTTGATGAAGCAAGCATACATGTACAATAATTGTATCAGGGTGATGTGAAGACCTAAGTGGTTTCTCATGCAGATTTCAGTGGCAGGGTTGCTGCTGTTACTCATTAATTATTCAAAATTCCAAGTGCAACAGCTCACAGTTTAGTGACTGTAACCTGCTGAGCCTCTGACCTAAACAACTAAAGCCCAAAATACCTGGACTACAATTCCATTTGAAAAAGACATAAATTTATTTATTCTGAGATATACATTTATCCTTAACAAAAAATATTTTTGCTTTCTCTCTTCAGAAGGGAAAGCAAACCATTCTATTGTTGACAGACAAAATCCCAAACTGGTGTCATAATATTTGTGTTTAAAGACAGACATTCAGGAGCACAGAAAAACTGCTTCTCTACAGCTTTGTAAGTCACTTTGTTCTTACATATTTTGATTTAGGACCAGAGGAATTTATAAATCCTCACTTTAAGCTTCATGAGGTGTCACTTGCAGCTTGCATAGCAAACCATTTCATGCTGGAGAACAGTGTTTGCGGTAGTGGACTGCTGATACTGATAACCTGTTAGGGGATTGTTACATCAACCTTGAACCTTGTTACATGTCTTAAGCACACTCAGAAATGAAAATATTGAGGACAAAGTCTCCATCACATTACTTAAAAAATTACTTTCAGAGCATAATTTCATGCATGAACCCTCAGGAAATCAAGCTAGTAAAAGAGAAGGCAAAAAGAAGTGAGAAACATAATGCACAGAAATGTGGGAAATACAAGCATATAGTTAAGGATGCATTTTTTTAATGTCAGAAAAAAAAAAAAGGTTCAAGATTTGTGCCTCTTTAGCAATGTGTTTATGGGAAGGGAGGGATATGACTTTACAGCAGTAGATTGAGCCAACAGGGAGTCAACTTGGAGTATAGTGAAAGTCAGACCCTTTCGTAATATCAATATTTATGCCAAATGTCACAGAGGAGTATTTACAGGAAAACCATATCTTGGTCAGTATGTTTACAGTACAGATGTAATTTACATGAAGTCAGAACAGAAGGAGAGGGGTCAGGCAGAGAGGAGAGACTTTTCCTTTTTTAATTTTTTAAAATTTTTTTTATGGAGTTATTTAATTGAGAAGGATATAGTGGTTCAGTGTTTTCTCACAGCAATGTTAACGGTGTCTGGAGAGGGTGAATCATCTTCTTGTCCCATCTGTCAGTCTGTTGAATATGCGAAGATAAGAGCCAGCACACAGTGCCTTTGATTCATGTGCATTTAGAGCTGCAGGTGTGAGTTTTGTCATCAGTCTCTACAGCGTGTTAATGAAACGCTGATCATCAAAGTGGCTGTGTTCACTGGGAAGCGACCTACCCCACTTGAAAAGGAAGAATATACCGTTCACCATTTGGAAAGGACTTCTTGTTTTTTCTAGGCAGAGAACAGAAAAAAATGTGAGTCTTTAAATATATCTTGGTTTTATAGTCAGAGTATCTTTTAATTTTTATGTGAAAATAGATGCTAGCTCTTGACTGATTTTTCATAGTACCTTAATTTCAAAACCTGCAAGTCTTCAAGTAATAAATAATGATATTTCTCTGTATGATTTCTTGATTGCTGTGTGCTTTTTACCCTTTGGAACTAATAAGTACTACTTTGGCTTGAAGTTCCCTATGATTGGAATTTTATTCTTTTTTTCTTTTCCCTGGTTAATACTGCATTTATGTTACACGTTTTTGTGTGCTGGTCCATCTTTTTCAAATACTTTTTTGACATTTAGGACAAGTGTGTGCTTTTTTAGTTGTTGACTCAGAGGCCAACAGGTGCAGTCCACTGCTGCAGAGGTGTACTCCAAAAGCAAATACGGCACTTTAGAAGCAATGATTGTGGAAAGTGATGGTCTTAAGAGGCTACTGCACGTCTTTATGATATATAGAATGAGGTTATCATGTGTCTGTTCTTAGTGTTCTTAGCCTCTATATCTTAGTCTTTTTTATATTTTTTTTTCCCACTAGAGAATGTATTTTACTGCAGTGTCAAATTTTGTCTCTGGAGCACAAAGGTGCTGGGGAAAAAAAATAACCAATGTTTATGCATCTGATCCTTTTCAGAGGGTTGGGAAAAATTGGTCCTTACTCCGACATTTTGCATGTCATGCAGACCTAAACAGTCCTCCAATATGGGGGAAAAAAAGGAAACAAAATCAAAAAAGCCTATTTTTTTTGTGATGCTGTGTGTGAAAGACAGTATGTAGCAAATTAAATGAACCTGTTGATATTAGTGATTGATATAAGATAGACAAGTCTTAATTTCATAGAAGGGCAACATTTCCTTTTTGGTATAGGTTCAAGGGATGTGTGTGTTAGATATATGTGGTCTTCTCTGTCCACTGGACTGGGAGTAGCTGTGAGGGACAAATCTCTCAGCAAAGGCACCCAGGACATACAAGGTAATACACGCTTTGGTCAAGCCCCTGAGGTGTAGGTGCTGGGGTAGGAGTGCAGCAGGCAGAAGAAATGGCGTGGTCGGGTGCTTGGGTCTGCTGGGAGCATCCGTACCTTGCCCCAGGTCTTTGGGGTAGTACCTAGCTCCCTCATCAAATGCACTGGCCTCTTGGTTTAAAGTGGAGGTGATTCAGGAAATTTCTTTGTGACCCTGCAGGTGGATTGACATGAGTTCACAGGGCTCCATTGATCCTAGTGTTTGAAGGCAAACAGTAAGCATGTGGCTAATGCCATTTGATTATAACCATCGAGGATTTGTGTTTACGTAAGGGAAAATAGCTATTAGTGTACACTAAGTGACGTTAGGTGGGTGTTTTTGAAGCAAAAATGCCCTGTTGAGAAACTTGTTTTAAACACATATCTTTTCTTTTTCTTAATGAGCGGCATGAGGCTGATGGTGTTCTAGCAAGGAGAGTGGAGTGGTTTAAAGGAAGAAAAAGATAAAAGCAAGAAAAACCTAAGCTACAGAAAATAAATATATGTGGTTTAGCAATTTCATTATAATTGTTTTTACAGACTATTGTCTATAATCAAGTTGGGACTATTCTTAGCTGTGCTGAGGTGCGATTCCTGAAAATCACATACTTTTACAAAAAATAATATGCAATATCCTTCTTGTTGGTGATAGATAGAGGAAAATTGTAATCAAAGCAGTCAGAAAATATCTTAAAACCCCCTTGAGTCCTGTCTGCTGTGCTTACCCCATGGGAATTTTAGGAAATAGCTTGCAACAGTATTCTTTCCCAGAATATATTGTGTCTCAGTGTTGTGACTTTTCTCCTGTGTTGTACTGTTTGCATAAAGGTATACTGAAAACTGAGCAATTTTGGTATCCTTTGCAATGATATAGGAGGTGTATGTAAATTATTGAGCAACTGTGCTAGCACTGGGGAGTACTTTCTCAGATAAATAGTGTTTCAGAACTTGGCTCATCTCTGAGGGATTCTTTTCTAGGTCTAGGATCTCTGTTAAGGCATGTACCATTGTCTATAATCATGGAAATTGCTGTGATGTCTACATAGGCCAGGAAGGGCAGGACTCTGATACGCAAGGCACTGTACAAATACAAATACTGATTAAATACACCTACCAGTACTAAACTCCTGGTGACTTCTCGGTTTTAAGTATTGTGGTCGCCACTGAAATCTTGGTTTTGATCATTTGCACTGGAAATGCATCTGGAATAATGTATCTTTCCCTCAGAAAGGGTTCCTCAGAGAAATATCATTATGGAAGTCAAAAGTGAAATAAGGTTTGATCTAGTGAGGATTACACAATTTCCCAGGTAATGAAAACTTAAGCCTGTATTAAATAATGATGAAACTTCTAAGGAATATAAAGCACTGTATTTTATGAAATAATTTAACACTTGAATTAAACGGACAGGATTCCTAGGAAGGAGTTTGCACATGAAGCAGGTTACCTTTGTTCTGTGGTTGCTCACATCTGTCTCTGCAGGATCTGACTGTGGGTGCTGATGGAATTAGCTGCAGGTCACTCGCCTGTGCCCGCTGGAGATTTTCGTTCTTGGTGCATCAGACAACTTAGGCTACCACGATGAGGGAATTCTGAGGAAACAGATGAGGCGTGCCCCGTGTCTCAATCTGTTTTGAAGGAAGGGTGAAGTGAAGGGCTTCCTTCCAAAGATGTATATCACACTGTGCCTAAAAAAACCCCAAAGATTTCCACCTAGTTGGCAGCCAGTGCTGGGCAATGTGTCAGGTGGCTTCCCAGGAAGCTACGTAACCCGGGCCTGATGCTAGGGGGAAAAAAAAAATCTTTTAGATGTCACTTGGCAGGCTAAATTGGTAATTAAGAGTCTGCATTAGAGGGCTACCGAAATTAGAAAGAACTTGCACATTTCTTAAAAGTAATTACAGTTTTTATTTTATCTAGTAAGATCTGGATATAGTAGCAAAATGTAATATTTACTTGAATAATAATAATCATTAATTTAGCAGGAAGTTTTAAGTAAATTCCTCAAATATTTTTATGTTCTATGCTTATCCTTCCCATGTGTGACTAAGGCCTGGAGCACTTGGTCAATGTATCTAGCTCCACACCATTATCCAGCAGCATCAGTCTGTGGTGAATACATATTCCTAGACAAGGTAATAATTATGTTCTTATACTTGTAAATATGTAAGTACTTGCATACCTTTATTATTATGTGTAGTTCTGTTGAGTCATAATTAAGTGCGTGGGAAGAGGTAAGATTGAACCTTTATTTTACATAACTAAATTACTCTTCAAGGATCATATGTAACAATTCATTTGCAGCATCCTGTGATTTACATTTGGTAGTTTATGTATTTTAATAAGAAGTAACCATTAATGTTCAGTAAAGGTGCTCCAGGTGCATTGACTTATAGCCTCTTTTAACTCCTGAATTACAGTTGGTGAGCTGTCACTGTAAACCAGCTCCTGAGCTGAAGTTTATTATTTGTATTTAGAATATAAAAAAACTATAATGTTCTGTGAGATATTACAGGGGAAGGACGCTCTTTAGAATATGATGATTACAAGGGGTGAACTTTTCTCTGGTTCCCAGAAGTAAGAAAATGCTGTTTTGCAGTTAAAACGGTGTAACCTACAGGAAGTCATAACATTGTATTTCTTGGTATACTCAAAAAGTTGAGAAGCATTTTTCTGCCTTTCAGTGAAAATTGTAAATTATGATGTATACCTTTTTGTAGGACACTCTGTGTGTATGGGAAGGTAATTAGAACCTCTCTTTTAATTACAGATATTCATTTGATTTCAACAGGCAGGCTAGAATGGACTAAAAAATAATATGGTGATACGTTTCTAACACCCTATTTTTAGTCAACTGTTCAGATGAAGAGAAATATGTTACATGATCCCAACGTATGTGTGTTTTTATAGGTATTGTTTATGAATGTTGTGTGTAGGACTGAGGTTTTTCCATGCCTTTTTGTATTTGTTCAGGGTTTTTTTTTTGTGTTGGGCAGACAGCAAGAAGTTTCTCTCCTGGGGTAAGGCAGTGGTGTTTTCTGTAGTTGTTGCTAGTTGGAATAAGGCTTCCTATTGTGGAAAAAGCGGGAAAGCAGCTTGGTCTGGGCTTCCATCAGGTTACCTGTGAGACTGACCCTGTGAGAAGGTAAATTGATGGGAGGACGCACTTTATTTTATTTCCCCAGGCAAAATCTCTGAGCTGTTATTTGGAATTGCTTGAAGCAGCCTGGATAGCAGGAGTTGTTTCTGTATCAGTCATCAATCGGGAAGCGCCCGGGTCCTGGCAGCAGAGCTGATTCAGCTTGGTGTATGTGGCTGCGGCGTAGTGCTGAGGCGGCTGGGTGACTGCTGGCGGCATCTGCAGCAGTGCTTCACAGCTTCCTGTCGTCATCCACTCTCTTCACCCAAAGAGTTGTTGGGTAGCAAAAATGTTTTCAACTTGTAGTCCTATTAAATTGGTTTGCTCACGTGGGCTGTTATTTCCTGAGACTTTCAGACGGTTTTAATACACTGAAACCCTCAGGCTTGATGGGGAGTTTTATAGGGGAGCGGGTGCTGTACTCTGATCGCTGCAGACCTGCATAGTGTCCTCTCACAGTTTGTGACTCAAGCTCATGTGCAAAATCTTTCATCTCACAGGCTTTACGAAACTTGCAGGGTTTCACCAGCAAGGTTTTGGGCAAATGCTGTTGCGATCATAAGCTCAATCTCGTGTTTAGGCCTATTTTGGCAGCTCGTTGTTAGATGTGATTCATGTTGGATTCAAAGGAGGTTACTGCATTTCTACGGTACTTCTGGTATTGCATGTTTTTCGTAGCTTCGTGGCTGTTCTTGTGGCTGTTTATCAGTGCTGAAGCATGTACAGATTCCTCTGCAAACAAGGATGTTGATGGGCTGACTGACATTTGCTGTAAGTGCAAGAAGGTGCTTCTTTGCTATGTAGAGAGCTGCTTAGTCTGGCAACCTGTATGTTATGAAGGTGACTAAAAAGAAAATACAAATCTTTCTCTAGCTCAGATTTTTTGAATAGTTGGCTGCAAGTTCCTACAAAGATCGTACAATGAGTAATCCCATTGAAGTCAGTGACTCAATTCATTGCACAAAGATTGCCGCAGGTGGGACCTGTGCAGTGTGCTCTCCTCACTACAGTGAGAACCAAAATCAGTGTTCAAGTCTTAATACTTCAGGATGTAACTACCTACGCATAGTGACCCGTGTGCTCAGTTTTCAGTCAAGAAAGGCAGGATTCTGCTTGAGGCTGAACTGAAAAATAAGGTCTTTTAGGTAAATTATTTCAGTGTTTACTGGCTTGTGTGCATGTATGTTTTTGCTTTCTAATCTGATATCTGTGGAACAGCTGGCACTACATGCTTCCTTTCTTAATTCATGTCAGATTTTTTTTGAAGCCTTTTTATCCCAAAGGGTTACTTAGTTTTCTCCATTTAATAGGTAGCATGAAGAATTCTATAACTTTCAGGATATTCTTGCTATCCAGCTGATTGCTTTTGTCCCTTTGGGTAAAAGGTAGCTGTGTCTCTACCTAAAGAATTTACTGCAGGTACCTATAGCTAACTTATATTGAATTTAAACATCTGTGTTCATTTATGCATGAAAAAGATGAAGTAAAATGTAGTTGTATTAGTGTTAGCTTCTGACTATGAGGTTATGTGAATTTTGACCACACACTATCCCTCTGACACATTCAAAATAATAAAACAAAACTGCAGATTTACAGGCTCAATTAATGACAGTAGTTTTCAGCTTTTAGGTCTGTTCCTGTAGAGAACCCTAACACTCGGCCCAGATGCAGGTGTACTCTCAAACCACACTTCAAAAAATCTGAATAGTATTGTGCATTTCCATTTCTCCAAGCCCCTTTTCTTTTTTTATTCCCTTCCAGGTATAATTTTTAGCATTTTGCTGAAGGAATTATGCACACGGGAATCAGAAGTGCGTTGATCAGCAATTTCATACGCTTCTCCATTTACTTGGTTTTCGTTTTGTTTCCTTGCTTTGTGTAGAGGTTTGAGCAGAAACCTGAAAATGATAAGGCCAGTTATCTGTGGTGTGGCAGCATTGAAGTTTTTATTGCTTTTCACTGGCTAACAAATGATTTTTAAACACTAACCTGGCTGGTTTCACAGCATAGCTCGTGTCTCTGGTATCTTTTTCTACCTTGGCATTGCAGGAACAGGACTCTGCTACTGTTTCACAGATACAGGGCGCTTCCTGGAGCGTTACTCCAAAGACACCAGAGGTGCAAAGGGGAGGCAGGAGGGCCCTAGCCAGAGTTCTGGTTTGCAAGTGTTACGTTGGCTCCACATTGTTTACTTAAACAGATGTGTATTACAGATTAAGTTTGATAGTTAGCATTTTGATAAATGACTGCAAGACTAACAGTTGGAACATTATGCCTTTATGTTCTGCCATAAACATTTCCTGTAGTTTCTTATTCCACTGTTTTCCTTATGCTGCAAAGTAAGCAATGTGAGAGGTGAGCTGCCGCTCATAATTTATAGGGGAAAGGCTAGTTTGAGGTAGTTCAGCTCTGAAACCCAGTGTATATGAATTTATTTGTAATTTTCCTTGAAAATTTTCATAATTTCACAGAAATGTGAATTGGCTTTGATTTCACAATTTGAAAGGACAGGGTTTTTTCCCCTCAATCTTTTATGCAATAGATAGTGTTGTGGTTTTTTTTTTTTAAAGGAAAATCTGTTTTCAATTTGCCAATAAACTCTACCTTGATTACACTTACCGAGTTCGCATGTTTTTTAATTTTTCATTTGTGAGACCTTAGAATTAGATATTTGTGAGGAATTATTTAATTGGATACAGTGATATGTGGCACTTTGATTTTAGAGCAAACGGAATTCAGTGAGTAGTCAGATGAGCACTGCAGACCCTCACCGGTTGGAAAATTTATCATTGTGGGAAATCTGTCAGTCTCTCCAAAAGTTGCGGTAGAGATACAGGACAAAACTGCTTTTGATAAAGTACACGTTTCTGTGATGGGAAGTCAGGAGTAATCAAAATCTCTGTCTTTAGAGTCCTTTGATACACAAATCGGTGTGTGTAGTTGGGGTTATAACTGCATTTGTATGTCCTACCAAGTGTAACTGGTTAATAGCCTGTTGTTGTACTTCATGCATTTTCTGTCACAGTAAAGGTCTGATTGTCCTTTTCTCCCAAGCCTTTTGATAAACCTGAGCTTAAGGAAATAGCTTACCGCTCTGATAGCGAGAGCGTTGTGCCAGGATTTCTGGTGCTAAGGTTTTATGGTATGCACTTCTGTTAGTTGCAGAGTAATGAAGTGTTTCTGTTAGCTCCAGACACTGAGCTTCATTACTGAAAGTTCAGCTCATAATTCTGTGAGGAAAAAGTCCACTTCTTTTGCATGTAGTTTTAAGTTTCAAGACTTTAAATGCTGCCTTGCATCGCATTTAAATTGGCTGAAGGCAGCAGCTGGGTGTAAGATCCTATACAAACACATGCTTCTATGTTGACAGATGTGTAGTATAGCCACAAGTGTACTCTCAAAGCTGAAATTTGAATGTTGTGGTTTAACCTACATAAGCTCTGTTAAAGCTGAGATAATACAACAGGATGAGCCAGAAAATATGAAGAAAGAGTTGGCATTCCTTGCTTATGTGCTTGGCGTGAAAGTGTGGGCTGTAAAGAACGTATCCATTCTCACCTCCACAGCAAATTGGTAGCAGTTTGGTGTGGTGCTTTTTTTCATTAATTGCTGTTTATATAATGGCAAATGTGAATCCGAAAGAGCTTACTTGATCTTTTATGGAAGTTTGTAGTTAGAGATCGTTTGACACATATTACACTGTCTTGGTATTGCACCTGGAATAGAAGACAGGGCTTTCACCTAATTTCTAATCTAGTATTGATTATTGGCTTTATTTTTCCGCCTTTTTTTTTTTTTTTTGTCTGTTTTGTTTGTTTTGGGGGTTGGTTTGGTTTTTTTAGAAGGAAAGCTTTCTAGTATTACTTAAATTTGCAAAATAGACCAGATAAGCTTTTTCTTTTTTCTTAGGATCTTTCACAGATCTTACCTTGGACCGTAAAAATTCTTACTGTGTAAGAACTACCTCTTTGTTCTGTGTCAAATGAAAAATTAATTTGTATTTCAGTACAAATGTATTGGTTTCGAAAATGCTGCATTGTTTTTATCTTTTCAGAATTTGAAGTTCCGGAGATTCATTATGGGGAACCATGTGGGAAAACGAGAACATAGCGCTGACAAGTCAGCCAAGGTAAGTGTAGAAAACCGAAGAGGCAAGGCCACTTCAAAAATACATATGTTATGAAAATAATGTACTTGGTTTTAGTACATTAGTATGTTTACTAGGTTACTTTCACATTTACTATGTTGTAGTTGTCACTTTAAATGACCACCTTTTTTTAAAGCGGGTTCTATGAGATGTGGCTAATCCAGGATTTTGCTGTTCTGGATTTACTGAGATGTGATGTTTTCCTGCATCCAATCCATAGCTGATAAAAAGCTTCTCAGTCATGGTGGACATGAATGAAATGTGCCATAGAAGTATGATATTATATATGTTTTTTTGTTCGTACATATATAAAATTTTTGAAGAGCCGATGAGATGAATTATGTTCTGTGTGTTGACAAGCTTTCCATTTGGGCAGTCATTGGCTTTATCCATAAGGAAGAAACTATATAGAAACATGTTAAAGAAGAGAATTCTAAAGGAAAAGATGAGGAGATACAGCTTTAACAATCTCCTCCACAGGAAAAAAAAAACCCCAAACCCACAACAGATGATAACTGTCAAATGTTCATTAAAAGTTAGTATTTGCTTTCTAAGTCTCTGCTGACACTGTTGTGTATTCTGCATGTGATGTGGTATTCTGTTTGCCTTGTGATAATATCTTGTTTATTTGTTTTTCTGTATTGTACTGGAAGAGAATTCACACGTATCTTTAAAAAAGCCATCTTTTCATATTTATATTGATAAGTAAAAAAAAAGAGATGCTTCTTGTTGCTAGCTATTGCTAACTTCCCTCCACCTATCCCCACCCAAAAATAACAGTTTACAGTCTGAGCCCACACTGTATGAAGCTATTGCCCTTTGCATTGAACAGATGATGTAAACAGATAGTTCTGTGCTTTATCTGGAGGAATGTGGGTATTTCGCATTGCTGTGGCAGATAAGCAGCTATCCCTAGAAGGTATACAAATTAGAGTTCATACAGTTACTAGGAGTTGCCCTCTCCTTTAGGAAAACACATAAGCACACTGGAAAGAATAAGGAGAAAATAACAGGAAGAGAGGAAGTATTTTTGGTTTGTGTTTGTGCAGTCTTTTGCAAAATGATTTTGTGGCCCAAAGTTTCAGTTTCAGTAGAAATGGTAGTATGAGTCTCAAGCTGTGGTCTTGTAGTGACCAGGCTTGTAGACTCCCCCTCTAGAAAACTCTGTTGTGCAGATCCAGCAAAGTCAAATACACCAAACAGATGTATTTTGATCCTTTCTGACCAAGGGTGTGAGATGTGATACAGCAGGTATGCAAAGCTTGATGGGCTGTTGTGCACCATGTACCCACTGCTTTGGCCTTCGAGGCCAAAATTTGGTTAGTAAAACACATTATAGCTTTTCTTCTGCTGTGGGATCACATGTGTCTGATGCATCTGAGTAGCAGGTGAGCGAGTTGTTTGGGTACATAAGGCCTCAAAAAGCAAAGGATTCTTCAAAATGTAGCAGCCTGTGCAATAGGTGCAAGTTTACAGTGGTGAGCAAGAGTCAGGTGGCCGTGAGTCTTCTGCTTAGCATGTAAGACAGGTCTACAAGAAAATGGATTGCTGTGACTTTTTTTCATTTCTTCTGTTTCTTAAGTAGTTCATAGAGAATACATGATTCTGCAATCAAAATTATAGTAACTTACCTAAAATATTTTTGAAGGGGTTAATATCTTTGTCTCTCGCCCTTCTAGAGTGACAAAAAACCAAAACACCAAACCTCTGGACTTTAAAATAGTCAATACTTGATCAAAATCTCCCTCTATGCATGTAAGACAGTAATCCTGTCACAAGAAATGATGAGGCCACAGGTTTGAAATCAGGAAATGTAGGTTAAGGTGGTACGGTGTATTCCACATAACTAGCCAATCTTGATCCAGTTCTTACAGGCAGCATTAAAGTTCATACCAGCATGAGTAACTGTGTCATACTTACACACACTCACCCCTGCTCAGTATAGATGTACATTAGACAGGTTTTCCCACCCGTCTTCTAGTGTGGTATGGGAGACAGTTGCTGAAGGCTTGCAGAGGCTGCAGGGGAAATGTCGAAGTGCCTGTCCTCACTCTTGGCAATAGAAGTGCAGTGAAAGAGGCTAACATCTCATGAAGAGTCTTTCTGAAATTCGTTACTTGTAACTTCAGGCTGTTTACTATATTTCCTTTCCCAAAAATATAGTCCCAAAGAACAACAGCATTTTAGGCAGCTGCTTTGAGCATGTGATATCGTTTGCTGCACAAACATTGTACTGGCTCCTGCACTGATGCACCAGTTCTCCAGATGGCTGTTTTAGGTATAGTGACATTAGAGACACTGTTGCCAAACTGTAGCAATCCTAAGTCTTGGTTGACCAATAAATGTCAGGTAATTCAGCAATTACTATGGGGTTTTTTTGTTTGTTTGGGTGGGGTGTTTTGGTTTTTTTTAGTTGGCATCCAGCTTTGGTTTACTTTCAGTAAATTTGGGCATTTGAGTCACAAAATTAAAAATGGAGATCTGGAAAGCAATTATTTCATCAAATGTCATAACACCAATATGCTTTCAAATTGGGAAGTATGCAAATGACAACAAGATGGCTTCCCACGCTGTGTTACTTCTTTCAGAATATTGTTCTCTTGATCTATAAATACTAAGCTACAGTGATTATTTAGTAAATAATGAAATACTGTGAAACTGATTGGACGCTTTTAAAAATAGTTGGTCTGTTTGACCTAAATAATACTGAAAATACTCACAAAACCTTAATGTTTTACTCAACAATAACATATTCCCTCTCATTCCTGTCTTTTCCCCCAATTTTTTTGCTAATGTTCAGAAATGTGCAGCCTGTGCAGTCTTTCTTCTGGTAGCGTTGGCAGAAAGTTTTCTGGCTCTCCCTGACAAGAGGGAGGTGAAGTTCTGAAGATGGCTGGCTCAGTACAGTAGTTGTATTGTTCACCTCGTAGATACTCAACTATCTGCAAGCAAAAGGGTTTTCACACTGGTGTCATGTGATGCTCTCCCGCTCATGGTTGAGGCTGTTTACAGCCCTGATGCCTGTATGTGGGTTTTACCAGGTGCTTCCTCTTGGTATGCATCATAAAGTATCAAGAAAAGAAAAAAAAACTCCACAAAACAACAGATGAAGTAATTTCATTTGCTTTATTAATTGATCTGAAGTGTTATTTTTGTAAGAGGTTTATTTTTTAATACTTACAGTTTGTGAGATATGTGCAATATGGATGATTGTATGATGTGCAAGATGGATGTACATGCAGATTATGTGGATTTTGAAGTCTGGGATTTGCTTTTCTGCAAAAAAACCCAACAACATTCCCCCTTCCCCCTCCCCCCCCAAACCCCTACAAAACACCAACCAACCAACCAATTAAAACACAAAATCAAATACCCACCTCCAAAAACCAACCAACCAAGCAAGCAAAACCCCACCACCCCCCAAAACAAACAAACAAAACAACAATCCCACCCAAACAAAATACCTCAAACAAAACAAAATCATATGTGGCATCTTACTATGTTTAAATAATCTTATTACTATACGTAAGTTAGAGTGCAGCCTTTTCACTTTTTTCTCCCATCAAAGTTACACAGCACTAATTTTATTTTCTAGTACAATTACGTGTTTTCTCAGAGTTTTATCTTTTGCAGTAAAGCAATAAAGAGCAGAAGTGACTATAGTGACGTATGCTTTGTAATTTGATGTATTAATTAAAACCCTCTCTCAAGCCAATACCTTTCCGAATGGAATAATAGAGAAAAAGTTTAAAGTGTTTTCTGTGAGAGATCTGATGAGCATTTTCACCAGCCAGCTTAGAGGCTGTAGACGTTCCCGTGACCAGTGTCTGGTTAAGCTGTTGCTTGGTACAAGGAAGTGCTGCTTTTCAAAGAGAGAAATCCCTTTCCAGGGCATGAAGGGAAGTTCTGGACAGTCAGGTTAAGCAAGACCAGTTCAATTTGATAGATGTCTCTTTTCTTCAGATCCTGCCATCAGCCTAGATTTGGCCTTGAGCAAATCCCTTTGTGTTGGCTCAGGCCTCCTATTTCATTTCTTAACCTCCATGCTGTCTAACTGGATTGTTTGTTGGGACAGATGCAGTGTCATTCTGTATTAATAGTAGTGCTTGGAGACCTTGAGTGGAGCCTTCAGGCACTAATGCGGTTCAGCTAGTGAGATGATATCATAGCGATACAGAAATGACTGTATTGTTTGAAGCCTCTGAGAATGCCAGCTATGCGGTAGCTGTGACATCTGTCCTTAAAAATTAACCTGAAGACCGTCATTCCGTATGGTATTGGATGTCCATGTCTGATGTTTAAGTAGGCAAGTAGCTCTGCTATAAAGGGAATGCTTTATGCGTCTCGGTCCAAGTCACGTGTTTGGATACTCAACTGTTCATTACACTCTTCAGGTGCTGGAGGTAATAGGGTCAGTTGTAGTTACAATATTTAATCTTTCAGGTGTCTATGTTAAGCTCATCGTAAGTACGTGTGGCGGATAAACTGTCTCCAGATCAGAGCTGGTACTTGCCCCATGTCGCGTGTGTGTGAAGGCTGCTGCAGGTACAGGCCTGAGCTGTGCAGAGCAACTGGCAGAAGAGTTAAAGGTGGGAGGCAAGGCAGATGTGAGCGAGGATCAGGTTCTGGTCAGTGCCACAGCGCCTGCTGCCCACGTTCAAGGAGTGGCCTGAATTTTGTAATCTTGGCAGTATGTCACTAGATCTACCTTGCAGTGAAAACGTGAGTAAATATGTAGGTAACAGTTACATGCAATACGTTTAGAACATGTTTTTCTGCTGTGCATACAACTGCTAAGTACTAGTGTTTCTTGATTTAGGTCTCGAGCTGGTTGATCTTGCATGGGTGTAAAAGGAAGAGGCGCAGTCGCTGTGGTTTTGGCTGGGGAGGGAGGAGGGTCTTGGGCTTTGTTCTCCCACCCTCAGCCTGCAGAACTGGCTAGAAGAGGGAAGTACGCTCTGTACTTTTAGAGGTCTTGTGCTTCAGATGCCATGCTGTTGTGGTGTAGTTTCCTAACGTTCCCTTCTTGTTAGCTTTGATATATAACTAGCTAAACGTCCTCTCAAATGAGTTTAATGACAGTACCGCTTAAATCAGCATGGAGTTGGAAGAACTGAGGTGTAATGTGCTGCCCATTTTTTATGAACTCTGTGAACTGCTCTAGTTGCTGAGATGGCTTTTCTAGGAGGAGTCAGCCCATTCTTCAGCTTGAGAACATGTTCAGTGCTTTAGCATCTTCATGCTGGAAGAATGAAGGTGAATGTTTATACTTTTAATCTTTTACTCCTAAGTGACATGGAGGTCTTCAAAGGCAGCAACCTCTTCTTGTTTCCTCACATAAGCTTTTTGTGCTTTTATTGTTGCGGTGGTTCATAGATCAGCCTGCGGTGCTATGCTGTATTACCTGCTCTGAAAGCAGGTGAGATAGGTCAATGTAACAAACAAATTTCCATTAGTTATATTTGACAAGAGCCTACAAAAACCCTTTTCCAGTAATGTATTACTTTAGAATGCAGTTACAGCTGTAAAATCAATTACGGTGAAGTGAGTTCTCCCTGTTGGAGAGCTTGCCAAGCTTTACTTGTGGGTACCTGGGACCAAACCACAGCAGAATCTCCAGTAGCTAAGGCACTGATCGATCTGTAACTCTTGGCAAAGTATTAAAGCCCCGTAAAAGGGCATTTTGAAGTTTGTCTTTGTCTTCTTCCCCTAGTGCTAGTTCTGTTGCCTTTGATGCTCCTGGGCAGCAGCTGGAAAGAAGAGTGCTGGAGCCATGTTTTATTTTGGTGTCGCACACTTGCGTCTCTGACAGTGTAACTGGCTGTGCAGCTAGGTCAGCATAGCTGGTTGTGAGAGTGGCTTTACTCTGTGCATTGGTACAAAGCTAGAAGCCCAGCTCTGCTCAGATCTGATGCTAAATGTTCTGCCATGGGAAAAGGGAAGTTCCACATTGCTAAGGCAAGTTGAATCTTGCTCTTATTTGTAAATTCAGCTAGTGTGAAATGGACATTAGAAGGAGAAAGATACAGGGTTTTCTCATACAAGTATCACTTGAACAGTAGCTTCTTTTTGCGCTTCAGAAGATGAAGATTAATTTCTTACGTAATTGCAGTTATTTGTACACTGAGTAAATTTAACTTGTCTGTGGCTACAGTTTAAAACCTGATTTTTTTCACTTTGAGCTCAAATGTCACGGAATGTTTTTCCTTTTTACTTAACTTTCTCATGCTCTCTGCTTTAAGTTGATGGAAATACTTAGGTAGCATTTGCTGGAGGGGGAAAAAATAAGGGGTTTTGTAAAAGGAAATTGAAAAACTTTTAAGCAGAGTAATATGACTTTATTCTTGATTGCTGAGATAAGGTTCACTCTTAAAAACAATCTGAACTTTCAGTGCAGCATCCCATGGATGTGGCCATAAAAACCATAAAAAAATGCATAGAGTTGAAAGCCACAAGATACACACCACTTACCCTGGATGATTAGGGGGAGCATCAGTTATAATCAAGAAGAAGCGATAATGGAAATCCTCGGTTTTGTCACAGTGCTGCAGAGGGACATTCAGTACGGTGTAACTGGACCTCGCTAGAGCTGAAAGCAGAATTTAGGGAGGCATGAGGACCTTCGAATTTGTCATGAACTCTGTGCAGCTCAAAAGCCACAGAAAAGACCGAAGAGCCAGAAATCGTAACAAGTCCATCACTGCTGAGATCTGTCCTTAAACCAGTCACTTATTGAAACAATAGTCACATTTTTAGGGGCCTCAGTTATTCTTGTTCTGTGTAAGAGCTTCAGGATTGGATTCACTGTCTGGTAGTGCTGTGGTTTTCAGATGAGTTATGGAAATCCCAATATACTGGAAACATCTCGGTTAAAAGGTGCTCTTGGAGACTGTTATATTGAAATCTGATTGAATTTTTTTTTTTTCAGTTTTGTGGTCATAACTGACTTCTACGTGTAGCACATTTTCCCAGCCTTTCACACACCCCCTCTTCCTTCCTCCCTTTATCTTCCTTACACACAATTTCTTTCTGCACGCTACTGTCTGCCAGCCTCTCCATCTTGGATGCAGTCTAAATACAGTGCTATGTTTTGATTTTTTTTCTGAGGCATTAGAAATAATATTTAATTGCTAAAAGTGCACTTTCATGCTCAGAAATAGTGAAAAGATGGCCAGTTAACAGTCAGTTTGATCAGGAAGGTGGGAATCCTGCAGAAGAAAAGAGAGAAAATTGGCACTTTTCTGACAACACATATCCTTTTGAAAAATGGTTTTCTCTTCCAGCCAGCTTGCTCTCTCCATGTTAACATATGACCTGCAGCATCTATCCCAGCCTACCACAGGATGTTGCTTCACAAAGCAAACCAGTAGTGCCATTGCCAATATTTGAAAGCTGAAGATCAAAACTGTCTCTTGTTATTTTTACGACCTACTATCATTGTCATTTATATACTATTTTATCATAGATTTGTGTTGCTTTTTTTGCATTTCTACCTTGTACCTGTTGAAGAATTTGTTTTATACAGAAAATAGAAGAATTGTGTTGAATTTTTTTGTGGAAACCGCTAAATTGTGTTGTTGTGAAGGGGAACTATGTGCAAAAGCTTTAAATCCTACTTTAATCGCTACTTTCATTCCTTGTGTGCATGTATATATATCTACACACACATCCATATATAAAAAAGTCCAAATTTATATTTAAAAAAACCCCAAACATAAGTATATATTAAAGTATAGATGCTCTGCTTATGTCTGTGTATGGCTGAAAATGTCCTCACTATAGGAGTTTCAGAAGCCCAGACAGGTAGCCTCCATCTTGGGGAGACTCACTATCCGTTCTGATCTTCCCAGTGAACTATAGGCTAAACATTTTCTTAACACTGAGCCTCAGCTTTCTACTGCAAATGCAACTTGCCTTATAGTGCACAGTCATAAAGCCTGAATAATCGCTGGTATTTTTGTTTGGTTTGGTTTATTTGATAATGTCTTAAATTCCCGACATTCCTGGGTTTTTGAGACTTGGCAAAGGTTGACATATGTGGGACTCTGAAAATCTAAGTTACTGTCTGTAACAGTTGAAGAATGTTTATATCTCATTAAATATATTAGATATTTCAGTAATTACTACTACTAGATATTGTTTAAAAAATTTAAATATATTTAACAAATATGTAGGATTAGTATAGATAAATATATCTTAGTGTTCTAGGAAAGGCTTCAGAGCTCACGGTAGGTGAGACCCACTGAATAAAGTAACAGCTGTTTTGTCTTTGGTATACTGTTATACCACGAACTCTGTGTGTTTAGCATGATCTGTTACTTCTGGAGCTCACTCACACGAGATGAGCTTCTAGGTCAAAAGCTGTACATAATGAAGACTAAAACTTAGGGGGTTTTCCACTGAAAGAAATACCATGCCTTATGCTGCAGGATACTTGCTGATAGAAGGAGGTCCTCTCCTGTGATGGGGTGCTAATCTGAAGTTTGTTTCAGAATCAGATCTGTTCAGAGGAAATTTATGTGTTATAATTTATTTGAGATGGATCTGAAACACTGTAATCCTTTACATCCAGATTGACTTAAATGCAAATCCATGTTTTCAGCCCCTACAAATCAACATGCTTCAATGTTTAGCCTTAGGATTCTTGCAGATTCATTTACCTGATAAATTACTTCTAATGTTGATTTTTATTTTTTTTTCCCTACAAGAAAATATAATTGTTGAGTGTTTTCATTTCCTTCAGCTAATTTCTTGCCTTGTAAGCAAGATGTTGATAAGTAGAAAAAAAAAAAATAGGTGAAATACCTATTTAAAATTAAGCTTTGATGCTTTTCCCTCTTGCTTTAATTTCTGTGCTTTGTGTTCTCCTTTCCTGCAATTCCCCTGGGAGAAAAGGGAGCATGACTCCATTCTGGAATTTCTTTGATGGACCTCTTCCGCCTGTTGCACCCTTTTCCTCTGGCGTCTTGTCTGTTGTTTATTAGTTGATTATTATTGTAGTATGCTATGTTATATAGCCCCTATAAGGGTCCATAAAACCATCTAAGAATGAAAGCTTTATGGAGCTTGGGGGAAAGGAGGCCAGAAGGTCCCTGTCAGCAGGTGCATTTGGGTGGGATGGTGAGCCCTGGGTTCTAATACCCTTTCACCAGATTGCCTAGGTGTCCTGGCCAGTGACCTGTAACTCAACGCGCACGAAGAGCTAGGGGAGCAAGGATGAAAATGGATGCCGAAGGCCTTCAGGCATTGGATTCTACTCTGTGATTTTGCAGAAAGAGTTTATAATGCAGTTAATACTCTAATAACACTGTATTGCAGGTGTTGAGTCACCTGGTTATGGGAGAGTAAAAGATCTGTGACATTTTGGTAGCTTACGGGGCTTGGCATGTAGGCTTTGTATCAACTAAATTGTGGGTCCTTGATCACTTCTGATTCAGCCTCCTGCTACTTGTATATAAGGGACAGTAGACCCTCGGAACATGTCTGTCTTGGAGCCCAGAAGGGAGACGACTCCACCAGGAGCACTGGGGGCTTGGCTTTGATCCTGGTTTCTGAGCTCTGGTCTCAGCATTTGACAAGTTGTTCTGGTTTTTGTCCTGAGCAGCTTGCTTCAAGCAATTAGGTTATGAACCGTGGGCTGGCAGAGCAGGTGCAGAGCGGCTTTCTTCCATGCAGAGAGCCAGATGGCCAGTTAATTGTCCCAGTCACCGAGTAAGGCTTGGCCAAGTCTCTCCTGCTCAGTTCTGCTGCTGCACTGCCAGGTTGGGTGTTGTGGCTTTAAGAAAATGAGGACTTCAGGAACATCTCTGAGCATCTGGACTTCTCAAATGGTTAGTTTTGAACCATTTCAAGCTGGTTTTTGTTTTCTGAAAAGATGGTGTGGTGCTTAATTCTTGGTCTGAGTTAGGGCATCTTGCTAGCTACAACATTGTTAGTATTGAGGTATGGTTGTAAGGATTGATTCTCTGGGATTTTGCAAGAAGATCTTATGTCTGTTGAGTTACCTATTACAGGATAGGAGTTGTAGGGGGAATTTGGAGGGGAGAGTATTTTGGTTTGCTGGGATTCCCAGAACGCTCTTTAAGGATAATTATTTTTAGTTGTTAGGAAGAAATAGGAAATGATTACTTGAATGCTGCACTTAAAAAGATGTACTAGACGGTAAGGGGTTGTAAACTGGCTAATAGAGTTGCAGACGAAATATGTTTGCTATCTATATGCTTATAGTTAGTCATACAGTGCAATAACTGCAACTGTAGTTTGTGTGTAACCTCTTCATGTGAATATGTTTGTGAAATGCCATATATGTAACTTAATCGGTTCCTTTTCTGTCAAGACAATCCACTTTTGTTACAATAAATCGTTTTAGGAGATAAAACTGGGGTGCCAGAGGCAAAGGATGGGATGAAGTTATGACAATATGTCCTTTGTGATGGTAGGGAACTGAATTGAATAGATGCCCAGGTATTTCCAGTAGGCCGCCTATTCTGTTCAATGCTGAAAAGGCAGTCCCTTGGTCTAAAGTGATTCTGAAGTCCCATGATGAGAGTTCAAGCATCTTGAATAGGCTGTCAATCAATACACAAGTAGCCTGTATGTGGGAAGGATCAGATATTTAAGTTAATACAATACAGCTATTTAAGGTTTTGTATTTAGGGTTGATAAATTCTAACCTGTTTTGGGTCTTGGTGGGGTTTGTTTGTATGTTTGTGGGGTTTTGATTGTTTGTTTGTTTGGTTGGTTTTAAATCCATCATGCTCCACCTGTTTTCTTCAGCCCTGGACCTGCTTTGCACAGCTTTTTTTTAGTAATGTTTTTACTGGGTATCTGATGGTACCAATTCTACCTAGAAGTTATGTAGCCAGTGGATTATACTACCTATAGGGAGGAAGTTGAAGAGCTTTGTTGGTCAGTTGAGCTTGTGTCTGAAGTCTCCACCGCACAGCATACCAATAATACTAAAAAGTCTAGTCAAGGTCTAACAGCAAGAGAATGGCAGTGGAAATACCTCTTTGTTCATGCACAGGTTTTTTCTCTCTCCAGTTAAATTCCCTGCCTAGAGAAGCCGTTCGAACATAGCTGGTGCAATTTTAATTTACAGTTCACCACACGACTCCTTTAATTCCTGCTTGCCTATAGAATTGAGGCATGGATTTTAGCCTTCACAACACATATGCAGTAATGTAAAATTCTATTTATGCGCAGAGGGTTACTAAGTAACAGTTGCTGAGGGAAATGCAGTCTTTAACTGCATGACGTCTGTGCACTTCAAATTGCCAGCCAAGTAGTACATTAACATAGATTTTGCACGTTAATGTAATGGGATTTGCTGTGGGCTATGTGTGAGCAAAACCTCGGGAAAAACAGCAGCAGTGTAGTTTGAAGAGTTGGCGTCTCTCTGCAGCCTGGTCTTGCGGACAGGAGATGAAACCCAGTTTTCCCCTTTTGCCTCATCCTCTCCATACCACACCATAATTATGGACTCTGATATGTTTGTGTATATTTATATCTGTATCTACCTGTAGATATAAAAGTTTCCACATGTAATCCATGAGTTTTGCATGTTTTGGTGGGTTGACCCTGGCAGGAGGCCAGGTGCCCACCGAAGCCTCTCTGTTACTGCCATCCTCAGCTGGGCAGAGGAGAGAAAATACAATGAAGAGCTCGTGGGTTGAGATAAGGACAGGGACATCATTCAGCAATTACTGCCATGGGCAAAAAAAGACTCGGCTTGGGGAAAACAAAATTAAATTTATTAACAGTCAAATCAGAGTAGAATGAGAACTAAAAACAAATCTTAAAAACATTTCCCCTGCTCCAACCCCTCCCTCATTCCTGGGCTCAGCTTTGCTCCCAATTTCTTCACCTCCTCCTCCCCCTCACCCCCCTCAAGCAGCACAGGGGGACAGGGAGTACTGGTCAGTGATCACACATTGTCTCTGACACTCTTTTCTCCTCACGGGGAGGACTCCTCACACTCTGCCCTGCTTCAGCGTGGGGTCCCTCCCACAGAGGGCCTCCATGACTGCTCCAGCCTGGGTCCCCCATGGGGTCACAAGTCCTGCCAGCAAACCAGCTCCACCCTGGGCTCCTCTCTCCACGCAGCCAAAGCTCCTGCTAGGAGCCTGCTCCAGCGTGGGCTTCAAGCAGGGTCACAGCCTCCTTTGGGCATCCCTCTGCTCTGGCGTGGGGTCCTCCCCGGGCTGCAGGTGGGTCTCTGCTCCCCCATGACCCTCCATAGCTGCAGGGGCACTGCCTGCCCTCTCACCATGGTCTGCACCACAGGCTGCCAGGGAATCTCTGCTCCAGTGCCTGGCGCACCTCCTCTCCCTCCTTCTCCACTGACCTGGGTGTCTGCAAGGCTATTTCACATATTCTCATTCCTATCCCTGATGTGATTGTGTAGGGTATTTTTTTTCCCCCTCCTTTAAATGTGTTATCCCAGAGGCACTACCACCATTGCTGATGGGCTCTTCCTTGGCCAGCAGCGGGTCTGTCTTGGAGCCGGCTGGCATTGGCTCTCTCAGACATAGGGGAAGTTTTTGGCATCTTCTCACAGAAGGCACGCCTGCAACCCCTCTGCTACGGAAACCTTGCCACGCAAACCCAATACATGTGTGTATATCTTTGGGGGGAGAAAGGTTGAGTGGCAAACAAACAAAAAGCCCGTTGTGACTCAGGGATAGATTGGATGTTGATAATACAAGGAGAAGTTTGCCTTGAGCTTTGTCTCCTCTACTGCCTGTGTTTACCTCTAATTTTGCACAGAGGTTATCAGAGGATTTGTTTTTTCTAAGGATTTATTTTCAAGGGATTTTACTTTGGAAAGGTCATGTGTCTAGCCCTGAGATGGAGTTTGTTCATGGAAAAAGACTCTACTTAAGTGATCAACTTTTCCTTTCAATCAAGCCTGGTATGACTTACAGTAGGGCTTTGAGCAGGAGACCTTTATATGCTGATGAAAATGGGCTGTTGAACTGTCACGAAGTCCTGCAGCTTTTAACTCATTTCTCTTAGAAAGCTACTTTTTGTCTGCAAATACTTGGAAGGTGGGAGTATGTGTGTGCATATGTGAATGATTATTGCAGTGGAAAGGTAACATGAGCAGTATGGTTTGCTCATTGTGGACTATGTAGAACTTTGTTTCAGTGAGGTTCTTGTATTAATAATATCATTATGTCAGTGTACATAAAAGATGTGTACAAATAAATTTTGATAAGTAGGTACTACCACATTCTTTTTATAATAGTGGCATAAAAAACTGTCAGGCTTATTTAGTCATTAGTTTCTTGGATTTTTGTAATTTGTTTTATGTGAACCCAAGGATTTTATTTGTGAGAATAACTCACTCACTGAGAAACACATTACAGCCAGGAGTTGATACCATGTTATTTACCTGACCTCTTCAGTAGCTGCTACTGTAATGTGGATAGTATGATAACTTGTCATCCTCGCAAAATTCACTTCATTTATTCACTCAAGGCAATTGATTTTTTTTTCCCCCTTGATATGGATGATTTACAAAAGAACGCCAGACCAAAACCAAACCTACTGACATCATCACTGTAAAAGCTGTGTACGTTGATTTTTGTTCTTCCTGGCTTTGTAAAGTGTCTTGACATTTTTGATGGGGTATAATTCTAAAGTACTGTCTGACTGTGTTTTTTGTCTGTGTTTGAGACTGTAGTATCTGAGCTTTTTTTGTAGTCTCTCAAACAGTCCACCCATTTTTGTTTTGAGACCAGAAACCTTTCCCTCTGGGGAGAAATCAGTCCCGAGTTCTGCATTGCTCAGTCAAACTCCTGTTTTTCTCTAAGTTTCTGTGACCAACTGTGATGTTCAAGTGGTTTTAAACTGATGTATTAGCCACAGCTTTTCCCTCAGGAGACTGTCTTGTCTGGTGATAGTATTGACTCCAAGCAAAGTATCTTTAAAGTCTATAGAAGAAGCAAAGCATAACAAGGGGAGAAAATGTGTCAGCAGAACTCTAATTATGTGTCTGTCCTTCCAAATCCCTTTCTTGTTGCTGCACAGGGACTCGTGCATATTTTCGCTCAAATGCCCGGCTTTAGGAGAACTGGGCTTAAGCCTTTTTGCTAATAGTGCCTGCCTTTGCCGTGTACTTCAGGAGCTCTTCATCAGTTCCAAATATCTGTAATACAATCATTTACCGTCATTTAACTGAAATGGATGCAAAAATAAATAAACAAAACCTTTCCTGCAAAGCTGCTTTTTGCCAGTTGGCCACCAGCCTGTACTGGCGAATAGGATTATCCCATTTCAGATGCAGGGGTTTGCATTTGCCTTTATTGAACTTAATGATAATGTCCGTTTATTGCTGCAGCCTGTCAAGGGCTCTCTGAATAGCAGCAGTGCCTTTCAGTGTACTGATCTGTCCCCCACTTCGTTATTATCTGGGCCTTTAATAAAGACATTAAATGATTATGGCCTTAGTGTCGATGCCTGAGGGATGCGGCTGCTGCCTGCCTGCCAGTTGGACTTTATGCCGTTGATCACAATACTCTGAGCCTGGTGGTCCAACCAATTATCCACCCTTTGTTTTCCAGCCAGCCAAACCTTAACCTTCTCGGTTTGACTACAAGGGTAGCGTGGCAGACCGTGGGAAGCTGTGTCTTAGGCCACGCTGAAGTCAGGGGATATGATGCTAGGCTTTTCCCCTCCTCCACAGACAGAACCAGTCATTTCATCACGGGAAGCTATTGGGTTGGTCAGATACCATTTGCCCTTGGTAAATCCGGGCAGGCTGCTCCCACTCACCTTCTGTCCGTGGAGAACGATTACTGTTAAAAGTGTCATCTGCCTTCAATATAAAGATAAAAACAGCTAAGCATTTGAAACGCTGTGTATTAAGTATGGCTCTCATTTTACGGATGCATTATCGCCCCTTCACTATAGACACAGAGGTTTCTGTTGAGCACAGAATGTACCCTACCTTTGACAGTCTTTTATATTTCATTAAAGTACTGCATTTAGGGATAATTGACAAAAAAATACTGGAGATGAGGCCTTTTTCTTTAAAGACAAATCCACATAAAACAGAGAAGAGGCATGAAGTGCACTTTCTAGTTTGATGAGATCCTTGCTTGCTTGAAACCTCGCTAAAAAGGTGGACACTGGTCACAGCTTCACAAAGACTTAACAAAGTGTTGCTAGCCTGGATATGGTTAACTCTTAACAGCACAGGGTTAGTGTTGAATGGTCACAGAAAAAAGGCCGTGCTGGCTAAGCTAAGAGGTTGGGGTTTTTTTGTGAAGTATCTGAAAAAGAAGAAAGATCTGAAAATTAGGCACTGAAGGAAAAGGTGGAAGATGGGGAGAAGAACAAGTCTTCCTGCCTGGAGTTTGAGACAGACCCACACTCTGAATAGAAGCGGTCGCTGGTCGTGCTCCATTCTCCCCCACAGAGCCTGGGGCTTGCACAGATGATGACTGTGAGTGATGCAAAAGTAGCACTTATTTATATCACCTTTTTAAATTTTTTTACATATAGCTCTTGAATTTCAACATGATACAGATATGTCTTTGTTCCTGCCTCCCCCCACCATGATAGATTTCTTCTTCTGAAGCTGTGCAGGTTTTTTACTAGAAACCCATTAATGAATCAAACTGGTAAACAGAAGCGTGTTTTCAAATGTCAGTTTCTATTTGCTTTTTGGCTCGCTGAGTGATAAGGTGGCTGCTCACAGGTGTAGTTGTATTTCTGGTATTACCATTTTTCCTGTCTGTACCTGCACACGAGTGTTCCATTGTCATCACTTCTGACATTTCTTTACATTGATAGTAAAGAAGATGGACATGTTTTTTACAGTCAGTTGGAAATTTCTGAGCAAACCTGGTCTTTCTTGGGTTTGGTTTCTTTGTTTGACTTTATATATTTGGAAAATGGTAGCTACAACTGTTGAAAATAATACTGTCCCTGTAAGCTGTTCCGTGTTAAAAACCAACAAAACAAAAAGTGCTCTTGAAGAACAGCGTTATGTATAGTGCAGATGGCATCTTTCTTATTCAGTGATTAGGTTATCTGTTCATGCTTTTCAAAAGGTATGAGAACAGCCTTATGAAGCATAATGTGGAGCATGTATCTTATCATATTGGACATCTGAAGACACTTTTGATAAATGCTTTCTGATCACAGTCTTTTTTTTTTTTTTTGGTGTGCGTAAATGGAAGCAATTAGCTCTACAGGAAACCCTCCCCTATTTTCAGGTGAGTAATAGTGTGTGTTTGCTGATGAATCAGGTATCACCTGGGACTGAAGAAGCACTATGTGTGAGATCTGAGTCATTTCCTTGGGCTCTCAAGGTTTGTGTTACCACTGGCTCATAGTAGTAAGCAGGAATAGGTTAACTTCAGGTGACTGTTTCTGAAAGTTAAGAATGCATTAAATTCTTGATCTATAGGAATTAAAAATCCTACATTTTACCCTTACTCATTTCATATGAAATCACCCTGGCATGTTAGAAACAGCCACATAGCTTCGGTCAAGTTTGGATAAACAATAGTAAGTCTGCAACTCTAAGTATTCACACCTGCGTGTTACAGTCTGGGCTGGGTTGGTGTGTAAGCTCCAGCGGATACCAATATCTGAAGGTGGCTGTGAAACTGGTGTAACAAGCCACTTGGTGGCCTGGTAGCCAGAACTCACTGAGGTCAGGCTCTGAATGATAGCCATGACAGTGTCTAGAAGCCCCAGTGAGATCAGGTGCTCAGATCTGTTTACTTTATATGTGCTCATTAAAGTGCATTCATCTTACAGCTGCATGAACACTCTGATATTATGGCTGCTGAATGAAACAACGCATCCTGTATTTTCTTGTAGCTTGTTTCTTGCTGTTGAGGACTGTCATACAACAATTGTGGGGGAACTAATGACATTGGGCTCTGCCATTCATTAACATTGAGCTCTTCAGGGTTTGTTTTGTTGTTGTTGTTGTCGTTTTCCCTCTTACAGTGGTCAGTACAATTTGAATGCCAATTTAGACATTTTAAACACAGACTAAACAGTTGCCTGAAAGTAAGCAATTAAAATGTCATCTTTCTGGGCATGTTTGTGTAAACAGTTATTGTGTTTTGGTTTTTTTTTTTTGTGTTTTCCAAAATGTTTTGCCTCTGAGACTTTGTTATTCCCTTCTGAGACGTGAAAGTTCAGCTATTGGGTATGCAGATTAGTATTTCAGTTTGCTAGCTTTGTACCTGTTACAATGGTCTGTTTTTCCTTCTAATCATATCGGTGCAATCGTAACCCTGCACAGTGGTTTTTGTGAGAGTTCATCTGTGTGGGCTTAAAGCATGGAAGAAAGTGTTGTTTTTCTTGTTTTGCTTTTAGAAAACAAAATAACAGAATAAGACATAAAATCATGGGCAGAAGTATCTGTCTTTGCACAAATTATCGACATAGTGCCGCTAACACAGAGGTGGCTGACAAATTTTGCTCTGAAGGCATTCACCTTTGCGAAAAACTGAGCAGGCTTCAATGGTGAGTTCAGTAGAGCCTCTTGCTTGGAGTCTCTGGAGTTGCAATTCTCACCGTTAGTAGCGTCACAAAATTTTTCCTTCTGAAAAAGCTGTTAAAGAAGAAAATACCAATTTTTATGTAATGTCAGCTTTCCTGTCTTCTCAGCGTTCTTGTGTAATGAATGATTTGTGTGGGTACTGACTGGACACTTGCTGAAGACTTGCAGAGAGTGTGTATGGTGTCTGAAGAATTGCCTTCCTAATGATTTTCAGATTGCCTGCTCTCTGAAAATAGTAATAAGGAACCATGATCTTGATTAGTGCATGTGAACATGGTGAAAGGGAAATGATTGTCTCGGTAAGGGTCTGCTCATCCATTCCTGATAAAGGATGCTGAAGTCAAAGCAAGCATTGAATGGGAGCAGTTTCTATTTGTGTTGCAGACATCACTGTGTAATGTTTCCTTGTTGTTGGAGTGGATGAGTTCTGATCAGCTTTTTTTGAGATTTGCCTGTCTTGTGTTCTATTGTTTGAATGTTAATTAGGTGTATTGTTTTGTGTTGTTTATTGTAGATTTCATTACAGTCTTTTGGGTTCAGTTTAGACAGTTACTTGAAAAATGACTGAATAGAAGCTAAAATATATCAGAAATCAATTAATCTTCTCTTTAGATTTTGCATTTTGTGCTTGGTAAGGAGACTAGTGAAAGTCCAAACGGCATCCTTGTTTTGCTCCTCTTCAGGTGCCTGGGGCAAAATCATAAATTGATATGTGTTCTGAAATTTCTTTCTTAAAATAGTTAGAGAAGTATTGTATATGTTTCAGAGTTTATTCTTCAGCTCTGGGAGGATTTTTTTTTCCCAGAACACTGAGAAATATCTAGGATTTTTCATGTTTAGAAAGTGATTTTACTTAAATATCATGAACAATTATCTACTAGTTCATATTCAGTTTATACTGGAGAGATTTACAGAGGCCAGCTGAAATGAAGGTCTGACAGATTTGGGCCCACAGTTGGACGTTAGGTGAACAAGTCCCTGGGATAGTACTGTGGCTTTATAAAAAGATAATTGTTCCTGGCTTATGATTTTGATACCAAAATTTAACGTTTAGTTTTCTGTTGCTTCCTGATAATTGTCTTGCATCAGAATTGAAGTTGCTGAGAGTTGATGGGCAAAGTCTGTCTCTTAAAATGAAATATTTTAGTGGTAGTGCCAGAGGAATATTATTGAATTCATATTTACTGGTTTTCTTTGAAGGAGAGAGAAACCTTTCATGCTACAAAAGCGTAAAAATGTTTTACAAGAACCATTATTGGTGAAACCCTTTTTTTACTGAGTTGCAGATTTCTGATTTACTGGGACAGGGGAAGATGATCCTCCTTAGGTTATGGCTTTCCTTTGCAATTTTTTGCAGTTACATTCATGTAACTACTACCCAAAATCTCTGATACTGCTTCTTTGAAAAACACAGGGAAGGTACCTATTTGCCACCTGAGTTATTTTAAAAATCTGTTTATACCTGCTGTTACTTTGGAGTACAGTCTGCCTACATAGCTTCTTTTAAGAAATAGTTAATGATTAAAGGGTTTAAATCCAAATTCTTAAACCACTGTATTTTGTTGATATAAAAGTGGGAAAGCTCAAGTTTTCTTGATTTTTTTTTTAGATCTGTTTTTGTTCAAGATGTGCAAAGGTGATTAAGGTTTGTAAGAAAGTCTTCTTGCAGTGTCTTTGAGGTATGACAAAAGGGAGGTAATTTCTGGGTTTCAGTCATGTTGAGAAAAACATACCTTGAGGTGCCTTAATATGGTTCTGAAAATTAACATACACTTCCCAATTGCCTCTCCTTCCTGTGTATTTAAATCCAAGGTCATTACTTAAGGTGCAGTTATATTTTTGCACATGCTCTCTTTCTTTCTCATGAGCTTTCTCTTTAGCAGAGATTTGGGTCCATGGAGTTGTGGTGAGGCTGCTGGGGCTTGTTAGATCCTTGGACTATTATCCCCTTGCTGCTCTTTCACATGGGCACTCTTGATACTGGAAGGGGAGACATGGTGCCTATCAAGCAGGGTTATATGACTGAAGGGCTGAGGAACAAGGGCTTAGGGGGCCAAGGGCTTTCTCCTTGATCCTCCTGGAAAGGGTGTGTAGGGCTTGAGAAGAACTGCACAGATCCTGCAAGTCAACAACTGGTGCTGATAACAGGCATTTGTTTTATACAACCCTGGAGATCTTCTTTGAGGCTGCTTGGAAGAAACTGAATCTACCCAACCAAGTGGAGCAGAATCATCTTGGCCAACAGGCTGGCCAGCCTGATGAGGAGACCTTTAAACTGAGAACAATGAGGGAGGCAGAGGACAACCCACAGACAAGTGAGGAAGTGGTGCACCGAGTTGGCAATCAGAGGGTGCAGGGTGACGTGCAGAACAGGAACCTTGGTAGCAACACAACAGGGCTGAAGGCCGTTTATTCAATAGAGGATTGAGGAAAATAATCCTTCTTCAAATACTAGTTTTTGCTTAGCATCTAACATTCCTGGTGATTCTTCATTAGACTAAAGATTTTAATAAGACTTAGTATCTAATGTTTGTAGCATTGGTGTTTGGTTTTTTTTAGAGTCTTATAGTGACACATTAAAAATGAGCACTTCATCAAGATATTAATGTGATCAATGTCTTGCCCTGTCTATCAGGGCATGATATCATAGAAGATCTTAAGTTGTAAGGGACCTGTAAGGATCATGAAGTCCAACTCCCTGCTCCTCTCAGGACTACTTAAGCCATATGACTAAGACCATAGTTCTAGATGCTCCTTGAACTCTGACAAGCATTGATAGTAAAGGTGACACTAAGCTAGAACTAGTAAAAACAAAGTAGTATTCCTACTTCTGTGCTCACAGTGTTGGGCATGGAGGTTTTTCCAAAACCTATGGACTTTGCTAGATGCACTTATTTTTCAAATGCAACAGGGAAAACAGACTGACTGCAGGAAATCGTGTGCCTGCTCTTGATAGTTATCCTTGCCTAATCACTATTCTGTGCCGATGACTTAAGCTTCAATTTGTCTTGTACAAAACCATACACTACTGAAGTGAATAGAGGGGTTTTGTTTGTTTGCTTGGCATTTACATTAAGTTAAAAGGTGTCATCCCAGTGTTTTACAGTTATGCAATCTATTTTGTCTTTATCAGTTTCCTTTAACTAAAATACTTACTTCCATGCCAACTGTATTTCAGAACTGTTATTTGAAAAGAAATGTTTATTTACATTTTGAAAAGGGCAATCATGTTTTGATTATTTTGTAAATATCACCCCCATAAAATCTTGACATTTGAAAATACTTTAAGTGCTGTTTGTGCATTTATTTACACTACGCAGATGACCTGTGTTTATTCTGGGAGCACAGAGTAATAAAACTCAGTTTCTTTCAAGATCCTGCATTTAATATTGGCCTATTTAAATCAAATGGGGAAGAGGAAAGACTTGTGTCATTCAGTTACAGAGTCCATAATTTTCTGTCTTGGGTGGGTAGATGGGGGCATTCGTAGGAAGGCCTCACACTGATCAGTGAAGGGTTCATGGCAGCTCCCACTTGCATAGCAAACCATGTTTCTCCCATTAAAACGCATGGGAGGGGGATCCAATCTGAGTGCCAGTCTGGTTAAGTTCTCTCTCTGCTCACATGATTAAGGAGGATTGGGTTTAGCCCCTCTCCCACCCCTCCTTTGGCTCCTTGAGGGCCCAACAAGCATTTGGAGCAGCCCAGGTTGAGGGGATGGTGAAGAGGGAGGAACACAGGCCCAGGGGATGGGGCAAGGCTGGGGTCATGAGGGAGTGCACGCTAATGAGGAGCTGAAACGTCAGGTTTTCTGGGTTAAAATACCTTGTCACTTCTGAAAGACAAAGGTGTTGTTTTCTCAACAACAGCCCCCCTCCCCCCTCGTCCCCCGCCCCCCCCCCCCCCCCCCAACCTATTTTGTAAAAGACTTAAAAACCATTTGATAATTTTATCATGGTGTAGAAACGAATGCATTGGTCAGTACTGCGGTCAAAATTTCCTTTGAACCTACAGGTCTTGTAGGTAAATAAAATATATGTTAATATCAGGCAACTTGTGTGTAAAATATGCTTTAGCTTTGGCCTAGAAATACACTTTACAAAGTTGCAGACAGCCAAGTGACCTAAAGCAGTGAAACTTACCTTCCTTCCACATCAGTGTGTTAGAAAGAATCCTTTCTAAAAGGTGTTTACCTTGGTGTTAAATTTAATACTTCTTTTAATTCTTGGCAAACAAGTGTAAACTCTGCTTTTTAAATGCTGAAAATGTCTTGGTGGTTTTTAAGTAGTTGAAGGGATGTAACGTTGAATCTAAAGTGATTTTTTTTGAGCTTTCTTTGCTCGTGAGCTTGGGAAACAAAAAATTAATTAAAGGAGCTGAAAGTCCATTTTTGGTGTGCAGTGGCAATTGATTCAGGGCGTGTTTCCTAGTCACTAAACTCAAAGGGGATTTGGATTAGTATAGTGTATCCTTTATACTAACAAGTGAAACTTTATCTGTTTCCCTCTTAGCAAAGGTGATGCCTGCTGCAGAGTCAGGGTGACAGCTCTGCTGGGTTTTTTCAAGAATACCTGTCACTGTCATTTGGAGTGCTGCAAAAGCCAGAAGGTTTTCACACCTGTGGGCCCAGAAAAATTGGATTTTGCTGATAAAATGGCAGACTGGTTTATTTCTAGTAGTTTTGTGTCATTCTTAGGCCTGACACTTTTACAGTGAGTATTTCTGAGATGCTCTGTAAAAACCTTTATAATGTATTTCACTCAACATACCTTGTAGCTAATGGGAGGAAGAAAATAATGTTTGATTAAACTGAATATTTGATTTTTACTCATTTAATACACTCTGAGTATCTTGTTCTCCTGGGGCACTGCAGGCATCCTTTTGGGTAATGAAGCAGGTTTGGATGTCGCCTCAGACACAATTCCCACATACCCTGCCCCTGGCCCCTCCCATAAACATCAGGCGTAGAGCCAGTGGTTGGTGGGAGGCTGGGAAGGGGCTGTACTCTCTCCTCAGAGCATCATGACATCAGGTAACTTCCACAGTGAATCGTGCTTTGGAGTGATGGCAGTCTCCCACAAGTACTCGTTGGTGGCCAGCCGTTTCTAGGTTGCCCACAGGGAAGTGTTCTTCTCGGTGATGCCTTTCTCGGTGCCTTTTCTTCCTTTGCCGTTCAGTGCCTATTTGTAAAAGCACACACATGTGGTTGTGCAGCCCAGCACCCTTCAGAAATCCTTGAGGCGTTGCTTTGAGGCAAGTTTGTAGTGCTGCACCGTTGCACTGCGGTCCCCATGGAGAGCCGCCACCTCTTGTACCCCTCTCTCTCTTCCTGTGGCTCAGAGGGGCAAATCACAGGTTTACTGCCACGGACGGTTCTGTACGGACCCTTAAGGAGGATTCAGGGCGGAGGATCTCAGTGGCAAGTGTTTTGCTTTTTGCTCATTGCAAACTGCCAAACTCAAACGTGCGATACAAGAAGTTCAATGTACAAGATTGAAAGGCAATTTTGCCTGAAAAAAAGCCTGAAATATTTGTAGTGCTCTCTCCCTGACTACTGGATTTCTATTTTGCACTTTTTTAGATGGTCATAGTTTTGTTGGGTTTTTTTTCTTCTTAACTGTTATGCATCATTCTGTAACCAATTACTAGTTTTCACATCTCTGTTGTGCTTTCAGCATAAATGGAGTATTCAGATGCTTAGATGACCTTTTTTATTTTTTCTGGTGTATCAGATAGCTTTGTGAATTCTTTTCAGATGTTATCGATATGCTAGAATATTGAGGCTGTTTCATTAGCAGAAAGAAACAAGGATTGGTTTTGTGCACCTTTTTTTCTTATTGCCCTTCAGAAAGGCCTCAGGTGGTGGCATTTGAAAATTACTAGCCTGCAGGCATTAGACACTGCCCTTGTTCAATATATTTATGAAGCCCTTAAGCAGACACACTTGGAATGGAGGCTGCAGCATCAACGTTGTATTTATAGCTTAAACCACATCCTTTTATGGAAAAAATAGAGAGTGAGATATCGGTACTTGCGCAGCATGTGGCAAAAACGAGCGATCAGAGGAAAGTGAATTAGCAAATAGTCTAGGTAGGATAAAGGTAGTGAGTGGACTGTGAAAGCATCAGAACTGATAGGTGTCACTCTTCAGACTATTCTGGAAATCTGCTTAAACATGTTTTACAGAACAGATTTGTGGTTGTGTTTGATGTCCGAAGGGCCTGGTTTTGGGTTTGTTCATGGAGTGTTATTATGGTTCCTTTTCGGCTCATGGGGTCAAGAGCTGCATCCATCAGTGCCCACCAGATGCAGCTCGCAGTGGCACTACAGAATTGCCTGGGTTCGAAGCAGGCAGCACATGTGCTTTAGTAATGTCGGTTTTGGGTCAAGTGTTGGGGAGGGTGCTGAAGCTCGGAGTGTTCCCAAGTGCGGTTTATATTGGTCTTCACACAGTTTTGTATTGTGTGTGCCGCTTGTACAGCTGATGTGGTGGCTGCCCTGCTCGGCAGGGCTGGGATGGGTAGAGGGAAGAGAAAGTCATAGCTCTGTCCATACTTGCCTGCATTTAGTGTGATTCACGGTCAGGTTTCCTGAGTGTGGTTTCAGGATTAATGTGCACAGAGTGAAAGACATGTGACAGGATTCTTGTTTCAGATTGAAAATACTGACCTGGAGCGTATTTTTGTGTCGTCTTAACTTGTTTTGCAAATTCCTTGCTGTTTCATGAGAATTCCTGATTCTGGTAGTGTCTTCGAGTACCTACAGAGTAACAGGTCTTCTCACATAGCTTTTCTTCTCCCTCTGCCCCAGTGTATAGAGTACTTGAGTTTGGGTTTTTGGTGTGGTTTTTTTCTGGTTCACAGTATTCATGGGAAAACCTTGGTTCTTGCACAGTTTTTTTTGTCTTGATTTTTTTTAGTTGTTTGTTGGTTTGGTTTGTTTCCCAAATGAACTCTCTCAGTTTAGTACCTTGCTGCCGAATACAATTAGCTTGTGTCAGTAGTATAGACCCAGTAATGAAATAACTTGTTTTCTATCGAATGCCTGAATCTCTCTCCTCAGCACTGGGGGAATACTTTACAGACTAGTAAAAGCTGAGTAGTAACATACTGTGGTTCCATTGGTTGTCTTTATCAGTTCTGTTCTGAGCTGAAGAGATTTTAGTTCAGTTACAAAATGAGAACCCCGGTGTGGTCAGGAACCTTTTCTCAAAATGAAAGAGAATTACTGTGAAGTCAAGGTATCCTGTGTATTAACACAATTTCTAATAACTTCTCCACAAACAGAAGTAGTTTTTAAATGCCTTTCATAAATAGAGGGAAACACATATTAAAATAATGTGGAACTGTAATGGGGAATGTAGCAAATTTTTGAGTTGGAAGTCAGTGTTTTTTCCTGCAAGCCCGTGGTATCTTTAAGGTTTTAAAACAGACTGAATGCATTTCTCCAAAGACCTGAGTAATGTGTTTGAGACATCTTAAACATTTTTCAAAGGGCCTTTGTCTGCCTTAGGGTTTAGGGATGGGATCCTTTTGTTGAAACTTCTCTTGAAATTCTCCATTGGTGACATTAGCAGCAGTAGCGCTGTACTGTTGAAGCCCAGAGGAACAGAAAACTGTCCCTGGAAAACTCTAAAACTCTAGCTCTCTCTCTTTCCATTGCTCTGGTTTTTTGTTGTGTGGTTTTTTTTTTTTTGTGGGTTTTGTGTGTGTGTGTGTGTGTGTGTGTGTTTTTTGTTGTTGTTGTTCTTTTACCTTCTATCTCAAATAAGTTACTCTATATAGAAGTTATCAAGTAGAAGGGATTTTGAGTGTTGCATTTTAGAAACTGAACGTGAAGTATCTCTAGAAGTGAAAATTAAACTGACAGTAGAAGGTATACCAGAAAGCTGGAGATAATGATTGTGGTTAGTTTGGTGTTTAAGAAAGTTAGTTTATTTATTTGAAAATTAATGAAAAAATTTGAATCCTTTTAATGACTGGTGGGAACTGAAGAAAGAACTGATGTAAGAGTTCCTGGAACATTTTCAAGGGCTTGAAGCTGTAGAGATAACATGAGCCCAACTTCAGTCTGGTGTAATCCTGTTCTGAACAGTGGCAGTAGTCTTTTTTGGGGGAGTATGAATTAACCAGTATGGGGTTATTCAAATCCACCATTCACGTTCTGTGCAAGAAGCCTGGTGCTTGCTAGTATGTGTATGAGCTTCTGTATTAATGGAAAGGGGGTTGGAAAATCTACACAGTTAAGAAGAATTAATGGGTGAGTTCAGGAAGGTGTTGGATCATACTTGTTAATGCAGGCCCAGGAGATCTCTGTCCACCTGAAAAGGGCCAACTGCCATTCCATGAATTCTCTCTGCTAATAAGGGTTGTCCCCAGCATCTGTTTGGTTGTGTTGAGCTGTGCCTGTGCAATTCCCCACAATGGACTGGAACTTAAAACTGTGAGACTGGAGGTCCCTGAGAAGAAAATACCAAGGAATTTCTCCAGCTTTCATGACAGCAATGTTAGTACATAATCTGGGGATGCAGAACACAAGGCAAAAGTGACAAAGAAAATGACCCCTGTTAAGAATGACACATATCCTGTCCTGCCAATTGCAGCAGTATTTGGTATTCAGAGGAATGTTCATGTGTTTGACAGCCTTAGATGCATCGCTCTCAGTCATGTTACTGTCACAGTTTTGAAGGAGCACACACCCATGATTTAAAGATTTTCTTATTGGTTTTTATTTCCTTGGAATATCAGGTAGCGCTGTTGGGAAGGGGCAATGTATATTATGTCCTAAAGGTGTACTGTAACCTGAACGGCATACACACATTTTGTGAATGTTAAATGAAAGCCAGCCTTGCATGATAGAATTTGGGCAAATATCATGGCAGAAGTGGAAGCCTGGGAACCTTTTGCTGAGTTCTTCAGCTAAGTCTGGAGTTGCGTTATCTACTGCTGTGGATATAGTTTAGATTAATAAGATTGTTACGGCCTGCAACAATTTACGCTTTTTCTGTTCTTCCAGAATGGAGGCTTAGTGTCAGTAAAATCTGTTTTTATCCACTAGAACTCATGTCTGTGTTTTGAGGTGGTGCCTGTTTTCATAAATCGAGTGTAGAGGAGGAATCAAGTGTCTTACCATGGTCCCAGTTCTGCCAGGTCTTGTGAAATTATGTGGTTAAGTTCAGGGAAGGTGATGTGCCATGGACAGGAATGAGTGAATGAATGGATGAGCGAACTGGAGAAATGGCTATGCTGCCAAAGCAGCAGTTTGTGTACTCATGGTCTGTGGTATCTCACTGCTTTTAGAACTTTTGATGTCAGTGTGCCACTTTTCAGAAAATAAAGGAAATTTCACTCTGTTTTTATTTGTGCCATTGGGATGAAGCTAGACATATACTAGCTAAGTATCTAATAAGGAAACAGAATAGATTGTAAAAGGCAGGAACTGAGAGCACAGACAATACGAATCTGTGCTTCAGATTAGATTTCTTTAATTCTCTTTTAGATAGAACACTCCTTCTTGAATAACCATTTGGTTTCTGATGACAAGTTTTAGCTTTTCTGTGTGTTTTCCCTTTGCAAAATGAAGTCATTGAGTAACAACTTTATAATTAAAGGAAGAGAAACAAGCTCTTCAGAAGTACTGTGCAAAACCGGCAAGGTAGTTAAGAAGCTGACTTGAATACTCCAGAGTACAACTTTCCATTTCCAAGTCCTATGTTTTATTGAGGAAATAGCTACTTCAGTAAATGTAATACACTCCACTACACTTCTTAGCCTGGTCTGTTACTGTACTGCCTGCAGAACACACGTCGTTGTAACTCAGCATTTCTTAGTATATCCCATTTAGGTAAAGATTGTCTAAATAGGCACTAATAGCAGCAAAATACAAATAACCTATATGCACCTAAGGAGTGCATATAGACAGCCAAAACATGATTTTTGATACTGTGATTTGTTTGTTGCAAATATTTTGATAGCTACCCGGTGTTTGTATATTTACCTATCAAAACCATAAAATGTTGTGTAATAAGGACACTGTGGTGTTCACTTGGTGGATAATGGGAAAACAGGCAGCCTGAGTCACAAGGCATTGGTGAGCCGCTACAATGGGAAGCTGGGCCGAAAATGTCTTGTAAAACTGGCAGATTTTAATACAATTTCTAACTTTTATCAGGGCAGAGTCAAGAGCGGCTGTATATGTACATATTCACACATATGCCGTTGTAGTATATATGTGCATTTTATTTTGTAACTGTTTTATAAATGACACAAGTATTTCTAGTCTGTGACCAGTTGTTACAAGGCAGTAGATGCTGGCTTGCTACTTAGGTGTTTTATGGTACTTTAGAACACGAGTGGGCTGCTTCATGTAAAAAAAGCAACTCTGTTGTGCTTTGGTGGTGATCTTTGTGCTCTGTCATTTCTTTCCCGATGCCAGAACACCTCCTCACTTTTTCTGAAGTATAGGTTGGAGGCCTTAGTTCAGAGAAGGGTCTAAGCACACTGAGGATGCTCATAGAATCACGGAATGGTTTGGGCTGGAAGGGACCTTAAAGCCCATCTAGTTCCAACCCCCCTGCCATGGGCAGGGACACCCTCCACTAGACCAGGTTGCTCAAAGCCTCATCCAGCCTGGCCTTGAACACGGCCAGGGATGGGGCACCCACAGCTTCTCTGGGCAACCTGTTCCAGTGCCTCACCACCCTCTCCATGAAGAATTTCTTCCTGATATCTAACCTAAATCTCCCTGCTTTCAATTTAAACCCATTACCCCTTGTCCTGTCACTACAGGCCCTTGTAAAAAGTCCCCTCCCCCCAGCTTTCTTGTAGCCCCTTCAGGCACTGGAAGGTGCTCTAAGGTCTCCCCGAAGCCTTCTCTTCTCCAGGCTGAACAAGCCCAACTCTCTCAGCCTGTCCCCATAGCAGAGGTGCTCCAGCCCTCTGAGCATCTGTGTGGCCTCCTCTGGACTCGTTCCAACTGGTCGATATCCTTCTTATGCTGAGGGCTCCACAGCTGGACACAGTACTCCAGGTGGGGTCTCACGAGAGAGCTGTGTTCCAATAGGTGTTCTGGCTATTTTTTGAGTTATACTGTTCAGTCTTTAAAAAATGTAGTTAATACTTAAGTTTTCTTTCATAGAATAGTTTGGGTTGGAAGGGACCTTAAAAGACCATCTATAGAGTTCCAACCCCCCTGCCATGGGCAGGGACACCCTCCACTAGACCAGGTTGCTCAAAGCCTCATCCAGCCTGACCTTGAACACTGCCAGGGATGGGGCAGCCACAACTTCTCTGAAATTGCACTGAGTGCTTAACCTGAAAGTAAGAGCTAGATAGAATTACATTTACTGTGGAATGAACAAAGGGTCTTTATTTTATAACCAACCCCAAGCACTTTATAGCTGTAGGCAAAGAATCCCTCTTGGCACAGGTAGTGTAAGGGAATGTGTTTTTACTTCTTCTGCTCATTGATGGAGACACTTGAGAATTTTTAGGACTCTGGAAGAAAGAATTAAACAACAGGCTAATTCTTGTCTTTTAAAATGCTGTTTTATAATATAACTTGTTTTAAAGCCTCTGGATCATCAACTGTTCATTTGCAGTGATTTTTCTTGTATTGTAATACATACAGTAATGTGAATATTAGACATGCCAGTAATATGTCATATACATTTTTTGTAATAAGTAAAAGAAATCTTTCTGAAGTTTACATTTTGTGTGTAAGAAGCCATGCCAAGTCGATTTACATCCCACCATGCACTATCATGTTTTAGACTGATAGATCACACAACTTTCCTGTCAACATCTTGGAGCTGACATCTGTCAACACCAACATCGTGGCTTATCCAGGGAGCAGACAGCACAGCTGCCGTTAGTTCTTCCCAGTGATATAACTCAAACCAGAATATCTCGGGTATCAGTCTTTCTAATTTCCCTGAAACTGCCAAAATCTTTTTTTTTTTTTGAAGTGAGGGATGCCAACATCTCCTTGGTAAGAACTTGGAGTGGCAACTTGTTTCATAGACACTGTGGAGTATCTGTTGCATAGTGTTTTGTTGCTACTGTTGTTGATGCCTTGCAGCAGGTTTCAGACCCTTTCAGCTGTTTCCCGTGAGACACAAGAGCAGGGGGAACAGCAGTCCCTCTTCTCCTGCACCACCAGTTTTACTATACACTAAATACGATGGAATACATTTGAAAATGGAGCCAAAGAGCACTGTCTTTACAAAATCTAGAGCAATAGGTCTGATGAGGATTTCAGCTGTCCCATTCATCTGGGAAAGCCTAGAACTTGGTTTGATCATCTAATTGTATGAATTTTCTCTCATCCATGATGACACAATTTTTAGTAGCTTTTTGTTTTGGGATTGGCTCACTCTGCTGTAGCAGATGTCCTCATCTGCTTTTTTTTCCCCCCCCCTGAGTTGAAGGCTGTTTTCCATCTCTTTCTACAAAGCAGATGTAGTTGAGACGTAGATGTACTATAGAACAACTAAAATAGGATGGAGAACCCAACTTCAGTGTGCAGCTTACTAGATCAGTGCCCTATGTATGCAAGTGGTTCTGTAAACCAGTACAGATGCTGTGGACCTCAGCGTGTGCCCGTTGTGTGTGTGTGGACAGTACCCAACACATTGCAAACTGGGTGGCTCCCCAACTTACAAATGACATCTGTGGGGACAGGGATCAAGTATTTATGCTGATCACAAAGTTGTTTACCCAAAGCAAGTCATCTCCCAGTATAGAAAACCACTGCTGGTTTCTGACAGGGTCTCTCCAACTTCCCGAGGGACACTAGTTAACCAAAACTGAGGTGAGCATCTGCTAGAACTGTCTCCTCAGCCTTGAGAGATACATAACTGATGGTTTTTCTGTATGGCATGCTCAGGTTTGTGCCTTGAGGGAGTACAGGCTGGACAAGTAACTGTCTAAAGCGATGTAATGTACTTCATCCTGTGGCAGAAGGATAGACTAGATGACCTTCTGCAGGTATTTCGTCCTCTGAAGCAGTTTTCCCTTTTTCTCCTGTTCACTCTGCTTTCTCTAATTCTTTGCTGCTGTGTAATACCAGTAGATTTCCTAGGTCTTTCTTTCATTTTTTTCCTGACAAAGCTTCCTCTCTTTCTTCAAACTCTCTTCAGTTTACGTGCCCTAAGTTAAGTTTATGCTCGGGTGTTCTATAGGGAGGCTGACAGACTTAGTTTACCTGTCTTCTTGTATCTTCTGTGTAGTTACTAATAAGGGGAAATAAGACACCACTTAGAGTTTGGAAGTGTGCTAGGTTTCTGAGGGCAGAACCAGGAACTCTCCTGGAGAGTTTGTAGAGCAGCATTTTCAAAATGTAAGTCAGAATTCATAAATTGTACAAAGATAATTTTTCCAAAACACCCCAGAAAGTCTTCTGAATGAGCATGTTCTTGAATGGAGCAGTCTCTCTCCTTTAAAATGATTTGGCGTACTGCATTTCCCTTTTTCCTCAACTCTCAGTCATCTCTTTCCAGTAATATTTAATATCGCATCAGTCATGTCACATCCATTGTTCGGCAGTTGACTGCATGTGCAGTTTATTGCCTGCATTGCTGAAGACATGCGTATACATTTCTCTTGAGTACCAAAATAAAACATTTTGAAAGCATGAGTTACTTATTCTTTAGTGGCAATATAAATATTTAAAAATCAGTGTTTCACAGGTTATGTTTTCTTCAGTCTTCTCTAGCTAGGGAATGAAATGCTTTGACTTCTGGCAATTTACGTGCTGAAGCTGTTTACTTGTCTCTGGGCCCAGCCTAACACCAGGTAGCCAACTGGCAGATTTGTTTCAGAAATAGATTGTGCTTCATACAGTAAGTACATAACTTGGCTAAAGACTTGAAGATGGCTGCTCCTAAGCAACAGTAGCTCTCCCTAGCTCACTTACCTTTGCTCTGAAAGGAGAAATATTTGTGCACTATCTTCTGATCTTTTGGTTCACTCAACAATGGAAGATGTCAGTAGAAAGAAAATGATATCAGAGGAGGAAAAGTGGAAATTTACAAGTCTGCCATGGTTTTTAAGATATTTCTCTTATTTAGATGTCTCCTCTAGTCTATTTTTTGTCCTCTAGTCAGAGTAAAACAAACAGTAACAAAAAAAAAATGTGTTTTCTGAGAGTATTTTCCCTCAATATTTTGCCACATGTATGTTTATGAGAAACAGTGAAGATAACAAACCCTCTGTCTTAATGCTTCCGTTTTCATTACGAATGTAATGTGTGCGTAATTAAGAAGTTTGAAGAATGTTTATGCTTGATAACCATAAAAGAAGATGTAATCTGGAGTAACGTTTGTTTTACAGAATGCTGAAACCAAGGTGGAGGAAGCAACCAAAGAGAGTCCAAAAGCAGCCAGACTAACCCAGCAGTCTTCAGAGGATAATGAAGTATTTGGTGAGTTACACCAGACAAATGGAAAATGTTATTTGATCCATTAGTTCAGAAAAGAGAATTCCCACAAGGTCCTTGTGATCTACTTAATGTTGGTGTAGGGCATCTGGGTGTGGGCCGTACATTTCCACCGAGACCTGGAAAGGTGGGAGAAAGGACCAAGAAGAAAACACAGAGGGATCAAAGGTTTAAAATAAATCATCTCTGAAGAAAGATCTGCAGTTGGTTACTACAGAGAAGAAAGATTGAATGCCAGGCTTCAACAGAATTAAGGATGTGTACAGTAAGGGGAAAAATAAACATAATCTGCCCATGATGGATAGAACAAGCAGTGAATTCTTTAAATTGCAGAAAGAAAGATTTGATTAAATACTGGCGAGGGGAATCCTAAAATGAATACTAAAACATTGGGATGCATTGTCTGGAAAACATGGAGATTTATCATTGCAGGCCTTTAAAAACAGGCTAGACAAGTAACTGTGTAAAGTGATGTAATGTACTTCATCTTGTGGTAGAAGGATAGACTAGATGACCTTTGAGGATACTTGGAGGCCTAGATTTTATATGAGCTGCTCTTGAAAGTTTTCTGTGAATTCCCTGCTGCCGCCCTCCCCACCCCTGGCCTACTGGCAGTTCTATTTATTTGATCTGAAAGCTGTATTTGGCCTTTCCTTCTGCTTAAGATTCAGAAAAAAGCCAGGGAAACATTCTTGTTCCAACTTTATGTTGATTTTATGCAAGTACAACTCCAGTAAGGCAGTAGTCTGACATTAAGGCAGGAGAGGTGAGGGTAAGGCTGAAAGTTTATCAGTTGATGTAGTATTTAGCTCCATTATGTTTTGTAGTGGAAACTCAAAATCTGCATAAATCATGTGGATTTTATTAAGGCTGACTGGCTTGAAAACTTTCCAGTGAGTCAACTATTTTTGAATATGGTAAGGAATTTTTTTCCTTCAAGGTACAAAAGGGGTGGAGCATGAATAATTGAATCTCTCTTACTGTATATGGAAATAATGCTTGTGACCATTTTAATTGCTTCTGTTTAAAATCGGCTTTTCTCTATGAGATAACGTAGTGTGATTGGCACATGAGCCTGAACTCCTGGTATGAATGTTTCCAATGCTGATCATATAATGCCAGCATCTGAAGAATCCACAGGTGGACTTAAGTGCTCTTAAGAACTAGATTCCAACTTTATTAATTCAGTGGTGAGGCTATTACCTCACTTGCTCTGCGTCTGCTCCACCAGTTGCAGTAAACCCAGTGCTTCTGGTTATAAAGCCCTACAGCACTGTGTAATGTGCATCTCAAGCTGTGTCCCTTCTCAGTTTGGATCTCTCTGTTTTTCCTTCAGTGGGAAGGATGGAGGCAGCAAAGGAAGGTGACCTCAGCCTGCCTCTTTCTACCAGGAAAATCTCAGGCTTTTAAACATTTTGTCTATTCTGATGAGTAGCCACAAATACCAGTGAAATAAGCCAGTAGTTAGTCAAGTCTGTGGTCCATATGGACACCATGAACTTAAAAAATGGGAATTAAAAACCACCAAGTAGGCTCAAACACACCATCCAGTAATCCATACCCTCGCTACAAATTTTTTTACTGATTTAAGAAGGTCAGCGTGCAATGTACTACATGTTCTTTAAAGCTAATGATTTACTAACAAATTGCTAAATATTTCCATGTTCCAAATCTGTGCTCTGAGCTGCTTATCTAAGGTAAGCCAATGATCAACCTTGGATAACATGGCACCATGAGGAAAATTTCTTTCCAACTCTACAAACAGGCTGTAGTGTCTTATGTCAACCCTTTTACCACTTTACAAATGAAAGTCTGGTTTGTTTGGGTTTTGTAAAATTAGATCAAAATGGAAAAAAAAAAAAAGAAGAAGAAATATAGTGCAAATGGAGTCTGTAATCTTCTTTTTCACCCTGGCCAAGTGAGGAAATCGAAGTGGACTGAAGGTGCAAATGAAACCACTTTAGTGTGAGAAACCCTGAGAGTCAGGGAGGAAATTTTGGCAGATAAAGGTTTTATGTCTCTGAGAACAATGCTACTGTAGGTAGCTCCTTTTCCCTGCACTTCTGAGCAATTTCTTAAGATGTTCAGATCCATCTCAAAGGGGATAAATGATGCTAGAAGCAGTTTTCCCTAGGTGAGTTACTTGTTTTCCTGTGACTAAAATGGTTTGATTACAGACCCTGCTCAATTATTCTCCCTCTGGCTTGATCTATTTCAAGCTATCCCTCATTTATTTCTTCTTTCTTTCTCCCCAGTGATGCTAATTATAACAAGCATCAAATACGCACTAGGAGTTGGTTAATTTATAGCTTCAGCTTTGACTAGAATCCCTCTTCTGAAGAATTTTCAATAGCCTCCAGTCTCTTCGGGCGGGTGCAGTGCAGCCTTCCCTCTTCGTGTAGATCCCCGTCTCCTCTGCCTTATTTATCTTTTGCCAAGATCGCTTCCCGCAGCTTTGTCTGGACAATGTCACCCCCTACAGAAAGGTTAGCACAGGCAGCCGGGAAGTCCATCGCTGCCTGGCTGAGCCCCCTGCAGAAAGAGGGGCAGCACCCCTTGACCCCTGCCTGCCTCTGCTGCCGGGGTGGGTGGGTGGGCGGGTGGGCAGCAGGCGCTCGGAAGAGTCGGGTCCCTCGGGTAACACTGACTGTCCCTCTTCGCTGAGCCGCCCGGTGGCAGCAACTGCCAGTCCCTGTGGCTGCCTGCGCTGCCAGGTCAGAGGCGCCTTAGCAAGGCAGAGAGAAACTTCTTGCTTTGTACTTGTCTCCAGGCTCAGTATTGCTTTGGACCGAGTGATGATATGATTTATCAGGAGCAGGGAGCCTTCTGTACCGTGGGCAGCATGGTAGAGATGCAATTACTGGAGATTGTCACACAGAAGATACCTGAGGGAGCTGTGCTGTTTGAATACAGAAATATGTCTTTCAGAAATGCTTGCTCTCGGAGTAAGTGTGGTTTCTGGCATCCCTATCAGCCGGGTACAGTTTTGGAGGCAAGCACAGTACTACTGGTTGAAAATGTGGTGGTGATAAGGAACCCAAGTGTGGTATCTCTATCAAGTCTGCTAGACCCAGTAGCGCTCTTTGTAAATACAGTAAAGATTGATCCACTACTGTGAAGGACCACTTGCGAGTGAACATGAATATTTTAATTCTTCCTCTTCATGGGAGTTGAATTTGGGAATTACCACTCTGGAGGGTTTGGGGGTTGTTCTTTGCATTTCTCCTTAATATTAATTATGGTACTGGGCTGTGGCTGAAGGGTCTTTATCAACAGTGGAGCCGTGTTGTACCAGCTGCTTTACAAAACAAAAAGGTCAGGTATGCCCTGTATTTGAGGGCTCGTTCTCGAAGGCAGTAAACTTTTTTACAAGAGGATAGAGTGGAGAAAAGGAGCAGAAGGCTAAGGACATGGGAGAGATGAAATCCAGTCGGCACAGTAATGGTATTTGTAACTATGAAATTCTGAATTAACAAGAGTTAGTTTTGTTTGTTCTTTGAAAGGATTTTCTTGTGACACCCAACAAAGTTCTGTTGTCTGATATATACTGAATATGCATCTGTGATGTGGAACTAGAATGTCTTGCTTGCTACGAACTTCTCCTGAACTTGCACGTAGTCAACATGGTCTCTGCTGCAACTGGTATATAGTCAGAAAAGGATCATGACTGACATCTCAGTCCAAGCAAGAGAAGAAAATTATGGAGTAGAGTGCTATGCATTTGAGGAAATCCTAAAGATTAGGAGGGGACTGGTGACCTTACTTCCAGAGATAATTTTCAGAACTTTATTGGATCCATTGCTACTCTGCAACTGTGAGGCAAAAGCAGGGGGCCAAACTGCCTGTCATTCTGACTGGGAGGTTTGGACCTTCCTGTGGTGCCATCCCTTATTGCATTAACTTGGGGAAGGACAGTTGCAGATTTTTATTGGTATTTTTTTTCCGTAGGGCTGAACTAGCATAAAATTACAAGGAAGGAAAAATTCTCCATGGGGGAACTGTGTTAGGTTGACAGCATATTCCCCTTTCTGCTAGCAAGGAGAAGTCCAAGTGTACTAACTTTTCAAAATACACTAAGTCTTGATATTCTCAAACAGGAAAGTTTCATTTCTATCTAGTAGATCAGGTCTAAAATTGTATCTGTGGCCATGGCCATGGTTCTTCATGGCTTAGCGCTGTCTAGTAAACCCTACTGTGTGGCCGGAGTTATACTTGTGGGGTGTAGGGTTGTTTTTGTGTTGGGGTTTGGTGGTTTTTTTGTGTTTTGGTTTTTTCGTTTGTTTGCTTGTTTTTATAAAAAAAGCCAAATGAACTCTTCCCCTGCCCCCAAAGATCAGAATTGTAGAGCTTTTTTTTTTTTTTCTCCTTTCACTTAAGCATGAGGTAAGCTCCATTCTGAGTGTGACAAAGCGCCACTGGACACAGCACCATCCATCATTCTGCCTTTTCTAATTGCAGTGCTGGGTACATCCTGAGGTACCTTTCCTATGCTGAGCTCAGGGATATAGCTAGAAACTGTGCATTCAGCACAATTCTGTGGCGACCCTGACTGACCCTGATTCATCATTTATGCTGACGCCTGCTGCTCTGTCCCACGCAGAATGTCCTGTGGCTATTTGTATAATCCTACGCAGGTTGAAGAAATTCTGTCTCCAGGACATTCCCATCCGTAATAGTTGGACTGATGCACTCATGCTCACCATTGGCCTCCCTTAACGTGGTAGGACAAGGGTAGCTGCAGTTGCTGCAGTCCCACCAGGTCCACATGTAGGGATCTTGGCTGCTGTGTATCAGGCAGCACTTTTGTGTTGGTTTTTTTTTTTTTTTGTTCAGTTAGGGATTTAATAATGGTATATAAAGCCCGTTCTCCCAAAATATTAGGCAGTGTCGGCCTCTTACAAACAAACAAGTGCTTGTACAGAATATGCTTGCAAGGCAGGAGTGCAAGCGATTGTATGTTATGTCTGTATGGATTCCACTCTTGTATCCATGTTTGCTTTTTGATTGTCATTTAAAAAAAAAAAAAAAAGGGAGGGGGCAGAATGCAAAAGGAGGAGCTGGAAGGCATTTAACAGCCTGGCTGCAGAATGCCTTTCTCAGGAGGTGATTTGGTCTGGTCAGGAGCTTGCTGAAAAGCTGAGGGTTACGGTAGTTCAGTGACCTTCTTACTGGGAAGCTTCTCTCTTTGTAAACACAGTCAGTTATGGGATACAAGCTATGACTTCAGTGCAAAATAATGGCAAGTTTACACATAAAAAAAAATTCAATCTGGTGAAAGAGCAAGTTGTCCTAAACTAGATGTTGTTATCACAGTGCAGTTATTCCCTCTTGCATGAGGGGCAAATGGGGGAATTTAGTCTGTTGTAATTTTTCATTATAAGCTAAGTAATGATTCTGTTGTTCCAGCTGCCCATGTATTTCCACTTTTCTTCACCATATCTTTCCTTTTTCCAGTGTCTTGCAAGACTTGTCCTCTCTGCTTCCATCCAGAGACCACTAGTTCATCAAACTTACAACAGCAAGACAGGGTTAACTTTCTGAAATGGAAAGAATAGATTTACACTTTAACAAAAAACGTTTGGCATTTTTTGTGCAGTTGTTGGATCTCAGAAGTAGTGCTGAAACCTTGTTCTTGCAAGATGTGTCATAAAACGCTTTTTGCAAACCGTGAGTAGGGAACCTTGCGCAGTTTACATGCGGATGAGAGAAGCCAAAGACCAGAGAACTGCTGTGGTGGAAAGAGACCTACAGGATTTCAGAGGCAGCAGTTGGCCAACTGGTAGGATGTTTCGTTATTTTAGGGTTTGAAGCTTTTTCTGAAGTACAGATATTTTGCGTTTTGATGTTAATTCTGTAGTTGGTTTGATAATGGCTCATTTTTACGGATGTTCTTTTTTAACAGCATTCAAACATGTTTTTTTCTGACAGCCATCTGATGCTTTAAACAGTAACAGTAGCTCTTGGACATCTAACTGTTAATATGCCATTATAATTAACGTACTGCTCTACAGCAGCATCTAAGCCTTTAGGGTTACTTTTAGCATGACACTGATGTTTGCCGCAGAATTAGTGCACAAGCACTTAAGGGCATTTTAACAAGTCTGATCTGGTATGATTTCCCTTTTTTCTCCTCTGCACCACGTGCAAGCTACACGCGTAACAGAGGTTTGGGGTTTTTCTCCTTCCTTCATAGGGACTGGAGCTGTTACTAGATTTGTTAGCGTAGGCAGGGACCTGAGCCAGTGACGTCTGCTCTATTTTTAGCAGCGCAGGGCTGGTGGGCTGTGCTGTCTGTAATTAATCAGCACAATAACAGTATAATAAATTACTTGTTCATTATTTTCATGCTTGCTGTACAGTGTACAGGATCTGCTGAACTTTTTTCCCCTTGTTTATTCAGTGAGAGTGAGTCTCTATGCGAGATGGGGAGAAGCACAATAGGCATTTACCATCCTATTGTTATCCAGAGCACACATTGGTGCTGATTGTAAAAGTGAGGATGGCTAAGGGTGGTCTAATGTCACATGCTGCTGGGTGGTGATATGAGGCCTTTGGCTAATTAGCTAGCCATGAAAACAAGTTACTCCTTTTCCCAGTGTATTTTGTCATCTTTGTCCTGTTAGCAGGCTGCAGCCCCAGGGAGTATTTATTTGCACAGAAGAAACAGAGTCCTTAGTGTTCTCTGTCACTGATCCTTATGTACCATCCAATTTGGTTAAGGCAGGATTTTATCTGTACATGAATTAAAAGTACTTCTGAAAGATCTTTATTTGGGGGAAAGTAGCTGGAATGTTGCTGTTGTCCCATTTCCAGTTTTGTTGAGGCTGAATAAAGGCTCAGTTCTGGTTTGAGTGAAATAAGCAGCAGAATAGTCCTCCATAGGCCAACTGCAACTGCTCCTCTGTCGTGTTAGCTGAAACAGATGTTGTCATTAAAGTTTAATTGCGATGTGACTCACATTTTAATGCAATGGCTAGAAGAGAACCAGAATGAGTTTTTGTGCAGTCTATTAGGAGAATACGGAAACACCAGCTGAGATTGATAATCTTTTTGTGTCTTAAAAAAAAAAAATAATATGAAAGCCACCAACTTTGGCTTCCTGCATAGTAAGAATTGCAGTATTTCATTGTGTAATTCCCAGATCAAATCCATAATACCTGATTTGAGCCAGAATAATGTCTCGTTGAAAGAATTGTATAAAACTGACATGTTCTCCTCAGGCTTTCAGTGCTCAGTTACCGTGGTTAAACAGGGGCACTTGACTGATGGTCTAGCCCCGATAATCACCTCTGATTGTGTGGCCAGGCTCCATCAGGTTGCCCATAGCACACATCATGGGAGAGATATCCTAACCCAGATTTTTTTTCTTAGCTGAATGCAGAAGGTGGAAACCAGTGGGAAAAGGAGATACAGAGGTAAACATCTTGCCCTCATAAACACAGGAGGTCAGTATTAAATTGGTGCTTCCCATCCAGTGTGCTGTCAATTGGGTAAAATTTCAGTTCCTTCTAATTCCTTGCCAGGATCAGATGGGCCTGAGAAACTCTGGCTTGGATTTTTTTTAGTGGTACTTCCCACTGATGCCCCCAGTTAAACCTCATTCATTGGCAATGTTGTAATTAGCTGTATTGACTTTGGCAAAACTGTAAAGATAACGAGCTTAAAAATCCATCAACCTGTCGTTCCATCATTAAAGGGGTGTGGAATATGAAAGGACCTGTGGGTTTTCTTATGTTCAAGTTGTTGCCCAAGGAGTGTGGAAGGGTGGCGAGGGAGGTGGTGTCTCTGCATTCTCCCAGCAGCAGCTCTTCTGTGGAAGTATCAGACTTGTTATGTGATGGGTGTAGCCCTGGAAGCGAGAGCCAAGCAACAGTAAGCCCACCGTGAAAGGACTATGAAAGTAGAGAACGTAGCATAACGTGAACACCCCACCTGAGCTGTTTTGGTGGCGACCCTGACAAAATATTTTTATTTCTATGCTGAGTTAATGTAAACTATTTTTGAGCCCAATGCATGACATTTGCAACTGTGTCTGCAAGACTGATAGTGAATCTAGCGGTGGTGAGGAGTGAAAGCAAGGAGGAGTGCAGAGCTTTTGAATGAATGAATGAAAAGTTGCAGGACTTGGCATCTGTCGTCTTCCCCTTGACACACAGTATCCTGGAGCTCTGTCAAACTCCAAGGCTCCAGTAGCATGTCAGGCAGCACATCCCACCGGTACTTGAAGCTGTGGCTTTCTGATATGTGTTTGTTCAAGAAGGCTGGCTGTGGTTTGGCTTAACTCCTTCATAGACATAGCTTGGCAGCCCTTGTGCGATAGTTGAGACTTATGGGCCTGACAGTGTCCCTTTAAGTGCTGACAGGGAGGCACAGAGCAGAAATTCACATCTGAGCTATCTATATTTGATGAGGAAAATAGAAGTGAAAAGGACTAGTATTTACTGGTGAGCACACACTGGTACTTGTACAGAAACATCCTGGTGGCGACGAGACTGCAGTCGCTTACAAGCCTTGCGAGGAGCAGAGAAGAGCCATGATAATGCCGCTCTTTATTTCCAGTGCTGTTCAGAGCAGGCTCCCTCTCTAGAGCCTTCCCTATGCTTCCCTTCCCTGTTGCCAGTGAAAAGCTTGACTTTCTCTAGGCCTATTAATATTCCCAGTTAATTAGAAAGAACCATTTTTCTACTGGATACAGAGTATCTCCATCAAAACAGGAACTTTAGATTAGTCTGAGTGATTTTTAGCAGCTGTCATCCATTAAGATTTTTTTCCCTCCCTTTCTGAGCCTTCTTGCTGTAGCATCTTAAAATTTCTGCTGTGCATTATACTAACCAGGGAAAACTAGCATCGTCCCTGGTGCTGACAAGGAGGATTGCAGCAGAAATCGGTATTTTAAAGACTAAGCTCAGTTGTTTAAACAAACACTTGTATGGCTGCTGTTGCAAAACTGCTTCTGAACCTCTGTTTGTCTCAAGTGGCTTCATTAGAAACTGGCTACAGATAAAAGAAATTCACAAGAGTTCTCATTTTTGTTCTGAATGATCTGTAACAGGATTTTCTTTTTAACCTTTGCTTGTGGAAAAGTGATTGAATACACTCTTGAAACAAAAGCAATAGGTTTTGGACACCTAACTAAGCCACCAAGCAACGTTACCATAAATAGACTTGGTTTCACTGAAGTCAGTGGAGATAAAATGAAAATATTGGTGCTTCTAAAATAGATACTTAGCATTTGACAAACTATTATTTCCTTGAAATAAGTGGGCTTCCCTGAATGTTTTATCGGGATGTGGTGACTCTGTTTGCCTTGATCTACCTACGCAGGACCTCCTGCTTTTTCAGCACAGTAACTCTACTCATTTCAACAGAGCTATGTGGTGGCTGGGCCCGAGTTCCTACCAAGGAAGAGGCTGATCTCGGGTCCATGGCACGTAAAGTCCTTGGCTGGGCTAACAGTCTCGAGGAAGCCATCTTCCGCATCGGGCGTCCTGTGTGCTGCAGAGGCAGCTTCAGGCAGAAAGGCATTTCCATTTTCTTGTCTGCACGTGTCTTGCAACCCAGTGTCAAATGGGAGCAGTAGAGAATTTTATTCTTGAACTGTTGAAGTGCGAAGTTTTAAATGCAGTTCTGACATTTATTGTGGTGAGTGGACCGAGTTTTTTGCAAAGCCTTTTCAGGTGGGATTAGTTCTAGACGTGCTATGTTTTTGCCTCTTTCTGCTTCACCTATTCATCAGGTCTAAAATGTTCCAGTGTTTCATTTCTTTTAAGGTAAGGTTATGGCATGAATCATAGAACTGCAGAATGGTTTGGGCTGGAAGGGACCTTAAAGACCATCTAGTTCCAACCCCCCTGCCATGGGCAGGGACACCCTCCACTAGACCAGGACATTGCCACATTAGTATCGTTATTCTGCTACCTTTCAGGCTCTCTTTGTTTTGTGTGTCATGTTCAGTCTTGTATATAAACTGGCCATCCTTAAAATGACCACTAGACCCTCTTGTTTGGTCTCCAGATTTTATTGCTATGGTGTCACATTCCTTTTGCATTTGTCAACGAAGGAAATATATTATGAAATAGGATGAAATGGAAAACTTAAAATGTGTGGATAGCTTTTATACAGCAAAACTAATTTCAGTCTGAATCCCCCATTCAGTGTTAGATATAAATTCTGAAAGTTTACTTATTTCTCTTTATTTGCTAAAATTTCTTGACATAATATTACTTCCCTGCTTCAAAGTATATTATTCTGATACGAAGATCTGAAAGAAAATTTGATTCAAAATCCGTGCTGAAATAAAACCCTCAACCAAAAACTATCAAGACCCCTGAAAAAAAAATGAAAGCTTCCCTCTTCTTTTCCCACCAAATTACTCCGCCCTTGCTGTGAGGCATCAGTGGCTGACCGACATCATCGTGAGCTGTACAGCCTGCAAAGGGACAGTGATAAATCAGACTAAACAGGGGGACTTCCCTATTAGAAGGGATAGGACAGAATTAGAAATAGGCTTTAACACTTTGAAATGTTACCCAGACTTTGGTATATCTGGGCTTAAAGTGAGAATCAGATGATTGGGCAAAATAACTGTTTTCCCCTTTTCCCTCTGTGGCAAATCCCTCCCGGGCTCCGTCAGAGAGGTGTTGGCTCTGCGGGTGTATGTCAGCAACAAGAAGTCTGTCTTCTATTTCAAAATCAGTGCTCTGCTGATTGTAGGAATTTGTATTTAGTGGCTTGTTTTCAGCATGTGGATTGGAGCCTTCAGTGGGATTGAACCTAATTAACAGGATTTTCTGACAGTGAGAAGCCCAGGAGGTGAGATTTTTAAATAAATGCATGTTTGGGATTTTTCTTTTTAACTGCTCTAATTATTTTCATGGTGCAGGATTTTTTCCCCTCTATTACTGAAGTACCGTAATCCAAGTGCAAGCTCATTTCTAGCATCATTCCAATTATTATTCATAACGCAGAAGCACGTGGACCAGGACTAGCACATCACTAAACCTGCCGATCTATAAACATAACGGGAAGACCCTAAGCGAGTTGCTCTGCGCCCATTACAGGCGATTCCCGTTTCTCAGCGTAAGTACGTCCCCTGCCAGGCAAACGACTTTTGCACCAAGGAGTTTGTTGCTCCCTAACGGTAGTGCAAAAATCAACTTGCTCCACGTTTTTTTGCAGATGAACTGTAGTTTCAGGATAAAGCCTGTTCTACTTTGGAAAACTCGTTAGCAGAGTCACGACAGCGCAATTACTCTATTCCGATGTGGGCTCCATTAGCACCCTCCCTGCATACTGTTTCTGCTCGGGACAGTTACAGCTGCTAGGTTATACCTGTTCCAGTATAGTTCTGCTGGTGACTTCCGTAAGTTATTCCTCTCTCCAGCCCTTTTCATCAACAGTCTCTTTATACTGACTTGTAATTTTTCTTTCAATTCTAAATAATTATAAGGGGTCAAAAATGTCTTTCTAGTTAGAGTTACATTTTTCCCACCCACCTTTTTTTTTCAACATATATGCTGATTATGAATGTCTCCAGCAGTGAAAATACCAGGCATTTTCTAATGTATTTTCTTAGTTCCCTTGTAAAAGAACCTAAGTTAAGATGCCTATTTACAAGATTTCTGAGTCTGAATGTTCTTGCAAGTTATTTTCAAGTTTCCAATAAAAAGAAAATAAGAAAAGGAAAGCATGTGGAGCTGCACCCTCAGGAAAACAGAAGTGCACGTTCTGAAATCAGCATGCTACTCAAAATCGCACACTGCTTTGGCTAGTTATCGTGACTCCCGACCTCTGTGTAATAAATCACTGCTCGCATACACAAATGTTTGACTTTTGCAGTCAGCTCTCTGTGTTTTTCAGAGTATCATAATTATGTTCTTCACCAGGAATGAAGTGTGGGGAAGAGGCTGAATATAAGCTAGTTGGACGTTAGGAGCTACTAAAGATGAGTTATTTCTCCACCATCTATAGTCACCTGCTTCTGTTGACATCGTTGTGATGCAGCACTGCAACATAAAGACTTATTTTAAGGGCCAGATTCATAATTCAGATATTCTGATTTAGATGGAAATACAACCCCTTTAATTTAGCAGATTTCATTGAGGAATTATAGAAATACTTGATTCTTAGGATGTTTTTACTTAGGTGTTTTATTCACTTTTTTAATTAGAGAATAAAAAGGGTTTTGATGTGGAGCTTCTCAGAAAGCTGGAAAGGAGTGATTTTTTTTTTTTTTTTTTTTACCTATAGTGTTAAAAATAGCTGTGCAAAATAATAGCATTTTCACTTGAGTGAAACATCCTAACATTTCTTCATTGTAGAACTTCTAACGAGGTCACATCTTTCTGAAAATTGCAGTTCATTTGCATGAAGTGTAGGTTTTCAGAATCCCTCAGACCTCCTTTAAACTTTGTGGTTACAGCAGTGTATTTATTTTAAGGATATTACTTACACACAAAAATAAGGAAACCTGGTAGTAAGCTGTGCTTTCCACAGAAGGTGAAAATAAAAAAAAGAACGTACAACTTAGATTAGGGAGAGGAATTAGTAAGGCATGTTTATGTCCTTCTGTGCACCGTGGATGCATCTATTCAGTTCCTAGAGGGGTCTAGGCTGGTTTGTGTGTTAATTCAGCGAACAGTAGTGTGCCCACAGTGGAGATGCAGAGGCACTTTCCTTGACTCTCTCAAGCCCAAGTTGGAAAGTGCATCCGTCTTCTGTAGATTTCAGCACGTAGTACCAATCTGAGTTCTTGCCTATATGCTACTTGTGCTACAATGGCATGAGCCAGAGGTAGTATTTAGTTAATATATGTATGGTAAGAGGCTTGACATTTTATTTTTGAGATTACTGGTAAACTGTTTTCAACAGCAGAATTCAGGAATCATTGTGTATCACAAGATTATCTTGGTGACTTGCATGGAGTATTGTAAAACAAATTTTAAGTGGTCAGAAAGAAAAACTCATACGTATTCTTAGGAGGTGGTAGGAGAGGGCAGCATGGAGTAACCTTGTTCTTTGTTATTTGCATTATCTTGGCGCGCAGCTTTTTGGTCTAGTGCGTGGGGTTTCGGTGTAGGGGTTTTCCTTGGTTTTTTGGAGTGGTTTGGGTTTCATCTTTTTTGTATCTGCTCGTAGGAAGAGCCTTGGATCAAATGTGCTTACAGGTTTCTGCCTGTGGCTTTGGGGAGAGACAGATGGATCTGGGATCAGAAGCACATCTGTATCTATTTTGTCATTCTTAAAACTGCTTCACTGTTCGTGCATGAGCTCTCAAGCTTGAAATCCTCAAGTAAAGGTTTGCTTGTACACTTGCACCTTCTAAATTAACGTGATGGTCAGCAAATTCCACTGTCTGCCAATAACGCAGAAAAGAAATGCCAGGTCTGTGAGAATTCTTCACTTGAAATGTCCTGCCAGCAGTTCTACCTCGGCCTTTATATGTGATAGGCGACATATCTCAGATGATCTCAACTCTCAGGGGAACATAAGAATAGAGGCATTCTCTGCGTTCATGAGTGGTTAGAATAACACTGCGCTTAGTGATGAAATGAACAATCCCTTTGAGCTTTCGAGATAGTACCCCCTCTCACAGGGCATCGGAAAGCATTTCTTTAACAATTATGTAACAACAAAGCACAATGGGTTCGCTGGTTGCCATGATTTCTTTCGGAGCAGGAAAGTCGGAGTTTGTAGGTTACCTTGTTGTTACGATCTCAAAGCACTGCGGCAGTCAAGGAACCAAACCTAATTTCTTTGCCAAATCCCTGTTGTTAGTGGCATAGGCTGCTGCATAAATTAAGCGTTCAAGATTTTTTTTGCCTATTAACCCATACATTTTTGCAAAGATGTAACCTGCCTGATGTTTGCTTTCTTTTAAATCCCTTTTGTGACCTGCCCGCTTTGCATTAATCAGTTTAAATACCCTCCTGGTGTAAACAGAACCTATACTGCCGCCTGCTTTTCTTACGTTCCAGGTTATTTCTCCAACCTACTATTCTTTCATGAAATGTGACTCATTCCCAGAATATGACTGTGCTATTTTACTGCTGTTCTCCACTTTTGCTTACAAGTTGGTCGCACTTTCCAGGATTTAAAATACTATCATCACTGAATGGTTCATGTGTTTTACAAATAACAGAAATCTAAATCTCAGTTGAAATTGGAATGTGACCTACTGTCTCTAATCTGCTTGCTAGATAGGGGGGGTGGTGGTATAGCTGCTGAGATAGCAGCAATTTTTAGGTAAAATTATGCCAATGGGAAAAGAAAATACTTCTGCTGTAGAAATGCCACGGATGTATTTGCATCCTGAAGCATAAATATAATATAAACCACAAATCCCTTGGACTTTGCAATGCACAGATCTTAACTTACTATGATTGAGCCACTGCAGTCACTACTAATAAAATGAACCAGGTTATTGTGGGTTTATGGTTATTTACAGAACTTTCAATAAATGTTTTTAGCAACACATGGCATCCCTGAAAAGCTGAAGCTTTAACAAAGCAGTACAGGCTTGCCGTCGATCTCCTAAGCACGTAATAGACCATTTGGCCAGCGTACAATGGTTGAATGTATGTATTTGAAAGGCAGAGGAATTAGCCAACCTGAGAAGTTGTAAAAACGTTCAGTAAATCAGCTCTGTTCAGTTTTGGAATTGTTTTCTTTGAATCTGAAAACCAACGACAACGCCAAGATTTTCTTAGGTCGTCTGTGTGCGTGTGCGAACGTGTATTTGTATGACACACAAGTGTTGCGCCGTTAGACAGCAGTCGCATAAATGCAAACACACATATATATATGTATTCATTCTGTGTTCTTTTGCATGTTTGTATTATCTAATCTTTTAATTCTAGATAAGAATAAAAATAGAAGATTGTAAATTGCATTCATTTAAAACTAAGATCAGGTGGTTACGTTTTTTTGCTGGTGCAGATGCCCATGCCCTGTTAAAATCTCAACCCCCAAAGCCAACCAAACAAAAAAAAAGAACCCCATTGAAAAAACAACAGGGGGTGTGTGTGTGTGTATAATCTTAAGCAAAATTGCTAGTTCTCAGACACTGAAATGGGCCTCAATTTAATGCTGACGTTCCTTGTGTTGTTAAGAGTTTTACTGGCTTCCCCCACTCTTCTCTCCCTGCTGATTGGATTGATGCTGCCAGTTTACAATCTTCAGACCCAGACATATATTTTCACTTTTGTATTTGCACTATTTATTCTTCAGGTTTGTCTGTACTTTTTTAGGAAACAGAATAAATTTCAGTCTTAGTCCTAGATTTCAGATATGACTTTGTCCGGAACTGTTCTCACTAGCTTGTCCTACTGATGCTACTACTTCAAGAGATTTTTTTGCTCTGCTGGTAGTCTTAAAGCATCTATTTGTCACCAAACCTTTTGCTGTTACTAGGTCAGAAAAGTCTGTTATCTGCCTGTAACCTGTGTTATGTCCTGCTCTGCTTCAGCATCCCTCAGTGCTGTTAAATCCAGCCAAATCAGGCTGACAGGTGCTTGCAGCTTCCTTTGTTTGAAACTGAGCTCTGTGCAGATTGAGACGTTTGTAGTCTGCACTCTAACGAGCCAGTTGATTTAACGAGAACTTTATTCAACTGCATAAAAGTTAAATCATGTTTTAAAAGAAAAGTAATTGCTGCGAATTTCCTGTGTTGCTTTATTTTGCTTAAAATGAAAATGGAAATCTAGGTTTTATTAAAGCAGAGGGTCTTGCAGCAGAAGTTCAGTTGTTTTTGTGGGTAAAGATTAAGGCTAAACCGTTTTTTATATTAGAAACAGTAGAATTCAAGATTTTACTCTGCTTTCTTTGGGCTAGATTACTCTGCCCAACTTTGAAGTTTTGAAGTAAAACTCTGCTGTACTTCAAGACAGACGGCTAACGAAGGCATCTTTAAGAGGGACCGTTCACGCAGACGGTACCATTGGTGCTGTAAGGACAGTCTGGTCCCATTCCCCTTCTCCCAGCTCATCCCAGTAGAAGAGACTATGATGGTTGGCTTTGAGCTGCTTATAATCAGGAAACACACAGTTTGTTAGATTTTGCATCGTTGAAGTGCCAGAGGCTGGAAATGGGCATGTATAAATTGATATTTGATTTTTATATCCTTTATATGTTGTCATGTTTTTTTCTTTCCACCAACTTTATATTTGCTCAACTTACAGGCCTCTGGGTAGGTGCCTTGGACACTGAATTTTCAGGGTTTTGCTTGGAGAAATTTCAGAGGCGGTGAAGTAAGTTTTGCGCCACTGGTAGCGGGTTTACTAATCACATGCTGAAGAGCTTACCGCAGGCTGTGCTTTATGATCCCTGCTGAGTAAAAGCCGCACGCACTTCTCCTTCCTCAGTCTTTTCTCCTGACGGAGCAGAACACATCTCACAATGAGTCCAAACGCAAGTGGTTATTTAGCTAGCAACAAAGTGCTGCGTAACTATGGTCCCGAGGAGGAACAGGGAGGTGGGAGGGTTGTGCTGGTTTTATCTTGCGGAGGGTGTTTAGCACAGCCAGTTTTCTAAATGTCCTGCTGCGAGATTATTTTTTTTTTTTTTGGTACACAGACAAGTACTTTTAATGCCTGAATCTGCTGCTGACCTTTTTTCCTTTTCCTTCACGTATTTTGAGTCCTGTGGGTTAGTGTCTTGCTTCAGATTTAAACTTTAAATAAAACAGATGACAACATGCGATAGACTGACAGCGTGTTACCCTATCTGTTAGAGTATGAAACTGGTACAAAATAAAAAGCAGATGTAAAATTGTTAAGCAGGCAATTTCCATATTGTTGGGAGATTTTCTGAAATACCCAAAGGGAATATTTAAATACTCTGGAAAAATTATCAGAAAGATCATAGCACCATAGAACGGTTTGGGCTGGAAGGGACCTTAAAGCCCATCTGGTTCCAACCCCCCTGCCATGGGCAGGGACACCCTCCACTAGACCAGGTTGCTCACAGCCTCATCCAGCCTGGCCTTGAAGGCCTCTCATAACCTGTGTGTGTTGTAAGTAACACAGAGGTGAGCTCCGCAGAATATCCTCAAGGATTTGCACTTTCAGAGGTCAGTCTCGCAGAAGAAAATCATAAATGAAAGGGAGGACACGACGAATCTGGCCTATGCAAGCGTTAGTAATGAACACTCTGTCAATACCATGTTCTGGGAACTCGGAGATGTCAACTGCTGACATTTGGGAGTTTGCACAGGGTTTGTTTTTTGAAGAGCTGAAGGTCAAAATAAGGGATGCCAGACTGCGTGCGAGCTCTAACCTGACAGGTGCAATACTGACACCGCTGAACGTAGCCAGTTTTGTGGTAGTAGTGTCCCTAGCTGTGTGCGTTTCGTAAGAACAATACTGGGGACAGCCAAGCGAGGTGGCTAAAGACATGGATGTTTTTAAACAGCAGCTCTCTGCAACATCCAGTTTCACTTGGCTAAGCTCTAATTTGATCTCTTGCTGCTACTTTTTTTTTTTTTCTTTTGAGCACATTGTAATCTGTTTGGAACAGTTCGTTAAGTCAGAACTTGACAGCCACTGCTTTAAGGCCAGCGCCTCCACACAACCCATGTCAAACAAAGCTTGTTTTCAGGGTAGAGTGGTTACGCATTTGGCTTGTTTGCTTTTAATTTCCATTAGACTTTACTGCCAAAACAACCTGGCCATACCAGTGACAAGGCTGAAACTTGGCTTGCTAACAAGTATCAACGTTTGCCTCAGAAAGCAACTTGATAGTCATACAAGAGCTCTCTCCGAAGGGGGGAGGCATTTTAAGTCAGTCACCACACAGTGAAAATACTTAATTTCACTTTTGGACAACACTCATTTTTAAATTGCTCTGGGTGAATATATTCCATTGTATGCTGTAAGAAGAGACGCAGCTGTTGATTTTTGCTATGCCTGCATGGAGCGGGAAGAGAAGGGAAGCAAAGGAATCATACAGGTCTGGAGGGTACATTTCTTCTGGTCAGGGAACAGGATGTTTCCTTCTTCTGCAGCTGGATCGTGGTCTGAAATTCATGGCACGTGTCTCACGCTGCCCATGATCATGGGTGGAAAGCTTTGAGCACTTGGCTCGTTGCTTTGTTTCGTGCAGATACAATACCAGAGTGTTCACATCCTAAGTGGGATAGAAAAGTTGGCTGATCAAGCACATAACTGATCCTGGAATCTAAAGATTTATTTCTGTACTTTGCAATTCTTTCTCAGTGAATGATTTATTTTATATGTGCACCATTAAAAACAAAGAAGTGTTTCTCCCTTCTTTTAAAGCTGAGGAATAATGAGATATGAAGGATTCCTCTAAATTGCAGGGCCCCAGGAACATATTCCAGCTGTCTCTTGGGGCTGGTCCTGGCTTGTCCCTTTCTATTCATTTGCATGCAGCCACTTTGCTCCCCCTTCCACACCTCTGTGTCCATGTTCCCGTGTCAAAGAAACCTCAGTGTGCAGGCTGAGTGACAGGGGTCGTCAGAACTCACTTCTTTCCACATGCCACGGGCACAGCTATATAACCTGAAGGAGTCCAGGATGAACGAACAAAAAGGGCAGGTTGGTTTTCTGTACTCAGGACATTGGGAGTGTGGCTAAGGCTGCCTCCTAATCCTTTAGAGGTTCGCAGGGATTACTAACCTTGATCAGTTTTCAGTTTATGTAAAATAGGTGCAGGAAAAACTAAGGAATGCTTGGACAATACGATGGGTATTTCCCAAGCATGGGTCAGCTTAGTTCTGAAGCATGATACCGTCTAATTCCTGTAAGAGAGGTGAACCAGCACATCCCTGCTATGTGTGCTTGGTCAGAGGTAAAAAACAGTTTAACTTGCTCATATTTTAAGGCTTTTGCAGGTCGTGTAGGGCAAACAGTCATTCTGTAGAGGAGGAAAAGACATTGCTGTAGCTGTTTCTGTGGTATCGTTGGCATTGCTGGCATCTCTCCAGTCAGCATTCAAGTGCAAGGGTATTCACTGAGTGTTATGTTTTTCAGAAGCAGAGCCTCTTGCTCTAATTCTGTTGGTGTTACAAAACATGAAAAGACAGTCTCTTTGAATAAATTTTCTTCTTCCAACCACTGACTCTTTTAAATTTATTTCTTTTTGTCATTTTGCTCTTTTTCTGGCTACCATTCAAGGTATACTTGAACTAGTTAGCGATCCTTTCTGCGTGCTTAATGCTGCTGATAGTCCTGAGTTATTAATGCTCATGTTTGTAGAGATGCTGCTAGAGAAGCTGTGTATCCCCACCGTGAGAAGCTTCACTGGCAGAAGGTAATCTGGTGCACCCCGCAGCGATGTGGTGCCTCTGAGTAGGAGTACACCCACTTTCGCTGACGCTTAGGGTTTACGTTTATTAAGGGGATGGCCTTATTCAGGCAGCAGGTAGGCTAGCATTTACTAACTACATCAAGTTTGTCTATGTGTATATGCAGGATAGCAGCGATAGAAGGCTTCTGCTTTCAAAATTCAGTAGTTTTGTTGCGTAAAATCTCAGTTGTCTGTGACTCTGTGCTGACTTAGAGCAGTACAATTGTGAATGTTGGGGTTTTTTCCACAGCATGGCACAACAGAGTTGTGATTCGTGGTTATATCCAAGATACATCTTGGATATGCAAGGTTGCACGTCTATCCAGTTGCGTTAAAGTGCCCGTGGACTGTGTGGATGTCAGAGATCCTGCCACTAGCGTAAGCGTAAATGGCTCGTAATGGTTTGAATACCAGTCAAAATAATCTTTAAGAGAGTTAGCAGATCTGTACTGCAGTGCAAGCGGAAAAGTGGCTGAAGATCATGCAATTTTTTCTGCTGGTTAGTGGTGATGATGATAGCACTTAGCTAGCCCCATACAACTTCCAAGGGCCACGCAAACTGCGCACCAGTTAAGTGTGAACTACTCACTTTTGCTGGGTTCGGGAAGCTCGAAGCCTTTTATTGCGTGTGGCAGGCCTGGCAATGAAAAAAGATGTAACCAGCACGACTTCATCTTGCAAACCTCTAGTCAGACTGTGGCAAAGCATAAATTAGATTTGTATGAAAAAGAATAAATGCCCAGATAATGGCGTGGTACAGCTCCAAATCAAGCTATCCTGTAGCTTCTCCTTGTTTTCTCTGTGCAGCGCAACACACTGCTTGTGCCATCAGTAATGTAGGCTAATTTGACAATTGCTGATTACAGCCAAGTTGTGTCAGCCAGCTGCAAAGAATATGGGCCTTAATTTTATTCCTTTCAGGTATATGGAAAATATTTTCTGTGTCAGAAGAGAAAATTGGGAATTCAGAAATGGGGTGGATGTTCTTCTATTCCAAATATTAGGTCTCTCCTAGTTTCTTTGTTGCTTGATAGACCTGTCTTATTTAATGTCGCAGAAAGAATTGTCAGGAGGAGGTGTGGGTAGGGAGGAGGGGATTTGTTTCAGTAAATGTCTCTTTATGACACTTTCTGAAAGGCAAGCAGTCACAGCTGGAGGCTTTTGCAAGTGCAAGTTTTTGTCCTAATTATGAACTACCTACTTTCTTTTTTTTTTTTACAAAATGTGTCTTGGTTTGTTACTCAGTATGTGATTACTTTAATTTCTCAGTCAATACTATCTCTAGTGGGCTTTTTTTGGTGCATAAAGGGATATCCTTGAGTTTCAACCCCTCCTCTAAGTGTCGCCTTTCATTTAGGTAGTTAGGATAATTCAGCGTACACTGGAGGCAATTCTGTAAATTGAAATAGCAGATGGAAACGAGATCGAACCCTCTGTCCTTCTTATGCTCATCAGACTGAGCATGGATTAGTTTTCTTACAGTATTTTTTGAAGGCCAAAGATAATGAGGACTGAAAAATAAATGCATTTGCTTTTTGCGTTTTGATGCTTTCAGGCTGTCAGGGAGGAGCAGGAGTGGCCTACCCAACGCAGGAGCAAGCTGGGACATGGGGTGACAGCAAGGCAGGCAGGGCAGGCACCTCATGTACCCAAACAAGCAGGGCAGGACCAGGACAGCCACTGGGGCTGGGTGCTGTCTGGTGACCACCTTCATGTTGGCAGTGAGGGGGCAGGTCCCACCTCAGCAAGACGCAAGGCCTGGCACGGGCAGGGTTGCGCAGGCCAGGCCCAGCCAAGGGCGGGAGCTGCATGGTGACTGCAGGCCAGCCGCCTGGGAGGCTTCCTGCAGCTCTGTCTCACAACTGAGCTGTTTCCCAGCCATCTGAGCCCAGTTACAGCTGCCCAGTTACAGCTGCCCAGTAGCAGAGCCGACCTTGAACACAGGCAGACATGGCTGGGGGAAGAGGCTGAAGAACCTGCTCGTGAGCTCAGGACTGATAACCTCGAGCTGTGGTTTTTCAAACCATTCCTCAGTTACTGAAGATGGAGTTAGCTTTTTTTTTCCCTTTTATTTTAATTTTTTTAATTTAATGGTATAAAGCCTTATACAATTTTCTCTTGATGCCAGTTGTTCAGGCTTTCAGTGGGCAGGGAGGGAGAACTCGGGCCCTCGTTAAGCCAGGAACACAAACCTGGGCGCACATGAGCAGTTTTCATGCTACCTCCTCCAGCCTGTTGGGCTTCTACAGTCTGTGGCACCCCCTTGGCAGGCTGCGCTGGTTATTCTGGTTTCTCAGAAGAAACCAAAGTCCATGATTCACTACGATGGACTGCATCCGAAATTGAGAACTGAACCAAATTGCAAGGGCTTTATAAACAGATTTTATAATTTGCATATTTCCAAAGGATGCTACATAACTTTCTGGGGTAACACAGACTGCGAATAGGAAAGACTTCTTATTTTGCCAAGCAGTCCCAACTTAAAGTGTTTACCTGGGAAATAAATAACCTTTCCAGAGACACCTTTCCTGGCGTCAGCCAGGTTTGTTAGCTGGGATCAGCACGGTGCTGAGGACTGCGACATGACTTCTGCTGGCCTGAAGCGCGAGCGGAGCAGTCTCTGCCTGCAAAAGGCAGGCACAGTATCGCTCGGCTTCCTGGGGCTGCATCTTCAGCTAAAGTAGTGGGGAACGTGTGGCCTGTGCGCCTTTTTGTATACACGTGCTGCCCTGTGATACTCCTCCTGGTGACACCTCTTGAATTGCTCTCAGGCTCTTTGTGTATTATTCTAGAAGTGTGGGGGGGTCTTACTCATTCCCATACTTGCTGGGTAGACCGAGAGGAACATACATTTTTCCAAGTGTAATTTGGGTGTTTAGAGCATTTATTGCCTGTTAAAATATTTCAGATCATGTGTAGCTTGATTGTACTATCATTTTACTCTTCAGAACTAATAGTTCTTTTTGCTGAGTGTGTTTTCTTCATCACGTAAAAAGTGACTTTATACATACCCAAATAGCAAAATAAAGTTTGTGAATTCTTTTTTTCTTTCTTCTTTTTTTAATAGCAGTAACTCCCACGAACTGGTACAAGGCTTGGTACTGTGCAAGCAGTTTTTCACTCTTAGAATGCTGCTACTGAAAAGCAGATATTGTGTAAAGTACCATCGATCACTGCCGCGGTTTTATACAGTTTGTCACCATTGTTCTTCGTATAGCATTGAGTCACATTTAGAACTATGGTACAGCTCACAAGTGTTCAGCAGGGGGAAAAAAAAAGTGTTGGGTTCTTTTTTTACTGTAAAACTTCCCCTTATTTATAATTTAATATCAATTTTTTGTTAATGTATAGAAAATATGAAATGATGAAAACATTTCTAGATGAAAACAGGTTTATTAATATATTCAGGAGCGTATAAAGTGGTTTGTAACAATGGAGTGTAGGATGGAGTTTCTAAAGACCTGAAATAGTTGAGGTCTGAAATATTAAAGCAGAAATCTAAACCTGTGTTTTAACAGATGGTTAGCTCAGAGGCAGAAATGGATTTTTGTTGTATGACTTGATTTATGTTATTAGGTAATACCAAAACTAGTCATTTCCTGGGGTTTTTTGGTTGGGGTTTTTTGTTGGTTCCCCCCCCCCCGAGGATACTGTATCTTAGTGTTTCAGTTGGATTTTATCGATCTATCGATCTATCACTATCTGTCTTTAATTAAAGAGATGAACAGCGTAAATTTTGGTCGTTTTTGAGGCTGGCATTCCCGCAGTGCCACAGAGTTCATTGTGCTCCCTGGATATGCTGCTAGGGCCCATTGTGCTTTTGACAAGAGTTCTAAGTCTGCTACAGGATTCAGTTTCTTCTTGAGAGTTGATTTTGTGTTCCCTACTGTTTCCCGATGCATGTGCTTTAGTGATTCCCCCAGGAATTTTGTTTTAATGTGGCAGACTTTCTGGCTGCATTGATGGGGATGCGAATTGGCACTACCATCTTTACCACTCACCCCAGTAAACACGTTACTGCTTTTGTCTGTGCTGTGTGCCTCTGTTTGTGTATGTATACTGGTCTCTGTACATTCATTGCTGTACCGGGCATGCTGGGGTGAGGAAAGATAAGACTAAGACTGTAAGCAGTGATTTTTTTTTTTCAAAGGTGAAAAAAACTGAAAAATTGACAATTGGAAACTTCTAGTACTTGTTGGAGAGGTTTAATTTTGCGGAGAGGAAGCAAAGCATTCACGGGAGTTCTCTTACTAGCTTTTATCTTAAAAAAAAAAAATCACATATTGACAGCAATTGTCAGTTTGCATCAAGAAATCGTATCGATTCGACTGAATTTGTTAAAGGAAATATTTCTTGTGCGCACATTTGTACATGGGAGTTCAGCAAAGGGAAACACACTGGTTTGAAGATTTTATTTTACATGTTTTAAGCAAAACAATAATCAGATAAGGCAAAAGAAGGGAGATAAATCAAATCAAGTGCTACACTGAAGACCGCTAAATGCTTCGTATAAGGATTGGTCTGTGATAGCCTGTGGCTTTTATGTTCAACCCTGTTGGTCTGGAGTATGCTGGCATGAGCGAGAAGAGGTTAGAACTTGCCTCCCTATGTATGGAAGGAAGGAAGTTTGATATCAGGATAAACACTACGGTAAGGTGAAAAGTGGGTACCATTTCTGCAAGCATTGTTGAGATCAGAAAACTTCTTTAGAAAGTGTCTACCCATCCAGACCTTGAAATAAGTAGAAATGAACATGGGAATGTGAGAGAGCTAGAGAATCTTTGCTTTTCTGCTTTCACTTAGTATGCAAAAAGTACATAAAATTTGGATGTAAATAGCATGTTATGAAAGTATGCTGTCCTTACTGACAGACTTTACAGTGAAAAATTGTCACACACTACATTTGCAAAGCATCCCAGCAAAGAACAGTAGCTGAGCTGCACTTAAAGATTTAACAGAAGTGAAAGCTGACCGCCTCTGTGCTGTTTTTCACACAAAATCTCCTGTTTTTCCTGTGATCTTCTAGCAGAAGAATATTGAGGAGTTAGTGGTTGCCCATGCGGTGTGCTGGAAATGAAACCATAGAAAGAACCTGCAGCAAGTCTATGCACATGCTTTTGTCCAGTTTAGGCATGCTGTGAGACGTGGAGCTTGGCCACTTGTAGTTTGCTGCCAGAGGGAAGCCACGTTAGCACTGTGCTAAGCTTCAGGTCGTTGTTGTGATCTCTTCTCGCTGAACTGCTTATGCCTCGTGCCTTGGAGAAACTTCCCAGCTCTCCGCTGGCCTCAAGTGCCCGACAAGCAAGATGACTTTAATTGGTGTGTGCGCGGAACACGCTTGCTCTCAGTCTAGCAAACACCTTGTAAGTGCATCCTTGATGAATGTGAGAGTTGATGCTGCACAGATGGCACCAATGGCCCAAGGCTGCTTTGGAAATCGTGTAATTTTGCTCCCTCTTCAGCCAATATAGAAATGTGTTATTTTCCTTTCATGCGCTACCTGTATGGATAAGCTTAGTGTAAAATGAAATGGGAAGAAAGCTGTTTGTAATTGGGACGTGGAAGAGGCATCACTGTATTATCCTTGTGTTAGCACAGCCATTTAAATCCCTCTGGGAAGGATGAGAATTGAGCTGTTTCTTCTTTCAGGGCAGGAAGGACAAACTTCCCAAACTGGATCAATCCGTGGCACCAAGCAAGTGGCAGTTAAGGTTGGACAAGAGAACTGCCGGCAGACGGTGACCTGGCTCCGTTAGCAGAGCTGTAGTGGGGTTGGTGGGGTACTGCTGGAAAGTTGTGGGTGAAATGACTCTGGAAGCTCCTAGTTAACGTAGGCAAATGTCAATAATCCAGAGCAGCAGAAGGATCTGAGAAATGGCAAAAGCCCGCGCAGTGTTTATTCTCCAAGTTGTAACCCTTTGAATTCAGACACTTTGTGTTTAACTCGCAGTATTGTAAGACATACATGGGGTTTAAGCATTTGGGATGTAAGTTAGGTGAGGTAGCACTTTAATCTTCAGACTTCTCTAGTGGATTTAGAAGTGACTCTGTTGTCTGCTTGTAGTGGCTTCTGACTGGTATCGGTAGGCTTTGCAACCAGGAGAGATTTCAGAGGTGAATTTCTGTGCAGAGATAATTTGAATTTGTCCCAGCAGCAGTCTGCCAAAGCTTTCAGCAGCATGACGCAGGATTGCGATGTCCGTGGATGGGGGATAGGTGGCATGGCAGAGGGCTTCGGATAACAGCTTTGGTCCAGCAAAGCCAGATGAAGAGGAGGAGGTAATAGGAGAGAGAACCTGGCAACAGGTGGGGGGCAGGGAGGGAGAGGGTGCTTGATGTGGGAGAGCAGCAGGGTGGCGTGACAAATTGGAAGTGTAAATACTGTCCTTTCCTTCAGGGTGGGAAGCCTTACATCCAGACACCTAAAGCTGTGGATTCTGTGGTTCGCCGCTGAGTCCAGGGTCCTTCCGTGTGTCGTTGTGTAATACATTCCTTTATTCCCTGCTGACGGAATGCTGGCCATTGCTTGCGGGGTAGGCAGACAAGGTGATTTGTATCTGGCTCTAAATGTCTTGAGTTCATGTTTCACAGTGACCTCTTCATCATCAAAAGAAATGCTCATGTCTGTCTTTCTGGAATCTTTCTTCCAAACACCTTATTCTCAGTTCTCTGTCACTGTTTTAGAATCCTTCTGTGGAATAATCTCTCTGCTGTAAGACCCTGTGCCAACTCAGTCACTGCAGACTGCTTTGGTCCTTTGTATTCGTTGTTGTATTTGCTGCAGCTTCCTGCTTGCTTCCAAGTATTCGTTATTCTGCTTTTAGAACTGCACTTCAGGCTGTTATGAAGAAGGCAGTGCCTCCTGCCAACCATGTGATAAGTTCAGGAGATAAGATTTCCTTCTAATGTCTCTTTTTTTTGCCAGACAGGCAGACGTTTTAATAAATGTTTCCTATCAATTGTTCAGGCATATATTAGAGTTTCCTTCTGAAAAACACTTCTTTGGGTATCACATTTCTTCACTGAGGAGGTCACTGAGGCGGCTCTGAATAGTTTCGCTGCTGTATGATCCAAACTACCTCTAAAATCCTCAGGTTTTTAATTGTATAGAATATAGAAACAGAAAGGCCTTGAAATAATTTTTGCTCATAGTGTAACAAACTACTCGCTGTTTATTGCGTGCACGACAGTATTCTTATACCCTCTGCTCCAAGGTCTGTGCTGACGTACTCCGTTATGCAGCTTCCAGACAAAGCTGCCTTGAGAAACAAGACAGGACACGGTGGCAAAAACCCCGTTCCCTCCCTTCACGGCAGGATGCAGTGTCCCCGGGTGCTGTGCTCCTTGTGCCAGGGCCTGCAGAGAGACTTTAAACCCGGAGACCGGCCAAACGCAGCCTCGGCAGTCAGTGCCCCAGCAGCAGCCGTGTCATAAAGGTGCTCAGGTGTGTGCGTGGGTTCCATACATGGCTTTAGATACGGTGTGTGGAATTTGTCATCTGAGTAACGTGGCTTTTGGGTTTATCTTCAGAGTGATGATTCTGACTGTCACCCTCTAGAATCCCAGATTATTATAGGAATATGTTTAAAAATCTGTTTAGAGTAAGCATCGTCAGGCAGACAAAAACTAAAATCTGGAACGCCGATCATCCCTGAAGTGACGCATCTGCGAAGCATTTACTGAGTTTTTAATGTTAGCAGTTAGCTGCTGCTCTCCTAAGCAGAATTCCTTTCCCACTGTCCGTACCAAAAGCAGAGCTGGAGCTGCAGATGACCGCTACACACAGTTTCCGTATCGAACAGGGATCTTCCCTCATGGCCAGCATCTTGAACCGGCGGCGCAGCTCATGACCTGGCCCTCTGCTTCCCCAAAGGGCACACAGCTGCTCATGCCTTCCCCGCCATGGGTGCAGCTGGTGGTGTAGCGTTTGTCCCCACAGAGGTGTGAGCTTCTTCCACGGCGAACAGCTCGGGATGAGCCGGAGGCCGAGTCACAACACGCTCGTTGCGTTGCCCCAGGAGCTGGTGGCACTCGCATCGTCTACCTCCTGGACAGAGCTGGATGCGGGGGTCACAGCAGGGGCCCCTGCATCCTCACGGGGCAGGGGGCTGCTCTCACTGTTGGCGTTGCTGGCGGAGTGAGGCGGAGGTGTGGGTCACTGCCTGCGCTTCTGCCTTCCACAGAGCACAGAGGTGCTCACATCTGGTTTTTTAGAGCAACCCATCACTTTCTGGGATGTGACAAGCTTTACGGGCAAACTGTGCACCTGGAAGAAGCTCCTGCTCTCCTGTCTTTCAGCACAGATGTAAGGTGGTAATTCCAAAGGGAAGATGACGTCAGACCGATACCGTGTCTAACAGTTGTGGACTTGTTCTGACTGTGGAGAACTGCCTTTCAGGCAGCTTGAATATCTCTACAGCTGCACCCCCCCCCCCCTTTTTTTTTTTTTTTTTTTTTCTTTTTGAGTATTTTTTGTCAATTACTGTAGAGCCAGGGCTGCAATTTTGTTTTACGTGCGCAAGAGTGTGACGCAATAGGAAATGGTCTGCAGGCTCATTTGTATCCGGCTATTTCAGCTATTTTTAGAAATGTTAACAAATACATACTTTGTACTCTGAATGTGTCATTTTATAGCACTGCAGTGTATCTTGGAATTTTCTGGGGAAAAAAAATTCCTCTCTAAAATTACCACAGTAACTCCCCTCACGGCAAATTCTGTAATGATGCTGACTCCCCGAGATCAAGTGGGCTACTTAAAGCTTCAGTTCAGAATACGGTAACAGGGAAAAAATACAGAAATCCAGAGGTACAGCAGTGTCCACAGGAAGGACGCATGAAGATTTCAACCGTTGCAGCATCCTGCAGGTAACTCGCAGCTGCCAAGTACCCAACTTGCGTTGTGCACCGTTCTCTCTAGGACGGAAACTTTCCTGTAATCTGCTTTTTCCCTGGGCCTGCTCTATACAAAGCTATCTTGGAAATCAAACTTTGAAGTTATGGCCCCAAACCAGCCAATCAGTGCATTAATTTGGGGGGAGCTACAAGCATTTATTTTTTTAACATCTGAAGAACTCGTATGCCGTACTTTAGGCCGTGTTCACTGCTGTGAAGTGTTTGGTTGGGTTAGGTTTAGGTAGTTGGCCTTGGGAACACTGAGCACGCATGACGGTGTTATTCTGTAGGACTAAAATGCAGTTCATATAAATAGGGGTTTGTAGCCTCATGCTGTAAGTAGTTTGCCTGTGCTCACAAAGTGTCTTTCTCAATAAGTTAACCAAATGTGCTAACTTGAAAACCATTTTATTCTGCAGTTTATACTTTCTAACTAATAATCTGCCACTCAGACGCTTAACCCCTGGTCAAGAAAAACCAGCAATGTTATCAAGCCCTCTTCTGCAGTGGCTACGTGATGGTTTTTAACAGCAAATATTCCACAGCTGGTTTTTGGTGCTGCTTATGTTCTGAACAACTTCCTTTGAACCAGCTGGTTCAGTCACTGTCTTCTCCTTTCCTCACTCCTTCTCACCAACATTTCTTTTTTCCACTGATTTCAAGGCCCTGTTTCTTCTGTGGCGTTAGGAAAGAAATCTGACTGTGATGTGTATTCACTGGCACTGACAGGAATAGGTCATTCGTCAGGAAAACATAACGGATGTGGAAAATGCAAACGATAGTGTAAGTTGTTGCGGATTCTGGTGTATGCGCTAGCAGTTTTGTTGTGCTGCTGCTTTGGGAGGGGGCAGGGTATGTACAGGTTTTGCCGCCTAACGATTCTTCAGACTCAGGGCGACCGTTGCAGAGATGATCGTCAATCTTTGATTATTACTAGTCAGTTGCACAATTTTTAAAGACTACAAATGCTGCTGGAGCAAACGGGTGATGTACTTTTTCCTCTTTAAGTACATGACATTGTTCGTTGCAAATGAACCAGGGTGCGGGGGATGACATTTTATTTTGAGGGGGACTTTTTACAAGGGCCTGTAGTGACAGGACAAGGGGTAACGGGTTTAAACTGAAAGAGGGGAGATTTAGATTGGATATCAGGAAGAAATTCTTCCTGGAGAGGGTGGTGAGGCACTGGAACAGGTTGCCCAGAGAAGCTGTGGGTGCCCCATCCCTGGCAGTGTTCAAGGCCAGGCTGGATGAGGCTTTGAGCAACCTGGTCTAGTGGAGGGTGTCCCTGCCCATGGCAGGGGGGTTGGAACTGGATGGGCTTTAAGGTCCCTTCCAACACAAACTGCTCTGTGATTCTATGCAATGATGCCCCAGCTCACTTTGCTGTGGGAGGGTCCTTTGTGAGATACTCAAGATTAAAACAAACCTGTATATTCTGGTAACACAAAGAAACCTTGTTGTTTTAAACTGGTGGGTGGATAAAATTCTTTGGTTAAGTTTGTAAAAAACCTCTTTGCGGGCTGTGTGGAGAATTGCCACATGCTTCTCATAGATTCCAAATTTCTGCCATAGCAAGTCCCACTGGTTTCAACCACAGGCTTTTTTGTTTTCTGTACTCTCCTTTGTAAGCCTCAGCAAATGGAGGCGATGCCAGAAGTTCTGGAAAACAAGAGAGAGAGGCTACGAGCCAGGCCTACACTGCTGCATTCCTCTGCAATGGTAGGCCACCGTGTGGGCTTCGTGTCAGCTCCTCATTGTGCGGCAGCGGCACGGGCAACCCAGGGACCAGCTCTGAAAACATGCAGGGCGCAAGGCGGTTCGGGCAGTCAAGTGGATTGGTTTTAATTACAATCTCGAGATCAAAAATTGTTCTCCCACGGGGGATATTTTTAACTTCTTTGAGTGTCTCTTTTTACTTGCCTATTTCTTCACTTAAATGTGCTCCCAAGCACACAAACCCTCCACACGCCCATGAGGCAAGGAAGCAAGTCCAGAGCTGTTTCCTTTTGGCTGTGGCTTGTGCCGTGCATTCCCAAATAGATGGCTGGCTTTCCACGTGGCTGGTCAGTGCAGCGAGGTAAGGGCGGCAGATGGCTCAGCAGTAGACTTTTTTACAAGACCTCGTAAGTTGGGAGTAACTGGTACTTTCTGACAAAGACGCAGCACTGAATTGCAGAAATACATACACAGCCTGTTCTGTAAAACCCTGTTAGGACAGGGGAAGAGGAGGAAGTTGGGCTCAGTGCAGTTACAGACAATTAGCCCCCTCAGCCAGTTTCTTGCATGTTGGGGCCTACCAAGGAGGCTGGGGGGGGGGGGGGCTTTTTACAAGGGCCTGTAGTGACAGGACAAGGGGTAATGGGTTTAAACTGAAAGCGGGGAGATTTAGATTGGATATCAGGAAGAAATTCTTCCAGGAGAGGGTGGCGAGGCACTGGGACAGGTTGCCCAGAGAAGCTGTGGGTGCCCCATCCCTGGCAGTGTTCAAGGCCAGGCTGGATGAGGCTTTGAGCAACCTGGTCTAGGGGAGGGTGTCCCTGCCCATGGCAGGGGGGTTGGAACTGGATGGGCTTTAAGGTCCCTTCCAGCCCAAACCATCCTGTGATTCTATGAATCTGGTGTGACTTTCAGAGAAGGTTTCAGAAAAAAAGGTCTGTTTTACCTCTGGTTTTAAACTTCAGCATCATCCGTAAGGGGAGAACGCCTGGAGTTGGTACGCAATTACTGCTGCAGTTCCTATGGATGGGATGCTGACTGGCCTGCTTTGATCTCTTTTTTCCTTTGACATGGCCAGAATGAACACGGCTCTTTCAGCTGCTGCCACTACTCATTTTCCTGCTTGAATCGAGCATCTGTGTGAAGGGCTCAGTTTCTTCAGTAAGAACAAAAAGGATACTTAGACATCAATAATACAGTACAGGGTGTACAAGCTTGGGAAAGGTATGATGTTGGTTTTCCTCCATCAAGTCTAAAACGTGGCTCCCAGAGAGCAGCCCCTCACAGAGGGTAACGGGACGTGAACGTGCTTCAGCCCACAGTAACCACACGTGCTTCCTGTTAATATCCAGACTTTGGGGACGCGCTACAGCGTTGGGTTATTTACTGCACAGGCTGCAAGCGCTGTCACATCTCTGACGTGCAGATGCGAGGAGTCGTCTGGGCCTTGGAGACAAGCCTGACACTAGAGGAGTTTTCCAGCAAGAGGACTCCTGGTGATGGCCTATCAAAAATTGCTGACTCGGACAGTATTACTACTTTTTACACAGTGATACTGTAGAACTTGGTTGCCTTCAGTGGAGCCATACTGCTGAACACCAGCTGTGATGAATATACAGCATGGTTTTATTTGTTTCATAGAACCAACCCTCTCAAATCACAGAATTGTCAGCGAAGCTAAAAATTATGTGCCGTTTGCTAATCCATGAGATAAGACTTAGGCGTGTTTATGAGAGCGTCACCATTCCTGCGTGTTTTCCCCTGGTCATTCGTTGGTTGTGTTGTGACCAGGTAAGGTGAAAAAGTCAGTGTAGTTGCCCTACCAGAAGAGATGCCACAGCAACAATTCCCCACAGCGCCAGTACCGCCTGTTACAGGGATCCCTCTTCCAAAGGCTGTTGGGTAACAAGTACAGCTGTGCTGGCTTTACTGCGGGGCATTGCTTAAGGGATGTGTTTATCGTGGAACAGGTACTCCTGTAACGAGTGATGGTTCACGGTTACGCGTTAAGCACTTGGTCTGGGACAGTGACGTCTAGCAGAATTTAGGGGGAAGAAAAAAAGATATCAAGCTGTTGATTACCCCAATGAACTTGCAAAATTAATACTTTGTATTGTTTATCACTCTATAATCCAGTTCTGCTTTTATAGATGAAATAAACGTGCATTGGCTTCTGTGTTGCGTTCGTCGTCTAGCTTTTAAGCATTGGGCCCCTGAGATGAAAGAGGCGAACGTAGGAAAGCAGATGATATTAGCTGTTAAAGGACGTCATTTACTGGCCGTGTTGCGTATAATTTTACAGTTTGCCGCAGTATAAGGATGCCCTTGAAACGGCTGCTGCCATATTGAATGAAGCGTATTTACGTTAACCAGATTCTGTGGGACCCATGCAAACTGGTACTGCTTGTACAGACAGTGCATACGCTGGGCCCAGGACTTACAAGTCCTGTCTTGTCCCCCAAGCAGGGGGTTCATGGTTTTGATTGTCCTTATGGAGATCAACAGCGAGTGTATGTTGTAGGGAACGTTTCTGGCAGATCTCCCCTCTCTCTTGATAAACTGCTTCACGGGGAGATTTCTCTAGCTCTACTGCCTGACCTCTAAGCGTTGTCTTTCGTGCAGCCGAGAGAAGTCCTGAAAACGGTACATCTCAGGACGATGACAGGACCTACTGCCTGGTTCCGCTGAGGGAACGGAGAAGAAACTGTCAAGTCAGCTTGGAAGGTTTATTTATCCCAGTGCCAAAAGAACAGCACTAGTGTTACGCACGCCTTCGGCAGCCAGCGAGTTTGTCACTGACTGGCCCCTTGGAAAGAAAGTTGCTAATCAATTCAAGAGAGATTTTGCTGTCTCTCTGACCCTAGTGAAACTGCTGCGTGTGAATCGATGCCAACGTGTGTCGCATGTTCAAGGGCTTTTTCAGCAGATCTGCAATATGGTTTCGGTTAGTATCAGAAGTGAAGTGAGAGGAATTGCACGTATTTTTTCATGCCGTAGTAATTAATAGCTGAAAGAAGTGTCATTCTCCTCCGCAATTCTTTTTTTTTTCCCCTACAGCATAGTTTTATGCTAAAAAGTACATGTTCCTGTGAATATGTGAAGGCAGTATTTACTTCCTTCAAAATAGGAGCATAAATAATCTAGATGTAGTGTCACTCCTTTCTCCTGCTAAGCCTGCAAAGGCAGGTATTTCCATAACAGGATGTGAACTGGCACTTCCCTTCTCTCCATCAGCCTGTCTGTGTTTTCATGTGAGCTCTGCTGCAAGGCCAGGCTCTGCTTCCTCAGCGGCGGGGAGAGGGCCGGGGGGGCTTGAGGGATGAGATTTTCCATGGGTCCAAAAGCAGCGGTGCCAAAACTTGGGCATTATCAGCCTGAACGTGAGGAAACCCTTCTTCCCTGTGGGGGTGACAGAGCCCTGGGACAGGCTGCCCAGGGAGGGGGGGGAGTCTCCTTCCCTGGAGACTTTCCAAAGCCGCCTGGACTTGTTCCTGTGTGACCTGCTCTAGGGGATCCTGCTCTGGCAGGGGGGTTGGACTAGATGATCTCTAGAGGTCTCTTCCAACCCCTCACACTCTGTGAACGGTGCAGAATAAATAGATCCTATTTGACCTATTGGTTTTCGGTCCGGCAGTAGCTCTCAGGGGGTGTGACGCTGCCCGCGGAGAACGGCTGAGGACTGGTATTCCAGAAGGCATCAGGGATTCAGGGTAAGCAGCAGTTGTTGGGCTCTTACTGCAAAATTTTAAGCGAAAGTTCCGTTCATCTGGCCACAGCAACGCGGTCTGAATGTCAGCTCTACAGATGCACTGTGCCTTTACCAACAGCCGCGCGGTCTGTTTCAGCAGGCTCGGCCGCTGACCTTGGTTACCCAGGATGCAGGACAGACCTGAACTTGGACTTTTATTCTACTTGGTTCAACAGAAGTAAACACAGCTCTGTAGTAACGGGTAGTTAGGAGGCGGTACTGGGCCAGGTGGGGTTTTCCACTCTTTGCCCTGTTTTTTTAGTACTAAGGTTTATTGTAAGGAAAACGGTGCCACAACAGACCCCTTATTCACTGCTTCGTCAGGTCAGTGTAGAAGTGTGCCCAGCTCATCAATGGAATGCAAGCACCCTCGCAACCTGTCACCCTTGTCTGGTAGGAGCCTGACACGCTCTGTCAGGTCTGAGGTGTGCAGTGAGGGAGGAGAGTCAAGGGAGTGCGCGTTACGCTTAGCAGATGGCTTCTTGTTTGGGTGGAGGTTTGGTCTGCAGCTCGGTTAGCCCATAGGAAAAGCAGAGTTGCTTGTGAAGAAAAATGTGCTTCCTTCAGTTATTCCGAAGCTATAGAGAAAATGTGCCTTTGGGTGGATTTTTCCCCCCTGCCCTGGAAGCGATATGCTTTGGCAAGGAGGGAGGAGAGTGAGCTGTAGGGGAAGGGATCTCTTGGCTAACTGCAACAGGGGTGTTAAACTCAGGTGAATCTGTATTATGAGACACTCTGGCATTTCCCTCTGCGAGCATGCTGCTAGCAAGTGGGAAAAATGTTTGTGTAAAGGCTAAATGCACCAGCAGATCGGTTCTCGTCGTGCCCAGAGCTGTGACCAACTGTTTGTTTCACAATCGCGCTGCATGCCATCTATTCCAAACAGAAATATTTGTTCAGAATTGATTTCCAACAGTTTGACAACCATCAGACAAACCCGGTAATTAGATCTGTGAAGTGCAATGTCTGATGGCATATTGCCTTCTAACCGTATTAGGGAAGTTAGGCCAAGAGCCATTTTTTTGTCTGCAGCGTCTTAGCGTAATGAGGATAAATCAAGCTTTGCAGTTCGGATTTAACAATGCAGACCTAATTATGGCCTCCCTCTCCCCAAATACTTCTGTAGTGAAGCCTAATGGCCGTAGACACTCCATTCTGTGGTGAGCTGCGCTGCAGTAAAAGTCCAAACCAGGAGCTGGATTGCACCTCTCACTGGTGCCTGATGGAGAGTGGAACCGCCTCAAGCAATTTGAGGGATCATTCTAAAGCCACTCAGCAGGAGTGGCTCAGCAGGAGATGCACAGCCTTGTTCACAGAACCTTTCTCCCCTCGTTTACTGGTTTGCACCCATTCTCTCATCCCCTTTCCTCCTCTTAGGCTGATCCCACTGCGTGGGAAGCCATGCAGGGCTCCTCCCGTGCCATCTCCAGTGGCAGAGCCCCGGCTGGAAGCTGTTCCTGACGGGTGACCTGCACCGGTCTGCAGGATGAACAGTTCTTGCTGCACTCGCCCTTGATACTGCTGAGCACCAAACAGCTGGAGGAAACTAAGTGTTAAATTGGCTTGATTTTTTCATTTGATCCTGGCTCTTGTAGTAGATCAGCGTGTGTAATTACTGCTGCATGTTCGGACTCCTGGTTTACACGCGCATCCGAAGCTCCACTGTCCCACCTAGTCAAGAACGCTGGAGTCTGAAGCGAGGCGTGTGATAGTGCAGGAAAAATAGAAGTGTAGAAGGACTTCATGACAGTATCCGAAACCAGGGTTGAATTAGGGCTCCCAGCGGTACCTTACACCATACTTCCTGCAAACCAATTCCTTAAGGTCCTTTTTCTGGAGAAAGTAACTGCAAAAAAGGAAAGGCAAAATGTTGGGAAACAGTTACCGTAACGCACCGTTGGAACCCAGACGTCCTCAGCTGCAGCTTATACGCAGCGGTGATGGATGTGCTTTTTCGGTCCTTTTCATTTTTTCCAAATGTCCTGCTACTACCACAGATGTTACTAAAAAGCCACGTGTCCCAGAACAGTGGTTTTCAGCCTCTTAAATCGTGCAAGGCAGAGTATTACTAATACCCTGCACATATGCCTTACTACAGCTTCCTGGGTATCTTGAAGCCTTAGGTGTTACAAAGCTGAGTAATTTTGAAGTGTAACCTTTTGTTGGTTGACTAAACCCAGGTAATTAGGCACAAAATTCCAATGTTTTACTTAATATTTATTATCATACTGCAATAGGGCTGACTTAGAATTGAGAGCTGTACTGCATTCATTGTACTTAACTATCCAGTTGTCATCTTATAGAAAAGATAGGACCAAAAAAGCAGAAAAGGACAAATACACATTATATTTCATATACCGAAGAGCACTGGTTTATAACTATCCATGTTTTAAGTTAAAATGAAAAGTTGATTCAAAAGGTCCCTGGAGTTAAGTGAGATCATTTCCATCTTTATCCCCTGAGAAAAGGCGGCCAAGAAAGAGGAAATTAGCAATCAGTCGCAGCAAACTGCCGTTACAATAAAATAGATTAAATGTTCAGTGTCATAAATTGGATTCATGTACTTTCCAGTGTTTGTAATGAGTAAATAATACTTAGTTCTTAGGATTTCCTACACGTATTTAAACTGCCATCACGTATTATCACAATCAATATTTGCAGTGTGCCGTGACACCTGCGCTAAGCCTCTCTTGAGAAGCCACATCGGGGGAATATGCTTCAGCTTCTACCCGTTTCATTTTCCTCATGTAGTTTGCAGCATTTGTAGAGGGGAGCAGCAGTAAGAATGTGAGAGGAATTACAAGTATCTGCAAGAAAGCAAGACTGGAAAGGAGTGGGAGGAGATGGAAAAACTTGTAATCCCCCTTTTTTTTTTTTTTTCCCCAAACTTACCACATTAAAACTCTTAGCTGAACAACCGCTTTTCAGGTTGGCCTCTGTATGGCAGAGGGCTGCAGACTTCTGTACAGATAAGGAGGGACTGTCCTAGAGCAACTCCTCCAAGTGATCCACGAGAAGGATGCTTGTATCATGGAATCACAGGATGGTTTGGGCTGGAAGGGCCCTTAAAGACCATCTAGTTTCAGTCCCCCTGCCATGGGCAGGGACACCCTCCACTAGACCAGGTTGCTCAAAGCCTCATCCAGCCTGGCCTTGAACACTGCCAGGGATGGGGCACCCACAGCTTCTCTGGGCAACCTGTTCCACTGCCTCACCACCCTCTCCGGGAAGAATTCCTTCCTGATATCCAATCTAAATCTCCCCACTTTCAGTTTAAACCCGTTACCCCTTGTCCTGTCACTACAGGCCCTTGTAAAAAGCCCCTCCCCCAGCTTCCTTGTAGCCCCTTCAGGTACTGGAAGGTGCTCTAAGGTCTCCCCAGAGCCTTCTCTTCTCCAGGCTGAACAAGCCCAATTCTCTCAGCCTGTCCCCACAGCAGAGGTGCTCCAGCCCTCTGAGCATCTTCATGGCCTCCTCTGGACTCGTTCCAACTGGTCGATATCCTTCTTATGCTGAGGGCTCCACAGCTGGATACAGTACTCCAGGTGGGATCTCACAAGAGCAGAGGGGGAGAATCCCCTCCCTCAACCTGCTGGCCACGCTTCTCCTGATCCAGCCCAGGATACGGTTGTATCCAAGGTCTCTCCATCAGAAATTGTACTTTGTATAAAACGGGTTTCCGTGGTGCTGACAGTACCTGTTGCTTCAAGCACTGGGCTGAGGGATCCCAGCGGATTAGAAATGGGACAAACTGTTAGTGTCAAATGGAGCATTAAGGCACAGTGGCTTTGAAAATACTTTTGTGTGGCCCAACTCCCCTTAAAGGCAGGGGGGCGTTGGATTTTATATTGTTTCATTGGAAATGAAATTTGAAATTCCTTTGGAATTTCTATTTTGTTTCATTAACAGACTGCTCAGAGGTTTTGGTCCATGTATATTCCTTTGTTTTGGGAGTCGGTGTGTGTACAGGGAACAAACGGCTTTGTCCGTTCTGACCGACGGGCACGGGGAGGATTGTGCCAGCAGCAGCTCCTGAGCTGTGCAGGGCGAGGGGAAGTGGAAAGGTGGCGTTCCCTTTGGGAGTGGGCCTTGGCCGCGCCTGGAGTGCCAAATGCCTCCTGCCGCTTCTGGCTAAAGCGAGGATGTGCCTCTCCCGCGCTCTCACTTGCGCAGCTTTTAAGGACTTGATTCACTTCAGTATAAGTAGATGACTCTTTAGAGGCCTTCTGGTGGTGCCTGTGGCGCTGTGTTCTGCTGTGCTTACTCTTCAGCCCGTTCTGTGGGGGTTGAAAAAAACCAGTGCCTGAAGACCTCTTTCTCCCTGGGCAGCTTTCTGTTGGATAAGTGGCATGGTACAGGAAGGGCACTCTGTTTTGACAAGGGAGCTTCATCTTGTAGGGAGAAACAAACAAAAAAGACTATCAGTCTCGTATGCGCAGCATTTATAATGGTTCTAAATAGAAATCATCCAAATACCTGTTTTTAAATGAAGAAATAAGCATATGTTTACATGCTCTATTAATTCTGGGTATCCTTAAGAGACGTTATTAAAGCGATGTGTCTCTCCAAACGCACTTGAAGACTTTGATTAGTTAGCTCGAATATTAACAGTATCTCCGTTCTACCTTTTTAAACGGTAGAGCGAAGCAGGCAGAAAATCTGGAGGAAAACTTAAATGTGCGCTTTCATCGCTGAAACACCGCGTACAGAAAGATTCATACTTTATAGCTCGCCGCTTATGCATCGGGAGAAGCTACTTTTGTGGCACAAACACCCTTCTTTGTTGCTCACCAATACCCGTATTCAGCGACACAAAGAACAACTGTTGTTAAAACTATTAGTATGCAGATGCTCTGGTGTTTTGTTAATGCATTTAATGAAATACAATAGCTCTTTTGTTCGTCTCTCTTTTTCTGCCCTTGAATGGATTTGTATTATGGTATAGAATCTAGGCTTAGAGTCGACATTTAAAATGTTTTGCAGTTTTGGAATGGGTCATATATCCACGTTAGTTACTTTCTCTTTCGTTCTGTTAGGAAAATCAGTTGGGCACTTTTACTAGTTTCTAATAAGTTTGAAAGTCTCTTTCCAGGAAACCCCAAATCCCAAGTTACCAGCAAATATTTTTCTCTTCTCCACCGACGAGGCCTTCAGCTGCGATTAGCGTTGGTGAAATCGCTGTATTCCTGAGAAATACTTTCACGTATTTTAACCAAAGAAAATTTTCCTGAAGCTCCCTAACGTTTTCTGGGTAGTTTTCACAGAACGCCGCCGACAAAAGATGTCGCGCAGCGAAACCGCGCATCATGTTTTATGCGCAAAACCGTAGCAGACGGATTGCAGCGAATTGCGGCCCGAGTACCGGTGTGTATGGGCAGAAGCCGTCGTTCTTGGCCGGAGTCGTTAGCAGTACAATTATTTCAGAGTCATTCTCAGCCCGAGAAGGGGTTTCTTTGGTGCCCCGTGGGTGGGCGAATCATACGAAACGACTGTGTCAAGTCTAAATTTGCGCTGGTGAATCGGCAGAGTGCTTGAGCCCAGAGGAGTTTGAAAACGCAGCGGTGTTTGCCAGGTCCTCTGCAGCAAGGCCCAAGGCAAACGGGGATTGAATGAGGCAATTAGAAGCCCCTAGAGGTGGCATGGGACTAACCACAACTTACTTCTGAAAAAACTTTGAGCCCTGTTAACCCCCAAAAATGTCTCTGACACGGAGTGAGTGTGTGGGAGGTGTCTGCTCGGAAGGTGGCGTCTCAAGCAGCGACCTGCTAATATTCTTTCGGTGTTCCTTGGAGGCAAGATAAATTTCTCAGCCGGTGCCATTCCCTTTACAGCAGTAGGAATAATGGTACAGACTGTAAAAACCTCCATCAATCTTTTTGTCCCTGACAGAAGGAGCTACTGCGGGTTACGTGTGCGGCAGCTGATTCTTCTCAGGTGTTCTGCTGCCTGCGTCAGAACCCAGCTGCGGAGAAGGCAGCAGACCTTTCACTTCCACCACAGGGCTCTGTCTCGGGGCAGTTCTTGGCTAAAAGCTCCTCAGTTTCTGATCACTGGGTTTGTCGCTTTTCACAAGCACTAAATGCAAAACAGATGGTTTTGCTCCAGGCCTTCACCAGCGCTAGGACATCGTACGCCGAGTGCCGGGATCCTACGTGGAGAAAAACCGTTGGGGAGGCCAAGCCGAAACTGCAGTTCCTCGCTCCAAAAAGGCAGAGGACAATTGAAATAGTAAAAAAAAAAAACCCTCCCCTCGTTGTGCCTGTACTGAACTTACAGTGAGGGATTGCAACTGGGGACAAAACCTTTAGGCAGAAAAGCTCTGGCAGCGCGGAGAGGGAACGTGCCCTCGAGAAGGCACAGTCCTGCAACGTCGCTTTAATGACTTCTCCCCCCGCCCTGCTTTGGGGCACGTTTGAGAGTTGTGGTCTTCAGGGGAAAGCACGGGAATTCTGATTGTTGTCAGCAAGCCTCCCATGTAAATAGAGTCAGTTTCAGTAGCGATTCCTACCACCTACTGATCTATTCACAAATAGGTTTAATTAAAAAAACCCCACCTAGAACGACGGCACATTTTGCGTGAGAACGTCATCCCGGTTTCGGTTCCAAGATAGCTGAACGTTCTTAAGGGCCGGTAGGGAACATAGTCTCGGTACAACTGCACATATTACGGGGTTTGTATGAAATGAGCATCTCGAGGCAGGGGAGAGAAAGCGGCATTGTTCCGGGGCTGTTTTTCACAGGCCCGTATTCATATCTCATCCTTGTTGTTTGCAGGAGAGGCAGATGTGAACCAGAACAATGGGACCTCCACGAAGAGCCCAGCGGTGACAGACTCCAAAGGCACAGCAGACCCGAAGAATGCCTGGCCCGAGGCCAACCCAGCTGACACGACCGGTCGCCCCCACTTGATCCGCCTCTTTTCCCGAGATGCCCCAGGAAGAGAAGACAACACCTTCAAAGATCGGCCCTCAGAGTCAGACGAGCTACAGACCATCCAAGAGGACAGTGCAGCAGCTTCAGAGAATTCGGATTTGATGGCTTCACAAAAACGCTCCTCTTTCCGGCACGGATCAAAAATGGCATCTGCGAGCACCACAGACCATGCTAGGCACGGATCGCCAAGGCACAGAGACTCGGGTCTACTTGACTCGCTGGGCAGATTTTTTGGAGGTGAAAGACACGTTCCCCGGCGGGGCTCGGGCAAGGTGAGCTCTGAGGAATAGAGAACGGCACAGCTACGGCAAAATACAGTTAACCAGGAAGGGTGGGACTAAAAGGAAGGAAGGTGTAACTGCTATAATGCAAGAGTTGATTTAGCCAGCGAGACGGTACTTGCCGATGTGTAATTTAATGCTTGGCTTTAAGCTGAAAACAGCAACAAAAAATAGAGCTGGGAAATGAGAGGAGCTGCTCTGGGTAGTAACAAGGAGTATTAGAAATCCAGGCGGCTCTAGAAACATTGCTGAGAGCAGTTTCTACGAACATGTTATGTGTGGTGCATTGTACCCGTTTGTGTGCTGTGCCTTTTAGAGAAATGTCAGTCTGCTTTTGTGTGTTGTTCTTAAATGTTTGCGAATCGGAGCGGGATGAGAGCACTAAATCGTAGAATCACAGGATGGTTTGGGCTGGAAGGGACCTTAAAGCCCATCCAGTTCCAACCCCCCTGCCATGGGCAGGGACACCCTCCACTAGACCAGGTTGCTCAAAGCCCCATCCAGCCTGGCCTTGGACACGTCCAGGGATAAATAAATGCAAGACAATCTCGAGATAGCTTGGCACTGACCGCGGGACAGGCTTGGAAATAGGTGTTAGAGAAAGAGCTGCGGCTGGATTCTCAGCCCGCTCGCGCAAGAGCCTGCTTTAAGGGCAGTTGACAGCGTTGCTGAGGAGACGGCTTGACAGATATTATCCTGAATCCCAGGTGTACAGTCCAGCTGCTTTATTCTGGCAAGGAGTGGAGATTTATATTCCAAGCATTTCATCTTAGAAGTTGTGTAACCAACCATTTCTTCGTTACGAATTGAAAAACAAGGTACGGATGAGAGGGCATCACTTGAATTCTTGCCTTTGCAGGATGAACCCGCCTCCTCTGATGAGTGGCGCAGATGGCATGTTAGTTTGCTGTTGCTCCAGTGGCAAAGCTTAAGATAATTTCGCTGTACCCTTTGCCACATAGATGATAAGCGGAGTCTTGCGTGTGCATGTCCACACGCTACGTGAGCGTCTGAATGTGGAGCTACTGTAGGGCTGTAAAACCCCTGCTTTAGCTGAACATAGTGTTGGATGTCGTTGCTCGAGTTGCAGAAAGCAGTGCTCGGAGTTGGAGGCTGGGCCCAAACGTTGCAATACCCTTTGAGAAGCTTTGCTGTCTGTCCAGCGGTTCCAATGGGCGACGCTTGCCGGGCTGGGTTAGCACGTGCGGCTTTCCCCAAGGGGCTGTCTGGCAGCGTAGCCCCCGGACTCAATACGTACTGCCCTGTGGTTTAGAGCTGGTCTGTGACGGCAGGACAGCTGCGGGCTGTCCGTGTACCTCACAGCTCCGCGCTTGGAAGCACAGTGTGTAACAACCCTTCCCTCAAGAGCTGTTGTAGCGTACAGCCCGCTGGGTGAAAGCCGCTCTTAGAAACTTAAAGCCAGCAGCGTCTCACGCCCGGACTAAGCCAGGACTAAGCCAGCTGCGCCGTTTGGTCTGCTTGATTTCGCGCTTACGAACTGGGGACTGCCAGGCTTATGACAAAGCTTTGGCCACGACACGGTCGTTTCCGTAGGTGTGTAACGTCCGTATGTGTGACGAGCCGTTGCTGTGAGAATGAAGAAACCCGCTTTTCTTACTGCACGGATCAGGGACCGTTCCCAGCGCTGCTGTTTGCTGGAGCCTGGCTGGCTAGCTCAACTCTTGCTGGTTTATCCACGTACCACGTTAGCTCGATGAAAAACAGTATAGGAAATGCTCTTTGTGTATTACGGAAACAACCCCCAAACCTTAGACTCTGCCTACAGGACACGCAGAGGTCTGTACATTCTTGCTTAGCAATAAAACCAACCAACCAACTCACTTTTCAGTAGTGATGGCTGAAAAAACGGCAGCAGGTTGTGCAGATTCTGTGTTTTAGCCTTCGGCGCGAACACGCTCGCTAGGGTTCTCTACAGATTGCTGCGTCGTTATGTGTCAGAAGCCAGGGTACCATCTCTCTTAGCTCTGCTGCTGTTCAGTAAACTGCTATTTTGAAGCAATTGTCTGCAAAACAGGATGTAATTATGGACAGGTCTAATGGTTTTTAACCTATAGAATCACACAACGGTTTGGGCTGGAAGGGCCCTTAAAGCCCATCCAGTTCCAACCCCCCTGCCATGGGCAGGGACACCTTCCACTAGACCAGGTTGCTCCAAGCCCCATCCAGCCTGGCCTGGGATGGATCCTTAGCAGAAGTAACGATTATTTTTAAGAACACAATGACATCTGATGTTAGAGGGGCTCGCAGATCTCAGCTGGGAGCACGGAGAAGTTTGATTATCTTGGCAAAAGGCAGCCACGTGAGGACTTCCAGTGCCAAAGCATCTCCTGCGCCATTCCACACGAGGACAATGTTGATGCACGGGAGTGTGTCCCAGGGAGCTCTGTCGTAGGAGGGTTTCAGTGTGGGAAATACTGAGCGAGTGCCACAGACGGTTGTGTCAGCTATTATTTGTTTAGCCTTTGGATCGATGCCTTTTGGTTGCTTGTCCCAAGGAAGGCCCATGGTGTCACTTATTTATACCCGTGTGTCAATCTGGATGGCCAACACCCCTGTTTGGGCTTAAAACCTGAATAGTTGTCACCTGCTGAATTTTGTAGCGTATCCCAGTAGTGACAGATGCCGAAGGTGTTCGTGGAGGAGCTGAAGTAGGATAAAGTCCCTCAGCACTTTTCCAGGCTCCACTGAGTACACAGGTCTACGGTAAATAAGATACCGTGAAAAGCACCTTAAAAGATCAATTTCAAAGGCCTGAAATTGAAAAGTTCCGGGGCTGCACTGTTGATTTTCTTGTTTGTGATGAATTTGTGAAGCCTTTCAAAGCGATTCTGCAGCTGCCTTTCTCGCAACCCTCCTTTTCCAGCCGGCCCGCGCCCCGGTGGGAGCGTGCATCTCCACTGCCCACACACCAGCGGGCACTGGAATGCAGAGACAACACTTGCCCTTTGTAGGCATCTAGGGCTGACATTCAAGCCAAACACATCCTAAATTCTTTGTGGAGGCATTTCCATCTTGCAGCCGTAGCTGAGAAGTGCATTAGTGAAGAATATTCACCATTGTGTGGGGAAAGGTGGGGTAGGAACAAAGCGGGGACTGTCTCGTGGCCTTCTTTCCTCCTGCGGAGCAGTTTCTTCCTTACTCTGGAATTCTGGAGTTAAATTAAGAGTGTGTGGGAGTAAATAAAAACAGAAATACTGGAATGTACAGAAATCCTCCTCCTTCTCTGAGGGGCGGCAGAGGCGTTCGCCATTGTTCCCGCTGCCCCATCCAGACTTTAGCTAACTGCCTGCAGCTCAATCAAAACCAGCTTGAGCTGGGTACGTTAACCCGAACTGCTGTTGTGTACAGCCCGAATCGTACGGTACGGAGAAAGGTTTTTAAAGGGTGACAGAAAGAAACCGCAGTGCAGACATCCCAAGCAGCACGCCGGGCGGCAGGGTAACTGCCAGCGGTTTACTTCCTACTCTTGACGCAGTAGCGAGCTGAACCCTTGCAAAGCGTGCGAGTTCGTTACAGGGACCGAATCTGTCTCGTGCCTCCTCGACAGCAGGCTGTGTGCGACTTCACTACGGGCTGAGCGCCACCTCCTTTCTTCTACGCGGCTCTTTATGCTGCTGTAGTTCTTCTGTTTGTGATTTTTTTTTTTCTTTGTTTCCTACTAAAATGCGGATTGTGAAACAAGAACGTTTCTGTCCTGGCTTCACGTCACGCGTTACCGTACTAAACGTCAAGCTGCGTTTGTGACAGACGGGCAACAGGCCGAACTATCGTGAGGGACAGTAAATAACAGAGCCAGGCCAGACGCAGTGAAAGATTGAATCCCTTTTGCTTCAGCTTTGTACGCAGTCTCGTTCTCCTGCCGCCCGCGGGAAGCCTTGCTCCCGTACTTCTTTCCCAACACGTACGTGTTCGGGCGCAGGGAACATGGAAGGCGGCAGCCGCGGGGCTTCCCCTTCCCGTGGACGGACAGAAGGTACGAGGAGTGCTGGGCTGAAGTTCTCGGGCTGAGCAGAACCGGGGTTTAGGATCAGCATTTCTAAAGCAGCGGCTCCCAACCCACGTGAGTCGAGCGGCCGCTGCAACGGGCAGCTACAAAAAGGGTTGCGATAAACAGGTGTGGGCAGAAAGTTTAGGAACCGTGGCGATGGACGTGGATGGGCACTTTTGTCGGAAGGTCCCGGCATCTCCCCCTTGTTGCGCTTGAGCTCTATTCGCGTTTCTCGTGTAAGCTTTAGTGTGTGCGACAGCGCCGCGCAGACCGCGGGAAGCAGGCAAATCAATGCTAGTCTGACTAGCCTGTGCCGTGATTTATGTAAATCCTTGCTGTGATTTTTATTTCCAGGTCTTAGTTTTCAGGGAGCGGCATCGCTCGTGATTTGGTTCGATTTTCCGTTGCGTTTTGATTGCTGTTTTGTAAAAACTGCCGCGCAAGCCCTACGCTTGTAAAAAAGATTTTATGTGGTTTGTGGTGGTTGTAACAATGATTTGGTTTAGTCTTTTGCTTTATACGTGCTTTCATGTATCCATTAAACTGTTTACATCACAAAACCCGTGTACTAATGATTTAATTTGTTTTAAATCCTTTAATCTATTAACAGCACTTGCAACAACCCACTTCAGGAGTAGGTGGCGGGGTTTCAGATCATTAGAAGAGGAATTGGGTGGAAAGGGTGTACGGGACAGCAAAGGACAGAGCCTGCCTTCCATGGGGGAGGGCGAGCTTCCGACACCTGAAGCTGCTCGCTGTGGTGTCCTCGCTTCAGGACGGTGGGAACTGAACCTGGCCTCCCGCGTTCGCAGCAGGCAGTAACGATGAATGAGCTAAAAATAAACAGAATCACGGAACGGTTTGGGTTGGGAGGGACCTTAAAGACCATCTCGTTCCAACCGCCCTGCCACGGGCAGTATCGAAGCAAGGATGGACAGGTGAGTACCGCACGGCACGCGAAGGGCTCGGCAACCATCACGGCGCAGGACTGACGGGCGCGTCCACGTAACACACATTTAACCTTTTGCATATCATCCGCCCTTAATAATGAACGCGTTACTTTGCGCGCCAGAACTAATCGTCTCTTTAATTTTCAAGGAGGTTACTGCTCAAAGGAATTACTACGGACCGTTAGAGGCGTTTGGAAGTCAGGCGAGGTTAAACGCCGCGTGAGGGCTGCCCGGAAGAGCGAGCGCTAACTTGTGGTGAAGCGTTAGTGACGCTGAGCCCGGCAGCGGGGCAGGGTGTAGCTGGAAGGGGGCAAAGTAGCTGGGGCTCGACGATTTGTGTTAGGAGCTGAAAGCGGGACAGGAAGAGCCTGTGCGCTTCGCTGGCTTTGCTACCGCTCATATGGTCTTCTTTTGCCTCTTAACTCAGACACGCGTTTAGCAGCGTGTTCAGGCTGCAGTCAGCTGCAGCTGCTGAAGGCCCACCGATCCTGACCAGCCTACGGCACGACGTTTCCCCCTTTTCATTAAACTGAATTTTCCAGCTCGGACTTTGCGAGGCTGTCCCTGGACTCCTCCATCCACCGGTGTAGGGCAGTCATCTGCTGGAGGGAGGCGATAGCGTGCTCTGGAGAAGAGCTCCCAGGGTTCATTCCGGTGCTCGGAGACGGCGTTACAGCCTTGCTGGGCCGCTTTGCCTGGGCCTGGTGGAGCCGCGGCCACCAGCACAGTGGCATCTCTGGGGGCTCTTTCAGTAGGAACCAGCCTTGCCCGTTCTGCGGCAATTCCTCTGGTTTTCTACGGCACAGTGCCAAAGCCTGGTTTGGAATAAGGTCTGGATTTCATTTTCCGGGGATAGACCTGAGGGGTGTTTGTTTAAACAGGTGGGAGGGGCAGGCCCGAACCCCCGAACGCGCTCACAGAAGGTCAAGTGGATGTATTCCAAGTTTAGCGTGAGGCTTCTCCCTGCCAGACTCCAGGAGTGTCTGGCTGTGTTTCCTTCCCCGCAGCTGACCCAAACTTACAGAGAAGACATGGTTGGGTACCAAGGTCTGTACATCGGTTTTCTCTATCACATGTTAATTCATTGCAAATGCAGAACTGCGTTATCCTCAGCACTTTGATCCTGGAACGCCAAAACTAATGACGTTGTTCCATTTTGCGACCGTAAAGTGGGAAACAGTGCCCGATGGCAGATGGAGACACCAGTTAATACTTCTTTCTGACCTCGTTTTGTGCGTCCCCACTGCCAGCGAGAGTCGCTGGCTTGCTCTGGGTGTGCTGACGTGAGGCAGCTCACCTGGTTCCTGAAATGGGCTCCGGTGAGTCAGGCGTGGCCAGTTACTTGTTTTACTCTGAAGTTACTGCGTGAGCTCAGAAATGAAACCCAAAACCCCCCGCTGCCATTTTCAGGTGCTCTGAATTTCTTTCTTAAGAGAGCCATTGAAAAAGGGCTCGCGAACCACCCCCGAGGTCGTGCTGCGGGCCCCGGAGGGGTCCCGAGCTCTGCTCTGCCCTTCGCTCCCGATGCATCTGCTCTTTCACTTCTCAGATGCCGTACAACGAACGTGCCTCGGCAACGGGACAAGCCTCAGGGTTTGGGTGGGTCATCCTCCCCACCCCCCAGTTTATAGTGACTACATCACTGGACGCTTTACCTCTGGTGGACCGTCTCTGTTTCAATAACATATGCTATTACCTCCCCCCCCCCCCCCCCCCCGTCTAATTATTTCCTAGTATTTAACTCCCCTTACTATTACACTCTCCCCATAAGCTGTGCTCTTGCAGGCAGTAATACTTCTAACCACCTGTTCAGCTGGGCACTTTCTTACCTATCAAAGGCAGAAAAGGAGGAAACTTGGGCCACTCCCTTCCAAGACAGAAACTGCTAAAACCGTGCGCGGGAGGTAGGCGGAAGGCAGCGCGCAATCCGAGAGCTGGCGTGTGTATTTCAGGACATCCAGGTGGTCGTAACATTTTTCTCCTCTCCGTTTCTGGTCAGCAGCTGTGAAGCGACGGTGTACACCTGCTATTTATGGGTCTGTTTTCCAAATAATTACCGTCTTGTTTATTCTACGGGCTTCTTCCCTAGATGGAAACACTAGGCAACAGGCCTTTTTACTCTTTTTGCAACTTCCTGCTCTCGTACCGACAGCCATACCCACGACGTTACGCTGATTCGCCGTGGCAGCCCCAACAGACGCAATCTCCACCAACCAGGTGGTCTTACCAGTCGAAACGTATCATCGGGAAGGCTGCCCGGTGATCCCTTCCGTGTCTTGGCCACGTGAAGTCCTTAAGGCTGCGACGTTTGTCGGTAGCAGAAGCTTCCCTGGGCGCTGCCCTCAGAATATCTGCTAGCCAAAATCTCTTCTCTGCTGGTGCGATCGTTCCCCAAAACACCCCAAACCAAAGCTTTGCACTGGGTTTCTGTGCAGGGTGATTCCAGCAAGGAATTACCGTTGTAATTTCCTTGTAAATCTGTGCCGCTGTCTGACAGGACCTTGACAGAGCGGCCCAGAGAACAATACTGACTACACACCAGAGACTCTGTCCAAGAATCTCTGTTGTGAAGAGTATTGTAATAAAATGATTAATTACAGGCAGACAGACGCTTCAGAAAATCGAAGATAAATCAAAGCATCAGGTTTTACCCCTGAAACTACTGATCGAGTGTCACAACAACAGAAGGAAATGAACACGGGTTAAAATCCAGGAGGTATGATGGCACCAGTCTCTAAACTCAGCAGAAGACAGACCTACTGTCCTGAACACCTGTCCCAAATCTTCTCTTTTCCCCAGTAATCCTTTCCTCGTGCCTTCTAATTTGTGGCCCCGCATCATCAAGGCCATAGGGAGTAAGAGGGTTATGGAGCCCAGTGGTTCCGGGTTATCAGTGATCCCTTACCTCTCTTGATGGTCGGTGTTCTCCACCATTTCCCTCTTCCTGCCATCTTTCTTCCCATCTTCCTTGGCTTTCTTTTCAGGCATCTGTGTTTGTTCCTCCCGTGTTTTCTATTCCCAACTTTCTAAGAATTCTTCCTCCCTCTGTTCATCACCTGTTTCTAGACAAAAGATGGCATCAACGGTCTCGGCACAACACTGGAAGCAGAATCCCCTGGACTCCACATCTCCCTACCAATTCCGCTCTGTAACCTTCAGCAGGACATTGCATTTCTGCCTTAATCGCCACCGTTATGAAAAAGTAACAATGGGGCCATCGCAGGGACGTGTGGTTCCTCCTTCCCAAAGCAATGATAAAACCCCGCTGAATTCGCTATTATTTATGTCCCCGTCAGAGCAGCGCGCAGGGAAGGTGTCAGCGTTCCCATCGCTTTGCCTAACGGACCAGCGAGTGGTGAGCAGCCCGGACCAAACGCCGCCCCGCGGAGCAAACCGGCGCGCGGGTTGTACGTGAGGGAAAAGGGGAGCGGCGCCACCGGCGTACCGCGGCTCAGGGTTAGCAGCGCACGTTTGCCGCGGGTGTATCGTGAGCAGAATAAGCAGGGGGAAACACACCCTCACGTTACGCGTGCGCTGTACGTCCTTAGCCCTGCCTGAGGGAACGCCGGGTGACAGCCCGGGAAGGCTCTGACGCAGCGTCAGCTGCAGCCAAGAACACAGAGCCCTTCGTACGGAGCGCACCCAAATCCCGGATGAAGCAATTCCCGTGTGCACGCGGCCTGCCAGGTTTCCCACGACCGCTCCAGTCACGGTGCGTGTAAGAGATTCCTGCCCGTTTACAACATCAGTGCCTATATCCACCGAAAGGAGACAGCTCGGTTCCTGTTGGGAATGCTGTTTTGAAACGGTACTAGCTACAGAAATTCCAACCTTGGGTAGGAATTGCCTTAGGGTTGGGATTCAGGGTCCATGCCAACGACCGCATGGAACCGTCGGGGCGGCTTTAGAAGCGGCCCCGTGGCTCTTCCCACCAACCGTTGCCAACGGTACCCACCGCCTTGATGCCGAAAGGCCAGTTTCGATCTATCCGTAGGGCTGCGAGTTTCACGGTGGGCGTTAAGCATCGCATCCCGTAGGGCATGGAGCGGTTGGGTTTGCCGAGGCAGCACAAGTGTACTTGGCGCATCTACGTGAACTTGGAATCTGTAGATTTTGTATGGCCCCTACCTGATTTCGTATGATTCACGCCGAGCGACTCGTTCGGTCTCTCTTCTGAAGTCAACCCGTTGGAAACCACGCAACCCGCTGAATCCACGGAAGTGTCCTTGGTTTTCATTATTACTAACGTCAAAAACGCTTACTTGATTAGGTTCTGAATCTGCTACTGCCAGATTTCATACGTGTTTGGGTTTCGCCGTTACAGAAACGACACGTGATGGTCTTCAGCTTTTCATTTCACATCCTGAAGCAGGCAGCAGGACTCCCTAATAATGATACCGAAAGGAATTGGAAAAACCATCAATTCAGTACTCCAAGCCAAAAATATCTTAATACTCTTAATACTCTTATTTTCACCGATGCACATCATCTCTGATAGGGAATTAGAGCTGTAAGTTTTTATTAACGAGTGCATGCAATCCTCGGTTGTAAGCAATCCCCTTGTGGAGGATGAGCACTCTCCGGAGAGCTTGTGATACGCATTTAAAAGTCTCCCTTAATGAACTGCAAGATCTGACACACCCCGTTCCTACCATGCAAGAGTTAGGTATGTACTCCACGGGATCTCACAGTGTCACTACAAAAATGTCTGCCAGTGCCTAGCCACATTTTATATGCTTATGCATCAAATCTGGACACACAGTCACATCGGACACGTAGAATACCTAACTGCAATTGCTTTATATGAAAACAAACTTAATCACAGAATCACAGAATGGTTTGGGTGTGAAGGGCCCTTAAAGACCATCCAGTTCCAACCCCCCTGCCGTGGGCAGGGACACCCTCCACTAGATCAGGTTGCTCAAAGCCTCATCCAGCCTGGCCTTGAACACTGCCAGGGATGGGGCACCCACAGCTTCTGTGGGCAACCTGTCCCAGTGCTTCACCACTCCCCCAAATCCTGCCACATCTCAAGTCAGACGCATGCGTGACCACAAACCTGGGTGATCAAACACGGCATCCCGACGTGCAAAGCAGATGGGCCCGCTCCATTTGTCAAAAACCGCAAGACCCCTCTGCCCTGGTCTCCCGTGGGGTTACAGCACAGGACCCCTTAACCGTTACAGGGTGCCACAGACAATGCTGGGGGACTCGGTTAATCCGCTGCCTCTGAACGCTGTGGAGCACGTACTCGGGCGTTTTCACCTCTGCTGGAAATGTAACAGTCTTGCACAAGGCCCAGAATGGAGCCGTGCTGAATTACCTATGGATTCTTGTTACTGTGTTTGAGAAGTGGCGCTTTTTAGTTCCCGGGCAGTTGAGTAACAATCAATTGCCTGGCACAACCTGTATTAAGTAGTTTGATGTGAAAGCCCGTGGCTACCAGGGGATGCAACGCTGACGTACAGCTACTGTTAAAGACTTAAAGCACCTGTACGATTTCTTTGTACCACACTGAAAGTTACTCTCTTGTTTTCCTTTTGTCTTAGAGGCTACAATACACACGGTAGGCGGCACAGTAAAACAATGCAACTTCCCTGTGCATCACCAGAAAGAGCTGCGAAGGATTCCAGTATCGAATTCCTTCCCACTACGGAATAACCGTGGGTATTTCGCATACATTTCAGAGAGTGTTCTTATTTACATTATTGATCCTGAAAGCTGTTAATTTCACAGTGAAGTTTCAAACTGGGTCCGTGTCATCAGACCTCCCAGACACTGCTTAAATTTCCAATATCGGCAAACATTTTCTAATAGTTAAGATTATCCAGATTAAGGGATTTTTTTACCTTTTGGCTGTTCTGAATATACAGCAGCACTGACGTAGTAGGGACCTTTTATCCAAGTCAAACAAAAAGTGAACTGGGAACAGTGAAAAGCTGAGTGCTGTCCTCTGCCCTTTTGGGGTTTTCCTTGAAAGAAAGACCACTCTTGACTACAAACTATTCAGTTACTCTAGAAGTAATAAGGGCAGAGAGAAACATATTTCAGTCTCCACAAACAGGACAGCTGGGCGATAGAGACCAGCAATGCAAAGACACAACCAGAAGTACATGTCACCCTTTCCTAAAATCACAGAACCGTACAGTTTGGGTTGGAAGGGACCTTAAAGATCACCTAGTTCCAACCCCCCTGCCATGGGCAGGGACACCCTCCACTAGACCAGGTTGCTCAAAGCCTCATCCAGCCTGGCCCTGAACACTTCCAGGGAGCTCTGCTGCATTGCTGTTAGGTTTTAAGGTTAGTGGGGTTTTATTGCCAAGCTCTTAAAGCATATTTAAAGATCAGTAGTGATCTTCTGAATGTGAAATGGACTAGATGAGCTCAATCAACAAAAGTCCAATTATAAAACACCACCTCCATAGCCCATCCTAGCAGGATAAACCAGCTTTCTTTCCTCTTCCATTCAGCAAGGAACGGCCTGGATCCATTCAAATTTAACTTTTAACACCTCTGAAGCTCAGTTATTACTCTTCCAAGGGAAATGATTTTCATAAACCATGTACATCAGCAATCTCAACCCCACTTGATCCCCACTCCCTGCTTAGGAGCCCAAAAATCGCACACAGGTTGAAGAGCAATTCCAACAGCTTATAAACTAAAGGGAAACATGTAATTACCTGCCACAAATTTGGAATAATACCGAGAGGTTCTGACCACAGATTAAGTTTGCTGACAATAATGTGAAAGGAAAGCACTGGGTAAACCATGGTATTAAACTGATAAGAACGCTCACTAGAAATGGCTTCAGATCCAATAAGCTTTAAAAGGGCAGCCAAAGACATGTGGCATCGTAGACAGAAGTTTGCGTGTACTACATGATAAGTACACACAATAAGCCAAATTTAGTCCCTAATAATTGATCAGAACGATAAAAATCAGGAAGTTCAACCTCATCTAAATTGTAAAAAAACTATATCCCACCTTTTCTGGGACAACTACCTGGTGGCAAGCCGTAGCCTACTGCGGAGTTGCAGGCTACTCGCAAGCAAATCTGGTTTTGAAGTTTTCTGCTTCACGTACTGCAACAGTTTGGGGTTCCACGGCGACCAGATCCAGCTGCTGAAGATGGACGTTCAGACCTGTGACACCACGGTATTTATCAGGGTATTTATCCCAGAAACAAGGCAGTCAGCTGGTTCCAGAGGCAAAGCAATGCTTTGTTTGGACATAGGTTGAAAAGACAAGCATGTGGCTGAAGTAACTTGTCCTAACCCTGTGTTGATGCCTTACTGGTTCCCTCTTGCTCACCACGACAGCAGAGGATGTTTTGGCAACACTGGAATTAGTGGCAGAGTAGGAACGGCTAGAGAAGTATAAGCAGGACTGATTGCCTGGCACCACAGAAATCTTGCAGACTCAATAAAATTCAGAAATTCCTGCTTTTTAGACAGTAAGTCTCCACATCGCATTGGTACGCAAAAGATGATGCTGATATACAGCCAGCTCAACTCCTCTGCATCGGCTCATTTTTTATCCTAAGGAAATTAATCTTCTAAACAACATATCCGGAATTCATTTCTCCTCAGAGTTACATAACGTAAAAGGCCACTTACGAAGATGGATATTTCATCCCATTGCGGATGACGCAACACAATATAAACCCATTTCATTCACGTAAGATGACAAGATCTGACTCTCTTCACTTAAAAAGAGAACTTCCACGTAGCGGCTTCGAGCAGTAACACTGGAAGGGTTTCGTGGCACCTTTTATTCTTAGAACATGTAAATCTCTGTGCTGCCATTTTCAGTAGCTTGAGGCAGTCGGGGTCATTCTGAAAGCTACTGATGTTACAAGGTATCACTCGAAGCGCGACAGGACTTTTCGAATCTTTGAAATCTGTTCTGTAGATATTACCTTATTTATCAAAGAATCACCGAACCACTCAGGAGTCCCACTCCAATCCAGGTGTTTTCTCTGGCAAGCTTGATCAATGTTTTTCTGTACGTGATGAAAGCAGTGTATATTTTAAGTCATTATTCATGCTGTTCTACAGTCAAATGTTCCTTCAGTTTGTACCACTAAGGAAGCGATGAGGTGAGCTACCGTCACTACAGATCCCTATTTCATCTCTACAGACCAATGAAAATTTCTCGTATCCGCACGATACTTACAACATCATTGTATCTTCAGGGAATCCATCACACTAAGAGAACCATCGCGGCACTATTGCCATTTTCGCTCTCCTACCTTCCCTGTTCCCTGTTGAACATACTTCTGAGCTGTTGCACTGAACGTGAGGCCTTGTGCATCTACGTTTGCGATGACGGGCAGATGTCTGTAATTTGGGCCCCTCACAGGTAACAGTTCTTTTTTCGACTTCGTCACAGTGCATCCAGACAGCAGTACTCTCGCTGCAGCGGATGCACCACGTGCCGAGTACCAGTCACGACCTTTAGTCTTCACAGTGTGTTAGTTTTGTTACCCATTTTGCCTTGGCTTACTGGACTTCCTGCTGTACTGCTCAGGAAGCACCACTGAAAAAAGAAAGTATCCTCAGTCTCACTTGATTCCCTCATTCTGGAAAGAATGTTGCTCTTGCATTCATCAGTGTTATGTTGTCTTTGAGAACGCAGAAAATTAGACACGACCCGTTCCTGCTTTCACATGGAGAATGACCCAACGCTGGTTTAGGTTTTTCTTCATTTCAGGTTTCATTTCTAAAATTACATTCCACGATCCTACTCATGAGAGAAGGAAAATGATGAAGTTTGTTATCAGAAATTTCCAACAACAGGTTTAATTCCACACAGGGCTGTAACGATAAAAACATGTACTGCCATGCACATCTGCGCAACGTACGGCCATGTACACGCTGTGCATCTGCCGTGGTATTAACAAATTGTTCCTTCACAGCACCGACAGCTTCAGGCTGCAGTCTCTGCCTATTTCTGAGGCGTTTCTCTCTTCTGTTCCTTCCTGGTGACGATGACTCTTCCCTTCATAGAGCTGCTGACTACCTTTCCACCCTAGCTGACCTGCGATGTGCCTGTTCTGCTTTTCAGGATATCCATGCAGCCAGGGTTAGCCACCACGTAGGCTCCATCCCCCAGAGATCTCAGCATGGCCGGCCTGGTGATGACAACCCCGTAGTCCACTTCTTCAAGAACATTGTAAGTCTCCTCCCTTCTCCTTGCGCACTAGAATGAAGTCTTTGCCACCAAATACTCCCCAGTCACTGGCCATTATTCTGAGCCTTGCGCCTTGTACTGCGCCTTTGAGCTCATCACGCCACTCAAACACAAAAACAGTTTTACCCGGAAACACAAACAATACTGAAATGCTACAGAAAAAGCGGGTGAACCCTGCAGTAGCACAGCCAAATTTCAACGACAACCACTACAATTATACAGCTTCACCATTTACTGGTTTCGTCCTCGTGTCTTCAGCACCGGCTGTATTTAGGCACGTGTTCTGTTTAAAAACAGACAAAACCCCAGTGCGCTGCAGGCAAAGCCTGGGAGAGCAGAGGAGCTTCTCGGTGCCGTGACCTAGACAGCACTTACGGGACATGCCCGGTGTACTCCCAAATACAGAACAACTTATAATTTTGGATATAATTTGAAACCACAAGCAAAGCAGTCCAACAGTATTTCCTGACAATTTCATTTATGGTAACAGTAATTCGAGCTCTGAATTTACCTGGTTTTACACCAACAAGGAGCTTTCACAGAAAATACACAGGGAAGATGGAATTTCCTCAGTTACTAAATTCTTGAGTACTGTGTAAATACCTAATGAAATACAGTACGTGGCACAGCAACTACCCAGAGAGTGAGACTCGACATACTGCATTTGCAATACTTCTGATTTGATCTGTGCAGGTACTCCCACCAATTTTATTTTCCAGGTTTTCTTCTGAAACAAAAGTCTCAGTATTTTCATGCCCAAATGCTGAATAAAAAAAAAAACCCTCCAAAACACAATGGCAGCCTAAACCAGGACTGAAGTAGCACAGTCTCTCTTAATAGCTACCTTCACAGCTCAAGTTCCCCAATGTTGGTATTTAAAAAGTGAAAGCAACATGCTCTCTGCTTGAAGTAGAACGTGGCCCTCACTGGATCTGAAGTGTAAGACCTACAATAGGTTTAAAAACCGTCAATAATGAGAACATTTTTATAATGGGAAAGTTCCACATACTACAATTCATCTTTTAACAACGGGCATTCTGAAACATTCACGTGGCAGTAAAGAGAAGGATGAAACTAAACAACAGCTGATGCATAAAGCCTGCTAACTCCTAGAGAATATGCAGAAGGCTTGATGATTCCCGACATTTATTGAAGGGAACTGCATATTGCCTTGGCTTTACAACTTTTTATGTTGGTTTTTAGGTCTCACCCCGTACACCTCCCCCAATGCAAGCAAAGGTAAGTGTTTTCAGGGGCTTGTGCAATGCCCAAGACTTTTTGTGGGCTAATTTTTACCAACTTAACTGCTAGCCTCATCCCTTTTCTTTAATGGCATGAAGTAAAAACCCAGAGTTATCACTGGTAACACTGAAAGCAAGGGGCTAAGTCAGGAAAGCCATGGTTCTCTTCCTCGTGCGCTTCCTGACTTGCTGCACCATATGTAACAAAGGAAAGCCCCTCGTGGGGGTCTTTACGCTCAATTTATGTTGCGACTGTTTTATGTAATAAACTAATAACAGGTACTGCTTTCAAACAGGCCTCACCCGCCAGGAACCGTCCTTACACTTACTAAGCTCAGCTGGCTTCTAAACTACACGGTACTGACCAACCATGGCTAGTGAAGTCATTACACCAAGGAATGACAACAAGGAATTTGCCTTTTTTGTTTCATGGAATGACCCTTTGTCGTTTTCAACTCCTGCCTCGCTATCTGCCCAGTATTTTGTTATTTTTACTGCCTTTTTCTCATCTTCTGCGTTCGGTGCACCCAGATGCTATGTTCCGTGGCGATCATCATGTCACTGTTTCTCTTTCTTGCACGTACAGGGAAGAGGATTATCCCTCACCAGATTTAGCTGGGTAGGTGACGAATGTGCTTTCGGTAACAGCCATTTTTATTTCCCAGGCCAAAGCCTATCTTGCTCCATTGCCTCAGGCTGCTGCAGCAACGTGACAATTTGTTTGGTCTCGATTTCGCTACTTTGCTTTTCCTGTTGCACTTTCCTCCCTCCTCCCGCAGCACTTTAAGATGGTAATTGTGTTGCTCGCTCTTATCCAGCAACCTGACAGCCTTGCAGCTGTAATTCCTTTTGCTTTAGCGCCAAGGGAGCAAATCCACTGCATGGCAAAGCTCTCTTCCCTTAAAGACTTCTGGAAGACTCGTCCTCTGCATTTTTTCTTTTCCTGCGAAGGGCAAAAGTGGGAGGGAAGGCTGGGATGAGATGGGAGCTTATTCCACAGTTCCAATTGCTCTTATGTGGTAAAGTCTGCAAAACTAACACCGTCGCTAACTCGAGTACTTTGTCCCACCTTTCCCTGCGACCCCTCTCAGTAAGAAGCGATCTGCCTCAACCGTTAGCAGACAAGTTCTTCCCACAGTTATCTCGCAACTAATTAAATTCTACTTCTCTACCACAGGTTTGATTTTATATGAGATGGAGATGCAAATTACTTGCATTTTAAGACAAAAATATTAAACCCTTCAAGCCACCAAGCATTTCTTCTCTATCACAAATTAGTTGACGTGTTTGACATCTTAGAACTTGGGAAAATGAGACATTTTAAGTTTTGTCAAGCGGGTTAACCTTCTGAGTATCCGTTTTTTGATTATTAACTCCTCTCTTACAGATTGGTGTTTCCCTCAGATTTGAGTATATTCAGATAATTTCCTAACATTTTCCTTCATCCTTGTCTATTATGTAAAAGATGATTGTTTTATTCCAACACCTCTAAACTTCTCATTTGAGTATTACATCTCAGGGATCGCAAACAACGCTTATAACGTGTGCGTGGTAATTGGAATGCGATAATTTGCAAGATATATGAAAATCTTTCTTTGCAGGGTGGTGAAGGACACAAGCCAGGATACGGAGGAAGCGGAAAATTCTATGAGCACAAATCTGCTCACAAGGGACATAAGGGATCCTATCATGAGGGCCAGGGCACTCTTTCCAAAATCTTTAAACTGGTAAAGTACAATTGAACTTACTCTAAGTACAAAAAAAATTGAGACCAGGAAAAAGAGAAGCCAAACCACTCCTGAACCTGCCATGTTTCAAACAACCACGTTTCCTTAAGGCTTCTGAAGGAACTAGATTTGCATGGATAAAACAGAAGGTTATCTCGTGGCCTAGTAACTACTTACATGGTGGGAAACAAAGGTAAATACACACAGTCAGTTACCACCAGGAACGAAGGTAAGTCCAAAGTCCCACAAAGACCCGCACCAGAATCTGTGTTGGTAGTGAGCTCACAAATGACCTGGAACACAGGAGGCAAATGAGGTGACACAGATTGCTGCTGCTAAATTATTTACAACAGTGAAAGCAAGCTGTCAAGCTGCAGAGCAGTAGTACAGGGCAGCGTTGGACACGTATTCGGTTGAGATGCAACAACACCACGACCAGTCCCAATGAAACAGCCAATTACCTAATGGATTACGCTAAATTTTCTTTGAAGTAGTTCAGTAAAACTAAGGAAGGAGGACTGAAAAATAAGAATAATAATATAAAGAAAACAAAACCTCAAAGTATACTTCTGCTTAATATTTTGGAAGTAAACGGTTCAGTCATCAACTGCCTGTAGTAACAACGAGCACGCTATCTCACATTTGTGGCCAGATCGATCAACGTTTGCCTTCAAAGTTGGTAAGGCTACAGGAAAAAATACCCAGTCAGCCTAATTCTGAGTTCCAAAAACGAAACACCAAAATTTCACCTTGGATCATCTGTGCTATAAAACTGCTGTAAGGCTTTTCTCAAATGCAGATTTATGATATGTCACAAGTTTGGGGTTTTTTTCCTAGTTTGACATTTTCTTACTATTTAAAAAAAGGCCAGGTTTCAGCCCTTTATCTTTTCTTAGGATTTTCCTGAATGTGCATCTGAACTTTCCCTACAAGACTGATGTTGATATAATCACATTATCAAGTTACCCTAATAAACATTAGGGAATAAAATTATTACATTTCAATTCTTTCATCTGTGAGACTTGTACAACTTGTATGCAGGGTTTGGAGTCTTTGGTTTTGATGTTGGGTTTTTTTTGGAGTGTAGGGTGGGCGTTTGGATTTGTTTTACTTTTGGGGTTGTTTGGTTTTTCTGAAGTATACTTACAGTTCCAGGATAGCCATAAAAGTGTCCAAAATGTACAAGTAAATGTATTGCTGTCATTGGGAAGGCCAGAATAAGAACATGCACCTACAAATAATTCATGAGAGACTGTCTAGTCCTGTATGAGAGATTTATGAGAGTAAATTAATCCTATGTGAAAACAGATGCACATCTTTTGATGTGCACATTCCTGTACTAGTTAGCAATATACTAGAGGCCACCATAAGCTGCTTTCATTAGACAATATTTAAAATTGTTTCATACTAGAGATGGATGTTTTTCAATGCATATCCCCAAATATACAGTACCTTTTAATTAACTTAACCCTGTTCTTCCCTCCACAGGGAGGCTCTGGGTCCCGACCTGGGTCACGCTCTGGTTCGCCAGTTGCTAGGCGCTGAAGCTTCGCGATGCCATCCGAGGATCACGTACTGCGCTTCATAATGTAACAGCCTTAAAAGTAATAACAACTGAAACAATTACCTAGATAGATGTCATCCATTACTTAATGCCAATTAGGTTCTGCATGCAGTAGATGATACAAACTTCTATTGGCAATCCCTGACCAACAGTTGAATGAAAGGAACATAAAAAGTAGCCTTACTAGATGTTTTCCTTATTTTACATGAAGTAACAAGATCTCTGACTTTACTTGTTCTTCTTCAGGATGCCTTAACTGTATGCTGGACTTCATTATTTCTCCCAAGCATCTAATTTGAGCTCAACTCTTCCGGTTTTGTTTTAGTGAACATCAGAATTACAAATAAAGAGCTAATGTCTTGGATACTGAGCACTGCTGTTAATGAATCTCTGAGACATCGCTGTTAAAAAAAAAACAAACCAACCATCCACCATGTGCAGAAGTTGCAAGGACTGTTTATCCAAACATTTTTTTTAATTAGGTTTTTTTTGGTTGATGTTTCGTTTTAATCTTCCTTCTCTCACTCACTGAATAATTTATTTTTATAACAGGATTAGGCAGTCATGGAAAGGTTTACCAAACATTGGGAGTTCAAGGTATGTGAAGTGTGGGAGGGGGCAGATGTTGTAGAATCAATACGATGCAGAGCAATAGTAACAAGGCAATTTTTAATATACCATGAATTGCTCGTCGCATCCAAACCATTAGAATTAAGAGCAGATGAGGGAGAGAAAGAGGATTTAAAATTTGAGTTAGACTAATGTTAAGAAACAAGGGGTATTCCCAGAGAAGAAACATCTAAGATTGCACAAGTGACCACTGGACGTCACCGGTGCTCCACACAAACTTTGCTGCATTTGCAGTACAACAAGTAAGTAAACACATAAGTAAAACAAGTAAGTCTAATTTCTGAAAGAGAGCCCTTCAGTACTGGTATCTAAGGTAGTCCTGCACATCTCGCGTTAGAATTCCAAATCCTTCTCTTGGTATTCCAGCAGTGCTATATTCGGTCGGCTCACCTTTTGCCCGAGCAGCATCTGGACGCCTATTAAAGGCAGCGCACCAAAGCAAACGCGTAGTAAACTACTGTGAACATTTAACTGTTGTACTGTAGTTGCCTTATAGAAATAAAATATAGCCGAGTTAGATTTAGATATTAATTGTTCACAAATTACTAAAACGAATGCGTGGCAATGGTATTTCCAACCACACGTAGGGAAATAAAAGGCTCTTCTGAACTGCACTGTTTTATTACTTAAACTTAGCATTCCTTCAAGCCGTCACCTAAGCGTCTGATTAATTATTTTTTTTTTAAGTTTCAGCCTACGCACTGTAGACTACAGTTAATGCTTCCCAGGTTGAAACTGTATTCCTAATAAGTGCCCAGTAAATGTTACCTATAAATATGTACGTTAATTGCATTTCACATCTAAATCTATTGTAGGTTTAAATCGGTGTCCATTAATATGAAGCAACGAAAGATGAGAGGATAGAAAATACATAGAGACTAAAGGAAACAAAACCACCAAAATTATTAAGCATACACACACGTGTTACACCTTCTATTACCTACACTGGTTGCTATGTGTATTTTTCTATTGTAGCTTCATTCAGACGTATACTCTGCAACGTAATAGATGATTTAATTTGAATTCGTATTGTTCTTATAGGAACACAGCTTTTAAAAATATATGTTATTGAAATAAAGTAATCAACTTGAAATGAAACCTGGACCAGTTTTGTCTTTTATAGAGAGAAGATTGTATAGGTGAAGTTCCGTGGGCTTTTTCCCCACTTTCTGAATAACGTTCTGATACCAAACACGACACTTTGGGACCCAGGACCCCGCTGCCCACGCATGGGCTTCTAATGATATTGCTGGTGACCCAGCATGGCCCACAGAGCTGACAGTGACACAGGATTGATGGGAGACCAGTGTCTCTCAGGCGGCAGCTAAAGGCCAAGGGGACATTGCAAAGCGTAAGACGCCTATGTACAGCTAATAAAATCCCACCCCTCCTAAACAAGCATAGCACAAAGTGCCTTCTCTGAATGGGGGTGGAGAAATCAAGTTGGTTTTTAAAGCAGCCTTCAAAAATGGGACAGAATATTTAAGGATAAAATAATACTGAGAAATACATCTTTCAAAATACTGGACTGTAAAACTACAGAACTTATCCAAAGCTTCTTCCTTGCTTCCAACACTGCTTTCCCATCAGTCCCCTTTTCCAGAGGCTGGAAGTGGCTTTTTGGATTTACTTCCTATAGAAGAAAAGGTACAGTACTTTAAAGCATTATTTTATCAACATAAGTCTCTCAAAAGGGATAAAAGAATAAATTTCAGTCTAAGTTTTAAACTACTCACTAGTACTTTTGCTGAAAACCAGCAGTTTAAATAGCTATTTGCCTCATAAGCACAGGATCTTTCCTGAAATAAGAATGGACAGCCAGTACTAGGAGCATGCCCTTTGTTGCACTACAGAAATGGACATAAACCAGAAGAAATGCTTCAACAGACACAAACCAAAAGGCCTGAGGCTAGCGTAAGCCCACTGCTGCATCAAACCAAAAAGAACAGAGGCGTTCTCAAGCACGAGTCACCCACTATGCAATCAAACAGGCCTTAGGAACAAGAATTCTTTCTGCTTCCTAAAAAAAAGGAATCTATTTGAACACTGCTTTTGAAAGTATCAACATACTGGTTTCAGTGTCTGTATTTATACTAAGCAGCAAGAGGTAACACGGCTCTGAGAGCCCCTGACTCATTCTTACCAGGGCACCTGGGCTATGAAAACCTCTGTGTCAGGATACTCAAGAGTGAAGTTCATGGGAGAGGAGGATGCAGGGAAGCAAAACAAATACTGTGTCACAAGAAAGTGTTTTATAAGTCTATTTACTGTGACTGAGAATGTTACAGGCCCCATGTTCTTATTCTCTGTGTTACAAAAGGTAACAACAGTGCTCCCAGTGCTGGAGCAATTCAGCAAACTGAACTCAGGAAGAACGTCAGGTGGCTCCACTGCTTACTTAAAACTTCCGAGACCTACAACACACACGCCAGACAGAGGATTCTCTGCGAGTGAAGCGAGCATCTGAAACGGGCACGTTTTTACTCAGGACATCGCTGCCAGCACACGCTCACCGAGTATCCCCCACTGGCAGTTGCCTAGGTGCCGGCAAAGCAACTGCAGCTAGAGCAGACCGAATGCTTTCAAGCGTTCAGGAATCACGTTCCCATTATGAAGGATGGGTTTGCATCTGGATGTGATGAACTGTAAATCGTCTCCTGTCAAACTGTATCTGGCAACCTCGGGAAAGCATCACCACCCCCATGGGCTGCAAATCAACAAACTTTGCTGTGCCTTTACACCGTATTCCCTGAAAGACCAGGGAAAAGGGTTTACACGTGGTACACGCAACACAGCACGCTCTACTGTACCGTTACAGAGAAACCGGGCGCTAGGCCCTGGGGCCACTATGCCTTCAGACAACTGCAAAACAGAACGTCTTTCTCAAGCAGCTGAAACACTAAGAGGCTGTCTGGAAGGAAAATCACTGCTGGAAAAACTTTACATCTATTCCTTAAACATAACACTGAGAGACACACGTCCGTTAAACAGAGTTTTTAGAATTCCCTAGAATTCAGAAAGCAAATGTTTAAAAAAAAAAATACACGAAACAGAACTTGGAAAAAAGTAATATTATTTAACATGTTTTTGAATTAAATATTCCACATAACAAAAGTGTTATTTTCATGTCACCAACTATATTACTTATATACATATGCCAAAGTGTTAACAAAAGAATTAAGAGATGCCCTATCAAAACCAACAGTGATTTCTTGCTTCAGCTATCTGAAAGGACTAGTTTGTATCATAGACAAAGTATAGACAATATTTACAGAAAAGGGCTTTTTTGGATCCGAGCACAATTATCTTTCAGAAGGTAAATTAAAATCCAGCTCTGTATTATAGTACAACAAAATCCACCACTGATCTACAAGTACTTGCAGCAAACTGAAAAGATGAACTTCCTGCAACCGGGATTAGTATTTACAAAATATACTGATCAGCCACACAGAGGCTCATATAACTTTAAATATATATATATATACATACAAGAACACATATATATATATCTATATATATGTAACATATAAATAAAATTCAAAAGAACAAGGTGAAAAGAAGAAAAGAGCTTCTGTCTTTGGAATGTCTATAAAGATGACTATGTTTTTACTCCAGTGTTTCTCTGTGATGAATATGCTCAACAAGTGGCACCTTTCAAAGCATAACTCAGTCAACTAGGTAGTTTTGATGAAACAATGACTTCAACAACAAGTGAAAGTAACGTATTTCCAAAATTCACAAAGAAAATAATGAGGAATTTACAGATTTGAAATGGTAAGTGTGTACAGCACTGGGGAAGATGGTATAATATAGGTGACCTACTGCGCATCTAACTTCCTCTCTGCTAACACAAAATTGTATGTTTACTTCCCGGATTTAGTATATGGCTGTGTTTTCCACAGATACTGAGATATGTACCTGCTGATCCAATACAGCAAACATAAAAGAAGAGGCTTTCCCTTCTCTTTAAATAATTATTGCTGAGTTTAAAACCTCAGGCTTTTAACATAAAATCTAACAACTAAGCGCCTCTGTGGTTGGAATGGAAATGAATGTGCTCCCTCTCGAGAGTTTAACTCAAGAACAGCCACAAGTTCATGGCATTTTATTTTTTTCAACAAATTCTCAAAATGTGCTAAAAAAAAGCTTAGAACAGAAATACAGCGTTCTCCTGTGCCTTGCAAAAAGAAAGGAAAAAACCAACCCAAAACTATTTTATACTGCATGCATCTACTCCGTAACATTTTGTTTCCAACCTCAATTACTTCTTTTAACACGTGAAGAAGAAAGCTGACCGACAGTTTAATGGTTTTCCCACAAAGTTATTCTTCGCCTCCTTTGAAAATTGGAATCGTTCTATCCTGATATAAAGTTCCAGTTTATTTTTGAAATAACTATACTGGCTGTGAATTAGAAGATGAAACTGTATACAGTATTACCTGAGTTCATTGATTCACAGACAACTTAGCACAGATTAAATGATGTTTTCCCAATATTCTTCTACGAGCTTAAAAAAAGAATCATTCTTTTAGGTATTTTTTGTAAATAATTAAAAAAACCCTATAATATATTATTCTATTGTTAATATTTTTAATGCTTGAAGCTTTAACTGTAAAAATCCATGTCTGTCTGCTGAAAACTTGTTTAGAGAAATTCGAGTCCCAGAAACATTTTTAGCTTTCAAATTTCAAGGTGTCATCGAAAAACATTGCCTATACTTTGCCATTCATTTGAAGATTCTTGTACCACTTCTTCTAAATTCAGAGCACGACTAATATCTTCCCCTTCTTGTTCTTGATGACTAGTGGGCTCTTGTACCGGACCTACCAAAGTACAAGAGAAAAAGACAAATGACATTTGATGGATAGTGTAAGAAAAAGAAAAATATAGCACTTGGGAATACAGGAATCATGCTAGTGAAGGTATTACACAACTACTTCAGATTCTGTAAATTCATCAGGTGTGCTTTGAAAAATTAAAAAAATATCCAATATGATCAACTGTTTTCCTGTAATAGCTTTTGACCTTTGTATTTCTGTAACACAGAGCCCCCCATGAAAAAAAGGAACCATAAGCAGTAACCAATCTCTGTTTCAACCAGCTTTTTGGGCTGCGTGTTCCACTGCTAGCTCATCAACTCTGCTCTTTGGCTACTGGTGCCTCAATAACTTAAGGGACGTGTGTTGTGCTTTCAAGTAAAGCATACGGCTTTCCGCACTGACCATTGCTATCATTACGCTACGTACCAGTGTAACCATGAGCGCGTTTCATATGCAGTTTCATGTTGCTTTTCTGCGTAAATCCCATTGCACAGTAATCGCATTTATAAGGCCTCTCTCCTGTGTGCTTTTTCATATGGACTTGAAGAGCACTCTTCTGGTTAAAAGCCTTTTCACACAGTGTGCACTGAAATGGCCGTTCCCCTTATGAAAGAGAAAAATGCATTTAGTAATTCCTCATTTCGACATAAAAATACAGTTCAGAATTCAGTAAAAGTTACCAAGGTGACCTAGAAATTAAGTAGACATGATCTTTTTCCTTGAGACTTTCTCAAAACAGTGCTATGGCTCCATATCATCAGCAAAACATTCCAAATTAAGTAGCACCATATTTACGTAAGTCCTAAACCACTGATCTTATCTTTCCAATCCAGCTTATTATCTAAGTACAACATTTTACAGAGACGTAAAAAACCAGTTTACTAGGTTTGACTTTTCTGTACTCAAGGAGAACATGACCCATTAACATAATTTACAAATAATGTAGGTAATGCACTATTCAAGAATTAACAAAGCGGATGTAAGGAAAAAGAAAGCCGAATGTGTTAACAAAAAAATAGATAATTCTGGTAGTTCTACATGGGACCTGTGGCCTCCTATGCCAGTAACTACTAGGGATTCCCATATCTTACCAAAGCAGGCATATTCTTCCAAATCTGCCAGAATACTACTGATTTCTAAACATAAACCCGAGGACATATTAATTACAAAAATATTTAATACACCTGCTTTGGAAAACCAGACCTTTGCTTCAACACTCCACACCGCAACCTCCGACATAAACATCAAAGGACCAAGAGTTTTGGTCCTAAAGGATTTTAAAAAGAACATTCTCTTCTGAAAGAATGACGGTCGTGTGGACTGACTTGCTGTTTCAATAACGTCAGACAACAGTAATTTAAGAATGAATTTAGCAAGTATTGTTACAGTTTGTGGGCATTCCTAGCACACGAGCACCCAAGTACAAGAAACCCAAAAATATCTGAGGAGTTACTGAGTAAATGACAAGTCATTCCAAAATAGAAATAATTTTTCCTAGGATGCTGGAAATTTAGGGGAAACAGATGCATAAAGGGGCCTTGCTCTGGTCCCAGCCTTCCTGAAGTGCTCTGTGTCTATTACTGTGGCCAGCATGAATCAAAGCAGGGAAAAGGGAAAATGACCTATTTTGTGAAACTCTTAACTAGAACGTTGCCTTTTTTAAGGCAATGCATTATTTAAGTCAGTTATGCAGAAAGCAGAATGTTGGGGAATTCTAAAGACTTTTTTTAATCTCCTTGGATACTAACTCCTGCTTCTCTTTTCCTGCCCCCAGTATAACCAGAATGTTCCTCTCTACCACAGCAGCCACAAAGCAGCACTGTTCCCCTTTTTCAGTTTCACTCTCAGGAAGAGCAGTCGCCATTTTTCCTGAGGAGGAGGGGGGTGGAAGGAAGAGAAGCATAATCAGTCAACCCCTTAGATGAGAATACAGAGGGTCAGCAGAGACCCCTAACACATAAAAACAGCTCCAGCAGATCAGATCACAGTTTCCTCCCATACTCAGATGAGAAACCGCCTTCAACCAGTCAATATGAACACCCCTTATAAAACATGCTTATCCACACCCATAGTACAGTAATTGCAACTGCTAGCCATTAATCAGTGATGAATGCTGTCAGCTGACAAATGGCTGCAAATACCCATTACCCTTACCAAGAGTTATTGCTTACCTACCAGGAGTTAAGTTTGGCTGAAAGTGGATGACCCAGCTCACTAATATTAAAGTCTATCCTGTCACACTTGCGGCAAAAACTTCCCCTCCTGTTACAATAATCTCCAGCTGCCATAACCAATATGTTTCAGTCACACCGCAGCAATTCACAACTAGATACATAAGGATCTTCACTTTCCCACCCCAACAATTACCCACGTTCTTCATCTGCTTTTTATGCCCAGGATCTCCCCTATCTATCCATGCCTTCCCATGGCAACATCTCTAAACTTGCTCTTAGGATTCCCAAATCTCTGAACTCCCTTAGCAAAAGGACTCAAACCGTAAATTCACCAGGTTCCCCCTAACACCTCCAGCTCAAACACTTGTGTGTAAATGGGGTGCAACAGCACCCGCAATTACTGCTCCTACTTTACCTTTGACAGTATACGAACCATGTGATGAATCAGGCAACCAAAATGAGGCAAAGCCATTTTACCAGAACAAATAAAAAAATGCCACAGTAGGCTGCACATTGTATAGGCCTGATCTAATGCATCCACAAACAACTGGAATCACTGAACAATTATTCTCCAACCCTTCTTTTTTCCCCTTGGTAAAACAAGTATCAGATTACATTAATTTCTTTGCAAGCCTCATGATATACTGCAGAAGCCAGAAAGAAAGCACAGGTAGAAAAGTATGACCTTGTCTTGACTAGTGATGTCTCCTTAACCGCTTACATGCAATGGTGAGCATGAACTAATTTAACACTAATGGAAGACAGAGCCGTTCATCATCTAACAAAGACTCTTCTATACCACCACTGCTGTAAGGGGAATTAAACCAGTTTCCTAGACTGTGGCAATCTTAACATGTTTTCAGCTTCATCTACTTTTTCTTTTAATCTGTCTGTCTTTCCTGGAAACCCTTTTATCATGTATTATTCATAGCACCACAGCGCACAGCCTTAGAAATAGACTGAAACCCCACCATATGAAGTACTTCACGAAAAAAGAGCAAAGAGACAGAGCCTACCTTTAAGAACTTGCCCGTAAACATAAGAGAAAAGAAATTAACAGATAGACAAGTATATAAGGACACATTAAGATAATATAAATTCTCAATACTGGCCATGGGCCAAGACATCAACAGCCCATCAGATGTTATACAGACACATAAAAAGAATTCAAAGATACTACCGAATAAATATCTGCATCCCTTTCAAACATTTGAAAAGCACAGTAAAACACGTGTGCATGTTCATACGAGACTGCTTGTCAAAGCCAGAGAAGAGAAAGTTTTGATGCATGAAATGAGAGCATGCACAAGACACTTGGATATACAGGCAAGTCTGTACTTCAGAGATGCAATATTAAAATGTGCAAGACTGAATCTGAGGGTGCAAAGTGAAGATCCATTCAAAGATGAAACTCTCATTATACGCTGCAGGACCAGCAAGTGATGCTAACCGAGAAAAAATGACAGGGTTAACAAGATAACCTAAAGGAAGAGATTAGGAACTTTGCTTTAAATGCACAAAGAGCAGCCAAAGGCTGACTACCAGAAGTTGATACTGGGAAAAGAAAGATCTAGCTGAGTCACTGAAAGGAAGAGTTATCCTTTTTTGGAAGTCATTTTATGTGGCAGTACATTCAGTCAAACTCCTTGGTCCTCTCCAGCTTAGTAGCAATACAGGTAACTTTCCCCTTTCCTTTTTAACTCTAGCAGCTATGGCAGCTCTTGACTGGTAGCAGTGGTATGGAAGAGAGAGAAAATGTTTTGGAGAACTGACTCCTTAATTTAGAACTCATGTTCTTAAGAACACTGGTCTTAACATTCAGAAGATAAAGGGGAAAGCAGTCAGGCTGTCCTACGTACAGCATTTAACTTGTAGCAGGGCAGAAGCTGCAACCTGAAAAGCGCTTATCACAGAAAATCTGTGCTCACAGGAAGTTAGTATAGACTTTTTAGAGAGCAACAGTCAAAGAAAATAATTAAGCAGAAAAGAACAAAACAAATTAAAAGCACTGGCATTAGAAGCAGATGAACAGAGTAGCAGTTCAATGACAGTGAAGCACTGCATACAGCAGTGAGTATCAGCAGTCGAGGCTATCCCTTATTTAATATCATCGAGCACACCCGCTCGTCTGCACATTATCCCATGTGCTTGAAAGATCATACCAAGCGTCTTTACACCACTTTAAATAATGCTTTAAAATATGCTTTTATTAATCTGTTTAAAAGACTGACAAACTTTTAGATACAAGCTCATGCATTCACATTACTGTTGCAGTATTGCCAGTCGCATAATATGGAGCAGGTTAGTCATACCACGAAACATGATGCTCTGGCTTCAAACAAAACATCACAGTTCATGAGATTTCAAGTCTGCCCTTTGTCATTCTAATTTCTAAATTCTCTGGGTTAGAAACGTACTTTTTTTTAAGCTTATATTGACATTTAACTGCAGTTACCTGAAACCATGAGCAAAGTCTCCAAATATAACACCCATGTATCTACGAGAAAATCTTGTGAGATAAAAATAATTACCTGTGTGAATGCGGCTATGTCTTTCCAGCTGACTTGGCTTAGCGAAAGCTTTTCCACAAGTATCACACTTAAACACTCTAGGCTTCTGGGAACTCAGTGAAGGTCCAGCTTGATGGGTTTGCATGTGCTCCTAAAGCCAGCATAGAAAAAAACCACATTTCAGAACATTCAAAAACCTTCAGTATTTAACGTATAAACATATTGACACTTTGAAGACAAAAGTAGTGGATCTTATTCGTCAGCAGACAAGCTGGAAGAAGGAAGCCTGCATTGTTTTCTTCTTTTAAATGATTGGTTTTGTACATCAACTCTTTGTAAAGGTAATGCATCAGTATCTTTACACTTCTGAAATCCTCTGTCAATAACTGTATGCATTGGGGTTTTTTTGTGTACATTATTCCCTTCACTAGCTATCAAATGAAAAAATGAAAAATCAAAATAAAAAAACCCCAAAACACTAAAGCTCTTGAAATGCTTTGTTCACTTACAAACATGGATTTTGGACAACTGTGTAAGTTAGTACCAGATTTTTTCCCCTCCCCTCTACAGGATCCATCTCCCCGCCTTGCCTGATACATAGGTATCCCCACTCAGCACCTGAGTATCACTGGGAAACTGTACAGGCCTCAAAGAGGGTACATCATGACACACACACGTGCAGCTGCACTTCATGATGAAGTCTTAAATTAATTTTAAAAAATCACTAAGGTCCTTACAGGGAAGAACGCAGAATGAGCGTATGACAGGTTTTATCTTTATGAAGAAGCATTAGTAACAATTCTAACTTCAGTGTTTTTAATTCATCGATACTGGGCCTAGAAGTTTTGCAAATTTAAAGGAGTAGCTCATGTTACCTATTAACTTTTTCATTTTAATCTCTTCATTAATGCCAAGATACAATTCAGATTATAAAAAAAGGCAAGCACAAACATACCTAATTACAAAAACTAGTCAAGAACTGTATGTGAAACAGTACTGTACTTGCCCACTTGCTAAAATGTGTGTGGATGTTCTTTCCTAGTCTATTCACTGCAGACTAAAGACTGTTAATTAGCCTTTACTGCACCTAAACAATAAGCCTTCTTGATGTCTATGAAGTCCCATTCCTCAGTCCATGAACTGAAGCAAATTGTGTCTGCAGAATTTGTTTTCACTGGAAAATCAGTGAGACAGTTACAGGGAAGAATATTATAATCACAGTAATTATAATAATATAGTATTATAGGCAAATAATAAAAGGTCTTCTCAGAAAATCACAGGAGACTCATAAACCACAGCTTAGTTGGAGATGAAGAAAATACTTTGCTTTTATCTTGTCCATTACCTTGCTGTGATCTACTCCAGAAAAAATTACCTGAAACTGGCTGCTTCTTTCTGTCATCAAAAAAACCCCAACCCAAGACAACAACAAAACCCCCAAAACTCCAGCAACCTGCCCCATTTTCTACCTGAAAGCAAAAAGGACGGCATCCAGACAGCTGCTATGAAGCTTTTTCCATCACCTCTCTCCGAAGAAACAGTCTGGGATACAATTCTGTTCCACTGATCTGCCAATCCCTTACATTTTCTCTGACTAATACACGCTTTTGAAAATTGTGCAAGCACTTCTTTCTAGACATAAGTAGTATCTGATTGTTCATCTGACGATTTACAAGTTTATTTGTGTACTTCTTGTATTTTTCAGATAGGAAGTATCTTGGGGTCCCAAGTGAGCATTATCTAATTAGAAAATAAGAGGAGGAAACTTTCTTTGAAAAGGCCCTTTACGCCCTCCCCCATGCACTGGTATGCACCTCTTCTGCCCCACCTATCTTGAAACATTACTTATAACTGCCTCTCAATGTGTGGCGGTGCAAAGTTTGTTTCATTCCACTGTTCTAATAAGATTGCAACCTCATTCTATTTTCATCTTAGAACAATGTCTGTGCTTTATTTATTATTTAGTCACCTTGCACCTATTTCCACCATCTCATGACATGCAATTGGATAGTTCAGTCACTGCTCGTGACTTAAGATTCTGCTCTCTGAAGCTGTGAAATCAGGGAAGCTGCCAACATCGGAATGGAAACCGAAGATACTGGACTGAAAAGTTTTGACACCAGGGGTGAGGTGGGTGGTGCGGGTGTTCATACATAATGTCTAAAGAAGCTTTTCTCGTGGATCGTCACAAAATTGCTGGTACTGAGGGCTTTAGAAAAAACACACACAGTTAAATACTGCCATCTAAACACTGGTACCCTTACCTCCTACCATGTTTTTTTGGAAAGCCTGAAGGTTGGTAGTGCTCTTAGTATTCTTGGTCATCTCCAGAATACCATTAGCACAAAATGCAGGCCTTCAGTAAGCGATCACTGAACACTGAACCCTTCCCAAAACACTAAGCCAAAACCTGTGGTTTCATTTATCTTTAACTTACTGATAAGGCTGCTCCCAGCTGATGCTCTGGAACACCTTAATGAAGAAAAGAGTTGGATGAAGATGTGGAATTTGTTTTCAGACACAATGACCAAGTCGTGAACGAAACTGTCTTTCTGTTTAACACATCCTCTCCTCCAAAGTTGAAAAATTATGATTTGGAAATTCATTTTGACTTTCATAATCAGAAATCCTGGATCTGGATTGTACCGGATACAGAGAAAAACTTCCTGAAATAAGATTTATTAGCTTTCCTAGCCACTAAGTGGACTGATAAAGATCAAATTGTCTTTGGTCGAAAGAAAGTAATGGTGCTTCCACGTTATCAGCTGCACCAAACTGCTGCCACATTTTTGATGAAATGCTCCAAAAACACAGTTGGTCACTGCTGGTTTGTCTATGTCTGTATGTGTATATGGGAAAAGCAACTGCTCAAAAATCCTCATCATCTGGTGAGGTTCACTCTCCAACTTTTGCATATATGTGCAACATTTTTCTCCTTCCTTAGGAACTAGCAAAATGTGATCTCTTCCAAAAACTCATGTCTTTGGATCTGAAGGTTGAAAATGGCCATGTCATTGAGCAGGAAGGGTTTCCTGTTACAAAGCTGTGGTTTAAGGAAGCATCCCAAATGAAGCAAATCAGGCTTTCACATCAGAAAGCACCCATTCAAGAATTCAACTTTCAATAATGACTGGTTTTGCATCATCACCTAGCCTCATCTAACAAGCAGGCTTTTGTTCATATTGTTCCTGATCTGAGTTGAACTGCAGCTTTTTGTCAAATTCTTCTTTGTAAAGGAAGTTCATAGAATCATAGAAACATTCAGGTTGGAAAAGTCCTTGAAGATTATGGTGTCTGACCGTACACCCAGCACTGCCAAGTCCACCACTAAACCATGGCCCCAAGCACTACATCTACAAGGCTTTCAAATACCTCCAGGGATGGTGACTCAAACACCTCCCTGGGCAGTCTGTTCCAGTGCCTGACAACCCTGTCAGTGAAGAAATTCTTCCTAATATCCAATCTAAACCTCCCCTGGTGCAACTTGAGGCCATTTCCTCTTGTCCTATTGCTTGTTACCTGGGAAAAGACACCAACCCTCACCTGGCTACAACATCCTTTCAGGCAGTTGTAGAGAGCAATAAGGTCTCCCCTGAACCTCCTCTTTCCCAGGCTAAACAACCCCAGTTGCCTCAGCCACTCCTCACAGGACTTGCGCTCCAGACCCTTCATCAGCTTTGTCACCCTTTGCTGGACACACTCCAGCACCCCAAAGTCTTTCTTGTAGTGAGGGGCCCAAAACTGAACACAGGATTCGAAGTGAGGCCTCACCAGTGCCCAGAACAGGGGGACAATCACTGCCCTAGTCCTGCTGGCCACACTGTTCCTGATGCAGGCCAGGATGCTGTTGGCCTTCTTGGCCACCTGGGCACACTGCTGGTTCATGTTCAGCCAGCTGGCGAACAACACTCCCAGGTCCTTTTCCACCAGGCAGCTTTCCAGCCACTCATCCCCACGCCTGTCACTACATGGGGCTGTTGTGACCTGGGTGCAGGACCCAGCACTTGGCCTTGTTGAACCTCATACAGTTGGCCTTGGCCCATTGATCCAGCCTGTCCAGATCCCTCCGTAGAGCCTTCCCTTCCTCAGGCAGATCAACACCAACTTGGCGTCAGCAAGTTTACTGAGATTGCACCCAATCACCTCATCTAGGTAAAGATATTAAAGAGAATTGGGCCCAAAACCTCCTGGACTGTTTCCTCTCTGCTGTATTGTATTTCCACCAGATATCTGGGAAGTTGAAGTCAATAACATAAGGATATTTTAATGCAAATGCTTCCTCTGCAGTTGTCGCTTGCACTCATGATACAGCGCATCTAAAAATCAAATGACAGAGCTTCCAATGATTCCAAAAGCTTACTTGGCAATCAGGATTAGCAGTAATGACATACATAAGCAAATAAAGTAACCAAAATCTTTTTCTGGCGCTATTATTTGCATGACAGGCATTCACATTTTTCATTATGTAGGCAATATATGCATTAAAATCCTTTCCATGGTCCAGAAAACCGTTTTCTATTGGTGTATACATTATCACTTAGACCCCCTCTCTCAGACGCACACCTCTCACACTGTAAAAGGAAAGGTAAAGGGATAATAGGTACCTTTCATTTAATAGCGCAAAACATCCAAAACAAAATAATGAGTTAACAGAACAATCAACTGTTATTACCAAATACCTTGAGATGTGTTGCTCGCTTAAAGGCTTTACTACACACGTGGCAAACGTGTATTCTTTCCTTGCCATGAACCTCTTTGCTATGGTGCATCAACATGGTGGCCGAAGAAAAGGTTTGACTACACTCAAAACACTGGTGCACGCGACCTTCTTTTTCCGCTTGACTGCTTTTAGTCACATTAGGAGAAACCTCCGTTACCTGCAATGATTTATAAAAACACCATCAAGTAATTTCATAGGTACATCCACAATAACGGTTTGTTTTTCAAAATCTACCTCAACGTGACCAACTTTTGGCAAGTACTTGCAACCAACTTAGGAACACAAAGGAAATAAATTGTATATAAATATGAACTTGTATTCCATTGCTCTTAACAATGACAGACATATGTATTTTAAGAAAACATTACAATACCTATGATCAAATTAATTTACACATTATAAATGTGTTTATATCAGTATTTTCCTACATTCAGTTTTATATTCCTGAGCATCTCAGATGATTCTCACATTTCTCACTGAACAAAACTCAAAAGTCAGAAACATTTCAGACAGAAAGTATCTCTGATTTTAAAGAAGAATATTTTGTATTTGTTTGATGTGTTCACTGGGACCTCTATTTTCATAAGGAAGTAAAGCTCTGAGCTACCAACACAACGTTCCAGAAGTACTGAAAATAATGAAGAGTTGATAGAATTTGTATGGGGTTGTGTGGCATTTTTGTTTGGTTTTAAACAATGAGGGGTGTTTGGAAAAATTTCACTTTCTTCAAATAAAATAACACTAAATTACTTCAACTGTATTGACACAAAAGAATCTTAAATACATTTAACTTATAGAAAGAAATAAATAAAAATGAAGGAAAGGAAAAGGAAGTAGTACTCTAAATAAAATGTTCAGGATTAACTAAACCTGAAAAGATACAGAATATAGAGTATTATCCATACAAGAATATAAAGATGCAATAGAAAACATACTGAAAGAAATGACATAAAAATCCTGTGTAAACACATAGGGGTGTGTTTCCAACTAGTTGGAACCTCTCAGGAAAAGGTGAAATGTTGAAAGATCAATCAACACAGTCACCATGATTAAGAAAAACATTACAGGGAATGATGGAAAACTAGTTTACGTTAGTTTTACATTTTGACTTACTACAGGAGCGCTGCTCAGACACAGTCACACAAGTGACGTTATAATAAGCCTTAGGAAATTGCACCCTGATTTCTAAAAGCATCTATACCAAAAGACACAAAATCTAGTTTGTAATTCAGAAGAGTGAGAAAATATGTTAAGTTTTGAAACATTCACCTTCAGGGAGTATTTAAACACTTTGTTAAAAACTCACATTCACAAGCTTATGTAAATATCGTATGCACAGGATGTTATTGGAAACACAGAATAGTTCAAGTTGGAAGGGACGGCTTGAGATCATCTAGTCCAGTGTCCCTAGAGCACACTCAGGGCCATGCCTGAACATGTTTTGAGTATCACCAAGGATGGAGACTCTACAGCCTCTTTGGACAACCTCTTCCAAGGTTCAACCACCCTTGCAGTGAAACTGGGTTTCTTTCCTCAGATGGAATTATTTTAATTTGTGCCCATTGCCTCTTGTTCTTTCATAGAATCACAGAGCAGTTTGGGTTGGAAGGGACCTTAAAGATCATCTGGTTCCAACCCCCCTGCCACAGGCAGGGAGGGACACCTTCCACTAGACCAGGTTGCTCAAAGCCCCATCCAGCCTGGCCTTGAACACTTCCAGGGATGGGGCACCCACAGCTTCTCTGGGCAACCTATGCCAGGGCCTCACCACCCTCTACGGGAAGAACTTCTTCCTGATATCCAATCTAAATCTCCCCACTTTCAGTTTAAACCTGTTATCCCTTGTTCTGTCACTACAGGCCCTTGTAAAAAGTCCCCTCCCCCAGCTCTCCTGTAGCCCCTTCAGGTACTGGAAGGTGCTCTAAGGTCTCCCCAGAGCCTTCTCTTCTCCAGGCTGAACAAGCCCAACTCTCTCAGCCTGTCCCCATAGCAGAGGGGCTCCAGCCCTCTGAGCATCTTCATGGCCCCCTCTGGACTTGCTCCAACCAGTCAATACCCTTCTTATGCTGGGGGCCCCACAGCTGGACACAGTATTCTAGGTGGGGACTCACGAGAGTGGAGTAGAGGGGGAAACTCACCTCCCTCGACCTGCAGGGCATGCTTCTCCTGATACTGGATATCTCTGAGAAGAACCAGCCTCCGTCTGCTTTATTCCCTCCCGTCAGGTATTTATGCACATTGATTAAGAATCCCACCCCCCACTCCAGAGCCTGCTCTTTTTTAAGCCGAACAGTCCCTGCTGTCTCAACCTCTCCTCCTGTCAGATGTTCCAACCCCTTAATCATCCCTGTCACCCTTCACTGCACTCACTCCTGTATATCCATGTCTCTCTTGTACTGGGGGGGCCCAGGGCTGGACGCAGCACTCTAGATGATGTGTTCTCACTGGTACTGAGAAGAGGAGAGGATCAACCCTCTTACCAGCTGTGAACACTCTTAATGCATCCCACGATGCTTTTGGCCCTCTCTGCCACATTGCTGGCTCACTGTCAACTACTCATCCACCAGTACCCCAGGCTTTCTTCGAAAAACTGCTTTCCTGATGCCCGCAGTGTGTACTAGTATATGGGGTCTTTTCTTCTCCAGAGTCAGGGCTTTGCACTTCCCTGTGCTGATCTTCGTCAGGTTCCTGTTGGCCCAATTCTCCAGCCTGTCGAGATCCCTCTGCATGGTAGCACACCCACTCAGTCTGTCAATCACTCCTTCAGTTGTCAATCACTCGTAAACCTGCTGAACTTGCACTCTGTTCCATCGTGCACATCACTAATGAAGAACACTAATGAACAGCACTGGCCCCAGTATTTGAACCCAGGGGAACACCATTAATGGCTGGCCTTGAGACAGATTTTGTTCCACAGATCACAACCCTTTCATGCCCAGCAGTTCAGCCAATTTTCAATCCACTTCACTGTTCTATGTAGCTAGCCCATACTTCATCTGCTTGCCTACAAGGAGGTTATGGAAGAAAACATTAAAAGCCTTACCGAAGTCAAGACAAACCACATCTACTGCTCTCCTCATCCATCAAGCCACTCATCTCATTTTGGAAGGCTCTCAGTTCAGTTAGGCATGTTTCCTCCTCCAAAAATCTCAGCTTCATGTGTTTGCAAATGCTTTCCAGGATTACTTGCTCTATCGCCTTCCTAGGGATTGAGGTGAGGGTGACTGAACTGTACTTCCCCAGATTCTCCAACATGCCCTTCTTGAAGGCAGGGGTAACTTTTGCTTTCTCTCACTCCTCAGGAACTTCTCCCAGTCACCATGACCTTCCAGTACAATAACAGGTGGTGTCATGATGACATCAGCCAGTTCCCTTGGTACTCATGAGTGCATCCCATCATCTATGGATTTCTGTATGATCCTCTACTGAGGGTAACATACTGTGCTGGGTTTCTGCAGTGGGGGTTTTGGTAGCAGGGCAAGGGCCACAGGGATGGCTCTGGTGAGAAGCTTTGAGAAAAACCTCTCCCAGCTGCAAGTTGGACCCACCTGTGGCCACAGCCAAGCCAGTCAGTGCCTCTCAGAATTAACACATCTAACGGGAAAATGCAAAAAGTTGCAGCAGAAACAGAGTGAAAAGGGAGTTGGAGAGAATTAGCACAGAGAGAGGGGTGGGATGTGAGAGACATAACCAGGCAGACACCCAGGTCAGTGCAGGAAGGATGGAGGAGGTGAGTCGGAGCAGAGGTTCCCCTGCAGCCCGTGGTGAGAGGGCAGGCTGTGCCCCTGCAGCCATGGAGGGTCATGGGGGAGCAGACTCGCCTGCAGCCCAGGGAGGACCCCATGCCAGAGCAGGCATCTGTGTCTGAAGAAGCCTGTGATTCCATGGAAAAGCCTATGCTGGAGCAGGCTGCTCCTGAAGGACTGCACCCAGTAAAAGGCTCCCATGCTGGAGCAGTTAGTGAAGAATTGCAGCCTGTGGAAAGGACTCATGTTGCAGAAGTTTGTGGAGGACTGTCTCCCGTGGGAGGGACTCCACGCTGGAGCAGGGGTAGAGTGTGAGGAGTTCTCTCCCCCTGGAGAGGAAGAAATGGCAGAGGCATGTGGTGAACTGACTGGGAAACCCCCATCCCCCACCCCCTGTACTGCTGCTGGGGGGAAAAGGTAGATCAGGAAGAAGGGGAGGTGGGAGGAAAGTTCTTTAAGATTTGTTTTGTCTCTACTGGACCCTACTGTCTCTACTTACCACACAATCTACTCTGATTTGATTGGTAAGTGATTAAATTGATTTTTCTTCCCCAAATCGAGTCTGTTTTACCCATGATCATAACTGGTGAGTGATTCCTCCCTGTTCTTGTCTCAATCCACAAGCCTTTCCTTATATTTTCTCCTCCATATCCCACCATGGGGTGGAGTGAACAAGTGGCCATGTGGTGTTTTGTTGCCAGCTGGGCCTAAACCACACATATTCATTGCTCCACCCTTTCCCACAGATTTTGGTGATCTCAGATTTCAGAAGACAAATCTTACCATTTAAAATGAAGCATAAAGAGACATTCAGTACATTGGTCTTTTTCAAACCGTCATCAGGTCCCTCTGCCCCAGTCAGTAGCAGGACAACTCATCTTCCTTTTGCTGCTGGTATACCTGTAAAAGCCCGTCTTGTTACATTTTATGACCCTTTCAGAGTCAACTCCAGGTGGGCTTAGGTGGGTTTCCTAAACTCATCCCTGCCTCCTTGAACGGTTTCTCTGTACTCCTTCACGGTCACCTGATCTTGCTTCCACTTGTGTATACTTTTTTAAATGTGAGTTTTGTCAGGAGCTCCTTTTTCCTCCACGCTCGCCTTCTGTCGCCTCTGACTTCCTACACATTAGGACTGATGATTCTGGAGCCTGGAGGAGAACATTTAAAATCAACCATCTCTCCTGATCCTCCTTTTCTCCAGGTCTGCTTACCATACAATTATTCCAAGCAGATCCCTGAACGGACCGAAGTCTGCTCTCCTGCTGCCCGGAGTTGTGATCCTGCTATTTGCCTTATTTTCTTCCCTCAGGATCCAGAGCTCCACCATCTCATGGTCACTGTAACAAACGATGTCCCTGAACTTCACATTTCCGATCAGTTCTTCCTTGTTTGCAATTACCAGGCCCAGAACATCACCTTCACTTGCTGGCTTCTCAGTCATCTGTATCAGGAAATCATCATCAATGCACTCCAGAAATTTCCTAGATTCCTTGTGCCCTGCTTGTTGCCCTTCCAGCAGATCTTAGGCAGGTTGAAGTAACGCATGTGGACCAGGGACTGCAAATCACAGATTCGTTTATATTGGAAAGGACTGCTTGAGATCATCTAGTCCAACTCCTCTACTCCAGAAGGGTCAGCTAGGGCAGGTTGCCCAAGACCAAGATTAAAGCCTCATCTTCTATTTCTTCCTGATCAGGCGACCTGCAGCAGACAGCTAGTATTCACGGCAGGGTCACCCACATTGGTCTGCTTGCCAATCCTTACCCATAAAGTCCCAGTTGGCTCACCATCCAGGCACTCCTGCTGCTGTCTTGCCAGTCCGTCCTTCCTAAAGATCCTGAATCCAGCCATGGCAGCACCCCACCTTCTCTCTCTGATTCTAATGAGATCACAGTCCTGCAACTGCATGCCGACCTCTAATTCCTCTTGTTTGTCCCCCATGCTGAAGCATCAGTGTACAGGCACTTCAGAGGAACCCAGTTGTGCCAATCATTCCAAGAAGAGTGTTGAAGTTTCCTCTATTATGCTGTCGTCTCAGCACCTTTATTCATACAAATATACTTGAGGTAGGTCCCCTCCCTTCAGCCCTGATTGAGATTTCTCTTGCGCGTATCAGCCACAACTTGCCCACATCTTGACCTTTGCTTGCCAATCCAGATTCAGTTGACTGTGGGTCCCCATCTGCCTCTCCCGTTTTTCCTATTTTAGAGCTTGCATTACCAGGTCGGTTAAAAACATTAATTTTGCCTTCAACAAGAGAATTCTGAACTAATTTTTCTAATATTAATACTACATTACATACGTAAAAGTTTCCATTGCAATTCAAACACAGAAGAAGTTGAAAAGTGTTTATGTTGCTCCACTATTAAAGCAATTTGGTTACAAAAAACTAACGGAAAAGGTGTAGCAATAGGTGCTACTTTGTGTCCACAGATCTCAACTTCGTCTATTTTTATTATCTAATTACAAACTTACTTGGAAATTTTAGGAGCCGTCTGTGTTGACAGCATGGTTATGTAATTTGTAGAAAGACAGACAATATTAATTGCATTTATTTTTTGTACATGAAATAGTATTTTTAACTCAGAACTTAAAACAGAATTTGAGGGACTAGGAAGCCACAATGAATCTCTTCCCAATACTCATTATTTGGGAATGACATCAGCCTTCCTGCTTCAGGATACAGAGGAATCATTCCAGTACTTTGATAAAATAATGTCCTTTACCCACAAAAAACATAGAATATGTTGTATCTACCTGATAGGTTATCTCATCAGAGTTTGCAGATGCTGAATGGGGTGTATGGCTCACCAGTATGACTTGCTGTGAGCCTGATCCACTTTGGCTAGCGAGACTGGAATCTGTGAGTATGGCAGGGAACTGCTGTCCCTGTCAAAGAAAGGAGGAAACAAAAACCAAAAAGGTACAATAACTATATTTAAACAGCTAACTCTAGTAATGAACATCATTTTTATACCTGAATACTTTTTTTTTCTCCTTGAAAAAAGTCTATTCCAGAACAGTATCTGAACAAGTACTACTGTTTTCTCTCCTTCCCTCCTTCCATTTAAAGTCTACCAATTTAAAGGTAACAACAGCTGCATGTCTGTAAAAGTAGAGATTCAGTTCTGATTAATTTTTCCCAGCCTTGCATCTACTGCTGGATGTCTCAACCTTCACTTGCCTTTGTCTCTTTAGCTGATACTATCTTTAATCCCTCTATTATGCTTTTCTGAATGCACTTCCCACAACATTTTCCCTTTTTTTTTTTAATCTCTTAATTAAACCTACTTTCAAAGCACATGATATCAAGGTACAAAATTACTCTTTAAGATACACGATTACTAGTATCATACTACTGCTTCTATTTCCACATTACTGTTAAAGATTTTTCAATTTCCCCAGGAAACAGATTACCTTCATGTACTACTGGTCTATTTATCAAGATTCCTGCAACAGACTGTGGTTTTGCACAGTACCCAAAACAGTGTTTCGGTTTTATTTATGCCTGCCTTAATATCAGGCAAAGTGTCTTAAATACACCAACACTTCCAAATGTAATTGCTTTAATTATTACAAAGCCTGAAATGAACACATGTTGCTTTGTTACCCTGTGATGCCAGAAATCATAAATGTGTCACAAGAACTATTTAGTTATTTACTATCTTTTCTTCTCCCACCCAGAGCAAAACTGCAGAGAGGGAAGCATATAATCATCCTCACAAACTTTGCTTCACCAAGTTTAATCATGCCACATGCTAGACTCCTGCATTTATATAGATTTACACATCGTAATTTGGGTCAAACAGTAAGTAAAAAAACCAATCTAAACGTAGTTCAGCCAAGGAAGTAGAAGAAACAGCCCAAGTTTTCAGATGTCTAATCTAGACTGAAATGTCAGCCACACAATGACCCTAAATTTTCACTTTCTGGTCTTAATACTACTTATTTTTCTCTCTACTCTGTACAGCCTCTTTGCCAACACATCTTTGGCTCTTGATGACACCACAAAAATCTTAAATTATTATGAAAATGAAACTAATGCTGAAGATACTGGAGAGATGACAGTCCATACAGCACTATTCTTATAACATTCTTTATAATGCTATCTGTTATTAAAGACAATCAATTTAATTTAGACTCTGTCCTGTTATTTGCTGTGAAAGGAACTGTCACAACTGCTCTTCAACTCTCATATTCACAAGCTGTAACAGAAAAATTTACCAGATTAAACAGTAAAAGTGTTAGGAATGCTAAGATACATTACTGAATAGCGATGAAGAAGTACAAAGTTATCAATAAAAATTGATCTCAAACAATGATTGAAACAGGAGAACCTACTTGTTCATTGCAAAAAAAAAGAAAAAAGAAAACCTGCAAAATTTATCTGTCTTTCTGATTAAATATTTTATGCTTCTAGATGCCAGTATGCACACTGTTGGCAGAAAGAAGGAAAGTTAACTGAATTTTCGAAATAGAATGTACTTAGAGGACAAAATTATTTTCTAAGCAAAATCTCTAATTCCTGCCCTGTAAGACAGTAACGTTAGTTTATACGTCAGTTCAGAAAAGCATTTCTTACCTGTGAAGTGATATTAAGCGTAACTGCATCAAGACCACCTGACAACATTCCCTGAGTGTCAGCAAGAGTCAAGGTGACACTACCATCTCCTCCAACTCCTGATGAAGACATGACCAAATTCTGGGCAGAAACTGTAGACTGAGATATGGGTGTTGATGAAGGAAGGTTCGCTCCACCTGTCGTGTTAAGTTCTGGAATAGATGCAAAATAGCGGGGGGGGGGAAATCAGTAAGTGTGGGGTTTTTTCTGTTTTGTGTGTTGTTTTTTTTTTAAATCAATAAAAGTTTATGTTACATACATAAACTCTTAACTAAAAAATTATTTTAACTGAGCTTAATAATATTTATTTTGCTTTTGCTAGGCCTTTCCGTTTTGGAAGCAAGTAAATAATTTATTACAGCTAATCACACGTCAAAAAATGACAGAGTCAGATGATAAAATCAGAAGAATTACATCGAAGTGTAGCTTGACGGACATCATACTGCAAAGCAATAACTTTGCAACATGGTGTGTGGGAGATGCGTCACTGCCAAAAAGACACCTGAAGCAGTTTCAGGTTGCACATTTTTGTAGTCTGACCACTTCCAGAATTCTCAGTAAAACACACTTTGACTCATGGCAGTAAGCCCAAAATCTGCAAACCCCGTAATCTAACATTCCCATCCTACACTTGCAACATGGTTGATAATGCATAACAGCAAAAAAGGCCAGTGGATTGTTAACAGGTGTTTCATAACAGTTTACAGGTTATACAGATTACACAGATTATAATAGCTAACACATGACTAGATGCCTCACGGCTCTCAGTTTATGATAAGCCTCAAAAACCTGAGGAGACTGAAATAACAACAAAGCTGTCCAGTTTTACTATTTCATTTACTAATTCAACTACACCAGATCATGCCTTAACATTCATATCTTACAGGATACTCTGGAGTAGGCCTTCCCCTGTATGAGATTAAAGCAGATTTGCTTTAGAGATGTATACGAGCACTAAAGAAAGCTATGAAAGGAGACAGAGGAAAGGAAAAGGAAGACAGAAAATTTAAGTATGCATTAGAGTGAAAACAATTACTTACATATCAGTAATAAGCCTGTATTTGTCCCAACGGCTGCAACCAATCAGTGCAACCAAAGCAATGTACTTCACCGGTTGGAAGTATGACTGACTATCTCAACACACACAAGTGTGTGTGTGTGTATAAACAGAAATTCAAATGCAGATTTAAAATATGAAAATTTGAGTAATAGAGCAAATTTGATATAAGGGCTATCTTGTCATGTGTCTACAGCAAATGTATCACATTTTTTCATCCTCCAATTCACAGAAATAGTCCTTCACTATTCCTGTAGCTGCCTCAAAGTACTAATTTTAGGTGTCTTCTTGTTTCATTTGCTTCTTACTCCGTGGAGTAAAACTCATTTAAACTGGCATAACAATTTAAGGCTAGTGAGAAAACACACAAAGCTATGTAGTTCCTGAATTCTAATGTGCAAGATTACACCATTTCAGATTTAGTTACCTGGTCGAACATATTTTTTAACAAAATGTTATTATTGTTAATTAGAAAAATCACTGTATGCATACCTGGAGCACTTAGTGAAGTGCCCTGAGAAAGAAGTTGGTCATTGCTTATCGTTAATGTAGCTCCTGTAGTCTGATTGTTGATGGTTGGCGCTGTCAGCCTTAAACCACTGTTCAGATCACTGCTTCCAGAATTATGCTGAATAAGATCTTGGCCTGAATAGAAACGAGTCCTATTACAACTGGAAATGTCTCAACGTTGTTCCGCTACTGTACTTAGAACTATAAATACGTATTCATAAAAGAATAAAAGTAGAAAATGGAACCAAAATAAAAAATTTACTTCTGTACGTGCACATTTTTATGCAGAAGGTCAACAAGTTATTAATACAGATGTGATTATGCATATATTGATACTAACACGTAGAGAAATGCCTGTGCTTATTAATAATTAGACAATTACTGATCTTGCTTAGTTAGACTCAAGGCACGAACTCGATGAAACCACAAAACCTAGCAAACTAAAGGCTAATGGTTAAAAAGTGATTTCTTTAAATTTTTTTTTTTTAGACCTATGATACAGATAATGAATTGCACTGAACATGCTCTCTGTTGGAAAAAACATCACTTTCATATGGTGCTAATTTTGTGGAGTGGACAACAAACAGAGCATACAGAAACTGAAAGCAGATTCTATTAGTTGTTGGACAGCTATAATCTTATCTTCTTCAGTGAGTGAATGCCCATTAGCAAGCAGGAAGAACATAGGTGGAGCAACATGACACCTTAACATGGTCATTAATGTCATGACACTTAAAAAAACTAAACATGTAACAGAAAAAAGATATAAAGAAAAAGAGAAATTAAAAAAGACAAAAAAGGAACAGAAAGAGAAAATCACTGAATATTAATACTGAATCTATAAAAAAATGTAATGGTACAAAAAAAACCTCAGTCTTTGGCAGAAGTGGAAAGCTATTTATAATGTATATAGGATCAGTCTCTTAAAGGCTGTAAGAAAATTGGTCTACTTTTTCCAAAAAATGTATCCTGGGCTGTATCCAGAGAAGCGTGGCCAGCACGAGGTGAGTCTCCCCCTCTACTCTGCTCTCATGAGACCCCACCTAGAATGCTGTGTCCAGCTGTGGGGCCCCCAGCATAAGAAGGGTATTGATTGGTTGGAGCAAGTCCAGAGGGAGCCATGAAGATGCTCAGAGGGCTGGAGCAGCCCTGCTGTGGGGACAAGCTGAGAGAGTTGGGCTTGTTCAGCCTGGAGAAGAGATGGCTCTGGGGAGACCTTACTGCAGCCTTTCAGTACCTGAAAGGGCCTACAAGGAAGCTGGGGGAGGGGCTTTTTACAAGGGCCTGTAGTGACAGGACAAGGGGTAACGGGTTTAAACTGAAAGCGGGGAGATTTAGGTTGGATATCAGGAAGAAGTTCTTCCTGGAGAGGGTGGTGAGGCAGTGGAACAGGTTGCCCAGAGAAGCTGTGGGTGCCCCATCCCTGGCAGTGTTCAAGGCCAGGCTGGATGAGGCTTTAAGCAGCCTGGTCTAGTGGAGGGTGTCCCTGCCCATGGCAGGGGGGTTGGAACTAGATTGTCTTTAAGGTCCCCCTTCCAACCTAAACTATTCTATGAAAGGAAACTTTATTAACTACATTTTTTAAAGACTGAACAGTATAACTCAAAACATGGTCAGAACACCTATTGGAACATAGCTCAACAGACATTTAAAAAAACCTAGATTAAATAAACCCATCCACAATGCCTGCCATAATTGCTGCCATCCCAGTATTACCCAGGAATTGTACTGCCCCAGGTGAGGCACTGAGGAAACAAGACCTGCTTATATGGGCCTTGCCCCTGAGAAAAGTATCTGTTGAACCAACGGTATGAATAAAATAGGAAACCAATCTACCAGGCAGCCGCAAAGCAAATGTGTTTGTTTTTCAAAGGCAGATTTGGGGAGTATCTTTTAAAGCTGATGAATATAAATATACAAGCTGCGGGCAGTGAAAACATCCTCAAATGCTACTGTACAGCTAGCTACCTTATAAAATGGAGACCTGGTACCATGAAAGATCATTAAAATTACCAACCAGATATTGTAAGAGTGATTTCTTGAGGACTTCCTGATGAGCTTGTAGTAGTAGAACCTGAAGCATGAGCTAGAACTTGACTCAAACTGGAATTATTTATGGTTAATGTTATCTCATGTTGTCCATTTGAAGATGATACCATACCCTGTGAAGTCATGACTTGAGAGATGTCTTGTGCACCTAAATATAAGCAGGTAGAACAAAGAAAATTCCATGAAGATTGTTTCTTTACAATAGATACAACTTTTAAAGCAATTAATACACTGTTTTCCAAACTACTACTAAAGATGTGCCCAAGGCAAGATGTTAGAAGTCGTACTCCAAAGAAGAAATGTTTCCATATCCAATTTCTGCAGGTTAAGATCTTCAGAACAAAGATTTGATATGCTTCTAAAGACTATAAATGTTCTTCAGTATTTTCATTACATAGTCCACCTCCTGGAAAAATCATATTCAAAACTGGTAACACAACTTTGTTTTGCTGAAGATGCTGATACGTGAACTGTATGGCTACTTGTGGGTGGGGGGCAGGTTTTTCTCACAGTGGGTAACACCATCATTAAGACTAATAATACATCCAAAGCACAATAAAACTATCGTCAGTGCTTACCACTAGCATTGGTTGTCAGCACAGACTCTTGCTCTGATAGGGATCCTATCGTCATGGTAGCAGAAGATGTTACGGTGGGCTGCAGAGACAGGCCTGACATAGGCTGAATAACCACATTAGCTGGCACTGCATTTTCTGTTGCCTGGAGGGAGGGATTCTGTGGAGCCATACTGGGATCTCCAGTTAGCTGCTGAGCAAGTAAATTACTCTGCTGTAACGTCTGCTGTAGAATACTGGGATCAATCTGAAAAGCAAGTTTCAATCTGATCAATGTGAAGTTAACAAATATGGGTTAAGTGAACAGTCTTAACACAAATGTATGAATTCAAAGGGTTGCATGTAGAGTATATATAACATTCAAACTTTATAATTAAATATTTTAAACTCTGATTTATTTTTAAGTGTCTGTATACAGCTAGTCTCCAAAGTCACTACGTAAACAGTCTTCACCTGTAGATTCTTCCCTCAGCAAGATGCTGGGGAAACAAGATTATAGTTACATATCAGCATGCTGGACACCAGGAACCCACAATGCTGGCATTCTGTACTGTCTTACTGTTGCATGTCATGCTTATCACTGTCTTCAGGTCTTTGAAAGTGAAAAGGCATAGAGCAGGGAGAAGACTGATATTAGAAACTATTTATTTTTTCAGCTCCTAGGGATCATAAGGTTTTAGTTCACAGTCAAACATCTGTTCTCAATAGTTAAAACCAGACACTTTACTCTTTAGAGATGAGTGTTTGGGGACTGGGGGAAACAAAATCAAAATACAGTTTTCTTCATTTTACACTAAAAATTTCCTGAGTAGACAGACTCTGAGCAATCCAATGCAGCTCTGAAGACAACCCTTCCCTGATCTTGGAGTTGGACCTGGTGACCTCCAGAGGTCTCTTCCAACCTCAATGTTTCTGTGAAATGGATCAAACACAACGAAGTCCACCAGAATCATTCTTCCACATAATTTTAAATATGGATTTTTACATGTAATCATCTCACCTTTTTCTGTTGTCCATTTTACAAGTTCAATGGGAATTTAAATTGTGAATCCAAACATTTTTAAATTGCCAAATAACACTGGTGTCTTATGTTAAGGAAAAGAACATTCTCTGCAATAATTTGGGTTGGTTTGTTTTAGGGAGTTTTAGCCTAAAATGCTTTTGAAGTGAAATGACAAATTGCAATCAAAAGAAAAAATACAGATTTTAAAAGCCATCTGCCAAAATCCCCCTGAAGAACAAAAAGAAACCAGAACAGAAAAAACCCAGTGCTGTGCAGCTATTGTCTAAGTCTTCTAACATGGTACAACTCATACAGCATGGTATTATCTGTGCTTCACTCAACTCAGGGGAACTCTTCCACATGTACCTATGCTCACTGAACCTCCTTTAGCCCTCAAAATGACCTCCATAAAATCAAAAGCAAGAAACTGCGACCAACCTACCTGCAATGTTATGTTGTTAATACTGGTGGCATCTATTCCAGAAATTTGAACATTTTGTCCAACCAGATTAGCAGCAAGTTGTAACTGTATTCCTTCAAGAGTGGCCAAGCTACCATCTGTCAAGGACACAGTTAAGTCACCTCCAGCTACCAAAGAAAACAGTCATATTATAATGTTTTTCTTTATCATTACTGACCGCCTCTTTAGTTTATTTTTATAAATTAAATCAATACATCAGCTACACACACACATTTATTTATGCCAAGAAAAATAATTTGAAGCAGATGATTGCCTATTTCAAAGCTTCACAGATTCTACACAATATAAGGACTGTTACTATTTAAGCAGTAGCTAGCATCTTACAAAACCAGAACCACTCCAGAGTAGCTTTAAAAACCTGAACATATTCAGGAATATATTTGCTTGGAGAGTATGCCACACCTAAACAGAAGCAGCACTCACACATGGTATGTATACTCTGACTCTGAATGTACACACAAAAGCTACTGCCACATTTTTGTACAGCACAAACGTTGTTCAAGGTGGTACCAAAGTTAATCGTATGTACTCCAGTGGACGGAAATAAAGGTACATTAGCATTCAAAGTATGAAATCTTTAGAACTTAGAATGCTCCTAATTTCAAAAGTTGACTAGACCATCTGTCTCTACAAAAGGTCATGAGAGGATATAAGGAAAAAAATCCCTTGTGTTTGACATACCTTCTTCTCCAAACACTTTCAGAGATATCAACCAGTCTCTTTTGGCTGATGCTTCAAATACATCTATCTTTCCCTCTCCAAAATCCTTCAGTATAATAAACCTGCTTTAAAATGCACCCAAGAAATACCCGCTCTGGGTAAAATGCAATTCACTAATCTCAATTTAAGAAGGTTTCTGCTTCTTTCTAGGACATCTGAACATGCTAGAGACTCCTCCTTATTGTGTTCACTCAAAAATCCAAGCAAACATCAAACATTTTTTAATAACAAATTCTTCACAAACGGTGCCTGTCAAATAACATTTACAAGTGTCTTCCAAACAACCAACAGTTTGTTGGTTCTGGACAACAATTTGGGTCAAATCAGATAAGCTGAAATGACTACAGTCAAATATGAGACTAACCCATTACTATATATTTGTAAGTATACCTTCAAAATCATAGATACGTACTAAAAAAAGTGCCAAAGAAGTACAGAAAATCCAAGTCTCATTTTCAGAAGTGACAGACAATCCGAGATCCACAATTTAAGTAGTAAATTTAACAGTACCAGGGAACATTTCCAGACACCTGAATACTCTTCCGCTCTTAAAACCATCCCTATCCCAACTTTCTTTGAGGCCAGCTAGCACTTACGCAATTGCCGAAAGCAATTCAGAAGTTAGCAAGGATCATTCTGAAAAGGTCATTTACTTGCAAGGTAAGCATGTTGGGTATTCTGTGCCAGCTGGCTTCAGTCAAAGAATGGTCTGTGACACATTCAGTGTGCTAATGCAGCTGTAGTCATTATCTATCCCTAAGACTTTGTATCCTGAGTGTTTTTTTCTATTGGTTTGTGGTTACTTTTTTGGGGGTGTGTTGTTTTTTTTTTTTTAATTTATTTTGGACCATTAACTACCTTTGTACAACAGAGCATGTGCACTTAAAACACACTCTTCGTTATTTATGCAAATAGCATAGACACACTTTTCTTTGCTCTACCATCTAATGCTGGCATGAAAAATAAATCTTAAGGAACAGAAAGCTTACAGAATCACTTTTTTGCTTCTCTTCTTTTTAGGAAAAGGCAACAGAGTATTATCAAGAAGAATACAAGTACTCCAGCTACATGTTATCTGTATTTTCTTCCTTTCTGCAGGGTAACACGACAGCAGAACTGAAGACATCTTTTCAGGTGAACTGCTTACATTTTCCCCTTCATTCTTAAATAAACAAATTTCTATTTATGTCACCACCGTGCATCAAATGATCAATTCAGTACTACTCTTACCTGTTTGGAAGTAGTATTTGGCACAATTTTCTGAACTCTGATAGAAAGCAAACGTCAATACTTCATCTCAACACCACCACCAAAAAGTCATCCATTTTTACCTGACACTGAAGCAGGCAGGATAGCCTGGCCCACAAGTCCTTGCTGAAGTATATTTTGATCAAACTGACTCGTCAAAACGGAGTTATTCATGATGAAAACATTAGGGTCTGTTGAGGATGAATTAAGAAGACTGACTGGCTGTAGTCCCTCGGCTGAAGTACGGGCGACTGGCTTCCTAACTTTCTTTGTCTCTGGTTTATAGTGACACTGTATGTGCGTTTTTCTGCGCCCTGAAGTACGAAACCGTAAATCACAGTGTGGACATTTAAAGGGCTTTGCTCCTGTATGCAGGCGCATGTGGACTTTCAGACTCCCTTTTGTAGAGAAAGAATTACTGCATACATGACAACTGAAGAGCTTCTGGCCTGGAAAATTTTCAAAACAGAAAGACAAGCGATAAAACCTCTAAAAATCAAGTATCAGCATACCAACAATTAAGGAAAAAAAAAAAAAGATTCTTCACTCATTTGAACACAAAAATTTGAAATAACTAGCCTTTACAGTTTTGGCTGCTTTTCAAATTATTTCAGGCTCTCAGTGCAGGGTATGTATCTTAATTTTTTCCTATTTCTAAAACTTAACATATTGTTAAAACGTTCACGCAGAATTTTATTCGGTCACCTTGTCCTCCTCCTCATCTTTTTTGCTAATCATCCTCATTAGTCACCTTCGTGACTAATCAAGTTGTTTGAACAACACAGCTCAAAACTAGAGAATTAGAAGTTTCATTTTGACCTTTTGGCATTTGGCTTCTCCTTACTTAGTCACTCATTTAATTTTTAATTCCAGCAGATTTCATCTTCTGTTTCAGCCTTTACCTCAATACTGACTAGTATTAATGGATTATGAGTAAGAAACAAAATTTGTAAGAGAGACAATATTCTAAAACAAAATACCAACCAAGCCTAAGTAATCCTGAAGTACAGAAATCTAGCCTATACACATACAGTCTTCTCTCTCTGCTCTCCTTTCAGGTGGCATAACATTTGAAAAAAAATCCTTGGAATTTTTAATGCACTACAAATAACAACTGTTTACTATGGAGTTCATTTCATTAACCACATGCACAACTGTTAATGTTCACAAAAAGCACAATGGAAATATCTGACAGCAAATATGCCATTGTAGCTGAAAACCCACTATAGCTTCAGAAATTCCTATGCCTTCTAGCTCAAAATTGCTTCCTAGATAAGCAAGGGAAAAAAAAAATTCAATATATTTTGATTTTATTCTTTGGTAAGCCGTAAAAGACTTCTCTATAGCTTAGTAATACTAGTTACACTAAGTGTGATTAACTTACCCTTTTTACCTGGCAAATGATTATATCAACCCTGAAACTAAGTCAACTCAACTTCCAGACCAGAACACACTACTGTATTCTGGTGATGTTAGTCATTTACAGTTGGTAAAGAAGACATAAAACAATTAAAAAGACATTGTGTGCCTATGGAACATGACACTGATTTCTAGTTTCCATGTACACAGAAGAACCTCTCATCAAATTCCTGACTTAAAACTGTCTTTCCCACTAAAGAAAAAATACTCACTGGGAAAAAGGAAAAAGGAGAAAAAAAGAGGGAGAAAGAAAAGTTAGCGAAACGAAAGTAGTAAGCAGCAAGAAACAAACTGATCATCTAATGTTCTGTTTAAAAAGGACGTGAAAATTCAATCAAATTATGACCTCACTCTTGCATTTTTCATACAAATACCAATGACCCTGAAACTACAAAAGAAAGATGGATGAACTAGAACGTAAAACTGTCTATGGACCGGGAGGTAGGCACCACAAGGGAAACTTGGAGGGAAGATGACCACAGACTGGGAAGAAAAGTCATACAGGAATGCCAAATGCCAGATTGGCATTGCTTTCAAAAATTAGATATGTTTTATGGCACTTATGCCATAGTGCCAGCAACCCAAATGAAACATTAACAAGAGCTGTTACATATACAGGAAATTAGAAAAAGCAATGAAGGCAGAAATAAAATAACATGCAACCTCCTTTATCCCACTATATACTAAATCAGGACAGAGAAATTAAATGTTCAGCCAAAGAACCATCTCTCTCACAGAAAAACTTGAAAGCAGCCTGCTGGTCTGAAAGGTGGGGATACAACAGAAGCTACAGTAAAAGCCAGAACTAATTCTTTGCACCAATGTTTATCACAGATGGAATCAGGTAGGTTCATACCCAGGCATCTTTCTTTTACAGAGGAGGAGACGAGTAGCTTTTCAAACGGAATGGTTACCAGGGGAGTTCCAGACAATCACAATGTAATTTTTTTTATAATTATTCATTTAAATAAAATAAATATAGTTTAACATAAAACTGATGAACTGGCATTGCCCACAGATTAAAACAGCCCTCTGAAAAGGGATCCAGGCCCAAATGCAGAAACTGCACAGCAGTTAAACTTCATGTTCATCCAACGCAAAGTGGTGCAATTATAAAAGTAAATGAAAAAAAAAAAACCAAAACACCACAGTATCAAATGAGTTATAATAGGGAAAGGTTGATGTAGTGAAAACTAGACTTCACAAATCTATGAGGGCTCTTTAAAGGAAACCAGAATTTCACTGCCAAGACTGTACCTGGATTTTTTGAGTTTTACATTGGTTTTAAATGCAAGGACTTTAGAAAAACTGCTGTCACAAGGTGAAAGGACAGAGTCTTTTCCTGAATTAAAGAACAATAGTTATAAGGATGAAAACAAAAGGTAGGATTATATGGACACCTTTCACAAGGCTGGAAGTCAACAAGGGATATCTTTAAGCACCTGAGTGAGGACCTAAGCTAGTCAAAAATGTAATATACATTGTGTGGAATTGAGGATGAACAACAGGTTGGAAAAAAATCTGTTAAGGATATCACAACGCTCATCTACAAAGCTCTTTCTTCATTATTAAAAATCATAAAAAGTTTGAAAAAAGAAGAACCGGGAACAATTTCTTATTACTTTTCAAACAAAACAACTAGTGGGCTTGGGAACAAAATTATCAGAGAGCACACTGAAAACCAAATTGAAATCAAGGAACTTATTACTACTGGATGTACTGAAGGTAATTAATTTTTTCAGTTTTCCTCGATTTAGAAAACAATTGGATAAAACAAAGGTAAAATATTCCATTAAAGGTAGAGAGCAAAAGATACAATCTCTGGTTTAGAGTCCCACAACTTGCAAACTGCTTGAACCTGGAGGAACATGACCAAATCCCTGCTTTGTTCTTTCTGTTATCCTTAGCATCTGCTACTGTCTGAGACAAGATACCCACCTACACAGGGATCGGGTATAAACAAGAGTGGTATTTCTCACTAAACAACAGTAGAGGGTACCAATACACTGAATTGGAAAGGTAGCTTCCATGAGCAAAATAATTATATATCACAGAATTAAAAGCTGTATTTTTTAACTGCATTTTTGAACAAAGCTTAATGTGCACTTTAGCAGACCTGTACCCTGTTTTAGAAATTAGTTGGTTTAGGATTCTGTTTATTACAGAAGTTCAATGCTAAGAAGAAAACAAGTATGAAAGATTTAAAAAGGTGGGGTTTTTTTACATTTACGTGAAATTGGGGTTGAAAAATACTAATTAAAATCAGACCTTTTGCAGGAATACAAAGAAAATACTTTAAAAACCTAAATATTACAGAAATTAGGTTTACATTCAACCTGCGTAATTCAAATAGCTGAATGCTGCAATTCTTTGTCCTCTTTCAATCTACTTAGTAGCACAAACATTAACATTTATAATTTTTTTATTTAACTTAATTTCATAAAATCCTCAAACTCCACCCTTTTGCTCAGGAAAATCATTTAGCGTTGAAATGCTACAGCAGATTTGAAATTAAAATATTACAGATGCACACAGTTTTGCCATGAGTTAAGACTATGACTGCTTTATAAGCCTACTAATATAAAAGGCTGTAACAAAACAGTTTATTAAAAATATCATAATATGGTTCATCTGATGGTGCAGCAAGTACCAAATTTCACCTAGCACTGCCATTCACAGTGAAACATACCATTCCTTGCAAATTCTTTAGTTAAAACAGCCTGTCAAGAAAGTACACGGTTTATAAACAAAAACACTGAAAATCTTACTGACCTGTGTGCGTTTTAACGTGACAATCCAGAGTGGATTTTACAGTGAAACTCTTGCCACACTCCTCACACTTATATGGCTTCTCTCCAGTATGAATACGAACATGCCTAACAATTCCCAAATACATGTATATGTGAATTTCTACTCTTATGACAGTTTTTAAAAATATTTATTTTGTATCTTACTAATTTTATAATTAACGGAATACTTAAAATAACATTACATTAAGCAGAACTAGTAAAGAATATAAATTAAGCATTTGCCATTTTTCAAACCAATTTTTACATGTTTACATATACAAGTCATACAGCCCGAAAAAAATAATTTACAACTTCATAATAATAACTTTAATACTGCAGAAAAAGAAATATGGAAAATCTGGTTTAGTCAGATTCAGAATATGTAACATTTTGACATGTATTTTTAAACTGTTCTGGTAAAGAAAAATATATGTAAACAGGAGTCAAACTTTACCTGAGGCATAAAAAACTTCTATGAAACAGTTACTGCTAAGTTTCTGGTGAACAATTCAGAAAACTGAAAAAACCCCAAACTTTTCTATTCCTTACCTGACTAAATCACTGGGTTTTTTAAAGCTCTTGGGGCAATAGCTACAACAGTTGGCATATTTGGGCTCTGCTTCCAGTTCTGCTTGCTTGTCTTTGATCTCACTAATTCTGTCTTTCTCTGCAGCAGACTGGACAAGAACTTTTTCTGAGACAGTGGCGCTTTCTCGAGGCCTAATTTTTGCCAGTTCTGCTGTTTCTTCTTCTGTAAAAGTTATGACACCAGGACGAGATTTTCTGGAAGTTCTTTCAGAGCTCTCATCATCTTCTTCAACGCATGCAACTATTAAAAAAAAAAAAAGCCCAACACATGTTTGTTTAATCTGTCAACTGAAATTGCAAAAATAGACGCTTTTATTTATTAAACACATGGCCACTACATTACGTGCTTGGACTCAAATCTCCTTCTGAGGTCTAACTACTCATGTCTGTATTTCTTTTAAATAAAGCTGAATTTATAATTCTTGGTTTTACAACGATTAAATACATGTATAAGTAATTTAGAACAAAAAATGTTCCATTCCTGGAAAACTGATTTCTTTAAACCACTTACATAAGGGAGCAATTTCAGTGGCTGTGGACATTAGACATTATCCATGCTGGAAGGCTAATTTACAAAATGACTTTTACAGCGTTCATGTAATCCACTGAAACATTTGTTTTGTTGTAAGGACTGTAAGAGTAAAAATGAAATAATTTACCTCCCCCTCCTGTTTCTGTAGCTGCTGCTACAGCTGAGGAGACTGCCTGATGTTTTTTCATATGTTTTTTGCAGTGAACAGTTGTTCGAAAGCTTTCATCACAGAATGGGCACTTGTAAGGCTTCATGCTCATGTGAGTTGCCATGTGCCTCGTAAGGCTGCCATTAGTTGTGAAGGAGGTATTGCAAATGCTACAGCTGAATGCTTTAACTCCTTAAAGTAACAGAAACAAATAAGTAGCCATTTGTTTATGTTTACTTATACAGGACATTTACAAAACCCAAACGTGAGTTAAGCTAATACGGAGCTGTCCTACTCTGTTACCTGTATGAGTCTTCTCATGTGACTTAAGAACTCCTGAGGAAACAAAGCCGCGGCCACAGAGTTGGCATTTATAAGGTTTCTCACCAGTATGTGATCGTACGTGTTGTTTCAAATGGCTGGATTTCTTAAAACCCTTGTTGCAATATTCACATCTATTAGAGGAAAATTGTTTTGATTAGTCGCACATAATTACAAGCCATGAAAGACTCAGGAAATTCTGTGATAGAATCTAGAAGTGTAACAAACCTATACGAACGCCTACTTTGATCTTCATTATCCTCAAGAAAATGAGGCCGTTGGGTATGCAATTCAAGGTCTTCTTGTGATGACTGATCTTGTATCAGGCGAGTAGCCTAGAAATCAAAGCCTCAAGTAAATTTCAATAACACAATATTGAAATGAAGTCACACAAATAGGCAAGAAAAGATTACAGCATTTACAGTCAACACAAGTAATTAGAATTCTGCTTTTATAATTTTTTATAAGAAATTAAGAGTGCGATATGATACCTCACTCTTTTATAATGAAAACAAAAGCAGCAAAATGTGCACCTACTGAATCAGAATAAAGAGACAATGTGGGGCACTCACACCTCCCCGTGAATCTAGACAAAAACATGTCTTGAGTCTTGCACATTTTCTGGTGTTTAAGGGGTTAAATTTAACACTAAAGCAGCCCTTTCAAACAGTGTGAGCCCCACACTGAGTAGCAAAATACGAAGTGGTACTGACAGACTTCACTTCTTTGTGAACTGGTTTTCATCTAAGCAAATCCACCACAGAATAATCCTAGAGAATGATAGCATGTTGTAAGATTTGAAGAGAACTCCAAAGCCCATAGGTTGAATTACTCCAACTCTTCCAGATCCTAAAGCCCACTGCAGTTCTCTGACATGTGTCCTCAGCAAACAAGCATGAAGAGACAATAAAGGGTGTGTTGGTTGACGAGAAGCTCAACATGAGCTGACAGTGTGTGCTGGCAGCCCAGAAAGCCAACCATATCCTGGGCTGTATCAGGAAGGTGACTCTCCCCCTCTACCCCACTGTCATGAGACTCCACCTGGAGTCCTTCATTCAGTTCTGAGCCCCCACTATTACAAGGACATGGACCTGTTGGGGCAAGCGCAGAGGAGGCTACAAAAATGCTCAGAGGGCTGGAGCAGCCCTGCTGTGGGGACAAGCTGAGAGAGTTGGGCTTGTTCAGCCTGGAGAAGAGAAGGCTCTGGGGAGACCTTAGAGCACCTTCCAGTACCTGAAAGGGCTACAAGAGAGCTGGGGGGGGGGGAACTTTTATAAGGGCCTGTGGTGACAGGACAAGGGATAATGGGTTTAAACTGAAAGCGGGGAGATTTAGGTTGGATATCAGGAAGAAGTTTTTCCTGGAGAGGGTGGTGAGGCACCAGAACAGGTTGCCCAGAGAAGCTGTGGATGCCCCATCCCTGGCAGTGTTCAAGGCCAGGCTGGATGAGGCTTTGAGCAACCTGGCCTAGTGGAGGGTGTCCCTGACCATGGCAGGGGGGTTGGAACTGGATGGTCTTTAAGGTCCCTTCCAACCCAAACCATCCTATGTTTCCATGATTCTGTAATTCATGCAGGTCATCATGGTAAACACAATAGTACAGATGTTCTTCATGCTAGTTACTGCTACCATCATAAAAAGTTATAATTAAACTGTGTTTTTAGCAACTAAGATCATCTACAAATTCAATCAGATGAGAACCATGAAAGAATATCATACGCTGCAATATGCAAGCCCTGTGAATGATCACTAAATGTTTTTAATGTTATTTTTATTGCTTGATCATATCTGCAGCCATAGAAATTAAATATTTAGAACAGAATATAGTCCAACAATGTAAAAGTATTTTAGACCATTAAATCCTTTCCTTAGTTTTAGATTTATGATCCAACTTTATAGCATTATATCCTTTTTTAAGCCTAGAGCATGAAAACATACAACTCTCTTAGGTGTACCCAGGTCACTTATCTTCCACCCGCCCTTTTATTTTCCAGTTGTTAAACATAAGCAATCTAGCAAAGAAATCACAAAATTTTTCTGACTTCTCAGCTTACCTAACCACCAAAGAAATAGCTCAAAGAAATTCATCACTAAGACAGAACAATGAATCCTGCCTTCCAGCAGTACTTACTACGTTAATAGTGTCTGTATTTGGAACCTGAAGAAGGGCTGGTGGATGGTAACTTGTTGAAAGAGCCTGCGATTCAAGTGTGCTTGAATCCTGCAGCTGCTGTACAGCTGGAAATTGAGTCTGTTGATTGAAGCTGTCATTCACTGTAAAACCTGCCAGAAATTTAAACAGTCACAAACCTGGAAAATGAACTGAATTGGACTTTGAATAACACCACACTTTTTGGAAGACTACCTTCAGAAGAGATTGAGTAGCATTACCACATGGTAATACTCATTTTATACTCTTCACCTTTGAGTGGCAAAATATACAAATGTTTCTGGTATCTACATAATATGCATAATAGGGTTACTTACCATTAGTTGGAATTCTATTGGAAAATCTCCTCCACAGAAAAACACTGTTTGAAGTTTCTTCGGGATGCCACAATTACCTTAGAGCCATTGAAATTTTGAATTTCTTGTATGTAAGCATGCATGTGTCAAACAGGTTGACCCATCTCCCTTTATCCACGTTGGTACCACGCTCCCTTAACTACACTGGAAGCCGATCACGAGGATGCAAAGCTCAGTGGGGAGGATGGCGGGTGAGTGGAGGAGATGACCCAATAGGAGAACTCCAGTTTCTGATAAAGTAACCCCATTTTCTCCTACTTTGGATCTCCTCCACATATTCCCACACTTTAGATAATAGTAAAGTAGAGCCTCTCAAAGGCAAACTGCAAAGTAAAAAATAAACATATTTCATTCACATTTCCAGTACGGAGACCTGACATTTTTACTCAGTTTTGTACCTCTGAAATATCAGATCTTAATCACTTCCTTTTCTAAAGGAATGAATGAAATAATAGTATCAATGATTCAGAGCCAGGGAAGTATAGCTCAGATTGCAGGGTTTTTAATGCTAATAGACGCCCTTTTATCGACCCCACTAAGCCCTAACCTAAAAAAATATAAAATCAATGTTATGTGGAAAAAAAGAAACCCACAAGTATCAGTAATTAGGTAAGGGCAGCAATTTTACTATTTCTGTGCAGTTTGCCTTTAGTGGACAAAAAGGGTGAAGATTATGAAAACAGGGTAGAAACAAACCCACATCAGATGATCACAGCGTCAAAGGCCAAAAAGCAATGCTTAGAAAATGTTTTGAATCACAGTGTATCAAAAACTGGGATGCGTTAAGTCGAAGCAGAAATTTTCCCAAAAGACACTTTTCACAGCAGAAGAATACAGTTATCAGTACAGGAAAAAGCCCTAATGGTATGCTATTGCTTACACCAGAGAATGAAAATGAACAAATGTAAACAAATCTTGAAAGCATTATTAGTCAGGTTGTAACTTATCACCAAACCTGACGCTGCAACCTGCACACTATTTTCTCTCCTAGAACTACTAAATTTACAAGAAGAAAAGATTCGACAAGCTGAACCTTGCACCTCAATTAGTCTTAGTGAAATGACAAAATAAAAGAAGTATCCTGAAGAACAGCGATGCAAAGCTTTACAGTGATAAGGGGGCTGCCCATTTTTATTTCCAAATACTTTTTAAAAGCACCATCATGGAAAAATGGTATTCCCACTACACTAGATGAGAACAGAAAAAAAAAAAATCAAGCCTCAAGAAACTGAAGCAAAAGTGATGCCACTTCCATGCCCTACAGAAAAAAACCTGACATAACTAGTAAATGTACAAAGAAACACCTACCTAAAAAACCTGAAACTTTTTTTTTTTGATAATTGGCAAGTAATTTTTATTTACTAAGAAGGAAAAAAGAAGTTACTATACCATAACCTCTTTCACTTCATTGTTTAATAAAAACAATTAATGGTATTCTGAAAAGTTTCCCAGGATCATGCAACAAAATGCTCAGGAAGAAAAGTTCTGAATTTAGAGGTGTTTGCGGACAAACTGAAGAAATACTACTGAAAGTGGTTCTGGAATAAATATAAAGCAATTCTGTAAGGATATAGCTGATGCATCCCCATAGTATAGTATGCATTTCCACTCAAAGTTTTTTAAAGATCTTACAATTTTGAGCATGCTAAAGACATTTGCTACCACCATACCATTTCTACAGAACAGCTTAAAAAAACCCCAACAAAAACCCAAAAACAAATAAGCAAAAACAAAAAAACAAATGCCAAATAAGAGATGTTCAGTCTGAGAGAAAGAGAAATACGTTTCCAAACTCTCATTTTCTGCTCTTAATTTCTTTATTACATACTCTTTCCCAGAAACTTTTGTTTAATCTGAAAAGAACAAAGAGCATCTTAAGCTCCATATAATAAGGGGATTCTCTTACTACAAAGTCCTCTAAACTGTGAATTGGATTTTGCGTTCAATTATTTTAGTCATATCATTTGCATTGTTTGGTTTTTTCCTGGCTTTAGGACATCACCCAATCTGCTCTCTTCTACATTAGCAAAACGTACTGAAAGAATAGAATATTCTGGAAATCAGTTTGCTAGTGAAAAGATGTGTCTTGGACGCGAGAATCATGAAACAGCAGTATTACAGCAAATACAGTGTTTTAGTTTAGACAAAACCTGAAGTCTTTACTGACAGTTCATTTGAACTCTGACACTACAAACACATCTACACACACATCTCTGGGGGGGTAATGACTAGCAATTAAATGCTCTGCAGGTTTGCTTCCTAGGCAACTTTTTAGAACAAGCTGAACAGTATTGACTGGAATCAATGTGTAGTTACTGAAAGAGTCGGAATTCCAAGTCCTGAGATCGCAGCTCGACTTCTTAGGAAAGCAAAAGAGCAGTCTGGTGGCAGGGGTATATTGTGTGGGCTACAGAGTGTTTGGGCTTCTTGTAGTTTTTTGAGATCAATCTCCTGTCACTAACTAACGGAAGTATTAACATTCAATCATGCTTACAGGGGCACTTTAAAGAAAGAAATGGTGACATAATCCATATGAAACCACATTTGGTGACAGATGATGTTCAGTAACACAAAGATTTTTGTGATTAAAGATCAGTTTGGTTGTTCTAACCTTACTAAAAAGCCTTCAAATGAAAACGCCTGAATATGTGAACTACAAAGAACACTGAAGTCTGTTTTCTCAGTCTTCAAATCTAGCTCAAATGAATAACAAATTATGACACAGCAGCACTCTCCTAAGATCTACACTTCTTTGCAAGTCTGAACATACCAAGAAGAAAATATATCTGAACAAACCAGAAGTAAAAGTATTACAAACAAACCTGAAAGAATAAACAAAATTCTGATCTCTAGGTCTGCATAGACCTCAGACTCATCTGTCTGAAATGCAAAGATGGGCTTTTTTCCTAAAATAAATAAATAAATTAAAAAATCTACTGAAGATTTTTTTCAACTCCTATATTGTTTTATTAATAAACACTGAGCCAAACTATTTTAACAAGAATACAGCCTATAATAATCAAGGATAAAAAAAGAGATAGTGTTTTAAGCTTGAATATTCTGCCTAGCTGATAGGAAAAAGAAATTAGGAGCATGAAGCACAGATGCAGACATAGGGAGAGGGTCGACCAATTTAACGCATGCATCCGCGCAAATGCTTACCTACCTGAAATTCAAAAATTTTGAAGGGCTCCAGGATCTTCAAGGAAACTTCAAAGAGTTGGGAATCTGTGGATGAGATTCCAAGTAGAATAGGAAATATCTTATACAAATGAGACTTAAAAGAACAACACACCACTAATGTTCTGATTCTCGGTACCAATTTTATAATGTACCAATGATCAGCCTAGATTTCTGATGATGAAAGAATTGTTTTGTGAGATCTGGAAGAGACTCCCCCTTTCCCAGGAAATTACTCAGTATTCGGTATTTATTTCATGGAGAAGATAGACATACATAGAAACTGAAATCTAAGTAAGATAACAAAACAAGGTGTACGTATTGGAATTTCAAATTCAAAGGAGCTGTAACAATCCAAACAAAAACCACCACCACTCTCGAGAGTAACACAGAGTGAAAGGTTGCCCTTTTTTCCTGTAGTCTCTCTTCCTTCATTTGGAAAACTGTAAAAGGTAACCAATCAAAATAATCCATAGGGTTTTAACAGGACCTGGTTCAGTCTTGTTTAATAAAGGCGCAGACTTTAAATTTTTTTCTCAGTTACACACAAAGCAGCACAACCTAGAGAATTAAAATCAGCAACAAATTATACTATTTCTTCACAGTGTCATGCAGTTCAACACAATTACATTTTTACAAAAGGCTCTACAGAATTAAACAGGGAATGAAATTAAGAACAGAGAAGTTTGATGGAGTATCAGTTACTGGTTACCAGTTACAGAAAGTTATTTGCTGGCGACAGAAACAAGTAGAAAAAGATCAGCTAGTCAGTCAGTAAGGTATGCTTCCCAACAAAAACAAATTAAAATTCCTTGAACATACCCCCTTCCCTGCCCTGCTGCCCCCCTCCATAAAACAAAAAAAAAACCCCAACCCCAAACTAGTAGCTTCATGTCATGCAACCACTCAAGAAATCCAGCAGTGAAATGCCAAGGAACACAGTCATTTCATCATTCTTGCAGGCTACATAAGCCTTACACATAATGCTCAGCATTTTGTTGGTAAAGGAATTTTTAAAAAGGTTCCAAATGTTTACAGTCTCTTAATTTGTTACTATGTAGCTTTAAAAAAAAAAAACAGAAGGAAACTACTGTGGTTAGGTGAAAGTATGATTTTTTACGTGATTATATTTCGCACTGTCCTTTTCCATAAAGAATCCCAACAGCTACTCAGTCAAGCCTTAACCAGTGTGTCTGATCATTTCAGGTTATGAGCACGAATATTCAGGGGGAAAGGTGTGTAAGCCGCCTACTGTCACAGCAATTTCAATCGCAAACAAGGAAAGCATATGAAGTGCCTGAGTGTAACGACTAAACACAGATGCACGAAAACAAATCTATTTATATTTAAGTATTCAAAATATTCTACTGGATATAGCTGCAAAAGAGTAATTTAAGAAAAAGTTTTTGCAAGTTCTCTACTCTGACTGTAGACGTCCACTTTTGAAATGCTTGAGGATAGCTATAACATAAAGCCGGATTTATAAAATCCCCTTAAAAAACCCTTCATTTATTACGAACCTTGTGATAAGCCCTGTTGATCAAATGGCTGCTGTGTTATAGCTTGTTGTTCAAACTGAGTGATGTTTTCCTGTAAAGCATGTTGGGATGTCACAAATCTATCTGAAATGGGGAAAGGAAGTGGAGAAGGGGGCGGAAAAAGGACAAAAATATCAAGAAAATAAGATATTATTAACTGGATAATTCAGTTATACCCAAAAACCTACCTTTATAGTTATCTGAAATATTACTGCATCAAAAATAAATGAAAAATAATTAGCTGAATGGGTATTTACATCTTTGCTTGTTGTAGGCTTTATTTATAATCTTCTGTAGTACTTGCTAACTTGTAACACCATAAAAAAGAGCAAATAAGCAAAACCAAAATACTTTAACTATTACTAACAGAATAAGGACATGAAATATTCTGTATTCTCCCACCTCAAAACACAGGTATTATTTGCTAAGTAGACTATATAGCAGTGCTTTTTATGAATAAGAGAGATGATATGGTAAAGTTTTATGCCCATTGTATTATTTTTCTGTATATTTGTTTAGTAGTTTTGGTTGATACAACTAAACGGTGCAAACCTTCACCAATCTTGTTACATTTTGAACAGTAAACCTAAACACTAATGAATGAAATTGTACAATATACTTGAAGTAGGTAGTTTTTACTCCACGTATTTTTATAGTTGTTTACTTGCATTGTCTTGAAACTCAAATCAATTTGTGAATAAGAAGTTATTTGAGAACTTGTAAACTTACCTCATTATAAACCTTATCATAATTCAAATACTCACCCTCATCTTGCTCTAAAGGCTGATCAGTCAGTTGTTGTTCTAGCGCTGTTTCTTCTGTGCCTACTACTGGCTGCTGGTCTAACTCTAAAATAGCCTGCTGATCTGTTGCAACAGCTTCTGACTGCTGTAGCTCATCACTTTCAATCTCCACTTGCATCTGTGTAGAAACCTGAATGCTCTGCTGATCTACTGTAGGATCATCTATTGAAGCAGACTGCTGATGCTGCTGAAGTTGCTGTGCAAGTTCGTATCTGCAAAGAAAGGTAAGATGGTCTTTTTATGGCTTCACAGTTAGACAGTTACCCTAGCTAACTGTGCGAGTAATTTTTTATTTTTATTATACACCATAATTTACCTTCAGAGCTACCCAAGTATTTGCACCCCATAAACAAACATCCTTATTCAATTATTAGCATTTCCTATAAAGCAAATCTGGCTTTCCAAGCATCTCTAAGGAATGGCTACTGAAATAGATTGAAGGGTTCACATAAAAATTGCAAACATACCTATGAGTCTTCATGTGTTTTTTACAGTTTAGTGAAGTTTTGAATGTTTTTTGACAGTACGGACACATATACGGTCGAAGGTCATTATGGATCCCCATATGTCGCCTGAGGCTACCACCAGTAGTGAAGGCCCCGTTGCATATAAGACACTTAAAAGCTTTCAGTCCGGTGTGTGTTCTAATATGTGCTTTCAGAACGCCAGCTGACACAAAACCTCTTCCACACTGAGAACACTTAAATGGCTTTTCACCAGTATGTGACCTTTTTAAGAGAAAGCAGAAGTTAAAGTAGATTTAACAGTTTGATAAAATCAAGTCATTAAAAGACTAAAATTTAAAATGAGCAAAATAAAACAAAGGCAACTGCTGTATGGATGTAGGGGCCTCAGATAACAAAATCCAGAAATTAAAATTAATAAATTATAAACAGCCTACGTGTCATCACTAGCAGGCTAGAAGCAATACTGTCTGAGAGTTTTAGTTATGTTCTACAGTCCAATCTCCTTTTCTGATCATACTCTCTCTGCCTCAGTTAAAACATTTGGGTGGAATTTTTCCATGCCAGATAATAGAACAGTTATTCAGATGAGTATATCATTATTCACACCTATTTTCCTCAATTCAGCTGAAACAATGCCCACAAAACTTTGGAGAAAAATATATGGTCCTTCTCATATATTACTGCTATGTTTAATAACAAAACTTTTGGAAAAAGAACTCTGTCCATCCAGAATACCCCCTGAACAAGGTCCAGTACAACTAGTCTTTCAAAGCGCTATGTGAAAACAGTGTTCTAGTGGGGAAACTCTCTCCCCTATACTATCCACATGTGCCACTCACTCTATCCTGCCTTCCAGAGGTGCTAGAGGAGTTCCCCTTTAGGGCTACATAGAGATACAAACCAGACTGAAGGACAGGTTAGGAAGTGCAATGAGAACTTTAAGGGTTACAGCTGCAGCATCCCAGGAATGAGAACTAATAGGAAGGCAATGTGAATGCTAGGAAACGGAAGATACAGGAAGCGGGATTTAACAGAACCGGGAAAAGTCAGGGATGGCTTTGGATTACAATAGCCTTAGAAGTCTATGCCTGTCAGATGCCATAATAAAGACGTGAGACAGACACCAAGATTACTGTTTTGTCACCAATATACATGTATGGAAATTGGTGGTAGGGTTTCCCAAGCCTTCCTTGGTGTGCCTGTGGGAGAACCTGACACACTATGCAGTCACTGCTCCATCGAAAATACCCCTGCTACTAATTTCCCTCTGTTTCAGAGAGGGAAACAAACTTTCTAAGCAACGATCAGCATCATTCCATGAAGACAGTCTGACTACACAAGTGCCAAGTCTAGTAGTGTAGGTATAGCAATACCAACTTATAAAGAACAAACATGGAAAAAGAGCTGATCTTCTCCTGAGCTGAAATACATGCGTACCCAAGAGCAGGATGAATTCAAGCACAGGCACTTGAAGGAGAGAATTTTCAAACACAAAGTATTCAGACAAGAAATAAAAATAATTGCGAGCATTCAATGTATGTAAACTAATTGTTTAGCTAATAAGCTGTTCATGTTCTGTGCAATGAAAACACTTTCAATTTCCATTCAAAGAATCCTGATAAAACTGTGGGGAACTAGGTAAATCAGCCAACCACATTTCTCTAACACAAAAGAAAGATGAAAAATCATGAATGTAAATAAAACTGTAAACTATATAAATGCTTCAGTAAAAAAATGCATAAACTTGGCTTATATTGAGGTTAAATAAGTCCATCTTTATGCAGATAAGACCCTGTTTAGTGGCAGCTAACACTTTAATGGTAACTAACCTTTGACAGTTACACTCTCTTTAAGAAAACAGACATGTGTGAAACACAATTCAGATCAACTATTTCCACGAAGGACAATGAATGCAGTAATGACGCAGACCAGCAACACTTACTAATATAAATTATTTTGATCTAATGCAATCCAGCTTGATTGTGTCTGCAAAAGACAGTGAGAAATCTAGGTAGGATACTACAAAAGGGAAAGATGTGCTATTTCAAGACTTCCCCCACTCCCATTAAGACAGCATACAGAAACCAAGAATTGTTCAAAGCCATTTGGAGAACCCACCAATACAGAACCTGATTGGTAAGGAGAACAGGAGGAACTCTCCATGAGTTGAACCAGAGACAGTGAGAAAGCGGTACTGAGCTTATATTGCAGAAACAAGCGGATTGTCACCTGGTTGTTCAGAAAATTTCCTTAGATCCTAGTAAAGATCTTTGGTGGTTTGTTTTTTGTTTGGGTTTTTTTTTTTGTTCATATTTTCTCTTGCAGTTATAAATAAGGGAGCAATGTTTGATAACTCAGCTAAATGTCACAGCCTGTAAAACTGCAGCCCGATCTAACTTTGAAGCTAGGTTTTATTTTGAAAACAAGGCTGAATTAGTCACCTCTGCCTGTTCTCCTCCAACCCAAATTTTTCTGTGACTCCATGACCTTGTAGTTGTAAGAAACACCCAGTATATGGATGATCCACAAAAACGTTTACTCAATTACAATGTAAGTCTAAATCCTTTTAGGTTTAGTATACAGACAACAGAAGACAAAAAGCTAAATTTCCTTCTCAAAAAACAGCAGTTCCATACAAAGCAGATGATCTGGAGTATACAATTAAAAACATGACAAGAATTCACATGCAACGCTTGCTATTTTCTATACATAGTTTAGCAAAGAGTCTGAGTGTTAATAAGCTAAACTGCACACTAGACACAACCACTTCTACAGCTAGAACTGCAGATAGGTATGAATTAGTCCAAAGTCTCCTCCAACCTTACCAGAAAAATCATTTATTACTGGTTCACTACTTAGACACAGTAAAAAAGAAGTCTTTTCAGCAAACACTGTATAAATTTCATGCTTTTCCATAAATCTATTACACACATTTCCTTTCCTCTTTGTATTTATTTTACCTGATGTGTTGTTTAAGATGACAAGATTTTTTATAGGCTCGATGGCAATAAAAACATTTGTATGGTCTGTCTGCATCATTCACAAAATTATTGTTAAAATAATTTTGGAAGAATTGGCTATTCCTTGGGATTGGCTGGATAAGACCTGCACACATAAACACACACACAAAAGGGAAAAATTAATTGGTAAAGTTATTCCAAAGTTGCAGTAGTCTGAAGTGCTAGTACTTGAAAAAAAAGTGACTTTTAGTATGCAAGAATGTAAAGAAAATGAGCACGTTTTCAGGACTAATTTAAAATTATCCATGCATCTACTTAGCACTATACAGATTATATTGCACCTGCTATCTATTTCTGTGATGGCTCTTCTTTTATCCATAGGTCCACCTCATTACATTAAGCCTCATATATGTCCACAATAAGCATTAACTTTAAAAAAAGTTGACCGTTACAAATTCACTGCTGATTAAATAATATTCCTCTTCCAACTTCCACCTTAACCAAATGATATTTAATCAATGTACCCCAGATAGGCATGACTTGACAAATATTTAAATGCATTTTGTGAAAAATAGAAAACACTATGAAATATATGTGCCTTTAATTAAAAGTATAAAAACAGTCCATTAAAAATTGTTGCATTTGTACATCATCTACCTGGGCTGATTCTCTGGGTACCTCCAAAAATTCATCGGAAAAAAACAAACTCAAAACAACTTCTTTAAGCAAATGCTTTTTATAGATTGTTCCCCAAAGTCAGTCAAGTCAGTTCTGGAAAATCAGTTAAAGTTCCTGCTACTGAATATCCAACTGTCAATGCAAGAGTATCCATCTCAGCAGCAGCCAACAGGACATCACCCCAAACACAGTGACAGAATGGGAACAGCAGCAGATTCTCAAGTGAAAAAAAAAAAACCCTCATCATCATTCACACGCCTGTGGACTCACAGTTCTCATCACAGCACTAATATACAAGGCTGAGGGAGCAATGCAAAGCTTCAACAAATATGCAAAAGATTCCTTTGTGGTCCTAAATATTCCCCACAAAAGCCTTTTATGCCATCTTTTCTCTCCTCAGACTGCTTCATCTGGCATGTGATGTTTCATATTCAGAAAGGAAAGCCCAGAGGGTTTCTGCTGACTTCCAAACGCGTAAGACAAGGAGAGGGAATTTCTCTCAGTTTTGAGAAGAGATGGCAGCAATGAAAAGAGAACAATTCTATCTGTCTCAGACTTGAAAAACTCTTATGTAAGCCAAAACCGCCTTCACCTTCTGTAACTAACTCAGTTGGTCTAGTAAAAACATTTTCACTAAAATAAAATAAAAACAAACAAAAAACCCCACCAAAACAAAACCCACAACCCTACTTTTCCAAATTCCTTCTGGCATTCTGCTGTGACGATAAATAGTAGCAGTGCACAGGAGATAACACAGGTCTTCCAAACCAGAAGAGAAGGAACTCCGTATGACAAATATTTAACCTAAGTTATTTTTCCTCATGTATAGCACAGCAGAAGCATTCAGTTAACTTTCAGAATGCATAAAAGCTGACTAACTTATGAACATATCCCAGGTTACAACGGTTCTGCAGAAGTACTGCAGAAATACCTAACAACATGCATAACGGAACAGGAACAACAGAGACTCTTATTAAAACGCTTCCAAACTTCTTGTTCAACCTGTTCAACTCAGATAAATGAAACAGTCTCCAAAGTGCTAGAGCAGTGAAGGTGGCTCTACACTGGATATGGCAAGTCAACAAAATAATTTTGAGTGGGAACATTTTATAGAAAGGTATTTTTCCTCCCATCAGTTCCATCTTTGCAACCACAGTACGCGCTAGAGAAATTACAATAATTTTTTGCATTTCCTAGTCAAGTAATGCCATCAGCTCGTGCGATAAAATGAAACAAACATTGTAACAGCCAGAGAACAATTTACAGACTTTTTTGTAGACTTTTACAATAACTTAGACTTTTTTAAAAAGCAAAATATATATAAACTTTTTTTCTTCATCAAAGGTGCCCTTCGAAGAATAACACTAGTACAGGGCAACAATACTAGTTTCTTGACATCTCTAAAAGATCAAAGATTTTTTTCTGGGAACAATGCAAATACTGTCAGTGGGTTGAAAAAACATGAACCTTCTAGACACGTCGTGGAACTTCTTATTTTTACATTGAACATTCCAGTATCAGCAGAGTTCAGTTTGTTGGGGCTTTTTTCCCCCAAAACCATAATTTCACTGCACGTATCTTAATCGTATTGAAGTGCTATTATCTTTGAAATCAAGAAACAGCACTATACCTGTCTCTAGGCTTCACTTAAGAAAGAAATATTGTGTGATCTGGGCATCTGAAGCTGTCAGCTAAGTTTTGGTGTTACTCTGAAAATTTATGTTTCTAACACCTGATACCAAAATAACCACTACTTTTGCATACAGTAATTCTTGGAAGCAGTGAAAACAAAAGGATTTTTAAAGAGTGATCAAGATTTTGGGCTAAAGATATTACTCTTATAATATTCTACTATATAAAGACGACTAGACAACAGACAAGGCAGTGGTTAGTGGTGAGTCAAAAACCAATGAAGAGTGAATGCCTTGCCCACTATGTTGACATCTACTGGACAGCAATATATATTGTTTTAACTAAGCTGTACAACTTACCTCCTTCCAAAAAGTGGTTTTACATAATGTTGTAACAATTATTCTACAACAGAATTAAAGTAACTGTATACATTCTCCATGTTTCAGAATTATTCTGCCCTTTTTTTAAATATTACCACCAATTCAGTTGAGGTCACAATTCTACCAAACACATTAAATGATATAACACACCACCTAATTAATACATACATATTTGAATAAATATGATCCTCTCAAGAGGAATCTACATCATGAACTGTCTCCTGGTTTCTGTACTAACAGTCTAATAATAGTTAAATTAAACTCCTAATGTAATGTAACAATGCACAAGTTTTTTTCCTGGTAAAGTTTACACAATTTGTCTGTAAGCAAACTATACAATATGGCACTTCACTGAAGCCTGATTATTTCTAATGACTTATTTCAAAGTGCATCTTTCTGAGAAAGTTCTGAATGTGTTTGCTTGATTAACCCATGAACTCTGTTTTCCAATGAAATCCAACTTTCAAGAGACCACAGACGTACTCACTCTTTACCTAAATCAGTTATGAGGATGGGCTCCTGCAAAGGAATGTCTGGTACTGGAACACTTGTCTTTCCTACTCGAACTTTTGCAGGTTTACGCTGATGTCGCAGCTTTCTTAATTCAGTATGTTTAAAATGTGAAGCAATATGAGTTTTCCGGTGACCCGATGTTCTAAATTTTTTGTCACAGTGTGGACAAGCAAAAGGTCTAACACCTGCAAACATTTGAAAAAAAAAATTAGTTTGTGATTTTCTTTCCACTACCCTAGAAATGTAGCTTTGGAATACAGACTTTTTTGTATTTTCTCTTTTCTTTCCTATCAGGGTATTTATTTCTGAACAGGTTTTCAAAACAGACCCATAAAATCCAATCACAAGGAAATATGAAATCACTGAACTATTAACTGGTTTTAACACATCATTTTAAGCAAGCTTCTTATCAGGGAACTGGATGATACAGAAGTGACAGCAACTTTCAAAGGGTTCCAGAAGCTACACTAATAATTGCAGATAGTAGGTCAAATGTCCTTCCAAAACAAGCTGTTGAAAAACTAGGAGAAAAAAGAAACAGCAAACACTGACAAATGAAACATAATAGGATAAAACAGAGGAACAGTGATGTGATGAAGTATAAAGAAATTCTAGATCGGTCTCTGAAAATATCAACACTGATGGCAGTCAAAAAATCATGCCAACATGAATTATTAAAGACTTCTGCAATGCAAAATATGGTAGAAATATCTCATCGGAAGGGATATTGGAAAACTTGGTGAATTACAGAGACAGGCAAAGCTGATGAACTTTCAGCTTTTGTTCAAGGGGAAATCTCGGACTTGGAAGGCTAGGAAACATGACTGGGTGTTATGAAGAAAGCTCTAAAATCACAGGTGGAAAATATGCACAAGAAATAAGAATGAACCATTCTTCACAATACAGTAACTGAAACATCGTATGAAACTACTGAACAGAATATTTAAAGCAACAGGAAGTACTTTATGCAATGTGTAGCTCAACACTTGAATTCATTATTTTAGGATGTTCTAGTAGTACATTCACATCGGTTCAAAATCAATTAGCAAAGTTCTTTGGAACAAAAGTCTACAAAGTGCTGCTAGGTGCAGAGGTACAGCCTGCTTCATAACACTGCTAAGCAGCATTACTGTAGGCTTCCCCTTATTCACATGTTGCCAACAGAGACAGCAGAGACCTCTAACCTGGCCCAGTAAGACCAACCTGGTAGACAGAGGAAGAAGCAAACACCTCTTAACAGGAAAACACACATGCTGAACGCTTATTTACCAGCAAGAACAAAGACAGAAGTGCAAAAACAACCAGGTAGTCCACCAGGAGTGGAAAATTCATATTTCTCTATGCAGAGTATGGAAGTTCAGCCACAGATAAACATGTATGGAAGACACCATTTATGATGCAAACAAGGACCGTATGAACAGAGGAGTGCTAGGGCTTGCAGTAGAAGACATTGAAAACAGGTAAGTTGGCGAAAACATGAAGCAACACCTTATTGTTGAAGATAAAGTGGGAAGTAATCAAATAATCAAACAGTCCCAAGTGATACAGTGAAATCATCAGAAAGTGTGGGGAAGGGGAAGGAAGATGCAGAGTAAATATGGAAGATGACTGGGGATAAGTAAAATCAGAACTCAAATTCTGAGAGTATGACTCATTAGAAAGCACAATTAAATACACTCACAACAGTGATATCAAGAAGGAGCAACAGCTGACTTATCATCAGAAAACTAAACGTCCATGGCTTTTGTAAGGATCCAAACAAAGTTTCAAAACCATTAAACACTAGAAAGTTAATGTTTCTAGAAAGAAAAAATGAAAGTCATCATATAAGACACTAAAAATGGTTCACTCTCTGACAGATATCAATCATGACAGACATCTCGGCAATTTAAGTGCTTCACATTGTGTTTTTTCATTCAAGGTCTCACCCACATCGTAATAAAAACAAAAGCAGTGTTGAGGCCTTACCTGTGTGTAGACGAATGTGAACTTTCAAACTCCCTGAGGTGGAAAAGCATTTCATACAAAACTGGCACTTGAAAGCTTTAATGCCAGTATGCGTTTTTATGTGTGCTGTGAGAGTACTCTTAACGGCAAAGGCGCGGAAACACTGGGGACACTTGAACGGCTTCTCATGGGTATGAATGCGAATGTGGCGCACTAGATCACTTGGTTTTTTAAATTCTTTAGAGCAGTATGGACAAACATGCCACCTTATTCCATTTTCTTCACGTATAGAACCTAAAATAAGGAAAATAAAATTATTATGTTTTAAACATTTTAACAGTTCTTCAAAAATTCCACTATACCGGTACCATTATACAAAGCAATCAAAGCAAAAAACCACTTTGCAAACAGATGCCATTACAACACACTCTGTAGCTAACAGAGAATTAACTTCTCTAACAGATACATTCTACTTCACAAAAACAGTGATAGGCTGGAATGACAAAAACAAAACCCGAGAGAATCCTGTTGAAATTCAAACATTATGCTACGGAAAAGGAAGGTTAAAAAAAAAAAAAAAAAAAAGCTTGACTTCACAGAAAAAAAGGAATGCAATTTGTATGCCCCTTAGAAATAAGGACTGTAGTTGTAATGCAATAAATGTTAACTTAAAAATACCGTATCTAACAAAATTATCCAAAAATTAGTAACTCCTCAACCATAACCACACCAAATTAAGTACTAAACACTTATCTAACAAACTGGAGGAAACACTTTAGATGGCCCTCACTTCTGCAAATTCAGAATTAAACACATTTTAAAAATTTTTAAAGGAGCAAAAATTGTGTAAAAAGTCCTTCTAAAAGATTGACAATTTAAGGCTACTTTTTCACAAAAGTTATTTCATGATCCAAGAACCCTACGCTCTGTCCTAAAGCAACAGCAGTACCTTTTGTCAACAAAACCAACAAGAATATTTTAAATCCTGCCAGGGTTTTTTATTCATATATGCTACTCAATACAAAATATTCATTAATTAAAAGCTGTTCACGTAGTGTTTTTCTCTGTAAACCATGTCAATACACTGGGGCTATGTTATTTTATCAAAAAACAAAGGCAGCTGAGTTTGACTGTACAGTCGTGACCTTTTATTTTTATTTGCATTCAGAGTCAGACAGTTGTTACTGTTACACAAAAGGAACAAAATAGTTACTATTACCAGAGGCAAAAGTTAATGTTGATTTTTAGCACAGTTATGCTGGACGAGTTTTCAACTCTGGATTGATTTCTGCACGTTTTGCAAAGAAAAAAAGCACCTTCAATATATTTATGAAGTTACTACAGAGCGAGCTCAGTGACTGTTCCTTACAGCGCCATCTCCGCCAGGCCAGCCACTGAAGTATGATGGCTATACGTGGAACAAACCCCTACCTTAAAGCTTCTGCTTTAACACTGAAGTTGTATTTAAGCTCGCAGAGACAAAATCCAGGCTTGCATACACACAATACAGTATGGAGCTGGAACATTAACATGTGTTAACATTAACTCCACTGATCTAAACCCACAAGATTTAAGTGAAAGAAGATTTCACTTAATGCCATTCTCACATGTTTTGTGTCCATAAAATGAAAGTTATAAATGCTACTTATCATAACTTACACACATAATTTACTCTTATCTGAAACACACTAAGTTTGTAATTGATCCACAATACTTTTTTTTTTTTTAAATCCCTTCAACATACCCAGAAACAGTGCAGCCCTGACAGCACAAAAAGTAGTAAGCAGTGGCAACATTACCAGGTAAAAATGGTGATTTTTTCTTAATAACTTTTTTTTCTTTTTTATCCAGTTTATCAGTACTCTCTTGCTCCTTATCTTGTTCTGCATTATTAGAGTCAGCTTGATGATTTGTGAGAGTCTGAACATCCGGGTTCTGATCCTGGGCCCCAGGAGTCTTAGCCTGGCTGCAGTCAGTAGAATGTGCAGCGACAGGAATCGAAGACAACCCGCTGTTCTCTAAAGCTTGCTAAAAGAGAACAAAAAACCTCTGCATTAAGAAACAAGCATTCCACAGTTGCCCCAAATTTTCTCAAAAAACTACTTAGAAGATTTAACGTAAATACAACTAAAGGAAATAAATATGACTCACCTCCCCAGAATTTCAGACAGATTTCAAATGTGCAAAAACATTCTTACACAACACAGACTTCTGATCATCTGTGAGATTTTTAAGTTGGATTTCCTGCACTAATACATGTACCAACAGCTGCCTTTCAGAAAAGTGCCAATTGTTTCTACAGAAATAAGCATTTGCCAGGAATAAATAGCCATCACTTATGCCTATTACGTGATGAGAACAGCTCCCTATAAAAGGTCAAATTTGAGTTATGCACGCATTTTTATGTACACCTGGAAGGGACTGGAGTGTACGATAATTTTACAGATACCACTGTGTCTGAAAAGGCTCTGTATTTAAAAAAAAAAAAACTCAAACACATTTCAATAGGAGCATTCAGATATTCAATCACCTGGGAGAAAACTACATTTTGTTTCTTTGGTACAACATGATTATTGATTAAATGCTTGTACAATAACTTAAAGAACCATCCTCAAAGACCGATTTTATTTTTTTTTTTTTATAGTTACCAAGATAATAGTTATAGTACATGCTGTAATTTGCTGCAACTACACATCACTTTCTAGACATAAGCAAACTCGGCACAGCTAACATGGTGAACCTGCACATAGCTACACACAACATTCTGGTCTTCCAAAACGAAATTTAAATGGTACTTAAAGGACTAGAGATGAAAAGATAGCTTAAGGGTTAGCAGGCTACCACCAATATTGAAGAAGAATGTACTCTTGCCCTGTTCCATTCTGTTTATGCCCTTATAGACAGTTGAATCACTGCCCTGCATCTCTCCTGTTACATAGCATCTCCTACTGCCACTATGAAACACAGAATAGTGGGTTAGAAAAAACAGTGGTCGACCCAGGAAGAAATTTTGTTGCACAAATAGGAAATATTCAAATACCTCTTACTAATTAGAGCCAGATAAAGACCTCATATACATTCTCATTGTTTTACGAGATAAAAATATTTTCCCCTCTTAAATGTCACGATGTTTTAAGCACAGAATAACTTAAGGACATGCCACAAGCCGCTTCTAGGCAACAGGGGAAAAAAAAGCACCAAAGGGACCAATAAAATGCCCGTGTATGGGTGTGTACACTTTTAAAGCTTTCTTCTACATCTTATAACCAATATCTATAACCTTGCTTTTGCAGTATTATACAGAAAGATATCTTGGTGCTTTTCATACTTCTTCAGCAGATGTTTATGAATCTTTCTTGACCAATAAATCATTCAGAACAGCAGAAGGAATGTTATCATTGAAAATACTGAGAACACATTTCACTAAAATAAAAACAATGAGAGAGAAACCACTGAAATATAAAGCTGTTCTCACACAGAGCTCTTACCTGCAAAATATCTCTGTTGATTCCCACTGCAATGTTGAGTTGTTGACCAGACTGTTGAGGCTGGTTATTTTCTACAGGACTTGGTTCTGATAACTCAAGGAGCTGCTGGATGACATCAGTTACAGCCTGCTGACCCTGATGGGCAGCAGCTGAAGACATCTGGTTTTCTGTCTGTTGAAGAAGCGGAGACCGAAAATGTGTGGCCTGAAATACACAGCGGTACATTTGTAAATGAAGATGAAAATTATATATGAACTCACCTATTCAGCTCCCTTATCCAGAATGTCTGTTAAACGTACACTACAAGGATGTCTGCTTGTATAAGACATAAGGATTATACGCAGCTGTCATTCAAGGTCTGCTCACTCCCATAAAGAATTGCTTCTGTAGACCCCTTTTCTGGATTTCTTCCCGAGGGGTGTAACTGTAAGCTTACAGCTTGAATTAAGTTTATCCTAACTACTGAACCTTCAACCAGTTTGGAAAACACAGGGTTCAACTGCTGAATTCCACACGTAGAGGCCACATGAAAAGTAATTCCAAAAAAAAATAATCAGCACTGACCTAGTTGTCTTTTTAGAGTTCACAATTAACTAAAACAAGCCCTCTGGAAAAATAACCTACTATTAGCTGATTTTTTTTTTGTATTAAATTATTTGTGTTGTTACACCAAAACCTTTCAGAACAATCAAACTACTAACTTTTTCCCTTCAACTTTCCATCTCCTAAATCTCTTAGCTTTATAAGAGATTTATACTCAAAAAATGTAAATACACATGGAGCTGTATCAAAATACTAAAAAATCTTTAAGCCTAAAAATCAAATTGCTTAATGTTTGACTTGGTAATTGTATCTTAGGCTACCTTAGTAAGACATATGAAGAAAAAAGTGACAAAAAGTCTTGGTACTTCTTTCTAAAATGAGAAATAAAGACTCCTTCTGTTCTCCTCCATTCATAAACTTCTCTTCCTTAGAACATAAGTATAGCATTACTGAAACAACTGCTTTCAATCATTTATTTTTATGGCAGAAAAGAAAAATACATATTTATATAATGGCTAGCCCCATAATTCTGTCTCTCAGAACACATTGGATATTTGCTTCAACTATTTCCTTGTGTTCTTTAAAAATAATCAGTTCCAGGCACATGTGTGCACATGCACATACATACACATAAAATGCTCTAGTCTTTCAGATTATTTTAAACAAAGAATAACCCTAAACTTCACGTGTGTAATAGTTCTTCCAACCTGAAAACTGCCGTGAGATTTTCTTTATACTGACTCATTAGACTGGACAGTTAAAATGACACTCTCATCATATTTAAGGATGAGAAGGATAAGAAAAAATAGCTTAACTTGCATTACGTCCTGTGAACTTGATGAAGTATTCTTAATGCTTTCTCATTTCTCTTGCATGCGTGCGAGAACAGCACTTGCTATTTTGCTAGTTTAACCATTAATTCATCCTTTTTTCACCTCACCAGCGGGACAGATGAAAAGACTCCATCTTTTCAGATTCCAATTTAGCAAAAGTGCTATAAACATATTAATATGTATTTTACAAAATAAAACACACTATATGTCATTTTCATTGCGATAAAGAGGAACTGAAGCAAAGCGTTTCGCTAAAGAGTTTAACAGTTCTTTACAGAGACCGTTCATTTCCTAGAAACAGAATGCAGGGAAAGCCTTTAGCAGAGCGGGAAGTCTACACTGAAAGTCCATAAAATTCTTCCAGGCTTCAGCAAGAGAAAGTAATTGTTAATAAAGGAACTACTCAACACCATCTTTGACATGAAAATTACAGTATGACATGTATTCAGCCAGTGTGTTCACATATTTTACAGCAGTTTATATACAGTCTCATGGAGGTTATCTTTTTTGAAAAATAATATAAACACATGCACCTGTATAAAGTTTGTTACCATTAAGATACCCCATGCATTATGAAAAAGCCTCAAATCAATACCCAACTTTAAAAATAGCACAGCGAATGAAGCATTTTATTACTACTTCATAATTCCACATTTGTTGAATCAGAACAGTGGATGTTGTGATCACCCCTTTGTCTGATCTGCTGTAACACAGACCCCGTGACTGCTCTGAGTGAATTACTCCTACAAGCAAAGTAACTGTATAGAAATTAGAGCAGCTCTTTAAATCAAGTAATTTATTGCGGTAACTTTTTCTCTTGCTATCCAGCTTCACTAAGTTGCTCCAACTGTACATTATCCACACCAGAATTCCACAATTTATTTCAAAATGTGAATCTATCTAGCTTCAACCCTCAAAACCATTTTTCTCTTCTGTATTTAAAGAGATTACAGAGTTTTCCCTTTTCTTCACAACAGCAGATCAAGTCATCCTTAAATATTTTACTTGATGGGCAAAATAGACAATGCACCTTGAATCTCTTCAACAAAACATATCATATCATGCTTCAAGAATTCTAATGGCTTTGATTCGTCCTGTATCTTTGAATACAGTTCATGAATAGCGAACACAATAAACAGACAACTGACAAAAGCAAAAATTTCCAGAATTAAATACAGAGGACATACAAACTTTCCATTTCTCAGCTAAATAAAAGGATCAAAACTAATCTTACCAGTCAAGGAAAACCTAACTTTTAGGTGATACATCAATTGTATCACTATTTGTAGGGGGAATTTAAAAACCTTGAAAACTCCTATGATGTGAAAATAGCCTACTTTTCCTGTTCTTCTATATGTGATTTTATTCTTGGCTATATCAGAACATTTTGCTTGTTGCGCCCAGATCACCAAGAAACACAGATCACACTGTATTAGTGATTTGTGCTTTACCTCAATCTTTGCATCACCTTCATCAGTGATGATTCTACATTTTCTTGCAGGTCAGTGATAAAACATTAAGCAGCGTAGGCTCAAGAATTAATTTCCAAGGGACCCCATCAGAAACATCGTAACAATGGCAATTCCCTGCACATCTCTTTCATGGGTTTTCTCAGAAAGCTTTAAAAATCATGGTGCCTCACATTTATTTTAGTAGATCATTCTACTTGAAAGTACAAAATATGTCCCTGGTTTTTTTATCACCTCCATTACAAGAAGGAAATTGAAGAATCATTAAGGATGCAACTAGCTCTACTTATAGAAAGCAAATACTAAAAGTACCTATACATTTTCTTAAAACCATGCGTGATACACAGTGCTGTCCCCATGGAGGAATCTGAGCATATATCCTGTTTCAACAAATGAAGAGCAACTGCACATGAACAAGCAGGCTGCGCATCTGAAGGCACAGAAACGAACAGATCGTACACCAAAGGAGGAATATCTGGGAACATGTAACAAAATTGCTGCTGATTCAATTTAGCACCGAGGTCTGTCTGCATTAGTTCTGAGATGATGCCATGTGTTCCTTTTCCACAAGATTCCCATGTATGTTACAGTATCTAGTTACTACTGTAAAAACAGGAGATACCCCAGAAAGTGGAAGGAGAACTCAGGTTTCTGCTCCCAGGCGATGGGATCCATTACTCCCAAATGGCACCTCTCACTTGGGAAAAATCTGGCACTCTGCATCAAGTACGGGGAACCACCACACAGTGTGACACCTGACAGAGGAGCCTAATTTCAATATTCAGATAAAATGAAAAAAAGACAAAAAAACTCTTGGGAAAAAAAAAAAAAAGTAGGTCCTGAGTTCCTCTCTAGGACTTAATTTGCTGGAGAACTTTTGAATATAAACCACGCTACATGAAACTAAGACAATTTATTTGGGGTAGGGGGCATGTGGAGAGATGGGGGAGAGCATGCAAGACTTGAAAGTTAATTTTTTTCTTTAAGAGATCAATGTGAATTGACAGGCTACATTCTACACAAGTTTCCTCCTCCCTTTCTAGATCATAAATTTGGCACAACTATATGCAGAATGTAATTTTATAAAACCCCATTATTTAGTAATATGTTTAATCCAGTATATGTTCAATAAAGTCTATCCTAAATTGATTATTATCTTCTTTTCAGACCTGTGCTTTCACACACACACACACCTCCAACCACCAGGCATAATTTCTGGTAACACTCTTTACCAAAGAAAATACATTCAACTGGTTAAAAAAAAAATTACTTAAACTGTTTTTGAAGAACAGCCCTTTTTAATACTTTTTAAAATCTTAAAAGAAACACAGTATAACTATTTAATATAGCAAATATTAGTAATCATTTAGTTCACATCACTTCTGTCCAGCTCTAAGTTAACTGGTCCTGGAACAATGAATTCACAGTAAAAGATAAAAAGAAAGTGGGCAGACTGTTTATGGTGACTTTAAAGCAATACTGCCACATTTCTCAGTCCTTGGTTTCGTGGATTCTAGTACAGGAGAAGACAATCAGTAGCTGCAGCTGGGACAGGTGGAATGTAAGTCACTAAGATACCGTGCTGCAACCTACAGCTGATAAACAACACGCTACATAGCTGCAACAAAACATGGTACCACTCTCATTGTGACTGGCACATAAAAACCTGCCTGCACACCAAGACTGCTTGCTATGGGGTTCCAGAAACCCAGCCTTGCATCATCCTTTCCCAGCTCCATGGGCTCCTCCCAAGCCCCACAGTTCCACTGCTGCCTCAATTCCAACCAACTCAGCCAGCAAGAGCACAGCTCCTTCCCTCTCCACCCAAACCATGGTATCCCTGTGAAGGAAAGTAAGGGCGCAGGATAATCTGATACTTATGAGTCCCCACTCCCCTCTGGCCTTTTTACCGGGAGAATATATGCTTCCGTTCTGAATACCTAATGAACTGTATTATGTGCAAACTCATGTCTGTATCATGAATGAGGGAATATAATCCATTCAAGACCTGTTCCATTCCTAAATAGCCAGCTGCATTCTCCAAGAAGTCTGCATTCATGTATTAACTGATCGACTTCTCACACAGGACCGTTGTGTATCCTTTATCACCAGTTAAATGAAAGCTTACAAAATTCTGTAAAGTTTCTCCCGCTTTTAGTCTTGCCACGAAAACACAACAAAACCTCTACACTTACATTCTTCCATTTGTTATCAACAGGTTGCAGAAGATTAGCTGGGGATGTTGTTAAAGGCTGGGTGATGGAGTCCTACAAAGAAATAAAATATTTTAAGCCTTTGTACAAAAAGAAAAACATGGCTAATACAATGTATAAAAATAGCACAGCTGATTTTCCCACAGCATGTAGACTAGGGACAGAAAAAAAACAGGGTATGGGACAGGTATAAAAGTACTTAAACCAATACCTTAGCTCTAAGCACTCAGGTGGCAAAAGATGAATAACAGGCTTGCAATAAGCATGTTTTACAAGAGTACTCCTGTATCACACAAGAATGCATTCTTCTGTAGCACAGCAATTCAGAAGCCTTCAACTTTGGGAATGTGTGTATTAAGGACATAATCACTGTTCATCCGCAAGTACTTAACAAAGGATGACAGCAACTGATAGTAAACTTCACAACAGGAGAACTCTTCTACTGGAGATTTGTTGTCAAAGAAGTTGTGAGCAGAATGAAGTCTGTTGTAATCCAAGAAAGCTAGTGCTAATCTAAGAATGTTCCGTCTTTCTACAGCAATAAAAATCAATCAGTCATTAAATCTCTGAAGTTTCAGATATAAAGCTTAAAACTCTTAATATGCAACTGACATGTCAGTTGTTATTCTTTGCTTTTCCTTCTTGGCATCTCTTTTTAGAAAGAAAGATTTTTCTCTCATTTGGCTTACATTACTGCATGGAGGTGGTGTTCTTTTTTTCCCTCCTCCATGCCAGCTACAGAAGTATGCAGGCAGCAAAGATAATGACAACAGCTTCTGTAACATCAACATGCAATGCAAATGCAAAATACTCAAGCAAACCCAAACAAGAAAAACACAGCTGGCCAGGGAAAGCAAACCTGAGGTAGTACAAAGGAATCCTTTTCCATTCTGCTTTTAAGATTAGGCTCGTGCAATGTAGATTTAGAAATGTACAAAAAGATACAGCGATTCTAGGCACTTGCAAACAAATAGGACATATTAGCCTCTCTTTTCTTTTAATCAACCTGAAGAGACATATAGCATCTGCCATACAACAAAACTTTATGAAATCTAAAAATGAAAAATGGTTTTCTAAACAACACTACTAGACACTTGTTTTCAACAAGATACAGCTGCATAATGAAATGGAGACTTTAAATTTTAGCCCTTCTCTTCAAAAATCTGACATTACTTGCCATCCTTTACCCTTTAAAGCATTAGAGTTGGAAATGATGCAAAACAGAATGGAATAAAGGTAGAAAAAGTCGTTCTAGTCAAAGAAAAAAAAAAAAAGTACTATGATACATTAAGTATTCACTTGCTCAAAAAATAAAAGTCTTATGAAACCAGAGGCATTGTTTGAAATTTAGCTGCTTCTATGTTGGTAGATTAAAAAAAAAACAAAAACAAAAACAACAACCAACATTCAGTGTTTTCAATAAAGCTAAGATTTTTTCTTTATGATTTGTCAAATAAGAAACTAACAGTTAAAACAAGTTATCAAAAATACTTAGATGGATCCACTATGTCTTTATACAGATTAGAATTATATAAATGATGTCTGAACATGAGTTAAAAGCAATATATAATTTGAACAGTTCTAGATTTCCTTCTTCCAGCAAAACTTCACAATTATTTTTGTTATTTGAGGGGAAACCTTTCCTCCATGTACAATCCGTAAGCACCAGAATTATATTTTACATAGTTGTAGAATAAAATGTTACATTTTCATCTAAACCCTCAACTTGTAAATCTTTTGTTGCACATACTTGGCCAATCTATGTTCTGCCAATATTTAGTAATGCAAATCAATTCCAAAAATGACAAAAAACTTTAAAAAGAAAAACCACAGTTACAGGTCTTCCAGTTCTATCTGAAGAATTATTGGAATTAAGACAGATCTAATTAAACTCTTAAAGGCATTTTTACCATATACCAAGCCCATCTTACCACTGTAACATGAGATACATCTGTTGAAGAGCTTGCAGTATTCTGTGGACCACCCATGTGCATCTTGCTGATATGTGTATTTAAACTACCCAGGCATTTGAAGACACAGCTACATTCTGTACAGTTGTATGTAGGTCCATTCTTTACCTTCAAATAAAGCAAACAAACAAAATCTATCAGATTTTATCTTTTACATAATTATCCATGTAACAAATATGCTGAAAGCTAAAATGGTTTATTTTTCCAAGTCACTGATATCCAGTTATGGAATCAGTCTGGTATCACTCGAGTATCAAGTCAGCTGTAAGCTACGTGCATGACTGTCATCTCCTATTATCACTTCTCAAAGCTGGGAAGCACCAGAGAGCAAAATCTGGCAAATCAGGCCTCAAGACTTTTCCCTCCTTACAATTTCCTATCATTACACATTTAGAAACAAAACTCAAAATGCAGCTTTATCAATTATGACGTGCCTGAAGATGTAACATCATAAATAATAAAAAGTTTGGAAGTTTGGAAATATGAGGATAAAAAAATGCGTATCATTTATCTTCAAATTTTGGCTCTCTTCTGTTTACTTCTGCAAACATATCTTTCATAAACTTCCAAGAAAATATGAAGTCCATTTTTCAGGTAAAAGTAGAATGAAGGCGACATAGATTGGGCCTAATTCCATGGGGACTTCATGGGAGAAATAAAAAAAAACCCACCCAAACCAAGACAACCACAAAACACCACAAAGAAACTAACAGGGTGAAGAGCAGGAAAGTTTAAGACATAGTTTGAAATTAATTTGAACACACAGAATGAGGAAGTGATCAGCATCAACTTGGTTGGGACTTTCAGGCCAAGGGGTTGAGGTGACTGAAACACCTAAATTTGCAGATTCCAGCCATCCTCACTTCCCTCCCCACCTCAGTCCATCACAGCAGTAAGATCCAGCGCAGTACTTCCAGTATGCAGGAAACAGAGGCTTCAACAGGAAACAGGCTGCACTCTTTGCAATATAGTATGGAACTCTGTATTTTCTGACATTAAACTGGTAACAAGACTTTCAGAAAGGGCTATCAACTAATAAAATACAGGTATGACTAAACAGTGCTATACAAAGTGAGAATTAGCCTATTTTATTATCACCTGTAACATTGTTTTGAGACTGTGTAAGGATAAAATGAAGAATTAATAGAGTTCTGCATGCAGCCTTGAAGTAAACAGAGACAGCGAGAAAGGAAAAATACAACATGTGATCCAAATCAGTAACTGAAACGTAGGCTGATGCTCACAAAACACAGCATAAGATGTGATCAAGAGGCAGCATTTATTTAAAGTGCCTTATCTCACAATATTGGGGTGGGTTTTTTTCCTTACAGTAAAACAGAGTAACAGAGAAGAAAGTGAAAAATATTTTTCACTTGATCCCCAACAATCTTGTAATATTGAAAACAGAATCAATGTAAATTATGAAATGACTGTTGGTGCATTTTTTAATGTAGCAAAAGCTATCACATATAGGGAGCTGTGAACAGTGAAGAAGACCAGTCACACAAAGTTATATGAAATGTAAACATATGAATTAATAAAATTAACCATAACACAAAACACTAATATGTATTCTATGAAGGGCCATAATCTAGAAGTAAGAAACTTTTAACATACTAAAAGGATCCTTAGTAAAAAGTCCAATAAATAAGATACCACTGTAACAAAAAAAGAAGAAAGCAATTCTCAGAGTTAGGGGAAAGAATGAAAGCAGAAATTAATATTCTGCATGCAGGAATAAAAAAGAAAAAGAAAAAAGCTGCCTCTACCACTTTATACCTTCCAGATCAAAACTAGGTCTCTTTCTACAGATATTTGCAACTACAAATCACTAAAGTCAACAAAGAAATTACTGAACTAAGTTGCATAGCCAATATAGCTCAGAAGATTCTACATTATCATACAGCAGTACCTTTTGAATCTTAAAAACTGTCACAAAGAAGAAAAAAAAAAAATCACCTAAAGAGGTCTGAGACAATGTTTATCTTATTTTACAATTTTCTTCTACCTGTAACTGAAAAACCTCCAAAAAAGGTTGTAAGATATATACATCAAAGACAAACTGCAAGTATGCTCTATGATGGAGTTAGTCGGTTGCTGTTCGGCCTTGAAATCTCTCACCATTTTCTGCTTTGCTGCTTTTGGCTGACTTTCACCTCATTCTAGCCCTTGCTCTCCCAGGGCTGACACAGGTATATTTTTATACACTTCAACCCACTCATAATTTATTAATCTATCAATGCACTGAAAAAACAATGGTAAATGAAGGTTTTGCTAATTACCTTAAGTATACTTTTGTTCAGATTAAGGTATTTTAGGAGAGCTGAATTTGCAGGTAAGCCCAACAAACTAGAATCTATACTACAGCAGTAAATCTATATTGACTGCAGTAAGCACCAGAAAGCATAGGAATAAGCAAACAGGACTGAAAATGAAATAAGCAGTATATCAGCACCAACCACTTTATGAATAATTGTATTTACCTCTGAATGAACTCTCTGTATGTGTGACTGAAGATTGCCTTTCTGAGAAAAGGCTGCAGGACAAAAGGCACAAGCGTGGGGTTTTTCACCAGTGTGCTTGATCATATGGGTCTGCAATGCCCCCTTCTGGTTAAAAGCTTTCCCACATTCACTGCATTTGAAAGGTCTTTCACCTTAAAGGAAAAAGGAGGACGTCGTTGGTAAGGGGCTTTCATCAAACATGGGCAGTTTCTTGGATCTAAATGAAAAATCGTATCAGCTAAACCAAAATACTGCATATAGATATCTGTACATGCACACACAACACAGAAACATCACGTTATTCAGTGTTTCAACAATGAAATTGTTTACCTCGACCACCGATCTCTCCACCTGCTCTGATAAAGATGTAGCTTTGTGAAAAACTTTAACTGATAATCATCAGCTGGGTCATAAAAGGGGAAGCTAAATAAAACCTGTATGAAAAAATGATTTAGAACAGCTACCCTCAGCTTGTGGTCTGGAAGATCTCAGAAGTTGCTATGCAAAACCACCAGAGGAAAAGGGGAAAAGAAAATCCAAAACCATGTACGTCGTTATTTTACACCAAGCCCTATAAAACGTATATACCTGAATGGAAACAAAAGGGGGTGCAGAGGATGGAATGGACAGTAATAAATAATGAACAGTCAGAAATTTAATCTTTTATTTAGTCTAAAACCAAAAAGTCTTAGAGCAAAACTGCAAAAGATAACCTATGGTTCCCACTCCCCAATAAATATTAACAGCCATTCATTCTTCACAACCACCTATTGAAAATGTGCAATAAAATAATGTTTCTATTGTATGAGACATTGTACAACCCTGCTCAGAAAATAATTTTAAAGCCTTGAATGTTCATATTACTACTGAACAGTAAGGAAAAACTAAGCACTACTGTTACGGTAATGCTCTGTCACTGTTTCCTGTGTTTGGTGTTCTCAGTGTTGTGCGTGCTTAGAGTTATTTGTACATTAACACAATAAGCATGAAAAATCCCCAGAAATTGTAACTGCACGAACTTATTACAAAGCTGCATATTTTAAACACACAGATACTAAGACAGCAAGAACAAGGTTTGGTTTCTTACCACTACGTGTCTTAATTGACTACTGGAAATCTCTACTGTGAACTCAATATTCTTCTCTTTTTTCTTATTAGTGGAACAGTTTACCTCTAGTAACTCCAGGACCTTGAAACCATTTAACACTTTGTCTTTGCGCAGTTCTATAGCAAAAATACTGCAAGCTGGCTGCACATAACACTGCTGCGCCAGTAAGTACAACCATGTGCTAAATATTATGCACGCTGAAGCAGTTTTAATGAATATTTTCATATGACTTCTAATTATATAGTTGTAATTACATCTAGTTTCAAATGATTAATTCTTAATTAAATTCACATTGTTTAAAGTAAAAGCATCTATTTTCTAAAACAGAGTTACAAGCATGTAACTCAGTATCGACTCTGAAAGAATGTGTATTTTCTGTTCTGCTGCTTATGGCTTTTGGAGACGCTTTGCGGCCTGCGGGTTTCAACTGAGTAGTTTTTAGTACAGATTACAATACAGAACACTGATTCAGATCTCCTTCAAATACAGTGAGAGAATTCGTATTGGGCTTTCTTAGTTTTGTAAAAGGCTTAGCTTCCATTACCAGCTGCTGGTAGACACAGAGAAGTATTGCTTCAGGTTAAGTTTGCCTATTTCAGTAAATGTCATTACAAAAGCTGAATCTTAATTCTAGTGTGGAAATGCGGAATTTCTGTATTTCTTAAGTATAACTTAATAAAATACAGATTTGGGAGGTTCATTACTTAGTTATTAATATGGGAATTGCAATCCCTGAGACAACTTTTTTCCCCCCAAAGGGTTTAAGTGCTTAAAATTAATAGCTATGAATAAAAAAAGTAGTGCAATTAAGACACTAACATAATGCTGTACATGTAGCACAGACACGCTCTTTAAACAATTCAAGATTTAAGTATTCTATATTCTTTAAGGTAAAATTCTTCTTTCCTACTTACTTTACAGGACCTCAAGCAATTCAATGCCAGACAGATCACCTACAGATTTAAAGTAACAACATACTTCACAAATTAAGTATTCACTAGATACTTGGAACTTAAAATGACCTACCTACCATTTGCAGGCTGGGATTACAATATGTGTCTCTGGTTTCCTGATAGACAAATTAGGAAGACAAAGTCTTCTTGCTCTTCACAAGAACTACAAATGCTCTTGAACTTTTTGAATCTTTAGAAAAGTGTCCTCAACCAACTATAATCTTGTTTCTTTAATTCTAACTACCATAAGCTAAAATATTGTAACTAATTGATAGGAAACTCTAAAATAAGAAAGTTAATTTTCAATGACTTTTTTTGGATATTACTTTGAGGTAACTTTTAAAGCACGTACAAGGGTGACCTCTTGTGTTACTGCTTTACAATTAAATTACAAAGCTTAAAAAGATTCCTAAAAGAGTCATGCAAGGAAATTTTTATTTCTCCCTTGGCAAAAAAAGTTGTACATGGCAGCTCATCACATCACTGTCTGAACAGCCTGGTAATACAAACAGTATTGCATGCTTACCTAATTTACTACTTTAATTAGCTAAAAACTAGACAAACAGCAATTTATTCATAAGATGGAAAGTACATATATATTGCACATCACAGGAGCACCTTGAATGAAGGTTTTGTTTAAAGCCAAACTTAGGCTATGTTATGTGTGTTTAATAAAAACTTGGGAATTATTATTACAGTCCTCTCTACACTTCAAAAGTTTTTGTTTAATTTTATACTTCACATTTTTCAGTTATTTCAATTGCTTGAGAGTTAAACAAATGCACATTTATTACAGTAATTTTGCAAAACACATTTGCTATTCATGCTGCAAATGCAGGTCACCTGCTCCTCTTCAACTATCAAAATTACCATCAAGGCTTATCACGTCCCAGGTTCACTTTGAACATCCTGAAAACGTCAGTTACAGTTAAGTACAGAAAATATATGGCAGCAACTCTAAATAAATCAATCTAAAAACCAAAGCAAGACCAATATGTTAGAGTATTATTCATTCTCATTTATTTCTACTCTTTCTGTGATTGTAAATTTTAGAACCTGTTCTCTAGAGTATGTTAAGATCTTATTTAGAATACTTGACTGCCCTATCTAGGCATTCCAGTTTTAGGGCCCATTGAGACTTTAAGTACCGAAGCCGGTATTCTTGAAATAGTTAAAGTTTCCAGATGTATATCATTAGGAACAGATTAAAAGATTTTTGAAAGCATATAAATTTCCAAAGCAAAGCAATTACATAGAGGGTGTTTTAAACCAACAGGTAACAGCATTTATGAGCTGGATGTATTAACACTATTTCAAGTCGCAACTTGGAGAAAAATATGTAGCATTTCACAGACTAATTGAACTTTGTAAAACAAATGCAAACTAAATTAATTACTTCTACAGTCTTACCTGTGTGTATCCTAACATGTCGTGTTAACTGACTGGGCTTCTGGAACGTTTTTCCGCAGTGAGGACAGGAATAGGTAAACCCACTTCTGTCAATATTTCTGTTATAAGATCTGGTATTTGATACCCTGTAATTAAAAAAAAGACACCATGGAATTTAAATAAAATCCTCTTAATCCTAATATTAAACATTGTTTTGAAGAAGCTGATTTTACCCCATCATTTTTAACATACAGCGTAAATTTGATGACAATGCATAGTATCAGCTATAACAGTTAAACCCCACACTCTTTCATGATACTAAAAGAACAGCATAAATGAGCACTTTCCTAAGTGCCTACAAACACCAAGAATCTTAGTTATTTCTGTAATAAAACTGATATTTCATAGACATTTCCACTGTAAATTCTGCTAGAAGTATACAGTGACTTCACAACCACTATTTTGGTGGGAGCTTTCAACTCTGCAACTTTTTTTCTTTTGCTTGAACACAGCAAGACTTCTGTTCTTAACTAGAATAGGAAGGTCTCATGAACAAGAGCACAAATAGTGCTGCTGAGGTCTGACAAAAACAGGTTAAGAATTTAAGAACCCGAATATCCACCACTGCTCCTCAAATACAAAACACGATCTCCACAGAGACATGGTAACAGATGATATCAACTCCCACAATTCCTTTCTCTACAAATGAAGCTAATTACTTGAAATGACTGCTGAAAAACAGCAACGTGGAAAAAACAACTGATTTTATGCGGGGGAAGGAAATAAAACCTAGAGCTTATTAGAAGACCATTCCAACAACTTAGCTAAAAATGGTGAAACCAGAAGGCAGTGTGATATCTAGAGCACTCCACATTTTCATTAGTGCCTGAGTAATTACACCTGTACAGTAATCCAGTTTGTCAGCACAGCTTAAAGTTAACTGAAAGTACTCAAATTTAAATACCTGGTGTTTTTCTAACAACTGAGAAATAAGAATTAGCTAACGTGGGGCAGATGTGCAACATACACCCCTACCTTGAAACACAGGCTGATAAAACAATAGAAAAAATGACAGGGAAATGAGAGTTTTCAGTTTGCAAGTGGAAATCTGCAACATATTTTTTCCAAACATTTTGGAACACAACTATTTAGGTCTCACAACCTTCATCATTGGCTAATAATTGGAAATACTCAGTGTTTCTCATTTTTAAATATGTTTCCCATCTGTTTGTCAAAAAACAGCACACTGTTTTTTATAGAAAGAGAGTAAAGATTAAGAGAGAGATCATCTGTCAAAAACCAAAGGCTTTCTTGATGCATAAACTAAACCAACAGAAGTAAGTTGTTCTTTCTTCTAACTCAAAGTAATTTTCACCTTACTAATAGTGAAGTTAAACTAGAAAGCTGGAAGACAGGACAGAACAAGTTTTCACCAAAAGTAAGAACAGCATTTATTAGGTCTGTTTTTTCCCTTCATTTTGTGCTCTTTCAGATTTACAAGAAACTCACAGCAGGTTGTGGTGAGGACTACTTGCAAAAGATGATTAAACTGCAAGAAAAACACTACCTTATTTGCAGAGGGTAAGTATTAGGATTTTTGCAACTACAATAACTGCTGTGTAAAATTAATACACATTTGCTTCAATATACTGCCCTGCTACGTAAAATTAATATATATTTGTCAATATACTGCCATTAGCCTTTAAAATCACATACAAGCACACTTGAATCACAGAATCACTAAGGTTGGAAAAGACCTATAAGATCACCTAGTCCAACCATCAACCCAACACTACCCTACCCACTAGATCATGTCCTCAAGTGTCACCCCGAGGGATGGTGACTCCACCACTCTTCCTGGGCAGCCTGTTTCAAAGCCGGACCCCTCTTTCAGTAAAGAAGTTTTTTCTGATATCTGATCTAAACCTCCCCTGACGCAACTTGAGGCCATTTCCTCTTGTCTTATCACCAGTTACCTGGGAGAACAGGCCAGCACCTGCCTCCCTACAACCTCCTTTCAGGGAGCTATAGAGAGCTATCAGGTCTCCCCTCAGCCTCCTCCAGGCTAAACAACCCCAGCTCCCTCAGACGCTCCTCACAGGACTTGTGCTCCAGACCCTTCCCCAGCTTTGTCACCCTTCTCTAGACACGCTCCAGCATCTCTTATGTCCTTCTTGTGGCCATAGGCGAGGTGTAGCCTCACCAGTGCCAAGTGCAGGGGCACAATCACCTTCCTGCTCCTGCTGACCATACTGTTCCCGATACAGGCCAGGACGCACACCACACCAGAAAAACTTAACCTGTGTTTACAAATAGCCAGCAGATGGAACTGTGCTTAGTACAGGTGCCTAAATATGAAAACAGAAAACCTCCAAAAATAACCATCTACTTTAGCAAGGTTTTAAAAAACAAATTCCATTTCATAACAGCATACCAATGAAAAGAAAGGATCTGCATACTTCGCTGACTGGAAATGCTACACTTGGTTTCCCCAGCTATCACCACCAAAGTAACATCTGCTCATTTTGTTACAATCCCATGATCATCACCTTATTTTATAGTGAGTTTTCATATGCTCCTTTAGCTGTGAGGAAGTTTCAAATTCCTTTTTGCAAGACTTGCAGCTGTGGATCCTACTGCCTGCCAATTCTTGACGATGTTCTTCCATGTGTATGGACAGCTGACTCTGTAAAGTAAATTCATCTCCACACTCTGAACAGATAAGATTCTGAAAGAGATAATAAGAGACTGATTTTTCAAAAGATTCCCAAACAGCGGTACACATGCACAAGCTTTGCTCAAGTAGCTCGACGTATCCTTCTATGGACGGCGGCAGCTGGAAGCAAGCAGCAATGTAAGTACACCAGCAAAAAAGTTTATGAGCCCCATAACATAAATCATGAACACTAATCACTGCAAGGTAATGGTAATATATACATTTCAAGAAACTCCACTGAAACTGAAGTCTGAAAAAATGATATGGTAGCATGAACAAGCAGTTCAGTACCATCATCACCACCTCCTCTTGCCTTGGTAGGCTAGTTCAAGCTACACACAGAAACTTACCTCAGTGCCACTGCGCTACGGCCTACATAAACATTTGTAAAAAATACTACTTCCTAACCAAAAGCATCATAAGTCTAGATTCAGGGATTTTACACTTTTACTGGTTAAAATGACACAGATTATCATTTACTTTAACAGTCATCCCACCACAGTTACTACTGACTATTCTTCAGCTGTCTTCACAGAAAAGATGACAGAAAGAAATAGGGACCTATAACGGTTTTGACAGGTATCACTTCAACCCATTAATTTTACGGCAGTGTTAAACATACCACTTTCCAGTTGTATTAGTATCCCATGTCATTTAGAATGGAAATTATGCTTGTACAGTTCAGCGCAAAAGCACTGCCCTTTCTCTGAAATTCAAAGGAAGAATCAAAGTTAAATATTGTTTCAATGAAAAGTAAAAAACACTGCATTTATTTGACTTCCTTTTGCTTTTCAAAACCATTAATTTTATTTCTCAGTGCATCTTTATTTTACAAAATCTAATCAGAGTTAAGAATAAATATCCAAAAACATTCACCATCTCTTTGGCAACACATCTGTTACACATTCTTTACTGGTGTAAGAAACTTCAGTTTTAGTCCTGGTTCCTTTTTCAGTAATTGTAATTACCACTGCAAATGGAAATGTTCTTTTATCGTGTGTATCGTCCCCCCCACCTTCTTTTTTCCCCTCCTTGAATGATCAACAAGGGGGAAAAAAAAGGGTTCATTTAAACAAAGATATTGACATGAATGTTTTAATCGAGAAACAAAGATATGCAGTACTATTTTTACAATGCTTTGACAACACATTGTTCACTAAGTCTGAAAAAAAAAAAAAAAATCTGCAGTATCACCAGACAACATTTCCACATGAAAACTTAAAAGTCTGAAATCCCTTAATGAAAGGAAATAAACAAGTCATTTTTGAGGCAGTAATCTAACCTTTCGATCATTATTTCCGGACTGAAGTTCCAGTGCATGACAAGAAATAAATTAATAAATAATGCTTTCTTTTCCAGGATCTACATTCAAATCTGAATACTTCTTACTGAAAAATATCTTCTTATACAACAAATTTGGGTTATGAAGAACATTTTGTAAAAGTAGGGAAAAAAACACCTGAAGAGAAGCTTACAATATACATACTCTATCAAGCTCACGGTCCCCAAAATTGAGAGTTTGGTCAATCGCTTCTCAGCATTTTACAGAAACATGTTATCTATGACATTAAGTTCGTGTTGCATATATTATATTAAGCAACTTCTACAAACAAAAGAATAGCCTGAGAAGTATTTGAGACAACGAAACCCTATTTATTTTTATTCATTACTGTAGAATTTGCTTTAGGAAAGCTGTACAAAATAGAAAAACTGTACAAAACCCCAGCAATATATCCAGCCCAAAAGCTTCTCTCTGGAATAGGCTGTACCAGGCTTACATTTCTGCCCCTCAGGCAAACAAAAGATCCCTCACCACACACACAGAGCAAAAAATTGCACATTGTTAACCTCACTATAGTTAAAATCCACCTTCTAACATTAAACAAAAGTGGCTGTTTGTACATGGCTAGATAATATTTAAAATTCCCTCAGAAATAATTTTATAAAGCTTTACTCATCTAATTCCACCTGTATTAACTATTTTTATCTTATCAGATACAATATCTGAAGGAACTCTTTGGCACTCACCATCTTCACCTATTAAGTATCAATAACTGTAAAAGATTTTAATTTACACTTTCTCAAAGACATTTCTCCCAAATTATAAGGCAGGACAAATCAAGTATAGCGAACGTTATTTAAAAAACAAGCACAAAACCCCAGGATTTTTTAATAACACAATCTTTACTTTATATCCACCAAATACCAGTTTTAATTTTTTCAAGGTAGTAAGGTTTTCCTAAAGCCCAAGAAAACCTCATTCTCATGGAGAAAGAAGACATATTAGCAGTCTTAGTGTCATAAATTAAAAATTTTCAGTTTGTATTTAGCATTCCTGTCTCCCCAGGTCAAAAAGTGGCAATTTCCACTGAGGAAACAGACAAAACCAAGAATCCTCTACAAGGTTGGGTCTATTTACACAAGGTATGTTACTTATGACTTCTTAGAGGAAGGCTACCTGAAAGTAAGGAATTTTGAATGGGGGGGGTTTTCCCATTACACCGGTTAATCACACACAATTCACCAAAGAACATGAGGAGTTAGTCTCTTGCAAGCTTGATTTCAATAGCCCAGAAAATTCATCTGGAACACCTCACAGGAGAAATCAGTCACGAACATCTGCATTTCAACACAGACAGACACACTGTCCCAAACCTAAATGGAGAGCTCAAGAAGCTAATCACACTGGTTTCTTGTTACTGCCCTTCTGCACCCAACTGCAGCACAAAACAAGGCTAAAGTTATCCAAACCTCAGCTTTGTGCAGCCATCTCCTCAACCATGACATACATCCCTAAGTGAGTATGTACCTTTGCTCTGGTTTCAGATTTTCAAACCTTCTAACAGCAAAAGATGAAATAGCAAACAGGAGGGAGAACATACTCCGCTTATAACTTCTTAGCCTGCACGTTATGAAAAACTCTGGAATGACAGCTAGTGCCATTGTCAAGACCCTCTGCTTCAAATTCAAATTCCAGCTCTCCTGCAGGCCCTGTGCATAACTACTGGTCTCTGTAGTTATCCTGTAGTTGCAAGTCCTGTGAATTAATTGTTACATTCATCTCTGATCACAGAATTATAGATCATTATAAGAATACATTCATTAGCAACTGAAAGGTGTTCATAATTTTTTATAAATTTAATTTTCAAGCTGCAGATTGGATTTTAAATTGGAAGGCATCACACAACCTATTCTTCTGACATCTGCACCGAGTATCAAAATCAGAGTTACTGAAGTGGATGAAAAAATCACTTAGTGATAGAAATGAGTACTAAATATCACTCTTAGGCATCTTTCTCGATGTTCAGTTTCCTTATTCTGATGCTTTCTGCAATTCATAGATCAAGTTCCCTTAATAAATGCTCATTAAGCTATGTGTCATTATAGATACGTTGACATGCAACAAGATTGTACTGAAGTCCTCTCGTTTTAACTCAGTTGTGTATATGATAAAATGTGAAGCGATAACAAGATTAAAGAAGGAATGCACTTTCTACACATGGTATTCTCTGCCTAGTTCAGGGAAAAATGCAACTAGGCCTATCATCCCAAACCTATTGGTCAAAACTGCTGTAAGCTGACTGCAGTTGGTATGGAAAAACATACAATTGTTATGATTAGAAGTGTGGTGATAAAAGCACTTACTTGACTCAGCTGCAATTCTCCAACACAAAGCACAATTTTTAAAAAGCCTTCACAGGAGGAAGCAGCAATTACATGATTGAAAATTCAGTACTTTGGGCAGTACAATCAACTCTGGCAACTGCGGTAATGCAGTAATGACTATGTGTCCAAAATAGTACTATGCATTAACTGTTTGCTAAGAATTTAACCGATGCCTTATAAAAATGGTAAATGAAATTGTGAGAGGGGAAAGGAACAAGAAGTTCTGTCACGCAAAACAGCCACTCAGAAAAAGGGGTGGGAGTTCTATAAGGGAACAGCTTCATGATTCAAGAAATAGATGGTGAGAGTGACTCACCATGACAACTGCCATCAAAAATTGTCACAAAGACTATTACATGTGGGCCTATCAGTGTACATAAAATCACAGAAATTGCTTCAAAATAAAAGTATTTGCAAATAACTAATCAGTTAGTAAAGACAGGATGGAACACTTGCTTAACTCCAGTGTACTGATTTCTATGACTATTATTAAAACAGACTCCCCACTACAAGTTTGATATTTGTTCTGAGCGAGACCATTTATTCAATCCTCCAACGTCAAGCATACAGGTAAGGAATTAAGTACAACCCTTACAACATGTCTTTTCAAAATTTAAATTATGAGGTTTAATGAATTACCTCTTCTTTCTCATGTAGCATTATATGAGCCTTCAGACTGGCTACTCTGGAGAACTTCTTGTTGCACACCGGACATGTAGGATCTTCACCATTGTGAGTACATTTATGAAGTGTCAAGTTGAATTCAACATTAAATGACATCGGACACTGGTCACATCGGTGAGGCTGTTTGTTAAAACCACAAAAATACAAACAAAATTCAATCTTCCCATAAGTTACATACACCCTAAGTGACACATATAACCATACACAGCAAAATGTTTAAAATAAAAAAAGAGCAATTCAAACACCTGCATATGATAATGATCCTTAATAATACCACTCTTAATTCTTTTCTCTTTGCATCTCACTATGGAAAATGCAAATACAGCGTTTCAAAAGCGTATGGGGGAAAGAAGACAGGGGAACTAAAGAAAGCAGGCACTGTCTGAGGAGAGTGAAATCAGGAGGAGAGAAGGATGAGCAAGAGACAGAAATAAATTTTCCTGCTGTAACTGAGATTGTGAATTCTCCTTAAAGTAACCTTAATGATGAAACCAAAGAGCTTAGTTTATGCTAGGATTGACTGCTCTTCAGTTGGTATCTGCATAATCAGTTTTCTTTCTTTAAGAGCACCTTTACTTTACACAAGTGTGCAATAGCATGGTTTTAACAGTACCAACTTACACTTTTAGGTATCAACTTTACAACGACGAAACTTGTGTAAGTAGTTCTTTGTACACATGAATTATCACCTCAGTCATATGTTTAGTAAAAATTAATCTGTATCTACAGCTACCTCAAACAGTAATAAAATTATTTTTCCATCACATGTAAAGTAGTGTTAGCTTTGTGAAATAGAAAGCAAGGAACGTTAATGAAATTCTCCAGATTACAGATGAAACCTGTGGCAAAAGCTTCATTTAAAATGTCAGTCCAGTCAAACACATTGCTGTATTTTTCTTGTTCTTTCCCAAATTTGATTTGTAAGCAGCTACAGCAATGACATTAATCTACTGACTAATACATACATACTAGATTACGCTGCTTGACATTATTGAAAGCAGCTATAAGACACTAGCAGGGCCCAGTTAATCAATATAAGCGTCATTTTCTTTTTACTGCTAATGTAGAAGCAGTTTGCAAATTCAGTTAAAAGAAACACATACATTTTCTCATCTACCTGAATATTTTACAAGTCAAAGAAAATCACTAAAATTAAAAGTTACTAAGCTGAAAACAGCAATCTAACTAAACGGCATCAAAGTAAGGTCCCGTCTCAAACAAAACATGAGGAAACATGAAAGAAGAAACTTCATAAATCTCTAAGGTCACTAAGTACTAACTACTAGTGATGGGATTAAAAAATATATATATATATATTTTTTGTGGTGGCTTCACTTGTCAGTATTTGAAAATATCAATACCCAATGGTATTTTCTATATATCTATTAAAATTCATACCTTGTCATTTTGCTCATGATCCCTCATGTGGCGCTGGAACTGGGTCTCTTTTGGAAAAGACAGCAAACAGATCTCACACTTATGGAAGTTAGGTACGTGGTAGGGAAAACTACTGTTTTCTGTATTTGGTGTCAGAACATCATCTACAAAACAAGTATCAAAACATTGGTACGAAGTCACATTTCACTGACATAATCTACTGTAAACCCCCGAATTCTTTCAAGCAGAAAATATTCAAACTCCTGCAAGACTTCGACTTGCATACAAGACTCTAACTTCACTGGATATTGAAGATCTCGGGGCAAAAACATTACTGCTTCCACTGACACTGGATCAAAGGAATATATCCATCCCCCTAACTGCCCGTCACTAAGGAGATAAATAATCACCTTTTCCTAGTAAACTGAAATAAAATCTTTCTGTGCTTCATAAACATCCATCAAGTTTGCAATGAAATAAAATGTTGCCAAACACACTTAGTATGAATAAGATACTGCAAGGGGTTACTTTTAATAATAATACATCACGTGTTTCTAAAAAAAAATATCTTAACATGACATACTCAGCAGTTCTGAGTACACAGGTTTTCTGCCCTTCCTTCTCTCTCACTCACTCTCTCTTTTCTTCTGTGAGAAAAATTCAGGCATCTTTTCTTTCTTCTACTTCTGGCAATGCAACACCTTTATTAGTTACCTTAACAGCTGTAAAACCAACACCAATGTTTCAAACAGCTAAGAGATGCAATAAACTGCATGTCAAACTCTGTACACATGCATGCAATGGAGAAAAAAATTTTTTTATAGACTCAGTCTAAGCCCATAAACTTTTCCTTTTTTTCAACTCCCGATCACACAATTTTTGATATACAAGTTGCAAGCTTCTATATTCTCTTGCTCAAACGGCTGAATCCATCCTATTAATACTTTCCTTATGATCTTAAATTTCTATCCAAGTAAGTTCAACACATTTGACACTAGAAGATACTGTGTTACTAAGGAAGTTATGCTTATTTAAAAAAAAAAAGTTAAGAAAACCAATTGGCAGGAGGAGTTAAAACTGGTAGGATCATTCACAGCAGTATTAATAAAATGAAAATCAATGAACTCGTGCTGCAGAGTAAGGACACTAAAAAGAAAAAAAAAACCCCACAGAATTCAGTTTCAAACACTGCCAAAATTCAACAAAGCGCATCAACAATAGAATGCAGAAGGACACAAAAAAGTGAATGATGATTTTAATATTTAGACACACAAGGCCTGATGTTTCCCTTTCTCACATATATGGTATATGACTTAATTAGGCATAGGAAGTAACACACAACTAGAAGTTTACAGCATCCTGTTTACATTTCCTCAGAGAAAATCAAAGATAACAATTCATATAGTATTTCTGCTTAGTACTGCACCTACCACAAAAGTTCTCCCTCACTCAATACACTATTTACAAGGAAATTAAAAAAAAAAAAAAAAAACCAAAACCAACAATCAGTACCTTATGTCCTGACCACCTTTTTTTTCCCTGCTAAAATTCTCATAACATACCAACGACACCAAGCTGTGTGGTGCGGTCAACACGCTGGAGGGAAGGGATTCCATCCAGAGGGACCTGGACAGGCTGGAGAGGTGGGACACTGCCAACCTCATGGAGTTCAACAAGGCCAAGTGCAAGGTCCTGCACATGGGTCAGGGCAATCCCAAGTACAAGGACAGGCTGGGTGGAGAATGGATCCAGAGCAGCCCTGAGGGGAAGGGCTTGGGGGTACTCGTGGATGAGAAGCTGGACATGAGCCGGCAGTGTGCGCTGGCAGCCCAGAAAGCCAACCATATCCTGGGCTGTATGCAGAGAGGTGTGGCCAGCAGGTCAAGGGAGGGGATTCTCCTCCTCTGCTCTCATGACACTTCACCTGGAATATTGCGTCCATCTCTGGGGCCCCCAGCATAAGAAGGATATTGACCGATTGGAGCGAGTCCAGAGGAGGCCACGAAGATGCTCAGAGGGCTGGAGCACCTCTGCTATGGGGACAGGCTGAGAGAGTTGGGCTTGTTCAGCCTGCAGAAGAGAAGGCTCCGGGGAGACCTTAGAGCACCTTCCAGTACCTGAAGGTACCTACAAAGAAGCTGGGGGAGGGGCTTTTTACAAGGGCCTGTAGTGACAGGACAAGGGGTAATGGGTTTAAACTGAAAGAGGGCAGATTTAGATTAGATATCAGGAAGAAGTTCTTCCCAGGGAGGATGGTGAGGCACTGGAACAGGTTGCCCAGAGAAGCTGTGGCTGCCCCATCCCTGGCAGTGTTCAAGGCCAGGCTGGATGAGGCTTTGAGCAACCTGGTCTAGTGGAGGGTGTCCCTGCCCATGGCAGGGGGGTTGGAACCAGATGATCTTTAAGGTCTCTTCCAACCCAAACATTCTATGATTCTATGATATACCTGACCAGAATAAAGGGCACAAAATCAGTTGCTAGAAATATTGGCATGACAAGAAACAGAGAAGTGAAAGACAAACCTACCCCAATACTTGGACTGTATGAAAACTTAATGCAAGAAGCTTTCCATCCCCTACAAAAAGGAGTTCAACCCCATGAAGGCCAGACCTATCACTTTAAATTGACAACTGAAAAATGATCCAACACATGACTTTAGAAACACCTCCAAACATCCTCCATGAAGCAAAGTCATCATCATCTTTAACCATTCATTCTCAAGATGAAAGACACCAGACAACACAGAAAAACAATGCCTAAGCAATTAAAGTAGCAAAAGTGTAACTTTGAAATAATCAAAGGTGCTAACTTCTTTACAATTCAAAACACAAAAAAAGCAACATGCTCACTAGCATCTGAATAATATTACTGAATTACTTACTTTATAGGTCAATGACGTTTCTATATAACATTTTTATTAAAATGTCTATCACAGCTGTATCAACTGCAATATTGATTAATCTACAGGCTAGGAATTTTCTTCTAGAATTCAAAAAGGAGTTTAAATTAACTATATTTCATGAAAAATTAACTATTTTTGTAACGTTTCAATGGAATTTGATAACTAAGTGTATGAAATCACACCATCTGATGCAGAAATAAAGAGAAAGAAGATATTTCAGCTGTTTAAAAAGAAGGAAATGTTCACCACTAAAATGAACAAAGGCATAACAAAAGCATAACCTTAAAATATTTCATAGGAAAGAACAGAGGAACAGCCTAAACTTTGGCAAATGAGGAGCTGAGCACATCACTCCCTGTATCAAAGCATGAGGAATTTCTCAAGCCTAGTTCATGGGCGATTATAAACCCTGAGCTACCTGCAAGCCTTTCCACCTTTCTGATGGCCCTCAGAGCCCAAGGGAGAAGAAACAGTTGGTACACATGTAGAAAATCCACTGCTTATGTCTAACATCTTAAGTGTTGCTCTTTCAAAGAACACCTATGCAACTCTTTGCAAAGCCAACACTTAAGTTTCATTTTTGGTCGCATCTTTCATATTGCTAAAGAGCAAAAGACAGGCATTTGGGACTCAGGACTGGACCCTGGAATCAGCAACTGGGCTGTACAGTCCAGCTCAAAGACGACCGCTTGGCAGAGGACTCTTACTGCAGAAATGGTTCTAAAGGCCTTTAACGATAAGCACAGCAAATCAATTTAGGTTAGATTCCAGAAATCTTCAAAGGCTCAACGACTGAAGATCATGCTGAAGACTGCTCTAAGTAGTTAGAGTCAGTATGAATAGGAAACCAGTCCAGTTTAGATTTTAAAAAAACTCTGAAAGTTCAATTATTTCACTTCCACCCATAGGGCAGGACTGAGGTCTAACAGATTAAAATTAAAACACAAATTCATTTATTCATTAACACCATGTCTGAACTAGCTTAAGGGAAAGATGAAACTATGATAATCTTTTTTTCACTTTTATTCTCACTAAAATACACTTTGGTCCTCTATTACCAGCCAAGAACTGGGTGATCCTGAGATAATAAAAGGGGCATAGCTCCCTTTTATTAAAGATGAAGTGACTTTCTATTTTACTCTTCCAGCAGTAACAAGGAGAGTATTCAGAATACTATGCCTACTGTCATGTTGTGTTTAGAACTGAGAAAACAGAAAACCAGAAAAGATACTGTCAATTTTTAAAGTAACAAGCAAGTGAGCTAGATTTTAACTTACCAGGCAGGTGTCACAGACTCACGAAGTATGACTTGGGTCTGTCTTCATTTCAATGTAAAAATGAAATAACAGTCTGAACCTATCTTAAAGGCCAATATTTTTGAATACACAAAAACATAAGGATGATGCCAGCTCAAGAAGTTGTCTGTGAGGTATGGATCCTGTACTGAGAAATTTGTTAATTAAAAAAAACCAAAACCCAACTCTAAACATTCCCTGTGTACCAAAGGGGGAAAAAACCCAACACTGACATATGTGACATAGCGTTTGACGGTCACAGTTCATCAATTTATCAGGTTAGATAAATCACGTTCATTATTAGATTTAACAGACTCTATCAGAAATAGGTAATATGGTACCTATGCTCTCAGGAAAACATAAATATTAGATACACAGATTAAGCAATCTATTTATTGTCATATACACTCTGTCCAGATGAAAACAAGACTGCTATCTGAGAGTGAATAAACAGAATGCCATTCAAGACAACACACAGAACTAAAAGTTTGAATTTTTAGTTAAAGATGACATTAACAGATGAAGCATATAATGTCAATAAAATCACATGAGAAACTGGCATGCTTTTACTAGAAAGGAGCTACTTACTGACATCCATAAACAAACACACACACAGAGAAAATGCAAAATGAGTATCAGAGTAACAAATCCTCTGAAAAATAAGTGATTCTTTCAGGTCTGCACACCAAATGATAAAACTCACCAAACAGCTGCAAAGTTTAAAACTCTGCCATTTATTAGTATTATTAACTGCATGGAAACAGTGCAAAAGCTACTGTCATTTTCCATTTTTTTTGCAATTTGCATGTTTGTCTAGTTGCAACATAAATCAACCCTATTCCACCACAGCTTGAGAGAGACAGTCAAGTATCAATACAATTTAAGTAAACAGTGAGCACTTGGCTCATTATGCACTGTCAAACATACCTATTCTTCCACTTTGTCCAAAGTGCCAAAAAATACCAGAATCAGGTTTGCAAAGTACCTATCAATGACAATAAACTTTCAGTGTAGCGATGGACTTACTTAAATACTCTTACTGTTAAAACCTTTAAGTTCTTTTCAAATTAATTGTCCCTCACAGAGCCCCAACAACCCAGCTTGGGATCAACTCAGCTACAGATTTCCGTGATCCAGCCTGCATGAAACCCTGACCTTGGGAGTTGAGTCAGCAAGCAGGTGCTCTCTGCTATAATCCACTGATGACAACTCAATGTGGAAGGGGGAAGACAGAATTAGAGCACTCCCAACCATTCCTTCCTTACGTAAGCAGCTCTGTGGCTCATGGCAGCCTGCAGCCCTCTATGCACAGCCCAGGTGGATTCATGCACAGCCCAGGTGGATTCAGTCAGCTGTAAATACAGCACAGCATTATTACATCTCTAACAAGCCTACTTACATCCAACCGAGAGGACACCACCAAGGCAACGCTCAAGCTTGTGGAATTCATGGATGAAAACCTTGTCACTGAAGTTAAATGGCAGCTGGCGAGTTTAGGGGCAAAAGGGTCCAACCCTATCCAAACCTATTTACTAATTCATGTATGGAAAGACAGTGGTAGGAAAAGAAACCAGAAGACGGATAGCAATATCAATGTTTCCTTCTACTATGCTAAAAGTCATGGAACACAGATGTGATACTGAATCATTAAAACATTTTGCTTAGTTCTGCAATCATAGAAGAATCCAGTTAGTTTAAACACAACTCAGCACGTTCTTAAAGAGCAGTTACTGCTCATGACTTCTAATGGGAGGCTCAGGGGAAAGGCTCAACTCTCAGTCCAGGTATCACACCAAAATCCAGAAACTAATTAAGATTTGCTCATATATGAAAAGGTAGTTTTACTGTGTTTTGGTCAATACTCAATCTGGAATTTAATGTAATACCAGTCCAGACACTTAGCTTCCAGGAGCACACTGCCGAGATGAATGTCAGATGCCAAATGCTCAGCATTTGCCAATTCAAAGCAGCTGCACTCCCTTCTGGACCGCAGATGCCTACAGAAGTTGCACAGCCACACTGATGCACTGCAGGTCACGGTGAAGCCTGTCAGGACACAGAATCAGCAGCTCCATCACAGCTGGTTAGATGCTGAGCAGATGGCACTGGATCTGGCTGGGATGGAGTTCCATGTGTGACTAAATGCTAATAACACACCAGTGGTTTAGCTCTTGCTGAACAGCGCTTGCGCAGCATGAAGGCCGCCTCTGTTTCTCACTCTGCCCCCACAGTGAGTAGGCCGAGGGTGGGTGAGAGGTTGGAGGGGAGAGCTGTGACAAACTAACCAAAGGGATGTTCCATGCCATAGAACATCATGCTCAGCAATACAAACCCGGGTGCAGTCCTTCCAAGGCAGTCTTTGCTCAGAGACTGAGCATCGTATGGGCTGCTTGCAGGAGGTGGTGAATGTCTGCCCTTTGCATGACTTGGTTGTTTTTTTATTTTTTTTCCTTCAGTAAACTGTCTTCATCACAACCCACAAGCTTTTTTCTTGCTTTTGCTATTCCAACTCCCTCTCCCACTGTACTCAAGGTGGCAGCAAGCAAGTGGCTGGTGGATGCTTGATTGCTGGCCATGGTCAACCCACCACATACACATACCATCCACATCACCCTAATCCAGAGAGAGAGCCAAAAACTGGCATTTGTTTAACCAACTTAGATAGCTTCATCTGACATTTAGGTAAATAGTGTTCTATTTATTGCTAAATATGCCCAAACCAGGAGTTATACTATTTTTTGACAGCTGCACATGAATATACAATGCTAGAGTTTTTCAGCTGTTAGTTTTCATATGATTTGTATGTCTCACGCTTGAGACCTTGACTCTTACCTGTGCCCAGCCACTGCACTGTTAACAGAAATTTAAGAATGAACTGAGTGATTTGCTAGATGAGCCTGCCTCTCCCTGAGGGAACACAATCCAACTACAGCAGAAGAACTCAAAAGACATGAGAGGTCCCAAACAGAAATTCAACTATATTTGGAAACAATGCATAGGAATGAATGAGGTATGCGCACGACTGCAATAGGGAACAAAATAGAAAGAACCTGTAAGTGGCAGAAAGCTATAGAGAAGGGGCAGAACAAGGCTGAAATCACACAGACAAAACTTAAACACAGTTTATTTAACTGTACAGATTACTGGGGAAAAGGCATGGACTTCTTTCAAGTATAGGGAAGAATCAATGTGGAATTAAAGAACACCAGTGTAATTACCTTCTCACTGTGACCCAACATAGCCTTCCTGCATCAACTTAGATTTTGGTACTGTAGAACACGGAGAAAATCAAACAAAAATGTCACTGTTAGATCCTAAAGATTCTCTTTTCTAAGGCAAGTTTCAGCAGTTGTCCCTTCTGTATGTCCTAAAAAGGGAAATACCTATCATCTTTAAAAGACAGCCCACATCACAGAAGCAGTACCACAAGCTCTCCATTCCTGCCTACACAACATCACCCACCTATTCTTTCACTTGTCAGTCAGAGGTCACCATATGAAATCCTGCTGCACAACTACTAAAATAACCCACATACGTCTTCCGTGAATTTATATTAACTGGTGAGTTCAAGGTGCATTTTTCTTCAATAATACAAAATTGGAATGTAAAGCCTCAGCACTGACTTTACCCTACTTCAATATATGCACACCTTAACTGATGCTGAAGAACTGTCAGGAAGCAAACACATCACAGCCAGCTCTGCAGAGGCAGACATAAAGCTACACCACTTTCTCTGCCTTTCTTATCTTCGTGTATTTAATATTTACCTCTCTCCATGTGTGATTTCTGTTAAAATTCATGGCCTCTAAAGGCACAAAATACTCCATTTTAACTGCACTCATAAAGGAATTCAGTTTAAACTCTTGTAAAAGTAGCCTTTGGGTTTAAATATAGGACACACACTTCAGGCTTAAAAGGTGCTTCAGTATAGCCTGCAAATATTTCACTTTGCTGTTAAAGAATCCCTCCTCTGCTATTTGAAAATGACCAGACAGCTGAGAAAGTGAAAAAAACCCTATAATTTCATGTTGCTGCTCTCAGTGACAAGCAGAACTGTAGCAAACAGAAAGGACCTTCACTAAGGTGAAAGAAAATTTAGGGTGAGACAACGGAGGGTGCAAGAACAATAACAAAGTCCCCCAAATCCTTCTCATACACCTGAAATAACAACAGAAATAGCAAAAAGGTGACTACCAACTTAGGCTAACAACTACACATTTATTGGAACAAAAAGGCAACTCTGACAAACCAGCAGAAAGAACCAGTGACAAAGTCTCAAGTTTTCACAGGATCTACAGAAAACCCTTGTACACTACAGTGGCTAATAAAACAGCCATAAGCACCCAAAACATTATCCTGGATCTGTAACAAATGTCTTCAAATAGCCTTTGGCTCTCTAACTGAGCAGTAAAAGCCCAGTATGTGTGTCGATTCCAGCTTAGTAGCAACTGTCTGTTGCAAATTCTAATTAAAATAAATAGATGAGTAAGATTTTTCAAAATAACATCCATATAACATGAGGCCTACCACATTTTTCAAAACTTTTCTCAAAGCAAAATCGTATTGCACCTTCCGAAACACCTCTGCGTTTCAAGGCTTTCTCTTTTCCATTTTCAGGCACTTCTCCCAAGCTCCAAAAATTATTTTAAATAATTATCTTCTATTATGCCAATATCTTAAAGCATACAGAGAATATTTAATGCAGTCAGTTAGTAACACTAAAAATAAAGGTTACAGTTTGAGGGATTATTACTAAGAAAGTATTGCTAACATATCCAAGCATAAATCTGAGAAATATAGTCATAAAAGGGTATGAAAAAACACATACCAATATAAATAGAACACAGTAAATGTTCCCCTGCATGTTTTCTTCCACAACAGCAGTGAAAATTACTTTCTAGTGTCTTATTGAGACTTCCAGTGGAACAGAGTAAACAGAACTGCCCCTCAGCCAGTGTTTCTCCAAAGAATGTTGGCAACAACACGCAACTGACTACAGAAAATTCACATGGCCTAAAACTCTGACAGCTCAAACGCTGTGATTCGGGTTACTTAGAATCACAGCAACCACACTGGAAACTCTGAGGCCACACACGAGTAATTCTTTTTTAACTGCTTCTCAAGTTAGCTGTGTCACGAGAACTGTGTTATTAATGTGTTAACACCAATTATGTGTTAAGAGCTGCTTGTCCTTTTCTCTTTCTGCATAGAGTAGCATTTTTTCTAAATCATTCTTCTTGCTTCATATATATTCAAGGTCTCATTCTGAAATTTTCAGAAAGGCAAGAGCAAAGAACCCACCGCACATCTATAAAAGGATCTGTTATGCAACCACTGCCAAGCAGGCAGAACAAGAACAGAGGAGCAGCAAAACCCTGAATCACAGAAGATGAGCTCTTCTAAACTTCTTGAGAATCATATCCAATACTTGACCCACCTCAAAGGAGAATCACAGAAGAGTTGAAGAGACTTCTGGAGGTCATCTTGTCCAACCCCCCTCCCCCACGCAAGCAGGGCCACCTAGAGCCAGTTGCCCAGGATTGCTATAGATATGTTTTGAGTATCACTGCAGAAGGAGACTCCCCATCTTCCACGTGTAACCAGTGCGGGTGCCCAGTCACTCTCACAACAAAAAAGGGTTTCCTTATGCTCACACAGAACCTCCTGTGTTTCAGTTTGTACCCATCAGAGAAGTCAATCTGAACAGTTCAATTAAAGTTTTCTTTAAAAAAAAAAAGATAGTTGCAAAACAGTTTTGGGAACACACTACCAGTGCAAAAAAAAAGTTCCCGTAGAATAGCACCCATTGAGGTGAAGATACTGTTTTGACTATTTCCGCCCATAGTTCAGTTTTTTATCTAACATTAAATTTTCCTAGAACAAAGGACACGTTCTAGTAGTTGACATGTTCTAGTAGTTGACATGTACGGTGGTTAAAGAGTCTAAGGAAGCTGCACAACAAAACATTACTGCCTCACCTTTGTTTTCTTTCAAACAAAGCTGTATTACCATAAACAGACAGACTGTACAACTACTGAAAGCAACACCTCTCTTCCATGGAAGACCTGAGCGTGCCAAGGTTGTTGGAATTGAGGGCTACAGTGAAAAAAGAACAAAACCTAAAAATGAGCAATTTCCTAAGCAAAAGATATAAAATTTAGTTTTGCAAACAGCTATTTTCTCAACAAAATTCCTCCTGCTACAAGTGAAGCCTATGGAATTCACCACCAGTTTTCAAATTCTGTCAGCCTGTATCTGAATGGGACAAACAGCCAAATGTCCAGAGAATATTAATTCACCAGATTCAAACTGCCCTACTCAGTCAGAGCTTCTTCATTCATGACCTTCTCTTAGCCACATAGAATTATCAAAAAAACCCATGACTTTTGCCAACATTGACTTCGCTGTTTTACCAAAGTGCTGAAATCTCAAGGACCAAAGACTCCAGAACCTACAGTGTTTGCCCACACAGGGCAGAGTCCTTGCAACTGCAAAAATCTCCAAATCCCTGTGGTAGCCCTACACACTGCAATTCTAAACTGCTGTCTGCAGTCAAACTACCTCTACAAATCTATTTCATTAATAAATTAACATGTTTCTTTCAAAAAAAATGAAACACATGAAAAATTCAAAATAGGATTGATCTCACAGTAGGTTCTGTCAGCCATACGTCTTACTGTAGGATGGGTCTAAGGTCAAGGTCCAATTCCAAGCAAAAGGGCTACAGCTACTAGCCACTTTGTCTGGACAGCTTATCTCAGTCTTGATCCTTTTCTCAGCATGCCATTATTACACGAGCTTACATGCATACAATGCCTGTGTACCCTTGCAAAAACTATTACAGAATTAAGTAGACATTTTAGTTAAACTTAAAAAAAAAAAAGTTTCCAAAAACAACCACCTAAGCTCTTTAGGTCCTTCTTTATATACTTATTATTTAGTGTTCAAAAGCAGTGACTAATGGCTCCAATAAAAAATAAACTATAAGAAAAACTTCAGGTAGGAATCTTTGGCCCATTTGGCTTTCCATACTGGAGAAAACATTTTACCCAACTTCCAACTGTATACTCATGTAACAGTGCAGCATTTTTTTCTGCCTGCCAGCACATTTCAACTCTACAAAAAGTATTCCACAGAAGGTTCACCTACACATTCCTCTTGGAGAGCCAGAGCTCATCTGCCAGCACACCGAAAACCAGACAGTCTAAATATAAACTGAAAATATTAATTAGTTGACTTTTCACGACTGAAATAACCATGGTATTTGAGTGTCTTATGAAATCTCTTCCCGTTCTATCTGGCTAAAAAAAAAAAAAAAGCACTGCTCCATACTTATGCTATGAAATAGAAGCCATTGAGGAGGGTTTCAGATCTAACCTAAGCACAGTCATTTTGCAGTTTCTAGGCTTTATTCAGATACTACTCCCGGATCCCTAGTAACATCATCAGGAACGAACTACAAAAAAGAGCCATAAAACTCACTAGCTACAAACTGCTGTCAAAAGAAACACAGGCCCATCAACCCAATCCGGCCCTGAAGTCTTCTCTAGTCATCAGTGACACTAAAATGCAAGCGAAAAATGAACTAAAGCGTGAGACAGACTAATACATGTCTGGGAAAGAAACCAGTTCTTTTTCTGTATAAACACCCATGAAGAAAGCGATGATAAAGCCGTGTTTTAAAGCCTCAAAAAAAAAAAAAAAAAAAAAGCAGGCTGTCCTTGTAATGAGAAAGAAGGAAGTGTTGAGTGTTATTTTCGCTCGTTTATCATCCTTTATTCGAAGCTCTCCTTAATCTGGCCCGGGGGGAGGGGAGACATCGCGAGGGGAAGGAAAAGGGTGGCGGAAGGACTCGGGACCTTCCTGTCCTGCCCGCCGCAAGCCCAGCCAGGCTCTCCCCCAGCCCTCACCAGCCAGCCCGGCGCCGGGAGGTGCGCCCGCCGGACCCGCACCGCACCCGGAGGAGGAGGAAGGCGAGGCCGCTGGCCTGGTCCGAGGAACCCTTCTCCTCCGGCAGCCGCACCGCGACGGGGCGGCCAGCCAAGGCAGCGGCTGCCCCACGACCCCCTCTGCAGCTGAGGGGCCATTACAGCCGCCGCTCCCCGAGAGGGAGGCGAGAGGTTGCAGGCAGGCAGGCAGGCAGGCAGGCCGGCCGCCGGGCCTGACGGGCCGGGCAGGCTCGCTCCCTCGGTGCCGTGTGGGGCGGCGAGCGCTGCCCGCTCGGTATCATTCCGCAGGGCCGGGCCAGGCTCCCTCCCCTCCGCCCTCTCGCCTATACACTCACACAATAGACCCGGCCTCCCTCCCCCATATCCGGGGACTATATGCGGGGCCCGCGGAGGCTTTTTACCTCCTCGCAGCGCCCGCGTTTCCAACTCCCCCCCCAGGCGCATATCGCGCTCGCCCGGCCGCGCGGTTTACCTGACTCGGTGCCGGCCTTGCTAGTCTCCCTGCTGGGTTTGGGAGGCCGCCCCCTCGGCATGGCTGCCCCCTCCCTCCCCCCCCACCCCACCCCCCCCCGCGCGCGCACACACACACACACACACACACACACACACACTTGGCAACGGCGGAGGAAGCGGCGGTTGGTGAACGGGGAACGAGGGGGCGGGGACGAGAGAGCCAACCCGGCCCTACACACGGGCCGGCGGCGCCGGGGAGCACGCCAGGCGGGAAGCTGGCGCAGGCGCACACGGACTCGCCAGTGCGGGGGAGCGGGTGGGGGGAGACGCGAACTCGGAGCGGGGACAGGCGGCGCAGGCGCACTGAGCGCCTCGCCAACGCGGTGATGGGGGTGAAAGAGGTGGCGGAGGGGCGGTGGCAGGGAGGCTCGGTTGCGCATGCGCTAGGCGGGAGGGGGTGCTTCACATGCATGCGTGCCCGAGGTGAGGGGGTGGTACGTCCGGGTGTAGAGCGCATGCGCAGGGCGCGGAGGTGGGTGGTGGTGCAGTCTGCTGTGCGCAGGCCGAGTGGGGCTGCGCTCGGCCCCGTTGGGGCCTCCGGCCTTCCAGGCTGTGGGAGCCGGGGGGGGGGGGCTCTGCGTGTGGGTGGCTGCAGCAAGAGGGCTGCCGCTTCCCACTCAGGGCACAGAAACAGGCGGGGCGGTCTCAGGCCGCGTTCGGCCAAAGCTGCGCCGTTGCTGGCGGCGGTCGTGCCCTGCCTTCCACTCCTGCGTCCTCCGGGAGTTGCGGTTGTAGCTTGAGAGGCGTATGACGGGCACGGCGGGCCTGGGGCTCGCCCGTGCCCCAAGAACGCCTTTGCCTCCCGTCAGGGCTCCCGCCTAGATGCGGGTCGCGCTGGGGCCTGAGTCACGGGCCGCAGATAGGTGGGAGGTGGGGCGGAGTGTGGGACGCGGAGGATCGCTGGGTCGTTGAATGGTAGGTTTTGGGTGTCGTAAGGTGTAATACTTAATTCGGTCACCTGTAGCGTGTGCAGCGGCCGTGTGTCCTCTGGAAAAGTAGCAGTAAAGGTGGAGAAGTTCTTACTGCTGGCTCGTTCTAGTGCTTCACGGCTTTCATTGCCTCCGAGGGCTGTGTGTGTCATCTTGGCATGCACAGGGCTTCAGCCCCTACAGAGGGGGTTTCATTACAACTCATTCTTGCGGAGTAAAACTCTTAATACAAAACATCTGCTTTTGAGGGATGACTAGATTAATCGTTTTTCATTATCTCAATGGTTTGAGCTATTGAACATTCTAAAGCTTTCAGTTACGTTTTTATTCTGCACCTTTTAATTTTTAAATACCCTTTTAAAAGGATGTATTTTTGTACTGCTGTGATAACACTGCCTGCCGTGATAACATTATTTTGGTGGGGCGTGGGGCTGGGACTCCTCAGCCTTTCACCCAAAGATTGATTCAAAACCTACTTTCTGCTGAACCAGATTGCTCTCTGCAGTTACAATGCTCGAGTTTTTACCATTGCTTTCCAGGATATCCCTTTTTTCTTCCCCCTCTCCCATACGGCCAGCACCTGGCTGGTTTCTTTATTTCAAACCATCTGGTGTTTCAGTAGCATTTATTAGAAGACATTTAATAATATGCAGGCTTAGTTAAGCAAGCCGGATGACTCTGTCCTCATTTGTTGAGTTTATTACTTTAATGCCACTTTCTATAGTGTCTGCAAGTCGTATTGAGCAGGTAATTCAGATCACTGATCAAAAAAAAAAATAGGGCAGGCTGGTACTTCTAAACTATAGGAGCAAAACATTACATAGTCATTTTATCATCATTGAATGTTAATTATCACTTTGTTTATTTATTTATCTTGTTCTGTTGCAAATGTATGGAACTATTTTTCATCCGTTCTAAGTTAAATGCCTTTCAGATATCTAATTAAATTACATCCAAAATCTCGCCTGTAGCTACCAAATTTAATCATACCAAGGAACGAAATCAGGTTTTTGGAATGCAAGGTTTCATTTCTTCCTGGAGGCTAAGGTCGGGTAAGCAGTATTTATGTAATTTCTTACTCTATCTGCCAGTAAAAAGTGTGCTGTATTTAATTTTCTCTGCAGAAGTGCAGCATTGGAGCACAAATGTGGAAAGGAGAACTGAAGCTGCTGTGAGCCCTTGCCTGGGGCTCCTGTGAGCTGACCACTCCCTGCAGCCCAGCTGCAGGCAGGGAAGAGGCAAAGAACAGCAGTGGCCTCTGGTGGCTACACGCCAGTTCTGTGCTGAAAATGGGGATTGCCGGTCGACTCAGCAGTGGACTACAACCTGCAAGTACATGAGACAAGGTGACAGCTGTTCACATGGTTGCAGTGAGACCCTGGGAGCAGGGCTCAAAACCAAAGAACCCCCACTGAATCAGTATCTAGAAAAACTTTGTACAAGCTCATCATTTTAATTAGTCCTGGTTTTGTTATCAGGATTATCGGGTTGTTTTTTTTTTTTTTGAGGTCTTCTGCTTTAGGATCAAGAACTTTGAATCTTGAGTTTGCTGTCAGTTTTGAAAGGAGTGATGCACGCTTTTACAGGGTTGTAAGTGGGATTGGATGTGCAGACAGTTTTTGCCTGTACTAATAGTAGTGGAAGTTGTACCTCATTTTTCAACTCTAGTGCAAAAGATGACTTTAATTTCTGTTTTAGCTTTTCAGCTTTTTTGCTCCCTCCATGTCTTTCAGCATTCAGCAGCATACAGACAATCATGGTTAATTTTGTGTTGCAAAAGTCTGTGCAACATCTGTTCCAAATTTATGTGGTATGGTTGTCATTGCCTATCAGTCTTCTAACACTCCTGCATCACTCTCATTCCGTACAAAACTAACCCTGCATTAAAGTAGGAAAGACATCAAATTTTACTTCAGAACCTCAAGGAGTCTGTGGTACTGGGAAACAAATAACAGTTCATGAGGAGTATCTGGAATAGGTGTTGAAGAGCAGATTAAAATTTCCTTTTAATTAATAAGGAAATCCAGTGGTAAATCATGTTCTTAAAATGCTGTCTTTAACTTTACAGCCGTTTTCAATCTTTCGAAGCTTTAATCTGTGTAATTTCCCTTCTTTGTCAATGTGAATGACATAATATTTTTCACCTGTGCTTTCCAACTCTTGGAAGAAAGGCACTGCATGCATGGCTAAAACTGTTAGTGAATCTGTTACCTACATTTGCAGAGATGCTGACAGTTCAAAATATGTAAAATGTGTTGTATTTTTAAAATAATAATAAAATAACCTATTACAGGCTTTCTCTAAAGTTTCTGGCATTATTCTAGAGATGCTGCACAGGAAGCTTCTCAGTTTTGGGCTGAGCCCTAACATTGCAACCCAGTGCCTTTTCAGGTGAGAGCCTAGCACGCTGTTACTTGTGCTCTGCTCTCCGTGCAAAGGAAACATGGGTCTGTTGTCCAGATGGAATCCGAAACATAATACAGAGAGTGCTAGAGGGTTGGCCTTTAACTCTTGATTTCATAGATTTTATTTGGTATCACTGATTTTTAGGAAGAAAAGCAACTATAGTGGCAGCCCTTAAAATGTGCAACATTCTAAGTTATGCTTGTTTTTTATTTACAGATAAAGAACATAGTGACAGAGTAAGGTTAACACAAGGCCACAGAACAAATTGAATTCTAGGTTTTCCTACCAACTAGTAGTGCTAGATGTGCTACTAGATTTCAAGGCAAACTGATGAAATCCAATGATCCATCTCAATCAAGCTACTTACTAAGAAGGGTACTATCAACTGTTGCAGTTGGCAGGCCCTTACTGGTCTAAGATGCTACTTTCAGTTGCTTATGGCTTTGCCACAGTTGAACTGTTTGGACTAAAGTTCTCATGCCAGCGGTCTAACTTCAGTTTGGGTTTAGCTGGTCTGAACAGACTCCTATTTGTCAGATTATGGTTCGGCCTTGTTTTTTAGATGGGCATGCAAAATTATTTCCCACACTCTACAGTGAAACTAGTGATTGAAAATTTTGACTCTAGCATGGGTTTTAAGTCAGGATGAGTCCATTACTGTTTCCAATAAAATTTCAAATTTATGCTTTATACATATATAAAAATTGATTAGGATGTGCTCATTAATTTTCATTTTAGGGACCTGAGTCATGTAATATCTCTCTGCCCATGTTTTCCAAGATGGGGCAGTACAGTGCTTTCCCTGAGTTAAAGCTGTAGGTGTGTAGCACTCCATGTTGGCAAATCCACAGTTTATTTAAAATCACGACATCTAAACAAGTATAACATCTTTTGAATTCTCATGTTTGAACTTTGGCATTTCTGAATGCTTGTGAACTAGAAACAAATGTAATTCTAATGGATGTATTTTTGCATTGTGGTCTGACTTCAGGCAATGGCATTTTAAGGAAAAACATCAGTTTTCCCAGCATGATGGAAATACTGATACACCAAAGTAGTTTCGTGTCCAGCCAGGGGTGTGAGAGATAAAGGCCATTGCAATATCCTACATACACAGTACAGCCAGGCCTTCACAGAAGGGTGTTTAGATAGCTATACCAGCAGATTTGCCTGCTGTAGGCACAAAACAGTAAATACATTTAGGACTGGCTTACACCTGCTGCCAAAATGAAATAAGCTGTACAAGGAAGAGCAACTTTATGCCTATGGGATGTAACCTGAACTAGAACCTGCAGTTATGCAGTAATGTCAATAAAAGCGGCAGTCTTCTCTCATATTACTATAATAGCAAAAGCTACAATAGACCTGGCGTATATTTAGCATGTATGTAATTGTGAAAATTATACACTGTGAGAACTGCAGTATACGTTTTGTAGGAAGGATTTCACTAAAGAAGTAGTTTTCCAATATTAACGTAGTAATTTCCAAGGAAAGTTAAAATATTTTCTGATTTGCTGGGTTGGTTTGTTCATTTATCAAAGAAAGGGTGCCTCTTACTCGTTTTTGATTTGCTTTGTGTGGCTAAAGGACTTGGATTTCTAGCCCTGACAACTAGCTTGCTTCTAAAGGTGCTATTCCAGTGGAAAATAGTATTTTGATGAAAAACTAGTGCTCCGTAAAAATCTAATGTTTACACTTGTTACAAAAAAACCCCATGAAGATGGAAAAGGTAAATGAAAATACTGTTAGCCACTTGAATAATATCCATAAAATTCTTATTTGCAGCCATAAGGCTGCATGTACAGTTCAGTATTTTAAGTGAAAACTGAGCATAATGAGGTAGTATACTGTCATGCTATTGTATATTGAGATGGTACAGCTCTATTAAAGGTGGAATCTTACTGTATTTTGAGACCAGGACTGCTAATCCAGTAAGAATAACACTGAGTCTAGCAGCTTCTTACAACATATGCCACTGAACTTAGATATCTTACATCTGTGTGACTTTCACCTGCTGCCAGCTGGCCACTATCTCAGACTGGTCATCAAAAGGATAAAAATTAACATTCATTAATGGTTTTGGAGTTCTAATTGGATTGCTATGAATTCCTGCGTTACCTACCTTGGCTCCTACATTGGGATTTAAAGGCACATTCCACATTTAAAACCGAGCACAGATACCACAATTTTCTTGTGTATCTTTCCTAAATATGCAGTTATTACTATCACATCGATCAGTCTGAGGCTCTGTGGGCAGAGCCGTGCTGTTTCTATTGCAGTCGATACTCCCATTTTTCTTCTCCTGGTGTAATGTATACCCTGTGGTGCGGGTACTCCACTGGCTGAACTGTATTTTCTGTCTGTGGGTGTAACATGCCTGGAAGATATCCCAGTCCTTCAAAGACAACCTGCTAATCTTCCAGCAGCTTTGCTGCAGGGATGCCATAGTGTATTAGCTGCTCTAGGTGGTATGGAGTGTTGGTTTTGCTTTGCTTTTGAATCTGTTTTAAATAATTTGTTGGAAATTTAATGTTTCATTATTTCTTTTAGTGACATTAGTTTCTGTGCTGTCTGTAGTACCTGAAATTGCAGCCTCTAAGCTTTCTCTGTATGTTTTCTTTGTGCGGCCTTTTTGGCGGGAATTGCATGATCCTTGTGTTTTTATGACCACGCATTATATAATTTTAATCTGTCTTTTTGTGGTTGCAATCCTGCTCTCTATTCTCAGGTAATAATATAGGAGTCTTCATAATCTATTAGGTTCACTGATGCCTTACTGTGTACTTGGCATTTAATTTCCTGTTTGTATGCTGCCTCATCTTGATACCTTATAATAGGCTGGGGTTTGTTTTGTGTTTCATGTTGCCCTTTTTTCCCCCTTCCTTCTCTCCTCTTTTATCTTGTCTTCCCTCTCCTTTTTTTCCTTTCCCTTGTCTACAAGGTTTGGCATGGATAATTTCTTTCGCTACAAGTGTATGACCCCAGACAAGATCTACCTATTACCGTATTTTTCTTCATAGTACACCATGACCGATTTTGTGTGATCTTGCAATTTGCTTTTCTTCTCTGCTCTGCATTGCTTTTTGATGTTGGGGTTTTTTTTAGTGTTGGCGTGGGTTCTTGGGCACGCTTTTTGCTGTGTTACTGTTGTTTTCCTGTGTTAAAAACCTAATTACCTCTGAGACTGCTGTGTTGGAGAGTTGCTGTCCATATTGTGCTTGTCCATATCTCTTCATAATGTTAACATGGAGCTTTTGCGTATTTTCATTCAATCTCTTGTAGCTTCATTCCTATTTCTTATTTATGAGGCTTTTAATCCAACAATTACAGAATTCAACTATCTTTGATAATTCTGAAATATGCTTGCCTGTTGCTTCCCCAGATTCTTGACCACGGTTGGTTAAAAAAACCCCAAACCTTTCATTAGTTCTTGAAAGAATGTATAATCCTAGAAGGTCTCTAAAAGCATAAACTTCCCTGGTCTTCTCTTGGTATACCCAGATGCTGTTGGAATATGTAGTGGTCTTTACAAGTAATGATTGAGATAATGCCTTTTCAAATGCATTCCTACATATATTTTGTTGTAAAGAATGCCCAGTGCTAAACATACTATCTTGGTTATCACTACTCAGTGAGTTCATGGTTTCATGTGTATGCAAGAGTAAATTTGTTTCTGACACGTGCATGTTTCAAACGTTGAAAGAAAAAGTACAGGCTCAGGACTTCATTCTGTCCCTCACATATAAAGACCACTCAAGTTTCTGAAATGATGCTTTCCGTTCAGAGAAGTTACACTTCACATATTATTTTTTTTTCACTAAGAAGCCTATGTTTGGAAAATCAGTCATACTGTATTTGCTTGTATTTGGACACACTGCTGAGCCCTGGTATCTGGAAGCTGCACAGACCATGACAGCTTGACAAGCCAGGTGCACAGAAATTGGTTTTGCCCAAAAATTTTCAATGGAGACAAACTTACAGACTTTAGAGCTAGACTGTGCATAGGAGTTACCCTGAAACAGGAATTTAGGCTAAATACTTTGATCCCGAGGAAATAAAAACGAAGTTTTTCAGCTTCATTCAGGAAGGGGAGAAATCTTAGCTGCTGTAATCTGTGCTACTCCATACTTTATTTAGATAGATAGCTAAGGGATTTTTATAATTTCACAAGCATATATTTTTCCTACTTGTTGATGAGAGTCTGTCACGCTGCATCACACACAGAAATATTTATTAATATCAATGAGTCCACAGTGAGAAAGCACAAAAAGAAGTGAGCATGTGCTTGCGGGGAAGGTGAGAGTGAGAAAGTAGGCAATTACATTTTCTTGAACAACAGCAATATGTTGCATTAATTAGAAGAAAATCTGTATTTCTGTATTGAAGTTAAGCTGACATTTTCTAAGTCAATATATGTATCTGAATGTTCACGTCTAGTAATTTTGGAAACACGTGTGATAGTGAGCAATACAATGCAATTAACTGTTTTTTGGTTTTATAGCGTTAATTCACGTGAAGGAGCATTACTGTACACCAAGTAGCCCTGGGGATGTAGCTGCACATTGTGAAATAGTTGGTGGCTGTTCTCACTTAGCAATTCCCTCCCTACCACTCTCATTGATTTTTCCTCTCTCCACAACTTGTCAGCCTGAGCTGTGCTGGTGTGCTTGTCGGGACATCCCCCCCACCCCCCATATTTGAAATACATCATGCAACCAACCCCAATTTAAAGCATATTTTAAAGCACGTTTATTGTTGTGCTTTTGACAAGCACAGCAATGCTGGTGCCAAACACAACCGCCATCGGCCAGATATTAAAGCTGCAAAAATCAGGGAGTCAGATTTACTAGCAATTGGCCTCAATCCAGTGAGCTCATGCGAGGGGGTTCATAAGGAAACAGGGCTTCTGGACCTTGAAACCAGGAATATCGGAAGAGAGCTTGCAGATGAAGTGGTGGTAACGCTAGGAGGTGCAGAAGAACAAGTGGTTTGGAATGGATGATGATCTTGTGGCACAGGTGGTGTTATGAGAATTCAGATACATCAGTCAGAGGGGAGAAGATCAGATAGGACATGAAGGCAGGCTGCCAGTTAAAAGAAGAAAACAGGACAGAAGCAAGTGCTTGAAATCCAAGAACCAGGGTGAGGGAAGCAAGTCTAGCCCTAAGTGGAAGAAGTGGCACGGTACATAGATCAGAAGCTTGACAGAAGAAAGATAATGCACAGCAGATTGCAACAGCAAAATAAAAAAATTGGTGATTAAGGTAAAAGATGAAGTAGGTCTTCTTGGTGGTGATGTAGTGTTGTGTATTTTTTTAAAATTAGAAAATGAAGAAACTCTCTACTTCATCAAGCAACATTGTGAATCTAGATGGACTGAAATTTGAAGCCTACATCAAAAAAATGTATCATTGGCTTTGTATAACTGCCTAGCAAAGATGATAATACTGGTTTCGGTATCCTAAGACCGTGAAAGAAGCAGCCAAAGCAGGAAATAGAATAATCATCGGCCTCCTCGGTTACCTGCAGCGATCGGGCAAATACTCTGTCAGACTGTAACACGGGGATCACCGTCAGGAGCTGTGACATGGGGCAGTTGGTGAGGGAGAGCCCAGGAGGGTCTGCAGCCCGTGAGCTGGTTCCGAGCAGCACCCCGGGGCTGCCTCAGAGCCGCGCAGCTGAAGGGTTGTTTGGCAGCCGTGGCATGCTCAGCTTCAGCAATTTTCTGGGAACAACTGCAGTTGGGCTCTCTCAAAAAGGGGACCTGTGTAAAAGAGGGAGCTTGTTAAAAAAAGTCAGCTAAGAGAATTAAATCCCCTTAGTTGACCTGGAATTTGTTTAGGTCACCAGCACTTTGGAAGCACAGGGCCTATACACCATCATGAAAGCAAGAAGGCACTCTTCAAAAAACTGATGTCCATATTAAAAAAAAACACAAGGAATCATAAATTCTGGCAGGTAATATGTAAAAGCACAATAAGACAAGAAGAATTCGGAGGAGCATCTAGCAGAAGGATTCACCAGTAACAATCTTTCTTCAAACTTCTTCAAATATATCAAAAGCAGGAAATAAGCCACAGTTTGAAGGGCCGGGATGATAATCATGGTATAAAGAGAGCACTCAGGGGAGGGGTAGGCTATTGCAGAGGAGTTGGATTAATTACTTGCATGTGCAAGAAACGGGGCAGGTTCTGATCTAAAGTTTGTGTTGTGAGAGGCTCCTCAGAGGACCTACGTGGAGAGGAGCTGACTACAGAAGCCAACGCATGGAGCAAATAGAGCACACAGAGCAGCCTGTCACCGGGACAAGGCGGTGTTCAGGAGGGAGTTCAAAAGGAATTCAAGTCTAAAGTAGTTGAATGACTCCTCAGTCATGACGGTGATAACTTCTTGTGCAAAGCTGCCTTGGCACGCAAGGACAGTTGAAAATCTGAGGGCAATTTAAAAAAAAAAAAAAAGCTTTGAGAAGAGACCTGGGGAACTACAAAGCTTTTAAGCATCATATCTGTACTATGCAGATTAGCTAGCAGGAACAGGGTTACTGAGTATCTTGATAAAACGATCTTTTGAGAAAAGAAGTCTTTCTGAAGTCTTATTGACAGTTTTGTGAATAACTGTGATGTGGTTGATATAGCTTACTCGGTTTTTCCAAAAGGCTTTTGAGAAGTGTCTTATTAGGGGCTTTTAGGGAAACCGCACCACATTATACAAGGAAGATCCTTGTATGGTTAAATGGTTAGAAGACAGGAATAAAGGGTCAGTTTTCACAGTGGAAGGTGGTGACAGTTGGGGTTCCGTAAGATCTATGCTAGGGCCTTTGCTGTTCAATATACTCATGAATGACTTCAAAAAGCTCATTAGTGGTGAGGTAATCAAGTTTGGTGATGTTAATTTATTCAGGGTAGTAAAACTTTGTGACTGAGCAATAAAATGACAGCTGAAATTCAGTGTAGATAAATGTACTATGATGTACATAAGGGGGAGAAATCTTCATTTCACTTACATGAGCTCTGAGCTGACTGGAGAGTTGGGAGTTATGACAGACATTGGCACGGACACATCACTCTGTGCTCAGTAATGGTCAAAAGAATAAATCAAATATTAGGAGCCATTAGTAGAAGAATGAAGAACAAAAGAGAGAATGTTCACTCTGCCATTATGTAAATCTGTGGTTTTGCCTTAGCTGTAATATGTTGCGCAGTTCTGGCCTTGTCCTTCCCTACCACCTCAAAAAAATCCAAGGGACTTGAGAAGATTTAGTCAAGGTCAACAAGAAAGACCAGAGATACAGAGTAATTTCCATATGAGAAATTACTTAAAACTCCAGCTGTTTAGACTGGAAGGAGATATTTTCAATGCCAAGGGGCAAACTACAGAAAAAGGAACCAGGAAGAAACTAAATTATCATTCAAGGCAACAAATAATAATCATAATTTAAAAAAAAAAAAAGTCAAAGGGTAAAAAACCATAAAAATAAGGAAATAGAGGTACTAAACAGAATACCTTTTAATAGCATCTGTTGGTCCCTGAGTGTGTCCGAAGACGACGTGAATGCTGACCAGCAGTTCTGTGCACAGAGACACTGCAAGATGTATGAGCACAACTGAATGCAAAATACTAGACTGAACAATTCCTTTTTAAACAAATAAAATTTTTTTCAATACTTGTTTACATTTGCAATTTTCCAACTGATATATGCCCTTTTTTTTCCTTTTCTCTAAGCTATTGGTTTGAAATGCAAATTATGAACACATACCTTCTAATATATTTCAGAGTCCAACTCCACATGAAGTTTTTGGATGGCCTTCTGGGACTCTGAACTAGACAAAACCCAGAATAAATTCCAATTGACACAACAGCTATTCAAGTGAATTTTTCTCTATAATGTTTATCAGTGTTTGAAAAATATACCAGCTGAAAAATATGTCAGCATCATAACAAATCTTTATTTTAATATTCTTCCTTAGTTAAATCAGGAAAAGAAATCATTCATCTATTTTCTTTTTAAAACCCCATAGGACTGAAACAACCAGATAGTTTCCAACCAGTTTATGTCTGCTGGTCTAATGTAGACTGTTAGTAGCTAAATTACTGTGGGCTGTAGTTAAAATCACTGCAGGTGTTCTACTTAACGAAGTGTTAGTCAGGTGGCAGATGACCATAAAACACTGGGGTTATGTGAGTGATCAGTGCAGGAGAAGGAAGGTGTAAATGCCGAGCTGTGTTACATCAAAAAAAGACACTGAGGATTGCCCTTTACTGATGTTAATTGCAGTCTGCTACAGTCAGCAGCTGCTGACCTGGGCCAAAATGTAGTTGCCGATGTATATGTGGAAAGCTCTGGAAGCTGCTGGTAGATCACGTACACTCCTATCTATTTTATAGTTGTCATAGACAGCAAAAGCAGATGGGTTTACTGACTTTTCAAAAGTCGTATGGAAAACTAGGGACAAACTCAGGGTTAGAACCCCAAACTTCTTGATTCCAAATTCTCTGAGAGGGGCTGAGGAGAAGAATAAATTGTAAAATCATCCTCATCATTGAAAAAACAACAATTTCATATGTAGGTCTTAGTGGATGAGCACTCAACACTAACAATTTTAGGGATGCCAGTAATTTAAAACACCATTACTTTTACAAAGGGTGTTTCAGAAGTGTTGCCTTAATTTATCCCAATGTAACATGAATCGTGTAATAACACTTTTGTGAGAAGAACAGATGATTTTGTAATAGCATATGCCTGGACACAGTTTCCAGGTATGCAGTCAACTGCACAGAAACCTGATGCCGATTTTCCTTGGGGGTGGTTAGAACAACTGCATGTTCATCTTCCATGTGAGTTATCTGCCTGGACTGTCTAGGTCGTTGGCACAGAACTTCATCATTATTTTATTACCAAAGAAGTAAGAAAAATGGGTTATCATTTTTGTGGACACATGAATAGGAGGAGAGGGAAAATTACGGCAGTTTGCCTCATAATTATTTACGAAAGAACAGAGAAGTGTCAAGACTTTGGAGTTGTGATTTAAGTACTTCATCATTTAAACACCCATTGCCTTTTATCCTCTTCCCCAGTAATTCCTTCTTTTTTTCTTCTTAATATTTGTTCTTTTTTCATGCTCACCGGCACTGTGTGTCTTACCGAGCTTGTCTATTCTTCTCTTTCAAACACCCCATTGCTATACCTCTGTCCACATCATCCTACCTACTTTGTCAGTGTTTGCCTTCCCCAGTTGTCTTTTTTCGTTCCTGGCAACTTGTCAGAGGTAAAAGCAAGCGCAGTCTTCAGAAATGTTGGATACAAAATTGTAATACCCTTCCACTTACATCAGTGTGTTGTTTTCTGATTTTTCTGGTGCTTGTAGTTTGGCCAAGTGTGGATGCCTTTCTAGGGAACTTCAGCACATGAAATACTGCTGATATTCAAGTTCTTGTTTCGAAGGACGTAGATAACTGATTTTTTAAAAGTGAAGTAACTGAGATCCCACATGAAGTGAGCTGTTACCCCCACGTGATTCCTGAAAATCATCAAAAAAACATTTCATCTGAAACACTGACTCTGCCTTTTTTCCTTTGATTTAAATCTGAAGATGACACTTATCCCAGAAAAGATCAGCCCACACAGTTAAATTGGCAATGAAATTGGAAACGGTCTTCTAATGAGAAAAGTTAGGCAATCTTAACGGTAGGTGTCAGTGTGAACTCTGCCTGTGTAATTAAGGGTGAAAACTATCTGATTATGAAGTTTCAGTGCCGTCACATGATATCCTCAGTTGTGGCTCTTAAAAGCTCCTTTATTATTCAAAAGCACTTTTCAAATATTGTTGTTTCACATGTTTGATGTAAATCAAATAGTTAGAATATCATAATCAGGCTATTTTGCTGTCTTGTCAGCAATTTTCCCTAGCAGCGGCACCGTCATGAAAACTCTGTCACCCCACCTCTGAACACAGCAACCACGTGTGTAAATATTTGATGTTCTACAAAATCTATTTTATTTGCTATATAGAAGAATGTACTAAATAAGTGATAAGGCTGATTGAAAAGACAGAATAAACTCTGAAAAGACAGAAACAAAAGAAAATACAATTTTGAAGAGATTTGAAGAACTGTATAGTCAGTGGAAAAAAAGTCTAGTGTGGAAAGTCACCGACGCATGTAGTAATAAAAATCAATTGTCTGCAGAGCTGGCTGAACAAGTTGTAAGAAGTTAATGAAACGAATTAAATTAGAAACACCTGGTAACTAGTAAAGTAGGGGTTTTTTTAGGGTGGAAGAAATGAACACTTACTTTTATCTAGAAATCCATTTAGGTATTCCCTCTTCCCTTCTGCTTTTAGCCAATGACTTCACCCACGTCTTTCTGTGCTAGGTGCAAAAAGATATTTTCTGTTATTGCAGATCTTTGGAGTGCCTGCCTGTATTTCTTCTCCAGTACAGCTATTCCAGCCATTACACTGGTGGGATATTTAGTCCTCCTCTTTCTGACGAGGGAGGCATAGAAATTTTTGTCAATGTGATTGCTTAACAATCTGGTTTATGTGAAAGCTGGGGGTAATCACAGATCAGGCAGCTGCAGGTTTATTCTGTACTAGACTAGATATGAGATAAAAATCTTAGTCAAACTAGAAGACATACGGAAGATAATTATTCCTTTAAAAGTTCTGCTGTACATATATACATATATATATATGCAGAGGAGCAAGGCTGGAAGGCAGCCAGATTCTCCCAGCTGAGAATTCCCCTGGCACCAGGGGACTCAGCTGGCATCCAGCCTGCTTCGCTGGCTCCTGCCCTGCTCCGTTCCTGTGCCACAGAGCTGCAAGTACCTCGCCCTTCAGCTATATTCAGCTGGTGTACGTACAGAAGCTTTCACCGGGATTTAGGACAGCGTGAGTCTGTCCTGAGAATCAGCGATCCGTAGCTGCCCCCATCCTTCAGCCCCCTCTGTGCCATCAAAGACGTTTCTTCTGTTTTGGCTGCGTGTTTTGCACGGCTCCCGTGGTGTATTGCCTGAGTGACTCCAAAATGGGAATGTATTATCTTCCCAATCCCTGTAAGGTGGAAAAGTTCGGCTACTCCCCATATTACGCATGGGGAATTAAGGCAGTGCTTTGTTTCTACCGACTTTGAAACCTGTGTTTGAATTCAAAGAGCGGAATGGCTTGAGCTATGTCTGCATTGGCCTGGAGGAGCAGGAGCTCAGGTACAAGCCAGTCCCGCTCTCTGCCTCAGATTTCCTGTTTGGAGAGGCACCTTGTTTTTCCAGATGACAATCAAAATGATAGTGAACACACAGGTTGTCCCCAGGGTACTTTGACTCTGGCCCCAAGTAACAAGACAGTGTAAATACAACAGAGGTCTGAAAGCTGTAGCTGTTACAGCAATTAGGGGTCCACAGTTTTAGCACAGCACAGCTACATTTTATGAGATTGGGACTTGAGTGGAATCCAAAGCCCAGAATCTGGGGACTAGACAAAGTGAGGATAACCCAAAAAAGTGATGTTCTGAGAAGCCACTTAAAATTATCCCAATGTGTCTGAATCCTCATTCTGTTTGAGACTTGCCTGTCTATATCGAGACTGCAAGGTAAGAATCTAGATTTCCTGAGAGTGAGAACTTACAAGTGGGAAGGGAGCAAGTAAACTTTGGTTGTACTGTACCTTCTATCCCAACGGCTAGAGCATTCAGCCTGCAAACGGGAAACGCTGGCCCTTCCATTGTGTCTCTCTTCAGCTGGAGGTGTTTAAAATCGGCGTCACTTTGGGGCTGCCGTAACCATCAGGGTTCTTAATGATTTGCTCTGGGGTGTCATCATCTTACTGCAGGCTTAAATGGATTGTACTGAAGGCAGAGAGGAAGCATAATCCTGTAGCCTAGCGGTTTAGACATTATGGACTGGGCCATAAGCAATTTGCCCAAAACAAGATAGGAACTGTGCAGGAGCAAGAATTAATGCTCTGGTCTCTTGGCTTGCAGGACAGTACTTGAGGTGGCAGGCACTCATTTCTGATTATTTAGAATACTGAATATTGACACATTCTGCCTTTAAATGTAATTCCAACCTGACATTCTGCAAGGGATTAATCAAGATACAGAAAAAACAAGCTGCACCTCAAACTGTTTCTGACTTTAGCTGAATGCTGCGTCACCTTCATTGCAGTGGGATTAAAATAAAAGGAGAAGGTGACTTCTTAAAAGAATGGAAACGCACACACCCCATCCTTACGGATTTGGCTATCAAAAGTGATTCCAACTGAACAAAACTTTACTGATGTGGTCTTTACCTTCTTGAAGCCTCTTGCTTGTCCTCAACACGAGTGGGAAGGGGATAGGGGTATGTCTATACTAACCAATGAAACTGTTCCCAAGAATATTCCCAGGCATGGAAGCCAACTGGCATGGACTGACTCGCAAGTTCACCAGTAAACAAACACAGCCAGCCTCCAGAACAGGGTGGCTGGATGCAAATCCCTGAGTAGTAATGGTCTGTGGGATGTTCTAACTCCCAGACCTTGCCTGGGAATTGCTTGGGAGACTGCTAGTTGGTACAGGCCAAAAGCATGCCAGGGACCGCTCTAATAATTTCAGAGCAGTCATATTCCAGTGTCTGGGAACGCTCACAAACACTATTTAATTTGCTACCATAGACATAGCCTTAGGTTCACTGGTGCATTCCACAAACTGCTTTCAACAGCGCAAAGATGATAAAGGCTGGTGATTATTGGTGGGGAAACATTTCAAATTAAATCCTGTCTCAAATCCTTGTTTTGTTGTGAACCTTTCCCCTCTCGAGAGATACGAATTCACCATTTGGTTCTGGATTTCTGGTCTTCTAATATTTATCTTGTTATTGCAGCCAACATTTTAATGACTTACAGTAACGTAAAATATCTTGAAGATGTCTACAGGTTTTAGGATTAATTCTGTGATGTTTAGGGCAAATTTAGGAGTAGATGACTAAATCTGAAGTGCTTTGTGTCTTAATATACAGAATCACAGAATCATAGAATCACAGAATGGTTTGGGCTGGAAGGGACCTTAAAGACCATCCAGTTCCAACCCCCCTGCCATGGGCAGGGACACCCTCCACTAGACCAGGTTGCTCAAAGCCTCATCCAGCCTGGCCTTGAACACTGCCAGGGATGGGGCAGCCACAGCTTCTCTGGGCAACCTGTTCCAGTGCCTCACCACCCTCTCCAGGAAAAACTTCTTCCTGATATCTAATCTAAATCTCCCCGTTTTCAATTTAAACCCATTACCCCTTGTCCTGTCACTACAGGCCCTTGTAAAATGTCCCCTCCCCCCAGCTTCCTTGTAGCCCCTTCAGGTACTGGAAGGTGCTGTAAGGTCTCCCTGGAGCCTTCTCTTCTCCAGGCTGAACAAGCCCAACTCTCTCAGCCTGTCCCCATAGCAGAGGGGCTCCAGCCCTCGGAGCATCTTCGTGGCCTCCTCTGGACTCGCTCCAACTGGTCGATATCCTTCTAATGTTGAAGCAGTATTCTGTGCAGAGCCTTCTCTCTCCAACATCTATTGCTATCTTTGATACCAGTTTGTTATTTAGAAGATAATAAATTTAAAGCTATCATTAGAGGGGCTTAATTTTGAGCACTGGGTAGCATATTATCTATATCCATCATTAATACCAGTAGCAAAAAGCATGATTTGGTTATGTAATGGTACTAGGTGAGCAGAGAAACCCAGAAAACTGTTTTGAAAGACTTTCAGGTTTTGCAAAACACTGCTTAATTTTCTTCTATAATTAACTGTGGTTATGATGTAGGAGTTGAGTGAAATTATAACCCTGTTCCATTAAGTTGATACAGAAGAAAGAGGCAACGATTAGATGTGAACAGAGATTGCCTCTTTGAATTATCTTAATTTGTTAATTATCACAGTTTTATATCTTATAATTCCTACTTCCTACTGCTCACTGGATTTTTTGTTGTGCCCGGTGTTAAATCAGTTAAAAAGGAGCGGATAATCACTCATAATTTTTAACACCTATTTGTAAGCACCTAACACATGAAAAATAGCTGATTAGCCTTTATGTTGAATTTAACTTCTTTTGCTGATTCTTACAGTCCTTTGATTGCAAATCTTGTATAAGAGAAAAAAGGTAGCGGTTTTACCCCATCAAACATTCTTTTCTCTTGGAAAAGAAAATCAACTCAAATCAATAAAGGAAGTGTAAAGAATTCAGCTTTAACCTGAATAAAATGGTTCACTTTTTCTCCACGTTACTTATTCATTCAAGTATCTTTATCTGAATTGCTCTTTACTTACAGAACTAATTTAAATCCCCTGAGCCCACAAAAGGTCAGACAAAAGCTTCTGTCACAGCCCTAATGCCCTTCATGAGTCACTTTGTATTTTTATGGAAGTTTCTTCAAATCATGATGATAAAGGCTCAAGGCCCTAAGAGAATCACTTTGAGGATCCCGTGACCAGTACATTATAGGATATTGTCTTACTTTTTTGTGATGAAATCATGTTTTCATATTTCAAAGACTAAGATTTACAGAAAATGAGCACATAAACCCGTGGTAAGGCAACAAAAAGAAGTCCGAACAGAAAGAAAATGGCAGCTTTTATTACAGCAGATTCGTAAAAGCCCTTTTGGTATCCAATTGTTGGAAAAGATCTGCAGCATTAAATCAGATGGTATCATTGTTTCTGCAGAGTTGCATTTACTAGCAGACAAAGAGGATGGAGTACATATGAATTAATACAAGCGTTTGCATTAAAAAGAAAAGTGAAGCTCACTAAGCAAGCAATTAAAAAAAATATATTCTTCAGTTATGCTATATCCTACCAGCAGCTGAAAACATGTGGTTTTAAAACTCCTTGTTCCACTCTGGTTTAGCATCACTAATTTGTTTAAATCCTTCCTGCTTGTCCAAATGACGTCGTGTCCATGTTGTGACACGATACTCTAGTGCTATTCCAAAATACTGCCAGACTATCGATATAAAGTTAGTGAAAAGAGACGTAAACTTTTGTAGAAAATAAAACTAGGAATGGTGGTCTGAAGACTCCATTTTAGTTGTTTTATCTAGATCTGAATTATCATTGAACCACCTATTCCAAAAATAAAAGTCCATAAATACAGGTTGGGACAATGAGATGCGTGAACTTTTTATATTTTATTTTATGGCAGTAAGCATATTATGCATAAATCAAATGTTATGATTGCCAATTTTCATAGAGAAAGCATTTCCATAAATAGGTCTTTAGGAGTGGGAGTGACTAAAGGTAAATAGGTTTGTTTAAAGTACACCATGAGCAGAAGACTGTAGTCAGTGTAAAATCGGTGAAGTTTGACGTTTTCTCGTAGTCTTACGACCACAGGAACTGCTATGTTCAAGAAAATCACCAAATACCATGAAAATCATGGCATAGCGGTGAGTTTGCAGCAGCAGCAATTTGTGTCACTTGCTCCTGTGTTGTCACACCTCAAACCCGCTATATCAGTCCTAGCTACCTGTCTGCCTTCGATCTCCTCCATTTAGGGAACTTCAGCTAACACCAAGTGTTGTGGCACGGTCTCTCAGTTTCCCACTTAATTTCAAATCAAAGACACGGTTGCATGGTTGGTGGCAGCTGGCTTGGTTAGAGTCTGTGGTTTGCTGGGGTTTGTACTTTACAGTCTTCTCCAGGGGAACTGAGTAACACAGACATCGTGCAGCCGAGCCAGCCAAATCTTTCTGCTCTTAATCACGGCCGATGGCCAGGTAACTGCCGAGATTTAACAATGGAAGTAGCCAGTGTTGAGGACAGTCCAGGGGCTATAAAAGGGAAGGAATAAAGAGCACTAAAAAAAAATGTTTTTATAGGGTGAGATGAAGGAAGTACAATTTTTCTCTTTAAATTTAGGGAAATTTGATCTGAATTGCTCTCTCACTCACAGAACTAATTTAACCACCACATGTCTTTAAAAGGTCGGGCAAAATCATCTTTCACAGACTTGATAGCCTTCATAAGTTCCTACATATTTTCATGTCCACACAGATTGTTGTTGACTCAATATGACACATCCAAAAAAAACCCCTCCACAGTCTATTAAAAACAGGCAAGGGACAGAGAAATACAGTTTCTTTAATGCATAAAATCTGACTAAAAAAATGAAACAGGCATGAAATGGACTTGATGCAGAAGCTGTAGGATACTTTCTAATCTTGAATGGGTACCTGATGGAAATTACCTACTGATGAAGTGTTGCCAGACAGAAGAAAAGATCTGAGGATTAGCGCTGCAGCCGGAGGGCTGGTGAAAGAGCGATATAAAAATAGAGGGCAAAGGAAGGGAGAGTGGAGGCTATGCAGGCGCTTGGAATTTATAGACACTTACTAAATGAGATGACATAGAGAAGAGACGCTTGAATGAGTTGGATGACCCAAAAAAACGTATGTCAACAGGTCAAAATGGAGGAAGAGATCACGAGTGGAGGAGGAGCAGAGCTGAAAAACAGGTTTAAGTCACGGAAAACCATGGGCAAACAACAGACAGAAGACTTGTTTTCTGGAAAGGAGTTACCCCTCTAGAAAAGGGGGCAAATGGAGATAGCCAGGGAACACAACAGGAGAGATGACAACGTAATGTAGGATAGGAGACTGTGCGTTAGAGAAATATAAACATGTTGGTTGGAGGGACTTCTGAAAATCACCCAGTCCGTCTGCCTAATTGAAGGAGGAATTCTCAACAGCTGATCAGGTCAGCAATGTCTTTGTCTAACTGAGACTTGAAAACCTCCAAGGTTGGAGTCAGTCTCTCGGTTCCGGTGCTGCACCACGCTCTTAGCAAAGACTTTTTTCATAATGTCCAGTTGGAACTTCTCACACTGCACATCGCTGCTATTGCCAGGACACAAGGGTCACAAGAGCAGGCCTGGGGAAAAAACAACCATTCCCCAAGAGACAGAGGTAAGATGCGAGGAGGGAAGAATCTCTTAATCATATTTTATAACAAATAACACTAGTGGACCCTTTAATACATTTCCAAAAGATTACAAAGGCAAGGTAAAATTGCAAACTCAGATTATGTGAGAAACACAGTCTAATTGGAAGTGACCTCTGGAGGTCATCTGTTCCATACTCTGCTCAAAGGAGGGCCAACGTTGAAGTTAGATCTAACTTGGAAGTTAGATCAGGTTTCCCAGGGCCTGGTCTGGTCGAGCTTTGAATAGCTTCAAGAATGGAGATTCTACAGCTTGCATGGGCAACCTGTTTCAGCGTTTGACCACTCTCCCAGTGAAAGCATTTTTTTCTAAGACTGACAAATTTTCTGTTGTAGCCACTTAGGAAAGTGGCTTTTCTTAGGCAGAAGAGCCCCCATTAGACTTCCCTTGTACAGGCTAAACAAACAGGGCTCCGTCACCTCCTTGTGTGTGATGTGTTCCAGCCTCCTAGTTATCTTGGTGGCCCTCTGATGGGTTCATTCCGGTATGTCCATGTCCTTATTTTACTGGGAAGCCCTAAACTGAACACGGTACATCAGATATGGTCTCATAAGTACAAAATAAAGGAGAAAACCCACTTTGTTTGGCTTGCTGGCTACACATTTCCCAGTAGAGCACAAGACGGGGTTAGCCTTCATCACCACAAGGATGGAGGGAAATCTCTCAAATCCTTGGAGGGGAAAGGCGTGGTATGTGAAAGCAGCAAGAGTCAAAGCGATTCTAAAGGGCTGGGTTTGGAGGAAAGTTTGGGTTACAAGTGCTCAGTCACGGTCACTGAGAATTTTTTATGAGAAGAGGAATCTCTGAAAATGGTCTCCACTTAACTGTTCTTCTGCCCAACTAAGAGGAGTTATAAAAGCTTTAAACTGTTCTCATATTTACAGCGCTGTTTAAAATGTAGTGTAGCTGTACATAAATTACTTCACATCTTGGAAGCAGCCTGGCTGCAGCACTGTGGAGCACAAGATAGGTTTGCTTATGCTCTTCAACCTGATGTTTAGCAATTGCTTGCACAGCAGGGGAAGAGTGACACGGAGATTCATGTTAATTTCCACACTTGCAAAAGTACAGGGGAAGAAGAAAATTAGTAAAATAAAAGCACTGTAGTGGTTAGAAGAGTTAAAATTAAATCACGTCTTCATCCAATGTCCTTCCATTCGATTTTCAGTAGATTTAAAGTACTTAATACTTTACTGTAATACTGTAATTGCATGGGGGATTACAAAATAAAACACAGATTGAGGTTAAACAAATAAATGTCTCAGAAAATGGGTTCTTCATTGCCTTATCTCCTAGTCCTTCTCTGCACACCCTTCAGATTTGAAGCATTTGAGTGCCGCTGTGGGATGGCAGTATTATTCAGTGTCTCTGCAGCGCCTTTCCCAATCTGATTCGGGTTCCCTTTGCCTATTGGTTCATGTGTGATGAGTGTGTGCAAACACTGTTTCCAGCCACAAGTACAAAGAGCAAAAGCTTTCAGAGCAAAAGTTTCTGGCATTAGTCTTTAAGCACAGCATCTTGCATTTTAAGCTGTTACATATTATTTGATGGTTATTTTTCCACTGCTTAAAATTATGCATCTGTACGATATTCCGGTCCTGGTTTGCATTGTTGATGCTTCCCAGATATGTGACATTAGCACATTTCATGCTGCTTGTCTCATGAGCATTAAAGAAAAGTAATAACTAATATTGATCAGAAGTACAGGCACTGGTGGATTCTACCCTAGGGCTGGTGTTTTACCTACCTTACTAGCCACTGTGACATCCATACATCAGAGGGAGAGAAAAACACGAGGGGAGACTAAAGAGCTGTTCAGCTAAGGGACAATACTGGCAGAATAACAAATACCTGTGAAATGGCCATAATTAAATTTAAGCTGTGAATTTAAAATCAGGACTCTGGCTGTTGGAGGAGTGTTTTTTCGGAACTGCATCTCAGTAGGAGCAATGGAAGGGGGAAAAAGGCAACTCCTTTTCAAATGGTACTCTTCTGTTCAGGTAGTAGAACCCTGGACTTAGTTTAACATAAAAAGCATTTGAAACTAAAGCTTTTTGTCATTTCCACATCCTTTTTTTTATTGATATAAACATAAACATAACACTACCTCTTTGAAACTGGCTGTTTTTCATCCTAAAACAACAAGAAAAGGCCAAACCAAGATTTCCTGTTTCGTTTTAGTCCTGAAAGGGTGTAGGCAAGGTGGGGCTTACAGCTGTCTTTGTTTTCTCTAGAAAGAGGGTGAGTACTTGTCCATGATTGTCTCAAACACAGTATGGTTGTCACTTTCCAAAGAAAATTGTGTGTGGAGGAAAAGCTAATCAGATTATGAATAATTTTTCAGACAGGGTAAACCATTTTGGGTGAAATGCCCAAAGGTAAACAGGCTGGAGACAATTTTTCCTGAAAGTAGTTAGTGTGACACTTTTTTAGAAGGCATAGGATTAAATTACTGCAAAAGGAAGTTATGATATCACAGTTGAAATTGTTAATAAATAGTCATATCATCATGACCTTTTCTCACTTTACAGGTGTAGTTATGTAACTGATTTTTAAACAGTGCCCTGGAAAAACTGAATCATGGTTCATGTTTTATTAAAACTGAAGTAATGAACCTTCAGGGTTTAAGATCTCCGCATAAATCTCCTATGTCACATCACAATTTGGAACCCCATGACAAAAAATCCATTTTGCTGTAAAATATGCAAATAATACTGTGATTGTAGTTCTATATAAGTTTGGAAAGTAAATTTCTCAGTTCTGCATGGAAAGAAGAAATTGTCTTTGGTAGGAGTGGTTAGCCAATATCTAGAATCTCTTTGCATTAGGAAGAGAAATGGGGACTAGCCCCAAAATTACAGTCCTTGTAATCTGTAAGAATGTATGCAGCATTCTGTTTTCTAGGAAATAGTCAATCACGATGAGGCAGCTTCTTTGTTCAAAAATCAAAATCTGCCTGGCTTTCCAGAAATTTTCCTCCAAACAACCCTGTATGCCTTGCTCACATAGGTATGCCCTTGACATCTCTTGCTTTCGTCTGGGCTTCTACTCCTCTCATATGTATGCATCCGTAATCAGTCTCCCAGCACCCTGGGGACCTTCTCTATCTCTCTCATCTTCTTGAAGTGCAACCTATTTAGTTAGTTACTTAGCTACCACTCCCCAAAGGGGCCCTTACTTGCTCTTTCCAGTTAGTCTGTTCAAAAGCTAGTTCCTATTGCCCTTTTGATTTTGCTGGTCTATAAATTAGAGAAAGCATCTATTCTCAGCATCCAAAGGAGTAAAATTCTGCATTTAAGAAACTAATCTGTGAACTATTGCTTATTGTTCTCACGTTTGCATTGGAGTAACTGTTAGCCCAGTCCTAAGTGCAGGAGCAGCATGAGGATAGAGCACCCATTCATTGTCCATTTGTGAGAGTGCCATCCAGCTGACTCCTGGGGCTGCATGGTAAACACGCCACCTCTACAGCCGCTGAGTTTTCTTCATCAGCTGTAACAATAATTGAGTATTTGTCAGGGATGATGAGGAAGTTAAATAAAAGGGGCTGGACAAACTTCAGAAGGATAGGTCCATTGTGATTTCAAATACAGTAGCCCCAAAAAAGACTCTGATGCAGGATCTTCCTGGAAATACGGTGAATATTCCTGCAAAAGATTGCCCTATATTTGATCTGTTTCTGATGCTGCCTCCCTAAGGAACCATTTTCTCCTTCTGTCACAGGGCTAGGTGGCCTTTGGATCTGCGTGATTTTGGCAATCCCAGTACTTACACAGCAGCAGGAAATGGGTATGGATTGTACCTGGAAGATAATACCAGAAGCACTCAAAGTAGAAATGAACTAACCTTTGAAATAGCTTATAAGGAAATGTTATTATTCTTCATCCCCTGCAGTTTTGAGGTCCAGTTCAGCAAAATAACTGTTTAATGGACAATCAATGACATGTTAGAAAGTGTTTCAAATTAATTGCCTTCAAGTGACGTGCTTTATGGTGGGATGTCTTTCTAGATGTGTAATCTAGGCCAAAAAGTTGTGGAGATTGCTCTAGAAATTACTGAGTGAAACTTGCTGGCTAATGCTCTGCAGGATATGAATTTAGGTAATCCTAATAGCACCTTTGCGTTTGACCTCTTACGGATATGTAGGAAATACCAGCAAATTATTGGGAGGTAGTAAGTTGCCATGTTGAATTCTCTGTGTGCGTTCTCTTACCTTGAGTAAAAGTGAAGTAGCCTGTCGTTCTTTAGTTAAGAGGAAAACTACCTACGATTACATTGCATTTGTAGGAGAGGAAGAATGTGTGTATGGTTGGTTACCTCACAGGAGCTGACACACGGCAATTCATTACCCCATGATACCTTCTCGGTGTGTCAAAGCCTTATGACTTGTAACTGATATTTTGATATGTTGCACTCATTAATTTTCTGCATTGAGCAGGCCACATATTCATTTCTTGAAGTCACGGAGAGAGCCAAACATGAAACGATGACCTCTTGAGATTTCAACTGCTGGAAGAATTACGAGTGTTTCTAATTATTTAGTTTATGGTGAAAATTGCAGGAAAACTGACCTATATGTGCTCTGACAGGGCGTAATTTCTGTAAAGCTTGTGCCCACCAATGCTAGTGTGCATTTAGTTCTGTACTTAGCTGCATTTCATTTTGATCCAGCATTTCTTTTTGCCTAAAACATTTTTCAGTTTTAAGCAGTACCTTGCAAATATGATGCACAAAATCAGGCACGGTCACAGTAAGTCCAGGCTTTGAAACCTTTTGAAAGAAAGTGTCGTGCTGCTGAGTATATATACTTGTGGCAACAGCTTCCAGGCAGGAGATACCGTAGTGATGCTGTCATGCCAAAGCAGTGATTATTTTATAGCTGATCAAAGTACCACTCATATCTAAGTTGTTCCTGATTAAACAGAAAGTTGACACACCCTCACCTCCCATATTCTACCATATTCTCAAGTTAGTATTGCCTTAGATAACACTCTTGGCAAACGATTTCATAATAATATTACTTTATGCTTACATCAAGTACACGAGGCAATGAATTAAGGGTACCTTTATTAATCAGTGTCAGAAGGAATGACTGACCGCTTAGTGGTGAAGTATATGATGTTGAATAGTAAACGTTTAGTTTATAGTTCATGTTTCTAACAAAATAATAAAGAAAAAAGAAAAAAAATAGTCTACAAACCAAGCTGGAAGCTGGAAAGATACATCATCAGGAGAAAACATGCAGCGAACACAAAATTGTATATATAGATAGATTGATCAGCAAGTGGTAGAGCAAAAAAGGACTGCCCAACAGGCTTGACACAAGGACTCATTGACCTGGTGTCATTGCAAGGCCACTCAGTCATCGTGGAAAGGTCATGGCAATTGGCAGAGGTTCCTCAGGACTCGAAGAAAGCAGATGTCAGTCTTGTCTTCAAGAAGGGCAAGTGGGAGGATCCAGGGAGCTACAGGTAAGTCAGTGTCACTTAGCCCCCTGAGAAGGTGATGGAGCAAAGGAGAGGTCCCTTCCCACCCCAACTGTTGTCAGATTCTGTGACTCAGTAACATCATGCAGTTTCTGAAGGTCTCCCTCAGTGAATGACTGCAGTGGGCACAGTTTTCCCAACAATAAAACTGATAACCTAACTGGAGAAATAAACCAAACACTTAAAACAAAGAATTAATGAGGAATAGCATAGATGAAGGCATTAAAGGTACTTGAGTGGAATAGTCTGGAAGATGATATAAGCTTTAAAAGGACTCTGAGGCCACACTGAAGATATCAAAGAACTTGTGGACCTAATCACGGTGTTTACAAAGGGTTTTGATGAGCATAGGTTTGATAAAAAGACAGATTTAAGGAAGACAAGGTTAATTGTACTCTCCTACTAAAAGATTCTGACATGCTGAATAATTACAAGGACCACCATGTATCCTGTTCTGTGAAATGCAACTCACTTTATGCATGTTGGTTTTGTATGCCTGTTTAGGAGGTCAGTGCAAAAGACAGAGAATAACAACTGCAAATTAAAGACAAAATCCTAGGGAAATAAATAACTGTGACATGTGAAGCCCACAATAAACGTGAATGGGGAATACACAAAATGAGGAACATGAGATTTTAGTATTTAATTTGGTGTTTGTTGAAAATTCGATGTAAATGTGAAGTCAAAATATGTTAAAACATTAGATACTATCTTCACACTGAGTTCATGTTCGGCCTGTTGAGTAGTCAGTTCTTCAATGCTCTTCACTCTAGGGATCTTAACAGAAAGAGTTTTCTAAAAGAAATATAAACTGGAGATTAATCAAACGCAATTGCTATCAGCATGTTTGATTCAATTACAGGGGAAAACATGATTAATAGTGATGAAATACATGGTTTGATTAAAAATAAAATGCAACGCATAGAGAGGGACCACAGGTGAAGCTAAATGCCTTAATACACGAATAGGCATATGAAAGTAAAAATCCATCGCAGCCCAAATATAGTTCCTTTTAATGGTGGAGGCATAAATATTACCTCTGAAGTCGTGGGAAAAGAGAATCTTGTTTAAAAGAGAAAGCACATTCGTTGAATGCACAAAAAGACAGATTGCTGTTAGGAATCTGTTCGTTTTACTACTTCCTTAAAGAGTAATGATCCTGGAATACACAGAAGCAGCATTTCAAGCAAATTGAGAGCCAGACATTGGGCGTGGACTGAAGGTGAATTTCACAAGACCTAGCACAGTGTTTTTCATATTGCCACCCAGCAGTCAGCCACTACAACAGGCTTTCTGGACACCTGGATCTGGTGGAGCCAGCAGATTGGGGTACTACAGACTGCCCTGCGTCTTGAAGGAAGGAGCTGTCATCTTCTTTTCATACATGCAAAGGAGCTTAGGGAGTCAAAACCGCCGCTGTCTTTAGACACCGGTGGAGGGGGAGTGTGAGATTGCCACTAGTTGCAAATTAGGTGCGTTTACAGAAATTCTGTGAATTCTTTGCATTGCTCGGAAGAGAAGGGGTATGAAGTACATATTTAAGCTGCATAATGAAACACATAAGGGTCTTCTTCAAGCAACCTGTGAACCTGAAGTGCATGAGAGACATAGGCTTGATGACGGAGCTAGTGAGTAAATGTGGATTGAATATAGGCAATGGACTAAAATAATGCCCATAAATGCTGTGTGCAATCTGGGGTGCCATAAATGTACATACACAACATGGGAAACTGGCCAAACTGGGTAAAATAAAAGCAAATCTGAAATGTGGCCTGAGGCAAGCTGCTTCCTTTCATCTGCATTAGGAATGTTTCACTAAAGGAGAGTGTAGAAAGAGAACTAAAGCAACCAGGCACCCTAAAACTGTGCCTTATTTACATGTTTAAATTATGTCTCATTTCTACAGTTTAAAAAAAAACAAAAAACCCCCCAAAAAACAACAAAAAAAACCATAACAAAAACAAACAAACAAACACCACCACCACCACCCCCCCCCCCCCCCCCCCCAAAAAAAAAAAACCCACACAACAACAGCAACAAAAAACCAACCCACCCTGATTTTGTTACCACTCTCTGGTGGTTGGTTTTTTTTTCCTAAGCAGATGAGGAAAACTGTATCAAGGATAGAACTAAACATTGCATACACATTGCTATAATGAAGGAAGAAGACAGGGCAGAGAGGAAAATGCAAGGAAGTTCAGAAGAATGTATCACCTTCAGACCTCATATAACAGATTTAACTCTCTTGAAAAGACTGGAATTGTGTTAGAGCTGAGTTTAGTCCTCTGAGGTTAGATGAAGACAAACATGTTGGTAGATTGTTTGCGGGACAGACAAAATATTATTTCCCTTGTTCAGGAATCTTGTAGTAAATACACACACAGATGGGAATCCACAAATACTTAATTTGTAACCACCATTCCAGCTTGTACAACTGAATACTTAATTACTTGTTTCTATATTTTGCATATCAACATTCAATAATATTTTATGTTCTTATTCCAAACCAAATACCTAAGTAGAATATAAATAAGGGAGGGTTTTGTCATTTAGATAAATAATATATATGTTATATGGACATCTAAATCCCATCACACTGTACTGAAATTTTGAAGGAAATCAAAAGATGCTCTTTTTTTCTCATATGGGGTGGGTTTTTTTCAGTTTCTTTCATTGCAGCTTTGTTAATGCTTAGTCAAAAACCTTTCCGTATGGCATCTTTGGTATTTCCCTACACGTACATTTCAGTAAATGTTATGGGCTTTAGTCCAAATTTTGATTCTTTTCCCTTTTGTTGTTCAAAATAATTGACATCAAACTGAAACATGAAAGAGGCTGTAGAAAAGGTTGTTCTCCCTACATGAAGAACCACAGCACTGTTTTACATTTTCTACACGTATACAATTACTGTTCCATCTCTTACTCGCACACCGCATCCTACGTTTGGATTTTGGCAGGTAAAGGTATGCTACCTGAGCTGGCTGATGCTTTCTCCAATACCGAGCAGTACTGTAATCTTCGTTATTGTCTACTAGGCGCTTCCCCTCCCCCACATGCTACTTAAATCCTTTTTAAGATCAGATTTCTGGAGTCCATCTGGCATTTTCAGGCCCCTGTTAGCAGCACGTTTTGCCGCTGCACTGCTGTAGCCTGCGAGAGGCCGTGCTTTCTTACGCACACGCAGCAACAGAAGTGCTTTGCGTTTGTGCTCCTCCGCATGTTATCTATAATCTAATTTCAAACATGTTAATGCTAAAATAAGACTTCCAACTACTACTTCTATTTATACACTTAAAGCGTTCTCAATCCTAGCTTTATGGGCTAAAGAAGTTTATAAATAACATACCCCAGGCAAAGTTCTCTAATGCTTCATTGAAGAAACATTAGTAACTGTGATCTGTGGAAATTAGCTGAGATAAATAGTTGCTTTTTTAACATAGCTTCTTTGTATCCAGTTTAAGTACCAAAGACTGAAACACTGGTAATATGTCCGGAGCAGTTGAAGATGAAACAAGAAATCACCGTGAAAAATGAGGCTGAGTTTACATCATTTTTAAGCCTGATCTATCCAGACTAATAGCTTAAAACCAAAGTTTTTAGTAACGCAAAGATGGGGGAGCAAGTGCCATTGGTCGCTTCATCTTACTCAGTTCCCCTTTATGTAGGCAGCCAGACATTCCCCGGTGTGGATCTTCCGACTCACGCGCGATCCTCCTGAGCCTCGCTCCTTGGGCCGCTTGAGCGCGAGCCTTCCTCCACCACGTTGTTTTCCCCGCTTCGTGTTGTGTAACCTACTGAAATGCCCGCTCACCTCAGAACGGCTCCCGCGTGCTGTTGGAAGAACGCGGCGTTGAACCCAGTCTCCCATTCTCGATGGCGGCCCTGAGCTGCTGCTTAAAAGTGAACAGTTTCTGTCCTGACAGTTTAATGAACCGAGTAATTTATTGGGATGGCGAATTGGAACATCAGTTCTCAGCAAATCCTACCGGCAGTCAAAATGTATAATGGAACCACGGTCATTAGCACCGTCTTTAATGAAGGGCAGGAGTTCAGCCGTAGTATCTGTGGCATCCAAAGAAAGATAAGTGTTAGATTTAGTGAATCCTATCTTGGAAAACCCTTTTGTAAATCTGGTGGTATTTTTCATATACAGCTTGAAATGAATCGTTGGCATCTTCTCTGGCCCAGGGAATATAGCATTCAGGTCAGCTTGTTCATCATCAGTTTTCAAGTTTTCCGTGAGACCTAGGGCAAACTAAATAGTTCAGCCTAATCCTCAGTTCTCTATTTATGAAAAATAATCATGTTTGAGGGCAGTAGATTTCAGTGATGATGAAGTATTCTGTGGCGAGTAACTACAGTCTTCGTTTGCTCAGCAGTAGCAAAATTCAGAGCTTTGCAGTTGCGTATTTCGTATGACACCGAAATTAGTGACGAGTCATTATTTAACTAATGTAATTTGTGCATTGAAAAATCATGCAGAGGTTCCTTTTCTTTAAATAGAAGCAGGAACAAAGAGCAGAAGGGTAATTTCATTAGACACTTCTGTCCTGCAACCAATCATCACTCAAATGATGTTAAATTTTCCACAGCCTTTTTCTTTGTTTTTCAAAGAAAGATGAGTGATGCCATGCCAGATTCAGAAATAGATATCTGTCATGATCGGAAATGTTTGTTTCTCACCATCTTTCTGTTCGTGATTACTTCCTCCTTATCTGAGACAGATGAATCAGGTCTGGTAAATCGCTACCTTGAACATTTCAGGATAAAACCAGCTGGGCTGCCCTAAATCCTAGCTGATGATGGCATCCAGGTGACTTGGCACTGAAGGGAATGAGGGGTGCACACAAATTGTTTCACTAAATCAGCTGTATGGCCAATAGTTTCCTACTGAACAGTCATTAAAATATCTGGGGATAGAGAAAGAGGAGTGGGTGCTGCAGTTCTTTCTACAAGAACTGTTTCTTTTCACAACTGGGAAACTGCCAGCCAAAGGCTGCCAACTGCTCACGTAGAAAAAGCAGATGAGACTGAGCATCCGTCTTTGCTTCTGTGTTTCCTTTCTCTTCATTGTGCTTTCTGCTGGGGTTGTGTAATACAAAGGAACTTCAAGGCTTCGGATGCCATCCAGAAAAAAAAATGTAGTTTTCTGGCTATAGGTAATTATTGTTTGGCATAATACTCTCCAAAGGGTTATCCTGCTCATTTACACACCTTTAAACTTCAGTGTACCTTGATTACTTCTATAATAGCCTTGACTTCAGATGCATTGTACCAATTAACATTCCAGCTTTTTTACTTCAGAATAATTATTTTCCTGTAATATTTTTAATGACTGTCCCAATAGATTGGACTTCATAGTTAGTTCTAAAAATGATAATTATATGATAGACAGCATCTATCTTGTAAGTTCTCTTGTAGAACCAAATTACCGACCTTTTTCTCATCGCATCCTATTTTCAGTGCCCTCCTACAGCATTCAGCAGTAGAACTTAAGAACTTTCTGAGAGTCAGATCCATTGTTTTCTTGGTCTTTTGCACCTTAAGATCTTACCTTCAGGAAACAAAATCCAATGAAATCAAAATGATCTGAAACAAAAATCAAAAGTGACTGGGTTTATAGGCCCATTTTCCCACATTACTTCAGATGTTATCTGTTATGTTCATAACACAAATAATCAGGAGGGAAACACTTGGAAGGTCACATAGGTCAATAAACATCTGGCTTATGAAGTGTTGCCCTGCTGTCTGCATTATGTTGATAAAATTACTTTAGTCAGGAGAAAGAAATGTAAGTGGTAAATTTTCCAGTCTTGACATATGGAAGATTTGCATGTGTAATTTACATCGGCATAAATCTCAGTTTATCAAAATGAAATCCTATCCAAAAATCTGAAAGAAAAAGAAACACGGTATGTGTGTTTCGGTAGTGTATCTCCGTCTCAGTGTGCGTGTGGGGTCCTCTGTGCATTGAGATGAGATCGCTCAAGAGCGCTTTATGCTTTTTGAAGCAAAACATATGAAGACACCATTTTTTCCTGCTATGGAAGCAATTTTAAGCTGCTCTAAATGCAGATCAGCAGTAGAACCCTGCAGCTATATGTATTCTCATAGCCATGCTCTTCCCCAAATTCTTTGTTTTTATCACTCCAGCTTTTGCAAATATTTGAAATTCCTGGAGGAAGCCGTCTTCACCTGCACCCACTAGCAGATCCACGAAAAGAATATTTAATGAGAAAGAACTGTGTTATCGGAAACGGCATGCTTAGCTTCCTTTAATTCATGTGGCAGATAACTGCCTGTGTGATAAGGCAGTTTTCTTATTTTTACAGTTGTTCTTTGCACGGCTTTTATGTTCTCTTGTGATGTTACTGAACATTTTGCTTGAATAAAGACTGGGCTGCTGGTTGGATTTTTGGAAACTTTCTGTATTAAAAAACAAAATTGCTTTGGGCTAAATGTGGGGTTTTTTTCCTTTTTTCAAAGAAAATTCCTGTTGACATCAAATGAGGTCTTCAGGGGTTAGCTCTCCAAGAAAAATGAATGTGTGACCACGGGAAGAGATTTCTGACACTTTCCTTGGCTAGGGGCATTCATCACATATTTGAACGGAGTGCTGCCTAGAATGGATCCAGGAAAATAGGTACGAGTTTATGAACTCCAGTTACCGCGCAACCAAAGTGCAATAATGTTGTCCAATATGTTTAGGTGGCAATCTTTTGTCCATAGGAGAGGAAAAAAGAAAAAAAAAAGAGTAGACGTAATACAAGCAGAAAAGAGAGTTCTGCATTAACTGAAGTAATTTTGCTGCAGTCATAAAATTAATCACAAGGCATCTGACATAGACTTCTGATTCTAGCGGTTTGCTCCAGGAATGTTTTGTTTACATCACATGGATTGGATCATTTTTCAAACAACTTTAATGGTCAACCTGAAATGAATATTTCTAGAGGCTTGGTACTCACACCACAGGTAATGAAATAAACCCAGGCAAAGTGTTATGGTCTGTGATCATCCCATATATACTCCCAAATGGAAAAAAAATCCACTGATCTTTTAGTATGGGTCTTGGGCAATTAGACAGTAAATATTTACCACGAGAGGCAAGAATGTCCTCAAGAAGTCATCATCTGGTGTTTGTTAGGTAAGGTTAGCTTCCAGTGTAGCCAGTTGCTGTCTGATCTGACCACTTCTCATCCTACATTCCAAATGAGTCACCTCATCCGTACTTATCTGGCCACTTTCTCAGTTTTCACACAGTCAGACGCGCTCATAAAACTGTCCTAAACACCTCTTTCACATCCTTCAACTACTCCAAACAGGTGTGGTGATATATCAGAATTTCATCACTGTTAACCATGGTGGATTTGCTCTGTATTTCCTATAGTATTTTTTTTTTACTGCTCCCTGGAATGCCGCAGGTGTGTGCTACGCTGCCAGCAGCCAGCAGTGACTCCTCTATCTGTGGAGAAGAAAGGCTGAAACATCCTTCTGCTCCCAATGGCTTTGAACTGTCAGTACCGCAGGGAGTCAGGCGGGTGCCACTCTCTGCTCCCCATGAAGGCGTGGCACTCAACAGTAGGAAGCTTGGTGTTCTCAAGCTGCCCTTCAGGTCGCACGCGTGGCTGTTGCATTGGTTGGGTCAGTTGAATTAGTATCGCCAACTGTCTCCCAGCGCCGCTGTTTGCGCTCTGCGAGTGGCTGGCCTTGGTGATGACTTCCATATGTTTGGTGAACTAACCAGTATCCCCTGCTCTTGCATTGATGTTCACAGCGACAAATACTCAGCTTTATGCTTTCTTCTTTGCCTTCGTGTGTGTTAAAAGCTGTGAACAGACTTAAAAAGAAGGAAGCTTTGAGGCTTGAGTAGACACAGCCATTTTCTATATGTTTGGAGGCCTCTTCTGCTCACATGTACGGTTGTTGCAATCATGTTTGCATGTCGCTGCAGATTTAGCAAACCCTTTGAGTCCCAGAGGTGGTTCTACACACTGGCCAACTGTCCACAACACATCGACAACCCCAGCGTCGCTGGCCCACTGATAAGCCAGCATTTCTGGAACCGGCTGGAACCAATTTAAGTCTCGGTTCTGTCCTCTGTATTACTGAAGAGCTGCAGCTGCCTTAGTTCTTTCAAAAAAGTATTTCGTGAAGAATGGATGGCATGGACAGAGTTACTGTAGGGCATCTGAAGGCACACTGTCATCCTGACTGGTGGTGTTACACATGATCCACTTCAGACTGATTTTTCACAATTGCTATGAAGATCAGAAGGCCTTGGGTTTATTTCTAAGCTCAGCTCTTTCACAAGGTTTGAATTTTGTGCTACATAAATTTGAAATTTAAACATTAAAGTATATATCACTGATCCAAATTGGACTCTTAAATCTACCTTTAGACACTTAAAAAAATGGTCAGGTATTTAGGTAACTAAGCACTTGCAACTCCCATCAAATTAGTTAGAAAAGATTAGCAAGGAACAGGCAGGGACTTCAAGATAGAAAATATAAAGAAAGGAAAAATTTAACCAGTATTGTATCACCAACCTAACGCATATACAGAAGGGAGATGTAGAAAACGTACTCTTAACATGGATTCTGCTACTGAAGGGGCTGGCTGTTCATCTGTCCACTAGTTGGCAGGCATAGCAACGCAATCAGCTGTCCTGTGACTGCATCCCTGGCCGCTGCTGGATCTCTGCTAAGACGTCCTAGCAACGGTGTGCCAGCACTGCACCCTGCAAACGCGTCAGCATTAATAGGATCAATCAAACCTGCAGGGAAGAGTTTTCCAGCGGCTGCTGCATAAAGCATTTCACTGGAAGACAGTGAAACACCTGGCGACCCGGGATACCAAGGTTAAGTGTGAAGGTATTCGCAGGACTGCATTTTTGAAAAATAAAACAAAACAAAACAAAACGAAAATGAACTAGAAATCACATTCTTGAATACGTAGCGTAGAGATTTTTCCCCTCAAGATCCCGTTCCTGAGGCTTATGCAACTGTACAAGTGCCTGCAGCAGATGCTCAAAATATTCTCACTCTTCTAACGGATTAAATGGGTCACTTCGAATTTAGGGACAATAGGACCTCAGAGATCAGGTTCACAGCGTACTTAGTATTCCTGTTTTGATGGTGACCAGTCCAAAATGTCAGCAGGGATTGAACTAGCTGCAATGTTGAAGTATACACTGTTTTTTTTCTTCCCCATATACTGTGTTTTCAGAAGAATGCCATTGCATATCAGCAGTTTCAGCTGATTTAAAAGACCGGCTGGCTTTTTTTTTTTAGTTTTTCATTTTGCTGCCTTTGCACCCCCCATATACGAACCCCGTAACAGATATTTTGGAGCAAACTTGTTGTTCAGTCAGCAGACCAAGAAATCAGCGGCTCACTCTCATTTCACATAAACCTTTAACGCCCTGTCTGTCCAGATTCACAATTTCATTTTCTGTCTTGAGTGCATTACCTGATATATTAACATGCCTTCCTAGTCTTCTCCTACTCTCACTTTTCTGTCGCTGCTGGAGAGACTTTTGTTGGAGCTTTTTTTGTACTGAAGCAAAACCCTGTCAACAGAGTGCAAAAGCATGTTTAATGGCCTCTAGCTGGCTGCAGATGCCCACATTTCTGAATAGTACTCAACATCAGAAAACTGAACGCACTATTAATTAAAGCTTTCTTTTCAGATGATGCCAAAATAGAATATTTTCTAGAAAGACTGCACTTTTTCTCCAACATGAAGTAAGATGAAAGACATTTACTCTGTGATTTCATTTGCATTCGCTGAAGTGACTCTGTGAAATGTCCTTTGGTAATAAAGAAAGTACTTGTTGCTGAAAACCTAAAACAAAGTATTACTTGTCAGTCCCTGTGCAGTGTATCTGCAAATGTGAGTCTCGCGTGCGAAAAATTAGTGGCGGTGTAAAATAGGACATGTAAGGTCGCACACTTACTGGTTAGAAGATCATAAAAGGGAAATTTTTTCCAAACAAATCATCCACGCCAAATATCTATTTTAAGGTAGCTATACAATAATACATTAAGATTTATATTTGGCATGTGAAAAAGGTGTAGGCAGTCATGAATACAGCTAAAGTGACTGGGGTTTTTTTTTTTTTCAGAGTTAAAAACCCCCTTTTTTTGAGTTTTACAATGTAGCACTGAGTTTTACAGTACTTCATTTTGCAGACCTGCACCCCTGTAATGCTGCAGGAAGATTCTACCTTTTGTTCTCTTTTTATGCATATATATATATATGTATTTCAGTGAGAAAAGGAGAGTGTTTAAGTAAATGATGGGTGAAATGTAGAGGCATTGCTTACTGAGTGAGCAAGGATACGCTTAGGGTTACACAAGTGACATCTAAGCCTGTGGAAGGTGTGCTTGTCCCCATTTGCCAGATTGGGAATCAAGATGGTAAGTGCCTTTCCCTCGACTTCCAGGCCACATACCGTGCTCTCGTTTCCACAAACACAAAGCTGAAAGGAGAATAGGAAATGTGATCTCAACCCACACAGGGTTAGGATGTGGCCACAGCATAAGCTTGGACCCTCCCACTGGGGAGACCACACAACAGCAGCACTCGGGACTCCAGAAGCAGTTTGGGGCCAGGGAGAAACGTACAGTTGTGCTCCCTGCGGAAAACCCCTTCCAAGTCCCGTGCAGATCAGGAAGAGGGTAAACACCTCTATACAAAACCCCAAAGACAGGCTGGCTGGCGTTCTGGCAAAGCTTTCTCCAGCCTTAATCTCTATCTGCCTGCTCTTGCCTGCCTGCATGAGGGGAATACACAATGAGTCAGTAGGCTCGGCGTCTCTTCTCGTACTGTGTTGTGAAGAGTGCGGTGGAACGCATGGATACCTGGTACCCTCCCGCCCCCCCACTAAGTTACTACCTATTAGCTCTTTCAGGGTGCTAGGGGAATACTTTTCTGCGCAGTATTCTGTCATATGTCTTATTTTAAATTCTTAAGTCCTGTTGTTCTGACTCAAGGACTTTGATAAGCTGTAGGAGAATGCTGCTGCTAAACTTTAAAATCCTTTAAAAAATCAAGTTTTTCTGTGAGTGGTCAAATTAACGAAGTTTGATTTGAGAAGCGTTGCGCAACTGCATCTTCAGGGATCTAACAGATCCTAAGCTTTAATCATGGTAGGTTTATTCATAATGGAGCTCTCCGATTTCTACTATAGATTCTTTGATGCTTAAAAAGGTCCATATCCATCCTCTGCCTTACTGGAAAAATATTTCCACAGGGACAGTGGTGAATCGCTGGAACAGGTTGCCCAGAGAAGCTGTGGAGTGTCAGTCCAGAGATGATGTGCTCTTGACTGGACCTAAGTTCTTGAGCAAGTTTAGCTGGCCCATTTTGAGAAAGGGGTTTAACCAGGTGATCTCCAGGGGTCTTTTCCGACCTAAATTACTCCATGATTCTACATAAACAATAGAGTGTCTGTTATAGATTCCCATCTATTTCTGTGACACTACTATGTGGCACCTCTATGCCACTGAATTGGGTTGTAATGGCAAAAAAATCAAACTTTGTAAGACGATATACATTGGAATGACGTAACCTTCATTTCCTTGCAAAGCTAGACTGCACATGAAAAGAAAGAAAAGCAGTTTTGTCTGAGTAACAGGTTCAAAAATTGCTGAGGTGCAAAATGTTGTAACTTACAGATACGTTTTTATAAATGTATTACTTAATGCCAGGCTTTGAATTAAATTTTGTTTTTATACGGATTTTTAATTATTAGATTAATTAACCTAGCATCTATATATTAGTCTATATTAATTCTTAGCATGACAAAAAATCAAATTCTCAAGCAAATTATGACCTCTGCAGTGCTGAAGTAAATTGCTGAATTAATAACAAACTAAACAAGACTAGAATTTTTCTCACTGACTCGAAGAAGTTATTCTGAATGTTACCTTACTTGACTATTTCTTCACAGATTTATAAGAAAATTATATCTTAAGAAATAAACTACGCCCTTTGATTTCTGAATTTCTACCCAGTAAACTTGTACATGAGTTTATTGCTATCAGGTAGTCCCCTTGGAGACAGCAGGATTACTACATCATATAGCACTATGGTACGCTCTGAAGGTGTCAGTATCTGGCCTAAGTATCCAAAGGAGTAGTATAGTCTGTAGTTATGATAAAATAAACATGTCTTCTGGGCCTGAAGCATGACCTAGCTTGTCTGTGCTTACTGTGGTTCCCTATGAAGACAAGAAGATTTAGTTTCTTTTGTAGAAACCCAGCGTGGGGCAAGTTGGTACTCTTGGTGCTTGTGATCGCTTTACCTTGAGCTGTTAATAGCACCCAGTAAGATACTTGTCTCCCTGCCAGCAGTTGCAAGGTGGATGGTAAGGATGCAGAGAAACCATCATTTGGCTATTTAAGCACCTTTAATGTTGTTTTTGTCTCTGCTTCTGGCACGGAGTTTCTGAACTGATGGCCAGGCTCCAAATCCTTCTCAGACTTCTAGTCCACATGAAGTATACTGCAAACAGAAATATTTTTATAGTGTCTTCCACTGTTGCTCAAGGTAGCTCAAACTGCTATAAGAAGGAGAGTGTTGATGCTTGTTTTCACAGTGTTTCTACGCCTGTGCTAGATCAACAGCCCTCCCCCCTTTTCGGCAGTCTGCGTGATTTTCATGCTGAGATGCCAGCCTCATATACATAATATATAATAATCTGTTTCCACTAAAACGAGCAATATTTGTCCAGCATTTTTGGTGGTTGGTAGGTGCTGGGGTTTGTATCTGTCTCTGTCTCTGCAACTGGGAAAATCAAGTCACTGCTATGCAGTGTGTAATACAGGATGTATTAAGCTCTTAAGTATGTCTAAATTTCTGGAGTGTCTTCTGATTACCAGAGACTAGGGAGCAAGGATGGGAAAGAAAAGTGCTCAGTCATAGTTGACTAAGTTGGTTGGGAAAAATGATGATTTTTTTAAATAAGAGAAATTTGTTGGCATGAGGCTCTGGCTGAAGGACGTGCCCTTTGGAAGGGTTCTTTGCTACACCAAAATTGCTGGGAAACTTGCTCCTTGGTCACTATGCAACACACCACCGCAGTGTCCTTCAGCTCCAGGTGTAGCTGCCTATGTGATGGATGAAGGTCCAGGGTGGACACGTGGGAGGCAAGAGGCTAGTGAGGGAATCTCATACCCAAAGCATAAGTTGTCTTATTTCCAAAGGCAAAACAGTAATATGTTGTGTAGAAATTGCCTTGAGTAACTGTAGCGGTTCCACCCAGATGGATGAGGAATGCAACTCTCTCCTCTGTCTCTAGCCAAAGAGGGAGTTTTATAGCTCTGTGAAAATCCCTGTTGTAGCTAAACTGACTGCCTGCAGCTGCTTTGGGTGGGTAGAAAAAAACCTAGGTAACACTACTTTGTACGGTGCAGAGTAGGAAAACCTAAGTCTTATCTGCTGCAGAGAGTAAATAATAACATTCCCGCTTCTTTGCAGTAAGTTTAAAATCTATAGGAACAAATAATAAAAATTAGTACTTTGGGGTTTGTATAGTGCCTACTTGGTCCATGACTGAGGCACCCTGTGTCGACACAAACCATTATGGTAATTCTGTTTTCTTCTTTACTTAAGGATTCACTCATAGATACTATGATTCACCAAAATGTATGATGGGTAATGAAGGAAATGTGTTGCCTGTCAGCTTTAGGATAAATTCACTAACAAATAAACATGCTATAAGAAAACACGTAATCTGCAAGGGGAAATTTGTCTCCACATATCACCCTCTGCTCTTGAGAACCTTATCCTTGATCTACTGCTTTTCCCTGGATCAAAGAAGCCTCAGCAAAACAAACAAAAAATCAGTGTCACAGAAAAAAAAGCTCTATTAGTTAAAGAAGTTGAAAATGGAAGTCCAAAGTAGGTCAACTAACCAACTGACTCAAATTCTAAGGTCAAGGAAAGCTTCAGTCATACTTTTTGTTCCTTTGCTGGGGAAATTATTACACAGTAATGTCTTGGGGCTGTGTGTTTGTTGGTGCTGCCAAGACAAGTCATTTCTGCGTGTGCTGTGAGCAGCATTCCTGCTCTATCATATGACTACGAGATGGACGTAATGCATCGCAGTTAACAGCACTGACTCACCCCGTAGTTTACGCCAACACTTAATGTCATTCATGCTTAATAAAACTGTAGGATGCTGCTTTTCCACCCACTTTTTGGTATTTATCTTGAAACCTACCACAGCACAAGAAAAGTTTTGGCATATAAAATAATGCTTATTTTATATTCCGCATTCAAATTTTTTTGATCCATTGACAGCATACCTGAGAAAACGTTCTCTGAACAGCCACGTGTAGATGGCCAGCTTAGAGCTGAATGACTGCAGCGTGCTTTTCAGAGGCATAAGTACCGTTCTGTCTTTTTGTTTGATGCAAGATTCATTTGGAAAGCGCAGATTCATGCAAGCCAAAATCCCCCACAGAAATCCTCCAGCTCAGATCAGCAAACTGACCCACTTCTGATCTCCTGAGCTTAGACCCACCTTCAAATTTCATACACTAGCTGCCATGCTCCCTGGGAATGACTGATGCGAAGAGAATCTCTTAAATATTGCAGGTACAAACCTTATTAAAAAAATATTAAATCAAACATGTTTTCCTGCAACGTTGTAAGCCCAAACACAACAGCAGCAGTGCGGTAGTTAATGAGAAACTCCAAGTGAATGCACCTCAGTACCAGCTCCGAGATGTGCTGGAAGGAGGCAAACACCACCTCTTAATGCTGCATTATGCCTTGCCCCAGAAAGGTTTCACCCCGTTGCCAATCTGAGCAATAAGGAGCTGTAATTCCAGCTTTCTCCCTTCTAAATAAAAGCAGTGGGGACATCAAATGGGCCTGAGGCTGGCACAGCTCTGAGAACAGTGAGGCTGCGTCGGGGCTGTGATGGCTTGCTTCATGCCGTGCTGGCAGCACACCTCAACATCCACGGGATCCCCAGTCGTAACACCCTGAAAGCTGCAGCACAGTGTGCAGTTCTCATGAACTGTGCTACTCACATGAGAATAGAATATCTAGTGACATGAGAGGTGCTGTTCTGGTTCAGGGTTTTGTTGCAGAAAAAGCGAGTTGAGTCAAAAAAAATAGATTTTGCTCCTGTGTTCAGTTCCTGAAGTGTCCAGTCCCAGCAAGGGTATTGGAAATACCTGAAATTTGGTGCTCTCTGCTTTCTCCCCAAAGGAACAAAATTATCGTTCAGAAATAACTGCAGCAGTTCCAGGAATAAATACGCTCACTTATTGATTTAGCAGTACCAGGGCAGTAGAAAATTCTCAGTTACATATAGCGGGAATTGTCCCAGTTTTCACTGTAGCAATGGAAGAGCTGAAACAGGCAGTTCCAGTAAAGTGTTGTTTTACTAAAAACACTTCAGTTGTACTTCAGCTGTATCCGTGTCCTATTCCTTCCCTTTTTCCAGCCAAAAAAAGGTCACATTTTTCAGTAATTTAGTTATTCCAGTAAAATTAGCAAACTGGCTTCTCTCTGTAGTATCAGTTTGATTAGCAGTTACCGTACTCAAATGCATGACCTTCTCCTGGCTCAGGGAGCCTTTTAGGGAGAGTACGGATTGTGAATACAGATGTGACAGTGAGTGGGTGAGTCACACATTTGTGGCTGGTTTTACCTCCATAATACCATAATACTCTTTTTCTTTTTTTTTTTTTTTTTTCCAATACAAAACCTGAAAAACTTTAAACAACTAAAGATATTTTTATGGTTGGCTTTTAAGATTTACAGAGGATTCTGCCAGTATATATGATTGTTACAGAATATTCCCACAAGAAATAGGACAATGTTGTTCTAAAGCCTTCTATGTTTAATATATTTGTTTTGGACTCTCCTGTGAAATCTATCAGAAAGAAAAAGAAGAGACAGTGTGCATGTAATATATAGTTTGATCATTCAAACACAGTGAAAAATTGTATATCTGCTCTCTGTGGATAGAAGCACATTTTCAGCTAAAACAAACCTGTCTTCTGTTTGTTGTTCGACACAGAGAGTAGGAGTGCAGTTCTGATTAGGACAGAGTGCTGGAAATCAGGGAAGATACTCTTCATGGCTCTGACAGGCATTTCTCTACCTGAATAAGTCACTAAACCTTTATGTCCTTCAGTCTGATTATTTTTAAAACAATTTTTATTTATTTCAGAAGGATATACTGAGACTAAATAAACTAGTTTTTGAAAAAGCATATTTAGATCCCCAATAAAAATATTATAAATATAGGACACATTGTCTGTTGAGAAAAATAAGTTCAAATAAAAAGAAAGGAGGAAAAGTTTTAAAGAGAGCTTTTAAATGTTTGTAAGATCTTTCTGCTTATTCCTGGCTTATTTTTAACAGTAAAGTCTGGTAGTAAAAACCAAAGCAAAGTGTTGCAGTAGGAAGGAATGACACACACTGCTTCCCTCTCCGCACATCCCCGCCCCACCCCACCCCCACCCCCCGACTCTTACAGCTGGCATTGCTGACAGGTACCTTGCGGGTTTTAGGGCACAAATTATCCAGAACTCCCAATATTGTGCCAGGATTGTGCTTGGCATTTGCTGCTCAGCTGTTCCCATGCAACAGGACCCTCTTCCAATCCTGTTTGAAGACCCACAGTTAACAACAGGGTGTGCAGTTTATGTTTGGATAGGTGCTTTGCTCTTTGCTAACAAGGACGGAGGGGAGAGAGAAAGAAGTCCTAGAGCTGTTTTGCAAGGACTCAGATGCCTCGGGCAGTGATTTCTGGTTTATGTCTGAGACACAAGCTGTCTTGGAGAGATTTGAGGCCCACAGGTTCAATTCAGATGGCCTAGGGTGTATGCTGTTTGGCTTTCCCTGACTAAATGGTATCTGAGCTAAATCCTTCCGTTCTTTGCCTTAGGCTTCATGTCCTGACTATTACCATGAGCATATTTAAAGGATGCCCATCCCCTTTCTGGCTATCACATAAGGCAGCAGACATACACATCTGCTCTGTACACACATCCAGATTTATTCTCAGGTTTCTCATTTCAAGGCTTTCTTCTTATTCAGACTTCTTCAACTCGACTGATGCTCCCTGTGAGTCATCCATCAACTCATTAACCTCAGGGCCAAATGAGAGATGGCACCAGGCATAGAGAACAAAGAAAACGGTGTGCAAAGAAATCACCATACTGGAAAGAAGCACTTGAAATCAAATGGTTGAATTATGTCCCCGCGGGCTGATGCTCTACATACATTCACACCAGAGAAAAAAAACCCCAACCTTTGTCCTACCTCAGCCTTGTTGGCACCCAACTAGGATTACGCAAGTGAGTAACTACGTGCCCAAGTGAGTGAAAGCATCACATCTCACTAAAATACTAGTTATTTTTTGTAGACTCATTTTTGGCTCATAGAAAGGAATATACTCAAACTATTCTCTTAAAGCAGGAAAAAAACCACCTTGCTACAAACATTTTTGTGTTAGCTTCAGATAGTATTTGTTCTATTTATTATTAGAAGTCCATATTAGTGTTCTGGGGGAAAGGTCCGTTGAGGTTACTGTCTTAATATCTGAACTAGCTATACTATGAATGCTGAGAAATTCCCAAGTGATCTGATCATCTATGGGACTGACAGCTAGAGGAACCCACCAAGAGCTGAATTTCTCCTCACCTAGCCAGTGTCTGCAACTGCTGCCTGAAGAGCCTCTTTTATTCTTTACCTGTATGTTAATCGTTGTCTATACCCTTAACTAGTCATCTTGACTCCTCACAACACTGGGGTCTCACACAGATGACACAGTAAAGAAAGGGGCAGAAAAATAGGCAGAGCTGAAAATCATGCCAAGATCTCTTCTGCCATGTCAGATCAACTGAGGTTATCACAGATTTAACACATATCTAGCTGATTCCCGTTGGCCACCGTAGGATTAGCAGCATATAGGGTTGCAATATGAGCAATATCAGGGTACTTGCAGATAATCTGAGCCACTTGGTGTTGCTGAATATCTCCTACAGATTTATATGCTGTTTAAAATCATGGATATCACTACTTACATTATTCAGTCTATCTGCATACCTAATATTATATAGATGTACACACGGTGTTGTTCCGCTGCAAAGTGGCAAGGAGCAGTCCATAATTCCTTCTGGGATCTGCTAAGCAATTAATAGGTTATGGTAACATATTCTGTGTAACAGAGGCCAAAGTACCTCATCCAATAATTTATACACCAAGCACATAATGTCTGTTTGAGTTGGCATGGGTTTTCAAGGAAGACCCGGTTCTGACTTTAGCCCTTCTTATGCAAGTCATTTTAGCAATTAATTAACCTCAGCAGCCATAATTTGTGTGGTGTTTCTGGTGAGCATGTGTTTAATGTCTGTTTACATGCACTGGAACTCATGGCCTTTGGCTTGCTGTTTACTTGGGCTTTCTTTTTTTCCTAAATTAAAAACTACCTTCAGTCAAAAAAATCCTTTACAGCACAGGAGCTGTTAAACTGTGTGCAATTCACCTCACCACCTTCTTCATGTCATTGGCTACAAAACTTGAAGGTTTGCAGGTTGCTTTCCCTGTGCGATCCTCAGGGAAAGCAGAGCTGGGGGCTGCAGGGCTGCCCTTGGCTGAAGCAACAGGGACCTGCTGACAGCAAAGACCCTAGAGCTGCTGCTCACCAAACACCTGGGGCTTTCTCTGGCCCAGACACATGACTTTTGCACCAAAAACCAAGACAGGAGGGTCTGAGGATGTGTATGTCTCACCACAGTGTGGTGTCCATACCTTGTCAAGGGGCTTACCTGGGCCTAGAAGCTCAGAATCCCTACAGCAGTTTAGGCATACTCTTGGCTACCCGAATACATTGGGTTTGGGATGAGATATTGCCCTGCCCTGTGCTGGTTTCACTCAACTAGCGCTCAGGGGAGCCCAAGCTGCCATACTACATCTTCTTCTGCAAGTCGTGCAGAGGGACTAAGAGACACCTTCTTCCTTTGGCTAAATATCAACAAAAAGTGTTGAAATGATCACTTTTCGTATATTCTTATTGTTGCTAAACACCTTCTCACCTACTAGGTATGTGTTCTGTTTATATATAAATAGCTGTGATAGCAGGGTACAACCCAAGCTTTATGTGAGGGCAAGGTTTAGGAAAGCATGCCACTTCTAGGAAAACATGCCCCTTTTTCCTTTGGATAAGGAGGAGTGCTGTAATAGTCAGAAATTACCAGAGATAAAGCATCTTATCTCATTTACCTAGAGCCTAATCTGTCTGTTCTTTTAAAGTCTAGAACACAAAGCACACTATATTGCAGGCAAATTCCGCAGCTTGGCTATCCTGTGAGTTTCTTACATTTTGTGTAGCTCAAATGTATTTTTCAAAGGAAAAATGCCTTATAAAAATGCCTTTCTCTATGTCTAGGTGAGTTGTGTGAAATTCTTCCAGCTAAATTGCCCTCTAGATAATTTTGACAATGGGAAAGAGTATACCTGCACTATTTACAGAAGTTGGGTCTGTGATTAGGGAATGAAAAGTGCAGTATAATTAGAGAGATATTAAGCCACACTATGCAATAGATGAAGAGTTCTGACAATAAGGTAGAGGTATCCCTAGCCCTGGATTTATTCACTCACAGATATTATGTAGGTGTGGAAATCAGATATACATAATCAGAAAGCTATTAGCCAAATCGCGGTATCAGTTGTGCCATTGCAATTTCATGGTTCAAAGACTTTGGTTGGTCTGCTTGTAAATGTTTCTCCTCAACTTATTCTGCACTGTACTCCTCTGAACAATACTAATGATCCATCTTTAAGTCAAGTGAAGCATTCCTCAGCTCACAAGACCTTTTCCTTCTTCAGAAAAGAATTTAATAATGAAGAAAAGTATAATCTTCTGAGGTTTGGTTTATTTGTTATCTTTCTTAGTCTGGAAAAACCAGTTAAATAAAAAAAGAACTGTGGGAACTTAAGGATGTTATACAAAAATAATTCAGTACTTTATTGCATATTTAGCGTTGCAAATGGCCACTGATGAGTCATCCATGTGTTGGTATTATGGCAAATTTGATTTAATCTTTCTAAAGCTATCCCTGATACGAAGACTTCTGCTTCTCTTCACCACTCTGACATTTTGTCTTGAATATATCCATTCATGGTAGACTTCTACAGCTTCACATCACTGTAAGAGTCACTGGGAATTCAAAGGAATGTCCTTGCTTGCCCAAAAGTCAGGATTTAATAAAGAGTTATGAGATGGACCAGAATTAACCATTCATTTCAGCCCCTTGACTTCAGTGGGCTGAGTTTGAAGCAAAGGGTGTACAGATTGACCTTTCTTAACTCCTTTCTATTTATGCCTATGTCTAAACCCTTTTTTTAAAAAACAAACAAACAAAAAAACACCCCACAAAAAAAACCCTTATCGAAACAAAAGCAGAGGACTTCATATAAACTTTGAAGAAAGAGATGTAGATGTAGACGGAAAAAGTGAGCCTAAGTATGGTTAAAGAGCAACAACCTTCAGGAAGGTGTACATCAAGGAGGGTATCTCTTCCCTCATCAGGGAGGAGACACCTCCTGAGATAACACATGTCTAGGAGACAAGAAGCCTTAAGAAAGAGAGCTACCTTAGCATTAGCAGCAAAATAAGTTGTCGAAATATTTACAGAAATCTGCATTTCGCCCAAGTAACTGAAATGGGTGAGGTGAATATTTAAAAAATAGACAGAGAGAAGGAGCCTTGTAGGATAAAAAGATAACCATCACAGAATTACATGAAATGTTCAGGACATTGAATTACTGCCCTTTTTACTGAACTGAGATAGAAAAAGGCCTCTTCCCATTACCCTGATTTTATTATCATCTTGATCATAGAATAATTTGAAGAATAACTCAATAACTTGAAAGGCCTGCCCTTGAATGATAGAGTTTGGTATACAGTGAACTTAAAAAGATAACTTTTCTTCTATTTAAAAATTAATATGTGATCAATTGGTGGTCTTCGACCCTACACCTTGTTGTACATGATTATTGGCAGCCATGATTCCCTATCGCTGTTTTTCCAGTGTCAAAACTCTGGTATAGGAAAGCACTACCAACATTAAAATAAAGATTGCAGCCCACTTCAAACTCACTGAAAGGACTGTAAGAAAGGAGGTATAAAATAAAAAATCTCATCCTGTCCAAAAATACTATTAAACGACGTTTTGGGCACAGCACTCAAGCTAAGGGAGAGACCATTTCCTTTGCTAGAAATGGAAGCAGGTAGAGCCCCATCTTGCTTCCACTGAAGTCACAGGCTTCATCACACAAATCAGGGAGAGAGAAATTCACTTTGTTTAATAGTTGTCATTTCAGTTCTTTATGTTTCTGTTTCCTTAGAGACTTGCATGCTTGTAGGTAGGCATACATTTTCTGATAAACACACATCACTCTACTTTCTTTGCTTTTACAGGCTGAGGTTTAAAAAGTGTTTATGCGTTCCTTCATCCTTTGTTTTCTCGTATGTGCTAACAGAAACAGAAGGGTGGCTGCAACATCATACGCAAGATAAAAACAAGAAAACTCTGACTTGGGATGTTCCTCACTAGTTACCTTGACTAAATAAATTTATTGATTGTGATTACAACAGATCAAAACAATGGTATCGGGAAACAAAATAAACCGCGTACATTCAAGCTCTCCCAAATATTGATCTTGCTGACACAAATATTATTTCACCGTGTTCTTTTCCTCCATTTCCATATCCGTGACAATTCATATCACACAGACGTTGCCGAACAAACATGTTCTATGGTTAGATAACGAGTTGGATAACCTTGGTCTATTAGGCTGTGTTGAAAACCTGTAAGATTTATCTTTCTATCAATCATGCCTATATGAAGCATCAGATCAAAATCAATGAGTTTAACCTCACAGAACCTCTGTGAAATAGGAAACTGTTATAATTAGCACTTTAAGTATATGGGAAGTGAACATCCAAATAATAAGATCAAGTTATTAAAGCTATTAAAATAGCTTTAATAGGTGCAGGGACGCACCCAGGAGCACATAAGACATCACTGGTTTAGTTGCCTAAGTGTTCCTGAAGTCACAGACCCCAGTAACTACAGCACCCATCCAATTCAAAGCGGAGGCTGGGCTGCCAGCAAACCCAGGCATGATTCATAGTTGTCAAACTATTGAATCTCAAGTCCATCTTTCTGTGTCTGGTTTTGACTGGGAAATACAGACCCGAAGAGTCTGTTCACACAAAAAATTTCCAAAGAAGAAAATGTTGCCATCCATGTGGGAAATGTTGTGGAACTGATGAATCTGTTTCTTCTTTCGTTGTTGAAACTAGTTTTGTCTAATTCCCAATGAGCTCTTACTCTACAGCATGTCAGCTACATGGCTACAGGACCGTAGGAACTGGCACCTGCTCAGAAAGCTGAATTGTTCTGAAGCAGATCTTTCTTTAGGACTTTCATTAATGAACCTCAGAAGATCCCATTGCCGAAGTTCACTCTGATGTCCTGTTTACATTCAGTAGCAACCTCAGACTAAAGTGATTGTTAAAAAGGATGCGGAGTAGGAAAATAAATCAGCATTGGTGTCAGTTTGTTTTATTTCAATAATTGTCACCATGGAAACAAAGTCACTGACCTATTTCTTTTCATACAGATAAGTAAACACCAGGGTTTCAAATTTTCATACATACCATTTGTTGTACCAGCAATTTACCTTACAGAATACCCATAATGTACTGTCTTATTGGAACTTATATCTTTTCCATAAAGGGCGTGGTTTGTTTTTTTTTAATCCAATTTCCTTCACCAGGGAGAAAATGAAAACTCAGTACTGCCATTATAATAACAGACCACTTCTATTTTCACCACATCTACCTTTGCACATAGGTGCAGTGACGGTAAACCAGCAGTCTAGTGGCGGTATGACTAGACGTGCTTCAACAGCCACTTCTGACTCGTCAGATTAATTTCAGATTACTTCTTTCTGCATCTTTTTTAAAATATTGGTCAGTGCTACTACACAAGAAGAACAACTTCCAAGCTAGCTGCCACTGAGTGGGCACATCTGCTTCCAGCGGAGGAGGCCTTTTCTCTTACCTCCCCAACATGGCACTCTTTAAATAATTTCTTGTGGCCAACCTGGGTTGTGTCATATGGTTCAGAACCTATGGATACGTTCTTTGCTTATTGCATTTGCGTTATTCACATTGATTCACATGGACTTAGATAAGGTGTCATGAACCCACAGACAGTTTTAACCAGATGACATCCTAAGTGAGTGTGAACATACGAGCACAACATGTGCATTCTTGCACAAGGTAGAAGCTAATGGAGTTTGCAAGAAATAGTGAAAAAATATCAGGCTGGAATGCCATTTCTCCTTTTCATACTGAACAGTAACACTCCTTCCCTAACCCTCTTAAGCATTGGCTATGTATGTTGTGTGCATGCCATGTGCTGTGGCCTCAAGGATAACCACCCACATGTGTGGGGAGAGAAACAAATCATGTATGGCAATGTTGAAAAGTCAAAGAATATAATATTTGCTATATTATGGCCTCTGAGACTATGCCCTGTGCTTTTCTCGTTGCAGTAACAGTTAAATAATCTAGCACATTAGCTGCACATTCTGGGCCAAATGCACTGCTAAAGTAACTCTAGTGATGTAATACACATATTTTCCTCTCCTTTAAGTACTGTAAATCCATATAATACCATTGAATTTGATGGCATTACTCCAAGACTAAATAGATATAACTATGAACAGAATTATCTGACTGAACCAAGCTGTTCAGAAAGAAATCAAAGACATGCCAGAGAGAAAGTGCCTTTTATTTTATTGCTCTGTGACAAGCCTGACTGCTCCATCTTTCACAGGCTTTTTAGATTTAAGCTGAAGGCTTATGAAAATAGTTGTTTTAAGTTAAGTAACTCATCTACATCACTGTTCATAGCAGTCAATATATGCATTTTAACTGATCTGGGAATTGGGTGTTGCCTATGTGCCTTCTTACAGAGGCTTGTGGAATATTTGTTTTTTTCAGAAAGGATTATGCCTAAACTTTGGCTGCTATTATTATTTCTGCAATCTACTAAACAAATGTGGTTACAATTTCCTAACTCCCATTGCCCAAATTTTCTTAAACTGCTTCATAAACAGAATTTAAACATGCTTTAGCTAGTGCTTGTGATAGATTAAACTTTTCCTCTAATACATTTCTAAAACCTCTGTTCCAGCTGGGGGCACTGACCTTCCAAATAAATAAAACATGTTTTGTTTCCGTGCTCTGTATCTATCGCAATAGCCTGTAATCTTTCCAACTTTCCTTCCCCCTCCTTCTCTTGGGTTCTGTTGCTATTTCCCACTGATGATCCCGATACGCAAGCTTCCTTATTGGGTAACATTGGGCAAGTTTAACCGCTGCTGTCCACGGAAGGAAGATTTCTGTAGTGACGTCTGCCAGTTTTTACGACAGCAGCCTGGGGAGTCTGAACTCAGCAGTCAACAGCTTGTGGGATTAAACAGGAAGAGGAAAAATAATAATAAAAAACCCCTACCAACAACCGCTTCAGTCTTAATGCACCCCAATGATTTTTCACTGGAGTATAAAGTCCGAGGGCTTTCTCCTCATTTTCTACCTTTCAATATCGCAATGTTCAGTCCAGAGCTGCTACCACTATGCTTTTATTTTTCAGCTTTAAAACATTTTTTGTTTTTTAAGGTTATTTGATATTTGTATCTTTCAATTGGTCAGGGACACAGTACGGGAGAATTGGCGTGGGGACATAAATGACAGTGACTCACCAGAGCCAAGCAGACCTCACCTGTAGTGTGTTGGCCTCATAGTGTCCCTGCACAGAGTGAAAATCCATTGGGAATACAGACTGTAAAAACAGTGCCCTTTTACTTCATATCATCAGTTCTTAATATATTTAGGATTATCTTTGTTACAATAACAAAAATTAATACATACTATGTTGCACAGTCCACTTACAGTCCCAGATCCATGGGACCAGTGGTGATAGTTGCTTAATAACTTTTCTGAAGTAAAACCACCCTAAAAAGTGCATTGTGTTCCAGGAGACTGCATGGGGAACTTGGAGTATTCTACATCCTGCCTCAGGGCAAAGAGATTAGCCAAATTTTAACTCTAGGAGTTAGTTTGCTTCAGGAGTTTTCATTTCTGTGCCAAGTGGAGTTTGCAAATGGGAAGTTAAAGTAAATTAAATTAAACTAACATAAAATAAAATAGCCTTTCTTTAATCATTATGCTAAATTTGATATATCATCCACCCACACAAACACAGAATCTTAATTTTAAAGATTTAGAATTCTAAATATAGGCGTTGTTGAGAGAAACAATTTCAGAGAGAGCAAAAGAAAAGTCCAGGTCAGAGGCAGAGTATACGTAGCACTATCATCTCTTTAGAAATTTACTCTCCCTCTGGTTTTGGCCACCCTCCAAAATTCTACTTCTGAGACATCCCAGACAATGGAGACATTATTACGAGAACCCGTAGAACAGTGTCGTGCATCGTGCTGATGATTTATAAAAGAGTGGTTTGTCTCAGCTAACCGTTCCATATATATAAAATTAATGGTCTCAAAAGACAAGTAAATGCTTACTGCACATAACAAACACATTGCAGAAATCCACTTAGCTAGTACTAACTTTCCATTAATTTTCACTGCACCTTGCCAGAATAAGCAGGCAGATGGCGGGGTACTCCCGTGTGTAAGCCCAGACCTTGAAAATGCCAGTTCCTAAAGGCAGATTCCTCGCAGCATACTTAAGGTGCTTAAATGAAAAGGATCAGATTTTCAAAACTGTGAGAAAGGCACAGTTGCCATGGACATCGAGAAGACCTGCAGCTTCTCATCAAGCCAGGTACCTCCTCTTTGGACAGCTAACTATGGTGTATCTCTCTCTGGCTGCTCAGACTTAAACATCTGGATCGACAGGATTTTGTACTGCTTAAAGACTTTTCACTTCAGTGATTTTTCTATTAGAATTATTGAGATGATGTATTCCCAAATTTACAGTTTCCTGTTCATGCAAAGACTTCTTACCCTCTTGCTCCCTGAAAATTTAAGCCATGCTGGTGTGAGTACTCTATACCTCCATACCTGCGAGTGTGCCAAAGGGGTTTCACTGAGCAGGGGATTAAGCGGTAGAAGCTTGTATTGGGGGTTAGGGGGTGGCACGGAGGAGTGAGCCGTCCCAGCTCAGCTGCAGGGGACACAGTTCCCTGTCTCTGGTTGGTGATCGGGTGAAGTTCTGAACCTGCTTCCCATGGTGCTGACTTTCACTAAGGCTGCAAAAGTATTTTATTTGCAGTTTGGAGTTGTAGAATTTAATTTATTAATCAATCAGCTGGACATAAATTAAAGAGCATGGTCTATTGCAACCTATGTGTAGGTGGATGGTGATTCAATCTAAGGAAAAGCCAGCTTCCTTTTAGTAAGGGATCTCTTCCTGCCTTCTCCCAACCTTCCCCTTGCCCACCCCCCGTGCAGGTGAGGACAGCCCAGAGGGCAGCCAGAGGCCCTCGGCAGATCTCAGGAAGAGAAACTACAAAGGGAAGTTCCTATGAAGCTGGGAATTTGGTGGTGAGGACTGGAGTATCCTGACGACTTCAGGGAGTGAAGAGCTGAGCTCTGCTGAAGCTCAGTCGCTGGTCAGGGTGGATGCCTGACACAGCCATCTCCGTTCCTGAGTCCTTGCTGGCTTTGCTTTTTTAGTCTTTTAAGTTCAAACTGAAGACCATGTTCCATGAGCATTCGCTTTCCTTAACAGAGGACATGTATACAAGGGTACGTGTGTGTTACTAAATGAACTAGATGATATTACACGCCTCTGACAGTGGGTTACAAAATGAGAGTGACCTCTCATCGTACCAGCAATTTACATGTAAGTTTTGTAAAACCCAATCTCCCACTGAAACTTTGTGTCTCTCAGAAAGTTGCTAGGATGAACAATGTCATTCGTTTATAAACTACGTTTATAGATTTCGGTTGAAGACTGTTTACCTCCATTTTGATGTCATTATATAAAGTTGCTGGTATCGACAGATGATATTTCTTGCAAAAAAAGTTCCCATTTCAGTTCTTATCCAAAGCCCTTCAGATCTCTGTGAGAAATAGAAAGTGATAAAAATAATTTAAGATGTTTAAATATAGTGTTTACCAGATAAATACAAACTGAAAGTGCATTGAGTATGTCATCCCCAATTATTTAAAAGCAGATATTGTTCTCCTTTAATGAAAACAAAGTTCTTTTTATGATTTTTGCAGGTATATTTAATAGACGTAACTCAAAAACACAGGTTATGTATGAATCCATGCTTACAGACATTATTTCACTGTCCACATGAAATAACTAGCTGCTTTTAAGGGCCAGTTCAAAGACAAAGGATTCATCCACCTATACATCTATTAATTCAAAATGAAAAAAAAAAATGTATTTGTATCCATGGATTTTATTCCCTGTTTTGTCTTCTTGACAGGGGAAAGCTTAATGGTATGTTAGTAGCAAATAAAAAGCCTAAGGGTGATGAGGAGATGAGTCTGTGGTTTGACACATGCAAGTTGTCATTCATGAGTTAAGGGAAAAATTTCTTCTCTTGTACACCGAAGAATCACATGATGTTTTACAAAAGAAATCTCTGTTTTTCTTCTGCCTCTTGCACTTGTCCTGTAGGACAAAAGCAGACGCGTCAGACCAGTGCCATGGGCTGCATTTCAGCACTCATACCTTTGCATTAAAACGTCACATCAAAGCATGGTATGTTCCACCACTACTTTGTAACTGATTAGTATTGTGTATTGACAAATCTTATCTTGTCATACTATTTGGCATACATCCAAATCTTCTGATGCACAAAGTAAATGATGACATTTTCAATGTAATTTGAGTTTTGCTGGTGTAAAATGCAGACAGTTCAACAAATTTAGAAATGGAGAGGAGTCCTAGCTATGCAAACCTTATTCTGGTGGTTGTACAATGCCCTCTGAGAAGAGGCAAATATAATTTACAGGGGGGTTCCATACAAGGGGCTTGCAGTTTCTACTGTTCCCAGGAGATGGCACACATCTTTTGGAAAAAAATGTCTGCTCACTCCCTAAAGGAGCAGCGAGGTGTAGGAGGAAATACTTCAATGCACCATTCAGTCCTGCGATTTCCACTTGAAAAATTGAAAGTCAGTTGGCAAACCCCTTGGGATTTAGGAGAGATGGAATGGGAATTGCCATCCACAGAAGAGAGTTTGTATGAATAGCTCAGCAGGAGGAGGGTGAAGAATCCCCACCCAGCAACCGCATTTTCTTTGTGGCATAATATATGTAAGACTATAATACAATGCCCTCCTACTTTCATCTTTCTATATTGCCACTCATCAGCATTACAAAGAATGTAGCTATTAAAAGAACTGCCTCTTGGCACCCAAAAGCCATAGCACTGTATTTTCTACAACAAAAAAACTCGAGCCTCTATTATTTGTTTTGCTACATTTGCAGCAGTCTCCCCATTAAGCTTGCTTCTCACAGCTCCCTGATCTCATTCCCTGTTGGATCTAGATCAGACACACAAGAGGTCAGGCTGACTTTCAAACCTTCTTGCGGGCTGGCAGGCATAGAAAAGTGTAACAGCAATAAGGATTAAAAAGTTCTCAGATGGGCCTACCAATGTGGAAAGCTCCTCCCTTCCCCAGACCTGCCACCCTCTGAAACCCTTGGCGTAAACACCAGAGACAAATTCATCGAGAGAGCATCTATTAACCCCTAGTTGTTCAGGCCAGCCCTCACAAGCGTGAGGGCCTGTCCTGAAGCTCCTACAGATACTCTCTTAGGCACTTCAGTGAGGTTTTCAAAGGTCCTGCAACTCCTGCTGCTGGAGGAGAATTGCCACTGGTTTCTCATGGTAATGCCAAACCTTGGAAGTGCAATCCGAGGCAGTGAAAGGCCATCAGACACTGCTCTCGTTACTGGCGTACCAGTGAGTAGGTGTTTGCGGTAAGCGGGAACTGGCACATCACGATACCTGACACGCTGCCTGCACGTTCGAAGTTACATTTAGAAAAAAATAAATATTAAAACACCCTTGCTGAAAGGGTAGCAAACGCGACCAGCAGCAGTGGCTATGAGAACCAAAGTCTGACCTCTCAGCAGTCACCTCCCTACCTGCTGACAGCCCAGACTAGGGTAGCTGCAGAGGAGAAAGCAGCGCATTGTGTCAGTCACCGAAGGAAACTGCAGTCGGAAGGTAAAATAAAAATATTTAAGAATTGGTTGCCCAGCTACTGCAGCAACTGGTATCTTCAGTACACATGGCAGTCCAGGGATTAACTTGACTGCGAGCAGGGTCAGGTTTAATTTCACCACAGGGGACGTGTGAGGTTCCATACCTGCATGTTTCAGAGCAACGTGCTGGGCACAGGATGTGATTTATCAGACTCAGACCGCTACATTGCAGGCAACCTAGGCACTGATTTGTGGGATTATAGGGAAATGGTGCAAATTAAAGAGGGATATAACCCTCACAGTGGCTGCCATGGATTGCACGTGCTCTTCATTTTGTGATGGGTTACATGGTTGCACCTCCCCATTCCTGGGGCTGGAGCCGTTCCCACAGCAACTATATAGAAGTGCCTTAGGAGGATGTTGAGCTCCAGATCTCCCCAGTTTGCTACTGCTGCCATTTATGTGGACCAACTTTTAGCCTTGCTGTTAGAACAAGTCTCACTGGTGTCACTGCTTGGGTCATCGAACTCTTACAGGTCTTCCTTCAGCTGCGAGCAGTGACTCTTCAGCCTGAACTTAAATGCACTAAGACTGCAACAGGGAACCTGCCTGCATTCCTCAAGGCAGCGAACCCCGTAACTGGAGCCCCCAGTGCCTGTGACAGTGTGCTGTTGGGACGTCCGTGCTGTGTACATGACTTCCACGGACAACAGCCCTTACTGTGCGTCATGGCCTCTCACCAGCTGGGCACGCTGTTAAATAACGCGTTGGCGGGCTCAGTTGCCTGGCCACCACTTGTCACGGATAACATGGGCCCCCAGAGCCACACTGGGAAATCTTAAAGCAACTGGACAGCAGGCTCCTCTCTGTCTTCAGAGACTGTCTTCAAGGCCAGGCTGGACGAGGCTTTGAGCAACCTGGTCTAGTGGAGGGTGTCCCTGCCCATGGCAGGGGGGTTGGAACTAGATGGTCTTTAAGGTCCCTTCAGCCCAAACCATTCTGTGATTCTATGATTCTACGATGCTCAGCCTGCTTTTTCCCACCGTGTTCAACACAACAGAGGTGGGGCCGGTTTCAGGCTTTGAGGGATCACAACGGGTTGAGACGAGCCTATTCCAGCTCCACTGAAATAAAAGTAAGCGAAACAGCTGGTAGCAGGTGAGTGGTGTATTTTTGAAGTTCCTGGGGGATGTTTGAAATGCACTTATCTTGATGTTAGTGGATAGTTTTAAAAGAGCCCCCTGGATGTGCCTGTAGTCAGCTGTTTGCTTATTCTACCAAATAAATATAAGACAGTGCTCTTCAAGAAACGAAAGGTTATATTTGGATGCCGTCCACAGGAAATGGGAGCGCAAAGGGGAGCGTGTGTTTTGAAATACGGATGTTAAAATTCCCATTCTAGCTTGCAAAACAAACCCCAAGCCTGTACCATGTCCCTTTAATGATTTATAAGCACATCTTTTAAAAAAATCACTTATTCAGTTCCTCGGAATGGCTCTCTGGCACATGCAAGGTTCAGCAGCCTGCTTGTTTCTCATGCTGCAGAGTTTATTGCCTTTACCCATGGCCAGACTGTGGCTGGCCAGGAGCAGGTGTGTGAGTTGAGGGGAGGTGGGGAAGCCTCCCTCAAAGCCTCCCTCTCCTTGGGCAGGTATTCAACAAGCAGCAATCACAGTCTTGCTTCTTGCAGTTGTCAGTTCAAAAAGAGCAGATGAGCCACACCACCAGTTGTATCTACACAGTTCAAATGGGGTAAATGCATTTCCCTCCGACACTGCCCGCTGGGCTGCTTGGGGAATGTTGGGGCTGCATCTTGAGATGTGTCAATGACCTGCTCCAAGCACTGCAGTAGTGTTCAGTCAAGAAAATCAGATGGCTCCTTGGACTTCCTGACTCTCCTCCTTTATTCACAGGAAGAGAAATTCTGTATTTCTGCTAATCTGAAAGGGCTGGGTCTTTCAAGAATATCTATGTAGTCTGCCCGGTTGCTGAGGCACTCTGACACCTGGAGGTTGATTTCAGAAGGGCTGGATGCCCAGGACTGCACAAGGAGCTGCCAGGTCTTTGCTGCACAGAAAACCTGGGAAGTGCAGATGTAGGAATTTTGCCATCTAGTTAGAGACAACAAGAGCAGATTTAAATACAGACATGCACATGCAGAAGTATGAGTGGAAGAGAAAGTCAAAAAGAGATCAAGGACATACAGACATGGAATTACTAAAGCATCAATTAATCATTTAGGATTTATACTGAACCACCCCGAAATAAAAATAAAAAAAAAAAAAACCAAACCAAAAAAACCCAACAAAGGAAGGTGTTTCTCAGTATTGTTTGACTAATGCAAAATCTAAACCATACTTAATATATCATCAGGTTCCAAAAATAAACTTATCTGACTGCATGCTGTCTATTTTTCCTACGAGATTTACTGCTCTTTAGAGCTGAAATATGTGAAGGGGGACCTTTAACTGGTTATGATAAACGGCTTATCTCTGTTGACTTCACTGGAGCTACGGTATATTGGTCTGGTTTTTTGAATATCTGACCTAAAGGGTTAGAAAACCTTTGAGGAGACCAGCACTAAAACCTGCTTCTAAATGCAGGTACCGCAACAGTTCTTCTAAGGGCTAAGAAATATTGAAGGCTATAAGTACGAGGCTTGCAAAACGATGAGGACATTTCCAAAGGCAAAATATACTTTTTTTCCCCTTCCCCAAAATGAAACTCTTCTCACTGAAATGCAGTGTACTTTTCATGACTTGCTCCGATTCCTTTTTTTAAGGAAGAAGTTGCTCAGTTTAAATGTTAAATGCTGGTCTTTCCCTTTAATATTCTGTGTGGAATCATGTTACAGAGAATTAGAAACTTTCAGGGCCTCAGCCCTCTCAGGGTTGAATTGACAATGATTAACATCATCATTTCAGTGATTGCCACTTTAGCCATCTCACAGGTACCCTGAAGGTTTTCTTCCATCGTGTAACCACCGCTAAATGCTAAAAACGCTTTCCACGGTAGGAACAGCTATCTGAAGAGGATTTTCATTTCTCCTTTTCACGTGCAACTGTTTACTCCTTTCTCAGGGTAATGCTAAAAAATATGGTGGTAAAAGCAGAAGTGAAAGCAGTTGCAAAAAAAAAAAAACCAACAAAAAAAAGGCAGCAAGCTGTTTCAATTTGGTTAAAATTAACACTTTTAGGGTTAACTCTGGCTGTGGAAAACAGCAACAGCCAATCTCAGGGACAGCACAAAAAGGAAGACGCACTGTGCTTGTCACCAGGAGAGTTACTGGCTTCTACTCAGAGGCAACATCTGCTAAACCTTGATCTGATCAGGGTAGAGTTAGCCTGATATAAAACCAATTCTATTCATCAATTGTTAAGGACCAGGCAGGGAAAAGTTACAATTTGGTCTCAGAACAGTCACTGCACCATAAAACTTCCTTGAGAATTGTTTTATATTTCTTTTACAGTTTAAATGTTTTGATTACCAAGGCAGTGTTTTCCCGTGAGACATATCCTAAAGAGATGTGGTGCCAGGACCAAATGGGATGAGATGATAAAATATAAGAAGCTGGAACATGAGCAGTTTGAAACTCAGCTGTGAAAATGTTTATTGGATAAATGTTTACCCTGCTTCGTGCTCGTATTTATTTTTCTTTCGAACCTTTGAGTCTCCTTACTGCTTCACTGAGACAATTAATTCTCTCTGGAAAACATGACATGGTTAATTAAACAGGTGAGAGAAACTAGTTTCTCAACTGTCTGGAGATTCAAAGATCCAATTGCAATTTACAAAGAATATATTACAGTTGTCAACATCATGTGAATCCTGGATTGTCTGAGAATGATAAACACATGAATGCTGTAGAGAATACCCTTTAGAAACCTGAGCTCTTACTCATTAAGGCCAGTTCTCTGCAGTTAGGGGTGGTCACGGCCCACTGTGCTTTTCATGAACTGGTTGTGCTTCGTATCAAAAATACCTAAGGATTTTGCCCCTTTTTTCTTTCTAAAGGCTGGCTGCTTCAAAATCTCACTACTCTGATGGTTAAGAAACAGATTCTAAACCCCCTGGCTATTTCGCAGCCATTTCTTCTTGTGCCAAAATTGTTCTTAGCTTCAGCAGCCCATTGTCATCCCCCATGTTAATGACTGGTATATATCTGTGAAGATGAATTTATGTTCTCTTAAGTCTTCACCTTGCTAGCCTGAGCAATGTAAGCTTGGGGGCACATCTTCGTGTGGAGAGTTATGCTGTGGCTTTGCGCATGTGAGCCAACCCTTCTTGGAACACATGGCATGGCTACTGCATCTTCTCTCTGCAGCCCACCCCAGCTCTGGTCCCACTAGCTCACACTTCCTACCCCCCAGCAGGCACCAACAGCGGCTTGAAGAGGTGCTGAAGAAGGCAGCTAAACCCAAGTCCTCATAAAAATGGCTTGGAAAAATAGCAGTTTGACAATGAACTTGGGCCCGCACTATACAGAAGATAAATCCAGAAAATGGTACAGAAATTGCTTGATGGAGCTGTGTAAGTGAATCTAAACTCTGAGGCAGAGACTGTTCCTTCCTCTATTTTTGCCTTACACCTAGAACGGTGTGGCCCTAATCAGCAGCCTCTCGGTGCTACTGCAATCTAAGCGTTAAGTATTAATAACTTCCAACAGCGGGAACTTTTTCACCACACTATGCTACCTCTTCTACTGAGGAAAGTCTGTGCACTTAGCTTTATTTATGGTGGGAAGGACTTAAATGTGCCAAGAAAGGCAGTGATCTGGGTGGGGAATGAGGTGAGGATACCCTGGCAGTGAACTTTCTTTACTACACCAAGCGGTAAGGTGTGCTTCTCTTTGCTTCTCATTAGTGACTGCAGACTTTCTTTCATGGTTTTCCACAGACAGAGACCGGGCAACGATGTGTAAATTCTTTACATTTGTCTATTGTTTAATGCATGGTTTATTTTACTGTTTTTAATGTACTATCTCTAAACAAGCACTACTGTTTGGCCAAGTGTTGTGTTTTGTTTAAGGTTACTTAAGTCTCAGTTATTTGTGGAATGCTCTTATATTCCTTTGGGTAGTCAGTGCATAACTTACAATTATCTGATACTTTTTGGGAAAAAAACCCCTCAGATCATTTTTGTGCATCTTTTATGTAGCTGTTAAACATTATCAGACATACATACTCACTTCAACCCCACCACATCTGCAATTGTGGTTGAAAGTAAGAGGTTCTCTCTATAGCAACCAGTGCATGTTCAGGGTGGTTTTTTTGTTTTAAAATACCGAGAGCCAGATTTTGCTCTCAGATCCTCAGTAGTTTTGTTTTTTCAGGTTTTTGTTTTAGTTTTTTTTTTCCTTGAGAGTGAACCAAGTCCTGATATTTTTTCACGATACGTGTCTCAAGATCAATCTAATTTTAGCAGCTTTCTGAACAAAGGGTTTGCTGATTGTCCTCTCAACTGAAAATGTATTAACAGATCTTCAGAAGGGGATATGCTTCGAATGGATCTGGACAGAATTAGTGACGATGAAATGTTTACTGCAGTAGATTCTTTCTGCGGAGCCTTTAGAACTAATTCCAAATGCATACACAACTGTGGATAATTCTTGCCTGTTGACATTCTTCCAGCTTCATCCTGTAAGGCAACATGTTTCAAGATTTCAGAGTCACTTGCATATCTGTGTATCCCTATTTTTCATTTGTACGTGTAAACAACTATTTGCCCATGCAAAATGGATCCTTAGATGTGCAAATACTCGCTCTTCTTGCATAAATATTTTTTTGCAAGCAGGTCTGTTTACAAGAATGACTACATGAAATACAATGTGTTTGAAATGAAATGAAATACAATTAAATACGGATCTGTTCACATGAATGACTGCATACACAAAAGGAGGGCCTTAAACTCTAAGACTGGGGACTTCTGCCTCTCATAATCTCTCAAGTTTATTGTATTTATTTGTGTCTGTGAAACTACATCCTCACTAATAAAGTAGTTTTAGCACTGAACCCAGCAGATACACCTACTAAATGTCTAAGCATGTGTTTAACTTTAGGGGACCTTAAGACCCGAGTAAAGTTAAGCACATGCTCAGTGCTTTTCTGAATTGGACACACATTTAGATCCAGCACTCTATTTTTTTCCAGGCTTCCCAATTTCCTACACTGCAAACAGAACAAAATTTCAATGGAAAGTTTATAGAGGATGCAGCACTAGGTGTTGTCAGATATATTTTATAGCCAGATTCCTTTTGTAGTCAAAGCTGATCTGAGTAAGGGCTGAGAAATTCGAACACATGCTGTGCACTGTATCTAGCGTTTCCAGAGTTGTTAAGGAAATGGTGATCCTATTGATCTGCATATTACCTTGCAGTTCTCCAAAAATGAAGTCTGTGACATTTACTTCTCCAGAAAAATTTATGCATTGGCCTTTGAATGTTATTTGACAGCACATATATTTATGTTTAATTTAACTGACCAACCTATTAAGTGGGAATCACATTATTCACGAATAATCAATGTTCAGCTGGTGGTCCAGGGTGCCGAGAGCTATTTCTGAAGAACATTACATTTGTCCTCATTACAAACAGGGATAGATAGTTGTTGTAGAGCAATATTGCAGGCGATTAGTTATGCAGTGTTGTTTTGTTAAAGGCCTAGCCCTGAGCAGGGGGCTACGAGAAACCACGTTTCCCTGGCGTTGACGTGTCAGAAGGGAACTTGCACTCTTTGACACATGGTCTTTGCTGTAGGTTATTAGTACACAAGATCATTGCTCTCTTCCAGAAGTCTTTTGGGAAATACAGAATGTCTGTGATACAAGGGTGAGAGAGTCCCTGAGTCCCTATGACTGCTTCAGTTGGCTTTCAGGTGTGGTATACAGAGTGGTAGGCTGATGTCTTCTGTCATCCTCACTATGGTTTTCTACCAAGCTTTTTGCTGCTGTGTCTATGCTTCCCATTCCCCACTCTCCCTCGTATTATTATTACAAGATGAATATGAAAATCCAAGACCTTGGTCCTGAGACCTGGAATTTGTTGGCTCTGCTGTACCAGGCAGGGCTGAAGATACTTCGTAAACAGCAAGAACCAAGAACACGCAATTGGCTTTATATTTTGTGTGGGCGACTGTAATGGCACTTAAAAGTCAAGTCTCATAACTTGACTCGGAAGCTTCTTTTCTGTAAGAAAACCAAAATTATTCTGGTTAAAATATTTTAATTTTACATTTACATGATAAATTTGGAGCTATTTTTATACCAAGTTGTTCTCCACCTTTGCTCCCCCTCCCATCTTTTTGCTGATTCATATGTGATTACTGCTAACTTAATGCTAGAGAGATTACTTTATTTGTACTGCAGATATACTTTTCATGTACATGTTATAAATATGTACAGTAGGCTCAGCTTTTAAAAGTATAAGCTTTTATAAGACCTTAATTAGATTTGGACTTTTTGTTGCAACTAGTCTATTCTGTGTAACTTTAGTTCTGACTTGGCAAAACATTTGTGCACTTGGCCTACTTTTGGAAAAATGTGCAAAATTTTCTGTGCTAAATGGTTTAATTCCCTGTACACTTCCAAAATGCCACTTAGTGAAAACCAACCACAAAGAGAAACCCTGTTATTTAGCAGTCGCTGTTAAGGTAGCAAAGATCAGCTTCCATGTGGACAGGGCCTTCGGATCAAACAGGAGGAACGGGCTAAAAGAGATTGTATGACTGTGAACAGATGAAATCATGTGACAGGCTTTATTGCTGGTGAAATCTGTTTCCACTTGCTGCCACCCACTAATTTGACAATAGATTGCATCATGTGGTTGCAGCAACTGAGATGACTAGCAACCATTTTAAACTGCTTTCCTTAAAGGGGAAAACACCCTAGAAAAGCAGTGGAACGGAGAGACAGTGTTGTGAACATACTTCAGACTTTAGGTAAAGGCAGTAATGTACGCTGCAGTATATTAAATTTAACATAATCCAAGTATTTGTTGAGGAGCTAAAGTATTAGCCAAAAATTGTTTATTGCAAAATTATTCTTAGTGGACAAAACCAGCTAGGAGGTTTGTTAAGAATAATTCAGCTCACACTAGAATTGCAATTACCACCTAAGTGCTGTATGGGAAATGCACAACATTTTTCAAAGCAGAAAAATAAATAATAATGAACCCTTAGCTTAAAAATGCAATTCTCTCCGTGTTCTTTTCTTGTAAAGAAAAATCTACATTTCAAAGGAATATTTTCTTACATATGGAAATGCTTATTTTCTAGCTACTGAAGATCTGCCAGGAAATATTAGAGAATATCATGTTCAGAGTTTTAGAAGGCAAATTGCTTCTGCATACACTGTATCTAGCAGACAGCTTTATGGTGCTCTTTACCTGTCTGTCATAACATCATTGGTTTTTCCAAAGTACCCGAAGCCTTGGAAAGTCAGGAATTTTAGCAGTATACCTTCACATGACACATGTATTTAGGAATGCTAAGCTGATTAGCAAGTAAATACAAACAACAAATCTATGTGCTTTAAACACAAGATTTAAATGTTCCATGATGGAGGACAAAAACAACTTTGAAATTAAATGCTCATGTCAGCGTAAGAAGATGGATTTTAAAGAGCACTTATCAAATAATGTATAACACGGCTGTGCACCTTTAAAAATGAGTTTCAGATGTACTTTATTGTCTTAATTTATATCCTAGGGAAGCAGGGAGGGCCACCTTAGCTGTGGAAGATTTGGCTTTTTAGATATAAACACTGACTTTAAAACATCTCAGAAGCTTTTTCAGATTGTCACAGTGAGCAGAAACATCCATGTTGTTAGCCAGATGGGAAATTTCATATGCATTTCTTAAACCGGTTAATTTTCCTCTTCAGTGTGGCGAAGCCAAGAGCTGACGCTCAGGTCTGGGATGTACTTTCAGATGCTTTTTGTGTCAAATCCCGTGCACCCAGAAAACCTTACTCTTTTATTTATTTGTTTGGTTTTATTTTAGAGAGAAAACAGTGCATTTCTGTCAGTTTATTCATAACGTGTCTTAAACCGTTCTGGTATTCTGACAGGAAAAAAAAAAAAAAGGTCTTTGAAACTGCCAAGATAATTCGAAAAACTATTTCAGAAGTAAAAACTCAGCTGAGCTTAGATGTCATATTAAGACCAGTTTTAACTGATTGAGTAAGAGCTGTGGAAATGCCCCACCATCACACCTTGGAGGAAGTTTTCACCACCGCTGCGCCTACCACGTGCTCGGTCTCCCCCTGATTGTAACAGATCACCCGAGAAAGCAGCTCCCACACCTCTGTTTGCCGTCATTCCCAGCGCGTTTTCCCACTTGCTTTTGATTGATTCCTAGTCACAGAGGCAAGATCAGTTTTATTTATTGGGCCAGCACAGCGCAAATAAACCTCTGCTGCTGTTGGGTTACCGCTTGGTGCCCGCGAGGGAGCAGGCCCAGCTCCCCCCGGGCCGCCGCAGCAGGCCCCGGCTGCCAGCCGCGCCTATGCAAACCAGCGGGGGGCGCGCTGGGCCGCAGCCATCTGGGGTGGCGAACCGGCTCCCGAAGGCCGCGCTGGTCCCCGGCTGCAGTTCAGGGAAAGAGGAAAAGGGATTGAAACCCAAAGCTTTTTGAGGAGTTGGTTCTCGCAGGCAGACAGGCCAGGGTGAGGAGTCAAGAGAAGAGCCAAGTGGGATTTGAAAATGTAGCGCGTCGAAGCAAGCGTTCCTTGGGGCTGCAACCACTGTACGGCACACGGTGTTCATGCTTCGGTTGTAAAGGTAGGTTTTAACCAAGTTCGGAGCACCAACGCTTCCCGATGTTCAGTAGTTGTGAAAGCACGTTTTTGGGAAACGATGGTTGAGAAAGGTCCTCACGGGTTTGGAAATGAGAACTTTGAGACATCCTTGAAAACCCCTAAGCTTTAATTTTGAATTAATAAAACCAGAAATCCTGCCTGAAAGAAGGCCACCGATTTTGTAGGTTAACAGTAATAAACACAAAACACCATAAAAACCCTTTCCCAGCTGCTGTTGCTACATGGTCTCTTGAGTGGTTTTTGAGCAGGTGAGATGGAATCGGAAGGGAGCAGAAAAGCTGGGTTTTCCTACTCCATGTGAAATTACTTGCGTTCGCAAAGAGGGATTGTGGTCATCTTACAGAAATGCCACCCCACCAAATGCCTTCAAGCAAGGATTGACAGCTTGGTGACACCTTTACCTACAGTGCGTCACCTTGTGTGCTTCCACAACCCAACCAGGTTTGATGATAATTATTAGTACAAACAAAATTCAAAACCATACCAGCATTAACCATGCTCAGCTTGGCATTCAGACAATGGACGAAAATAAGGTGTAATTTTCAGTCTGGTAAAAGACCCGTGAAAAACTGGAGAACAAAATGATGTGCTAACTTCCCTTTAATGGATATAGCGTTCAAATGACTGTTTAAGAAATAAAGATTTTGCATAACCTATCACAAGATCAGTACGCACCAGACCTAATGGCATACCTGATCAAGAGATGACTACAACCCAGTTTTATTACAGCTGGGCTAACCTCAAAAGATTCAGCAGATCCTTTCAGTTCACAGAAGGATAAAATTATCTATATGCTCATGCAGCCTTTAGTCAAACCTCCTGCAAGACAACAGAACCAATACTTATGCGTATAAAGTAGAAGGATTTTTAGGTCCAGGACCTAATGTGTGCTCCAATTCCTAAGCTGGAAATAATATGAATTCCTTCACAAGTAACTCCAGGATGGAAGTGCTTTAGGGTGAAAAAAAGAAGCATGGAGGAAATGTAATGATGTCTTCAAATCACTATAATAATTCTCGTAAGGGAAATTTTGGAGATTCTTTTGCAGTGCGAAAATTTGTTCCATTTATTCACCATCACTTGTCTTTCATGATGAACACAGACATGTGCACTTCACACCTGTTTGTTTGCTTCATTTTAGATCCTTTGCAGGTCTGTATATCCAACAGTCTTATGAGATTCAGCACTGTTGCTACAGTAGTTCAAGGATGTGTCTAGAGCTTGAAAATGTCCGCTTGGATCTCAGCTGGATATTGTATATAGCCTTGCTGACTGTGTTTCTTCTCAAAAGGTTTTTCAGTTGCTAATTATGTAGTTGCATTGGCTTGGGTTTTGCCTTTTTGGGGTTCATGTGATCCTTCTGACATGTCAGATAGGTGCTCCAGCCTTCCTTCTCCCACCGTCTCTGCATGGAGCTGTCATGGGGCTATCATCTCTGGGAAGCATTGCTTTGCACCATGAGGAAACTTTGTTCCTCCCAAGAACTGCATGGCCTCCAATTCCTTTCATTCATATTCCTGATTCTGCCAGCTCTGTGTTGTGCTGTGGAAGGCAGCGTTCCCAGGGCTGGGTACTGGACCTGGCCCAACCTCCTCGCCTGAAGGAAGCAGGACAAGACTCATGTGGCAATGCAGAGACAGCAGGGTGAGGAAGGGAGGAAGGTTGCAACTCCTCTCAATTACTCTCCATCAATCTGCTTGGTCTGAGGACATACTACAGAGATATTTGACATCACTGAGGTACCCATGACCTTTAAGACAGCTTTGCTTCAGGGAACTGAAAGGAATGAAAGTCACTGACTGATTCAGTGAACTGTCCTGAGGTAATAATTTAGGAGATACTTTGATTTTTTTTTTTATTTTTTCTTTTCACCTGAGCACCTGCACAGAAGTGACACTGGTGAATCATTAGTGTATTTCGCTCATTAATCTGGGAAGCTGCATGACTGATACTTCAGTAATGATTATTGAAAAGCCACAAAGAGACATTTTATCCTAGTTGAGTATGCAGATGTTTAGATGCTGTTGCAACACTAATTGTGGTTCTTAAGGACTCATGCCTTTTCACTCCTCTGGCTCATAAGGACCTGGAGAGTCACAGAGGATGATTTAGCTAGTCTCTGTGCCAGTGGGAGGTTAGAGCAGCAAGTATGGTGGTCAGACAAAAAAGATGGTGGAAATTACTTATGATTAAGTGAGATGTCAGTGGGCTCAAAACCTTAATCTTACGACTGCTGGTTGTTGTTTAACAAAATGGTTATGAGTATTTATGAAGCAGGGAAATTCCATCATGTGGAGACTTAGAAAGGTTTAGGAAATCTAAGCACAAAAGCACTTAGCAAAACCCCTCCAAGTTCTGTGTGGCTGATAGTGTTAAGAAGAGCTGGACAGCAGATGCTTTCTTACTGTGCAGTATTTGAGCAATAATAACTCTCATGAACTTTTATTAATCTTACCGAGTGGCTACATTTTCACAGAACTGCTGTTTATTTGCTGCTTCTTGCTCATTTTGTCTCTTACTCACTATATATGTGGCTGCCCCATCCCTGGAAGTGTTCAAGGCCAGGCTGGATGAGGCTTTGAGCAACCTGGTCTAGTGGAGGGTGTCCCTGCCCATGGCAGGGGGGTTCGAACTGGATGATCTTTAAGGTCCCTTCTATGATTCTATGATATCTTGATTTTAAGGGGAAAAAAATATTGTCTACATAACAAAATGACACTCCGTTGTTCAACAAGTAAAATAAAAATAAATGCCAAAATTCAGGTTGTTTTGATTTACATCAGATGTCATTATTAATACCCATAATACTCCTTATCATTCACTACTGATGCATAGAAAGGACAGTTTTACAGTTCACGCCATCATTCTCAGTGGAAAGTACAAGATGCTGAAAGCTGGAAGATACTAGGAACAGGAGATGGTCTACACAGTGTAATGACTGATTGCACATCAACATTTGGAAACTTGTTTTCGTAGTGATTTGAAGGAGTTCAGCTTGCTATTGGAGGAGCTGGATGACATCTTGGTTCACTTACTGCTGTTTCAATTCACTTCATTTGCATTTCTTCCCTGAAAATCCCATGAATTTTCTTGAATACCCTGAGTACCGTGTGGCTTGAAAAATACCATCAAATCCACTACCACACAGTGGTAGTTCCACTGTTTCTCTTTTGCTTCCATGTTTGCTTTGACATTTTCCAATGTATTTTTTCTAAGTGTCCAGATACTGGTTCATGTATTTGTTATTTTACTGGTTTGGGCAAATACTCCAGTTCAAGTTGCTTTGCATGGACAGTTATTCTGAACTCACAAAGTCAGAAGGAAAGAATTTCTAAAACACACTGAGGCGCAAAAAGGCAAAACTGATCATTAATTTAGTCACAAGCCAATAAGTTGAAAAGTAGAACTAGCAAAACCCTGCAAAAACAATAGTGTGACTGTGGGATCGTTAATGAAAAACTGCTTCTAGAGGAACAGGTAATGTCTACACAGGAGCGTCTACACAAGCATGATAGCAATGGACCTGCATTGTGCAGGCCTTGTGTTGCTGGAAGAACTGGTCTAACCTGACTGACAGTCTTATCTGGCTTCAAAATTAAGTGTGGATGCAGGCATGACCTATAAAATTTTGTCGTATAAGCACAAAAATGTCTCGATTCTATGTCTATAAGATTGTGTGTCTCTAAAATAATGATGTTTACCTGTCTTGAAGATGATCACATTGAAAGCTATGATTTTTTCAGAGAGCACTGTAATGGGGCTAGATAAGTACCATCCATAAACAGAGACTTACTTTTAAAAACATTTTTCTACTGAGAAGTAATGGCTGCTCAGCTTAGAGTTTCCAACAGCTCCAAACAGCTGGCATCACTTCAATTATAGGGGGCAGGACTTCTTTCATGAGGTAAAGGAGCCATCATATTGTTCTGTAAAAGAAAAGAGGACAGACAGGCTATTATTATAATTTTTTTTTGCAAGATTGTGAGAAGGGGCAGGTTACAAACCTTGAGATGCTACAGACCTTACCCTTACCATTTACAAGTCTGCCTGCACGAAGCCTTGCTCAAATCAATGGGCTTGAAAAAGGAGTAAAATCACCTTAAATCTGATCACATTTTGGGCTATGTTAATCAAACAGTATGTTACAGCCTCAAAGCTCAGGAAAACCACCAGGTCACCTTCCTACCTGCAGTTCCTGGGCTGCTTTGAACCCATGCATGCCCTGCTTACATGAATTAGAGTTGATAGGAACGACTGACCCAATTTATGAGGGATACACAACCCATAATACAGAGAATACAGAGTACTGCAACCATTCCCTCATCTTTCTCAACATGCCCCTATTCTCCTACTGATGCTGTGGGCTGTTGAAACAGGATCCTCTACATGAGGTGTAAAGCTGGCTGAAAATGTGAACTTCTGTGAAAAAGATGTGCATGTGAACCGTTTCTTCGTTTTCCCTCTAACGGGGAGACTTGTCCCAGTTGGGATCTTTCTCTATGGACAAGTCCCGTACCGCATTCAGGCAGCAGACAGAAGCCTTGTCCGGTCATATTATTTTGCCTATGAAATGGCATGCTTAGGTATAAATAATGGCAATAGCGTGTCTAGATGTCCTGATAGCTATTGACCCATCAAAAGCAGGATTTCTTGCTGTTATATTGAAACCAAAACCATCATCAGGAATCAACCTGCAATCTCATTACGGTTATTTGAACTTCCCATGACGTTTCAACTCAGCAGTGAGTTCTTTTGAGGAACAATAAATTAATCACCATGTTACAAAAATAATACCGTGAGGATCCCACAGAAACCAGAAAGCTTTTCTTGCAGAATATTTTTCCTCTGATTCATTATACCATTTTTTTTCTAATACATACCTGAAACTGAGTATCTCATTACACACCTGAGAAGTGTATAACTCCTAAAGAAGGTTGTCCCTTTATTTACAAATTAAATGTGTATTAATTGAAAACAACATCTGAGACTAGGAATAACTTACGCACTGACAATTTGCAAGAGGTTATCTCAACACCTATTTTTCTGTTAGTAATAAAAAAGTCTTGTTGTTACCATAGAAACTGTCATATCTCTACCTACACGTCTCAAAGAAATGCACCAATATACTCTTTTGTGTGTGTGTGTCCCACCCAGTGCTTGAAGGTAATACTGGATCCTGTTAACAAATGGTGAAAGAAATAAGCGGCATTAAGTGACAGTTTATTGTCATCAAACCTAAATTCTGTAGTCAAACTAATAGACAAACCTCACCAGGCAAAGTTGTTCTGAACTTCCACCAAAGATTCCTATCCTGCCAGCTACTCTGCGGTTCTCAAATTCCCCTGCACCTTTTAAGTTGCTTTAGGTTGGGATCAATTTATCCTTGCCATGAACAATTCAATCAGTTAACTGGAAAGAAAGGAAGATTATTTTTTTTCCCAGAAATGCTGTTTTGGAAGAAATTTATAGTTGCTATTAACAGGTGAGATCAATAATTCACATCACTGCTTTTAAATATTATGCTTAAATGTCACAGTAGTCAATTTTTCTTTATTTCCTTTCTGATATTTTTTCCCCACCTTCACTAGAGCAAAGCTCTCCCATCACAACCACTCTGTACAGTGGAAGGAAATTATTTTAGCTGACAAAAGTGAGAGTCTTAAATCAGATCTCTGTTACATTTTTATTAATTATCTAGCTTCTCTTGTCACTTGGATACCATCTTGAAGGAAGGGAGAATGCTCAGGTTGTTGCTATGTAGAGTGTAAAGGAAGACATTTACAGCAGAACCACCCAGTAAACACAGTTACAGCTTTAAACATAGAGCGTTTCCTTTTTTTTTTTTTTGGCTCTTACTTTTTAAAACACACAGAACCCCTATCTTTTCTGGCTCTCAGTGAACAATCTTTTTGTGATCCCTGACTTCTGTCCTATAAAGTACTGGGTTGCTTATGTCAATTTAAACATTTCTTGAAGTGATAAAAGGTAGTGAATTTTTATTTGGAAGACTTACTTCGTCATATATTGAATCAGTGAGGCACGATTATGGCTTGAGTTTGTTTATAGTCTGGACTCAGTAAACTTTAAGGGTTCTAACAAGCTCTAACTTCCAAGGCTAACTAAAAATTGCCTTTCAACATAAAAACCACTCAGCAACAAATCTGGCTGGGCATTACAAATGGATTTTTATTTCTTAATGTACTTAAGCATATGAAATTCATAAATTTCACGTTCTCATTATCATTCAGAAGGATAGCACATTTTGGTTTGTTTAGAAATGCAATATTGAACACGTATAAACTAGACTGCCAGAGGAGGAAAAATTATGAAGTTTCTGTTATAATGTTTTGCAATTAGGGTTTTCGGGAGATTGTTGGGGTGGAGACCTGAAAGGAACCTTTTTATCTCCACTTGCAATGACAGGGGGAATAAGGCTGCTCTCAACCCTGCCTGCATAGCCTTGGTCTGACTGTACAAAAAGCCTTCAGGGATATACAAGGAGGTATATCATAGAGCTTTGCAACTAGGAAAATGTATTTGTATGAAGTTACCAGGGAAATTCAGTTGACTTGAGTTCTGTAGCCCAAATATTTTTATTTCTAAGTCTTGTACTCCTTGAGAATCACAGGAAACGGGGGAGGATGCGAAGTGTGTGAGAGTACAGATGCTCAGGACTTACTGTTCTGGATGTCAATATTTTGTTTGTTCTAGGGATTTGCTTGGCACAAATAAATTATAGGTCAAATCCTCAATTCCTTACCTAACCAGAGTTCCAAATGAGGGCTCTCACAGGCTTTTTGCTTAGGTAAAGACTTAGAACAACCTGAGAGGCAAGGCCCAAATTTACAAAAGGTCTCAGTCATTACTGCAGTAGGTGTTGCAGCACCTCACAGCAAGTACTTCCCTTGGATCTTCCTAGGCTTCACAACTGGGAATGAACTCCAGTTAGGGAGTGGTAAGTTTCTGTATCCCAACATTCTCCAGAATATGAAATCCTGCCTCTTTCTTGGTTTAGGATGCAGTTTTCAGCCTGCAGCTTCACACTTCTGTATGACTAGCAGTCAAAACTTGAAATTGTCTGAAGTTTTATGCACCTGAACTTGAGGAGATGACGATGGCAGCCTTCAGTGTAAGGGACTATGGGACTTTCCCAAAGAACTAAAACCTGGGGTTTAGGTCAGAGAGTGCTTGAACTCACAACTCTCCCTATAAGGAATGTCCCCATACCATTAAACCGTAGACAAGATGAAGATTGAGCGAGTTTCCGTGTCACTGTAATGCAAGGAATGCAGGACTCCACTACCCAGTAAGAGTAGGCATGACTTTTGTGCCTAGGACATCTGGAATTTCCTTAGGAGAGAGGACTTTGGCTTCTGGACCTTGGTCAAGATAACTAGCAAACAAACAAACAAACAAGTTTAGGCCTTGTGAGATGTTTTGCTCATTTTGGAATAGGAAAAGGCATTTGATTTCAATCCTCTCAGAAACAGAGGACATTTTGAGCAAGAAAATGTGAAACATCCCATTAAGAAACTGTAGAGGTGAAATGCCTTTGGCTTTTTTGGATTTTTTTAGAATGACCAATTACATAAAAGTGGTATGAGTCTGTAAGCATTTTGATGTTACTCAGTTTGTAGCATTTGCAGAAAAGCATTAATTAGACTTTTGTTGCCAAGCTCTTATGCAAGTGCATGCTTCAGAATTCAGCTATTTGGCTGAAATTTTGGACTCAAAACTCTCACAAAATCAAATATACACCCAACCCACCTTATTTCATACTTCCACCATGCAAAACCCTTAAGTTTGCTATAGCATGTCAGCACAAACCCGTAAATCAAACTGAGAGTAGTTGAAAGGCCGCAGAATTAGTGACCCTATTCTAAGTTTTGAATGTGAGGCAAAATGGCAAACCAAATAATTTTCATCTTAGACATTTTGTGCAGGTCTTCTTAGATGTTTCCCACCCTCTTTTACTGTCCCCTTGAATCTTCTGATATTTAAGAGGAAAAATATTGAGTAAACAAATGCCACAAATAGAAATTAGGCATACACTGTATGAAAAGGGCTCTTTGCGATCTGTCAGAACTTAAAAGTACAATCACATAGTAATCCCGGGTTGGTACTATAATTTATGACATCTCAGTATGAGAAATGAGTGAATAATTTTCCAAAAAATGTTATTTTCTCTTTTAGAGATGTCATTTTCTCTTTTAGAGATTATCTTGAACAATTGAATACTGGAGAAATAGAAACTTTATGGAAACATCCCAATTGCACCAGCAGTGTCACAAGGTAGTCAGGATGGAGTGTAGTTCACTTGGATGTAGAAGAATTGGCTTGTAGTCTGAGCAGTTGAAGATCTATTTCTGTATATTTGTCTCTGGGGATTGCATTTTTAGTACGTCAAAATACGTTACTCTGGGCGTACGTGCAATTCCAGTATGAATCATATTTGTTTCAATACATGTATGCCATCTTCACGTAGCGTGAGCATCAGCAGACAGGCAACAAACGCATTTTTTAATATGTGCGTGTTTGAACATTGTTTAGACACCTTCAGAAACGGAGCATAAAAGTCTCCAAAATATTCTGTTCTATCCCACGAGGAACAGATTAGAGCTGTTAACTGAATCTGTTCACAGTGAAAACACACAGTGTGGATGCCCAGTTGTAAAAAGAGAAAGCCTGGTTCGTTCCTATTAAACAGTCATGGAAGAAATCCACGTTGCTGTCCGTGTATGTGGATAGCAACCATTCACATACCCTAGCCATCTTGTACTTTGACTGATGGGGATTCTACATTTTAAGCATGTTTAACACCAAGTTGTCACAGTACAGTCAAACCTCTAAACTTAAATGCAAATTTTCTAAGCTGCGGGCAGAAGACCCTGCTTTTGCAGCATCCAAATCAAACCAGGTAGGGAGAGACTCTTCCAGTCAAGTAATATTTGCCTTAACGAGGATAAATTACTGTTTGCTTTATTTTGTTGTATTTAACCAAAGGCAAATTGTTGTTGACAGATGCTGGCTGGCTGTAGCATGGCGGCTTGAGAATGTGTTAGTAAATATTCCTGACAACAAACTTTTTAACATAGTCAAGAGACATCTTTAATGCAGCCAAAATATCTGCAGAATTCACTTGACATGTTGGGATGTAAGTCATCTTCTGTTTTTTTTTAAAAACAGTAAAAAAGCTAAGCAAACAAAACTGCAAGAATCTTTCACAGTGTTCATTTGACTAAATAATGTACTTTTCTTGATAAGGTTTAACAGCAGAAAACTCTTGCATAAGGTTTCATCATTGCTATGTATTTCGTGCGTTCGATTTAGTTGCATAAGAGGAAACAAACGTATCAGCAATTCCTGTTAAATTATAGCTAACAAAAATAAGTGAACCTGGTATACTTTGGATGGAATACGGCTGCCTTTTGTGTGGTACTGGTACACCAGTTACGTGTCTGTGGAAAGAAATGATATGCGATCGGCCACCTAATAAGAGTATCTGAATCGTGTTCTACAACCAGCATGAGACACTGTGGCCTTCATTTTGGATCTTGGGAACCGTCCCATAGAATCTGAAAACGTGAGAAGAGATAGGCAAGTCCACACAGTGCCAATGTAAATTAAATGAATTTTTTCAGACTTGTGAAAAACTCTTGATTTTCATAGCAATTAATTTCAGCTTTACCAACGCTATGTCTATGCGTTTAGATATGCATTTAAAAGACTTTCTGGTAGCAGAATATTGTACGTCTGCAATGTATGTTCACTGGTGTCTTAGCTGGAGATTTAAAAAAATGCCACTGACTCTCCTTGAGACTTGTATTCCTAAATCCTTTCTGGTTTAAGGGTACAGACACTTGAAAATCATCACTGTACCTTTTAACTGAAGGCAGAATTTAAAATATCCAGCTGACCTAATTGATCCTAAACACGTGCCATGGAAGGTGCCTACATCTTTTCCAAATACAGTTGTGTAGTCGAAAGTTTGCCGTAAAGGACTAAAAAAAAAAAAAGATCTGTATTGCTAACGCTTTTGGGACGTGGAAACAGCACCTGTAGTGTTGTTCAAAAGGCTGTCTGATCGGTGGAGAGCTGCACATATGTGCATAATACAGAATTTCTCAAGAAGCTGAACGAAGGTAAAGGGAACAAATAGCGCAGTGTGATGAGTCATTAACAAATGTTTTAGCTGAGGTGAAACTGCATTATGCCAGCACTTTGTTAGCAAGAGTGGTGCATCTTCATTTTGTGCTTATTCTGCAATGTTAGTGGAAAAATATTTCCACTACGGGGGCAGTGAGCATATGTAATGCAAACATTTTGACAGCGAATGTAAACAGCTTTCCTGCATTTTAAACCATTAAATCAAGGACACAAATTTCCATGGTTTTGCAGATTGCAATCTTCGCTGACTATAGGGAAGATGGTGTTGCATCTGTTTTGTGTTTATAATTGCATGCTATGTTGTGCCACTGTGACTGAATTTTAATAAACGTCGGGGTTTTTAATTGTCATGGACACTAGGGTCTCACATATAACTGTGGTGCAGAGATCCAATAATACATTCCAGAAAAATATTTTTAAGGTAATAAACTGTAATTGGGATGACTCAAATATTGCTCTTGCTTGTTCATCTGATAGAAAAGTACAGCAGCCTGCCTCTCACTTGTTTTGTGTCTTCTTGAATTTCAATTTCAGCTGGTTGGCTTAAGCGAAATATTTTTGGCTTGGATTGTGAATGGGAGCCTTGGGAGAATCCTCTCTGTCAGACTGCTCTGTCCAGGTGCCCGCTGTTATGTCTGTCATTGGAGAGAATGTAGGGCCTCCCCCAGCTCTCTTCTCCATGCCTCCACCCTGTCCCAAAATAGGTTTGCAGGCAAAATGAAGGTTGTCTTGGGCAGGAACAGAAAGCGCGTGTCAGGATGGGCCCCGTATGCCAGGGAATGGTGCCCCAGGGAAAGAAATAGCTGCAGACTTGTGGGGCAGGAGGCTTTCTGTGGAGGAGGAAAAGCTAGAAAGTGAGTTACCAAAACCAGAGCAAATGATTTGTGAAAGAGGTAATATGACTCTCGCAGCTTAAAGGAAAAGTTTTCTTTTCTAATAAATTATTTCTCCCCCTGGTTAGTAAATCATTTCCCCTTCCTAATGCACTTAATTTGCTATTCCCTTTAATTATTGCTTGTCCAGGTGGATCTTAAAGGCTGCAACTTAAAAGGAATCTAACTTGAACCTGGCAAAAAGCCACCCCTTGCCACATCATTAACTGGAAGACAATCATACTCCAACTTGCCTTATAATAATACAGAGAAGGTTCAAAACACTGCGGTAAGTGTTTTTGTAAAGTCAGGATCTTGCACTAATAGGAAGGACTATGATGGGGGTTGTATCAGACCCATCAGACCCTTCTTGAATAAATGACAGCATATTAATATGAGAGTTTGTGTCTCTTTAATAATGTCATTTCAGAGAGATGCAGGGGATGGTATTTTCTTGAGGCAAACTGCCTTTGCATTGTCATTACCTGCCTGTAACTCTAACCTGCTACAAAATAGTAGAGTTTACCCCTCACTTCCCATGGGAAGGAACAAATTGGCAACATAGATTTTATGGACAGGAAGAAGGGTTTTTTCCTGCCGCTACCTAAAAGTGCTGAGCTGTGTTTAACTTACAACCCTGCCTCTGTCTTGCTAGGTGGCTGGCTGACTCATATGTTGAGATTCATTTCTAAATCAGCTGTGTAGCACTGTAGCCTGTCTATTGAATACACAGACTCACAGCTGTCTTGTCCTGATATTTTAAAGTAATTTCCAGTAGCATAGGATGTGTTCCCTGGATGTTTGTAACTTGGGAAAAGAGGGTGGGAGAGAAAGGGTGAAGACAAAAGGAACAGTCAGAGGGAACAGCTCTTACCTCTTCTTGAGATGTGATTTGTAAACTGAGACACCCCAAAGTCCCAGGGTTGCCTGATCCCTCTGAGCACTATACCTCCCACAAAAAAAACCCCAGCTGGCTCTGTCTGCCATTAAACAATTAATATGTCTACAGTTTTTATAACGTGTTCCTCCTCAAAGCTTTTAGTCTTCGCCGAAGAGAGACATCCTCTTTCCCTTCTGTCCTGAAAATGTGTTCAGGGACTCAAGTTTGAAAGAGCATGGCCTGTTGATCCCCAGAGACACATCCCCAGAGCAGCAGTGAATCAATGGGAGCTCCCAGCCCAGGAGACTGTTTGGTACTCTGGCACACAGACCACAGAATGACTTTGCATTTTAAAAGGCCAATTATCAATTGTCAGAAGGGGAATGTGAAGGAAAAGGCATCTTGCTATCTACAGTTGGAGCCATTCTGGTTTGTCCAGTGCCTCAGGAGGCTGCACCACAAACCAAAATCTTTTTAGACACAGAAAACAGCTGGTCGGTGTTTTGGAACGACAGTGATTCACCACTGAAGAAGGCAGCGAACGTCTCAGTGCCGGGCTACCTCTGTGCCATGCTGGCCTTTTTGTTGAAGAGGAAGTACGCTGCTGGTGACATCAGTAAGGGTCAAATTCCCATTTATGCCTTTTAAGAGGTGCAAGGTTGCACTGTAGCTGTCCCACTGTGTCCAAGGAACGCTTAAATTGTTTGATTCTTCCAGTACTGGAAGAATATCACCAATTATTCACAATGCAGAAGAATAGCTCCTTGAGCATATACTCAAGATAGGAAAAAAGACCGCAGGAAGTGTGCGTTCATTTGTGTTTATTAGGACCATCTACTTTTCTTGCACTTCGGTACACAGTTTTAGAAGAACAATCTTTTGTTACACTAAGGATATCATTTTGTCTGCCTGCCCTTACTCATTAGGACTTTTTTGAAATAACCAGTTAACCAACCTCATGTAGAAGTCACTAGATTTAGTGATATTAAGCCTGCCTTCTACCCTTTTCTATATTCCAGCTTTCAAATCCGTCATGTGAATGAGATTTGAATGTGACTAAATAAAAAATTCGTCTCCTGTGTTAACCAAGGCTGTCTGAAAAATTAATAATAAGAAGTGTGATTATGCAAAGTTTTCATGAAAGTGGAAGTGAAAATCAATTCCTAAACATGACTAGGTTCGGTGGCAGTAATACCACTACAGACACATTTATATAGGTACATGTATCACTACATCCACTTAATGGTCTAAACTAGGGTGATAAGATTATTTCCAGGTGTCCTTCATGTCCCAGGTATGAACAATGAACAAAGGTGCTTTGGAAGGACCACTGTAGCCAGTGCAAGCTGCGTGTGTTGCAATCAGCCTGGTGCCACATCACCTCCAGAGCCCAGAGCGCAGCACAGATGGCAGCCAGCCCACCATCACTCTCAAGAGCACAGAATTTGGGCCAAACACCATACTTCAGCAGCTGCACTTCCAGGAAACAGGAGAGAAGACAAAAAGATAACAGTGAATAATGCATTATTCTTTAAATAACAATGTCTTCTACAGGTTGCTTACGTTGGATTTAGCTAGGCTTGTCGGCGTACAGTTGGATCAGTGCATGCTATTGCCTGCCACTGTTCAATGACTCTCAAAATGAAATAGACCTCCTCATTGGGACAGTGTTCAGTAATCAAGAACTCATTATCAGATGTAAATGTGGCAGAATACTGTCTGTCTGTGGAATCTGCTTTTCCCTTCTGCGTAGAAGGTCCCTGTTAACATAAAATATGAGCATGTCACAATATTTAATGAATTTATCATTAAAATACCATGTAAGAAATTAAATCTTTCATTTTCATGTGGGAACCTGGTTTGTACCATAAGGGGATTGTCCTGCTTGTGGTTCTCGAGGTGGCAGTGCCAGGTCTGTCTGCACACTGTGGCCTCTTAAAGCATCTCTGTAGTGTTCTAGTTGCATCTATTCTCCTTCAACAGAAGAAGACATGGGCTCCTCCTGTCCAGCTCCTGTCAGGACCCTTCCAGCATCTGCTTACTGCAGCACCCCTGTTTCACATGCATCCCACTTCCCTCTAGAAGGAAATGTTATGCCATTATCCACAAGGCTGCAGAATAAAAGGGGAAAGAGAAAGCGATTACTTGGGTTAGGGTTGGGAATATGCTATGTTTGCCTTCTCCATTGCTCCCTCATTGGCTGATTGTGCTTGTATCTGTCAGCACTGATAGGGCAAGACAGCAAGAATCTGTCAACAAGAATCAGAGGTCTGGACACCCTCTGAATGAAACCTACAAGACCAGTACGGCTCACAGCATCTGGGCTATGGCACAACTGGCAAGGAGAGTACAGGAACAGGTGGTGGAGGTACACTGAAGGTAGAACTTACGGGGCAAGGGCCTGCCCTCAGGGCACTGAGGCAGGGTCCTACAGTCAGGTGAGGTGCACAGCATCAAATGACACAATTTTATTCCCTGAGAGAGCTAAACTATCTTTGTTCTCCTCTTTATGGGCTGGGGAAAGGGATTGGGACCCCATAGACCACTGGCCCATTATACTCCCATGATCACCTGAAAGCCCAGGGAACCCTACTGGGCAGAGAGAACTCTCTCCAGGTCCATCCTGCTGCCCTGAAGCCAAATAGCAGGTGGGGGCCACATCTCAGCTTCCTCGAGAGAAAGCTGAAAAGGCAGAAGTAAGAGCATTTGGCTTGAAACAAACCCAGAGGCCACCAAGGAGGTCCTTGCTTTGCTTTCTTCCTCACTTCCCCCAGCCTGGGGGGGACTCAGAGGGGTGGTGGGGAGCTGTGTGTCCCCCAGCAAGCTGGTGGCTGGGTTGTAAGTGAGAGAGGCAAGGGAATCGGGCAGCTTGGGTGGTAGGCCTGTGAGGCGGCAGCCTCTTGCGATGCCTCTTCCCGACACCCCAGTGCCTTGCAGCCCTCCCACCCTGGCTCAGAGAAACAAAAATCCGGGGACGGGACAGCCTGAATAAAATAAAATGGACCAGCTGACCACCAAAACCTGTTTGCTTAGCCAAAAGCAGCTCTGGCCACCGCCTTGCTTGTGGGAGAGCTGCCACAGCTGCCTTTCTGAGGCCAAAATTCCCAAATTTCAGCACTTTCTGAGGGCTGCCCAAACCTGTTGCTACTTCTGTGCTTGCCTTGTACCTTTAAACTACGCAAGGAAAAAAGGAAAAGTGAAAATAAAAGCCAGCCTCAAACTTCCCTGCTATGAGGTTGTTCAGGGTTTTTGAAGCTCAGAGTTTCCTTGAGGGGAAAACCAGTTAATGTGTCAAAATATACCAGGCCTTCTGACTTGGAGGAGGACTTACTGAGTTCACTTGCTAGCTGTTTCAAGGTTTGTCTGCCAATTAAGCCTCTTCTAATGAGGAATATAACATTCATGAATGGGTAAACATCTGTTTAGAATATGGTGTCCTCCTTTATCTTAAAATGCAGCATCACAGGAACAGCTATCGTTAATGCTGATGGTTGTTCGCTGCAGTAAAAAGTGCCCCCTTTTACAGTATTTGAAAAGAATTGATGTTTGCATAACAAATTAAAGAAATTCGGACTGGGAATGCACACATCTGCAGGATGTCCTCGAGGCACTAACCTTACCCAAGAACACAAAGTCCTTGTTATGATATGCAAACTAATGAATCAGCTGAAGGAAGCATTTATATTTTGACAGTGTTTTAACTTTCTCTGCCTCAAATTATCTGTGACTGTGGCTGTGACTCTGTAAGATTCTGTGAACTTTCTGTCTAAAATTAGTCTTTCCACTGCTGGATGTTATCACAGGGAAAGTAATTTGCTGGAAAAGGAATAATTGATCTGAAACTACCCACTTCCCTTTTTGATATTTGGAGAAAACAAGCTGCGGGTCACAACTGTCTTTTTCACTCTTGCCTGTGATACGTTAAACCTGTACTGGTCTTAGCTGGTTTAAACATAAAAGTAAACAAGGGCCAGGTCGCAGCACTGTCCATGTGTGGGTAGGCTGTTCTCTTACACAATGTGGATTTTCGTATGTTATTCCATGAACACTTAGAGAGCTTCATACCTAAAACCTTCCACATGCACCTTGTTCATTACCTTTTCTTAAAAGAACACGTAGTTGGTTGACTTTGACCTTTTTGTCAGAATGAGCTTATAAGAGCCCTGAAAGTCAATTTATTGACAATTCCGAATAACATTTATTAATCACTGTATTAGGCAGTTTGTGCAGTGCTTCCTTAGCTGTTAGAGAATCTTTAAACTTCCAGACTTCAAGGTCCTTCTGTCTTCTGCCTCAATCTCTGCTCCAGAATTAGTTTGAAAAGCATTTAATTAGCTATAAATGGCTCCTTTTTTGTTGGTTTTGACATGACTTGGGTTTTGACATTGGTTTGGCAAACCCAAAGCTTTACTCCTGAACAAGTTGGAGGAAAAAATTGTTACACGTAGTTCTTTGGCTGGTGTTACCTGGATGTTCAGATTTGAGCTCATGCTGCAGTTGGCCTGGCTGTCTCCAACATGCAGAAATATTTGAGTTGTTGTATGATTTGTGAAAACATGTCTTCAATACACTCAGGCATTTAATTTTATTTCAACTGTCTGAGATATAAGTTTATTGCGGTACAGCATGTTTCAGTACTTATACTCTCTGGCACAATGACCTGAATGTTATGCTGCAGTGACGTAGCCCTCCCGAGCCAGTGGGCGCTTGTTTGTATCTTAGCATGAGCACAAGGGGCTGGTATCCCCACCGTGAGAAGCGGAACATGCCCTGTGCCTTTTACAAGTGTAATGCTCATGCAAAACTCTGATCTAGCCATCCTGGAGGTATTATTTAAAAGAACAGTTTGTATCCTTGTTCGAAGATTACACAAACACTGCTGACAAGGTCAGTGTCTGGAAGGATTAGCCGGCATGTAAAGGCCCACCACATACATAAAGCTCCTCAGGAGTAGCATTAACTTGCCTAGTAGTGCATATATTTATTTAGCATCTTTCTTGATTTTACAAATTGGTCTTTTTATGTGTTTATGTCTTTCCCTCTGTAGTGTGCTGGCAGTTGGTGCTAAGGGATATGTCTTCTGCCTTGTTCATTTCTGCTTCTCTTACTCATTGCTCGAGCATATTGTGGAAAAGGGTGGCCTTTTTAAGTTTGCATATCCGGTAATTGAGGTGTGGTACATTTGCAAAACACTGCAAAGAGATTAGATGATGAGCACCTTGCCACATACATGCACGAACATGCACACATGCTGTCCCACCTTTAAGTAGGTACCCCTACCTATACGATGACTTTTCTGTATTATAGTATGGAATTACTGCTAGGGGGTTCAAACACATTGTATCAGGATATGACTATAGTGTTAAGCTATTCACTGCTCATTTCTTTTCTAAAATACTCCAGCACATAAACCCACAGCTCCAATGTCTGCACTGGAAGCAAACACTGTGTGTAAAAGTCACTTCACCTCCATGGTACAGTTCTTTTTAATCTGTTTTTCAACATCATTTTTTCTAAACTTGAAGACTTTAAAAACAGTGTCCAGACAGTTCTGTTGTTCTGGGAAGGGAGATAAGACCTCTCCTATTCTTTTTCTCTTTGCACCACTTCACACTACTTGTATAACTTTGCAACTCTCTGTATAAGTGCCAACACCGCCTCTACTCATCCATTTTTCACTTTGTCTGCATTACCTCTGCACTTAGGGGGTTCTTAGCCTGCTGCTGGGACATGGCACCGTTCCCAGTTCTCCAGTGCCATTGCTACTAGGGCTGCTCCTGCTCACTGGGGCCTTCCCCAACCCTGGCTCAGACTCTGCTCCTCCAGTACTGCATTCTCCACTGTTGCTTTGATTTGTAGTGTCCTGTGATGGTCTTCACAACCCCAAAGTGTCTTTCCTCCTCACTTGCTTGTTTCTGCTTTTCTTCTTTTGCTTCTGTGTAGCATCTACAACATACTAGGTTTGTGACACAGAAAAAGTCCCAGGCTCAGAGAACCTGGCACGTAACCTTATTCCTACTTCCAATTCTTGTTTTATCACTCTAAATAATTGTATTTGTCTCTCTTTCCAACCTCTGTTTCACTGCGTAACATACCTTGTGGCTTCTGTGGCTGCATTTGAAAGAGGATATGTCAAAAATAAATCAAATACCCTTCAGATTAATAGAATATATATTTTAAAATTGTATAAAATTGCTATTCTTTCCCATCCTACTGAGTTATGCTAACTACAGCCAATATTTTCTGTTTAGTGGCATTATATTGGTTCTTGAAATATGCATTTAAGCATGTAAGTGTACCATTGAGGAAGCTCAGTGTCTACAGTTCTGTATCTAAAACATCCTCAGATCAAACTTCAGTAGTGGGTTTTTTTGACAAAGTTTGGGTGCCAGACTAGGCATTTCCCACTCCAGCTGTCCAAAATCCATGTGTCATCAAAATCAAGAGATTGGCTTAAGAATTCTGGGATTAAAATCTATTTGAACAAAAGCTAGTTGTGTTTCTCCATAATTTGTTTGCTGATGCTGCAAGTCTTTAAAGTTCTAGTTTCAAGGTTTTTTCTTCACAATCAGGAGGGATAGCAACTGCCTTTAATGGCAAATAAGAACTTGGCAGTGTCATGTGAATTCAAGAACTGTGGCTTTTATTATTTTATCGTGCTTGTTTTCAATACTTAAGGCTCCTCCCAGAGTTGGTAACAGGGGATTTAACGTTGAAAATTTTAGCATCTGCATCTGATTACATCTTTGTAGGACTTCTCATGGGCCTGATCTTTGAAATAGCTCCATATTAACTAGAACTATGAGCCTGCTGAAATGAGGCTCTAGGTTTAATCCTACTTATACAACACAGGTCTTGTGTTTCACAAAAGCAGTGTCACGGAAATATGAGCTTTGAGGAGAAACTCTTAGCCCATAAAGTAGGTTCTTGGCTATAAGATTTCACCTTTATCTCACTCGGTGAGAGTTATTTGGTGTCATGAAGGAGTACTTTCATTAGTGCAGTATTTGATTCTCTTCTGTTTCCTGGTGGAATTATAATTTTTTACTATATTCTCTGGTATGTGTGACACACTGTAGCTGTGGTGAACTGTTTCAGCTGTTAAATCTGTGCAAATCAGCATGGACTAAAACTTTGCCTTCCTCAGCGCTAGAGACACCTTAGTGTGTAGTGTCGTCTTCAGAGAAACTGATGAAACTCTAAGGTGTTTTGCATTTATTTTGCATTAAGACATTACCTCATTCCTGGTTATGTAAATTCAGATGCTTCCTGAATAGCACAAGTAGTTTAGATGCTTATGTTTCAGAATGGTATTTCCTTTAAAGATAAAACCCAAAGCAACCTCTTAAGAAATCTCAAGAGTTCCGATTCCCTCCCTTTCAGCCATTCTAGCTCCACTACCCCACAACTCTCTCTCCTGCCACTGTTCACAGGATTATATTGCAAAGGTTACAAAATGCAGGAATTCAACCTGCACCATTGAAATCAATATGAATTATCATCAGTGACTTTTATGAAGATTTATGTTTTACCAGTAATGCCCGCTTAGCCACTCCTATTTCCCCTTCCACGTTGTTTGCCACGTCTCTGCAACAATTAAAAAAAATAGTAGAAGTAAATAAATCTGTATACTTACTTAGATTTTACTTATCTATTATTTACTTGTATTTTATTCATCCATATTTATCACTTTTTACTTTGGCATTTGTAACCTGGATCAACCAGCTGATCTAAGTGACCACACAGTCTGGCAAACCAAAAGGGCAGCAGAGAGACAGTAATTAACAGCTGGGAGTAGGTACTCTTTAACTTAGTACTGCTGCTGGAAGAGTAACGATGCAACCGTGACTTCAGAGTGTGGTTCCATGTACATTTTATTTGTTTGGGAAAGAGACTAAAAATGTTGCCAGTCCAGTTTTCCCATAAGCTCCTGCTCTTGAATTACAATTTATCCCTTTCTGATGTGTGCCAATAAAATTGTAAGACTGCGCTATAAAATGGTCAAGGAAATGAGAGAACCTGAGGTTTTTGGAGGCTAATTTTTAATGACGAGTTTACAGTGCAGCCTCACAGACAGTTGTATCAGCACAATTCAGGGTGACAGTGGACCACAGCGTGGCAGATGCGAGAGCATACAGGCGAGATCTCGTAGGCAGCTTTACAGCCATAGAAAATGTTCCCAGGACCATGTTCTGTCTCCTGACCCAGGTGAATTTGCAGCAGTTGTCCTGTGCCTTTAAAGTATGAAATTCACAGGTATTAAAAAGCATCTGTTTCTGTAAAGCAGTTAATTAAACTAGTCATATTTAACTGGTTACGTAAAATAGCTAAACCATAATTTAAATTTCTGGTTGCACATTAAAGGCACTGCTTTGTAGGAGACGCATAAAATACACTTCAGTGGTACCACTCAGAGTTCCTAATTTTTCACAAGCGACAGGGAATTTTAGATGCAGAGGTCCCATTGATTTTCAATGGAATTTAGACCCCAGAGTCATGTAGGCTCTTTCAAAAATTTTTGCCCTTAATGATTTTCTTTGGGAAAGTTAAAAAGCCCACATGCCACCAGCAGTGGTGTAAAGAGAACGCTCACTGTGTTGGGTGCTTAGTCATAAGGATTTAGCATTAGAAGTCTTCCTGTGTCTCTGTGTGTGTGTGTGGCTTTACCACACATAAATTATCCAGCTTTCCTTTTTCCTCCTACGTGTGGAAAAATACACGGACATTCAAAAGACGAGCAAATCATCTGAAACGCGAACCCATGCCTCTTATTCTCGTTTTAGATTTAGGCTGGAAGATAACTCCAGCACCAGTCCCAGTAAAAGAACTGCTTTATGCAAAGCCAAAAACAAAAAGGAGGGGGACTGAAAACTATTGAGTTGTAAAAGCAGTGGTGCTGCAACTCTTTAACATTCAAGCAACTATCTCTAGAAGGGAAGCAGATTATGCGGTATCATATTGCAAAAGGGCTGTTCAACCCTGTTGCGCTTACTCAGAGCTACATATTTACTTTTGTCACTGTATAGCAGCGATTGCTTTATATCCTTCCTGCCAGGACACGAGGAGAAACAGAAGGTTAAGTGTAAATGGGGGAGGGGAAAAGAAGAAGGGAGAAGCAGCAGGAAAAAGGCTAAAAAGGGAGAAAAGAACAGCTGAAAAGAAAAAGTTCCTTGCTGAGGCAGGAAAAGATCCTAAAGAAACATGGAGAAACAGAAGATCAGGCTCCCCACATATGGGATTACTAATGCAATTGTGTCTCATCCCTGATATGGCTGAAACCAAGATAGTTTGGTTGTAAGAAAATAGATGCATTTTATTAAGCATACATAAAAGTGGGAGGCACAGAGTCTGGCACCAGCGTAGCCTAAAGGAATTTCCATGATTTGTGCCATGAATGCTGAATGGGAGACTTGTAAAAAGCACCTTTCTCTCAAGGATAGCTTGTGGGAATTAGTAAATATAGCCAAAAAAACAACAACAAACCAAGCCTGAAGTAAAATAGCACAAAGTGAGGAAAATACCAAAGGCCCCTTCTCCGGATGTAAAAACCTGCAACCAAACATTTACTTTAGGGGGGCTCAAGCAATCCAGAGGCCACTGGACAGAGGGGTCTGGGGGCGGCTCTCCATATGGTGGTGAGTAACAGAAACAGAAGAAGGCAAAAAGGTCTGGTTTCATAACTCAGGGTTTCGCCAAATCAAGGGTTCATGGGTGGGGGGGTGATGGGGCAAAAGCCCTGACAGGAGGCATCCAAAGGGAGGCCCTCACCAGCACCTGCCATTTTTGCCAAGGTAGGTCATGTCATCTTCCTAGTAATTTCAGTGCCCACAGGATCTGGCACTGTCATCAGGTTTTTGGCCTTCATCCTAATATCCCCTGGCCATCATCCTCTTTCTGAGATGCTTTTACAGCTCTGTGCCTCAGCTTCTCCCTGTGTGCCAGCAAAACTGGCACGCTCAACGGGCGGGAGAGGCCGTGGCCCTTCAGCTAGCGTGGTCCCACATGTGACGGCTTCAGCCCAGGGCACCTGGCCACACTTTCATTCTCCTGCAAGGCTCAGCTGCTGTTGAGCGCTTGGCCGTGGCCCAGCACACAACCCTACAGGGCCTGGGTGTGTTCCACCTCCTCGCACCATCCCGTGGGCCAGCCTTCTTGCTTCTCCCATGTGAGCCCACGCCAGAGGTCTGGACAATGTAAAAACTGTTTTCCCTTTGCTGGAGAAAAAGCTAGAAGGAATATTCAACTCATTAACAGAATGCCTTGCCTTGAGTAGAAGTGGCATTTTTCTCCAAAATGTGTTAGCTAACTCATTTTAACTACTATATTATATATTCCGGTGCAGGCTGAGCAAGTAATGTTTTAATATGTGTTAGGTAGTGTACATGAGCCCTAGGAGTGAGCCAACTAAACCATATTAAAGTACAATTTGTCCTGTCAATAGCAGGAGTCTAAAACCTGTTAGCTAACGCTTGAGAAAAGAGAAAGAAAACAAAACTCCTTTTATTCCCATGCACCAGCATCCCTAGCACTGAAGAAGGTTTGTGGATCTCAAGATGGTCTCAACAGGAGAAACAGTGAAAGGCTGCCAAATGGGTACATTAAGTTACTACTGTCTCTAAAAATATTGGTTTATAACAGAACAGAAGCCTTTTGTGTCTGACCCTTCCAAATTAGCTGTATGAAAGGATTAGGGATCTCTGCTAAGTAGATGGGACATACTTTAAAAAAAAAAAAAACCCTGAATCTTTCTAGTCTTTGATGTGAAGTGCAAGTCCATAATAATCCAGAGGGTACTGAGCTGATGAGAAGGAGAGAGAGACAGTGTGGTACTGCCTTGGCACTGTGAAAATAAGAATAACTTCACGGAACACAGCCAGATTTAGCCTGGTGCAGTGGAGAAGAATAGCATGCTGGAGCTGTAGTGTTATTATCGGCAGGATAACCAGATTTTCTCCTGTCTCTGCAAGATAAATACTAACTGGAGACAGAAACTCTCCCTGACTCTGTTGTGCTCTCACTTGCTGTAGGGGTAGCATATTTGACAAACCTTGCAGGGGTGTGGATAGCTCTATCAGAAGTCCAGCAGTCCCTGGGGAGATCGTGTTACTGGCTCCAGCCCTCTGAACTAGTGTTCTTCCATACCAAATTGCTGTTTTCCACCACACTGGGACAGCACCCACTATTCAACAGTGTGAGCCTGGGCCATATATTTATATACCACAATAAGCACACACAACTTTTTAAGCAACTAAAGGATCTTACAGCATAACGCAAGCTTAACATAGAAAAGGATCACAATAAACAATGGGAGGAAAGAGGAAGAATGAAGAATAAGAAACCATGATGAAATTATTCTATACCCATCAACCTTTACTTCCTTTTAAGTGCTTTATTTAAACAACGTTCAAGTACAGAAAACTTAAAGTTTTATGAATACTAACTTTGCCTACAGAGCATCAACAGTCTAAGGAATTGTCCTGAGACAATTGTCCTATGCAAAGCAATAGCAGTGTTTTCACTAGCCCCTGACTTGTAATAGTCACCTGTAATAAAGTCACCTCTCTTGCCTCTCCTAAGCAGCAAACAAACAGGGATTAAGTTCTTTGGCTTCATTCTTCCTTGTTCTGCATCTCAGGTACTTGTTTTTAAGTGGGTAAAACCCTACCACATGCACCATGTTTGTGTTGTCATAAAACAACAGCACAGGTAGTGAGTTCCAGTAAGCAGGTGCTTTAACACAGCTTAAAGAAGACAAATCCCTGCTGCCTTCTTTACGTGTGTGGCTAAAGCACAGCAAGTGACTGGAGAACCTCGGGCATAAGCAAGTGAGAGAAAAGGTACAGGTAATGCTTCTGGCAGGAGATCCCAAATGGAAGGTTACCTAAAAAGCCAAGGAGGCAAAGAAAAGATAGACACAGCACAGGGTCCGAATCTATAGCCGAGGTCAGACACAAAGGGAAAAGGTCATGGAAAAATCACGCTACGGAGAAAGTGTTGGAAATTGTTTATAAGGTATAGACAAAGACCCTGTATGGAGGTTCCCAGAACCAAATCCTTTGCTTTCATGGCCAGCTGCCGTGACCAGACTGACAAAAAGTGGCCCTTTAAGAATGAATGGTGTTATCAAGACCTTACACGTAATCCCAGCATTGCTAATGGGGGAGGGAGTGCAGGTCCTTCACTGTTGCTTCCTCCTCCTCAATCCCTGATTGATCAGAGCTAACATATTCTGGGGCACACACCAGGCTGAAAAGCTCATGCAATACTAAAACTTAACATTTTTCTGGGAATTTATCTCCAGTGGGAAACTGTTAAGAAACTACTGCAGCAAGGAGCTACAAGCAGCAGAGGAGATGGGAGAGATGGGCGAGAGGGAGGGAAGTGGCAAGCATGCTGTCCCTGGCCATTGGGGTCTCCCTGGCAGCACAGCCATAGGAAGTGGCAGGTACTCTGTTCTCCTGACCTCAGATGGATTTGCTTCTGCATTTCCTATTGACTGTGATGCTGGAAAGCTCAAATGATTTTGATTTGTTTTTTCTCCTCACTCAGTATTTAGGGTTGAAACCTAATTCTCCCAGGCCATGGTATATTTGCTTTATATTATTTCCTTCGTGGGAAGAGGTTTGGTCCCTACAAATCCTCTTGGATATATGAAACAGTTGGCCAATAAATGGAGTGAGACTCCCTGTCTTGTAATCCCTGGAACATGCTTTTGCCTTGTCCCTTCGTCCAGCACTTTATTCAGCTTCACCACCTGCAGAGTCAATAACTGTACCCATGAATCTTCCCATCCAAATGGTTAATACTAAACCTATTCATTTATTATTTCTATAGTGACTTGGTAAATGCATAGAGTTCCATCAACTCACCCTGCTTCCCCCTACACTCTGAAAAGCAGGATTCCCAAGGACGATTCATCCTGAAGAAATAAAACCGAGGGTTACTGTTGCCAGTGTATTGATGACTGTACCCAATAATTGCCATGGCAGAACCCTGCTAGGTAGCCGTTGTACCACCATTGCCTCAGCAATATCCACTCTGGTCAGCTACAACTTCCCTGAGCCCTTGTACATTTACCTCCCAGTCAGTCTCCCTGCCAGAAGGTCCTGACCTTGCCAAAGGAACCCAGAGAAATGCCAGGCTCAGCCTGGCCCCCATCTCATCTGATGTATGCTGCCTGCAGTGTGTGCCTAAGGGTCATTATGAGAGAGGCTGTTTCCACACCTGAGCGAGTTATGGATGAAGAGAAATTCTTGGAGTTGCTTTGGCGGATAGCACTCAAGCCACAAGCAAGCAGAATTACCCTGCAGGGACTCCTGCAGCCTGGTGTCCTTCCTTGTTGCAGTTTTCAGCATAAATTAGGTCCTCCCAGGGGCAGGCAGATACCTCTGTATTGGCTTGGTTTTGTTCTCTTTCTCTAATTACCACCGAGCAGCTCATTCACCACAGGGAAAAAACAGTCTTATACTGATTGGCTCTTTTCTGGACAATATAAATTAACTTGCTAAAACATCCTTTCTTTAGAATTTGAAATGAATCTTCTTGTATAATCCACTTTAAAAAAGTAACCCTAACTGTATTGTGTTAGCAAAACGAGGACTGATAATATTTGATAAAGATATTAAAAGAAAGAAAAAAATTATCCTCCTATTCAAAAATATTTTCAAATAATGGGGTTAGTCTGTGTGTGAGGAGACACCTGGCAATCTGTGAAAGATAGAAGCCAAACTCAGTCATCTTCCATTGCTGAAACTTTTGTCAAGTTATACAATTCTAAGTGGTTTATAAAAACGTTTTCTTTGTTAGCTTGCTTTTGACTGTAAGCAAAATCTCTCATTCGATTTGTCACCTACTATAGTAAAAAAACCCAAACACAATCAAACAGCAAGCATGTTAGGTAATGCTGACTTTGGTTGACTTTGGCATCTAGTGTCCGTAAGACCTATATGACCAGTTCGGAAGACCCAGTTGTCCATTTCTCTCCTAGAGCCAGAGGAAGGTCTGGGTTGAGAGTGTAATGACTAAGTGGTTCTCAAAATGCTTCCTGCCAGTATCTCACTCAGCCTTATCCTCAGAATGTGGAAAACATATAGGGGAGGGCTGAGAGGCTGGATCCTCTTTGGCCTCATTGCACTTCAGTCCTCAGAATGAGACCCCAAGCCTGCCTAAGAGGTAACAAGGAAGTCATTTGAAGTTCATGAAGTGTTCACTCTGAATCATCCCCTGCTCACATGATAAATGTATGACCTGGGGCCACCATCTCACCATTGGCAATCTTTCATCCTGGGTTCCAAATCAGCTGGATCCTTATAGGTCAAACATTGTCATTGTCACTGCATGAAAGATGTCTTCAAAGCCACCTGGTTTTGGAGACTCTGGGCACTGGCAGAAAAGTCCAAACCATTAACCCAGTCTGTCAGAGCCTGTAGTAGGGCTCCCAGGTCTCTCTATGATCTGTGCTGGTTGAACCCTCCTCCTGCAGGTCTGGAGCTTCTTTCTGTGCAGGAGCTGCTGTTGTAGCTGTCACGCTGTCCCTGTGAACACAGCACCTCAGAGGAATTACAGGCAATAAGGAAGTATATGATCACATTGCTATGCAAGTCTAATCGTTCAGCTATAAGGCTGCATTATTTGAGTTGAAAGAATCAGGCATAACAAAAGTTCTTTTTCTCACCTTTTTTTTAATCTACAAAGCTTGTCTGGAGGATTGGTGGCTGGACTGGCAATTAGCAGTTAACAGAAGTAAGTGGGAGTTATTTTTCTTCCGTAATGCAGATGTATATGAGTTTTGTAGATGCCTCTTTTGCAAGTGGCATTATCTGTTCCTTGCAGTATCTATCCCCCGTAAAGAGAAAGCACCATCCTCCAGGCCACATTTAGGAAGATGTGTAGGTTGGATGTATCTTATAAAAAGAAAATGACAGAATCACTGCTTTAGAAAATTCTATAGACGAAGTGACCCAACGTCTTGTACTTTCAGGAGAAAAAGTGGGTTTACAGTATTGCTACTGTCCTTGGTCTGATAAAATGCTTATGCCTCTGGTCACCATGGGGCTCATTAGAATGAGGATAAAAATCGACCCCAGAACTTAGTTGAGTAAGCCAGTCTCTTATTAGGAAGTTTCATTTCCAATAAATCATTTGGGATGGTTTTGTAATTCAGCAGTATAGTCACAAACATTGAAAATGATAAACCAAGTTAAATAATTTTAACAAAAATATTTAAAATAAAAAACCCTGTGTAAGTTCTTATCTCCCATTCTATTTCCCAGGCACACGGGGAAGGCACCAGGTGAAATCCTGGCCTGGAGTAGACTGTGAATTGACCTATGACTCAGCCTGAGTTTGTAATACTGTTTTATATCTTCCTTGATCCAATTCATCCCCCTTTACTGTTAGAGACAAATGATGGTCTACTTGTTAAGGCACAGAACGGCAACATCTAGATTTAGTTCTCTGCTTTGCCGTAGTTCAGAAAAAGACATTTGGTCCGAAAGACTTAGATCTCTTGTTCCTCTTTTGGTACCCCTAACCTCAACTGTTTTCCAAAACACAAGTCAGATATCTCAGATGATTTCAATCTGGAACTTGTAGCAGCAGTTCATCCCCCTCTGAGAGGAAGGGTTATAACGTCTCTCTCACACCAAGAAAAAGGAATTCATTAATCTGTGGAACACTTAAAGATTGCAGCAATGGGTTCAGAGTCATCGCTCTTCAGTTATAAAATTAAGCAGGAACTGGTATAAGTAAATAAGGTTGTTTCTCTGTGTAAAAAGCTATGGAAATATAGATGAAATTTTAAAGACCTGTTCTCCATGGATTTGGAAAGACTCCACAGCACCACTTTAGTAGTAAGTATTGCTTTAGTGTCTGTGAAAAAAATTCCCTCATCTGCAACGTCTTGTGTACATCTTAGAGGTCTTTTCCAACCTAAACGATTCTGTGATTTTGGTTTCTGTCATATGGCTGCTCTAGAGGTAACTACATTTCAGTGATGCTGAACGGGCAGCGCAGGAGGAGCCTTCCGGCTCTGTCAGCCAACCGTTACGCAAACACAACATGGTGGCACGTGGGATAGGAGTCTTTTATTTAAAACCAGCAGATAATTGCCTCATCCACTTACCTGAAGTATACCAGTAGCAAGTATTTTCCATTCCTTGAGGTAAAAGAATGAAGCAGGAATCCAAGCCTTAGCCCAGCTCTTGCGGGTAGCGCTCTAAGAATAGCACAATGCAGCCCCTGCCATGCTGCTGCTGCCAAGCAGGATCAGACATCACACAGAGTTCATTAGCCAGCTTAAAGACAAGTCTTCTAACCTGAAGTGTGTTTTAAAACTATTCCCCAGTGGTCTGGGCTTTAGACTGAGATACTTTAAGAGTAGTAAAGACTCTACCATTTTCAAAAGAGCTTCACAGAAATATAGCAGGATCGATCTGCAGGTATATATTTTCTAGTGTTTTAATGATGCATGCCTTTCAAATGCACAGGGAGAAGGACTCCATTAGGAAGCTATTGCAATCGCTTACTGTATTTGTAGTGGTATTGGAAATAAAATTATATTACTGCTGCTGTTTGATATCATGATAAAAAAGAAAAATGTCTTATAATAGTTGTTTCCTGATGACTAATTGCATGTTGCAGTCCGGTAACTGTCCTTCCATCTGTAAATATATATGTGACATCACAGTAAAATATAATAATCACATATATTTTTCTGAGCTGCTATGATCCAGAAAGTAGTCCTGAGCCCTAGTGGGTTGCATTTTCAATAGCTATTTCAAAAAGAAAGACTACTCAGAGTTTCTTTGGCAACACATTGCACAAGTTAGATGTCAAGACTACAATTATTCCCTGCCAATACATTTTCAATTTATAAAATTGATGAAGGTACAGAAGGAAAAGAAATAGAGCAATAATTGCATGGTGTAATTTACTGTAAACAGTAAAATGAGCTTCTTATGTGCAGCTTCCCATGGGACATGAGTATAGATAGGGAACCTTCTCTTGTTTCTAAAGAAGAAAAATAAAGGAAGGATGAAGGGATGGTAGTTATTAGTCTGCAGAGCAGCCACTGAGATAAAAGCTGATGGGGATGCAGCTCAAAGGATTGGTAATAGGATATGGTACCTTTTCTTTCCAGGTTACTGACTTGAATCAAGTTGAGCTTGTCCACTACTGAAAATGGCGATAGTACCATCCAATGTACGTTCAGTGGCCTTTACAAAAAGGGCTGTTGGTTGCACTCCAGTTTCTTGTAGTACTAGAATCACTTGAAGTGGCACTGTGGAGCTATGCAGGCAGAGACACCAAGCTTTGGGCACATAGAACAAAACTACAAACTACATCCCGGTCTCCTGTCCACAGCAAGCTGAGGAGATGTGACACAGTTTCTACCATGCTGCTGACTTCACTACACCTGTTTTGCCGCCAGGCAGGAATTTGTTTTCAGCAGCTGCCCTTCAACATCTTTTACTGACAGATTTTCTACCGTAGCATCCTCTGATGGAGATGCATAATTTACTCCCTAATGCAAGAGCTGGTTCCTCAGCACTGATGTGTCCCTTCCCTTTCCTCTGATTTCTTCCCAGGCTTTCACAACTTTTTATTCATACTGTCCTGATTTATTGAGGCACTGTTTAATTGAAGCTATGGATAAAGAGTATGAGTTAACATCTCGGCTTCTGCCAGATCTAGATTTTGTCTTGCATGCTGTGCTCTATTTTTTTCATTTCATCCTGCCATCTTTTCTCCTTTTGAATTTAGGGCTTTTAGGTTTCATCAGAAGGAGTGTGGGCAGAGATGGTCTTGCTGAGTGCTGCAGTTGTCTGCAAACCAGCTGGGGACGGGGCCTCACTGGGCTAGGCACCCTACCAAGCCGTACTGGGAGACCAACCCTGCCCTGGGGACACGGCCTTCGAAAGTGGCAAGCTTAAAATATGTGGAGGGGAGGGAAATGCTTCTATCTGCATGAAAAACACCACAGGAATGAAAAGCTCAATCTGATCATTTCAGCGGTTTATTTTAAGTAATACTGACCTTGTATCTGATGAAATTCCTTACATGATTCTTCCAAGGTTAACACATTTTGAGATGCCTTTTTTTTTCCCCAGAGCTCTGGAATAAAGTATACTCACCTCACACCAGGATGGGGTCTCAAGCCTGGTTAGTAGCAAGTATCGAAATCTCACCTCAAAGACCAGCATGTCAAGGAAGTCAAAAAAGGAGCTGAAAATGCCTGAGAAATAAATTGTAATTGTTATCGTGTCAAACTAAGATGATTTTTCATTTCCTAAGTTGCTCAGTCTTTTGAAGTGATACGCTCTAAAGGCAGAGCAAAGGTAAAACTTTCCAGTGTCTTCCTAGTGATGAATGTACCTGCCAAGATGCAGACTAGCTGGAAAAGCTGCAAAAACTAGATTTCCCCCCACCCTTTTTACTTTTTTAAAAACTTTTCATTTTTGGGTTGAATAAAAAATAGTTTAATGCTTTATTATTGATCTCTCCCATCTCTCCCTCCTATCCAAACTTTTTAAACATAGAGTATTCCAAGAATTCAGTAGTGATTTAAAATCTTATGATAGGCACTAATAAATAATAATATCCATTCTGCCACTATTCAGTCATTTCATCTATTTATTTCAACAAGAACAGGGTAGGCAGAAGCTGAATAATACATAAAGTAAAGAGAGTCAAGTTTGGTTAGGGGAGCAGGCATCAAGTTTCATTTTCCAAGGACATTAAATTTGTAAAATTAGTATCTCACAAATATTTTGAAATGTCTTCAAACCATGAAACTAATAAAATAGTCTTTTATTTTCCATTAGTTTTTGTAGAGTTAATACTTCTGAAAATGAATTATTCAACAGTTCTTTAATGCTTAAAAAAATAAAGAACATCCTTTTAGCTTTGCAGATACGGGACAGCAGAATAACTACTACTATGGAAATAAAAATTTACCTGCTTTCTTACTGTTTTCAGAATCTGTGTGGTACTTGCACATCACACAAAAATGCCTTTTGATATGCAGAGGTGCTAATTCACTTTGTAGGAGATATTATATCATTATGCAGGATATAATAGAAAGTAATAGTCTTTCTGCAGCATTTTAAAACTAACTGGGAAATGTAATAGTGAACTTAAATAGAACTTTATATCAAGTTATGGTTTTTTCCAGACATTGATTAAAACACTAGGAAAAAGGTTTAATTTTTCATTGCTTTCTTTAGCTTTTTACTGTAATTTTCTGCAGAAGACTTGTTTTCTGAGATCTTATTTTTTTAAGTTTATCTCGTGCTTTAGTATTGATGCTAAAGATAAAATTAAGCTAAAAGTAGTTGCTCAATGTCTGATTATCATTACTTCAGAGAGTGTGATGGTACAGATTTAGTAATTGTGGACTCTGGATTAAGTATGAAGGCTTAGATCTCAAAAATGCATGCAGCTGGTAACATGGAACTAAGGAGGCAATATGCTCTAAAGGATAATGTAAGAAATAGAAAAGGAACTGAATGATGACTGCGGTTGTACTTTGCAAAGATGTGTGCAAACAGATGCTGTTGGCTTTTACTTTGAATACCTGTTGTGGGTGTGCTGAAAGCTTTGGATGTTTCTCTAAAAATCAAAGCAAAACAAAGTTTAGATTGGTTGTAGTTGGGTTATGGTCTCAGTTTCACTGTGAAAAGCAAATTATCACACATTACGCATTATTTCAGTGTAAATATGTGTTGGCTCAGATTAATCTGAGTGAACCTTCTTACGTATCTAGCCTGAATTTCAAGGTTGTAGTGAAGAAACAAACCAAGGTAGTCTGCAACATTGCGACAGCTCTGACCAAGGGATCTGCTTACCATTGGCTCTGAATATGCCCTTATAATAGGTACGAGTTATGAATCTTCCTGTACATGTGCGGCAGAGATGTAGATAAATACAATGCTTTCTACTTCTTACAGGCGTGAACTTCATTTGGATGTATATTGAGCTCTCCAAATGAAAGTCACTGCAGATGTAGGGCAGCGAAAGTCATTGAATGGAGGGCAAGAATCACAAGTCTGGGTTTCTGCTCCCACTTTTCTGTTTCACTTTCTGGCCCCTACTTGGTCATTTTGCATCCTCAGATATTTTTCTTAACTGTTAAATAAGCATTGCTGTTATATAACTACATGTTTGAAATACTTCAAGGTCTCAGGACAGAAGCACTAACTTTTATTTAAAGTGCAGTTTATTAAATGCCATGTATTTTCTTGACTGCTAGAGAGTTCTCAATGAACACCTAGTAGAACAGGGCTAGCGAGCAAGTCAGGAATAAGGCAATATGAATACTAAGTAGATATGATGAATTAAGAGGAAATTTAGATTAAAGCTGAGGCAGAGACAAAGAAGGAAAATCACAGAAGAGGCAGGGGAAAGGAACTGGGAAAAAAAGAGGTGACAGGAGATAGGAAATATGATAAGTCTGGGGAGATGGGAACAGGAAATGAGAAACACGTCTCGTTGTTGCAAAGTGTACTCCTGTGCAGGATAGAGTTGCCCATACATTGTTATTACCATAGGTTAACTTTGTTCCTATGGTAGGCACCTACCAGAGAGAAACCTCAAGTGCCTCATCGTCTTGCTGCTGCTTTGCCATTGCAATAGTGGAGATGCAGGTGAAATGGAACAATTAAGGGCAGCCAATATGAAAAAGTTGACATTGGCATGGCCTATTTCTGGTGATCACTAAAGGTTTGAATTATGACTTGTTTGAGAATAAAATAAAAACTATGGATTTTTGGATGGTTTTAAACTTGCCCACTGGTTCATGCGTTTGGTACAATTGGGTTCAGATCTTTGCCTATAGGTTATGATCCCTGTATCATATCCTATCAACAGTAATTGATTAGAATATAAAAATTAAAAAATTCATAGACAGTCCCCAGTATTTTCTCCAGAGTGAAACAACAATGTTATGCTTTTCTACAGCCTAAACCAGATTATTATTTCCTAATCCACCAAATTATAAGGTTTATAGAGCTATCATTAAGATGGAGAAGTATACATCAATACGTAAACTGGCTATCAGGCACAGAATAAACCCTATTTTGTCTTCCAGTAAACACTTAAGCCTCAAAACATCCGATTATCACCAACTGGGAAAAATGTGAAGTTCTTGCCAAAGAAGTAAAAGCATCTGGCAGGGGACAGAAATTTTTAATTTTTAATTTAATGACCAACTATCATTCTTACTAAAAATATCTTGAAACAATCAGGTGATCTTCAACACCCCAGATGGGTTAAATTTTTCACTGAAAGCTTTTACTGGTCTGCAGTAATCTGTCATGACTCTGCTCAATATGAATAGTGTGGATGAAAAATGCGTGGTTTATTGGTTCATACATAAAATGTGTAAATAAGGAAGCAGAGAAGAATGTGTGTGTACGTATTTTTATCAAAATTCCTTTGTTCCATACAGAAAGTCTGTGTTCTTGAATAGGGCATGCAGCTGTAATGAAGTAAAATAATGTCTAGGATTCATTTCCTAGGAAACTGAAGATTTACTTACTTCCTACTGTTGCCTGCGTAGGGGCCCATTCTGCCTCTTCATCCATTTAAGGAACACATTAAGAATAACCTAATATTCAGTATTTTCAAAAACCTCAGACGAGAGAGAATGTGATTACTCCTCAGGCTTTAATTATACACAAATCTAGATTTGTTTTCATGTAAATAACAGTGGCAGAACAAATCTTCAGTAATGTTTTTCTCTTGGTCTCCCTTTCCTTGCAATCTTTTTCCATCCTGAAGTCAACCCTCTATATCCATGAACACCTGAGAAACACTTTCTTTATTCTATCCGTCTAGTCATGGTTTGTTTTCATTGTTTCAGACACATTGGAAATCAGTGCTTGTCTCTGCATTACTTTTATTGACAAATTGTCAGCATGACATACCCTAATTTAAAAGTAAGGAATATGGACTATGTGTATTTTTACCTTGGCTTATATGTCTAGAATATGCCACACTTTAAGAAAGGCATTTTCAGACCTCAAAGAGAATTTTTAAACCTAAGTTAGATGCCAAATCTTTTGGCCCTGAAAGAGAATGAAGAACACTTATGTCTCCTGTCATTTTAATTCAAGACAGTGAGCTTTACTGAGACTTAGGCCAATGCTATTTAGATGCTGACTGCTGGTTTAGGAGAAGAGCTTCCAGCATCCTGTGTTAGCAAGACCTGTAAGACAATTTAAGGAGCGCTGTGGCTTCTCTTACGGCTTTCTGGGAAAGCTGGTACGCGGCACCCTGCAGCAGCCCATGGCACCAAGTAGACCTTGGAGGGCTGCATGTCAGCTCCAGACACTGAACTTTACTGTGTCGAGGATGAAGGTGATGAGCCTTGTGCAAATGCAGATTTTTGTTGGGTGAGAGGGACAGTTTCTGCCTCAATGAGAGCACTACTTCATGGTTATCGAGAGACTTTATAAAGCCTTGATCCAAAGCTAACACATCCAGGTGTCTTTCCCTTGTGATCTGGGTTCTTAGAAGGGAGAAATCTCTTCATCTACCTAAATATTTCATCAAAAGCATATGGGTTTAGGGCTACTTTTTCCTGCCCACTGCCCACCTGTTTCTTATTCCGCACACTCAATTTAAGGACAAGGTGCTTGCAGCTTTTAGGTGGAGTAGGAGTTAAGCATGGAGACACCTGCAGGAGGCTGTGTGCCATTGGGGTGATTTCATGAGCACGGGTGGGCAGCACAGGCACCCCTGCCTGCACCTGCTGCACACAGTGCCATGCTGGGGAAAGTGGGAGGGATGTTTTGAGAGTGGCCTTCTCCCATGGGCTTCCCTTCACTGAAAGGCATCACACTTCATGTCCTCTTAGCATTGGGCAGACTCTTCCTCCACATGAACTTCTAAACGTCTAGTCTTCTCCTAAGGTTTAAGGACTAGTCTGTTTGGCTATCAAAGCACAGGGAAAGGAGTATGGTTAAAGAGAGAGGTATCATTGTGGCTCACTAGGATTTAAGGTTTGAGCTCTCCTAGGTTAATTTGAAAACCCCAAGGCAAAGAGCACAGCAGAGAGTAAAAACAGGCTTGTGTCTATAGCTGCTTGAAGAACGCACTAGAAAAACGGCCAAAAACCATCTTCCATTTCCTAGCTATGCCTTTCTGTGACCCTTACTAAGGTTGTTTGCAGTCCCCAGGTCAAATCCTTGGCACTAACAGAGAGACTTTCATGGCGTACATCGCGACTGACACCAGAGAGAGGAGCTGGAGAGAGACAGGAAAGCCTGTAGTCACTGCCTGAGGCCCCTGTCACTGTGGAAGAAATCCCCACGTAAGTTATGGCTATAACCTTGGGAAACTTTTGCTTTTGTTGTCTCAGAGGGTTTGGTATTTTGTTAAATAAATAGGAATCAAGCACGTGCATTTTTTAATATCCTAAGAATTCAGTGCATATGCTGCAATGACATGAAAGTGGGAATATTGGCAATTTTTACGTGCTAGAATTCCACCTGCACACAGCACAATAGCAAGTCCAGATCCTCCAACATCTGCTCAGGACAGGGTGATGATGTTTTGAATCATGAAGGGTACTCAGTCCCTGCCTGCTAACCCGCAGTAAAATCCACTTCATCCACAGCCTAAAAACGTGTCAACATAATGGATTGTGTAATTTCTACTATTTCTTGCTTTTATGTGAGACTGTATGCATTTGGAAATCACCTTTGTTACACAATATGCCAATCATAACGTTGACTCTGTTGTATCCTCAGCAAACATGAAACAGAAAGATGTAGTTTCCTCCCTTCAAGCTGTGCAGTCAGCACTATAGGTCTTGGGGACAAGGTTTCCTTCTATATTTTGTAAAAGTGCCTTCCTTCTGTAAAGAGATTAAAGATCGTAGCTGCAGAGTGCAGATACCTGACATAGTAGAAATAACCATACATAATTATTAATGGGAATTGCACTCAAGGAAGGACTGAAAATGAGTACTTTTTTATCTACATTGTATTAATATTAAATAGTTATCTATTTTTTAATGAATATAAATATTTGGGTAATATTTTTGTCACCAAAGCAAGTGCATGCTTCTTCCTCTTCACTTTTCAGTGAATTTTTATAGAAATTACCAAGTGTAATTTCTATACACTTTCTATACACTTTCCAATTACCAAGAGCTTTATTTGATCAAGTTTTGTACTTATAAGAAAACAAAACAAGCTGCATGGGGTCAGTGAGGATTCTCCCTATTGCTCCATCCATTCTCTTCACCTTCAGTGGTATGACAGGGGGAGTTCTTAGGAACGCTTCTTGTAAGTGTGATTTTTTGCTAATAGTTAAGTTGATGGAACTATGAAAAGCATGAAATTCTGGCACATAAATTATCATTAACAATGATGTGGTTTATTTTTGTTTGGCAGTTGAAATTTTAATGTAATGTTCTGCTGAAATTCTGAGATTCAGTCAAGTTTTAACAAGCTACAGCTAGAAGGAGATTGCATTATTTTTTATGTATTTGTTATTAAAATTCTTGATAAATGTTGCAAAGACTCTACCTGTGAGCTGTTTTTCTCTAGCTGATATTAAATACTTGCCACCAGAGCTGCATTATTTGATGGTGATTTGTCACATGGTATTATTTCTGTTCCTCGAGTGGAGGAATGCAACAACCTTCATCAGGTTTCTTGTCTGAAGCCACACAAGAAATAAATTTCGAAATGAAAGTCTTCAGTATGCATGTGCATAAAATTTTCCATAAGGATGTACTAATACTATATTCTTGCATGAATGTTTCTGACAAGGGGACGTGGAGACTTTCAGCATGGGTGAAATGGATACATATTCTAATGCTGAGCAAAAATTAATAGGAAAATTTTGTGGGTTTCACCCAACTGTGTTTTAGTTTAGTCAGTATTTATCCAGGAAAAGCTACTCAGGAGCCTTAGAAAAACCCACAGACAAGGTTCCTGTGAGCCCAGCAGCCTTTGGCCAAGCCATCCAGCCTAGGCAGATGGGAACGCTCGGGCTCTGGGATGCTGTTCTTCAGAGCACATGAAGGTACAGTTTTAGATCCGAAGGGGGAAAGGTTTAATTTTCCTAACTTTTCCTAGGTGTGCTTTCCAAAGTCTTAAGCTATCAGGATCTCAACTTGCTTACAAGCCCCATTATGGCTGTTCTTTAGGGATTAAATGAACCCTGGTGCACTTCTTGTATGTAGTGCTGATCTGCTTCCTTTAAAGCATCGAGTAGCCCTTCAGGAAGCCAGTATGAAGGCATCATGCAGCCTCCATGTGTGCCAACCTGACCCCAGGCCCTCCAGCCAAATGCTCTTAGGGGAGATGCTCCCACATCAGTGGCTTTGCACACCCAGTTGTCCAAAACGAGTGCAAAAAGGTGGGTCGGTGATTCCATGTCTGGATATGGGATCCATCTTCTCTGCGGGTCTCTGTGAGCGTCATGCTTCTTCGAGCTTTTCTAGCGATTTTGCGTAATTAATCTTAGCCCACTGTGCTTAACCCCCCGCAAGGACTCGCAGCTGCGGATTAAGTTCCTTGGTGGTAACACCCGTAGAACAGGACTGCCAGGAAAAGAAATCTCCCCTGATCACATAAATGGTTACGCAAACTTTAAGCATCCTGGAAGCCCAGAGGGAATATGGTTAGTGCTTTCTGTGACACCAGTCACCCTTTCACACCATAATTTCAATGAAAAATCAACTTGTACCAGGATGGCTGTTCCCAGGATGAACTCCTGTGAGTGCAGACTGGAGTCGCAGAGGTACCTGTCCGTGAGTTGTTTCTCCTGCCTGTCACACGGGTGGACCCAGGGGGTTTCTGTGCTATCCCTGGAAGGTGGGTGGCCAGCCGGGGGAGCCTGATGGACAGAGGGTGGAAAAGCCTGCAGCATCCTTTCATATGAGGATCAGCTGCTACTCTGGCTCTTTCCTCTAAGTTGTATTAATACTTGAACACAATTAAACCTTCACCTATAGGTTTTGTGTACGTGGCAGCCAGAAAAGGGTTGGGTGTCGGGTCTGACTTTGATTTGAGGGAGGAATGGGATCTGAGAATAATAGATGCTGTTTTAAAGCTTTTCTCCAGTGATGGTGATAATGAATGACGTAAGCCATTCCTTAAGACTGATGATTAATCCTAATGAATATATTGCATACATATGTTTCACAGCTGCCATTAAGCTTCCATTTTAACCACTCTTCCTCTTTCCCTGCTCCCACCCATGCCTGCAATCTGCAAACTCTTATTCCCTGTAGGTATTTTGATAGAGAAACAGACAGGTAACGATCCCCGTGTCAGACTGTAAGCCATGCAACTGTCAGTTCATATTGTGTCTGACAGTCATTGACAGCTTGCTTCTTCAATTTTACTAAGATTAATATTCTTCACATGTTTTATTTATATTTACTGATCTTACTGCAGTGAATTTTTAAAGAGACATTTTCATGTTAAAATTTCCCTGATAAAAATCAAATCTGCATTTTCTTCAAAATTTAGATTTACATTTCATCAATATTGCTTGTGGAATTTTTGCATGTTGCTAATGGGCCAATAATATGCACGATGTTTTATTCATACAGTGGTCAATAAGCCTTATTCTGATAACCCCCCAGGATCAGCATCCTGGGAGCCTCCTCATCCTTGGGAACACACCTCACACGGTTAACGTGACACACGGCAGTAGCTTTACAGCAGAAGACTACTCAGGTGCATAACATTATTCAAGTGTGCAAGCATTTGAAGGATTCCCTTTCTGTAACAGCAGCATTGCCACCAGAGTAATGCTACTGAGCTTAAAAGTATTCACATGAGTAAACGATTGCAAGATTAGCCTTTGTACTCTGCTCTGAAACTCTCGTACTGTCCTGTTCGTTTGGGCTGGCTCACCACCTCTCTAGATGTTTCATTTGAAACAGCACCAAAATGAGATGTTGGAATTGCAAATACGATGGGGGAAGTTTTACTTAAGTCAAAAGAATTTTAAACACAACATGTAGAAACAGTTGGAAATTTGGGAAAAAAAACCAAACTACTTTTATGACCATTGTTATATAAATAGCAATAGGTTATTTAACTAATTTATATGAAAATAATGTTTGAAAAATGTGAAATTATACATCTGTGTACATAAGCATGTATTTTTACATTATTTAAATACAAAGACAAAAGCTGAATCTTCATTTCTCTGCTATGTCTGCCAAACGCCCGCTCCTTAGCCAAGGACTTTTATTGAGTGTCCTCTCTGAGTGCAGGCTGGCTTATTTGACACAATTTAGGGAAATCCCGTTCCTCACGTCAAACATCTTTGTATGTTTATGAATTGGAAATTTTCCACTGCAGGACTCCTTTTAACCCCTCTGATCTTTCAAATTACATGTCTCTTAACTCCATGGATAAATTAGCCAATTCCGACCTCATCTAGCCTTGAGATGACAGGGGTGTTTTATCTCTTTTTCCCTTCTTTTCTCTCCAAATCTGCATCATCATGTTTTTTCCTATCGCCATGGCAATATAGCTAAGTACACAGAGAAGTGCAACAAGCCAGTTGCATAGAAAAAGTTTGCACAAAGGCAAAATTGCCGACTAAACAAGGGACACTGCTGATACGTGGCTCCTGCAGGGATGTTGGCGGGGCAGGGCGGGTGGAGGGGTGGTCCCCCTTTTTAGCTTCTCTCCTTACCAAGCGATTACAGGTGAAAACACAAATGGGGAGATGGAAGATGACATGTCAGGATTTCAAAAACAGGTACAGGAAGGGAAATTGGCATAAAATAGTAGTACAGTAGCACGGATGTGTGACGTTTCGTTCAGCTCATATGGAGCTCTGGCAGCCTCTACTGAAAATATGGGTGATTTAGCACTTCTTTGGTGAAAATAACCCTGTCCCAGACCTTGGAGAGGGGGTTGCATTGTTAACGAAGAAACGGTAGGACAAACAAGCAAGGACACAGAAAAACCAATGAATTGGTGAAAAGCTCCTCCATTTGGCCTGATAATATTCTCTGTATTTTAGGTGCAAAATGAATAATAATTTTCTCCTCAGTAACACTTGAAGACGGCTTCTTTTTTTCCCAAGTAATAGTAATAAAGTAGCTAAACCAGACATCCCTTTGATTTTTCTTAAACTAAGGGGAAATGGCAGGTGAATGAGCTGTAGCTTTTTACTTTTCTGGCTTGGTTTCATCTACATTTAGTTCATTCATTAATTTTTAGGGAAAAAGGTTTGCCTTATTTTCAGCAAAAGGAATGCTGATTGTTCTCCTAGGGACAAGAATGTCAAGGAAAACCATAAATATTTTATAAAGACTGATAATAGAGTTTTCTGTGCTGAGGAAAAGTCAATGATTTTTGAAACGGGATACATAATGATTTTCTGACTAACTGCAAAAATGAGATGGCAGTAATTTTAATATTAGTTAATAAATATTGACATAAGTATTTCAATGAGTGTAATTAGGCTTTGGTTGGATATTGGAAAGTCATGATTTGTTCAGCAGTATTATTATAAAAGCTTGACTGTTTCCACTGCAGGTATTAAACAATCCTTGCAGGAAGCATCAGTAACTTCTCAGAATAAATCCAGTAAGACTATGCAAGAATTATCACGTGCTCTCTGCATCATATTGTGAGCTCCTCTGTTTTGCTGTCTGACTTAAAAATAACATCGTGCAATAGGTTACATCTTTATGGCATCGTCACAGAGAATCAGCCTTTATGAAACACAGTTTGGTTAAAATGACTGCATCAGGCATATAGGTAATCTGATGTCTCCAGAATACTTTGCCTTCTTGTATCTCACAGTTGTTCAGAAACTTATTGGTTAGGGAGGAGAAAAAAAAAGAGCTAGAAAGTACCCAGGGGTCACCCAGAGTGTGAAATGTCAGCTGTTATTCATGTTGGTAGCCTATTATTGCAGAGACACTCAGAAAGTCATTATTCCATGATGACTTTTAAGTTCTCAAAAGCTTTTAGTCCCAAAGTTACCACCACCACCCCCCACACACAACCAAAATCCAAAATCGGTTTCAGAATTGCTACATTTCTGGTGAAGGATACCCCTGGGATAGCTGGTATTTGATGAATTAAAAATGACATCATTCTTGTTAGCTTTAGGGTTGATAATTACTGTCTGCTGAGAACACGCAGCAGCGAATGGTGGGCAAGGAAATGGAGTGAAATGAATCCTGGCGCTTCGGTGAGTTCTTCAACAGACACGTCTGCAACAGACAGACCAAATTTAAAAATGGACTTTTTATTTTGTCCAATACAGGCCATTTTCATCAGGAAATTCCTTAGCAGGAATACTGTTACCCCACAAAGCAGCCCCAGTCAGTAAACAGTGTATTTTTTAGGGGCCTGTGCATCCTTGCCCCTGGATGCCCACTCTTGCTTCTGCGCTCAAAAGCCTCTGCTGCGCTGGCACAGATGCCCAGTGGGCTGGACTGGGGAACTGGGCTGAAAAATAGCCTGTTTTGGATAATCTTTAGCCAGATTAATTTCCTAACCCATGTGAAATTGTTCAAAATAAACCGTGAGAGAGGGAGAAACTGAAGCTGGCTAGTGTAAGCCACGCTGCTCACTGATGAGCGATGGCCCTGCGTCAGTCAGTGCTACCACAGCATCCTCACCTTGGACTTGGTGACATGTTCCCAGACCCTGCCCTTTTGCTGGCCCTGGTGCTCCCCTGACCTCTCTGTGACTCAATTTAAAGTCTCAAAACAGCTGAAAGTAGGCAAGCCACAACAACAAAAAAAAAAAAAAAAGAAAAGAAGGTATTTGTTTAAATTGGCTCCATAAGGGGTCAGATAAGCAGCGGTGCTAATACACTTCTGGGCATCAGCAACATGTGGCATGGCCCAGGGAAGAGAAGGACCCTCACTAGCTTCATGAGTTTAAACTCCCTTGAAACTGCTCCCTGCACGTCTTGCCAGGGGCTGCAAGAGGAGCAGTTTCTGCATTGCGTTGTTTAGTCCTGGCTAATTTAAAAACTTAATGTAAAAAGGCTTCCTTTCCTTAAAAAATGGGATTTGTGACCCTTTCTTTTATAAATATGCATGCACACACACACAAAGTATAAATTAATCTGGAAAATGTGTTGATTTATACAGGGGGGGAGCAGAGGGGAGAGGAAAGCTGAACAATCTCTTTCAGTCTTGCTAATACCAAGAATGCCAAGCCTGGTTTTCGCCTGCCTGGGGATGAGCAGTTTGGAGGTTTTTGAGGCAGCGACTGGGATCTTATTATGAGCTTTTTCACAGTTTAGATGACCTGAAAGGGGTAGTAGAATTTTAAGAAAGGGGTTTTTTTTCTATATGATTTTGCATGCTGAAGTTTAACAGCTGTTGCAAGCAAGAAGAAAACATATTTTTCCCACCACATCTTTGCATTCCACTAGATGAACTGAGTTTCTCTGGCATTATTTCTTTTTTAAAAAAAAAATCAAAAAAACTAGGCAGTTAAATTTAACCCAGATATAATTCTGCTGATTTAATATTACATTAAAACAGGTCCGATTTGGCCAAACCACAGGACCACATTATTTTCTGTCCCCCTTTCCCCCCTCGCCTTAAGTATTTGTCCTATTGTTTCACTAGGGACTGAAGTTAGATTTACTGGCTGGCAATTACAAGGATTGCTCTTTTGCCCCTTTCCCTGTTTTAAAATATAACATGGGGGGGGTGGGAGAGGGAAGCCTCAGAGGTGTTTGTTTGTTTTTTCCCACTCTCCCTGTAGGTTGCTGGTGTTTAACTGTGACTTTTTAGGAAAAGTGAGAATAAGTTAATCAATTCCCTTCAGCCCCACAGGACCGTCCTTTCCTGGGACACCGCAAACATCCAATTGTCCTGTGAACTGTCCTATCTCATTTTTTTTTATTTGGTTTTTCCCTGTGCTAGCATTTATCATCATTTCTATACATATCTGCCTTATGTTATGTTTTTCCTGTCAGCTAGAGCCACAAGTAGGCTTTTATTATTCTGTGAGCCACATGCCGGGGAGCAGGAGTGGGCAACACCCGGCGTACAATCTCCCCTCCTGCCCTACCAAGCCCCCCCGCGCCACAGTGGGATTCACTCCCTAAAGAGATAAAGTTCCCACCAGGCCCTCCTCCCCCTTCAGACTTTCCACTGGCGTGAGGTCAGGCATTTGCTTTGGTTTATGGCCGTTAACAGCGGCTGTGGGGGACGCGCTGGGTCAGCAAGTCCTGTAACTCCTACGGCTGGCAGAACCAACGTCAGGGGGCTGCTGAGGTCCCCCTCAGCCGCAGAGGGATTATGGTTTAGGTTTTGGCAAATTACTCAACCAACAGACTTCCCACCTCCGTCTCCCTTGGGGGTTTATATCATTGTAAGACAGCGCTGACTGGGATTGAATCTGACCCCCTAGTTATATCCAAATAGCACATAAACCAGCAGTAAAACTGCAGACAAACAAAAATAACACATGCTTGCACGTACTCTGCGGTGTTGTGATCCCGGTAGTGCTGAAACTGGTGTCTGAGCACTTCGAACCCTGGTTTTAGAGAATTGGAAATGCATCTATTAAATTGCAGCCTTTGCTGAACCTGTCAAGAAGGGTTTCTGCCCCAAATGGAAACTGTCCAAAAAATTATGCATGGCCATTTTAAAGTTATGCAAGGTCAGAAAATACAAATAAAACAAAACAAAAAGCTGGGAGATTGAATGGCCTCAGGACAAAACTGTGAGCTGGGAGAGACCTTTCCCTTCAATCATGCCCACTTAGCCACGTGAAATCAGGGCAGCGGTGTGTTTCACCAGGCTGAGATGGGAGTCATTCTCCCCCCGAATCACAGATGTTTAGATTCCAGTTTTCTATCTGGTTTTTTTCACTTTAATAAGTCAGCTAATAGCTGGGATGAAAAAAAATGCTTCATTGAACCGGGTAGCCTTGGAAGGGTGTGTATGTGAAGTGGTCCTTTTTTTCCTGCTACAGCAAGAGCAAGCTCCGGGGAAAAGAGGGGAGACAGGTGGGGTTTCCAACCCGTGTCTGACTGGGATTCAGTGCTCACAGCAGTACGTGCTGCTGCCTGCGCCAGCAGACAGGTATCCCGGTATCAAAGACCCATCCCTTGTTTTCCCCAAACACTAGCCACAATAGCTAGGCTGAAGACAAAGCGAAATATTAAGCGTACTCTGAGTCATAGGTGCCTTTTCGGAATTGGGTGGACTGATGAATTACAAGATTGTGTGGGAGAGGGTTCCTACCTTTGCTGGATCTGTTTTCTGGGATACTTCAAGTGGGTGAGTCTCCATAGCCATCAGCAACTCCTCTGTCCTTGCAGCCCCCCTTTCCCCACCCCAGTCCCCAGACTGGCCTTCTGATATGCATTGCAGTTCCTGGTTTACAGTGATTTTTCCCCTTCGTTAGCTGAATTCTAAGGTCAGTTACTCTCTGCTGGCTGGATTAGTAAATTATTTTTGTCTTGTTGTGAGCTGCACTTTTTGTGATCTGTATTTTTAAATTCCCAACAAGCAACTTGGAAAGGAAATATTAGAAGTTTACTGGCTATGACTGTGAAATCAAATCAACCACAAGTGACTTAAAGTTTTTAACGATGAAACTCGATAAATGCAAGGTCTAACCTTTTCATTTATATCTTTCATTTAAGTGAACTCTGAGAGGGTTTTGCAGAAAGTCTAAAAAAATAATCTTTGTCTAAAAACATATCTCCAGAGAAAATTATCTCAGAATACAAAAAAGGGTCAAATAATTTAGAAACCATGGGTTTGATTTCCGCTGAGCACAACAACCATTTTGCAAGCTGAAAGTGCTCCGGAGCCAGTGTAAGCCGAGAGCTTCGGTGTGTTCAAAATTAAAGCTCCGAGCCTGAGTACAAACTGCCTCCCTGTGTATGTATTGCAGGACAAACAATACCTTGTGTCGGGAAAACGTCACACTCCCTCTGTCCAGGGAAGCCTGGAAGCCATAGCGGCAGCAAGGCATGAAAAGGCTGGAGATGAGCCGTAGCTCTGCCGTTACCTCCCTGCTTCTCATGGAAGGGAGATCCCTGGCCGGAATTTACAATACTCTGGTTTCTCCTGGTGTAATCTGATGGACAACTTTTCAGGAAGGTCTGCCAGCAACCTTCTCTCCACCTGCCGCTGCTTCTTGTTGGCCTTGGCCTTGTACTGGTCTGTCCTGTTATGCGGTAAAACGGGTGAGGGAGCTGAACCCCTGAAAAAAAATCACACTTTATTCTTATATTTCCATTTATTTGTCTATTCTACCTTTTCTGGATGATGTGGAGGGTTTTTTTCCAAGGAGTCAGGTCTGCCATCCAGCCTACTGCACAGCCAGGACAACACTGCAGGAAGGACATGGGAGGAACGAGTTGCTGGTGAGGGTCAGAAATTGCACAGGGCAGCTAAAGCATCGTCCGGCCCATCGGGTGCCAGATCACAGCTTTAGTCCATTTGGAGACGTGTTGCCTGCTATGGTTATTAAATACATATTTATCAGCATGTCTGCAACCACCAATTCTCTGCTAAACCGCCCCTAATTTACACCAAAGCAATGTGCACGCAGCACGTCTGTGGAACGCTGCTGCCTGACTGCTGTTTTGACTTGCTTTGCACAGCTGTGAATACAAGGTAGAAAGCAGTGGAAAATCAGCAGCAGAATAGCTAAGGATGTTATAAACAATGACTGTGAGGTTAATTTAAATTTAGCTTATGTTTCTCGAGAGCCATCAAGGATACATCACTTATCCAAGTCAATTGACACTGTTATCAAAACAACAAAAGAAATCCCTGGAGGCTGTTTAGAAGCTGTTGGAACAAGGTTTCCCAAATAATGTTAATTGTATGCTTCCCTGTTAGTGTGTTAAAGCATGTATGCAAGGCTACAGGCAATAACAAGAGAAGACACGAAGTCGCCTGTATGTGATGTGCTGCGTATTTTTGCTCTTCTTCCTTCACGCTCAGGGTACTTATACCCGCCTGCCTCTCTGAGGTTACTCCTTTCAAAGGAATCATTGCAGACAGCAGAATTCACTCTTTGGTTTATTGGCAGCTTAAGGCACTCAGCACTGCGAGGATTAAGTCTTTTGAGGGACACCTTTCTGTTTCGTGTTCTTGGGAAAGCTAGTGGTTATTAGAGACGTATGGGTAGGCGTGTGGCTGGCTTAAATGCAAAAGATTTTTCTGAATGACTCAGTGTTTATTTTATTTTTATATGTTTTGATTTTCATTTAACTTAAACCCTTAAATCCTTTTTCTTCCAGATGCTCTAAGAAAGGTGCAAGGTTCCCTAAATGTCACCTTGATCCAACGTCTCCTTCCCACGCTCCACTCCTCGGACGCAGTGCTGCCTATCACTGCAGAGCATAATGGACAAATGCTTCTTATTATACCATCGTTTAAAATGCATTTTCCAATTACAAGAGTATATAACATTTTCTAAACAAATAATCTAATTTTGTATACATAGGCAGTTTTTAATAGGATGCCGCAATCAAAAATTACCATATGATTCTTAAGGTCCAGTACTGAAAACATGTTATTAATCTCCTAATGAAAACATGAGCTGCTCCATGCTTCACTATAGAAATCCTTTTTTTTTTTTTTTTTTTTTTCTATTTTTATTTTTTACTAAGTGCAGGTAGCAGATTGTTTTGGCCTATTGGAAACAATTAAATCAAACTCTGTGGGGCTTTCTACAGCTGTGTTTAACAGAGAAGGGCAGACTCCTTCCTGCTGGTTAAATTGGTTGCTGCGATGCACGGCTATTTTTATTTTCGTGTGAAAGTGGGGTTTTGAAACCTTAAAAATAAATGATGGACTTGGCAGAGGAAGAAATACTTGTTTATAAGTCAGCATGGATGCAGTGCCCTGCATGTACTTTGTGCTGTGTATCCAAATTTCTATTTTGATTCAGGAATTTACCCTGATAGATTAATCTATGTTTAGTGAGAGAAGCAACTCATGCTACCTGTTTCAACAGTGAATTTGCATTAAATAAGATGGGTAAGAGGAAAGCTGAATACGCCATTTGCACATTAAAAGCTGATCATTAATCCTATATTTTAACTCTACAACTGTCAGGAGCTATTATTTCCCAGAGAGCCTGACAGTTCAAGGGATAAACTGGAGTGGGTCCCATTATAAAGGTCTATGAATAGACGTCAGAATAGTTTGCGCATCAAACCCCAAAGGCTATTAAATGTGATACTTTAAGAATCAATTTGTAGCTAAATTAAAGTGAAGGGTCGTGAATCCTAGGACAGATTTTAATAAAGCAGAAAATGTAACCTAGAAAGAGGCATTTTAAATACAATTAGACAGATGGAAAGATTTTTAAAAATATGTATTATTAAGCATTAAAAAAACAAACCCATTGATTTTCAGCCTAGTGCTTGGAAAACCGTGCCACAGTTCGCCACAGCAAAGAGATCAAACAAGGAGAGGTGCTGAAATGCTGCTTTCAAAATTACGTTTTCAAGTGACTCTAGAGCGGATCAATAAGAGAGCTGATAGCTTACGAGCCTCTGAGACAAGTCAACAAATGCAATGCAAGAAAAGAGGAGCAAGGAGCTGCCTTTGTACAACAAAAATTAGTTTCTAACAGGACAGCCTGCTGAGTTTTATCTGAGTTCATTAGGCTTGAAGACTGAGATCGTCTAATTCCACATGAAAAGTTCCAGACATTTGCGAAACCAAATCAAATGTGATGCTGTACTTCTTAAGCTTGTTAGGAAGTTGAATTTAACACTAAAACCTGCATAAATGGGCTGTCGGGAAACAACGCCGCACTGGCGGTACCATACTCACCCTTCCAGCAAGGCAAAAGACATCCATCATGTAAGTTCTGTGAAGTTCTTGGGAGACTTTGTAGCACCACACTAGACTGGCCCACCAAAAAATAAGTGTTGGGAAAAGAACGTGATTCTCCAGTATGTTGTTTCTGTTTTCCCCCAAGGGGTCTCAGATGAAGTCAGGGAATCAGGCCCAACATATATAATTACAAGGGCAAGAGTGCAGGCAGACAGACAACCTCACTGTGCCGGGAACTATTTTGTTATCTCACATTTATTTCTACAGTTTCTTTCTCTTAAGTAGTTTATGTCCCAGAATCCGCGAAACAGGATGTGCCTTAAAAGCTGTACGTCCTTCTCTGCGCTCTGAAAGTTAATAGCTGTTTATTATTCAAAGAAGGCTACTGAAATAAGATCTCATAAAAATGAAATCACGCTTCATTTCCATAGCTGAAAATGGAGCTCCTCGCTTACTGCAGCTGGAAGAGGTGAAGACAAAGAGAAGTTTATTGTAGACAGTTCCCCCTGGGTGTTCTGTTTAGAGCTGGCTGAGACATGAATGGAAACTCCAGAGAGCCACTCACTCCGTACCTCACTGGTTATCGCAGGTTTTAATACTCTGGGGACGGGGAGGGGGGGGAACAGCTGAAAGCTCTATGCTGTGGGTTGACCATTATGTCTAGTAAATCATTGTCTGTGATAACTTCAGGTTAGCTATTCCTGCCTTTTTTTTAATTGTCAAACGCAATTTACTACTAACCACTGCATGGTCCACCAATATTTGACGATTTTGAACTGGAGGCAAGCTGTCTATAGCCATGTGCGAATGTATAAACACACGTTAAAGGTACTAGGTTCTCTGCTATGTTCTTAAGCCATGTAGACAAAATAAATAATACAGAAAGTGCCAGTACTGAGGATGTCTGGCAGCCCCTTACATGTGTGCTTTATAGCATCATCTTTAATTTCACAGCCACATACTGATTTTATTGCAAAGTATCATTTAAGTTTCGGGAATTAGCAGCAATCCTGCATTTTCTTACTTTCAAAGCAGTTTGTTATCCCATGCCTTATTTACCATATGCTATTCAAACACTTCTCTCAAAAAGGAATAATTAAATTCCTCTTGAGATTTTCTGTGGTGACCAGTTCTGCAATATTTGAACGCTTCATGAACATAAATTAATTTACCTCCCTCTTAGCAGTTGCTGTTGGAACTCATCCCAACCTTACTGCTCTGAGTTCTCAGTGTAGTGAAATGTTGGCTTTGCCCCTGTAATCTATCCTAGAATAATATATTCGAGCATGGAATAGTGAGGACACTAGTCTATAGCTGAGGACGTGGCATATGTGATTCAGGCGGCGCTACCAGCTGTGAGAAACCTAAGCATCCTCAGTTACAGCAGAACCTTCTTAGAATTTAGCGACTCCAATTGAAGAGGTAGTGATGGAGCATGTGCAAACTGTGATTTTTCACAGACTTACAACACAGCCAAATGTATAACAAGAATAGCAAAAGGCAAAGCCCTAGCACAGGGGGCCTCTTTGGATTTTTCAGACTTTGGCTTCAAATTGTGGAGGTGTTAGAACAATTCCCAGAGAAGATCCAGAATGTTTCAAGATGGGCAAAACACCCTGGTTTCCGTTAATCTTTCTTACTCTCAGAAAGAGCTAAACAGTTCTGGCTGAGATTTTCATTAGAACTTGAGCCTGAATCAGACAACACTGTGCATGCAAATGACAGCAGAAATGGCTAAACTCTGATAAAATTTAGCTCTCCGTGAAGCCAGGCTAATAAAAGTGAAGCGTCAGGCAATTTTTCCTCTTCACACTGTGCATATACACAAATGTAATAATCTGATTACACGTAACGCTGTGCACGTGATACAAACGTGTACATGCCATGTGGGTGCAAACGTGCTCGTGCAAACCCATGCCAACGTCAAACGTTTCGTCGTGTTCGGGATTACAACCTATAGATAGTCACCGTGTGTAATTCGGGATCAGTTATGCAAGCGCACAAGCCTACTGCTCGTGAGCCACTTGGCAGCAAGGCTACCTCTGACTGCAGTAAGAACAGGACGGTCAGGATTATAATCTCATTAAAGGAGAATGGGTTCAGAAATCATGCCCTACGTTTGTTAAATGTGGCACTGGTGGGTTACATGGGTTGCTTGTGGTTTGACATGCTAGTTATCCATCTGGCTTGCAAAAATGGTTTGATTCATTTGAGAAACTCTAAATATTACTGTTAACATACTACTAACAGAGCTCTCTACCTTAGGCCCATAAATCCAGGTATATATATATATACATATAAATCTTGTGTTTATCACCTGTGAAGACGTTCTTGTTGTCTTCTATGGCAGAGAGCCAAGTGTAATCGCCAGGAGAGGGAAGGATCCAGTTCAGCAGCAGCCTCAGCAGGAAAGCTGGCTGCCAGGTGCGTGAAGTGTAAGGATATATCTGTGCCAGCTATGGAACCGAGGGTTTGATTTGCATTAAAACAGTGCTGAGTTGGAGGGAAAAGAATAACAGAGAGGACAGGTAGGCACCTACCCCACCACCCTGTCCCTGACGGCTGAAGAGGCTTGGGTTTCACGGCAGAAACACAAACAGGGCGTGAAGCTAAATAATTAAAGCCTGGCATCACGAGCCAAAGTCATCACTTGTTATCGGGAGAGTATTTTGTGTGTGCGTGCATAACAGACAAAGCTCACTTTGAGAGATTTTCAATGCACTCCTAAGAGAAAGCACAATCTGTTCTAGCATTTGCAAAACTTGTATTACCCGGGGGAGAAAAAAAAAATAAAATAAAATACCACTGAGCACATGGACTTATCTGCAACCTAATACTGTTATTGTAAGGGTTTGTATAGCTCACTTCCTGCCTTTAGGCTTACACAACAGGATATTTAAATTACAAAGACAATGAAGAAATGAGGCAAAATGCTCTTGATATTAAAAATATTCTAGGCGCTTTACGGCTCTAATTCCCCATGAAGCAAACACAAGGTCAGTAGCAGAGTCTTGCTGGCGAAACAAACTAGGGGCAAATTAAAGGCAGCCAGCGGGCAGGCTGGGGGCTTATCAGCTGCCCCACTGTGCTGTGAAAAACGTGTAACTTTCTATGACAATGGCAGCCGCTACCCTTTTACTACCGCTAACAGTCTGGCACTGGTTCCATTGTTAACTTGGTCTTCGGGCTTTAATATCTCACCTGTATCAAATCGCATCAGGTCGAAACTTGGCACACAGGTGTGTCTGGATGGTATTCTTTTGGGGTTTTGAACTGCAAAATTACATCGGACCAATCAGGGCTGAGGAATCTCTTTTTCTTCTCTTTACTTTCAGGTACTGTTTATTCACTTCCCAAATCTGAACACAAACAAATGTTTAACTTTCCACTGGAAAAGTCCCAAAGTATAATTCAGTCAGCCCACTGAATCTTTGGGTTCTGATTCACTTTGTACTGACAGGCTATTTTTATCCTAAAAGTCTTTAACTGAGTGGACACTTCTCGGCTTATACTTTCCTGATCTACCACCCTGGAGTACTCAGAGAAACTGAATTAATCCATACTGGATTGCCATTATATCCTAGCAGGGGTTTTTTTTTTTCCTCTGGCTTGTCTTTGGGACAGACTTTCTGTTCTATTCAAAGTATATTTCATAGAATCACAGAATGGTTTGGGTTGGAAGGGACCTTAAGGATCATCTAGTTCCAATCCCCCTGCCATGGGCAGGGACACCTTCATTCCCTTTTACCTGTGTGACCACCTCTGATTGCACAGCCAACTCAGGGAAGGTGCAAAAATGCTTTGGCAGACATTGTTGAATGGATGCAACCCTTGCTACGCCCCGTGCCAGGTAAAAATGCCAAAACACGGTTCCAAGCACAGGTACTATGCATGTCTCGTGCCATGGTTTGCTCTGCCAGGGTCAGAAAAGGTCTCAGAGTATTTCATTAAGGCAGTAGTGAGGACAGTTCTAAAAGTACTGACCCATTCTGAGGCTGCAAAAATGAGTCTCAGAGAGAAAAACTGCCTCCTGCAGCAAATGAGTGGAGCGTCCCCCTCCTGCAAAACCCTGTATATACGGTTGCAACCGGAGTCAGACCCAGCGCAGAACCTCGCGAGCAGGGGAGAGATGTGCTGTTCCTGCATCCCATGCTGCAGCAGGCTGCAGGCAACGCCCGGGAATTGGGGAACATGAACCACAACATACTGGGGGCAGGGAGGCACAGACACAGCCATGGCCAGACAGTAATGGCCTGGGATCCAGATCAGCCACCTCAGCTCCGCCAGCTGGCGCGGTCCTTCCTCTCGCCTCATTCATCCGCTCAGCAGCAGGTTCTTCGACCGGGCTTGCCCCTGCCCTGGGACCAAAGCTGACTGAGTGAAAAAGGGACAGGTCCTTGGTAAGGACTGAGTATCTGCTCGTGAACAGCTCATGTGAAATTCAATTTAGATTAATAGGTGGAGTTCTAAACCCGGTTTGCATTACCGATGAAAAAAAAGCGCTAGTATGTGGATGAATGTAACTCATTCATGGGTTTATGGTCCCAAAGGTCAGGGAGTGGAGGACTCTGCAATAGCTTTGATGGTTACATTCTTCCATTCCTATCTCTGATGAAGTTTAAGTGTAAAACTCATGGGATTTCTCATTAGCTGTAGAGCTGAGGAAGCTGCCGAATGCACCTATGCGAGTCCAGATAGGCAGAAACTTTAGGTGCGATAAAGTAGTCACACATCCCCTTGCTTTTGATAAAGCGGAAGGCCAGTAGGATTGTATGTGTGCTAAATAAACGGCATTAGACGAAGTAATGCCTTTTTTGGACATTTTCCACTTCGCCTTTCTAAGTCAGGATGATCTGGAAAACCACATTTTTTTTAAATGTGGTGGGAAAAGATTGAATAATAACGTTGCTGTCAGTCTCTTGTGCGTGCAAATCTTACAGGGTCTGGAAATTGCCTCTGAACTTTGGAGATAATTTTACCCTTAATAGGGACTAAGCACATTTGGTAGTCATAGAGAAAACACTTGGCTACCAACCAATCAAATACTTCCTTTTAAAAATGATCTAGTGAGCAAGTGAAAAATGAGGTCATTCATGCAAATATCCCATTCACCGGCATTTTTTTATAAGCAGACTATGGCTGCTACGCCTGCCCTACAGCAGAGCGGTGTGGAGTCTGAGTAGAAAACTCTTGAAAGTAAAGCCAGTATGTGGCCACATGCCCCTTGCAGAAGCAGCTGTGCTCCCATTCATTCTGTTGGAAGGGGCCACCCTGAAATTAGGAGTGTGCTAGGGTGTGGTTAATGCTCTGCCACGCTGCCTTCTCCAGGAGGCAGAGGTGGGAACAGGACAGGTTTCAGGAGCAGATGTCAAGCCCGGCGGTGGGCAGGGGTCTGAAAAACCAGCCAGCTTTGTCCCAGGTCCTGTGGCAGAGCAACTCCCCACCTCCTGGCTGAAATCTTACCAGTCACCCCTCTCCAGTTCTTACAGCTGGGGGCAGCGCGGGGAACATGGGTTCAAGCACCGGAACAGGCTGCCCAGGGAAGTGGTTGGGTCACCATCCCTGGAGGTATTTAAGAGACATTTAGACGTGGCGCTTAGGGACACGGTTTAGTGGTGTTCTTGGCAGTGCTGGGTTAACGGTTGGACTTGATGATCTTAAAGGTCTTTTCCAACCTAAATGATTCAGTGATTCTGTTATATGATGCTATTCTATGTTCAGCTCCTCACACCAGCTGCCAGTCACTGACCTCGTGTGGACTTGGCACAGGGCCCACTATCATGGTGATTGGGGTGACACGGCAAGGGAGGCAAGGGTCCTGGCCTCTTGTCACAGTCCCTTGACTCCTTCTTCCCATTTATGCCTTACATTGTCTCTCCTATGGACTACAGAATGCATGCGTTAGGTCAGTTCTAACTAGCTGAGCCTTCGGGGAGTTAAGCACCAAATGGTGAATGCAACTCTCTTTAATTCTGTCAAACAAACAAACAAACATACAGAAGCTGTAGCTTTAGCGACTGCGCAGGCACACCAAATAGAGTTACCAGTACGCACTCGCATGCATCCTTCTCCTCTGAAGAGACATAACATTGGCTTGGACAGTACCCACAGCATCATTCTGCAAGCATTTTTGGCAGCATTGTTACCACGCTAACTTTGTGCTGTATTATTGTTGGTACACCAACTCCCACCAAAAGAAATAGGATCCTGGACTCCTTAAATGATAGAGGGATTTGGCTTGAAATGTTTTAATGTCTTAGGGAGAAATATGTGGGATATTACGCGGCAACATACTTCATAGCAATAAAAGTATGGCTAGTGGTACATCTTGTATTACGAGAACATTGTCGTACTAGTGACGTGAAAAGCAGATCTACCTCATTTGACTTTATTAAGCGTAACCCTTTTATTGTATAAAGCCCCTAGGAGCTAACAGGATGCTTGCACTATCGATATTAATGGGATCCTTTGCAATAAGAACAGTACTCGGGAATCTTTTGCCCAGCAGAAAGAATCTAAGGGTTGCTGGAGTGTGTGATAACTGCTGTATCGAGTGAGTACATGGCCGCTTTTGTCAGAGAAGCAAGTGAAAATGTAAATAGAAGGAAAAAAATAGATGGCAGATAGATAGATGGCCCACAAGAACAATGTTCAAAACGAAGAACTATCTCCCGAGTAGCCTGTTCATCTCCTTTGGAAGTGAGATAAGTGTTTTAAAACAGAACTGCTGCTTATTTCCGAACAAGGCACCCACATGGGGAGCTGCTTTACTTGGGTTATTCCGCAAACCATTCCGATAGCAAAAGCTATGCCAGCCGGCTTCCTCGGAGAGAAGGGGGGAGGAGGTCTTAACTACATTAGGAGCCTTTTGTTGGGCTGATATGGCTATATTCCCCGCCACACTGGTGTTCAGCAGGGTTTCCGGGATAAAATAGAAATCCAAATACGCCTTTCTGTCTCCTTGAAAGTTTGTTCTGATTTGAACAGAATTTGTGTACTTACCGGACAATTGAATAGTGTAGTTTAACACTCGGCCTTTTCTCTGCTCGTTTTAAAACACAGGGGGGGGACAAGCAAAGGGGATTATACTGTAGGAAACAGAGAAGCAAAAGTGCACGTTCGAAGTACGCTGCATAGGACTAAAATATCTTCAAATCCTCGCCACAGAAGTTTCTCAAAACCTCGCCGTCTCTAAGTAAGGCCTTTGTTGACATGAGTGCCTCACTTGTTACTGAATGCGCCGGGTTTGTTAGCTTTGGAGTTTAACAGGGGAAAAAAAGGCAACTGCCTCGCAAAATCTGCAGCGGCTCCACTTCCCTACCCCACTTCTGTCTTTCGAACCCAATGGAAGCAACAAACTAGAAGCCTTCTGCAATTTTTTTGTTAAAAGCTGGGATAATTTTATGCCGATAATTTTATGCTAATGATCCTGGGCGTTTGTTTCAGCCCCTTTCTCTGAGTAGAACGAATTCACTCGGTTGATTTGTGGATCCAAATGTGGAAAAAGGAGCCATGAATTTTGCGTGACTTATGGGGAAATTAGAAAAGTAGCCAATTTGGCATAAAATCCTACAAAGAAGAAAAATGGTCTATCAGCAATGAAAGAAATAGTGGGAAGTTTTTGGAAGAGTTCCCGTTCTCAGAATAATTTTCCCCTGAATTGTGCATCTTTATTATGACTTACACTGTTGCAAGCTACTGCATCTTCAGACGTAATCGTACTTTTACTCATTTTAAATCTCTGACAGTTCAGAAATACAGGCTGGAACACAGAGTTTTAGGAGTGGCGGGTACACAGCAACATCTTAGCTACCCACCCTGATCTAGTATTTCATGATTTGACTTCAAGAGGTGGGCAGCAGTATGCTAATAAATAGGCTAATGCCACACATTTCTGTTTTGAATGAGAGATGGAAAAACGGTTTGGGAGCTTCTGTAGGCTGAGTTTTTGTCTGGCTCACTGAGAAGTTCGAAAGCATTGGCAAACTTTTCCCCCAGCCTGCGAACGGGTCTGTGTGGATGGACCTCGGTATAGGTTGCAGTATCTCTGTAGTGAGGTAATAAAATCTGGGACTTCGACTCGAAAGCACCTCTATTTCTTATTTGCAAGTTGTCGTGTGCTTTCAGCAAAATAAATATCTGATGCTGGTTAAGTTTTTCCGTTTCTTCTGCTGCTTGTCATTGCAGATCCACATCCTAGTGCTTACAGCGTATTATGTTACAGCCAACCAACTAACTTCCTCTTAAACATGTTACTTCTACTCTGTTGCTCGTGATATTGATGGCTGTTTTGACCTTTGCTGTTCTCTAATTACTGAAGCCTTAAAACAGTACATGTCAGGTAAAATATTCTCTTTTTGAAGTTCCTTTTTCCTCGCATGCCTGAGCTGAAAGACCATATAAACCGAGATTATTCAAACACTTCGACCACTGCACAGAATGTCAAGGGAAATTTTGTTAGCGAGAACAAGTGACTGTTTTGTTCCACTTTTATGTTTGTGGTATTTTTTACTCAGCAGAAGATAGCAAATATGTCAGTGTAGTCGCCATGCTGTTACAGAAATCATTTCAAGCTTTCCCCTTCCTAAACTCCAGGAGTTAACATTTGTGAAACTCTATTTTCTGGATTCCTTTACTCCAGGTTTGTGAAACATCACCAAATAACACAACGCTTTCGAGCTAGCAGCCAGTTCCCCCAGTTCTATCGAGCGGCGCATTCGCTGTATCATCAGAGGTCATTTTTAGCTATTGTACCTCTTTGTCTGGTCCAGTTAGAAAAGCGCACAAGCACTCCAGTACTATCAGTTATGCTTGGAGGAACATAAGAAGGGCAAGGGGGAGGGGTGGGGAGGCGACACAAACTCAGAAATAGCCCGTTTCTTTGCTTTGAGAGAGTGCAGCCTACTAACAGCCAGGGCCAGTCTGCCAGAAAATCCGTGTACTGCGATGTTACGACTGGTAGACAGCGTGAAAAAACCCAGGCCTCAGAAATATGCCCTCCCAAAAATCAGTTAAAAAAAAAAAATCTTAAAAGTGGCATCCTTATTGAATTTGTCTTCTTTGAAATTAATTCTACATAGTGGCCTAGTTCCTTTTTTATTTCTGAACCTATTATGGGCCACATCTGTGGAAGTCTCTATCAGCTATTCTGAAACCAGCTGCTGCTGAGATTCTTTCAGTTAAACAGAAATTAAGAACAGGTTTGTGGGCTCCCTACCTGCTGTGAAGCCGTGATGTAGTTTATAAAATTACATATGGGTGAGAAAGTCTGACTGCCAGGGCTGGAAAAGTTGGTACTATATACAGCATTTAGCATGAACCCAAAATAACCATGTACACTGAGGCTGTACTTTGCAATATTAACTTTTTCTGCTCTCTTCCTCGGTGTCTTTGTAAAAGCGACGCTGAATAATGCGATGTAAAAAAAAAAAAAAAAAAAAAAAGTGGGTTTTGGAGGCTCAAAGCACAAAAATCAAAATCAGGCTATATCCTAGCAACTGTGCTGACAGTAGGGGCAAATATGAAAGATATTAGAGTTAAAAATGTTGATTCTTCAAGACAAATCTCTGGATTATTTCTGCCATAAGGGAAAGCTCATTACATGCCATAAATAAGATGATGGAGACAAACACTGATCATTTTTATCATTAAAGCAATTCCATTAATAGCAAGGGGACAACTAGTATGAGTAGACACTGAAGAGGATGACCACATCCTGACACCCCAAATACGCCCAAGTCGCTTATTGTGGTTACACGTTAATAGATTCTTCAGATCCCGAAATGCGTGCAGCTCTTCAAATGGAAAATTATTTTCCAATCTGTGTGTTAGACTTGTGCCTGACTAAATTAACGGGGAGCAAGACCTTGACCTCCACGCAGAGCCGGCGCACACCGGCGTGCAAAACTTTGCTGGACCGCGGTGCGTCTTCCTGGTACAAACCGTGGAAGCAGCCTGGCGCCGTGCGGCTACCGACGGGCGGTCAAAGGAGGGAGAAGGATTTTTGTGGCGCACGTGGGAAGTCGGTGTATTTCGTCTGAGAGTATACGCTTGTTATTGATCGAAACCGTTTTGTTTTCAGGGTGAAACCTGTGCCACCCACATAAACTCTGAAAGCACACCAGTGTCAGGACGGCCCAATATAATTGGAGCCAGAAATGTTAGTTTCTCGTGAAAAAGCATCCCTGGGAGTGTTCCTGTGCAGCGATCTGCAGGCGCACGTGGGCATTACAGCCGCCTGCGCCTTCCAGTTTCTAACTTCTGCACGTGCTCTTCCTGTTTCCATATATACCAAGAAAAAGTCTGGTTTAGAGTTTAAAAGACTAATACAAGATTATTCGTTGTCAGACTTTGCATGCTCTTTTTTTTTTTTATTATCTGACCCAAGCACACTTTGAAAGCAAAATCTCTGGTTTAAGTTAAAGTAGATATATATCGTTTTATTGGCAGAACTAGAGAACCAACTATGAAGCTGAGGGCCGTGTTTAGAAAGGGCTGTTGGGAGACAGGTTTGAGGGGAGACACCGAGGAAAACGCTAGTCTGAGACTTGAGATGGAGGGATGGATTCCTTAGAAAAACATCAAGAGCCTCAAGCCATCCTGGATGAGCATTATTTAGATACATTCTTTGAATTTCAGATAGATTTGTAACAACAAAAAATATTCACCAGCACAGAACCTGAGTGACTCTGAGCAGGCACACACAAAAGCTGAAGCCACTGGCTCCTCTACTTACATTTCCCTGAATATACCGCGTACGTGACACATATACGCGCGCGCACACGCATATAAAACATAATCAAAACTTTTGTTTCTTTGCCTGCCTGCCTTGGAGTATTTATATGTGCTTTCAGCTTTGCTTTTAGAGGGATGGCCTTTTTTTCCTTGCTATTCCACGATGGTGTTTCTGGGGAACCTTTTCTTATCTGAACTTCCACCAATCATTCCTAAGGCTAAAGTTATGCAGACAAGTCATCGCGCAGATTTTCATCAAAATGCCATTTTCCTTAACGTGAGAAAGCCTGGTCCCAAACGCTGAACAAATAATTTATTAGACCTTAGCAAAAGTAAATAAATGTTTCCCTGCTCCAAGTATTTTCATTAGCCAGAATTATTATACATGCGAGTCTATAAATAGCAAGACACGTATTGAGCCATTAATATCACTGACATTCTCATACAAAATACTGTGTAATTTAAAGAATTTGAAATGGGAGGACATCTCCTGGAAGATTTCTGGCGAAGATAAAATGGGTAAACGGTGTCTACAAACGGATTACTCACCTGCGGTACTGGTACGTTCCTAACGATGGGAAAATTAAGAATATCTTCTCTACCTGAAATTTCTAACGACGTCGACATTATATATATATATATATGTTGCGTATCTTTTAAACCTGTAAATTTTTATACTGTTTCAGTTTTGCTTTTAAAACCCAGAAGCTCTGGAATAGCAGAAGAAACATGAGAAAATCTCCTGTTTAAAATTACATGGACAGAGGAACCCTGCTAGCGACTTCCCGTGAAATTAATATACCGCTTGATTGTTTTTAAAGTCTCTGCATCTTCTGAATTTTTAATTGCCTTTCCATTAAAGCGGAATACCCCTCACTTACTAAGCTTCAGATGGGTTCTCCAGTCCTTTCACCCCCGTGGCCTCACTATCCTATTTTTTTTTTTTTTTACAGGAACAAGGAGTGCAAGACTGGGCCCTATGGAAGCAAATATGGAAAATATTAAGCATTTTAAGCATCACACTATCAAGCCATACAGCGAGCACTGTGTTGTGTGTTCCCATGTTTTACCGTCCAACGCAGAGAATCTGTGCAGGCTACAGGAGAAAAGGAGTAGGTCGTAAAAATCACATTTTTGCCTAGAGGAGTTGGGAAGTCTCATGCACCTTTCATTGCTCTGACTTGTCAATTTTCGCCATATGGAAATTATTAGCTTCATACTGTAGTTCTAAATACTGCCCAGGAATGCTGATTTATAATGGATTTCTTACTCTTTGTGTAAAGAAACGCTGAACTGCTATGTAAACTGTGATTAGAGAATCTACACTCTTGCTTTACAGGCGTGTCGCAGGGGTGAATTCTTCCAATTGAGAGAGGTGACGTTGGCCCCGGTCCGCTCGCAGGTAAACCCGGCATCGGCGAACTCGGAATTCCCACGAAACGCTGCAACCCTGGGGTGACTGGGAACACAACCTGGCCTGCGACTGAAAAAAAGAAGTGTTCAGGAAAGATGCTGATGCGTAAGGAACAAAATCCAGACGTTCCAGATACGTTATTTACTATCGAGGCATTTAAAAACACCACCTTAACGCCACGGAGCTGCAATTAAGGGCAGGCGGAGGGCATTTTTTAAAGTACATCCTCTCTCTGTTTTGACCAGCTGCCACGCGTGTCCCATCATTTTGGGGTGTTTGGTTTTGGGTTTTTTCCTCTGCGCGTTAGAATTAAATTTGCTTGTCCCAAATACACCCCACTCGGGGGCATTCACACCGAAAGCAGCAACAGTTGTCAGTGACCTTTAACACGCCTGCTATTCAAATTAGCGCAGATCATTAATCACCCATAGCTTACGTTTTATGATTCGTGTATCCTTCATTACCAACTTTCCCTCTCGCCCGCCGCCCCCCCACCTCCACCCCCGCCCCCTTCCCTTTTATTCCGAGGGTTCTGGTAATAAGCACTGGGAAGGGGGCAGGATTTAAAGCCAAATTTTGGGTTTCTTCCCTCCGGAGCGCTCTGCGTCCCGAGTGTGGGGCTGGAGGAGGGAGGGGGAGGGAAACTGAGGCAGGAGCGGGGGGCCGGCGGGGGCAGCTCCGGCTGGGGGGGGGGGTCGGAGCCCCGGGGAGTCGAGATAACACCGATTCTTCGTCAAAAGTCCTCCGTGTCGGTTTTACGTCATCGCACGTTACGAGACAAAGGAAGAAAGGGGTGGGGGGGTGGGGGGGGAGCCTCCACACCCTTCAGTGTAGTACCGAGCTCGGGCGGATGAAGTTCGGGGCGTGATTAAAGCGAGCTTCGCAAACACGCAGGGAAAGAATCCCAACTTTTCACACGTGGGAGTGGGGGGGTGTGGGAGCTGGATTTATGGTGAGGGTTTTTGGTTTTTTTTTTTGGTTAAAATAAAAAAAAAAAAAGCCGTATGGCAGATGGATTTGTTCGGAGGGCTTTCAACTTCCCCGGCGTGGCTGTTGAACAGCGTTCCTCTTTGATCTCGGATCGAGGACTTTAATGTTGTTGTTTCTGCGCGTTTCAATAGATCCATAAATATTTTACCGGTGGAATTCGCCCTCCCCCACCCCCCCCACCAAAAAAAAAAAAAAAAAAGAAAAGAGAAGGAAAGTTTCTAATAGAAATGCATCTGGGGCAACTCCTCCAGCCCGCACCTTTCGCAGCGGAGGTACGTGGGAAGCGGGGCGACGCCGGGCACAGCTCCGCACGACGGAGAACTCTTTCCCCCCGCGGGGGGGCGGCACCCCGCGCCCCAACTTTGCGCCGCGGAGAAAGAGAGAGACACACACACAATAGGGACCGGCGTGCGGGCTCCGCAGCCACCGGCCAGGACCATCGCGGGCGGCGGCGGGGGGACGCTCCGCGGCGCGGAGGAGGAGGAGGAGGAGGCGGCGGCGGCGGGGCGGGCGCGGCGCGGAGCGCGGGGGCGGCGCGCGGCGGGCCGCCCCCGCCCGCGCCCAGTGGAGCCGCTCGGCGGATCATGTGCAGCGCGGCGGCGCTCGCACGCGGCGCGCGGCTTCACCTTCAGGGGCGGCGGGTGGCTCGGCGCGCCCTTCCCCACACCGAGGAGGAGGAGGAGGAGGAGGAGGTGAGGGGCGGCGGGGCTGGCCCGGCCCGCGGCGGGGGGGTGTCCTCGGGGTGCGCTTCTGGAGGGGGGAGGAAAAAAACCCCACTAACTTCTCGCGCACCCCCCCCCTCCCCCCGCCCCGGGAGCGGGGAGCGTGTGTGTGTGTATGTGTCCCCGTCCCCCCCCCCCCAGGTCGTGACGGCGGCTCCGATGTGGTAACTTTGCGCTGTTCGGTGGTGCCGGCTGGAAGCTCTGGGGGCCTTTTGGCTCCCTCAGGGGCGTGGGGGTGTGTGTCGCGATATTAATCCATTAAGAGACAAAGAACAACTCGCCTCACTTTAAAGTGAAACGCTTCGGCTGAGGAAGGTGTGTGTGGGGGGGTGTCCTCCAGCCCCGAGTCGCCGCTTAAATTATTCAGTGGGTTGTGTGTCCCCCCCCAACCCCGATAGCGTTGGTTCGGCGTGTGCGTGAGGTGCCTGGCGTCCGTGTGTGACCGTGTGTGCCCCCCCCTCTCCCCCCCCTCGTGTTTTTAGCGGCTCCCGGTCGCGGGTGGGTGGGTGCGCGGTCCCCGTGGCAGAAGCGGACAGTTTACCGGAGGAAGTTGGGGGCGGGCGGGCAGGGAACGCGGTTACCGGCGTACGGACAGCCGGGAGGAGGACAATGTCTCCGCGGCGAGGGTGAGGCAAAACAAGCCCCTTCGTGGCCTGGGGGGGTGGGGGGGGCGGACACACACGACACACAGGCCGGGAGTTTAATGTATATGTTAACCAAAAAAAAAAAGGGGGGTGTGCGGAGGATCCGGGAGGGAGAAGAATAGAAATAATGCAGTTCCAGACATTTTGTGCTATAAAAGCTTTCCTCCTCCTCGTCCCTCCCCCCCGCTATCTCCGCACAGCGCCTGCCCGCCCCCCCCCCCCCCCCCCCCCCAGCGGACGGAGCGCTCGGGCAAGTTGAGGAAAGTTTGGGTGGGTGAAGTTTGCTGGGGGGGGGGATGGGGGGGTGTTGCCCCGATTCGGAGGGGTGGGAAGGCGTGTGGAGCGTGACAGTGGGTCGTTGTTTTCCCCCCCCCGCTTGGAACCGGTCAGGCTCTGCGGTTAACCGCTGGAGGCGAACCCGGCGTTTTAGGGCGAAAAGTGCCGGTTCGGGGCCGGTTCAGCGTTACCGGGGAGGGTTAATAAGCTCCCAGCGGCAGACGGGGATGTGCTGGGGAATGCGCATTGTGTGTGCGCGCTGCCCGCTGCTTATCCTTTACCTTACCCCTACCGATGCGGAGGGCACCGGGCGTGCAAATATAATTTCGCTCGGGCTACTTTCCGAACGTTAATTCGGGTCTTTTATTTAATCCAGATGCAGGGTTGTACACCCCCCCTCCCCCCCACCCCCCTCATCCCCTTCCCTTTTTGCTGCCTTATTGTTGGTTTACGTTTTCTGAAAAGGCGACTGGTGTAACCTGTGGAATTTGAAATGCAAATAAAAGCCTGTGGGAGTTGAGGCAGAACAAATCAGCATTTATAAAGTGAAAAAGATTTAATGGCTTTGAAACCGGTGCGAGATTTCTTTCTTTTTTTTTTTTTTTTAATAAGAACCGAATCGTGACGTCGTTTGGGGGGGAAAAAAATGAATAATAATAATTATTGTTATTTATTTCTAATGTCTGAAACGCGGGTATGCGAAGTGCTTACAGGAAAAACAGATTACAAGATTAACATCTGTTAACATGATCGTTTATCTCCAGCCAAAAATAGGTCAGTCCTTTCTTAAGGAAACACGATTGCCGGGCGCATGATTAAATAATGAAATTAGGCTGACGAGTTCATCAATTAGACGCTGTGCCGGCGTGCGTTCGGCTCCGACCCGTGACAAAAAAAAAAAAAAAAAGGGAATTTCGGGGGCCGCCGGAGAGCGGTGCGAGGTCAAAGTCCCTTTTTGGGGGAGAGGCGCAACTCTCTCGCCGCCTCCTCCTCCGCCCCCCATCGCCGGGAGCTGCCGCCCCCCCAGCTCCTTCCTTGCGAGCGGAGAAGTTTCCTCGGCGGGGAGGGGCGCGGGGTGTCGCGGATGGGGTGTTGGGGGGGGGCGGCCCCGAGGACGGACGGACGCGCCGCCGAGCCCCCGCCCGCTGGTGGTCCCCGCCCCGCGCCGGGGCGGCCCCAAACCCCCGGGCCCGCCCCCCGCCACCGCCCGGTCCCGCTCCGCCCGGCTCCGGGGTGTCGGGGCGCGGCGAGGTGGGACGAGGAGCCGCCGGGCCGGGCCGGTGTCCTGCCTTCATCCTGCCCGGCGCAGTGCGCATCCTCCGCCCCGTCTGTATCCCCGCGCGGTGGTGGGGTTGGGATTTTTGGGAAGTGGACGCAAAAGTGGTGGATCTTCCCGTGCCCGGAGATGCCATCGACATCTTCCTTTCTATTCTTTTTTTCCTTTTTCGAGGAGGATTCGGTGGTTCCTGGAGGAAGGTCGCAGCCGGTCAGCGTTGCGGGCTGGGCGCTGGGGAGAGGTCCCAGCAGCCTGCCCGGCAAAGGGCCGCTGCGCTTTGGCCCCGTGCCACGGACCTTGTTTCATGCTTACTGCACTAAATGAGTTAACAGCCAAAGGGTTTTTCATTAACTCGACTTGGCAACCGTGCATTTGGTTGGCTCCCCCCCCCAAAAAAAAAGCAAAGCATAATTTTAAGCAGAAGCTGAATGGCATAACATGGGTTGATTGGGAGGGGGGGTGTGTTTCTCAAAATCCTCTGTCAGATTTCCTTTGTGCCCCCCGCCCCATGCACGGTGCATGGGTGGGTTGATGGCTGAGAGTTTAATTTCGTGGGGTGCGCGTGTTTTGATTTTTGGACGTGTTTTTCTCGCGGTGTGTTAGGGCCCCGCGTGCCCTGGAGCGGACCGAGCAGGAGGATGCTGACCCCGAGGGAGGACAGCAGCCTGCAGCTGCTTCCCCTTTACCTCCCGCTCATCCCCGCGGGGGTGTGTGGAAGGGGCCGAGGAGGGGGCGCACTGTGGCATGCAGGGCAGGTGGACGTGGGGCTGGGTCGGGTGTCGTTGCAAGCGGGACCAGGGGTGTGTGCACACGCTTGCAGGGCTGGGGGCGCGGTGCACGGCTGCACACAGGCCGGATGCGTGTGCCGGGTATGGGGGGGGCCTTGTGTGTGTGCACGCCAGGAGCGGGGGTGGCATGGGTGCAGGTGTGTGTGTGCAGGGGTAGGGGTGCTGCGTTGAGACAGGTGCGTGCGTGTACTCGTGCGTGTGGGACTGTGCCCCACCGATGGGTGCGGGCTGTAGTGGGTGCAGGGGACCGTGGCACACCTGCCCCTCCAGTGGCGCTCCCTGCTCTTGCCCCCCAGGCTGCCTGCTGCTAGGAGCCACAAAAATAACTGTATTGCAAGAGGTGTTGGGTGTTTTGAGGGAAGAGCAGCGCTGGGGATGTGGTGATGAGAGCAAAGGTTTCATCGAGGCAGGGAGTATTTTGGGAGTTTCGCTCGGGTAGTTTTGTCCGCAGCAGCTGTTCGGCTTGGGTCTTCTCTTGGTGAGCTCTGCCGCTTTGCTTCCTGCCAGCGTGTCCTTCGTCTGTGTTGCGGCAAACCCGCTGCCGGCCACCCCGGTCGTGTGCCGCTCTGCGCGCCCCATCGTGTCCCGCCGGGCAGTGACGTGGGCCGCGGTGGGTTTCGCAGCTTGCCTCCCCCTCTCTGGTAAAACTGGAACCTGAAGTTGTGTAGGAGCACCTGTGGTGTAAATAGTATTACGGTGCGGTTCTTCCTGGAGACAACTTTAGTTTCACAAGAGTAGCTGCCATGGCCATCTTGAGCGAGCTCTGTACCATAAAGTGATTGGTGTGGAGCTTTGTGTTACTGTGTGCGCCTTTACTAGCTCCTGGTGCGAGATATTTTTCGGGTATCCCCGGTAGTTCTTGCCTGGGCTTTGTTTTCACGTCTTTAGTTCGTATAAAACCAAGTGCTGTTGAAGTGAGATCCAGTTAATGATGAGTGCTGTGTGGTCCATGTGGACAATAGGGTATTATAACCCCCCTCTAAATGGTTAGTTTAATATGCAAAGATAATGCTTACAAAAGAAGAAGGAAAAAAAAAGAGATAAACTTTGGTGAGAATAACACTGTCTTAAGGAATGATCCAAAGCCCGTTTAAGGAGAGGAGGGATATTTGTTAGCACAGCTCCTATCTGAGCTCAGCATGACCTTCTAAATTGCTGTACGTGACTACAGCAATATGCATCAAGGGCTGCGTACGGTCCCTCCATGAATGTGAGGGACTGCTTCTCTGTGCATCACAGAAAAGAAAACAGTTGACATCACTGAGGTGAACGCTGCCTATTGTTGTTTGCAAGTGACCTCGGTAACAGTATAGCTGGCTGGCGTAGAGCAGCAGCAGCGACAGTCAACTTCTGCAGATGAAAAGTTTTCCTGTGACAGTGACTAATGACTTTGCTTTGAAAATGAGGTTCATCATATGTTTTTATAGTTGGTCACAGTATCGTGCTGTCCCCAAGATTTAGTAATAGCAATTACCAGTACAGAAGTCCTCACTGAGGGGGTGAAAACGCTTGTGCCATCATTCTGAATCTCTGCCTGATGAACTGGCCATGAGCGCAGCCATCCCTCATTTTAGCAAAGTGTTTATGTCTTAACACTTTACGGATCTGCTTCGGAAGCAGGAGTGTTGGCTTCCACTGGCTGAATAGCCTTTAAAATGCACCTTGCTGGTAGCTGATGCCAGAGGGGGCAGCCTGGAAGAGTATCATTGGATGAATGATGTAGTCACCAACTCGTGCAAACTTTGGGCAGTCTGTTTATTTGGATTTTTTTTTTTTTTTACGGTCTTTACGTGCAGGCGACTTAAGCAAAGTTACCTATAGTTATCTGTGGTCCTAACTGGTGAATTTTATGCTGAGGTCCCATCTAATGAGGGGCGTATACATATTTAGTACAATCCAAACCCTGACAACTTTGAAAGACCTCGCTTCTGTGAAGATGGAAACTCACAGCAGGTACTTCCAGGACTTGTCTGGGACTACATACAGTATGTAAAGCGAACCACTGCAGAGGCTTTTGTGAGACCAGTGACTAAGTCTGTATGGGCGTACTCAGACTGGAAAGCTGGGCTTGACTGTATTGTTCCTTAAAGTCATCAAAATAGAAAGCTGAAATACAAAGTGATTGCGTTTTGCAGGAAGTAACTTGTCTGAGCTTGCAGATTTTACAAGTGAAATGTGCCTGTGTAAGTTTTTGAGACACGAGTATGAATTTGTAGATGCATACCTTTTCAGCCTGAACGGGCATTAGATTTCTGTGCAGAGAGGGGAAATGGACTTCTGGTTTTTTTTTATGGCTGTGTGGTGTTCCTCAATTGGGTAAGAGCGTGTACAACCATCCTATAAATTGACTTGTTGCTTGTGAGCCCAGTGCTGTCCCCGAATAAGCGCGCTTGCCACTCCCATTGACTACTGGGAGTTGCCCGAGGGTGTCTCTGGGTGGAATTAGAGTTTCTGTATGTGAAAAGCAGAGCCTGAACTCCTTGAGAATATCGGCAGTTAATCATCTAAAACTTACTGCAGTGTTTGTGGGGGTTTATTTTTCCTCCCTCTTTTTCTGTAGCCCTAAACTTAATCCAGATAATTAATCACTGTGTGGCCAAAAAAAAAAAAAAGTAATCACATTTATTTGGTTAGATATTTGCAATATAAATATTTGAACCTTGGAGCAACATTGCTTTTTCAAAGCAGACATCTTACATGCTGCAAATGTTTATACACTTCACTGCTAGGATAAAGCTGTTCAGACTCAGTCACTGAAGGCAAAATTCTGTTTTTCAGTTACCCGCTGTAACTGCACAATCACTCTCTGGGCATCATCAGTCCCGTGCTTGGGACTTAGAATGACTTAACAGATAGCAGTATTTCTTAATTGTCACTTGTACGTTAAAAATGAATGAGACTTCCTTTCCTTTTCCAGCAGGAGCTATTCTAGTAAATACTATGCTAGCGAGCCCGCGTTTAGAGATGCTAGTGGGTTATGGTCCAGGTAGTTCGCGCTGCTGCCATGGCTTTCATTAGGAGGATGACTTCATTGCGAATGTTTACTTTCATTACCTAACTGTTAGTCAGCAAATGTTCAGGCTCTTGATCTGCTGAACCTGCTTTGCCATTCGAAGCCAATGAGCTCTGCTTTTTTTGATGGGATGATTACTCAACGTCGGTTATTCATTTTTTGATGTTGTTTACATCTCGGTTATCTGTAGGGGCCCATCAGCGTTGTTACACACTTCATGTTAGCAGTTTCTCCTTGCGCGCTCCTGAAACTGTGTTACGGCAACAGCGCTTATGCAAACGGGCTCAGGGCATTAAGCATATGTTCTGCGATTAAATTAGTGCGCGGATGGACAATACTTGCATCCCTCTAGTTGCTGCCAAACTATTTATTGCCTAATAAGTTCTAGTAGGTATTTTATAGCAGCAGCACAGGGCTGCTGTGAGATAATTTGTTTGTTTACTGCTCCCGAGTTGTGAGCTAACATTGCAAATAGTGCCTGTTGCAGGGACACCGGGACGGTGGCTGTTTGCGTGGGGACAAAGTCACGTGTGAACGAAGACGCTTGGTCTAAACTGTTTTAAGTCTTCTGTGGCGGAGGAACAGAAGCTTTTTGCTGTGGATCCAAAGCGACTTATGTTCTGATGACAGCTTAAAACCCATTCTTGTGAACCTTTCATTAAAATGATTGCCTATGGAAAAAGACTTTAATTTGTATCAGCAGGATATTGCGTAGCTTAACGCTCGTTCGACAAAATCCACGTTTCATTACGGGCTGGTGCCGAAGCCATTGGCCAGGCGTTGCTGTTGTACAGTCATCGTAAACCTGGGGTAACTAGCGGAGTCCCTCTGAATTTACAGGGCTGTGTGTGGGGATGCATTTAGCACACAGCACTTAGCTCCTAATTAAAGCTTATAGTATTACATCCGTAATCAGGGCACTCTTAGAATCTCTAAGAAATTACTTTTTTCTTTGTCTGCTCTTCTCCCGGTTCTTTCTTGCCGTCTTGCTGTACGGCGTCGGGAGCTTGCTTTTCCATGTTGGGGCCGTCCTATTTACCTCCCAAAGGAAATGTTTTCCAGCAGTGCCCTCCAAATTGCAAAGTAGAATAATTTTGTGGCTCCCCAAATCTTTAAGGCCAGTTTCTAAAATGATCTAGCTTTTAATCTTCTTTTCAAAGTAAAACAGAAACTACAAAGCATATGTAATTACGATTTGTAGCTATTTTTAGACTCCTGACATGTTTCATTTATAGTATAATGATAAAAACAAATACTCGGCACAGAGGCTAGACAGACAATTTTCAAACCAACAGCATCCGCTCCAGCTACCCTGTGTGCATTTCATGTTTGCTTCGTTGATCCTTTTTTTTTTAAGATTTTTTTAGTTGTTCATTTTGTTTGGGAGTGTACCGAAACTGTATGTTTCGGTACATGACTGGGGGGGTGGGGGTGTGTGTGCAGAGAAAACGAGAGCTCTGGGTATCGGGCAGGTCCTGTTGGGAGTATTTGCTGAAAATCAGATCATATGTCAGTGAGTTTTAACGTACTGCGCACACACACACACACACACACACACACACACACGCATGCATGCTTTGCTTTTCCGGCAGGTAAAATAAAGGAGGAACGGTGAGTTGGCTTATCACGATTTGTACACTGCATAGAAATGCTTGTGTTGGCTTCTTACAGGGATAAAGCTGACTTGATAATGATTTTCCCTTTTTTTTTTTTTAAAGATGGTGAGCAGTGAAGTAGCGTTAGTTTTTAAGTAAAGAAAGAGAGAGAGGGTGGTGGAAACTGAGGTGTTCTGGTCACAACTGTAGCCTCGTTTTAAAATAGTCGTGTTTCTTTATTCAGGGATAGATTTGGGCAAGAAATTAGCCATGTTCTTTGTTTTTAAAAGGGTAACGTGTGCACTCACCATATGGTAGCATTTAACCCATATTGTATGAGCTGACAACAAGTCACATTTATGCTCTGATTTATTTCAGTGTTTCAGAATGTTCTTTTGCTGAGATCTGGTACAATAAATGATGCATTTAGGGTTGTGCAATGGAACTGTGTCTTTAGCTGTTTTGCCTCATTGTTACAATGATACCAGGTTCATGAGTAAGCAATTTATTTTTTTTTTTTTCCCTTCTGAAATAATTTCCTTTAAGAAACAGTCGGTCTCTGAATGTTGAAACGATTTGGAGGAAGAGTTACGAACAATAGCCAGTGACAGAGTGGTGGTGTAAAGGGTTGCCGGGAGAGGTGCTACGGTCTCTGCTGGCTGAAACTAGAGCTGCTCCTTTGATGGTTGAGGATGTGTGTGGAAAGACTTTCTCCGCCCCCCCACCCCCCCACGGCTCCGGTCTTTGCACAGAGGTTGCTTAGTTGCCTACTTTAATGGATACGTCCTGGCTCTCCTTGCCGTAGACTGAGAGGCACCTGTATTGGTGAGCTGGTACCACTCCTGGCAGCCACAAGTATGATAAAACCATGAATCAGGCGGTTTAAGGATTGGTTTAAACTATGCAATTAGGGAAATAAGGTCTCTTATTTTCCCTTTGGGTTTGGAGCCCCTGGGAGTTGTATTTTTAGGCTTGCTTTCTCCCTTGCCATCCTAGCTGTGCCTATCTTCAAGGCTTCAGGAGAGGGGGCTCTACTCGGGAGTCCCAAGGCGTAAACAGGAGTCAGCCCCATGCGGTGCGTCGCGTGAGAACTTCCAAAAGTCGGTGGCACTCCTCAGTGAGATACCAGTTGCTCACCATCTGTCTCTTAAAGTTGTTTCTTTTAACCTTGGAACAGAAAAATACTTCGACGAGGTTATTCACGTGTTTGTGTGAAGTGTCTGTAAGCGTACCGGAAAACTGCTAAGCTTCTAATTTCAACGTGGTGTTTGAATATTAATGTGTACCAATTAGAAATGGCTAACATTGCAATTTATGGAAGTTGAAAGGAGCATTAAACACCACCCTTCCAACACTAAATACAGCTTTTCCTCCTGTGTGTAGCTGCTTACACGAGACCAAGGGTCTGTCTTCCAGATTGTTGTGCTGGCACGTTGATACATCCTTGGATAAACCCAGTCTCGTGTATTATCACGTCCGCCCCTTTGCAACATCCTGTGTATGACTGTACCTTTAGCTGATTATCACAATACCTTCTTGGTACTGTTTTTAATGACTCTGTGAATGCTTATTTCAAGACCATTTTTAGAGAAGCGTGTTCATCAATACTGAGAAATGCCGTACGAAATCCATAAATACTCAGTTTAATTAGGTTTGCTCTGTTTGTCTCTTTTCTTTCCCCCCAGATAAATTTTACCTCGGTAATGAATGCTCTGATCTCCAATGCATAATTTATATTGACATTAATAATGATACCTGGAGAACATTTTAATGGCAGTTTGAGAAAACATGACAATTTTTGTTGATAAACCCCAGTCCCATTAAATTTGAACAGATTTTAGTAGAGAGCGCCATGGCTATCGGTGGTATGATGAAATAACCCACTTCTTGTCATTGCGGCAAGCATATTGGAGAGTTCGCCTTATCACGAACGGTACGTACCAGGTGTCAAGTGACACGCCAGACACACAGCTTTGCTTCTGAATGACTCCTTCCAATTAGAAAGTAATGGCTTTGACGGGATCAAACGAGTAATCGGAGTCTCTCAGTTCTCCAGTGCCAGGAGGTGTATATTTGCAAATGTTATTTATTTATCTGCTCTTTAACGGGTTGCAAAATTGTTGGTAAGCTTGGGTAAATTTTGGGGGAAGGGGGTGGAAATACTGTGTGGAAATAGTGGGATTAATGGTTTAGCAGTCGGGATTAAAAATAGTCTCAGCAAATTACCCTGTTGATACTGAAGGCAGAATCTGTTAATGGGGTTACAAGCAGATTGGTTTATCAGTCATTTATTTTCTAGGTTGATTAGGGATTATAGGTTGCCATGTATTTGTACCACAAGAGGAGGCTGTGGAAAAGGTGAGGATTGCTGATATTTCATTTCAAAGTTTCATGCACTTAAAAGGAGGGTGCGTGGAGCTCAGAAGTGACTGCTAGATTGCGCGGGCAGCCTTTCCCCCCCAGATTCTGATGCTCTGAAGGGGATGTCTCAGGAGCCTGTGTATTGTAAAGGGTTGGCTTGGCTTGTTAAAAGTCTGAAAAACAAGGCAAAAGCAGTAAGGGAATTGTGAAATTCATGCAGGCCACCACGCACGAAATTTCAAATGCTTGTTGGTGAACCGTCTGCGGTTCTGCCTCATACTGTTTCAGCGCAGAACCCGTGGTGTTTGATAGTCACAATAATGTATACGATGCGCAGCCGGTCGTCTCTCAGCCAGGCATAGAATCGCAAACCAGAGCGTCCCCTCTGAGTCCTCATAAAGGATGAGAGCCGCAATGGAGTCCTTTAAGTACTGCTCTTGTCTTCTGCTCTCTAGCTCTGGAGATGCTGTGGCTTTCACACCCTTGGCTACCTTGTCCTTATGCACAGCTGGAGATAACGTAGTGACATTGGTTGGCTTTTCAGTACTCGCCAAGTGAAACGCAATGAAATGGCAAGTGTAGAAGTTTTCTGCAACTTTTTAGACAGATCTGGAGCACTGGAGAAGATTGTTGGAGAGATGCGGAACTCTTTATACTTCCTTGGCTTTGAGAGGAAATAAAGGGGAGAGCAAAGATTGAGAAACACTGAACTGGTTTGAAAGAGGAATGGAAGATGTTAGCCACAGAGGCGACTGGCCAGTCTGACAGGCTGAGGAAAGGGATGGAAATGGGGACCTTGACATGTAAGAAATCAGGCTAATTCCTTACCCTTCTAAAGCCTAGGTCCTCTTCTCCCCTTGCTAAATGCTCGTCCAACTTGCTGCAGGCTCTGGGACTGGTGTCCAGGAGTCAAGGCTTGTATCACCAGGCTGGAGAGGAGGACAGATGGTTATCCCCTTCACTTGGCTCTCCTGTGCATTGAGTTTTGTGCTCCCAGAGGGTGGGAGATGGAGAGAAACCATGTAATGGACATGGGGAAGGATGAGCAGCCCAGCGCAGTGGCAGGAACCAGAAGTTTGTCTGAAGTTTTGTTTGAGTCCTCTCGGTTCCAGGTCATTTTGTAGACCAGCACAGGTTACTATACAGCACGTAGGGACCTTTTGGCAGTACTGCTGGCTCGGTAGGGTCCTGGAACACTGCTGTCAGAGGCGGTACTTCTCCTGCATGTGAGAAAAACCCAACCTCCAGGGAGTCTTTGTGCTCTGTTGTCCCCCATGAAAGAGGACATACTCTCTCTTAAACTAATCTATCTTCAGCATTCAGGAAAAAGGACAAGATGATCAGAAGTGTGAGTCTGACAGCTAAGAAGATGCTAGACATGAAACAGATTTTTGTTGTTCTTACAAACCTGGTTTATTCTGCCTTGTTTAGTGTGTTTCACACTTTGGAGAACAGTATTTGAAGGGCTGAAATGCCAGTTTCTCGTTCTAATATGCAAATGAAATTTTCATTTTGAATTTTCTTATTAATCTTTTAAAAAAGTGAAATATCTATGTAGGTATAGGGGTATATGAATGTGGAAAAAATATACGAAAAATAAGATTGTGGAGGAGCAATAAAAATGCTCTCCATGCAGCCATCCCTACTGCGTTTCCATGCTATTAGGGTCTAGGGGGTTTTGACTAGTGTAACTCAAGAGTTTTCTCGTGGAGTCTTACAGCAGCTCTGTGAAGTTTGTTGAAGACCAGATATACAGAATTACACTTTGTGTGATTCCACCCACAAGGTTACACCTTGTGTTTGGGGTAGTGGAGGTGTGCCGAGATGAGCTGATTGACTGAAAGACGTCTCAAGCCGTTTCATGGCTGGCACCAACGTCGCTCTCCACAGAGACGGTGAAGAGCTGGAGTGGGCAGCAGCCACGGCAAAAGCTGGAGGACAGGAAAAGGCAGGGCGTGAGGAGCTGAACGCAGCCTGAAAGGAAAGGAGGATGTGACGAGACCATACAGAAATAAGAAGGGAGAAAATGGGTGCTTGGAGGAGCTGCGGATATCCAGGAAGGCTGCTGAAGGCAAGGAAACGGCTTGCCCTGTACCAAGAGACACTAGGTTTCTGTAGGTGGGTGTCTGTTCTTTCATCAAAAATCACCATGGCAGGAATCTGGGGTTATCTGTGTTAAGGTAGTAAAGGGATCATTGCCCCTTGGTGGTGCTTTTCTTCATGAGTGGTGAGGCTGAGGTGGCAGTGGAGTTCCCCAAATAATTGTGTCCCTTTGCAGAGTCCCTGGATGATGCTCTCTGGGATGGGTTAACATGGTCTGAGATATTATTTATTTCCTATGGCACCGGCCTGCTTGGTGGTCTCTGCTATTCCACGCAGAACGAGAAGAGACAGGGAGTGTGCAGAGCTGTGTAGGAGCAGGATATGGAGATACCTGGTGTTTGTCTGGTGCCTAGAGTGTGCGGTCCTGCTCCATCACCAGGGCTCCTGGGAAAAAGTACAGTGCAAGTAATTGGGGGGGGATGTTATGGAGAGGAGATGTCAAGCAGAAGGAGAAGACGTTGGCCAACCCACATGTGTTTGCATATGTAACTGATTTTTTCTTTTGTGTGGTTACTTTAAGGTACTTAAGACTTGGTTCCCACTGCACAAATCACTGTTTATCGCTGACCCTTTTCCTACCTCTTGTCCCCTGGATCCACTTTGCTCTGCAGTCCCAGTTTCCCTGCTGCTGCGCACTTCTGAACTCGAGTTGGCGTCAGCATTTAAAACCTGAAGGTGGTGAAGACCTTGGATGAGTGGGTGGTTGTGGCATGTGGAGCATCAGAGTTTTTGGAGGAGGAATATGAAGTGGAGCAGGTTTGTGTTCAGGACAAAAATGGGAGCGCTCTGAGTGTTGCAAAAGACCTGTGAGAAGGACTGGGCTGTGCCGAGAAACCGGGCTGTTGGCATAGGAGGGCTGGGAGGATGGCAGGCGGGTTGCTGACAGCCACCTAATGCTGATGAATCTTTAGCGCTGGCAGAAACTTCCTTAAAACAGGAAACGAAGAAATTGCTGTGAATGGATAGGATTTGTTAGGACTAGCTAGGTTTGTGGAAGATGCGTGTCAGCAAAACCAGCCTTTAAAAAAAAAAGCAGCACTTGAAGTCTGTTGTTCATCCCCGGTCTTTTCTGTGAATACTCATGAATCTGTCCTGGAAGCACGTTTTCTGGACTTTTACTGCTACGACCTCAACTGGTTTCATTTACAAAGAATGTGCTGGGTATAATGTTTCTGCTCTATTAAAAAGTAGTAAAATGTTTTAAGCATTATAAAGGAGATAAAATGAGGACATGCAACAGTTGCTTGTTCTAAGCTTCTGTAGTTTTGATCAGTTCCTTTTGCTAAGTCATCCTTTAAATCAACCCACATCATGATGATCAGGTAAAGGTGTGTGGGAACACGGCAGGCATCTGGTTTTATCTCACACAAAGTCAGCGGTTTAGGCTTAGAGAAGATTATGCTTTATCAGGACAGTATAATTATAGCTGTTGTCGTACGGTGGCACCCAGTAGCCATGATGATCTGTTGCTGCTGTTCCCGGATGTGTACAAACACATAGTAAGAATCAGTCCCAGGACTTGATTGTATCTTCTCTGTGTACATGTGGTTGTATGAATCCATTAATGGGTCATTAAAATTCTTCAAAGCATATCTGCTGTCAAATTAAACGCTAATAAATGTCTATTAATTATCACAGCCCTCTTCACAATAATAAGTTATTAGAATTGAATTTACTATGCATTTTACTAGAGTAGGGGGGAAGCCAACTTCAGCGTTTGATCCTCAGCTGGCGTTTGAGTCTGTATCCACATTACGAGGCAGAACTTTGGCAACGGCCTTTGCAGCACTGAAAGCTGCTTGTGTGCTGATGCTGTGGAAGTGCTCTCAGCTCTCCTCCACGCTTGGGTGGTTTCTCTGTGTGGACCGGTCCTGCCCCAGGCTTGCAGGAAAACAGCACCCTTGGGCTCTGGTTCCGCATCACTCTGTGCGTGCCTAGAAATGTGGTCAATGCCAATGTGCCTGGGTCATCCCAGAAATTAACCTGCCAGCTACTTGGAAAAAAGAGGTAGGTTCCTCTGCATGTTTAGCCCTCTTTGTATCTTTTCCAGAGGGATAGTATTGAAAAGTCACACGAGATGAGAGCAACCAAGGAAGAAAAAGTTTGGGGTGCCATGCAGCATGGGTGTATTCGTGGAGTACAGCACTTGCCCGTGGGGTAAAGTATTGCTTATGGAGTTTTCTTCCACTGCAAAGTGAAAGACCAAAATGAAAGACCAAAGACCTTTTTGCAAACACCAGTAGCAACTTTTTGGGTTTGGTAATTCAGCTTATTAGTAAGAGCTGTGTGGCACAGTGAATATGCATAGACACAAGGCTCAATTTTACGTGTTTTCTAAGCAGTGCAGCTGGGAGTAAAGTGTTGCTGTATCCCACAGACATGTAAGTGGCTCTGTAATTTCTTCTTGACACTGGTCAGAAAATGATACAAATTCCGTGGCTTTAGGACCTTGTATCAACTTGACACCAGAGACTAAGCTTTGCTCAGTTACTCTGCCTTCCATTGGTGTTGCTCCACCGACTTCAGTCATGTTAATTTAAATTTAAATCAGGGTACTTGACACTAGAGGCTGGCATTCGGTGTGCTGAAATATGCGCTGTGGCATAGAAAGTGTATCAGGATGGCAGGGGACTGAGCCAGCAGAGGGAGAGATGCTAATGGCATGTATTTTGTGCCTCTGCGTACTTCAACCCTGTACTGCCCAAGTCATGTTTCATCCTGGTTTAGGTAGGTATGGCCTACGCTGAGGTTATTCCTACCTTGAGGTCATGGCACAGTGTCATTTATCTCACTTTCTAACTGCTTTTCTTTGTAACCCATACTGGCTTGTAGGTTGATGATGAATTCATGGCTTTTAGGTAGGTCATATCTGCTCCTGTAAGCGTGCACACATGTGCACTACTACGAAATGAAACCTTCAGAGCCCTCAATGAATAATCTTTACTGCATCAGTGGGCACTTGTTACTTGCCTGACTTCAGAGTCGCTTTTTCCTGAGTAAGAGTTTGCCAGTGTTAGTGGTGGTGACCCAGCCTGGCCCCATCGAGTGGTGTTATGACTCAGTCATCCGAAGCTTGGCATTGCCTGGGCGCGCGCACACACACAAGTGTTGGTATTACCAGGCTGGGACTTGAAAAATGTGAAACTGTTGGTTTCGCTTCTGTGATTGATGCTGGCCATCCGTTTAAAACTAGGCAAACAGAACACCTGCAACCTTGTAGGTGTAAGCACCTCCTTGGCCACGCAGAGTGATGTAGAACACTTTGTGTTGTGATGCACTTCTGTCCCCTTGCCTCCTCCTTGGCATCTTGGGCTGGACTCTCCTCGGTGCTTGGCCATCACTCCTGCTGATGTGGAGATTTCAGGGGTGCAGGTCAGGCCAAGTTGGTCCTCTGAGTATACAGGACATACACCTTTACGCTCTGTGAATATATTTGCTTAAAGTACAGGTCAGTTGTTAAGAGAAAATGGTACACGATTTGTTAGATAACGGGAAAACGAAGTATTGTCATGAGGGCGACTTTAGAAACAGAGATTGTTTTCTGTGGTTCATCAAGTATAGCAGAAGATGCCTGACTAAGTAGTGCTAAAAAGTGTACTTGCTCGCTAGAATAGCAATAAGCGTATGATTAATGCCAAAGGTAAGAATGCAATTTAATACAGTGACTTCAGAATCCTGTAGCCATTCAGCCTTTCTGCTTCTCTTGTCTTGATAAAGAGCAAAAGATTGCTTTCCTTCCCCCCCCTTCCCCTACTTCCAGTTTTGCAGAAGTAGGTTGCCTGTTGTCCTCTATAGTTTTGAGGTTATACATTAGCAAGCACCGTATTAACCCTTGCCAGTGTTGATATTTTTTGTAATGTAAGCATTGTATATGACTATACATGTGGAAACCAAAGTCACAGATTTATTTTAAAGCTATAAAGGTGGATATGTGGTGCTGGCAAGAACCAGAGTGTACCCTAGGGCTTTCTTGCATTGCCAGTTGGGATTTGAGCTTTTATGCAAGTAAATTTTATTGTCTAGATTAAAAGCCAAATTCATTGAACCAAATTAATCTCTGGTTCATTTCCAGTGTTGGCAGAGTTTAACCAGGGACAAATGTAGCTGTTTGGTTAAACATTAAAGGATGTTATTGATTTGATATTTTTAAGCTACTACTAGAGTGAGCTCAAAATTAAATAGGTTTTGAAGTTTTTTCATGGGGTTGCCATGCTGCCAATAATAAAACGGTTCTATATTTATTCATTTATTTATTTACTGAACATAACTTACCATGAGTACAAAGCTTGTAATTTAACACCTGTCCTTGGTCTGGCAAGCTGATCCACGTAGGCAAATGCTAGTGGCCACTTGGAAACCTATTGAACTGACAGCAAAGATGTGCTCACGTGGGTCAGTCTGTGCAACCAGAGGTTTGGTTTCAGAGGCGAGTAACGATTTACTGTTGCCTAAATTTTAGAGCTCAAATGGGAGAAGAAACAGTGCTTCTCTTTGAAACATTCCCAACTAGGGTGTAAAAACCTATGGATTCTGAGTCCTCCTGAAAGTGTCACAATTCCAGAGTGCCCCCGAGCGCTAGATTTAGCACCTGACGCTCAGATGTAGATTTTGGATCTGTAAAGTGTCTGGATCCTTGCAGCTCCCTGCTGGCTGTGTTTTTCAAGACGTTGGGACACTTGGTACCCTTCCCAGGTGAACTGTAATTTATGCTCCATCAGAGGGGTCTCGGGCAGCCCAAACCATAGCGTTGCAGTCATCCTAAGGGACCCTGTCATCTTCAACATGACTTCGAAGCATAACTAGGTATATAACACAGTATTGGTGTGCAGGATACCCCTGCTGCTGCTGCAGGTCAGGGCCTTGGGTCCTGGCTGATGATTCTGCCTGGATAGGTGCAGGGTAGCAGAGTTTGTCTGCTGCAGATGCAGAATTGGGAAATGAAGGAGCAGGCTGGAGTGTTTGTTGCTGTGGATTTTTCTAAAAGCAACGAGAAGAAGGTGAGTGAAGGTTTAGGAAAACTAAAATGCCAACTTGGGTAAATGCACCACTTTAATTAATGTGCTGCTGACATGGCACGGGTGAGATCTTCCTGCCCCATCGCTCCACGCACCCCGTGACAACAGGAGTGGTTGATCAGGGAAGTACATCACCACTTCCCTTGCCGGGTTTTCATGCTGCACCCCTATGGATGTCTTATGCCAGAGACACATTTTTGGCCAACTCTTTAGGAAGCATGTTTTGACACTGCTTGCTTGCATATGTGCTTAAGAGGGAGTCACTGCAGGTGTCACTGCAAAGAAGGCTCTTCTCTGGTGTGCGGTTGGAAGACTCCAAGGCAAAGTTGTCAGTGAAAATTACTAACTCTCCTTAAAAAAATCAACTCTTTCTCCTGAAAACAGCATAAATGTTACAAGATTATATATCAGCATTGGGTTTATTGGAAGGCGATTAGTTTTAATATGAAATGTTTGTTTTAGAAAGTTACACGTGAAGGACATCATGTTGCAAGCTTAAGAGGTTTAGGCTAATCCAAAATGATATTTTAACATTTTCAAGGAAGTGCTTGCTGCAGTGTCAGGTATTTTCACTTTACTCCAAACTTGCTCCTTTTTCATAGATGAGCAGTTTTACTTAGATGTCTGGTCTCAGTAGGAATGTGCCAATATTAAGCTCATAAGCAAGACTTATGTATTCACTAGATCCTGCTGTTGGTCTCTGGAAGCGTGTGGGACATGGAATCTTCCCTGTTGTGTGAAAGGAGAAAAACTTTCAGGCTTTGAAAGCAAAGTCCAAACTCCAGGAGCATCTTCAGAGAGCAAAAAAAATGCACCCTCTTGCCCAGCCAAAAGTAGACGTATGGGTTATTTTTGTTATTTTTTGAAGCACAGGAGTATATGCACTTGGCCACGGAGGTGACACTTCACCGTGACTGTTGGTGGAGGTGACCTTACCAGAGGTCCTGGGATGGGTAGGTTCCTCAGCCTGCTGTACCCCTTCTTTTGGGAAAGGGTTGCTGTGAAATGTCTGAGTTGATATTGAGAGGTGTGCTTTTTGTTTTTTTCTTTTTTAATCCATGCACTTTGGGTTTTTGTGGTTGTGACGCTGTTACATGTGAAGAGGCATCACCAACAAGCTAGATGTCCTACGCAATTTTGCAAGGGTGAGGAGGAAGGGATTAGGTTGGGTTGTAGCAGTTGGCAACTACGTTTACATGTGATAATGCCAAGTCGATGCGATCACCAGGGTGCAGTCAGATTCAGTTGTCCTGTGCTTAGTTACTCTTCCTGTGGTTGCTGACAGGTGAGGCATCCTGTAGTGTAGCAGGCGTCTGTTTGAGCTAGGTCATACAGTACCTGGTCTTACTGATTTAATAACCTGGAGAGGCTTTACAGTGTAACAAAAAGAGTTTGCATACTCTTCAGATTAACAAGATCTGTCTCTCAAAGCAGGGGATTAAGATGTAATTATTCTGTATTTATATAACCATCACTTGTAGTGGTGTATGCTAGGTAGCTTATATAACTTTTCTTTAGCATTGTTTCTTCTTACTTTGTTTCTAGGTGGCTGAGAAGTTTGGTTTTTTTTTTTTTTTTTTAAATAAAATTTGAAGATAAGATCAACCTATTTTTTTCCTTCGTGCATAGGATGTGACCATTGCAGTGGTGCAAACTGAACTGGAAGGGGTTGTTTGCTTTATGCTGACCCAACAGCATGGGAGCTGTGCCTGTTGCTGGAGCGCCTTGTGCTGTGTGGGTCTCCTGCCCATCCCTTCAAGCCCAACGGGATGGGCTGCTTGAGCAACCTAATCCCTTAAAAGAGAGCCCCTGTTTGTTCTGGCATGGCGTCTTCGTTTGTCGCAGCCATCGTGTGGTGGAAGGCAGAGCCCTGGTGGAGGGACAGAAGAGGGAGAGGTGGAGATGTGGTAGCTGTGAGGAGGCAGGGGAGGGCAGGGATGTGATGTGCAGGTGGTGGCTCACCGCCACTGGAAGCATTGAGATGGTTTTTGTTCGAGTTGAGGAGGGCTTTAAAGGCCTCCGGTGGAAAGACTGCCTCCTCACCCCCCCTCGTTGCTTTCAGGTGGGTGGGTAGGTTTTTCTACCTACATTTTACCAGAAGTGTAGGTTTAGCTGCCGTGCTTTACAAGAAGAAAATGTTTCCTGTGGCAAACAGAAATTGCATACAGGAACCCACGTTTGATTTCTCAATTCTGAGTCTCTCTGGTCTTTCATAAGAAAAGGTTTGCTTGATGCCCTTCTTTTTGTTTCACTTCTTAAGTTTTAAAGATTCGAATTGTACTACTCAAGACCATGTAAAATACCTGACTAATGAACTTGTCCAGCAGAGAAGGCCTGAGGGAGTTGGGAGGTGGCAAAAGAGGCGAAGATGAAGCTACCTGTCCACGTAAACAAAATGGTGCAGTGGTGTTAAGGACCCTTTAACATTTTTATGCCAAAACTCAGACAGGAATTTAATTTCAACTGTTGATTGACATGATCATTGCCCCTGTTGCAGCATCTGACTAACTGTGAGGAAATACCTGAGTATCTTCTGTTTGCTGATGACATCTTGGTGACCTCATGAAGTAATGTTCCTCTTATCTCCCGTTGGGGCCTGAATGCTGGCAGCTGCCTGTGCTTTCCTCCATTCACAGGTGGAGAGAAGCAAATGCCAGGCTTCATCTCTGTGCTCCGTTAAAACTGGTATTGCCTCCTCTTGGTGGACGGAAGTACATCTCTTGACGTTAAATGCTGGTGTGTCAGTCTTCCTGTTGAAGCATAGGCAGCCCAACCTACCTCGGGCTTGTAAAAATCACTACCCCAGCGTGTTTTATTGGGTTTACTGCTTCTGTTATCGTTCATTCTTTAGCACTTGAAACTGGCTGCTGTTTGAATTTTGAGCGCTGAAATTTTAGTTGCTAAATATAACTTCAGTTATTCCTATGAATTATGAGGGAAGCAGTAACAGCTTCATGTTTCTTACCGTTCTGGTTATGCCTGCTAGGAAACTTTAAGGAAATATATGGAGCTGTCAAGGATGTAAAAGCAACGAGAGTTGTTCTTGAAGTGAAGAGACTTGGACGGCTGATGAAATCGCAGCCCTTGGGTGCTGCGGAGAAGTAAATTGAAGTCATTATGACATTATGGCAGAGAGTGGCTGATCTGCCAAACTGTCAGCGTTTGATGGACGTGGTATCTACTGACACGACGTTGCATGAGCGCCAGCCAGTTTCTCTTTCTGTCAGCGCAGTGTTGATACTGCCAAGTGCCTGTTATTCCCTCGAACTATTGCACGTGTAAAAAAAGCTGCTGATCAATACTATAAATGGGCAATTTATGTTTGGTGATTACCAAACGTGTATTGATCTGTCTTTCAGTTACGGGAGTGTTACATTAGGAAGTTGGTGATTGAGAGGGTTGCAGTATTGGTAACAGATAATTTTTCTAAATTAAAGCATAAACATTTGCAACACTTAATAACTTGCAAGATAGAAATAGTTTTGTGACAGCTTTCCAGCATCAGTCTCATTTGGGAGCTGACTCTCTAACACCCTAAAATTGAGGGGAAGAAAAATCAATAATAATAACAGGAAGTGATTTTATTCTTTTCCCCCTAATGTTTAGTGTGCTTTTTTTGTTTGTTTAACACAGCACAAAGTGAGCATCCCAAGGAAGTGATTTTACAACACTGCTTGTGACTAAATGCCTCCAAAATGAGACTGGAAGCAGGTTCTGAAAGTGGAGATGCAGTAGAAACAAAGGCGAAAGTTGAAAGAGCAAATGCCCACGTTATGCAAGATAGCAGATGAGAAATGATTCAATAATGTTTACAATCATTTGTACAAGGGGAAAGAAACCCCACCAGATTCCCACTTAACAGTATTGATTCCACATTTGAAAAATGAACTGCAGCGTATTGCATCCAGGTTGTAGAGAATGCTGTCCACAGATACAGGGAGCAGCAGTAAAGTGGGGAGGTTTTTGCTATGTGCTTAGCCAACAGAGTAATACAGGAAGGATTACAGGACTTCTCAGGTGAAGTCATCCTCTATTTAATGCTTGTTGAGAAGGCGCTGGTATCTTGTAGTGTTGGCTGGATATATTTTATAGGGTTAAGTATATTTCTGCCACTGTATGAGTGATTGTTAAGAAGAAGATCAAAGCTCCAGTCTTTTTATTGGCATCCTCTCATACAATTATTTGAAAGGGAGTGTGCTTTTTATTTTACAGTGTCATAATTTCTAGGGTTTTGGGTTGGGGTTTTGTGTGTGTGTGTGTGTGTGTGTGATAGTTAACATCTCTAGAACAATGCACAAATTAGTTATTCAGACAAAACCTGTAAAACCTGGATGACCTAATTATGGATTTCTAAATTTGCACTCCTGTGTCCTGGTATTAAGTATTCCCTTACTCAGAAGAGCTGAATACTTAGAAATCCCATTGCAGTCAACGGAAATTGCAGTAATAAGCACTTTGAAAAGCAAGCTCTCCTTGTTAAGCACTTAAATATGATGGTTTATAGAGATACCTGAGACTGGAAAAGTGTTTGCCTAAATTAGTAACCTAGTTAATATCTCCAGAGCCAATTAACTGCTTGAAAAATATTTGCACATCATTTGGGAAATTTCAGGTTTAATTTTAAATGATTTTAAGTACTGTGGGTTTTATTGCTTAGAGCAGATGAGTAGAATTTGGTATGCGTTCTAAGTACTGCCTTTTGGAAGAAATGTTGAAGTTTTGCACTGAAATCTCTGATTTCACTTTTTGTTAATTCTACTGTGACATGATTCTACTCACACTTAATAGGTACGAGTAGCTTTGAAAATATGAGTAACCCCACTGGACTTAATCAGATTATTTATGTGTGTGAAGTTACCCGGTTGCATAAGTGTTTGCAGAATTGGGACTTGTGTAAAGTTTCAGTTAATGACTTCAGTTTCTTTTTGTTCTGTTCTTAATAACTTCTCTCTTTTTTTTTTTTTTTCTTTTCCCTTTTCTTTTTAAGTTGTCTGAAAAGCCTGCAGTTACAGCACAGCCCACCCTCTCCATTTGGTTTCAAAAAGGAAAATCTTTTTTTGGTCAACTTTTGTTCCCATAAAAGGGAAAAAAGTAGTGTGGAAGTTGAATTGATTTTGGCTTGATGTGTGTTTCATCAATAGAACGATCCAGTGGAGTCATTCACAAACCTTTAGTAAGATGTATTTTGATATTTTTCTTTTCACTGTAAGATGTAGGTGCAATTTCTCCTGGAGAATAACACCACAAACCCCTTAATTTAGAGTTGTAATTATGAAATGCTGACTTCACCATTTGGAGCAATTTAATGGTTTTATGTGGAACGAATAGACAGAAGAGGCTTTCTCTAATGCAGGCCACTTCAGGACACTATAAATTATGCACATCAGATATTCTTATTCAGGCAGTATACAACAAAACACATGGAAATGCTAAGACTACATCTTTTAGGAAAATATATTCATAAGCTAGCAGTTTTAAATACATCCTGTGATGGTGCCATACAGTGTGGACAACTGTGAGGCTCAGAATATCATGGATTTTCTCAGACAATATGAAATACTTTTTGTTATTAAATTTTCAGCAGGATTCACTGTGTGTCCTTTTCAATAGCCATTCTGGGTAATACCTGCAAGTTTAATGGTTTCAGACACTTTTTGGGTTTGAGACACTTTTTGGCTTGCAGACAAAATAGGGCATTTTTGAAGTAGCAATTAAAGCTCACTGAACCCGCATGCACTAAAGGGTAGACCAAACAGTATTTCCTTCAAAAACTCACTCCCTCCCTCCTTCTCTCTTTTTCTTTCTCTCCCCACCCCCACTCTTCTCCTTCCCCTGTGTGAAAGAGAATTTTTTTCCCCATTCTGTGTACGCATTCTTGAGTACTTATCACTAAACTATTTGATTAACCCTTATGCAAGAAAGTAAATGAGGAGACTTGCAAAAAGCACAGCTGAAGTTTCCAAAGGAACCTCCAATGTAACATGCCCGAGTCTCTTTGGCTACTTTGAAAATTTCCATTTACGCCTTGCTCTTTGTCTGTATGTATTGCATTCTGTGCACATGCAAGTATATAAAATGTACTGTATTGTAAAACTAGCTTAAAATCTCTTTCAAGTTAAATGTAGGCACTGAGGAAAGGTTGCTTTAGGCTCAAGTTATTTTGCCATTTATATTCAACTTATGCTGAAAGCTAATATTGCCTGTAACAGTTTGGAGTTGGAGCGATGCTTGATTGAGAAGAGGTGTCTTCATGTGGCTGGCTGCAAGAATGAGCCGACCTCTCAAAGGCATTTCATCTGTGGAACTCCCTATGCCAAGATACTATCAGAGGGAAACACTATGTCTCAGCCTGACTAATGGAGAGGTTATGACATATGGCTTGTGGTGTAAGAGAGCTGATCAAAGCATGAAGGCAAGAAGACAGCTTTTTCAACAAGGATGCTGTTGCCTACGTCAGAATTACTTGTCACCTTCTAGAGTTGGGGGCGTTGGTCTCATCTCTTCTGCCTGCTCTTGTGATGGACCGATGGCACTTTTTTTTTTTGAAAAAAAAAAAAAAAGTACTGTTTCCTATGAATCACTGCTGTAGTGGCTCAAAGTTTAAGGAAATGTCCTGACGACTGTGCATGCTCTGCTATCTTGGTCCCAAATATGACCAGTGTACATCATAAAATGACTTTTTACTCCAGTGCAGCAGTTAAGCTCTAGGTCAGCCAAAGTAAAGTCACAGAGTGCTTGCAATGTCACTGAAACAACACTAGCTTGTATGATGATGAGTAGTGACCTGGCAGCACTTGAACTTGTTTATCTTCAGAAATTTTTTGTACAAAGACTGCAATGCATATTAGAAACAGACACTGTGGTATTAGGGAAGCAACACACTACTTTGCTCTGCTATCAACATCTCGTGTGCTTCACTGGAGAACAGCTTTATTAAACCAGTCAGTGCTTGAGGATCTTCTCCAGTAAGACCAAATCTGAGTTGTTTGGTTGGTTGGTTGGTTGGTTTTTTTTTAAATTTTTTTCTTTCCCTCAGTGACAAAACAAGCAGAAGCTGACAGGCTTGTTGCATGTTGCTTCTCCGTTCATGGAACTGTCAAGCCAGTTTCCTGTTCAAAATTGTTTGGGGGTTTTTGTTGCCCGGAACTGGAATTCAGATGAAGAAAGAACCAACTATTTCTCTCTGACCTTGACACATGTTTGCTTTTCTTGGCTGGCTGAAAAAATGTTAGAACAAGCTTCATGGCAAAACACTGTGAGAATGTAGTTTTTTGGTTGTTGGTCGTGCTTCTTTAGGTAAGCAATTCAAATAATTAAAAATAATTGTAACACTTCCAGGAAATCAACCTAGAATTGATGGGTGAAGAACTGTGATTTTGTGTACATTTGATGATTGATCTTTGATCACTGTGGAGATTCTGCCTGGAAAGATTTTTATTGTGCAGAATGGATGAGACCAACTTTCGGCTTCAGCCTTTTTTCCATAAGGTACTTCAAATGAGGAGCGCCTTCGGTGCTCGGCAGCTGAATTTCTTCCTTTAGGGCTTTCACCAGTGGAGAACAAGCAGAGTTACGGGGAGGTGACTTAATTATAAAATGCAGAGATATTGTTTCACTTATTTGCACAATAGGCCGAGACGGGAGTACGAACCAGTGAAGCAACAAGCGTTCCTCTCGTAAAGAAGCATTTACAAATGAAATAGCTTTTAATTTTGGTATTTCCGCACTGTGCTGAAGTTGTGGTTTTATGCTTTGGAGTTTAGTGTGTTTATTTCAAAAGGCTATCTGAGTTGTTTAAGTATTTTTGGGTTGCAGATCCCTTTTAAGGAAATGTAAGGTGATACAAGCTGTCTGTTCCCTTGCGCTTTCCAGTTATTTAATGTACACGCAAACATCGTTCACTCCGGCTTTGTGAAAAATCCCTGTCTAGTAACATCAGTATGCAATGTCTTTTTCTCAAAGCTCCACACTGTACAGTTAAAACTAAGCTGGACTATAAATGGTTGGTTTTTTGCAATACAGGGAGCTATCACGTAGTATCTCACAGCCTAGCAACGGCTCGGTATTGCACAGCTCCCCCCCTTCTTAATTTGCTGCTGCCTCACAGGCTTGGCAGCAAAGGGTACACAAACTACTGCAAGCAAATCCTCCAATTTGCATGTGTTGTTTTCATTTACAATGTTAATGTAGATGACAAACATTATTAACTTTAGGGTAATTAAAGTGCGCATCTATAACTTTCTGACATCTCTGCAGCTTGTTTTATTTTAGGTTGTGGGAAGCGTTATGAACTCTGAAAAAGCTGTAAAGAGAGGTTAATAGAAGTTACTGAAAACAATTTGAGATTTAAAGGGGAAAGCCTTGAAAATTATCGCCCTTTCTCTTATTCATATATTTACATATGTTTCATGGTTTCTAAACTACTTCTTTGAGGGCTTATATAGATTCTGGGTTAGGAGGAATACTTTAAAATGCCTGTTTGGATGGATGTTGACAATAGATGGGTCCGACTTTTTTTTTTCTAAACAATTTAAAGTTGTTACTCTGTTAAATCAGACCTTGCTGCACTGATACACATCTGGTCATTACTTTATTTTGGCAGGATTTCCCTAACAGTTTGCCTTCATTAACAACTACCAAGTGACTCTTAGAAAATAATTAAAATTTCATTTGATGTTATTTGTGATGCGATGGCTGTATTGTTGCTGGAAAGTGAAATCAAATGCTTGTTAGCCACAAAATCTCTACAGATGAGTTTCACTGTTTCAAACAGAGAAACTGTTGGTCTTACAGTGAAAGCTATGAAATCTGGTGTGTGTGTGTGTGTGTGTGTGTGTGTGTGTGTGTGTGCAAATACCCTGATATTGTCCTCTCTTTCTTCATAGTAGCATGCTATTCACTTAAGAAATCTAATGGTCAGGTACTGAAGCCTTTTAAAGCTTATGACATCTTTTAAAATGTCATTGCTTAAGAACACAAAATCCCTGTGATTATTAATTACATATGTATTTTCCTTGATTTCTGTTCCTCCCCTTTGAGTGCAAGACACTTGAGTTGGTCACTCGAGTCCCTTCGACGGAGGCTCAGCACGGATAACTCTGGCTCCTCGTAGGCAGCTGTGGTGGTGTCTGGTTTGCAGTAAGGAAGCCGTCCCTGTTCCTGACAGCCTGTGCTGTGGGAAGTTGTGACACAGAAAGGGAGCAGGTAGCAGAGGGGGAGGAGATGTATGTCTTTCTAGAGCTTTTTTTTTTTTTTTGTCTGGGGAACCAGCACTGTTTGCCTTCTCAGCTTGAAAATTGTCTTGTCAGCTTTTCTGGAGGCTGTTGACCTCTCACATATGTTCATAAAAAGGCAGGGAAGGGAGTCAGCTCTACCTTGGTGAGTCGTGTTCCCACCGCTCTGCCGGCGATGCACTGGGTGGCTGGCTGTTTTGCAGCTCACGATGAAAGATAAGGCCTGCCCTGAAATTCTGCGGTCACATTAAATCCACTCCCCACCCTTCACCTGGAGGTGGCTGTGCTGAGATCTGAATGCTGGGAGGCCTTTTTCTATATGGCAGCAGATGGCTTGAGATTTATTATTAATAGTCATGGGAGCATAACAGGGTCTGAACTTGGTCAGGCTGAAGGTTTGTGGTCTCCAGTATCCTCCCGCCGACAGCACTTGGTGGCAGCTGCTCGGGGAAGGAGTGGGAGTTGGGACAAGCTGTTAGTGGTAACTCCTCCTGGGGTACTCCCCCAGTCTGTTTGACCAGTTTGCAGCGCCATGACTGCCTAAGCTAGAGGTCACGCCTGTGTCTTTTTGGTTTCTTAGCCCTGGATGGGCTTTTCTTTCATGAGTTTGTCCATTTGCAAATGTTGAGCCTCATTTGAATCGGTTGGGCAATGGTGAGGCACTTTGGCGATTGGGAACTTCCTTGCAATTTGTGCACCTTAGTTTCCAGCTGATCTGTACCTTGCAGGCTCAGGCAGGGTTTAAAAAGAAATGTGGTGTGAAAGGAAATAGTTCCAAATGTATAAGGAAGATAAATGACAGCCTTGCACTCAAAAAGGAAAACTGAAGAGCTAGTGTCTCCCTTCTTATGTGGGTGTAAGTGTGCAGTGGCTCCACTTAAGTCAGTGCAGTCAGTCGGGATGGACACCCGTCTCACTCAGGTTGGAATTTGACTCACAGCCTGTAACCAAAAAATCCTTGAGTGTGCTTAAACTTCCTGCAAGAGGGCTGTCTCTCTGCTAGGCCTGAGATGAGAGATCCTCATGGAATAAAAGAGCTATATAAAACTGCTTTAATGGTTATACAAAAGAGTTGTACAAGGCTCCCAAAGAGTGGTTGCCTCGTGCAGGAGGTAGCGTGTTGCCCCAGGGTGGGGCTCCCATGATGGCCAAACACTGTTTCAGGGACTGAACCAGCCTTGGTTGGTCCAGTCACCTGGAGGGCAGCATGAGGAGGCATCTGGGTAGCTGTGTGAGACCACCCTTTGTATCTTTGTTGTAGTCTGCAGCATGTGGAGGAATGTCATCTTCACAAGTTTGAAGGTGATAAGATGTCAGAGAATAAAATGCTGAAATAGATTCTAATCTGGGCCTTTGTTTACCAGCATTATTGGTGTGTCTCAGAGGGTTGGCCTGTTCACTTCTTTTTTACAGGATACCTAATAATTCATGTCGAAACAACCCAATCCTGTCCTCTTACTGGTTTCAGTGTTAGCAGGCGCCACAGCTGCCGTTAGCTGTCCCCAAGACGGATCCAGTTTGGCGAGCAACAAACCCAGTGAGACGCAGTGGGGTTTTTCTGCTCCCTCAGAGCTGTTTTGTCTTAAAACAGTATTATCACCATCTATTCTGCTTATATTCAGGGTTGTGGTTTACTAGAAACATTCTGGCAGAAGGTCAAGTTATTTTTAGTACCATTCAAGGTTTTGCAATGTTTGTGCCACATTTGCACCACGAGGCACCTGGCAGGTCTAACAAAGGGCTTGTGTCCTGCAGGAGAAGTAGCTAGAGCCAAGGAGTATATGGCACTGGATGTCTCTCAGCAGGTACCTTGATTTTTTTTATGGTTATACAGGCTCATCAAGTTAAGATGGTGTTTAACACTGTATTTTATCTTTGGTGTTCTTAATTTTGTTATATCTAGTCAAAAGCATTAAGAAAAATATTTATCAACCTAGATCTCAAATGTTATATACCTAAATCAAATATTTTTTTTTCCAAACCAAATAAAATACTATGTTTTCTTTTGCCCAGATATGTATTACACGTAAATCCCATGGAGTCAGTGGGAAGTCTGCATGCTCTGTACATCTGACTATCCACCGGTTTGAGTATGTGGAGGGATTGTTCTGTCCCCCTGCATTAGATGTTTATCGGTAAGCTGCTGTAGCCTTCTGAAGAGAGTTTTGTGTGTGAAGCAGAGGAGGAGAAGGTTACCACATCTGTTTGTTTCAGTTATGGTGTTCCCACTTCTTACGATTGTGTCACTGGAGAAGATAGGGGTCATTTCTGCAGTCTGGTGGTAACAAAACAGAAGATGTAAGCCTCTGAAAACAAAGATCCTTGGCTTTGCAGTTGTTGGAAGAAGCTTGTGACATGTCCGAGTGTCCCATGAAAGCTCAAAAGGCAAATGAGAGATAGCAAAGTTATGTTCAAAAAGCCTCTCCTAGGTGGATGTATTTGAGTCCTTGACCCATGAAGTTTAGTGCTCTGAGCTGGCAGTACTTTAATCATAACTTTTATTGTGCTTTCTGTGGAAGTTTTAGACATACCTGGTTGTGGATAATGTTTTAAGTAACACCTTGACTTTATATGTTAATTGAATTAATGACACGTGGGAAGTTCAGGAGGTACTAGAAAGCCTATCAGTAGAGAAGTGCAATAGTCTGAGGAACGATACTTTGCAGTTAGTAATAAAGCTGTATTTTAAGAGTTGTGATGTTGAAAGGACTTGTCCTACTTGATTGCAAACCTGATATATGGGTTTTAGAAAAAAAGGTTTCCTTACATTTAGAAAACACATGATTATAGATAAGGTGCTGTACTTGTGACCCCCTACACAGTAGTAATAATGCTATGTGTGTTTTTCTTTCAAGAATGTGTTTTTTTACTGTTACTCAAGTTTTGAGGCTGGGATTTTAATTTTTTTTTTAATATGGCAAGTTTTTTTTCTTGTGAGGAAATTTTCTCTTCAGATTATAAGCAGTGACTTTGATAAATGTACCCATTACTTAAGGAAGTCAATATGGGTGTGCTTATCTAAACCTGTTTTGAAAAAAAATAAAATCCCAAATCCTCCCAAATATTAACAAACATTGTAGCTGACCTTAGTAAACCTGCCAAAATTAGATTACATCTGCCTAAAAATGTGCTTTTAGACAGATATTTTCAATAAGTTATGCTTAATATTTCTACTGAAATAAAAACCTCCTCAGTGTAGATTGCTGCTTTTTATTTGTATGTTCTACGTTTAGCGCCGCAAGAGGAGTAGCCATGGAGTACTAAAGAGAATATATGGTTATAAATGGTTTGTTTTCATAGTAAGAAGCATCAAGTAACTGGAGTGCAAGCAGTCGTTTATATACAGAGCAAATATAATACCGTGCTGTTACATCATGATTATTTAGCACTCTCTGTGGTGTGAAAGTGCCTTAAGTAGGTGGTAGGTGAGGAACAAATGGGTGAGATGCAGAAAAGCGAAAGCGATAAAAAGATGCATAACGAAAATTAGGAGAATGGTCTTTATGTATGTGTCCAAGACAAATGGCGTTTGTGTGTTAGGAATAGCCTCACAAAACATCCCATAATGAACCAGCCATGCCGTAATCCATGCTTATTCGTTGTGTAACAGGTTTAAGGTTTTAGCAGCGTGGCTCAAATTCTGCTCTTGGAGTTGGAGAGTCACAGTTGCGTTGTGTTTCTCTGGTGGAAAAATCTACTCGCTTCAGCATCGCCCTGAAGAGTAAAGGATTATATTGGTGTTTGCAGAATGGTAAAATGTGGGATACGAAGCAGCACGCACGTGCTGGAGGAAAGTGAGTTTGGAAGGCTTTTACATCAGACTTACAGTCCCAGGTGTAGAAAGGGACTCCCCCCTGTAAGAAGGATGCCTCTCTCAAGTGAGACTCTCCACTAGGGATCTTACACTTTAACCTGCTCTTCTGCATAGCCCACTTTTTCCAGTTGCTTGTGAACTGAAGAAGTGGGGAGAGAGGTGTTTCCTTTGGTGGTGGTATGTGTCACTCAAAACTCACTTGTTGTTACGTTTCTTGCTTGTTGTTACTAATATCCTGTAAATGGGTGAAGTTGGCTGGAAACCTATGTTTTTGAAACGCAAAGAGACAGAGAGGTTAGCGACATGCGATTTATGCTTTGTTTGTTTCTATACTGTCTGATGCTCCTTTTGGTTCACGACCAGATGAACTCTGGGGAGGCAGAAGGGGATGAGGTTACTTTTGGGGCTCACAGGAAAGTCTGTTTCTCAACTTCTGGCTGTGCCTCTGATGAAAAGAGGGACTTTGACTCTCTGAAAAGGTGAAGCTTGACTTTATAATGATAGTTTACTCTTAGAAATTATTTGAAGTAAGAACATTTGGCATTGTCTAAAAGTATATAAAAGAACACGTATAAAAGATTTCAAGTCCCTGCCTTGAGGAATATACATACCAATTAGAACCTGGCAATATGTACTAAACATATTATGCGTTAAGGCAAAAAAAACCCCAAACCCCAAACCAAAACAACAAGACGGAGTGATGGATTTCATTTTCGAAAGTAATTTTGAGTCATTTACGGAAAATACGCTTTTAAGAGTGAATGAAAAAAAGTAATGAAAACCCAGTTCTAAATGCGGTGTCGAAACACAAGGTCCTAAGTGGGTAATGGACTCAAAAGATGCATTAGGGAGAGTGAATCACTGCCCACACAGCAGAGGGTAGGGCAGAACCGTGGATGTCCTTGGGGGAGAAGATGACACTTGAACCTAACACGTGAGACATTTGACCTGGGTGTTGGCATCCTTTGATTTTTGGGAGAGCACTATGGTGTTAAGAGCAGAGTCACTTGAATAGACCAGAGGGGAACAAGTTAGGAGCTTGGCGGCCGGAGATGACTCCGTAGTAACTGAAGAAAGAAAAGCCTGAAGAACGGGCATCTTCTAGAGATGAAGATGCAAGGAACTCATGTAGAAATGTCCTGGCAAACAGGGAGCCAGCGGGCAGGGACCAAAGCTGTGCAAGCAAGGGAGAGCTCAAATGGAAGAATTAGTCACAAAGGGCCCAAACAGGTTTGAGAGAGGGAAGGAGGTGAAGGTGCTTCTGGAAGAAGCAGGAGCACTGCGAAAGCAGAGGCTGAAGAATGAGCAGACAGAAAGGGAGGAGTGGGGAAAACAAGTGGCCTTTAAACGGTGTCCGCAGGACGGCGATGGCCAGGGAAAGGGATCGAGCGCCTGGCAGCTGCCTGCAGCTGATCCAGAAGGGATCTGACAGGCAGGCGGTCTGCGCGGGGCTTGGAGGCACGCTGGTGACGGAGGTGGGGTGGAGCCGGGCGGGAGAGTGGAAGTAAGGAGGTCAGTGGGGTGGGCAAGCGGGGTGGGCAGGGACCTGCGCTGAGGTGGAAGATGAAGCGACGCGTATGCAGTAATGACGCGTGTTGAGCTCTCTGTCGCGAGGAGCGTGGGAGTGGGGCTGGTGTTGGGGTGTGTGTGATGCATAGCCACATTTCTGCGAAAGGAGAAATAAAGCCTAACTATAGTATTCTTGGTGTGTGCAATTCATGTTTGTCTTAACAGTTGATCGATCTGTCTTGCAAGTTGTAGTATATGGAAAAACAAACCGGCAGTAGCCTGTGCAACAGAGTTTTCCTCCTTGCAGGCTTGTTTGCTTGCTGTCATATGGGTGATAATTTCAGGGTGTTTGGTTTGTTTTTAAGTAGTTGTTCAGCGTCTGTGTGCTGAGACTGTAGAAGAGTTTCAAAGTAGGGGTGAGTTTTGTTCCTTTTTTTCTGCTCTTTGCTCTACCTTCCTGTTCCCAAGGCCAGCAGTGAGCTCGGGGTTGGTTTTGGGGATGGGTGTCTGTCCAGGCCCTTTTCTTTCGTGGACGATGTAACACAGAATAATTTTCTGCACGTGGGTAAATTTCTGTCTGTCTTTGGGTTTCTGGGGAAATGACTTGTATGCTGTAGTTGAGGGATTGGCCCAAAGATTCAAAGTCTTCGCTTAAATGTCAAGGGGAGAGGACGTACACGTACCTGTTTGTGTAAGGAAAGCGGAGTAGCTCTGGACAGAGTTGTCAGCGTTTATCTTGTGATATGCACAGTGTTCTGACCTGCCAAAATCTGAAGTGCACGTTGTGCAGTAATGAGAGCAAAGTTAACAGCGTTGGTAAAATGTGCCTTGAAATCGTATTCTAAGCAGCAGATGGAATCTCTTCGGATGATACATTGCAGTGATGTTCCACAGAGATAGTTCAGCACTTCATACCAAAATAAGCTGGACCAAGTGACAACTGAAAGATTGGATTTTGGGTTTAGTTTTCTCTTCTCTTGGCTGGGAGCTCCGAAATGCAGGAAAAGTCATCTTGTGCTTTGTATTCATTTGATACACGGGTCTGTTGCTTTCTTTCCTTTGTTTGCAAGAAAGTAAATAAATACAAAGAGGAGAAAAGTAGTTACCCTGCCGCGCAAGTCAGCTCACGCTTTATGGTAACATCACTTTGTGCTGGCTGTACCTGTTTGGTTTTCTGTGCTGACTGTGGTGGGCCAGTGCAAGATTGAGTATATTTCACAGCTGGATTTATCGCGTATGTAGTGGAAGTAGCCTTTAATGATGAGAACTACAGAAAACTCTAAAATGAATTAACGGAGTAACGAAGCAACAGCAGACATCGCGTATTTAAAACTGCTGGTGAACTTAGAAACTTGTGAATCCCTTTTAAACTACTAGCAGTCACCTGTCTTATTACCAAGTGTAAGGTAGGTAAGCTCATTGTCACAAATTACACTTGTGGATGAAGTGATCTTCAGGGGTACTGTGTACCTTAGCGGAGGAGGGTGAAATGAAGGTATTTCTGAGACACTGGCTATCCACAGACTGGCCTTCAGCACTGTCCTGCTGGTTTGGGGCTGGTGTCACTGAGCCAGAGCTGTGCACAGTGCGTCTCAGCTGGTGCAGAGCGAGCTTCAGCTTAGCTTGTTTGGGATCTCCGAAGTGCAGAGCGTCTGTGCTCAGGCCTGGGCATAGTCGGCATGCCTGACATTCAGAAATGTTGCAGAGAATGGAAAAACTGTGATTGAAAGTCTTAATTACCTGCTTAAGTTCTTAAATGTTTAAGAAAGCTTCCTAAAATAGAGCTTGTCCATATTTTGTGGTTTGCAAGAGCCTCCAATGAAATACTTCATATATGTTTTTATATATATGTATATATGTACAAAAAAATAAGTAACCCAACAGCTGAAAATGAGGTTTTGGTGTGTTTTGTGAGTTTTGTGTTACTTCTCAGCGCTAAACAGTGCTACCTCAGAAGGTAATGTTTAACAGGATGCTTTTATGGCTTATTACGTATGGTTATCCCTCCTTGTATTTCAGGGAACAGTTGCTTTCCCTTTCCCCTCTGCCCTTTCCCTCTCCATCTCTCTTCCCCCACCCCCCTTAATGCAATCTTTTTACTCTCTCAAAATGGGATTTTGGAAAGAGGTAAGAAAGTATAGCCCAAATGCTTGTTTTAGTGCTTTGCTATTCCTTCATAATGTGGGGTGGGGGGGTGGAGGGAAGTGAGCAAATGACTTGCTGGTGTTACTTCAGAAATAATTTTTTATTACGGTAAGGCTTTAATAGTTAATCAAACAGCAGTGCTGTAATTCTAGATCTGCTAACAGGTTAACGCTTGGCAACACTTGTATTTATAACGTAATGATTTTACTGTAGCAATTTGAGCAGTAGGATGTATTAATTATAAGAGAAATGAATTTCTTACCTTGAATTTCTTAATTCTCCCCACAGCTTATTTCATAGCAGCGTGCCATAGAAATAATCTTTACCTTGCACTGACCTGCCGAACGCATAGCTGTAGCTGGCAAATTTGCTTGGTGTTAAACACACAACTTTTTGTGTTTGAGGTCTGCAGTGGGCAAGTCACTAGAGTGCTGTATGTATGTACTAAAACCCTGAAGTTCGTTCCTCCCTGGTGTAATTGTTAGTTGTGACAGAGAGGAATTTGGGCACTTAGGGCAATGTTCCTTCCTGTAACTTCTGCTGGGGTAGGAAATCAACAATTCAAAATATTTACTTTTAATTATGCTCATGTTTTTCTTGCATTCAGGTTTTGATTTACACAGCACAAAGGCATTCTGGTTTTAGCTAGCGGTGTAGCTCCTCAGTTGATACAAACGGATCTCGTGGCACTGTGTGCACTTACGGCAGCTGAGGATGTGGTCTGTGTGTAGCTTGCATTGATGGGGCAGATGAAAGAGGCAGCAAGAAGGGTTGGGTGTGTATGAGTGCAATGTACTGCGCTTCAGTGTTTTATACCAGCTTCAGTATTTAATATCCTGTCCTTGCTTTTCTGCAGATAATGTAAAAATAATAAAACGAAATACTTGTGATGACACTGCAAATATAAACATATACATTTCCCCCCCCCCCCCCCACATTTTAAGGTGGAAACTGAGCAGAATGTAACAGAACATATGAGCAGCAAAATATCCTGATCATACAGTTTGAAATCAGCCCCTGTGCTGCAGATCTAAAATGGCCGTGTTACAACTCTGGGTAAATTGGTTTGCAGTGGAAACCCTAACAAGATCATTAAATATAAAAGCACTGTTGGATGCTGGGAAAATACTGTGCTGGCCATGTATATGTGCATCTCCATAGACATGCATGAATAGACAGCATCAATGCCATCGATTTGAATAAGGAGGTAATATACAGTGCCGAGTTGACTTTGCTCCTATTTGTAACTGGCTTGGTTTTGGTTTGGTATTGTCAAAGTTGTGGATGCTTCTTCAAGTTTTCTTTTAATTTTTAGTTCTTGAGAATACTAAAACACTGAAGTAATGCACTTGGTGGGTGTGGCCAAATAGAAAAAACACTATTGTTAAATGGAAGTAAAATGGAGGGCTTTTTCTGCTTTTTTTTTTTTTTAAGATTTTTTTGAACCCAAGATGATGTTTATATTCAGGATAAGTGATACTGTTACAGCATATCAAAAGAAAAGCTTTTGACTTTCCAACATATATCATTAATGACCCTAGGAAAAAAAAAAAATCACATCTGCACTAGTGCAGTTCTTGGCTTTTCTAGGGCTGATCAATAATCACATTGTGTATTCATTCCCACAGCCCCCCACCCCGCGAGGTCAACTTTAACTACTAGTCTTTATATTTCAGAAAAAGGACTTACATTTCAGAAAAAAGATATATTTCAGTCTTTTATTTCAGAAAAACCCGACTGCCTTATGCATTAATTAAATTAGATCCAAAGGAAAGACTGAGACCAATATTCTCTTACCCATCAAAATAAGAGTAACCTTTTTTTTTTTTTTTAAATTTAAAAACTTTATTTGTAGTTTTTCGGGAGAGCTTTTCTCCTCTTCTACCTTTTGGTGCTGTGCTGAGAGGTCTAGGTAGGAACTGGCCCAAGGATGCCGAGGTTTGCTACAGTTTTGCTGTTAAATGGATCTTCTCTTGATTGTGTTGTAGCATGTGACAGTGACAATGGAAGAACAACAGTTTCAGGGCCTCGTGTCTGGATAGTAACGCAGCTGCTGCAATGAAGTCTTGTTATGGATGACCAGTCACATTTGGACAGTTATTTCCAATTACAAGTTATTATTTACATTGAGTTAGAAGATAGTTTGAAGCAAACTGGTAGATACTTGGATGAAGTTAGTTCATTTTCTTGTTCTTGCCTTGGAAGATTAATGTTGTTTTTTTGTTTTGTCCTGCAGCCAGAATAAGTAGTCTTGAAAGAATCTTGCCTTTAAAATAAGCATTTTTTTTTTTTCCTTTTGGCACTATAATGTAGTGGTCTCCAGCCACTGCTGTAAAATAAAGGGTTATTGTGGGTAGCTCTGTCGGTGTTACACATCACCACTGCTTTTCAGTCTTGTGATGGCATTTTGATTTCTGCATTGTTGGTTTTTTTCTATGAAAGTATTAGTGATACGGGCTCCCTTTTATTCATTTCTTCATATTAGAGGGGAAATGTAGTTTGTTCATAATGGATTATTGATTGGTCTACGAACAGCAGAAGCCCCAAGGCCTTGTCATCAATGGTACTTACTCTCCCAATAGTGAATGCATCGCTTCATGCGGCTATTCGCAACCTCAGTCTGTAGAATATAAGCCCGTAATTGTTACTGTTGTGCAGCACAGTTTTTAGGGAGAGGAACTCTTCATTGTCATTATTGGATTTTCCCCCTCAATTTGTTCAAAGAATAGTCCCTTTGTTACGGTAGCAAGATAAAGCTTGTCCTGGATGTTAATGATATATTTCAATTCATTGCTTAGAATACTACAGTATAACTAATAAAGTGCATTTCTTTGTCTCCCGGAAGACAAACACGCACAGTCTGCTGAAACACAAAATATGTACTGAGTGGGTGACAGCTCTGTGTTTCTCAACATACCCCGTTGCAGCACAAAAGCAAACTCCCCCCCCCACCCCCCCCGGCCCCGGCCTCCCTTGTTCCTGAACTGCTTCATGTGTAGCCACAGAAAAATCTGGGTTACGGAGGTTTTGCTGACTTTGTTTTGAGGGAGATCACCTCACTGCCGATGCCAACCTCCGGCTTTGTCAGCGTTAGTGTTTTTGTCTTTATTTAAGCGCCTTCTTTCCCCCGCGCAGGGTGCGGCGGCGGCTGAGGGAGGCCCGGCTCTGCCTCCGCAGCCCTGGCCTCTGCTCTGAAGCCCTGCTGCAAAATGTCATTAGCTCATGGAGGGGGAAAGGCACAAAAACACATGATGTGTTTGGAGAAGCTCAAAATAAATATCTCAGGGTTGAGACAGCAAACTTTTCAAATGGGCAGAGCTTCCCCAGCTGCAGGGGAAGGCTGGTTGAAAATCATTAAACAAAAAAAGTATTGCAAAACGCTGCCGAAGGATTTTTATAAAGCCTAAGTGGAAATAGACTAATAGAAATTCCTTGTTTGTTTTTCCAGGAGCTTTTTATTTTTCCTTGCCAGTCCTGTGTCAGTTTTGGCAAGCTTAAACAAACTTCAGGAGGTCTGTTGTCAAGATCGCCGCTTTTAATAATGGAATACATTTGAAAATTTGAGAGTCTTCTACAACTGTCTCGGGATTTTTTGATAGCTTTTTACTGGGTTAGTTTGGATGACTCTTGGAAAATCAATTCAGAGCTATGCTGCCTTTTCCTAATGGCAAGTTCACTCTATAGGCTGCAGAATGCCGGTATGTCCTGCAAAGTCAAGTATGGGCTTACTATTTAAAGATACTCGCTCTTCTACCCTCTGGTGTAGTCTGAAGGATGCTATAGGCTCAGGGCAGTAGAGGGTCTGTAGGCTAGTGACGTGGTCCCTAAGAGGCGTTTTGATCAGGCTGGTGCCTAAATGAGGATGAGAGGATCAAGCCCTTAATCAGGGTGGTGGGCTGCTGACACCCATGGGATCCGGGACATCAGAAGAAGCCACGTGCCCTCACGGAGCAGAGAGGAACATGCACAGGTAGAGCCAGGATGGTGTGTGTGAAGGACCGAGTCTCTGCAGACGGGGAGAGGGCATGGGGGGAGGAGGGTCTCTGTGGTTCAGCAAGCACAAAGGCTGGTGAGGCCATTGTAAAACCTCTGTCTTCTGTCCATTATTCTCCTGCCCTTCGCACTCTTCTGGCCTCTTTACTTGGAACAGCAAATTCTGTCTCTGGGGCAGCCTGAGCCCTCTCAAATCAGGACACGTCACCTCTCCAGGTTGCTGTTCTTTGAAAGATACAACTTTCTCAAATTCATCTGGTTGTTCATGTGCTGTGTCCTGTTATTTCACCATCTAGTAGGAATTTCAGTAAGATATTTTTTCCACAAGGTCATACCTCGCAGTGGGTTTTGTTTTGGTGGTGCTTTTTTTTTTTTTTAAGTCATTGTTGCTTTTGGCAGAGGAACATGGTGGAGTGATTGCAGTGTATATTCAAACCTCTTGGAGATTAGAAGAGTGATATTTCTCCAGTGCAGTTATCTTTGAGATGGGACTTGAAATACCCGCACCAAAACTGAAAGCAATTTGTTTTAAAATATGCACTGTGCTATTTGAATAGGTCTGTGTATCTTCCCAGATTGTGTGTTCTTGTTTATTACTGAAGAGTTTTCTCTTCTTGCCACTACTGCCCATGCAGTATGATTTTTAAAGTCAGGTTTAATTGAAGAGAGATTAAAAAGGAGGTATCGTCTTCTGTATGTTGGAACAGGAATAATTTTCTTGCATGTTTTCTTCTCAGTCTGCGCTGCACAGGGTATTTGTATGTAAGAAATGAATTCACAGTAACTTTTTCTGTGTGGTGTCTCTTGCATTCTGTTTTTCAATTTTCTTGTGTTGTTTATTTTCAATTTTTTTAAAAAATAATTAATTGTTTTGAAGAGGCAGAAAGGGTCCTTAAGAGGGCCTCTCTCACCCTGCGGGGAGCCCTCACAGCATACCTGGTCCTCTTCCAGAATGTGCAGGTGGCATGAAGGAGAAGAGTAACAGGTATTTCAGAGTGCTCCTGTTCTCTTTGAAGTGCTGCTCCCCTGTAGTACTACCTATGCTTTGCTGCAAGGCTACCTGAGGGTCCTGCAGCAGTTGTGAGGATGATGCTCCGGCATATGTGCCACAGTGCCGTCAGGGACGGGTTACCACAGCCTCGCTGAGGGACCTGTGGCTAATGCTGGGAAAGGTACCGGCCTCCGTGGTGAGAGCAGGTTGCTGTGGCCAGTTGTGTTTTCTCTCAAGCCAAGAATCGTATCTGAGTTAGATTTTAAAACCACAGTTTTGATCCCTAAATGTTTGAAATAGGGTTAATTCTGGCAAATACTTGGTTTAAGCTTGTAGGAATGCTTGTTTTCCTTTATTGCTGGGGGGTGGGGTGGGGGGGATAGAAAAAGTTTAGTTGCATTTGTTCAAGGTCAAGGTGAAGACTCTCTGTGAGGCAGTAGGTGCAGGAATAAGTCTTATGGCTAAAATATTTGGCTGAGCAAAGGCATTTCTTGGCACGCCACCCCTCGTGTTTTTGGGTCTTTGTTCGTGTTTCTCTTCCAGCCTGCTTTATATACTGAACGTGCATGTAAACAGTGATGATAAGTGCCTCAGTGTATTTTAAAGGGGCTGAAAATGCCTTTCGGACACTGGCCAATGGCTTCTTACGTGAACTGCTGATCCCTAGTTGAACAAAATGAAGTGAACTTAGTTCATACGCCCTTTACAACACAGCTTCAATCTCCCCTCAAGGAGTTGTACGGCATTTGGCATAGGCTGCAATGCTGTTAAAACATGCAAAATATTTTTAAAGACTACACGTGAATTTACAGTTTACACTCACTTGCATTTCCTTACCGCTTGCCTCTGTGCTGGTGGGGATCTGTGATGGTCTGGGAGAAATCTGCAGGCTGGATGTTACTCTGCGACGGATTCTGTTTGACAAGGTGGGTGCTAAGGAACTGCAGGGTGAACTTGGACCAAAGCAATGAAAGGTTACTGGTTACCACCTGAAAGTACTGAATAGTTGAAGCATTTTTTTTTAGTAGCCTTAGGGTGGCAGGAGGTGGCTGTGTTCCATGTGTGCTGAGAGAAAATTATTTCAGAATACTTTCAAATTTGTAATTATTTCACAGTACAAATGCTTTTATCATCGCAGTCAGCCAGAAAGAAACAAAAATAGTTATAGCAAAATTCTACTCAGAAAGGAAGAGAAATCTGTGTGGTTTGATCTACCCATTGACACCTTCCATCCCTTGTGCCGTCTTTGATGTTGAAACAATAGTTTAATAATTAATACTGAGGTGGAAATTAATAATCCAAAATGTTATTTTCTATTGGTAGGTTTCTTTACAAGTGTTGTTTTCCTCATTTTGTAAGTTCAGTCTTCGTAACTGATGATTTTTCCAAAGTTGTCATTCTCATTTTGTTTTTGCTGCTTCTTTCCAATGAACACTGGCTTTGCTGTTCTGCAAAGAGCCCCTCTAAAAGAATTACTTCTAAATGGCAGTCCAATGACGTGAGGAGGGAGTTGTAAGTTGGTTGTATGTGTTTGTGTCAGTGGGTTTACCAGAGCCTGAAGGAGACCTCCACACACTGTGTAAAGCAACCCCAGGTTGGGTGCACAGCCTTCCTTCCCCTGGGCTTTCTGTCTGTGGAAGATCAGATTTGAAACTTTGTGATTCTTAAATGTGTATGAACTCAATTCAAATGTAAGAACACTTTATTTCAACTTCTGAAGTTCTAAATTTCAGTGCATTGGCCAAGCTAAAGCGATAAAAATGAAGCAGTTTTCTCAGAATATTTTGGTGAAGACGATAGCACTTCCATTAACTATTTTAGACTAATAAAACAATGTGGTAAATTTTTAACTCCTGATTTTTTTTTTTTCTCCCCTCAGGTCTAATTTAATACAGGGCTAGGGGGATCTCCTGCAAGTGGCTAATACCCCTCTTATAAGTAATGCTTTCTTCATACCCTCATTTTCATAACTAAGTTTCATTAACGAAAATGCTATAAATAATTAAAGTGAAATATGTGAGGACTAAGCACAGGGGAGCTGTGGCCAAGTAAACAAAGGGACTCTGAAGCTTTGGATTTATATGTGCCTGAAATGCTGCATGCAGCATTCTTGTCTAAGTTTGGCTCTTAAAGCTGTTTTGAACTTTCAAACAGGAAACACTGTAGAAAGTCGAGTTAAAATGGGACCTACATTTAAAAAAAAAATCTGTCTGCAAAGCTTGCTATCTTTTTTTTTTTTTTTTTTACAAGGTGCGGAAGAAGCTGTTGCTTGTTCAAGTATACGATCGTATTAAATGCAAGAAGTTACCCTACTGGTTTGTTTTATGATTTACTTAGTTTTAGGTTAAATCTTTGATTATAAGACAGTGTAGTTTATAAAGTTGGCAGATTTAGATTATGGGTCAAATAAATATGATGTTAGTCTGAATTGTTTCATCCTTCGATACGCCGTCTGAACTGTATTTGTATTCGCTGTTTGGCATGTTTTCACCTTGTGGTACAGCCACAAATTCCAGTGGCTGCCATCCTTTGTATATATCCAGGGAGTTTCTTCTGAGGCTGCCCCCCAGTTTGGTTATTAATAGCTAATTTCAGAGACTAATTTGGATACTCTTGTATGTAAACTTACTGCTCATATGGACTTCTGAATTTGTAATTGGGTGTGGGTTTTTTTTTTTTGTCATAATAAATTAGTCAGAATATGAAAATGCCTCATTCAAGAAATGAAATTGCATTTGTAACATGTCCCTTAGACATTACCGTCAACTCTCTAAGGACAAGTTAGCTTGGGTAGATGCTGTTGATAACTCTTTACATGCTGAACAGATAATAAATACACAGAAAATCAAACCCAGAAATGAATGGTCTTGTAGCAAATAAGAGGGCTAGATTAACTTAACCATAATGAAGTTGTTGTGTCGTGTGTATCCGAGATGAACACTGTGTCAGTTTTACCTTGCTTTTTGTTAGGCTCATACTGGTGGTGTGGTTAGACTATATATTTATTTACCTACTGAAGAGACTCCAGAGGTGAATACAATGAGGAACCTTAACACTTGCAACTGCAGATTTTATTTACAGACTCATAGATGGCAAGTGATGGATGCGTGAATATATGATCCTGTTGTGGCTCTGCATATTTTAACGAAGTTCTAAGAACCCGATGTTTTCTTAATGTAGTAATAGATTGGCTTTCCTTATTAGAGAATACAGTATTCTTTGATCCTAGTCATGTGGTGTTTGTAGTACTTAATGAGGATAGGAAAGGGGGAAGATTTTTGTTTTACGGTGTGGTAATTGGAAAATAAACAATCTATGGGGCTCTTAACCATTGTTTTTTGCCATATACAAGGTGGAAAATTGCTGGTGTGCTGCATCTTGCATTGCTGAGGCAGATACTGACCCTTTAATGACACTTAATGACAAGATACAAAAGCTTTTAAACTCTTCATCATCTGTTTTGTTAATCAAAGTTGTTTCTTGGTTTGTTTGTTTGTTTATGGGTAAGATTCTGTTTCATTGAGGTGGGTGGTGGTGTGGTTTCCTGTATGTCATCCACTTTTAAGATCATCTGATACCTACACACATTACCAGTTTGCTTTGTTAGATCGAGACTAAATATTACACTTTAAGGGTGTGGGGTTTTTCCTTTTTTTTTTTTTTCTTCTCATTGTCCATCCGGAAATAACTTTTAGTTTTCCTGAATGCTTTGTCAGGCTCTGCGTTCTTGTTTTCTCTCTAATCAAAGTACTGAGCGTCCTCAGCCTCTGCGCCTGCTCTGTGCGTGCCACATCAAGCACAGCAGAGCTGTCTGAGACGCAAAGTAATGCAGTTGCCAGCAGGAATATGATACTTGCTAAAGTCTCTAGGAAAGCCTTTTATCTTTGGCAAGTAAGTATTTTACATGAAATTACACATGAGGGTAAAGCCACAGATTTAAAGTGTAATAACCCCCTCAAGAAATGTTTTCCTCATTTAAGGTGTATTTTTAGACACTTCTGCCTGGTTTTAAAGCAAAAAAATAGTTTTAAAGCTTGCACTTCTCTAAAGACACTGTGATGTCAGTGTATGGAAGTGAATGTTTTCTCTTTTTTGGATTTTATTCATTTATTAATGATTCTTGTCATTGAAGTCTAGAATATCAGCAGAAGAAGTGGCTGCTTTTTAGTGCAATAAATTGTGATACAACATGCTTCTGAATGTGGGTGAGTGATGGAAGAATGTGAATATGTTTAAATGTATTTAAGAATCTACTTACACAGTTTCTGTACATTTGTGTGATTATTTTGTTCTTGTTTCAGATGATCTGTGCCATCAGTTTGCAGAGTACACGGAAATAAATTGGCGCTTCGGACCCTCTCGAGCAGCTGAAACGAGAAACATTACCCTGAGAATGAAGCAATAAAGCAACTCTCTGCAGAACCGTATGATTGAAAACGTGGTCCAGTCCTCTGCTGCCGGACATGCTTTTGTCCTCCGGCCCCGCTCACCCGATGTTGCAGTAATACAGATGGATCGTAGTAGAGAGGCAGAAATGGAGTTACGGAGATCCTCCAGCCCAGGCAAGCTAAGCAAGAATGACGTGGATGCTGACAAGAGCATGTGCCACAGCTGCTGCATCTGCGGTAAAAGTTTCCCTTTCCAGAGCTCCTTGTCGCAGCATATGCGGAAGCACACGGGTGAGAAGCCCTACAAATGCCCTTACTGTGATCACAGAGCTTCCCAGAAGGGCAACCTGAAGATCCACATCCGTAGTCACAGAACAGGCACTTTAAGTCAGGGGCACGAAGCGGAGATGGGAGAGGCGCAGCTGGGGGAGATGGGTGTGTCGGAGGGCCTCGGCGGGTGCACCAGCCCCACGAAAAGTACGTCCGCCTGCAACAAGATCTTGAACGGTGCTGCTCAGGTAGATAGCAGCAAGATCTTGTTGAGAAGCAGCAAGAAGGAGGTCATGGAGGTGGTGCCAGCCGAGGAGGATGGCAAGCTGACCTCTTACCAGTGCACCTTCTGCAAAAACAAATTTGAACGGAAGAAGGACCTGGAGCAGCACCTGCACCAGGTCCACAAACCGTTCAAGTGCCGGTTGTGTAGCTACATGACCCTGAGGGAGGAGACGCTGTTAAACCACATAGAGAAGGACCATATAACAGCTCAGGTCCCAAATGGGGAGGCCTACACTGAGAACTGCAAGAGCGAGCTGAACACGGGCGAATTTCCGTGCGAAGTCTGTGGTCAGGCCTTTAGTCAAACCTGGTTCCTGAAAGCTCACATGAAAAAGCACAGGGGGTCATTTGATCACGGGTGCCACATTTGTGGCAGGAGATTCAAAGAACCCTGGTTTCTCAAAAACCACATGAAGTCGCACGGCCCCAAGACCGGGAGCAAAAACAAACCAAAAAACGATTTGGAGCTCATAGCCACTATCAATGACGTGATACAGGAGGAGACGATTGTGACGGGCCTGTCTCTGTACGAAGTTTGCACCAAGTGTGGAAATCTGTTTACAAATATGGAAAGCCTGAAAGCGCATAACGCTGTTCACTACCGGGCGCAGCGGGGCAGTGCTGGGGATAAAGCCGAGGGCTTAGCTGACGGTAGCCTGAGCTCCTCGGTAACGAAGCAGTTCTTCTTGCAGTGTCTCAGTCTGAGGCCATCTGTAGGGCTGGATAGAGTTACAAGAGGACAGCCTGGGAAGAGAGTAGCCGAGCTGGATCCGGTCAGTAGCTACCAAGCTTGGCAGCTGGCCACCAAAGGAAAAGTAGTAGAGCCCTCAGAGTATGTGAAGTATGTGGGATGGGACGAGGCCCTGGCAGATGCGGATGTGACTTACGACAAGGATAAAAGAGAGTATATCCTTGTCAACCAGGAGAAGCGCAAGCGAGACCAGGACTCTCCCAGCTCTTCCAGCAACCCCAAGAAGAAGAGCTGCACCAGTGGACGCCTGGAGAAAACGGGCGCTGCCCCGCCAGGAGAGAGCTGCCCGCTCTCCCAGGGGGACCTGGACTACCGCCCTGCCTCGCGGCAGAGCCGTCGGGCCACCCAGAACAAGTCCACTGAGTGCTTTGAGTGCGGGAAGATCTTCCGCACCTACCACCAAATGGTGCTGCACTCCCGGGTGCACCGCAAGGAGCGCAGGAGCTGCCGCGAGGGTGGGACGGCTGCCCAGCCCGACCGCTATGGCTCCAGCAGCGAGGAAGGGGACTCGGGGTCCGTCAGTGGGCCCAGCACCCCTGGCTCTGCGTCCGCCCCGGAGGACTCTGCCACCTCTGGCCTGGGAGAGGAGGGGGCTGAGGAGAGCTCGGAGGAGGGAGCAGCCAACCCCTCGCTAGGTAAGATCGCTCCCAGCCTCGCCCTGCTCGCTGTCGCTGGTCCCTGTGTCTCCTGGCGCAGGACACTGCGATGCGGAGAGAGAGGGATGCATGAAAGAATGTGAGAGTCTTAAAGGCACTGTGGATGGGCTGCTGAGCGCTGCTGTTTGTCTGAGCAAGGCGACTCGTCATTTCTGGCACAGGTAGTAAAAGCGACATCAGTGCATGTCTTCATAAGGTGCAGGTGAACTGGTATTTCAGTGAAGGACACCTGAGAAATATCTTAGTTGCCTGTGGCAATGCTGTAGGGCAGGGTAGTGTCTTCCCTAGACATCTCAGGGGCTGTTCTTCCCCAGCTGATGGGTCATTCGGTGCACTGTTGTGCCCCTAGTGTGCAGGTGTAGCAGGGGCACAGCCTGTATGGTGTAGCCCCGAAGTGCGTAAACTTGTTAATTGCCAGCGTGAGAGGCGCCTTGTCTCCCCTTCTGTGCTTCGCTTCCCGAATTGTGTTTATAACTCCAAAGGCTATAATTAATCTCTCTGGATTAAAGCGGTCCTTTGAGCCCAACATTACTAAATGGAACAAATTATTCTCCAAATAGTAGCAAAGTAAATATTTAAAAGAACACCATTAAGCACTTTTGTATTTTTTTTTAATACATTTTATTTTTGATGTTCACCATTCTTTGTTTCTAATACCCTTTTAGAAATGTGAGATTAACCATTCTTTCCTTACTTGCCTTGTGCTGGTTTTTTGTTTGTTTTCTGTTTAGTAAACAACAGCATTTTCCTTTCATTTTCATTCCTTTTGTTGTGAAGGGCATAGTTATCTGTAGAGTTAAACTCATTTTCAAGACCATCAAGGAGCAAGTAATCCGCACCATTGTGGAAGAAGGGTGGGTTTGTTCAATTAGCTGTGTTCTTTTGGGATTATATATAATGTGCTTTCTCCTGGCTTCTGACCCTGCAGCAGCAAAGCAACGTTTTTGAGAACTGTGTATTACGTTACATGTTTTTTCATAAAGTTTTGAAACTGTGTTGGATATATATGTGTATATGTATTTTTCTTTCTTCATTAAGCTTCTTTTGTGAAAGTCCCGTGGTTTTAGGACAGCTAAAGTTGGGGCTGACACTGCTTGGCAACGTAACTTTCAAAATGTGAGGCGTAGAGGGGAAAGAGCTCCAGAGGATTGAAATGGTAAAAAATTAAACCCATCTGTTTGTCCTTAAGCTTACAAGAATGGTCCTAAACTTGATTTTGCTACAACTTGGATCAAGTCCCTGATGGACAAATTGGGTGCATACTAGCAGAGAAATGTAAATTAAACTAAGAACCACTTTTTTTTTTTTGATGCTTTCTTGCCCTTTCCATAAACCACAACTCCAAGAAGTCCTAGTAACAAGCTGACTTAAATATTTTCCCTATGATTACTTGCCCATTTAAAAGACTCACAATTTGACTTTGACGTCTGCTGGATTTTTGCATTTTGGAAACTAAAACAAAGTTCCTTATGTGAGCAAACTGCATCAGCTGCTGCCTGAAACACCTCAGTACAGTTGACACAAGATTCAGTGATAAAACTGCAGCTTCGTCTGGAGTTACATGGGGCTGCCATGTTTTACCAGTGTAATGTACAGTTCCCTTATGGAGACTGCGGTGCTGGAAAACCATCTCTCTGGAGACAGGCTGAAAACACGGGAACACTTTTTCACATGATGTTCAGGTAGGAAAGCTGTTCTTAACGCACTCTCCGCATTAAGCACCTTATTTCTGGCAGGAGAAGTCGTCTCATCTCTTTGCCTGTCCTGCTTCTTCCTTAGGCTTGAGCTTTGAGCCCTTGTTGCAGGAGAGGTAAAATCATTCAGCAGTTGCTCTCACAGGAGTTAGGGTGACTGACTTAACCGATGTCACTAGCCAACACCTGGAAACTCATTTCTTTGGGTGCCAAATTGGTCCTTACCTTCTTTAACTGTAAAGAAGCAGCAAATGGATGGCCTAAATAAAGGCACATCTTGGAAAAAGGATGTGTTTCCATTGATGGGCCAGGAGGATGGCTGCTGCATTTTACATTGGTTACATTTTATATTGGCTAACATCACAGCTGAAGAGCTAATCAAGTATATAATTGGCTAATAAGAAACATTTTAATCTTTTGACCAAGAGAAATGTCATTCTTGTTTTTTAACAGAGTTTATAAACAAAATCACTGTAAGTGACGTGAATGTTTTTTACAAGTGGCAAAGATTTTTTTTTTTTTTTTTCTGATTCAAGAGAATGTTGATTTTTGGGTTTGTTTGGGGGTTTCTGTGTGGTACTTATTTAATTATTTAGTTAATTAATTAAGATGTTTTCGTAGGTCAATATTCAAGACTTAAGTTTCTCAATTTTCTCTCTTTGGTCTACAGATTTACTGGCACTGCCCTTATATTGTATTCTAAGGGACTGGGATCCTCCTGTCCATCAGGCTGTAGAATCAGTTTTACTTTTTGCAGATTGGTGCTTTAACTCAAGATGCTTTCTTTCCCTCCCCTATGAATAGAAACTTAAGGTGTACAGAATATAGGCCAAATTCCACCCTCACGTGCACTCCTGCTAAATCAGGTGTTCTGGCATGACCTTGAAGCACACTTGTCTGTGGTTTGGTATCCTCTGCTGTGGCTTTTTGTAGTTATTCTTTGCTGGCGAAGCTTTGCCATGCTCCAGACCCACGGCAGCATCCCTCCCCACTGGAGGCGGGCAAGTAGCGCTCTTGGTTCCTGTTCCTGACATGCCTTCTACAGTATTATTTTTACTCAGGCTGTGGTCAGGAAAATCTTGCGCTACTCTTAAGGTTATATCATATCTGTATTTATATCTGTATTTTTTTTAAACTTTCATATCTTCACTTCCCCCTCTTCCCCCTCTCCCGACACATTCTACATTATCCTGGGTCAGTAAAGGGCCTTGAGACTGCCAAGTACTGAATGTTGTGGCCTTGACACAGCTGAAAGTACTTCTTTGTGCATTTAATTCTTAATAACCTGAGTAGTCCTGTTGACACACAGTGTCTTGCAGCAGGGAAGCTGGCAACGCACCTCCGTGGTCACTTAGGGCCAAGAGATGCTGGGGGTGCGAAGTACTGATGGGGCTTACTGGGGAGAAGAGCAAGAATTGCACCTTGCATGCGAAATGGGATCAAGGGTCTCCAGCGCAGGCACTTCTTTGCTCTTAACACATCAGTAATTTCTCTCTGCTCTGTGGGTAGGGTAGCAGTGACTTCTCAGGCACGGGGGTAGTATTTGCAAAACCAGTTTATCAGCTGCCAGGGCTAAGCTAGCTGGTTATAAAATTCTTTCCATCTTGTTGGAAGGAGGGTAAAAATCAGTTTTCTACTGTCACAAAGGCGGTGTCCCCCATGATACGTGTGATACAAAGATACACGAGTGATGTATATATGCTTCATGTGACAGCCATGTAGGAAAAGGTGTCTCAGAGCACATTTGCTTATTCGCCGCTATGCTAAGAGCAGCCTTTAAATGCTTCTGAGGTCTTCCTGACCCAGATGAGTCTTTGTTTTCATTTGGCATTCAGGCCACTAGCAAACTGTACCTGAATTGCCACTGAGTTGCATCCAAAGCTTTTTGAATCATCTGTGAGTTGTTGCTCGGTACTTCCCCGACATCAGTGCTTGGGTTTTTTTATATTCATTTTTAACTAAAAAAAAAACCCCCTAGAGCTGTAACTGAGAGAGTAGAGAGGGATTACGCATGTGTTGATAAAAGTGTAAGGGAAAATACTCTGCTTTTAAAATCTTTTGACTTCTCAACCAAAATGTACCTTAGGTATGCCAAAGAAATAATTCACCCTGTGTCCTTTTGGTGGTTAGAGTTTTCAGGGCTGAACGTGGGCCCCCTCGTTGTCACGGTGTATTTAGCGGTGAGGGTGTAACAGTTTGTTAGAGCAGGCACTATGAACTATTTCAGGCCCAAAATGAAGAAGGAAGTGTGTAACGTTGGAGGCTGTGACTGCTGCTGGCGGGTGGGAAGATGCAGAAAAGAAGTGAAAACGATTTAAATACCACTTGGTGCTCAACGAACACGTAGTAAAAACACAGGCCTGCGATACTCCAGTCAGTAAGGGAGCGCCATTAAGGTGCTTCTTCTTGCATGTAAGCGCCAGACTGGGCGGGCGGGAAGTAAATGTTAAAACTAATCTAGGGAGGGAGGAAAAAAAAAAAAAGGAGTGTTATAGGAGTGAAGGAGAGGAAGGCTGCTTGTAGTCTGATCTTGCTGGGGAAGGGTGGCAGTGTCAGGAGAGGGTGTTGCACCTCAGAGGGAATGCTGCTGCTGGTGAAAACCATCTCCTCCATTTTGTTTCCTTTCTCTCCTGCCTCTTCTCTCCTTTTTCTTTTTTTTTTTTTTTTCCTTCTGTCAGACTCCTCCAGATTTTTGACATGGTTTAAGGAGAGACTGATTCACTCTTCCCCAACACATGCTGTTTTTATTACACTGGCTAACGCAGGAAGGGCTGATTGGGAGTGAGTACTGTTGCGCCAAGCCCTGTACAAACACAACTTTAGGCCCATAGTTTGAATAGGTGAGGTGGACACAAGGTGCTAGACTGCACAGAATATTAAAAAACCGCACTCCCGAACAGTGAATACAAAACAATGGTTGCATGGCTGCCTTTGGTGTGTGTTGGGAATTACCAGTGGTATGGTGTGACTTGCACAGAAGGTGAGCTCCATTGAAGGGGTGAGACAAGAGATGGGAGAGGAGAAAGGGGAATGGGGGAAGGTGGAGAAGAGCAGGACCTTGGTGAAGGGAGCTGTGCCATGCGATGAGGTTTCAAAGAGGAGAGGAGGCTGAAAAGAGGTGTGGGATGGTGTCGGGGTTCAAACCCCCCAAGGCAGTGCCAGGGTGCTGGGTGTCTTGCGCTGAAGCCGTGAGGGCTTGTGATGCCCTGCACTTGTAGGTGGATTTCCCCCAGGAAGATTTCCATGTGAAAAGCAGAAGGTCTGGAGCAGTCAGACGGGCGGGAGGGAGGAGCAGGATTTTGCCTCGTCCACACCTCCCACTGGACCCACCAGCTTATTGTTACTGATCTTCTAAAAAGTCTGAACTCTCAGCTCCTTCTTTGGTTCTGCCTTAAGAAAAAAACACAAAAGGAGCAGTGCCTGGTCGTGGAGCTCTTTGTTAGATTTTAAAAATGCTTAAAAATCCATGGTCAGACACTGATTCAGTGTCTCTATCAGTAAGTTGAAGGAGAAGAGACAGCTGCCTGTGAATTGCTCACAGATTATACGAACCAGTTATCCCATGTAAAGTGGAATACTTTAATAGAAACATAAAGATATTAGTACATTTTGTGAAAGAAGAAAAGTAGGAGAGATTTATGAAGCATAAATTTGGACTTTGTTTTGCTCAGATGTAAAATTCTAACAGATCCAAGACCTCGGACTCTAATGAAAAGTACCTAATTTCTTCGGGCTTTTAATTTAAACTAAATGAAAATTAAAAATTGTCCAGAGTTGCTTTCATTTTCCAGTAAAATAGTGAAACTGTAATTTGTGGGAGGAGAGGAACAATAAGAATAAAACAGCTAAGCAAGTGAAAACAGAAAAATAGAAATGTATAGTCACCCCAAAGAAGGGAGATAGTCCCAGCAAATGTTTTCTGTTGCCAAAGTGAGTGCATGAAACACAGCTGCTAGTATCCAGTACCAGGACTTCATTGTTCTGCTTGTATGAAAGAATGTTTCTCTGTGTGCAAGGAAAGTCCTCTCTACTCTTTAAAAATCAAATATTTTTACTATATATCTTAATCAAATAATTACACTTTCGATACTTCTCGTGCCAGACTTACTGTAAATCCCACAGTATAATGAATGCCACTCAAGGCAGTGCTGGTAGGACATTTTGCACCAAATGAAGATCTTGTTCTCTATGTACAGTCTTAAGTGCATTTAAGTTATTTAGTGTATTTATTTTGCAGAATAAGCATACAGCAAATTGGAGATTGTCTCAGTGCTGGACAATTGGTAACTACTGCCCCAGGCTTCCAAGAAGTGAGGTAGTTCCAAGGAAGAACAGTGTCTGGGTGGCTTCTATTAGATCCCTGCCACAAAAATAACAAGGTTACACTGTGTTTGCACACTTCACCAGTTAATTTTGCATTCATGAAGAGTGGTGGTTGACATATAAAAGCCCTTCAACTTTTCAACCTCAGCTAATTATTTTGGTTGTTAATGCCACCAGGACTTTCAAATACATCAAATTGATGGTTCAAATCGTAGGGGAATATGCGTAGAGGCAAGAACCCTGTGCTTGCAGGAGTAAGATCCATTAGGTGGTGTTTGGGACTTTGCAAAGTTCAAGCTGTTCCTTAAAGCCCAGTTGGTGGATAAGGACTATGAGGTGGATCAGTTACTTAGTTTGAATGTGCATAATAACACCAGTCAGAAATGTCTCTTTCTTGCCGTAATGCACGTAGTCCAATCTGGATGCACGTAGCAAAGCCACGTGTGTGGCATTTCCTCATGATCAGAAGTTTCTTCGCAAAGCACAGCAGGCTGGAGCATCATTTTTTGACCAGTACAGGCCTGTGTGTATCTCCACAGCAGCACTTTGTTACCCCTTCCCTCCCCTTTGGGCTCTTGTACTCTCCTCAGGACTGCCCTTGTGACTGTGTTCCCGTGGTGCTGCCATCAGCTTTTTGCTTTCATTTATCTTTAACCGTGGGCTGATAGGAATGGGAAGAAGAGCTGAGGGAACACAACAAAATGAAAGTCGTGCTCATCATCCCAAGGAGATGGGTAACAAGAAAAATTGTGGCAGCCGGAATCACTGAAGTGTACTTTGGGGGGAGAGGAAGAGAGCAGAGCCACAGGAGATCTAGAGGTGTGGTTAAAGTCTCCCTTGGCACATGTACCTCACACACATGAGGTTGCTTGGCCCTTCTTCATTTTAGGATGATGGTGGGAGCCGTGTTTCCAAGAAGCTCATGCTGGAAGTGTTTGACTGGAATAGGGCAGCAATGCTTTGGGATAATGCAGTGTGTACCTTTTAATATTATGCGTTACCCTGACATCATACCCACTAAGGATCGTTTAATGATTGCCCTGTAGGCAACTTGGGTGATTTTCACAGTGTTTCTGATTACCAAGATCTGTGTTACTAGGTCCTGTTTCAGTCAGTCTTGTGTAATGTGGGTGGCCAGCAAGAGTGTTACACGGTAACTCAAGTTCCTCTCACAACTGGGCAGGGTGAGGAGGAGCAGATAACATGCAGTCAGCTCAGGTCAGAACTAAGGCTTGCTGGCTGAGCTTGAGGTGCTTTGGTAGATGAATGAATTCTCACGACAGACACTGCCTTTGTTGTTGCGCAGAGAGAACTTCTTTTGCCGCGTTCTGAAGTAACTAATCCAGCTATTGCGCTGCTTTTATTCCTTGCAAACATTTCGGTGGGGGTCTTGTTTAAGTGTGGAATACTCGGCAATACTTTGATACGGCATATCGGAGATACTTGTATTACATTTAGGTTTAATTGTTGGTGTTCCTTTTTGCAGCTTACCGTATGTAATTAAAAAAGACACAGAAAGAAGTATTGTTTAGACAGTTTATTGTAGCTGTAGTCTGTGATAAGCATAGCTCAGCTTGGAAGAGAAGTTGTACCAAGATGCTAAGGTAGAGATGGGTTTAACCCAGCCTTTATTTTGTTTTAGAAAGCAAGGAAGTGAGTGTTGTTTCTTAGAGGTAGGTGATACTAGGATAAACTCTGCCCGGAAGCTTATGTAAGATGCCCAGAGCAAGATTAGTTCTTCACACTTGCGCACCTTTTGGAAATGTTGTCACAAGGGCTGCTTGTGTCTCTGTTTAGTCCTCCCTGAATTCCTAGTCTCCATTCCATGCCTGCTGCACGCTAGTATTTAAAATACAGTATTTGCAAGGGTGTGGAAAGCTGTGAGCCCTCTTGGTTTCAGTTTGAGCATTCAAAAATACCCCTTTATGTTTAAATCAGTTGCACAGGGGTTCCAGTTTTCATAGTAGGCTTTTAGCTCTTCTTCAGTGCGTACTATAAACATCTGCATATAGGGACATGCACTTGGGAATCCAGCTGCACAGTAACTCAGCTTTCTGAAGACTCCCGCTTCTTCACACCTACCCTGGCCTTGCTGCCTTGTAAGAGCCAGTTAGCAATTTTGGTGTTTCTTTAGTACTGGATGTTTCTGTTACATCAAGGTATAGCATGTGGAATACTGCTTTGTGACATGTATAGTCATAAGATCACATTGTGTAGTTTTTTTATTTTTATAGCTGTTTCTGATTAGTGAGTGAAGACTCCCTCCTCCATCCCAGCTTAATAAAACAACATTCGGGCAATGAGAACTGCAATGGTAGTGTTTTGTATCTGATTTCCACATATTTCAGCAGCGCTGGCACTATGTTTAGTGGGATTCTACTGATCTCTGTAAATGACTGCTAACGAGGGACCTGTGTAGATGTCTGCGATGTTAAATCTTTTTGCTGCTCTTAGCATTATGGTTCACAGTTTGTCCTTCATTCAACTTAAACCAAGAGTCAGGTTTTCTTTGTTGACGTGTTAGGTTTGGCAGTAGATGCTCTGAGTGGATATGGCGAGCGAAATTCTGCGGGAGCTGAAACCTGTTGGAGTCCCAGGGCCACACAAGGTGTAAAAGTACTGCACAGCTTGGCCTAGTGTTGGTAGATAATTTGTTTTCTGCAGGTGCATTTTACAAATACAAGTTTCACTAGGTCACTTGACTTCACCTTATTACCTTTCAACCCAGTAGTCTCATTCAAGCACTGGACTGAATAGGCCTGACTGTGGTACCAGTCATGGCAGTAAAAGGAGTATCAGTAACTTTTTTTATTCTCCCTTTTCTCTGGATTGCTTACAAGCAATCCTGGATACAGAAAAGCTGGATTTTTAGACAGCTAAAAAGCATATAGTGAATTTTATGGAATCTGTGGAGATAAACTTTGGGTTTTTCATTTTAATTTTCAGGGCCCTAGTCCTTGAATGAGACTTTTGGATCCTTGTTGCACTTAGTGTGTGACTGTTACTGTGCTGTGTTTTGTGATCGATATCTGGACATAATTTTCAAAGCCTGGACTGGATTTGTAAATGTGTAGGGAGCTTATTTTCATGGTGAATTAGTTTTCCTTGTTTATAGATGGCATGGGTGTGAGCTGGCAAATTGTTGAATGTTTTGGTCCTGATCCAGCTAAACTCAACTACTGGCTTGATGTTAACCATAGGAGCAGTCAGGTTGGAACCATTGTTAACTGCTTTGTTGAAACACTTGGCACTTCATGGCTTGAGGTTAGCGAAGAATAGAGAAATCTTTCTTTTCTGTAATCGATGCCAGTGTAAACTGCATATCCTGAAATGTACTGTAGCACACAGACTTTACGTGGGACAAGACACAGGGGAGGAGCAAGTCTCAGAATTGTCTTTTGTGGATACTCCGTTAATGGATTCAGTTACGCTTTAGTGATGCTAAGGGCAAAAATCCAACACTTTGTCCTTTTAAAGTGCAAATTCTCTATTGAGAATGTGTCCAGTGAAAGACAAAAGTACTCTCTCAATTGGTGTTGGTTGTAACTTGGATATGGATGCTTACTTAACATGGATTTAGAGCATGAGATCCTCCTCCTTGTACAGGACCCATGGAGGAAGATTTGCCCTTCTAATTTTTAGAACTTTGTTTTCCAGGCTGGTAATCTGAAATCTTAGGTATTACCTCATTATCTCTGTTACTTCAAATAACAGAAATATTAATAACCATTAAAATTAATTTTTTGTCATATTACAGCTGTAGTTTCAGTCTTGTCTGGGAGCTGTGAGTTAAGGGTAGTCACTCCAAGTCAGATCTTTCTTTTTTTTCTGTAAGGGTACAGAATAATGAATTTATTTAATTTATTTTTTTAAGACTAAATTTGGGTTTAGTTTGTAATGTAAGACACTCCCAAACCTTGTGTTTCTTTGAGATAACAAATTCATCAGGCAGTTGAAGGCCTAAGCTACACCTAACAGTGCTTCAGAGGTGTGTGTTATCTCAGGATAGCATATGTCTTGTGGTATCTTACTGCTTAAATAGCATTTGAGGCAAGCTGCTGTCAGCAAAAACTAAATATTTGGGGGGAAAAAAAGCACAACCACAAGGGAAATATATGGGTTCTTTCAGAAGTGTGAACCTTGGGTCTAAATGGCTCACCCCAGCCCCGTGAAATACTTTCTGTGTATTTGACAACAGGGCTTGCACACCAGTGTCGTGATGGTGAAAGACCGAGTGCAGGGAGTCAGGATGATAGCGGGATGTAAAAGACTTCATCTCTTCCCATCCCCACTGTACCGCACGGTGGTGGAGCAGATGCTGCACATGGGCTTTGCCTTTTGCGTGTTTTGCTAGACGTGTAGCAGCAGTGAGCCAAAGGTGTGTTCAGTTTTCTGTGATTCAGCCTTTATTCAGTAGGTAGTAAAGCCCTTTTTTACTAGATAATGAAGCAAATAGATCCTTCTCTCCCCTTTAAAGAGAATTCGGGAAGCACAGCTTACACTGCACATGGAACATATTAATCCTAAACCCCCTTATAATACTTTGCAGAAGTTCCTTGTCCTTACACATGCCTGTATCCGCACGCACAGTGATTTCCCAGAAACGTCTTAACCTTAAGTACTGTTGAAGCCTGGAGAAGCCTTAAAAAAAAAAAAAGTTAAACACAGAGTGGCAAGTAAAGTTGTAACAGGAAAAAATGAATCTCTATACTTGGCTTGTTCCGGGACAACAAAATGGGTGCATGTAAGTGAGCATCGCTTACTTGCCACTGTAGTGCTAAGTATGTTTGACCGGGAAGCCTCGGTGCTGTTATTTGTGTGGAAATAGGGAGTGTTGGTTTTTTGCATTAGTTTCTACACCCAGACGTGACACATCAGTTGTAATTTAAACATAATCGCTTTATTTTGCAAGTGAAGTTGTTAGGGTTTTTTATCTCTGGTGTTATCAGCATGCAAGTGCCTAACGTTGCAGCTTGTGATGGAAGTGTGGTGTTATTAATGGATAATGAAAATTCTATGTGCTGGTAAAATATTCTGCTAGACTGACCTTTCTTGGTCAGTTATATTAGAGCAAGATTTTTTTTTTAAGTCTCTTAGTATTTCAACTTACAGAATATATCTTGAGTTCACTCAATCAAGGCATGATGGAAAGTACTCTTCATACAGTATTTACTCAAATTCCAGTTTTGCAACTTTCTTTGAGGCCTTCAGAAGTCAGAAGGAAGGTAACATGATACCTAGGGAGGTGAAGGCTGGAATAAGCCAAAAACTTGATGTAATTAAAAACTCCGTCAAGCTGAAAAAGATTTGAGAAAAGCAAGGCAGTAATTCAGAATGTGTGTGTGTAACAAATACAGATTAATATCTATAAATGGGACAGGGCCGATGCGTTTACTATTAGAAATGCTTCCAAATGATGTAAACAACTTCTGGAAGCTCACTGATGCTTCCAAGCAGACCTCTGATGCTGACAGCCCTCCAGAGGTCCCCGTCGCTGGCAGCGAACAGAGCAAAAGCCAGAAGCGCGGTCTCCTGCCATAACTGCTCTGTCTGTGAATCTGCTCGCTAGTGTGAACACGTTGGCTGCGTTGCACAGTTTTGAAAGTGTCACGCGGCATAGACGTTGTAAGATAACCAATCTGCGTTTCTTTCGCTGAGGGTCTGAATTTAGAATGAGATGAAGTGCCGTTTCCCGACGTATCTCAGCGGTGCGGTGGGCGAACCGGGCACTCGGGCTGGTGCTGCGAGAGCTGGGTGCCACGGGGCGGTGGATGGGACCCGGCTGGGGGCATTTCCCTTTGATCCAGCTTGCTGCGACCATCACGCGGTTGTGAACCGGAGGAAGTTGTAGAAGAGTTTGTCTTGGAGGGGTTGGTCTGGATTCAGGCTCTTGTCAGCTGCAAACCATAGGTCTCAATGTAGGAATGGTGGCATATAGGAGCCTTAGGAGCAGCCTTGGAAAAAAGCAGAATGAATGGCATCAGGAAGGAAGCTGGAGGTAAGCGTGTCATGTTTGCATTAGCGGTGTCACGGCGTACGCTCACTAACAGGAGAAGGGCCACGGGGATGGCGGAGGGCTGGAGCAGCACGGGCCGGGGGTTGGCACGCTGCGGGCAACCAGACAGTGCAGTCGGCGCTTGAAAAACGAGCGTTGTTTAAAGGAAGGAAACGAGTGACCGCACAGTGCACGTGGAGAGAGAACGGAGAACCAAGGAAGGAGGTGCCGTAGCCGAGCATCATCCTGTTCACGTGAGGGTGTGGGAGTGCGTCGGGGCAGGAGGTTACACGGTGCCCCTGCCCCCGCCCTGCGTGAGCAGTCCCAGCGCTGGAGGCCGTGCACGGCGGCAGAGCAGGTGAAATAAAAACAGATAGAAGTTTCCTTCAGGTCCTGAGGAGAGTGGAAATTGAAAAGGGAAGCAGAAGAGGTAACAGCGAAGCGTACAAATAAGGGATTCCATTTTGATATGTTGCGTGTCCTGGTGTTTCACCTGGTAAATCACAAGGATTACTATATTCCTTTGTACCTTTTCATCTGCGCGCTTGTGTTTCTGGAGATACTCGCTACGTGTGGAGAAATAGTTTGAAAGAAGACATTTGCAGTTCTTCTACGCCTGTTTCACTTTCTTGGTGTGCGGGGAAATGGCATAAATACATGTTTATCAAAAGTGTCATTGAATGGGAAGATTCAGAATGATAAAGTGCTGGACTTTGAAAACATGACTGTTAAAACTGGTGTGTCTGGACCTCTCGGCTTAAATGTAGCATGTCATTTCAAAGGCACTAAAGCCAGATACATAACTTGCCCCAGATGTTTAGATTCAGTGGAGCAATCACACGTGGTGTTTCGAAGCCTATACCCTAGTAATGGGTATTTTCTGAATAATACTGGGATTGCAGGCACCTTTCTTTGCCTCTCTTTTCACACAAAAGAATTGGCAGTGATGGCAAGCAATGTGCCATTGTCAAACCAGCTTCAATGTCTTAATGTGTTGTTTTCTTGTCTAGGGATACTTGAAAGTATTTGTTATGTTTCTTTCCTTTAATGAAATTAACAGCTTGTGAGAGCTACAGTTGCACATCAGATTCCTAGTCAGTTTTGCTTATACAGAATCGTTTATTTTCTGCCTTTCTTTCATTTTGGGGGCATTTATATAGAAACAGAACTTCCATTAACTCCTGTTGTTTATTCTTCACCCTTAAGCTATAGCCCTTTGTTGTGGCATCTCAGTGCTGACCCTGGGACCAATTCCTGTGCAAAACCACCAGAAGATGATGAGGCTTTATTCTGTAGCTGGTGTTTTCCAGTAGTCTCAGTGTAAGTAAGTCTCTCGTAGCACGTGGAGCTGTAGGATAAATCTGTTTGAGAACTCCATAACACTACCTGGCCAAAACCAACAGTAAAAGCAATATGGGACAAAACAGGCTCCTTTGCTGACATCTTGTTTTACAGTCCCTAGAGTGCAGCTGGGAAGGCTACAGCATTCTCCCTGCATTCAGAGAGTTTGGGATGTTCTCCATTAGTTTTGATGTCTGTCTCTTCCCTGGATGTGGGTGTATGTGCAAATGTCATACAGATGTTGTATGAAAGCTTAATTACGCCTCTCTTTACTTTGAGCTGTGGTGCTGTTCTGTTTTGACCCCACCCCCTGCCCCAAAAGGCTTTTCCTGAGAAGAGAAGGGAAACCGTTTTCCCATTCTTCCCTTACTCAGGGGTTAATGATATTCTGCACTGTGACTGTACCTCGGCAAAAGCTGAATGGGAAAACAAGACTCTTGACGAAAAGGCGGAAGTTTTTAGGCTAGCTTAGATTTTCGGTTCTTCTTTAGGAATTAGAAGTCCTTACCAATTTCAGCCAAAAGAAGAAATCCCACCCCGATGTTACGTTTCATCCACGCGCTTTGCCTTCTGAGAGAGCTTAAATCGCTCTGCTGTTTCCTCACGTCTGGTTGCTGGTCGCTGACAGCCAGCTCAGTTAAATTGTCACAGGTACAACTGTAAGCAGCTAGCAGGAACTGAAGAAACACGGGTAATCCCACTTAGGAAATCCCCTAGTAGCTTGGTGCTCGCTTGATGTGTAAGACCAGAAATACAGTTAGTGGCAGTTAGGAAAAAAAGGAAGAAAAAAAATCTTAGATCATGAATCAAAATCAAAGGGATATTCTCTGCTTTAATTTCTGGGGTCCACATGTGTTACCACAGCTCTTCTCATAGAGTCTTCTGAAACTGGGCTCCTGAAACCAATGGAGAAGTCGCTTGATTATGCTTTTAGAACTAATACTGTGCTCTGGTTCTGGGATGACAGAGATGTAGTCAGGTTGAATAAACACGTTCGTTTTTATTTTGCGGTATTTATTTTTATGGATGCCTTTGTCTCTGTTGACTTTTCATGCTTTTACAATTGCCAGTGTGATCTTTTCTCCCTTTATTTTTAAACACCCCTTCCAGTACAACAGAATGAAACAAGCTAGCCTTTCAAGATGTGGGAGATCTGACTTGTTTATATTTTCAGAGGAGAAATAACAAGAATAGTCTCATAATTTTTATGAACAAATATAACACGGAAATTATTTTTTTTTTGTCGCATGAATCAGAAAGTAATGATACTGTCAAAATCAGCTTCTAAGCTAACATGGCTTGTAACTTATGTTTGTAGAAGAAGGTTAGTTGAGCAGATCTGAGACAATTTGGTGTGATTTTTTTGGGGTGGTTGGTTGTTTTTTTTTTTCCCCGGAAGTGGAGCTTCCTGTCTTTACCTGGAAAAATTTGTCAGCTTTTTTTTTGTCAGGGATGAATTAATATCCATAATATCGTGAATATTGATAATTAATATTCATTAATAACTACTAATTCATTATTAATGAATAAATGCAGTATTTCATGTGCCATTTAAAAGAATAAAAACCCCGTCTTGTCCATCATCTCTGTTGGTTAAAAATGCCTTTTGTTTTTCTCCCCTTTTTCCTTGGTTCTTTTAAGGAAACAGCTTGTATCTAATTCCATGCAAATACATGATTTTGTTCATTAGAAAGAAGACAAGTGACAATGTCACAGAATCATTTTCAAGTGGAATGCTTGGCAAAAGTCCTCAGGGGAGAAGTACAAGAGAACTTTAACAGGGATGAAAACAGAGAGTTAAGAAGTAGATAATGGTATATCTGAGAACTAGGAAAAGTGTTTATGACCAAGAGCTTCCAGCAGGATTTCCAGCTGTGTGTTGCTATTTTCAAACATACAGCTGTGCCTAATTATCTGAAGCTGCTGTACAGCGCAATTAATGTTCTGCGTCCGCCCGAAGAGCCAGCTGACCGTGTATGTGAACAAATAACCAAACGTGTGTATGCAGTGTGCGCGTGCAAACGCACGAGGAGCAGATTCAGATGTTGACAAGCCTTTGCAAGCCCAGCTTGTGGGCCACTGTGGAGACAGATATGTGTAAGTCGAGTGAGAAAACAGCAGAGAGACAGCCAGTCAGTTGGGAGCACAGTGTTTAAAGTTCAGGGAAAGCGTTTCTAAATGCAGTTTCAAGCCATAAATTAAAAAAAAAAAAAAAAAAATCCAACAAATAGTTACTGTAAAATTAGAGGCATTGTGGCTTTTTAAAATTTCTGAACAGCTGATACTGCGACCCTGTATTCTTTGTTATTTATGGAAATGTGTTACTTGCCAGATTGTGAAAATGGCTGCCTGCTTGTATATATATTATTTTAAAATCCCTTACAAGTCAGCAGCTGCATTTTCACTAAAAGCTTAATGAAAATATAAAGGATGGAAAAGACAACATCTCTTTATTAATATCTAGATATTAAATTCTTTAAATGCTTTAAAAATTCAAATAATTTGTGCAAAACAAAAGGGCTGGAAAAGCTTTTCCAAATAAATGACTGTGATCAAAGCTTCTTTCCATATAAGGCTCATATTTCAGATCTGAGCCTAACTAAAAAGAACAGAAATACATGATCATCACATATTAATAAACGACAGCCTTTTGATTGTGCAGTAATTTTACTGGGCTTTCTTTAAAGTGCAGTTAGTTTTTTCCTACATTATGAAGTTCATTTGAGCTTTAGATCTTGTTTTTTGTTCAGACGTTGTACGGCAAAGCTAATCTTCATAACTGATTTACGGGATGTTGCTGTTTGTATTTGCCTGTCCACATCAAATACCGTACAGGCCTTCTGACTTTAACTAGCTGAGGAATTTATGCAGCAGCAACAGAGTTAAGTTAGTGATAAATTATCTGTGTGCAATCAAATCTGTTCCCTCCCTGTCTCCCCTTCTCCCCACCCTGCCACCATACCATGCCAATTCAGCTGTAAATTTCTTAGAAAAACGGTGTTTCAAACTGGGTTTATCCACTTGCTCGGAAGTCTGTATCCGTAAGGCTCAGGAGTGGAATAGCTGAGAATCCACCCCATCCAAAGCACCCACCGACTGTACATGTGTAAGGTGTCCGCTGCCTGACTGCTACGTGCAAGCCCTTGTGTGAGAGAAGTATTTCAGAGCGCAGATGGGAGCGGGAATGGGTTATTTACGGGAATCGTGAGAGAAGGGGTGCTGCCGTTCCGTTCAGGCAGGATGTTAATTAGTTTCTGGTCAAAAAGTGGCACCACGGAGCTGGTGGAAATGGTGAGTGGGAGGTTGTAAGAAGTCAAGTACAAAACCAGTATTACTAATCTTGGAGTTCACAAGACCGAAGAAACTCAGTCAAAATAAACAGGATTTATCTCCTGTTGGGAAAAAATGGGGATGTGAACAAAGCCTTCTTCAGGCCGGTTTCCTGACAGGCTGAGTTGGAGAGAGGATGGCTTTTGGCAAGGAAAGTTTGAGTTTGTCAGACTGTAGCATTTCTTTGCTTCTGTCAGACATAAGCCTAAGAACCGTGCTGTCTACAGAATATATACTACTATTTTGCCAAAGCCCAAACAGGTTTTTTGACAACCCTTACGCTTCCAGTATACTCTGGCCTGCCTTACATGCAAAGAGAACGCCTTAAGGCCGATGTCTAGACAGGGCCTTGTGTTTCGGCAAAGGGAATTAAAAGCAGGCTCTGATGTCCCTAAATTTGCAGAGAAATCTTTCTTTTGACTACCTGCTTCTCACGTTTAATGGAAAAAAAAAAAAGTTATGTTTCTGTTGGGTCCTGGGATGTGTGGAGATCAGGAAGGCAGTTCAGGTGTTGCTTGTCAAAGGATGTAACTTTATTGTAGCTTGTTCAAATTCCGCTGATGAGCTGCTTCTGTAAGGAGTAAACAGTGGGGCTGCTGTTCTTAGACAATCCCATTCAATGTCTCAGGCTGTCATTGTAGTAAAGGATTATTCTGACATTATAAACCATACAAAGACAGCTCAGTGAGCTTGACCTTCTTAAATCTAAGATGAAATTATGATCTGTTTTGCACCCTGCAGTATGTACTTAGGGAGTCCAAGACGGTAATTCTTCAGTTCAGTCACAGTGAACTGTAAATAAATTGCCCTATATTACAAGGCAGTAGCTAGTAGGACTGTTAGTAGTTAATAGGTTCTATTTGGTGTATTAACCTTGCTCCAGATTTCAGAGGTGTGCTGCCATTTGCTGCTGGTTGGTATTACTGCCATCGTGCAGTAAGTTACTTGGGTAATGCCTGTGTGAGGATTAATACTGTGTAGGTTGTGTTGCAAGTCTTAGTTCCTCCTGTGCCATTGGCAAATACAGCTATTCTTGGTTTATTATTTACTTATTTTAAAAGTAACATCAAAACGTCGATAACAGTAAGGCTCTTTATTCTTCGATTGTAGGTCAAAGTCACTTTATCAGGAAGACACATACTAGGTGCCTAATGCAAAACAGGTAAGGGAGTGTGAGGCAAATGCACTTCTCAGCTTTCAACTCAAACAACCAAGCTTTCAAGAGACTTAAGACTGAAACCTCAAGTTCAAATTTAGCAGGTGTATTTTATTCTTGACAGTAAATTGTGCATAGTAGGTAGACATGAAATGCTGGTTTTCTGCTTCACAAAGGGTAGTGGCTTGGGTCTCAGAAAAAAAAAATCACCTTTTCAGATAATCTTCATTCCCTCATCATTGCTTGCATCATTGAAAATAGTTCCCTGTAGTGCCCCTGCATCCTTCGTCTGCCGTGCTCTTTGCTGTTGGTGAACGGCAGGTTCAGAGTTTTGAATAATGGGCTGGGACTCAAATGGATAACCCCTATCAATTATTCATGATAGATCTCAGAGTATCCAGAGTACAACACTGACAACATTCATACCTTTCTTCTGTAATATGAACTGTAAACGATAGAGTGATTGATAGACTACAGATGACCTTTGGTCATTTTTATTAATTCCTGTGGCTGAGTTTTGTAACCTGTTTTTCGTTGCTTATGCCGTGGAGCCACTGGGTTTTAAAAAACTCTAGCTGTCCAGAGCTGTGAGAGGCCCTGAATTTACTGCTTATTATCTATTTGTAGTCTTTGGACCAGTTTTTCTTCCACTGAGGTTAATAGTTGTATCATCAGTGTCTTCAGCCAGATCATAACAGGCTTCTTGTACATATTTAGAATAACATTAGGTGAGTGAAATAATATGTGGTTGGGGGACTCTGTGCTGTGGCTGATGGTGAGTAGATGGGAGTAGGGCTGTGGGCAGTTAACAAAAGTTAACAAAAGTGGAGAAAATAAGGGATGCTTGCCCTTTGCTCGTGGCCTTTTTCTGTTTGCCTGGTGGGTTAATACAAAAGAACCCAGATTGAAACAATGTGAGGGTTGAGGTGTTTTGCTTCCTAACCGTATGCGTCAGGGAGTTCCATTGTATAATGATGCATTACGTATACTGTACTGTGAAGAGCCTCGGATGCAAATTTAGCGTTACAGAATAAGCTGTAGGTTTAGGAACATTTAAATCAGTTTACTCAGTGTCCTACTGGAGAGGTGTTTTCTCAAATCCAAAAGGAGAAAGGCACTTCCATTTTGCACTTGTTTTGCGTATGAAGTACCTTGCTTATAAGCGCAGCAATTTGGGTTTTTTGCTAATTTGTTTGAGAATGTGCTGTAGGTACAGATCTACAGAGACTTAGTGCAGCATTTCAACATGCTGCTTGACAGGAGTTTTCACACAAAGGGCATACTTAGCAGGTAAGAATAAAATTCAGCCAAACTTGGGAGAAATCAGCGCTGTACTGGAAGACAGAAGGGGATGGGGAGGAATCCTAATCCATGGCAGTAGCCAAAAGTCACCCACAATTGGAAGATGAGCAAGAAACATCTCTGTTGCAGGGGACCTAGATGCACTCTGTTGCAGGTCTCCCAGCAGAATCGTCTGTGCTAGGCTTACAGCGATGTCACCCCTTGACCAGTGCAGGTCTGATGGAAGGGATCTAGTGCAGATGCAACCATGTCAGCAGAGTGGCACTTCCACCTGGGTTTTGTGTAGAGGAAATGGATTTTGGCTGTAACAACCCCAATAGCAGCTTGTCTGGGATATCTGCATCCATGCTGACAGTCCTGTGGGTATCCAGTATTGGCTCCTGGCGCGGATGTAGCCTTGGGACTCTTGGCGTGAGGATCCTCACGGTTACACCACAGCTGCTCTCCGCATCAGACCTGTGAGGCAGTGCTTCTGGGTGAAGGATGACAGGGATGGCGGTGGCTTGCGTTGCGGTGGGGGCGAGGGTGCTGTTGGTGTTTGCTCAAGCAGGAAAAAAAAAGCGTTTGGAAACCCTGCTACCTGTGCTCACAAAGTCGCTGCAGTCACAGGCATTAAAACAAGAAAATCTCTTCCCTTCAGCTTCATTCCAGGGAAGGAGCTGTGGCAGGCTTTTGTCACGCACACTGCAGGCATTCAGGAGACTGAACCCCATGTGTTTGGCTACCGAGCAGTCTGCCGGCACACCTGAATGCTAATCCGGCTGCCATGCCTCTCCTGGCAGCCCTGGAGCCCAGGTGACTCCCTGGGGAAAGCCAGTCCTCATGCTCCACTCCCTTATATTCACGGTGGGCTTTTAGCGTAGCTGAAAGTGGGGCTGTTCTCCGCTCACCAGTCCACCTTAACAGAGCGTTAGTGGCCAACATATTTTGTTGATCAGCGTGATTCCAACTCTGCAATAATATGTAGACTAACCAGATGGAGGCTTGTACCTCTTGTGATTGTAAAATTAACCAGAATCATTGATAGTTACGAGAGTGATGACGGAGACCCAGGCGCTGTCAGAACAATGTGCTTTGAGGCATGCTTAAATCTGTTAGGACAGTATTTCGTGTTGGTGCATGCTCAGTACACAGTTCAGCAGCACGGCAAAGCACGTCCGCCTCGCTCTCAGCTGTGAGGGTGGGTAAGGGATGAAGACTAATCGCTACGGACTGACTCAGCAAAGAAGGAGCAGGTCCCACTCCATTCAGAGGCACGTCCAAGAAATTTTAGTCACGGGTCCAGGTGTCTGTATTTTGAGGTTTTGTTTGTTTTGGTTTTTTAATAGGTCAAAATAAGATTTTCTAGCTTTCTGAATGAAAATAAGTTTTGTTTTTTGTTTAGTTTTTTTTTAATCAGAATCTAGTGTGAGAACATCGAGGGAATCAGTGAGAAATTTGTAAGAAACAGCTGGAAATAACAGTGGAGAAGGCAGTGCCATCTCTATTCTCTCCTGCCACTCAGCGCACAGACATACTGTAGATCCCTGTTCATTTACATCAGTGACTGAAAGACCTATTTAAATGAATGAACTTCATGAATTAATAAGTGCAGGGGGGGCAAAGAAACCTGCATTACAAAAGATACTTTGTTCCTCGATGTTGAGAGTAAGAGTTCGGTTTGATATTTTATAACACAGCGCTGACTGCTGTTTGCTGTGTTTTGTCATACACCTCCGGTAACATGAGATCGCACCACGGATTCCTGCTATTAAATGGTTATTCAGACGTGTTGCGCTACCAGCAGCTTTTGGCTGCCATGTGAATTATTAGGTGTTTGAATTAGCATAACGTGGATTAGCAAAGTTTTTGCTTTGCTACTGGTACAGCAGACACTTCAGCCATTTGGTCGTCGGCTACAGTTGTTCTGCGTTTGACCTTCTCAGAGTAATGCCTTGCTAGTGCCTCTAATTAAACATCTGTCAGGGTTTTCCAAATGCCCTGTGGGTTTTCTTTTTTTTTGGGGGGGTGGGAACAAGCCCCTGCTTTTAGGGGAAAAAAATGTCATGTGCAACAGCAAAATGTATTTTGGCTGGTTTTGCAGGAGGGCAGACTTAGGAGATCAGCAGCTTTCTTCTCCCTTTTGGCTGATGTAAATAAGCAGTAAATTTATTGAGACATCCGGCGCAAAACTGGTGTGAGAACAGAACTTTGGGCCTTGTGTGGCAGCTTGAGCAGATGGGTGCTTCTTACTATTTCTTAAAAACTGAAATGACAGGGAGATTAGGGTTTAAAAATCACAGCTTCTGTCGCATGCATTAATTAAAGGGTTTTAGTGTAATAATTTTACCTTATTGTTCTAAAGCATGCGGTCAGCTACTTTCAATTTTTAAAAGTACTCAGCCCTTCTCTGGGAGCCACGGCTGTTTGTTCAGTTAAATTCCTTCTGATTAAAGCTCCCTGAATAGACATTGCTTTCATATACCGAGACCAGCTCTGTTTTCTCTACGCTACGCTGATAATGGGGTCACTGGGAGATTTCTGAATTACAAGCTCCAACCGAAGTTACAGCGCTTCAGGGATGCTTCGCTGCTCGGCACAGTCTGATGTGCCTCAAAGTACCACTGGAGCACTTGGGGCAGTGGCTCATACATTTCTATTCCTGACTTGTTTTGCTCACAGGGGAAGCGCTGTAGCAATTTTAGTTATTTCCTATCAGGTCCAAAATACCGTCATATTTTTTAGAACAGAAGGAAGTTGAAATCCAACCTCTGCAGTGATCTAGCAGTACTAGAATTTTTTTTTTTTTTTTTGGTAGATACGCCTGCAGTAGCCTGTCCTTTATCACTTTTTCCCTGCAAAAATAGAAACCTGCAGATTTTTCAAACCTGAAAATGGCATGCATCAAGAGTGCCGATTTAGCAACCTGGGATGGGAGAGGTGGACCTCCTCTGGGCTCTTAAACTGATGGGCTGTGACAAGGTCGCTTAAAGAAAAATGCCCTTATTCAAACCGTCAGGCAAGTTTTATTTAAAACTGTCAGTCCTGTGGATGCTGTGGATTTGTTACTGGTTTTGCTTCTTCCAGCAAAACTTGATATTCCCCAGAAGAGCAGATGTTCGTGGAATGAACTCCTTCTGGGGAATTAACTAATTAAGAAGGTCGAGCTTCTGCGTTCTTCCAAACTGTGTATCCTGAGGCTGCAGCGTGGTGTCAGGGCTCTTCCTTGGCAGCGCTTGACAGACACGGAGGTTAAGACTGGGTGAAGACCTGTAACGGTCTGCCAAGCTGGTGATCTGGTGCTGGAGTTCAGCAAGGGATAGGGCACGAGCTGCCAGTGCAACAGCTTTCCTGTTTTCCCTTTAAACTGGTGATTAGGAGATGTGGTGGAGATGGCATCCATTTCCAGCAGTTTACTGGCGAGCCTATCCTGGTACCAGTTCAGTGAGTGAGTAGGCAGAGATGATGCTCTGGCCAGCGTCACCTGGTAACAACAGGCTTTGCGTCTGGGATGTGCGGATATTGTAATCAGTTCTGAGATTGAGTTAGTGGTGAGTAGTAAAATGACAATGAACACAGGTTTTGTCTCTCTCTCTTTTTTTAATTGTTTTAATTATTTTTTTTTTGCCAAACTGGGAGTGCCACTCCCCACACTTGGGAGCAGCACCTCGCAGGAGGTGAGGAGTTGTTCTCTGCCTTACTAAGCGCTACAGCTCCCTGTAACAAGCTATTAAGCTGTTAGGGCAGGCGGATCTATCTTTAGACTGTATTGACCCATTATCACCCTGAGTCTTCATGTCTTAGAGGACAGGCCACACCAAGTAAGGGATTTCTTAGATCCTCTTAGAGGCAGGAAGGAGCTTGGTAGAAGAGGTAGGTTGGCACCCACCCTCAACAAGACAATCACAATAAAAGGGGCTGTTGGTAGTGCGTTTCTGTCTCCGGGGGAATGGAAAACCCCCTCAGAGGGTGTTTCAAAGAGAGGTGAGACTTGTTTAGTGGTGGATCTCCATTTTGAGGGTGCACCCATCTCTTGCAGAGGGAGTCTGCAGGGTGGAGAAAACTAAACCGGCAAGGATTTGGGTTTGAGAAGACTGGCAAAGGGATAGAGAAACTCTTCACAACCCCTCCTGGCGCCTTTCAACTTGGATTATAGAACCCGTCAGCCTAGAATTTGGAAGCACCTTTAACTGAGCTTATGCTGATACATTAACTTTCTCATACTTAATTTTTCTAGCCTTAATTTCAAAATTTCATTAGAGCTACTTAAAATGGGTCTAAGATCCAAATATGCATATTGTGAAAGTGCTGTTTGTAGCAGTGTGCTATTTTAATGTTTAAATCGCTGCTATCCACAGAAAATAATTCATTTCTTGTGATTCAGTAATGTTGTTAGACAAAGTGTTGCTTTGTTTTTTGTGGTTTCTTTCCCAGCCTAGTAACAAGATGACTCAGATAGTAACCTGGATAATTAGGTTACATAGAAACAATTTCTATTAAAAATTTAGCTTTATGTTCTTAACATTACAGCTTAAAATTGCTACCAGTTAGTAGTGGATTGATTTTGAACCAAAATAGAGTGTGCATAAAAAATCCAACTGTGTTTTAAAGGCACTTGTCATTGTAGATACCGGACTACAACACTGCAGCCACCATGTGTTTTTTAGGTAAACTGAACGAAGAGTTCTTTAGAACAGCCGCTGTGGTACTTGCACTTCTGATTTGTTTGAAAACAAGGATTGCAATTCACCACAATATTAAAAGTACTCCATAATCTTAAATGTCTTAAGTTGTTTCTGTTGAGAAGGTTTCCAGGGTAAAACTCCACGTCACTTTGAAGCCCAACGCTAAGCAGCAAGACATGTAGCACAGTCCAAGTGGCAGCAGTGCTCAGCTGTATGAAATTCCCGGTAGTTTAACTGAAGTCTGAATTTTATGTTTAGGCTGAGGACCATGAATTTCTTGGGCAAGAGTTACTGCCTAAAGGAAGTTTTTTGACTGACTGTGAGCACAAATGTAACAGGCTGAAAGTATGAAGAAGCACACTGAAGAGTGGGGTTTAGAGATGCTGGGAGAAGGGCAAAGAGAATGTGAAGTGCTGTTCGGTTTGTTGTTGGATTGGGGTTTTTTTAATTTACCTTTTCATAATGACTGAGACTTTTTTGCCTTACATAATTACTTAGAGCTTTGCTGCAACTAGTTAACTTGAATAGAAAGAAGGAATAACCAGGCTACAAATTGTGATCTAAATACGCAGTTGTAGTGAATGATGAAAACTGGGTATGACGAGGAATTACCATCAGTATGGCTGTTCTCTGTGCATTTCATCTTCAAAAACTGGTGGTACTTCGTAAGTTCCCTGTCCTGACCAGGGCCAGTGGTCAAGGAACCACAGCTGAACTTCAGCCGGAGACTTTTATGTGGAGAGTTGAGTCGGCTAGAGGACAAATCTTCTCAGTTGGAGCTGAGACACTCTCAATTCTGAGTAGCAGTGCTTCTCTTCCAGAGGATAGACAGCTTGAATCTCAGAGGGATTGAACAACTTTCTCATGGTCGTTTATGGGACTAAAGCATGTGGTAAAACCGAAAACTGTAACTGGGAATGTCTTTGGAAGCCTTTAAGTACAAAACCATCCACCCTCTGAAATATTTTATTTTTTCTTGTGAACCTGAGAATGGAGCAAGACAAAAGGATGGCGAAAGAGTAGCAGGAAAGGATGTGTTCTCGAGATACTGGAAGAGAGTGGGGGAAAGGGCTCCAGAAGGCATCTTTATGGTTTTGACTCAGTCAAAACTAGGTGTAAGGAATTTTTCCCTGGGCTGGATAATATACAGAAAGATAGGAAGATTCAAACAGGAAAGGCAAAGGAGAAAAGCATTGGGATAAAGTCCTTTTGTGGGAACTCAGTGGAGAGGTTGCCTCAGCTTGCTCGTTGGTGGAAGGTGCTTACTGCTGAATTCTGCATGCTGGCGTGGAGGGTGGCTTTCACACCTGTGACCTGAAACACAGACCACTGCAGCTAGAAGCCGTGCTAAGGATTCCCTTCTCATGGGAAGCCTGATTGCAAACCCTAAACAAGATGAAAAGAGGTACCTGACAGAGTTAAATTTCTTAATTACAGACAAAAGCAAATTTTAAAGGCTCCTTGTCTAAAGAAACAAAGAAAGCGGGGTGTGTGTGTGTGTGAGGGAAGGGAATTATCAACAGTGAGCTCGGGAAAGCCAGTATTTCATCAACAAATACACAAAATTAAGAAAGTGCCTTGGAAAGTCCCTGGTAAGCTCTGTGCTCATTTATGCTCTGTTATTTTGCAGGGAACTTTCATTCTGAAATAATGAAATAATAATTATGGGAATGAATCCTAAACCTTGAAACCAGGCAATTTATTGAGAATTTACTTTGAAAGTGCCGCTTTTCGTTAAACTTTCATAAACATCCTTAAACTGCATTTTCTGACTTTGCTACTCCATTCCCGAATGTGACTTTGCTCTCCATTCCCGAATAATCAAGTGGAAGAGCGTGGCATCAGGGAGGAAATCGGGGGTTTGCTCTCATTCCTTGATATGCTGCAATGGACAATAAGTGCCATTTGGGGTACCAAGGGCACTTGGGTACCTGGTGACAGGTGGCGTTTCCACGTTCTTCTGAACATGAGGAAATGCTCTTCCTGTCTGAAAGCTATGCCCGGCGAATGAAAGCGTATGAAGTATGTTTTAACACTAAAATACAGGAGTACCCAAAATGCTTTACAGCTTTGACAAGCCTAGGCCTCTGATACAGAGACTTCTCCCCCTAGATCCTTGATTTTATTGCTGAGAATAAAGAGTTGGCTCCATTTATGCTACTCCTGGTCTTCGTGTTAGGCTTGAAGTTGGAATTCAGACCATAAAAACATACTTTTTTCTTTTCCTCACTACAGTTGGCAAAACCTGAAGGTTCTTTATTCACATGCCCTCTCCAAATATTTTAAATTTAAGAACGCATTGCTGCAGCATCTTAGCTTGTCCTCCTCTGACCATAAACCAGCAGCCTGGAGTAGTTTAAAACCGACCGGATTGCAGATGTTGGATACCATCTCCATAGATACCTGTTTCCTTGCACACCTTACTGCTCATTGGTTTACTTCCCTGTTAGTTGTACGTAAGTGAAGCTTCTCTCACTCCTACAGCGCTTTTTAAATCTGCAGCGATGTTCTCTCAATTAGCACTTGGCAGGCAAAGGTTTTTGCATTTGTGAGGTCTTTCTATCCGCGTTTCTCTGATTTCCCCAGTGGCTGAGCTAGGAAAGTTCAAGCGATCCTTTCCTGCAGAGGGATGCATGTGGGCTAACCGAGGGCCGTGCGTCAAGAATGACTCCCTGAAAAGAAAAATAGAGATTGACGTTACCTCATCCTACTGCTGACCGCCCAAACTCCGTCCTGTTCTGATGGAGATCTTTCTACTTAGCAGGAGCAGGGACATAAGTCAAAAGCATCCCTAAAACGGATGCTTTTCTTCTGCCTGTGAGCATGGCGCTTCCTATAAAGTAACCCGTATTAGCCTACGGGGGGCTGTTTATTTCAAGGGAGTTTTGTTTTGGTTTAAAAAAAGTGAAAAGGTATAATACAGCACATTACGTAGAAAATCCCATCAGAACACCGTACTTCTTGTCTTTGTTCCTGGCGTTCCTCTAGTGGCACCCCAGGTCACTGGGCCAGACACAGCTTCTTCAGCTGCGAGAAGGTTTTTACTCTCTTTATTTTCTCGGTGATCCTAGGGCGCGTTGCTCGTCATCACTGAAGTCGTCGGCACGCCTCTGTCCAGCGGGAAGCGCTTGTGGTGCGGGAGGACGGAGCCCTCTCTGCCCAGCAGTGCTGGCAGGCACTTGGTCAGTGGGTGACTTGTGTCCCACCACGCACAGGCGTCACGGCGCATTGTCACTTCAGTTATGGGTGGCAGGGGAGCTCAGCTCAGAGCCTTCCGCGGGGTAGGGACCGTACTTCCCATGTTCACGGCCGGTGAAAGATGTAACGGGAAGATCAGTGGGATGCTGGCTTCCCCTTCCCAGTGCCGTGGCTCGTTCTCTTCCGGCACTGCGAGGTGCTTTTGCCCTTTCCTTTGGCAGTGTGGTGGTGGGTGCTCACACGTACCCCAGTGATGGAGTGGCACGGCCTCTGTCATCACCTCGCGTTCCGTGCAGGAACGTGGAGGAATCCCGCGGAGGACTGCCTCTCCTGGGAACCGGCTCCTGAGTGGCACTGTTGTCACCTGGGGACGCTGCTGTGGGGTAGACACTTCGTTTTATTTTGTCTGTTTGTTGATTTAAAATACATCATTGTTACTCTGTTTTGTTGTATCCCCCCCTCCCCTGGCAGCGTCTCCTGGTGCACGGACCCAGCTGAGGCCATGGGTGGCGGTGACGCCTGGAGGGGTGCACGCACGTGCTGGGGAGGTTTCCTCCCGCGCAGGGTTAGCTGTGCTTCGGGCTGCTGGTCCCGAGCAGCCGTAGTGGGAGCACTGTCACCTTTTTTTTGGCGTGTTTTTAGTTATTCCGGTGTTTCGTGTTCTGGTTTGTCTGGGGGTGCGTTTGCGCTAAGGGAGCAAGGAGCTTCCGGGCTCTTTCGGAGCAGGAGGCCCGAGCAGCACCTCGACTAGCCCAGCGCAGTGAGACCAAGACGCTTTCTCAAGGGGCGGCGGCGCGGGGTGGGTTTGGAAACCGGCTCCGGGCCGCGGCGGCCCGGCCCCGGCAGCGGCAGCCCCTGGGGGGCGCGGGCGGCGGCGGGACCCTCATCCGCTGGGCGGCGGCGCCACCTGGCGGCCGCGGGCGGAGCGGCCGGCGCCGAGTCCTCCCTCTTCTTCCTGCTGCCGCCGCCGGCCGGCTCGCCGGCCCTGCAGCTGCCCGGAGCCTGCTGGCTGCTGAGCCAGCGGCTGGCATCGGCATACAGGGCCTTTGATGGCGGTGAAAGCACCGGAGTTTTGCTGCAGACGTCTGATGTGACTGTGCTCTTTGGGACACGGGGCAGGGAAAGGTCAGATGTGTTGCACATGTTGGTGCATCCCGAGGGTGAGATTTCGACTGAGAGCATTACGTGTGTGCAGATGGAGGTGAAGGTACGCAGGCCAAGGTGAAGCACACCTTAAGGGTGTATTACCTAATTCGTGGGGCTAGCTGTGTAACCTCTCTCATGACTGCTTTGAGTCACTTCGGAAGCTGGTGTGTTTCTTCTGAGCAAAGAAGCGAAACTGAAAGTCGGCTCTATGCAATGCCTGCGCTGTAAACGCTAGTTATCACCTGCACCTTGTGTGTTGTCAGGTGTGCGGGTGGATTAAGTCACAGATTGAATTTAGCCTCTTAGTGAATAGCTTTAAAGTGACCCGGAGGAGGATTTTCAAAATGCTTTATTTTCCCGACAGTGACCTAATGTGTATTTTTGTCAGAGTAGTTGTGGTACTAAGTGCTTCTTTGTGTGATGCTACTGGGGACACACCACCACACACCCACCATGCAATTATTCACCTCTCTTATTTTTTGATATATCTGGGCAAACATCTCTTTATCTGTATGATTTTCTGCTGTTTAAAAATTGGAACTAACCAGATTAATTTTTTAAGCCCATTCTTTTTCAGGAGAGTTTTATTTCTGTCTGGAAGCAGTCTTAAGGAGTCGGCTGTGGTTAGGATAGGGGGTGTCCTGCCTTTTCTAACAGGAAGGTGTGAGTAAAGGGCAAGTAAGTGATGCAGGTGACTTGAGGAGCTCTGTCTTTATTAGTAACTTAATCCTTTTATATTTTCCCCCTCTGTGACATTTTATGTGCATAACAACAGAGCCTGCAACTGATACGTGGCTCGGATGGTGGGAGGGTGGTTTGGTTACCTCAGTTCCCCTCATCCCTGCTGGAGTTGCTCTGACTAGACCTGTCGTGCGCTGCTGGGAAAGCAGATGGCCTTCCTGAGTTTCCAAAAAAATCAGGTCCCTGTAAGACCTGAACGCTGGGGAATAATTAACACTTAGGCTCCGCAGGAGGAGATGTGTCAGTATTGCTTCTCACAAAAATACCCCAGACCCATAGCCCTTGCCCAAGAACTGATGCAGCTTGTCCCTTGTTCTCAGCGGGGTGCTCCTCCAACCCACCAGGTTTGCAGGTCTGGGGAGAAAAGCTTTGCCCTGAAGTGGCAGGCATCTTTCTGTTTAAGGACACCTCATAGAGATAGTGGTCATCGACATTTTAAGATCTTCCTTTGTTAATCCCGCAGCAGGAGCAGGGATTTTTCATGCTGCTTTCTAAGGGCTTGCTCTTAATATGGAGGCAAGAGACGTCAGTGAGGTTAACTGAGCCTCTCGCCCAAAATGGTGTTTGCAGGCTGCTGCAGGTACACAAGCTCTTTCCTATCAAACCAAGTTTGTAATTTGCCCTTAAATGTGTTTTCTTGCTTCCTGTAAGGTATGTAACAGAACAAGGGCTAGGGAAAGGAACAAAATCTGTAGTACTTTCCAGCTTTTCTGGATGTGTTGTGTGTGGGTTGTTTTTTGGTTGTTTTTTTTTTAATCCTTTTGAAAAGGAGAAGTTCCAAATTAAGCCAGCCTGTGGCAGTGTTTTTCAGCATTTCTTTTGCTTTTGCTGCATTTAAAGCTTAAGCCTCGGTGGTAATTGGAAAAGTTGGGAAGCTTCCTGTCTTATATGAAATAGTTAGTTTCAATATTTAATAACGTTTTAGCATTTTAACATATCTCTTATTAAAATGAGTGTGTGATATAAATAATCATGACTCACAGGTGCAAAATTACCATTTCATTGTCTGTGAAGCTTAATTTTAAAAGTGATGTGTTGCTGTTGCCATTTTTCAAATGAATTTGTTCCCCCCCCCCCCCCCCCCCCCGATCTCCTTCAGCAAAACGGTGTTTCTATTTGAAAGATTCACTGAAACACACAGCTGGTTCTTCTTTTTTTAATACATCGTTGAGACATCCCCTTGTCTCCTGACCTTTCTGAGCTACATCATGCACCGTGGGATGATTCTCATCTGACTTCCTTCCCAAACAGAAGGCTTCCCCTTTTTTGAAATGGGAAGCCTACACACCAGAGATGCATAGATGCTGGAACGTATTTATTTTATCTTTTTACATTACATCTTAAAAGTGATATTTTTCCCTTGCTCATTTTTCAGATCAGTAAGGCTTTAAAGTGGGAATTTAAGTGAGCCCAAAACTTGGTGCTCACGTGAGCTCTCAAATTTACCCCTTGGTAGATCAGGAAAAATGCTAAAACTCCAGATCCCTTTTGGAGCATGTTTTGCCCAGGGGCAGCTGCCCTTTCTGCTGGCAGCGGGTGGGTTCCAGCCTGCCTTGTCCATCAGCTCTTCAAGGGGATTATGGAAGTTGCCAGTAAATGGCTGATCTGCGTAAGGCTGTCACAGAGTTGTTTCAAGCCAGGCCTGAAAGGCCTTTTACTGTGCTGGAAGTGCCTGCCATAGTCATTGTTACGGTTTCCTCTACTCCTGCACAAAGGAGCAAGGGAGGATGCTGGAAAGAAAGGGAAGGGGAAAGGCCTTACCTAGCAATTAGCCAACCTGCCAATGCTGCTGCCCTGCCTGGTCAATGGGAGCAGAAGCTGCTGATGGCAAGCAGGGGGCTGGGTGGAGGGGAGCTGGGACCTCGAGCCTCTTCTCTCAAGGCCTTGGGCTAAGGGCTGCAGGCTGTGCTTTTGGTGCATGCATTTGGTACGGAGCCGGTGGCCTTGGCCAAGTGGCCAGAGGCTGCCCTCGTGCCTTCAGCCACATCCTCGCTGGTAGCTCTGGTTCCCGTTCCCATTCCCATCCGGAGCAGAGCTCCTCACATCAGCTTTCGATCTATCAGTAGGTTAGAGCCTTCCTGCACCTTGAGGGAACTCTGCACTCTGTCAGACCCTCATCTGTCCTGCCGCATCTTTACAGCACCCCGTAATGGTGATAGGTACAATCCAGCAGTCTCGCCCCTCACCAAGGGCATCCAGTTTGCAGTGATGATAGTGCAGTCTGTTCAGCCTGTCTCGGATTTGATCTGACTTGCTTCTTTTCCTATTCCAGCCCTATTCTTTCACTGTCTTTCCAAAGTCCCCTTTGCTCTGAAAGCCTAAAAAAAAATAACACAAGGAAGCAGATTTTCTGCCCAAGTACTGTGTAACTAGTCAGTCTTTAAATACTCGTAATAGTTGCAATCTGAGTTCACCTTTCTGTGGTGTGCCACTGTATTTGATGTGACTAACATGCACAGTAGAGCTCCTTGACTGCCTTAAGTCTGCAGAGAGAGCCACCAGCCATGGTAGTGTGGCCTTCGACAGTGGAAACAAGGTAAATTAGGTCATGCAGAGCTCCTTATTTCCATAGCTGTGCTACCTCTGTTAGCACGCTGGGCTTGCTGGCTGTAGCTTTGGTATTTCTGCAGAATGCTAGCCTGCAGCACAGCCGTACCCTCTGTTTTTAGACTGAGTAGCTCTAGTATGTATGATGTATGGCAGTACGCTACGCACGCTTAACAGACGATAGGAGAAATGAAATATTGGATGAGGAATGTTAAGCTGTGTGGGGTGGCTGCCAGTCCACAGTCCTGGCCTGTAAAGCCATTCTCCTTAATGCACTTGAAGGAAGAGGAACAGGTGGTGGTCAAGAAGACGCTCTGGAGCAGACGTTGTGGCAAGTCTGACTGTTGGAACAAAAGGGAAAATCTCCAGGAAGATTTACAACTGTTTGGGCCTATGTTTGGAGTGGCTGTACAGGCAGGCTGCCACTTGCTTAAAAAAAACTTTAAAAATCTGAGTCATAATTTTCCATCTCCTCTACAAGTAGTTTTGCTGCATCAAAGCCAATTGCACTTCTCTTTCTGTGCCTTAAAATTTAAAAAAGAAGAGAGAGAGCGAGCCAACCCCCCCAAAAACACAACGGCCCCATCCCAAACCCTCTAAGATTTAATTATTTGTCCTGCTGTGTTAATGATCTTACACCCTTTCTTTTTTCTGTGCCTACCTGCGCCGAACTTCGCAGGTAGGGCCACACACGCAGAAATGCCTAGCAGCTACAGAGCGTACTGGAAGCACTCTGCTTAGGTTTTGGACCAGTTCACACTGCATTGCTATTAACTCTGGAATTACGACAGAGCTGTGTTAGAGTCAAACCGGTATCATCTGGCCTAATCACTTCCTAATTTTGCAGAGCATTCCAGGAGTTTTATATCCCATAATTTTCTTTAAGTATATTACGAACAGCAACATTTAAGGCAATGCCAAATTGTACAGCTTTCGTTTGGGCAAGCAGTCCTTGCAAGTGTTTTTTGTATTGGTTCTGTGTACGTACGCACCTCCTCTATTTTACCCATAATTTACAGATGAGTACTTACTGTTCCCTCACCTCTTCCCAGGATCCAGATGGTGACGTGGGACTGTGAAGGACATGTTTTAAGCTGATACAGTGCCTTTGCTTCAAGTTGGTCTGGGAGTGGGAGCAATGGATCCTTTCTCCTGCATCCACTTGTGCACTTTGGCATGACGTTTCTTAAAGGAAGAAAAGCAGGTTTGAAGTTCTGTGAGGTGGGGACAGAGGTGCAAAAAGCTATGATGTGTAACGTGGATGGTTCACTTGGGTTTCGTGGCGCTGTGCTTTGCCTGGCCGTAGCTGAAGCAGCTCAGCGTGAGATAGGAAGACATCGGGATTCTTTTGAAGCTCAAAGGGCAAAGAGGAGCTGTTGGACACAACAGGGAAATCCAGTCCCCAGTCCCAAAGAGGCTGCGCTGGGGATGTGAGCAGGATGTGACAACTACATAGGGACTGGTGCCTTGCTGTGTGAGGCTGGACAGACCAGTGTCACCTCCTCGCAGCTCCTTATTTAAAGGACAGGCTTTCTCCTTAACTGGCAAAAGCCCCACTGAAGCCTTAACTACTCCTGGGTCGAGCTAGTGTGGATGAAGGGTGAAAAAGGCACTTGGAAATACTCTAACAGGAGTTACAGCTTCATTGGCAGAGAAATACATGTTATTTTGTGGGGCTTTTCCCCTACCACTGAGCGGAGATTACCCTCACGCACCAATATGTGAGGAATATGGAGGTGAAAGTCTTGCGAAGTCATGAGTAACTTTGCCCAGAATTCCTATGCACCACGTACGTAATGACTTACCTGAAAAATCCCACTGAGGAGGTACAGAGAGACATGATGAACCCTGGAAATGTCGTGCCTGTGGCACACTGCCAACAGCAGCCGTTTTACCCACACGTGCACTTTCACTTCGTTACGTGCTCTGCTCTGGAGGCTTTCCTTCCCGCACCTCCAGATAAGGTCTGTGTTGGCTCTGGAGGGGCTGATACCCGGGAGACAGATCCCGAAGCGCCCCGTGCTAGACCAGAGTTTGCATTTGGGCTTCAACACAAAGCTTTCTGCACTTGACGTGAGGGTGTTGAGAAGATACTACGTGAGAGGAGAGTCGAGTAGTTTGCACATGGAGCTGCTTTTGCAGCCAGGTTGGCCTTTGGAAGGCTTGTAGCATCAGTACCCTACATAACAACAAAGCCACATACTCTTTAAGGAAAAAATGTATATAGAAGTAGCTGGAAAGAAAAAGTTTACTGTGAACTTTCAGGCTTGTTTTTCCTCATGACCCTGGTACCTGACAACATGCACTTCAGCCTGGCAGATTGTAGACCTCATACCCTTTCCCACGTAGTTCCTCGGTTACTTTATGGGGCCTATTCTGCGACTGTGCTTGAAATTCCAGTAACAACCTTGCTGGCGTTTGCTTCTGTGGCTGTGTGGATGGGGGATGGTTTCAGGCCTCCCTTTTCTTTAAAAAGGGGGAAAAAAAAAAAAGCTGGGGGGGGGTGGGGAAGAGAAAAAAAAAGTGATCCTTGAAGTGTGACATAACTCTAAAGCATTTCTGCTGTGCGAAGGAATTTGTAATTTTACTGAGCTAGGGAATATCTTGTAGAAAAGGATCTTTTGTGTACTATGCTGTAACTGTTCTCAGACTCAGATTTCATTCATCTTAAAAGGTTAAGTTTCAAATTTAGTCAACTAAAATTTTTGTGGCTTTTTTCAGATCACTTCAGTGACCTTTCAGATTCTTTCCAAAACGCAAAACTAACTCAGTATCACTGATGATAATAACAATAATCATCTAAAATAATTTAAAAACCTCAACATGTGCAGTCCAGAACTGAACAAACTTTGCTGAATTAGTCTGGTGGTTGCCTATTCATGATTTTTGCTGCCCGGATTGTAAGAGCTCAGTGGGTTTTGTTTTCACAAGCAGCAGGTGTCCTCCTGGACAATGCCAGAGAGATTAGTCAAATGGAGACCCGGAGGTGTTGGAGTGGTGGGCTCGGCTTTCATCCCCTGCAATGCCCCCCAGTTCTGCTGAGGAGGGCGTAGGAACAATGTAACTGGGCCCTTGGGCTGTTTGCACACTTGGGACATGGTGGCAGGGTGTTTGAAGGGTTGCACGGGAAGGGTAGCAAGTAACTTGCGGGTAAAGTGGGAAATTGCAGAGGCTCAAGTTAGTGAAATGAACAAAATGGGTCTTTAGAATAAATCTGTGTCTCCTAGTTTCAGGAACAGAGGGAAGCCTGAAAACAAATGTGCAAGAAAACCAGCTGAAAAATAGCATGGTGGTAATAAAAGTTGAATTGAGGGCTCAAAGCTTTAATAATTTAATCATCGTGGCAGTGGTGCTAGTACTGTTTGGGAAGAATGGAAGGGAAAATGCTAAATTTTGTTATTTTTTCCTAAAAACCTTTAAATTGCTTGGGTCGGATAATAGTTTCCCCTCCCTGGGCCCACTCCCAGAAAACAGAGGTACAAAAATGCAGTTCTTTACTTGAGAGATGATGCTTTTTCGTAGTCAGCATCCTTTCCAAAGAAATACTTGGCTGCAAGTTGACAGTGGCCATCGTGCAGCCTTGTCCTGAAATTGTCGTCCGTGAGATTAAGAAGTCAATGAGAAGTCATTTTAGGATCTGTAAGGTTTAGGTGTAGAAAAGGAATGCAGACTGTACCAAAGGGCTGCTAGGTCTGACTGGTAAATCCATGATCCGGGCTTATTTGCTAAGGGCAGAAGTACAGTGTTGTCAGGAATGTACAGCTGATGGTGTGGGAGAGGTAACTCCCCAACATCTAGCCACAGAAAAGGCAGGGGAAAAAATAAATCATTGAAAAATACTAAGGAAAAGCAGTGCAGTATAAACAAGCAACGTCTTACTCATGACCAGACAAAGACAGGACTTTCTGGGATGCCTGGGACTCGTTTTCTGTGTGCTCCCGTCTCTGGCGCAGGGTGGCATCGCTCCCCTCTCCCCTCGCTTAGCCGCAGTGAAACCTCTGCGGTGCGGGGCGAGCCGGCTGGCTGGCAAACCCTCTGTGTCAGCCAGCATCGCAATCTCGAGCGCTGTGTTGGGTTGCTGCCCTGTTAAAAACCTCAGACCTCAGCCAAAACCACTCACTGTCAATTCTAAAATTAGTCTGAGAGGAAGCAGGCATATTAGTTGATCCTGTGCTTTCCTACCCTTCAGCATCACCCTCTCACCTGCTAGCCTGCCCCATCCTGCAGCACTGAGTACTCCACTCTAACCCTTGGTCATCCCTTTTTCTGAATTACTAGGGAAATACTGTAGCTGCATCTGAACCCACCTAACAACGTGTAAAGCAAGGTAGCTTGGCAGAGCTGGGTCTTGTACCAAGACAGCGTAACTTTTTCTTCCCACTACCTCATTGCAGTGCATGGCCTTGTGCTGAAAGAAAACCAGAGAGGGTTTGTAGTTGTTGTCTCTCATCTTGCTTCTGCTTTGCCACTGCGTTGGGGCTCTGCCAGGTGATGCAGTGGAAAGCAGAGGAATTGGAGGATAGCGTGTGGAGTATAAAAACTAGACACGCAAGCAGCCAGAACAGGGAGCATGGCTGGGGTAAGGCAGATCATCCTCTGCAAAACAGATACCGGCTCTCTTTGAACAGCCTGACCTGCGCTCAGATGGTAAACCTGCTGCTAAGGAGGGTCACGGGCTCACCGCTGAATGCTCCAGGAGTCCTTTCCTTAGCTCACCATGCAGGGAATTAGTGTGAAAGGAAGGCTGGTTTTGGCATATGTCTGCAATGCAGTTGTACTGTGTGGATATTACCTTATGAGGGATTTTTGTTTGCTGTGCTGGTGGAGCAAAGGGAAGGAGTAAGTCATGCGTTCTGCTTCCCTGTGGAAAGGGTGGATTTTTGTCATGCGTTGGTAATCCACGTTTTGTCCATGCAGGTTTCACAGTCCAAGCGGTGTTCCACCTCTTCCCTTGACGTTTATTTTGCAAGCTGCAAATACACATAATTGGGATTTTTTTTCTGTTCATCATGAGTTCTCCTGCATGCAATTATATCTGATTGTTGTGATAGACTCCAGTGCTCAGGATGATATAATTCTCTCTTCTGGATCTTGGCACTCCTGGGGAGGCTGCAGGCATTGGCCTGTCACCCTGCCATCTTCCCTCAGCCACGTGAGGAACACGTAACCCTTCGTCTTTATTTTCTGGTTGGTTACTTTTCTGTTGCAGTTCTCTGAATTCCTTGAGAACTCTGACTTGTCCATATTTGCAGGTCTGCACAGATATTCTGGGGGCATGAAGTATTTTTGTTGGACCTTCCTTTCACGTGATAAAAGAATTTGATTTTCTGCTGCAAACCTGCTTTTGCCTTTTTTTCTCCTGCCACGTCCCATTGTATTGTGCTTACTGTGGGCTTTTACCTATTGCCCATTGCTATTAGTATGTATATTTTACTTTATATATATTTATATATATATATATATAAAATCATGTGACCAGTGTGGCCATCATGTAAGCGTCTTCTTCAGAGGGGTAGTTTTATTTTTATAATGCGTACTCCTATTTGTGGAAGCTAAACTGAAGAACCTCATCTAGCACACTCATATTTAACTTGCCGTCTATTCTAACATCTGTTATTTTCAACATTGCTGCTTCCCAGATCTTGCTCTCCCACTGCATGGGTTTTTTTGGATCATTTCCCTTCACTTGTCTTAGCCTGCTTTTTTTCCCAGAATGAATCTCATTTGATTATTTTCAGACTACATTTCTATTCTCTCCAAGTCTTTGTGCATTATTTCCTTGTCCCTGTTATTTTTGCAGCTCCTCCAAATATGGTATTTCCTGGACATTTAAGTTAGCATGCTGTCTGGAGTCTCTTTTGGATCGTTAAAGAAAATACCAAGTGAAATAGGACCTAACACAATATTGCACCTTCTTCCAGTGTTATCCGTTGCTTTTATCGTGATTTATTTGCAGCCAGTTTTCAAATTGGGCCACAGCATTCATCTCAAAGTGCAAATCACTATCAAATGTTTACTAAAAGTCAAACACATCACATCTGCTCCCTTCCCTTCGACTCCTGGTGCTGTAATGCTAGCCAGAAAAGGGGCCAATTTCTAGCCAGTTCTGCTCTTCTGAACAGAAATCACGGTTTCATTGTCCTCAGGCTTGTAGCCTGGTTTACTTTATAGGAAGCCTCATGAATTAAAACAGCTGTGCAGCCTGGTCTGAAATTCAGTTTTGTGGAGGAACAGAGCTGGGGAGGAAACAAGTGGAGTTTACACATGTGAGAAGGAGAAAGAGAGGGGGTGTGTGGGGAGAAAGGGAGTCACTTCTCCCCACACACCACCTGAAATACATAAGTAAGTGATGGCAATCAGCTATATTTCTGAAGAACTGGTTGAATCCCTGAACATTCCTGTGTTTCTAGACCATGGTTTCGTATGCGGTTGTTTTGTGCTGTCCTGCTTGGCTCTCCCGTGGCTGCGATGCCATCAGTACTTGAAGCTGTGGCCAAAATGAAGGCACGAGATGGCATTAGCAGCCACTGTCTAGCTGTGCACCTTGGGAAATTCCTCCACTTCAGCTGGTGGACGGGTGTCCGTGACACAGGAAAACTGTAACACTTCAGGGATGTGGTAAAAGGATCTTCCTCACTTTGAAGTATAACAGGTAAATGGCTGTTTTGGGTAAGAAACAAAGGAAACGAGACAAACGTGAGAAGATGGCAGGGACTGTAGGATAGAAAGTAAGAAGGTGCTTAGCCAAGAACTCTTCTGATGGGGAATGTTGAGTTATAGTCCCTGGAGATCATGCAAAAGGCATCCCATTCATGGCTTTTTGCTTTGACTTGGCCATAATAAAATCTCGAAAGTTTCTGGTGACAGTAATGCCTGCACTGCGCTGTTTAGAGTAGTATTTTATACCAGTGATTTAAAAAGATTGTTAGTACCCCTTTCCAGCTGGGGCAAGCGGCTGGGAGCAGGCGGAAATAAATTTAATCTATTTTTCTAAAAAGGCTCTGCCTATATTATTGGGTCATGTACCATTTCCTTTTGCTCTAGCCTGCATCCCCTCTTCCCCCCTGGCTTTTGTTGCCTGCTCATGATCCAGGCTGGACCACCACCCCTGATGGGGACGATGGCTCGTGGTGGCATTTCAGGTGTCAGTATCGGGAGTGTCAGATCCTGGGTGGAGTGTGGGATGGGGCTAGAGAAAAGCTTAGGCTGTGCTGTGCTTTGTGCTGGTGAAGAAGTATGAGTTGGCCTGCAGGTGAAAGTGTTTCCATCCAAATCTTGGGGAAGAGGTGGAGGTTTTTTGTTTGTTTTTTTTTGCTAGAAGAGCAGCTTGAGTAATTTAACACAAATAATCACTGTTGAGGCTCCTGATCTAAGGTTTTAAAATTATTCCTAGTATGTTCAGTACCATTCATGTGAGACATCAGAGAAATTGAATCTAGCAGGACTCTAGGAAGAGATGTTAGAAGGTATTATGTTAGAAGCTTTATGTTTGATAATAACCTTACGAATTTTCATATGTTGTACTGACACTGTACATGCCTTCAGCATTGTGGCAACTGCAGACTGTGCCTGGATACATCTCAGGAACGCCTTCATCGTTTTCCTCCTCTGTGCTGTGTTTTCCACCTGGAAAATCCCTTTCTCTTTGATGGGTGCACTAAAGCAATAGAGCTACAAGGACTAGCCACTTCTAAGTTTGCAGTCCCAGGCATTGTTTGTGGTTATTGGGACACCTGGGACTGTGGTCTGGCTCTCTGCTGCCCCCTCCTCCTCTTCCTCCTCCCCAAGCACAGACCTAAACTCAGCAGTCCAGACCTAAAGACCGAGCCCAAACTAACCCGTGCCATCTCACGGTTCTTTCAGCTCGATCCTATTAGCTGAAGTGGTGCAGTACGTAGGTTTTGACCAAATCAGAAGGCACCAAGGAGTATCTGAGGTAGGCAGAGCAACCTGGGAGTCAGGGTCGTCTACCCATCATCAGGGCTGTGCAGGCAGACCAAGATGCAGCCGGAGCCTCCTGTCTCCGCAGGCCTGGAGAGTGGGGCTGGTGGTGGTCCCCCAGCTCGCTCCTCTGCCCGCTCTGCTCAGCATTGCCATTGGATTGGTTCAGCCTCTGACGAGTTCTGCTATGACCCAGTGATTTGTTTTTGCTTTCCTTTATTATTTACTACGATGATCAAAGGAACCACTCCTTGTGATCGTAAAGAGAAGCCTTAAAATCTTATTTAAGAGCACAAACATTTTGGGCTTTGACAGACGTGCTTTGAAAATAACACAGATGTGCAGTGTCAGATTTCACAGCTGCATGCAGTGTCTTTGTTTCAAACTGTAAATTCGTCTAGTAGTGCTGGGCATGTGGTTTCACAAAGCCTTGCCCCCTGCAACACAGGAAAAACAAGTTTCTGGGTTATAGGTATTTTTTTCCCCTGAATTTACCACCTGAGAGAGTTTGAAAGGAAAATGATCTTACCAGAGTGAGCACTCAGCCCTGCAAGGCTTCAAATCTGTGGGTTATTTTTAACCTAATTACCTCGAATTAAACAAAAGCTTAAGAATTTTTTGCTTGAATTGAAGGTGAGGAGGCTCAGTAGACTTCATTTGCAGCGAAACTCCAGCCGAAGACTTGCCTCTTCCATTGCGCCATGCAGAATAACGCCCGTGGCGCCGCGCTAACGAACAGCGCTTGATTTGCTGAAGCGCTGGCTTTTAGGAGTTGATGCGAGAAGATGCACAGCTCTCGAGCAGTTCACTCCTTTCCCGTTCTCACCCATCCTACGGATGTGGTGATCAGTTTGGACTGGTGACACTGTAGATGGAGCATGGTCTCCTTACACTTGCCTGGCAGTGGCTCATTAGCTGCATGTTAATTGAAACTGAAAGTTTGTCAGATGATTCAATTCAGTTACACGTTAAATGGATTCAGTGCAGTAAGCATTGCTGCCGTGATGAAAATCTCTGTGGAAGTGATTTGTGAACTGATTCGGAGGAATTCAATGGCTTCATCGGTGCCTCTGAGAGATTGCCACTGGGACAGCAGGCAGGGGTAGCCGTGCTCCCAGCAAAACAAATCCTACTGTTCTCTTGCCCCCTAAACGGCTTTAATTACTGCCCAGTACGTTCCCTTGCCAGGACATGTGTTAGGTTGAGAAATTACTCTGGAGAGCTGAGAAGCAAAGAAGAAAATGAGAGATGAATTGAAAGTCTAGTTTGAATTCTGTAATCTAAATGGCTGAAAATGTTGAATTCCTTGCCTCTCGGTGGATCAGGAGGTCATAAAATTTTCCTAAAGTTTGACTCAAATGTAAACGTGTGTTTAAAAAATAAAGTATCTGCTTTAAACTAATGGATGGAAAATTCAAAATTTACATCCTCCATAACTCACCTTTTATCCTCGGCCACTGCGGAAGTCCCTCTTAAGTGAGCAATTTATTCTGTATGCTGTACCTGCTTATATGCTTGGTTTCCGAGTGGAGCCAATTTTTATTGCAGAGTTATAAACCCTTTGAAAATAGGGGCTTGTAATGGAAGCGCTGACAGACCTTTAACTAGGTCATTCTTATCTGGCTCCATTGTCTTCGCTTTTGTTAAAGCATTAAATGGTTGCATATTTGTTTATTTTTCTCGCGGTCCCAGAATTTTAACATGGGTGTATTACTGAATTGTTCTTTCTTCAAAATGCCATGAACATGCAGCATTAGAGAGTTTATCCAGACTTCACAGCCACCTTTAAAAGTAAATTGGACTGTTGTGTCTGTTTCAAGGTTTTCTTGCTTACACAGTGCATTGAGTCTCTAGGATGTCATTACGATGCTAATACCGAAGTTTGCTTTTTCTTCTGCTATCTTATTCTAGTCTTGCAGTCTGCTCTGTCTTTTGGGCTCCTTTCTGCATAAAATGACAATGATGTTTTTTCATTTGTCCCATTCAACAGATGAAAAGCCATACCACTGCAACTTTTCTGAAGAGGAAACCCTGATGGTAACATCTCAGTTGGATGAAATTCCGAAGCTAGGAAGCCGCAACGCCAGAGAAAACGAGGCCAGGGAATCTAAACCAGAGATTCCTGCCCTGGTGTCCGCACTGGAGAGTATCATCAAGGAGCCCTTTTCGAAATACCAAGATCTAAAAGGTTCTGCAGATGTAAAGATGCCGGCATTTCACCACAGCCTAGGGCTTCCTTGCTCCAGTCATGTTGCTAGCTTTGCTTCAGGTGTGAGCCAGACGTCTTCAAACATGGCCATGGACTTGAAAACATCACCTGAAGTGCAGGCTGGTCATGCTAGAGAAAATTTGCTAGACTTACACAGGGAACATCCCTTCATAGAAAAAGGTGCTGAAGCTCAAGAGGTAGCTCCACTCGATTTGAGTGAAAAATCAACAAGGGATAATTCATGCAATAATCTGAATACATCCTTGCAGGCTGCTTTAACTGTCTACCCGTGTCCTTTCTGCAGTCACAAGACCTACTACCCTGAAGTCCTGTGGATGCACAAAAGAATTTTGCACAAAATCAGCTGTAACTCGATGGCCCCCCCTTGGGTTCAACAGAACGGATTCAAGAGTATTAAAAACAACCTGGTCTTTCTGGCAAGGAGCAGGCGTACCGGCCCTCCTCCCGTTCTCGGAGGTAAGGAATGCCAGCCTTTGCCCATTGCCAGATTTACGCGCACTCAAGCGCCAAGTGCGTTGTCAGGGTCCAAAAGCAGCTCTCTTTCTGTTGGGATGGCAGCGAAGTCCGGGAGTACGCATCAGTCAAAGGATGGTCATGCCTTCGGCCACTGTGGTCCGCGCTTACCAGGTCTGGATGGGTACAGACAGCCCAAGTTAAACCATTGCCAGGAGCAATACGGCATAGCAGCGCAACAAAAAAGTAAATATGAAGCAAATCCCAAACTTACGCAAATGGGAGCCTACAGCAGAAGTGTAACGCCTACTCAGACGGTCGTATCCAGGCCTGGCACGCAGCCCACCAACAGCAAGCAAGTGGAAAAGTACACGGTTCCCCAAGGAAGCACTAGTTTTGCTCCTCCAGGTAAGCACTGTGCATCTGACTCCATGAAGGCCAAATTCAACCCACCGCCACAGTATCATCCTCTGTGCAAAAGCGAGCAGTACACTAAACACGAAGAGCCATTGGTGCCTCAGAGGGAGTCTCACGTGAAGGCTGGGAATGAGATGAGGACATTGGCAAACTGTACAGCGGTAGCACGAGCAAGTCCACTGCTGCAGCCCCAGCCTAGCGCCGCGGGAGTTTCTCCGGCTTTACACTCCAGCAAACAGGATCCAGGATCAGACGGGCATGAGAAACGTTTGGACATTTTAAATATCTTTAAAACATACATTCCAAAGGACCTTGCTTCGTTGTACCAAACCTGCGGTGCCAACAGCCCTGTCCTGGATCACGCAGGTAAGATTTCCACAAGCACTTCCATAGCTTAGGGATGCGGTTTGCTTGTTCCTGCTTGCTTCGGGGCCACGACACGCTGTTTCACACTTTCTTCCTCCTCTCCCTTTAACGGTTGGGATTACAAGTTCATTGTTTTTATCATTTCTGGATAGGCTTGAATAGGTTTGTTTACTGATCTCTAGCAGTGCAGCATCCCCCCTCGTGCACTGTGTGACATTTCTGTCGCAGGTTAAATGTATCTGGTTCCACCTGGAGTATTACTGTTCCTTTGTCCCCTCGCTTCAAGCAGGCTAAAGTTACACAGATGTGCTGTCACTTGAAGATCCCCCTGATATGGTGGTGCTGGCACACATCATAATCTTTTTGCTTCGGGCAAAATAAACATCCTCTGGGGCTTCTCTGTGATGTTATTTTGGAGGGTTTGTTCAATTTTGTCTGCAAACAAGTCTTCCAACAACAGAGAGAGATAATTACTTGTCAGTGTCCTTTGTCTGCCTTGACAAAAGTCTTAAGATCTTCCTTGTCCATACCAAAGAGTGCTGTGTATTTTTCAAATTATTCTTTTGATCTGTTTGCATGTTTATAACTAAAAAGAGGCAGGGCCAAATACGGGCTTGCCAATGCACGTAAGCAGTAAAGGCAGTTGTGCAAATAGCCAGTTTAAAAGTCCAGGGACTACAAAAGTATCAGAGCTCTCCTGTCTCTTGGCAGTCAACTGCCACGTAAAAAGAACTGAAGATAAAAAGAAAAGAAACTTTTGTATTTGCATTTGAAACCGTACCCTTCTGACTTTCTGCCAGGGTAGTTTGTTTCAGTGGGAACTGAAAATCACACTGATGTATTATTACTCTTGAGATGGGGAGTAGGATGTGTGTGTAGGGTGGGAGAATGGAAGCCACCGTCTCAGCTCTCACCATCCTGGTTTTTACACGCTTCTCTTAGTAGAAGGTGTGCAAGAACTTCACAAGGAAAGAGCACATGTTTCAGGCTGGTGTTGTAGTGGTCTCACCTGGCATAATGCTCTCTGTTTTGTCAAAAGCATGTGTGAAATGGAGCTTGTAACCCCATTTTGCAAGTGGGATGAACCCCCTCCAGGACATTTGGAAGTTGGCGATCTAAGGACAGCTGTGGTCTAGTGCCCAGGAGGTGTGTGCAGATTGATGGCTTTGGCAGCTGTGAGGCGAGGAAGGAGCCATAGTATTTGGTCAGGCCTTGATGGAAGGCCTTTTGGAGAAGACAGCAAGGCAAAATCTATCTGAAGTAGTCCATGAGATGCACGTTTCAGCCACCTGGTTGTCAGTTTTGCTCAATCATTTGAAAAGCAGTGTTGTGCAGGAGCCGACTGTTACTTACTACAGTTGAGTAGATGGTTTCACAGGTGGTTAGATGGCTGCGTGATGGTTGCAACTAACATCATGCCCCTGGTTTTTGTTAGGGAAGCAGAAGAGGACAGGCTCGGTTTCTAAAACTGCAAGGTCAGCGTTCCTGTTTCTGTCCAGCTGACTTGGTTTTACCGTCTCTAGGAATGTTGTCTAAAGTTTCTCCCTGCCCACTTCCTGCTCTAAATACCGAGTTAATTGTTCCACCATCAACTGGGGGCTCCTTCACATGGGTGCACTCCTTGATGCTATTTACTACTATGTTGGGTCAATCAGCTCAGAGAAATTTTAATGACCTTCATGAGCTCCCAGCCGTGTTGAGAGGGCGGGAGAGAAACGGTAAAGGCCAGGAGCTGAAAGCTGACTTAGTGCATGCAGTCACCTGAAAAACCACAAGGACTGCTGGAGCAAAGTAGGGGCAAGGTTTCTAAGGAGGTCTCTATCTGCTTTTTAAAGGAGGGATTTTACTGCCAAAATGTTTTTGCTGGGCAGTGATTTCCAGAGACAGTTTAACTGGGAGTTATTTAGTGGCCACCTCTACTTTGAAATCTCTTTCTTTCGTTCCAAGTGTTTTACAGCAGTCAAGTTTTCAGAATTTGAAACTTTGGTTTTTTACGTAGCTTGTCTTTATTTTATATACAACTTCCCGGTTGTTGATGGTTCTCCAAAGCAATTGGCATGACGGCTGTTTTTCATAGCACTAAAACAAAAAGCTGCTGCAGGCAAAAGGAACAAGATCCTACCAACTGCAGATGGAGGAGGGTAAATGAACCTTGTCTGAAATAACACATGGCCCTAGACTGGGCCCTCTGAGCCCATGTGCATTATGCAATTAAGTCTTAATATGGCAGTGTGAATATGGCAATCGCGACATAAAAAAACCACTCAAAATCTCACTCAGGTATGCTATTTGTCACATGATTGGGTTTTTTTTCCCCCCAATTGAATGTTCCCGATAGCCTTTATGTAGGTGTTTGGTATGCTCCCTCACCTTGGATCATAGCAGAATATTTTAGTGTGTGGTATGGCAGTGTTCAATTTCCCTTTGAGGGACTGGATTTATTTCTGGGATCCTTTCTTTTCCATTTGTGTCTCTCTATTCCAGTGTGTCCTTGGAAAAGAGAGTTGTTGTACATACTGTTGTGATCCAGACACAAACACAAAGCAGGCTGTGCTTAGGCTAGGTTTGTTTCACACTGCCCAGTCTTCCCAAACGCTTGTAGAGAGAATCTTATTGTTGTATTTAATAGTGGTTATTTATTTTATTCACGACACTTACATGAATCGCCGTGTTAGGAAAGGATGGGTTATGGCAGCAGATGCACTCTTTCCCTGGGGCTCCTTTGGGACCGGCCTTGAGCATCCGTTTCGCAGGAGCTCCCGTTCAGATAGTCACATTCATTTACCTTAATTTGCTAACACCTGTAGTCATCCACCCTCTTTTGTTCGCATCTCGGATAACCTGAGTGATGACTCATAGGGGTATTGCCTTGCCGCAATGATGCCCATAACTCAAAGCTCTCGACTATCAAAAGCCTTATGGTGCTCCTTAGGAAACGCAACAATGGCAAATATACCTGGAAGCAATCCATTTTTTCCACCTGTTTTTTAAATAACTATGATAAAGTAAGTGCCAGGGAGGGGTTAGACCAAAGTCCTCACCCACTCACCTTCAGCGTTTGTACAGGGCACGTTGATTTCCAACAGCATCCTTGACCTGCCTCACACATGACTCCAGCAGGAACAGCGTTTCCATGGAGGCTGTTGGATCGGGCCCCTAATGGCTGCAGAGACAAGCCTACTCACCTTTCACAGGGGGAGACATGGGATACAGAGAGATTCAGTGTCTTTCCAGAGGTGGCAGAAACCCACCTGAGGAGCCCAGGTCTCCCAGCCGCCACAGGAGCCGCTCGGCTGGTAGCAGAGCCCTACCCTGCTTGTCCCTGCCTGTCTGGCTGTGGCAAATGCCACATCTGGATCCTCAACACGCTTTGCTCAGCTTCGCTTTCAGGGTGGCAGCTGCAGTTCTGGCCAGTGAGGGAAAATGCTAGTAACAGACAAGAAAATCTGCTTTAATTTTGACCACCTTACAAGGCAAATCTGACTCTTCAGAGCACAGTGAAGCTCTCATGGAAATTTACGTGGTTTGGTTTGGTTTGTGGCTTTTTTTTTTTGTTTGTTTGGTTTTTTTTGTTGGTTTTTAGAGTTTCTTTGTGTGTGTGTGTGAGTATACATGATCTGGATTTGCCCCTAAATCGTGATCGGTCAAATACTTGTTGGGAGCGTGCTCAGCTGCATTACACAGACTGTGCTGCCATCTGCAGGAGGTGCTGTTATTAAAAGACAAAACAATTGGTGTGTGGGTTTAGGGGTTTTTCCCTAGCCAGGCATTTTCTTTTCAGTATGTGCTGTGGTAGAAGCCATCGCAGGGCACTTGGTGCCGTACCGGCGCGAGTAAATGGCAGCCCGTGTTCTTCTCCATTTGTTTTCAGGTACAGCATCTGTATTTCGGATGAAGCCCTTTGGCATCCTGCAGCTGAGTTTTCAGCTGGCATGGTGGGGGGTGTTGCCACATTTTTTTCGTAATTTTATTCTTTTTAAATACTGTAATGGGGGAAAAAGGAAAGAAAAGCTGAAGCTTGCTTCCGCTGACAACCCCCTGAGAATTTCTTTAAAAGCCAAAGTATTCCAGTGGCAAATGGAAACATCAACTCTTTCCTTCCAAAGAGGGCGTTTTACCAAAATAGAAAAGATGATGTTCAAACATATTTTTTTTCATAATAATAAAAAAGCCCAATAAAAGTCAAATGTGTCTTTTTTGATCAGCAGCAAAGACAAAGACCAGCCCTTTAAGTCAGATGCTGTAAACTGACCTTTGGAGAAAAAGGAGAGGTTTGAGCGGTTTTCCACAAATGCTAATGGCCTAGAAAACATGTTTACCCAGGGCTGGGGGAAGGCTGCTGCGCTGCTACCAGCTCAAAATGTCCGGAATGACACTTTCATTCACAGATGTCTTTCGTCTGTGCCTCAGAGGTCCGGGGTCAAAGCAGCACCGGCAGGCAGGTAGGCAGGGGCGAAAGGTTTGATCAGTCTGTGATGGCTCCACTCGCTCTGCATTTGTCTCTGAGGTATTGCCGCCCGGGGGGGACAGTCGGGCTCTGGTCCTACTCACTTCCTATTATCCATGTGACTTGTCTCTGCCACGCTGGAGTCACTTTGATTTGCCTGATGTACTGCTTGACAAAGCTGGGTGATGGCTGAGAAGTGGATCCAGCTGCTCTGAAAAGCGCACACCTGACATGCCAGTCCTGGTGCGGGCACATCATGGGGAGCAGTTTTTAATTCAATGTAATTTATGCATTCTTGCAGTCCTGTGTGTGCCTGGCCTGTCAGCCAGTGCCTAGATGAAGGCTGACAGTTGTCATCCAGGGCCTGAAGGTAGCCTCACATAATGACACATTAGACATACTAATGATGTTTTCTTCTGGCATAATGTTTTCTTCTCAACTTTCCTCTCTCCTCACCCCCTCCTCCCTCCCTCCCTCCCGACTACAGGGATGCTCAGGACACAAACACGCCAAGGAGACTGCGTCTGCAGAGAATGTGGAAAATGCTTTACTCAACCCAGTCACCTCAGGACTCATCAGAGGTCCCACGCAGGTACCTTTTCACACTCGCTTTCTTCCTTTCCCGCTTGCCTGATCTGGCTAGCAAAGTGCCGAGAATTACGTTTCACGTACCACGTTAACCTAACTAATTCCAGTACCTAAATCTAATAGACAGGTTTTTTATTTTTACGACTATTGCTCTTGTTCTCCGGATATTGCTTACCTGATCCCTGCCCGAACTCCATAAAATTGCAATGCATTTAAGATAAGTCTGTTTGCAAATGTTGTATTTTAATTAGAGAGTAGGGTACTCAGAAATGAATATGCTAATGAATTCTGTTGCCACCAGCACAAATTGAAATCAAAGTACCCCTTTCAGCACAACATAAGGCTTTGTTTTGCCTCATCGTTGCTGTGTTGACAGGAACATTTTTGCGGGAAACGAGATTTTTCCGCAGACCAGTCGTCCCTAAAACGGGAAATCCCTACCAGCCGTTTTTAACCTGGCGCAGTGCGTGGCTGGGGCTGTAGGAGGCTAAAGCCACTGGTGTCGAGAGACCTCCTGAGCATTGCACGAGACAGTGAGACTAGCGGGTTCCTCCTGAAAAGTGTGAATGATGCATACATAAGCCAGTCTGATGCAAAATGACAGAGGCCAAATGGTAAGTAATGCAAGAAGAGGGTCCCTTTACACATACACTGATAATTAATGTTGTCAGTGATTGCTTTCTTCAGCGCCGAAGTCTGAATTAAAAAGGGCAGTGGCCCTAGGCTGCCATTAGCACACTCTCTTACAGTAAGTGTTACGGTAAATTGGTATTTTCCGGCCACAGGCTAGGAGCTGGTGTCTTTTTTTGAACGTGGTTAATCTGTAATGGTCTCAAATAATGTACACACACTAACGAAGCTTGAATGTTCATCTGTTAACAAGCCCCCTTGTTCCCACAGTGGTATTTGAGTCTAATGGACTCCGAGGTACTGAAGTTCACACCACCTCCGCAGATGCCCCAAAACAAGTATGTTTTACAATTAATTGGATGTTTGGTTTTTAATGTGGTAGCTGGGAAAAAGTTGCACGGTGATAGTCATCACTAAAGCGCTGACTGGTTTATAACATGTATAAATAATAACGGTGTTGCTTGGTTTGTGGCTCTTAAATTTTTTAAGCGTTTTATCCAAGTCTGTTGTATAGAAGAGTCAGTTAATTGCAGAGCAGGTAGTTAGTGTTTAAATAAACATGTTACTGGCTTACTGGGAGTGGGTGGGAGTGGTAACTGTAATGCACAGTGATACATAACAGTGAGATAGTACCTAAAGAATTCCTGGAATAATTTGCTTCTACAACTAACACGTCTTCTGCTGTGACAATACAATTAACACTTAGTCTGTGTTTTTCTGAAGAGTCTTGTACCCTGGTATCCAGTATATGGCCTTTAAAAGGCTCCTGTCTTTCAGTTTCTGTGGGCTGTGTGTGGTGGTGCGCTTTCCTGTTCCTAGCACACAGAGTTTTCTGTCTTAACAAACACTTCTCAACACTCTGAATTATACGTGACAAAGCTGTTATGTAGAAAACCATTAAACCGAGTATGTTTTTGTGTGTCTGACGTCTTTGGAGACCAGTGTCGTAACCTGCACCTTCCCACCCCATCGTCCAGCCTGGCAGGTGGGTTTCAGGGCACACCTCCTCCAGGGGCTCACTGTGGAACTGCCTGCAGCATCACTCCCTTTTCCTTTCATCCAAGTTTTTAGTTTAATTTTGACTACAGCGCTTTTCCTGTCCTCCTGCCTTCTACTAAACGATTGCAGATGGTTTCAGCCTTGCTTAGAGAACACATCTCCATGCTAGTCCCAGCTTCATGAAGTTTGGGAGTTGGTGTCTACTTGCCCAGTATCTTCACCGAGCACCAGCACATCACATAGTTTGTATGCTGCACCCTTCAGTGGAACACTTTTTCTGTTGCAGTTGCATCTTTCCGGCCCAAAGGCCACATGGGGAACCCAGCCGCAGCCGCAGGAGTATCCTGCGTTGCTGTCAGACCGTAGGAGTAGTTAATAGCTTTCCTTGTAAAGTTTTCAAGGTGGCATAGCACTGTGGTAGCTGTGGTGGGCAGTGTTTGCATTGCTTTTGTGGGACAGTAACAGCAAAGTTAAGCTATAGTTGGACAAGTGGGTGAAAGCGCTCTCCTTAAGATGCTTATCCGGTAAAACCGTGCATGCACACTGTTCCACGTGTGCATGTTCCACGTGGAAGCATGTGACAGTGTGAAACGCTGCAGCTCTGCAAGCTAGCTCAACTAGTCTCTGGCTCTCATCGGTTTAGTAATGTAGGTGTAATAAGCCTAATAATCTTTAAAACGGTCTTTCATCTTTTCGTGCTCGTGGTTTTGTCTCGTGTAGGTGAGATCAGATTCTGAAGGCGTCTGGGCTTTTTTCCTCTAAAAGACAATGTAAGGTCAAGGTTAGAAATTATTTTCCAAGAAGTTTTGAAGCAGCCATATCTATCCATCCAAAAAGAGATGTGGCAGCTCAGTCCACATCTGGACTCTTTTGTTATTCACATTATGTTACTGCACAATAAATTTACTCATAATCTTGTCTTTGTAAACTACTGCCCTGCCAGAATTTATTGACTGACTTCTTCCACGGCAAATGTAGTTTGCTCTTGCAGTCTCAGGCCGTGTCAATCTGTCTTCAAAGCATTTGATTAAATTACAGCATCTCTCAGTACAGCAGAACACTGGGTAGGGGTTAGCTTCATAAATTGCTTCGTCACTTGCCAGTCTGTATTTCTTCCACAGGAGCTGCGGTATGATCCCTTCTCCGGGAGATAGTTCCTTTTCTTTTGTCTTGTTTGCTGCTCAGTATCAGCCTTTGTCTCAGTTTGTCAGTGTCTGTGTCAGTCAGGATTATTCAGTTATCTGCCGTTGCGCTTGTTCTCGTTGCGAGCAGACTCTGTGCTCCCCCAGAAGACTCCACCTGCGCGGTCCCTGGGCGCCGGGGAGGGAGCACGCTCATTTCTACCTGCGGCTGGAGGGGCCTTCAGAAGCACAGAAATGAGCTCGCACCGAGAACGATGCCTGCAGCGTTCTAGTAACGTTATGATTTCCCACTTTAAACATTGTCACTCCGTGTCTTCATTTCATTTCTTAATTGGGGACAGATCTGTTCATGAGAGTTTACGGTGTAAAGTCAGTTCAAGTTACAGAAGTGCCATGCACATGCTCCGAGCAAGAAACAATAGTTACCACGTGTGGTAACTCAAGAATGAAAGGTGTGGGGGTTTTTTTTATATTAAGTGGAAACGATTCACTTTACATAATGTTTCCTCCTCACAGGTAAAATATCTTCCCCTGTGTAGTCTGCTAAAGAGTAAAAATATTAACATTAGTATTTCACAGTTCCCCCATTCCCTTCAGTAGTCAACCAGACGATCATCTCTAAAGGTTTCCTTTATGGAATAATGTTGGGTAGGGCTTTTTAAATCCCCCAGCATAGTAACTTACAACAGTGCTACATTATATAGCAGTTTTCTTACAGAATAATTCTAATTCCACGCATTAAAAATAGGGTCTCCAGCCAGGCTTTTTCAAAAATCAGCCAGCTAAATCTATATTTAGGCGTCTAAATAGGAAACCTTATTCAGGGCAATGAACCACCAACAGGACATGCAGGTGTTGAGCAGCACTGAAAAGTAGGCCACCTATAGGGGCGTGTAAAGACCATACACCCCCAGGTTTGATATTAGCAGCACTGGGCTGTGTTTCATGTTTTGTCATCAGCACGGATGAAATATAAACAAAATGTAGGAAATAAGATGTTCGTCTCCTTCATAACACTATTTACTGTCCTGAATGCTTTAAAAAAAAAAAAAGGGAGGGGACACACATTTTCATCTCAAATGAATTTCCCATGGACGCTGGAATATTTTCCACTGTTCTTTGTCTAAAGGACAAAGAAACGTTCATTACATACCCCAAGTCAATATAATCTGAGCAAAGTCATGTAGATTCTCTTGAAATGCTGCCATATTAAACATACTGAATATTCTGAATATTTTTATAGATGCTAAATATCCCAATGTATCCATAATTTAGCTTACTTATCCACAATGAATATGTATCTTAATTTGGAATACGCTGTGCAGCATCCAAAGACCTGATTTAGTAGGCATGAATTCGGGGAGCGCGTTCGGATTCCGGTTGCTTGTACGTGGCCAGACAAAAGCTGTCTGCCCTTTGGAAGGGTCCCTGTGACCACGCAAATCTCGAAGCCGCTGCAGCTCTCGAAGCAAAGCTCTCCTAGAGCATGGGATCGTTTCAGAGACACCGCCTGATGCCGCGCCATTCCAGCCAGGAGCCCGGTTCCCGAATGCGTTCAGTGGCACAGGGGTCAGTCTCTAGCCTGCTGTTGCAAGATGGTGACAGCCGCGGTAGCAGTTTCCGATACGTACGTCTTGGGTTTAACTTCTCCGGTGCGTGTTTAAAAGCATATCAAAACTTGGCCTGCTTTAGGGATGTAGTTTACCCGCTGTCGGTGCTGTGTCAGATGACGCGCTCTAAACATTCTAAGGGACAAGTAATTGGGTTTTCAAAAGGTGTGATTTACTGGTGAGCAAGGAGGAAGAGTTCTGCCTAACTGAGGGTACGTATAGGTGAGGCAGTGTATGTCTGCAGTGCTGGAGCCAGGCACGCCAGGTTCTCGGTACGGATTTGCTTTGTGTGCGAGTGAAACAAGCCAAACCCCTGAAACTCCAGTCTTTTCCATCTCTGGAAAAACACCTTTTTACTCACAGAAAATCAGTTAAAAGCTACAGCACAGGAGAAAAAAAAAAAAAAGAGAACTGTTGGTATCATGGATATCTCTGGCTGAAGCTTCCCCATGCCAGAAGGCAGCAAGGATCCTTTCCTGGGAAAGAGCTGCGAGTGCCACGGTTCTTGGGCCTCGTTCACTGAAAAGAGGGATGCATAGTAGGTTCTGTGTGACAGGGGTAAACCCCCTTCATCAGGGAGACAATAAACCTTAATGCTCTCCACTCCTAGGTATTTTACATTATTTCTTGCAGTGTTCAGATACTTGAGATAGCATAAATGTGAACAGACAGATTGGAAAGAATCATCAGGAAAGCATTATGTAGATACGCCCCCACCACCCCCGGTATATATATATACACACTATATGGGGTGTGGGTGTGTGTGCATATGTATTGCATTGCTTGGGGCATCTGATACCTCTAATGTTTTTATAGTCCAGTAACACTACGGCCCTGCTTGTCCTAAAGCAACTTTGGAGAGGAGGAGCAAAAAACCCAAACCAACAGATTAAAAAGTTATTTAAACTGCTGTTTTCTGGGTTTGGTTGGGGTTTCTTTTTTGCATTTGAAAATTTAGCACTGTCTGTTAGGGGTCCTATTTATGACACTTGTTCCTACGAAATGTCTTGCCCCAGTTCTTTGCAGAGTTTCTTCTGAAGATCATGATTAATAGTTCAGTCCTCATTATTGCAAATGTTATTTTTAAATAGTTATTCTGAGAACAAGAATTCCATTAATCAAAATAATAGATAATGAACAAATAAATGGCAACCTAATTTGTCTCGTTCATACATATGGAGATTACAATGCAAACAATCAAGGAATCATGGAGGCTGCTGTACCAGCCTCCGAGTAATATGCATGTGCTCTATGTCCATTAGGTTGTGAGCATTATAGACAGGATTAGAAGCTGTAGTCCTCGTCCCGGTGCTTTCCCCTTGCCAGCAAACCAGAGAGGTAGCTGTGCTTCGAACGGACTATTGCTGTTTATTTCAATGTCATAATCTGTCTCTAATATATTAACATGCCCACTAACTGATTTTTTCCCTGTTAACTGCTGAAAAGCCCTAGAAGTCGTTAGGAAAGCAGCTTTTGGTGGGGAAGCTGCAGGTTTCATTTATGAAAAAGCACTGGGCTTTTTGCCCCTCTAAAAGGCTGAAAGTGAAGAAAGCCTAGTTTTTAAAATGGCAACGTTTTCACGCTTCAGGAAATGTTAATTCCTGCGGTGTATCAGCTGGTTCAAAACCCCACTGACGTGTTTTAAACCCACGTGCTGAGGGGTAGCTTTTGATCTTGTGGAAAACACGGGTTTGGTTCCACATTGGATGGGTAAGAGGCTGGGCCTCCTCTGCCCTCTTGGGATGGTGCCGATACAAGGGGGTGAGCCACTGGGTAGATTTTTGGCAGGGTGAAACTCAGAGCATGGCTGTGCATCAGAGGGGTCCAGTCACCCACCCACCCGCTGCCCCCGGCCCCTCCCACGTCCCTGCCGCGTGGGAGGAGGATGGTTTGGCCTTTTCACGGGTCCCCATTGCTGCTGTGTGATCCATGGGCAGGTGGTGCCCGGACCCGCAGGGCATGTCTCTGCCGCCCAGCACCCCGCAGGCTGTCCGTCCGAAAAACACACTCCTAATTACACCCCTTTTTTCAGTTCTAAGCCAGGGAAACTGGGGCAAGGCGTCTGCCATCCCCTCCCTCCCTCTTCCCCTGGCTCGGCAAAGCCCTGCCACGCTCCCCTGTGTACGTAGAGCTGGTTCGATACGAGACGTTTTAATGATGAATGCCTCCTCCCGGAATTGTGGCTCTGTCTCTCAGGCATGATGCAGCCGCGCAAAAATGTAAAGCATCTTTCTTGGTTTACTGCAGGAAATTCAGCATCCAACTAAGGAAGTTTTATCACATCTCTCATTCAGTTACTGTTTCCTACATTTCAAATATACTGCCATCTGTACAGCAGCTTTTTTTTTCTTTAATTTTGTTGCAAATCTTTCCAACTTAAACCAAACTTTGACTGGTAAATGTCATGAATCTCGGGCCAGGTTTAATTAGGAATTTTCTAAATCTATTAACAAAAGAGATGCACTTAATACATTATGTCAACCAGAGCTGGGCTTTCTTCAGCTATTCCGAGGGCTGCCATAGGCACAGCTTGAAACTTGCTTGGATTTTACATGGGTGCCGTATTTTATGTTGCATTAATTTAAAATGGTCTGTTTCACTTCATCAAGACTTTAGCTTAAGGATAATGCATTTATGTAAGATTAATCTTGCCGTGTTGTTTCAGGATCAGGATTGTAAACTGCATTGTTCCGACAGTGATGTTCTAAATGTCATTTTAAAGCTTTTCTTGGGAGCTGCAGGCTCCCACTTATTCATGATGTTATCTTTAATTTCACTTGATTTTAGAATATCCCTGCTATTTTTTTTTTCAACATGGTAATTATTCATGAAAATGGGCTAAAAAAAAAAATAAAAGGAAGATGACAAGAGGGGAAAAAAAAGCTGCCTTAGCGTTTGACAGACCTGCACAAGAATTCAGCCTTTCTTCTTTTAGCTGCCTCTGTGACCTCAAACTTCAGCCTTTTTTAAACGCTGATCTAATTATGGATCCCTTTTGGTTGGCTCAGAATTCTGCTTTTTGGAGGCCTCTTCTTCCCCTCCTTGTTCTCAGCCTTCTCTGAACTCCTCCAGACGCTGTTACTCGCTCTCCTGGTCCGTCAGGGCCTTTATATGGGCCTGACGCACTTCGTCTTGCTGGAGATGATGAGAAAAAATAACCCCCCTCCCCAAACTACTGACGCGGTGGGCCAAAACGAACGTACGTGACGCTAATAAAGGGTAACGAGCGCCGTCGGGGCTGGCTGGAGGGTTGCACGTGGGAGCAGAGGCGAGAATGAGCTTTTCCCTGTGTCGTCCTTGCAGGGCAGAGACCACGGTGGTGCGGAGCTCGCCTACACGCTGCCTCTCCGGAAGGGAACCTAGAGCCCCGGTGGAGGAACCCCCCACGCCAGCGGCCCCCGCCCCGAGGGGCAGCGCCGGCAGCCCCCCGCGCAGCCGCCCCGTGCCCCGCCGGCTGCAGATCCGCCGTCGCCGCCCCGCCAGCCATCGCCTCGCCCGGAGCCGCTGCGCGAGACTGAAACCGGCGCTCTGCGAGGAGGGGGGTGCCTCCGCGCTGTTAATCATTTTAAAATAAATGAAGATGCTACACAAGATATATATAAATTGACGTACTAATCAGTCCCATGGTTCCTTATTTCCTTTATAATAAACAGTGGAGTTGGCAAGCACTGTGGCAGCACGAGGCATCTATATTAATCAAGAGAAGTTTGAGACACTGGAAAAATTAAACTTTATGTGATTTGGACAGCATGAAGAAGTTAAGCACTGTAACAAAAACCTCCCTGATGCTCACAATGACTATTTGATACGTTTGAAAAACAGCAGTGGATTCGAGGGCTGGAGAAGTATTAATTAATGAAACTGCCACTGCCTGTCATGCTGAAAAGCAAATTAAAAAAGAGAGAGAAGGAGAGGAAGGAGGCGGGGGTGCAGGGAAAAGGTGGCATTCGGTGCTGAGAAAGCAATGCTTGATGAAGGATTAAAGGGACTAAAGAGAAAGACCGTCATTCTGCAATGGGTTGTTTCATTACAGTTTGGGGACCACTTGCGTTTCTAGTGCTCTTGCTCTTGACTGCGCACCATTAATAGTATGTGAATATGGAAATTGAAACACTTCCAGAGAAAAGCTTCTATTCGGCTTTGGGAAAGAAAGGCTAGTCGAACACTAAGAAAAAAACCCCAGGCTTCTGCGTTTTACTCTCAGGACCTTTTTTTGTAACAGGGCTACTTTCTTCGACCTGATCACAAAGGAAGTCTTCACGTTTCAAAAAACAGTAAATAAAGCGCTCAGCTGTCTTAACACCGCTGACCCACGTGTTCAGAAGAGAAAAGGCGTCACCGAACCAGTTCAGGCAGCCCTGGGCCCGTAAGGTACTCTTTGCTCCAGCGTTTGGTCCGGCAGACCAGCTACCGCTCCGCCCGGTGACGTTTTGGAAAGACGAGGAACTCCTTTTGTGGTGGCAGGTTACTGTTCATATAAACTTGTCATGTCTTGTACTTGGTGATCACTGGTGGTGTTAGGAAAAAAAAAAGCAAAAAAAAGCTTTATATACCTCTTCTACAGTAACTCTTTAACTGCAAGTTTTCAAGGTGGGGTTGTGGCACATAACAGGTTGTTAAACCATGCAGTGTAAGCAATTAAAAATGTATTCCACAGATATAAATATTTTCTTTTCTTATTGCTGTGACACTATGTGTGATGGTAATATTTCTGAGAGTTTCAGATTTTGCACATATAATTTTATGCATTATCAAAAGTTACTGCTGCCTTGAAAAGAAAATGTTCTGTGAAAAAATTTTGCAAAAGCTTTACTAGTTTGTTGGGTTTTTCTTTTTTTTTTTTAAATTGTAACATTTTGTAAAGGCAGGAAATGGATTTAAAAAAAAAAAAAACAACAAACAAACCCTAGCATGCTAAATATATTTTTCAAAAAAGCAATAATTTTACATGTACAGAAATGATGCTAACCTTTAATACAGGTGAGAGCAACAGTTTACTTAATACAATAATGGAATAGTGCTGTTTTTGTAGAAATGGGCTTCTGACACAAAGATTTGTTTAAAAAAAAGGCAAAAAGCAGAAAAAAAAACCCCTAAAAGCGTGATCTTTCTGTTCTAACGTTGGGGGTGGGGTGGGGGGGTTGCTTTTTTTAAAAACCTAGTCAGTAATCGGTTCTGGATACTACTTGTTACTTAACTTACTTGACAGTTTTTGTTACTCCGCAACACTTGCAACAATGCAAATTAACTTTCTTATGTATGTTTTTTTTAAACTAGTTTTTCTTTACGGTGTTACACCAGATGTATACCAGAATTCTCTGTAAGTCTTGGCATAGTTAGGAATGTCTGTGCAGATACATATAAGTGACTGTAATTAACTGTTCTGTGAAGTTATTTTGAGGGAGGTCGCATAGACACATTCCATTGTACACCAAAAAAAGGAAAAAAATGAAAAAAGGAGGAAAAAAAAAGGTATTTTGCCGTGTTGCTTAATGATTATCATTTTGGGTTTGCACTAGCTTTCTCGATTTGTTTTGGGTTTTCTTTTTTTTGTTTGTTTCGCTTTTGTTTTGTTGCTTTTCTGAGTCACATTTCCCATGAGTGAAAGTAATGGTGACAGTTCAGGAATGCACAAAAGCCAGTTGCTTAGCCTGTTTGTTTGTGTTTTAGTTATTAAAACCTCTTCTGTACCCAAAATGGCACAAAAGTCTAGTGTACATTTATAATTTCGCTTTTTTTGGTAAACTGTATTTTTTTTGGCAAGCTGATCTAGAAAATCTGCGTTCATATTTAGAGCCAAAAGCTTCTTTCTGGAGCTTTTCTTCCAGAATCTTTGACAGAGAAGCTAGTGCTGTCACTGCCATTACCAGGGTACTAATCAGCAAAGTTTACAATCATAATTTAGCTCCATGAAGAACAACAGTAGGGAAAATCAGTTTAAATAATTATATGCTGTGTATAGCACAGAAATGAGATTTTCACTTAATTAACCAAGAAACAAGAGTGGGCGGGGGAAAGCCAACCTTAAAGACCATCTGTTTTCAGAAGTGAATCCCACGATTTCTATTTTCTTCTTTATCATTGTATTGCATTGATTTGTTATTTTAGTTAGGCCACGGTATTTAAAATGAGTTGTGTTCCCTATTTATTTAGTCAATGAGCTTTGATCAGCTCTTTTTAGCGACGTGATAACTTTTTTTGGCATGACGCGCTCCTGTAAAGCCCTTTTATGACTGTTACAGGGACTTTCTACTACCTCTACCAATCTACTGTTTCTTCTTCTTAACAGGTTTTTATGGTGTTGCAAGTCTAATGTAACTTAGACAATAAAGGGTTTGATTATCTACGCTGCAGATTCTCAGTGTATCTGCCATCTCTCTCTCTTTTTCTCTCTCTCTCTCTCGCCCCTCCCTCTGGCTTCTGTGCGGTTTATTATAGCTAAAGTGTAGAAGATCTTTTCTATTACAGAGAAAGTGAAAGAAAGACCTTCCTTGCCAGAGTATTTTTGTATCCTCAATGTTGTGCGCTGACCGAAAGTCGAACTTGGAGAAACTTCTTCCGCGGAGCTAATCAGCTGCTGCGTTGCCATCGTGCTGTTTGCATTCTTGAAATTCCTTCTGTCAGAAATGCTATGAATAAATCCGTACGTGCTGCAAAACGGAAAGCAGATTGGAAAGCCAGAACAGTGGTTAGTTTTGTATTTCAAAACCCCTTAAAGCCCTTGGTGAAAAGCCTGGGTGTAAATTGCTGCCCCTGTCCTATGGAAGACTCTGATTGCATGAAAACAACTACTTAACAAAATTATTGATTGGCAAATAGCGGTTTCTGTTGGTGCAAAACCGGTGTTCTGTTATTGTCCGACTGTCAGTTAAAACCAGTCTGTCCCTGGGGATTTCCAGGTGTCAACACCATCCACGTTCCATGGAAGTCCCTGCAAACGTGTCACCACCTACCAGTGCTGCGCGGCACGGCGCGCACACGGACGTTCGTCACAGTTGACGCGTCGTGGCGTGCGTGATGGCTTGAGCCGTTTTACCAAATCCCACCCGTCTAGTGGGAGTGCATCCTCCCGCGTGTTCGTGCTCAGAGCGTCCGTGACCAGGCCCGTGTTTGGTTTTGTTCTCCTTCCGTGCTGTCTTCCTGTACTGAGCTACTTAAAGCAGATATCGGCAGCTCCAAGGGTTGCTGGGTTTCGTGGATCTATTTAGGGATTTCTCCGTGAAATACAAACCCATGGTGAGAAGACCTGGAGCAAAGCAAGAGGTACCTTCTCCATCAGGTTCCTGCTACATAAAATATGTTGGGTTAAAAGCAGGAAAGGTTCCATCTTACGTCAAATCACATTTCCCGCTCCCCCTGCAAGGCAGTGATGTTTTAAGCCGGCAGTAACGTGCCAAGGACTGAATTGCTGCGAGTCCTCTTCCCTTGTCTCTGTCTTCTCCTCTGCCGCGTTTGACAGCCCTGTACTTCAGGGCACCGCGATGGATGGAGGCGAAGCGCGTGTGGGTTCGCTGGGAGCTGATAGTGCAAGGCGTGCCTGCTGGATCCCAATATTTAGAGGAACTCGAAGGAAACTGAGTACGTGGACATATACAAATATTCCTTCCACTGTAGTTTGTCATTAATTATGAACTGCAAAACAGTAATTTCTGGAGCAGCCAGGGGTGTAAGTCGGTTGAAGAGTGGTGGGAGCACAGACATGCTCCCCTATTAACTGCTCTCTGTGGGGCTGTGTGGATGCTGGCGTTCTTGGGAAGCTCTGTAACCGTGCCTCGACACCCTTTGCTGTCTCAAGGTAGACGGTAGCTGTTGCAAATATATTTCTAGTGATACCTGCATTTTTTTCTTCAGGTTCATCAGTGTTGCTTTTCGGGGAAAAAAGAGAAAAAAACCCAACCAACACACAGATTTAGATTGGATATCAGGAAGAAGTTCTTCCTGGAGAGGGTGGTGAGGCACTGGAACAGGTTGCCCAGAGAAGCTGTGGGTGCCCCATCCCTGGCAGTGTTCAAGGCCAGGCTGGATGAGGCTTTGAGCAACCTGGTCTAGTGGAGGGTGTCCCTGCCCATGGCAGGGGGGTTGGAACTGGATGGTCTTTAAGGTCCCTTCCAACACAAACCATCCTGTGATTTTATGAACAAGCCCATCCCGGCCCTAAACCTCAGAAAAAAAAATCTTGACATTCACAGCCGGTGGACAAACCACAGATGGAAAAAAATCCTTATGTGCAGCATGTGAACAAGTCTTATTTCCCAACTGATGAGGCACAGAACAGGGGACCGTTTGGTTGTGGCTTGAATAAAGGGACCGAGAGCATTAGCATGGCCCAGTGCTGTGGGTTTGAGTACTGAGGTGGATGTTGCCCACAGGCAACATAAGAAAAAGAGGTGGAGAAAACACGAAAGATCAGTAAGGGGCTGAGTTTTAACCCTCTGAAATCCAAGTAAGTAGACAGAAGACAATGTGTGAGAAGGGCGAAAGCTGAGGACAGGACTGAGGAGAAGCCAGGAATGGAGCAAGAGGTTTGCAGGAGAATCGCCAAAGAGTGGAAGAGTTGCCAAAAAGGGCAAAGTCAACGGTGAAAGAGATCAAAAGGATGTGGAGGTGGAGCGGGAGCTCAAAACCTAACCAGGAGGGTTCTGTGCCCATTGCAGACCCCATTGCCAAGGGCTTCCATTTGGATGGAAGGAGGGATGTGAAGGAAACTTCTGGGAAGATGGATTGGAAACTTCAGAAAATAATCACATAATTTAAACTTGGTGAATCATCTTACTCTGCAAAAATGTTCTTTTGTGGCATGAGCCTGAATGATGTTCTGACGGTAAATAAGGGAATGCCTGTTTGGATCTTTATTCTCTTGACTGATGGGCAAAGCAGAGTTAGGAATATAATTATGAGTAGTTGAGGCTGGGCTGAAGGGTCTCTCCAATACCCAGGGGGTTTTGAAAAGCGTATTGCTCTTGTTGAGAAGCAAGCGGACTCCGATTAGCCCCAGGCAGGAGGGGTGGGTGGGGGGATGGGGAAGGCAGCAGGCAAGAAGGCAGAGTGTTTTAAGCAGATGCTGAACTGGAGCGGTCCTTCGAGGATGCTGGAGGATACATTCAGATAGCATTCTCTCATACAGAGTATTTTAAGATGCCTCATAGTCTGTTGGATGAAAGAGCTGGGGATGCTCTGAGCTGTTAAGGAAAAATACCCGGTATTAAAATGGCTTCGGCCACTTGGCTGTCGCCGTTGTGGTGTCCTTTGTATCTCAGATTTAAGCTGTGGTTCGTGTAAGGTGGGTACAGATGGCTTGATTTGTTTGTGCCTGTGCCATCCGTGTTATCTACAAGGGTGAGTTACCTGTCAAGAGTGTAGAAGGCGTGAGGTACCCACGTTCCCTTTCCGTAGGTGAAAATCTGTGTGCCATATTTCAGCATCATCAGCCCAAGTACCACAGGAAAAAGATTTTTCTAAGCAGAGAAAAAATGTTTTATTTATCTTGTAAATATTCTTTGTTCTGGCATGACATAAAATAAAAGAGACACTGGCCCTCCATCGTACTCCCAGAATTCAACTCACTTTCCTGGGAGAGGGCAGCGTTGTGCCTTGCCTGGGACAATTAACGAGGCACTAGTGGTTTCTGAGGCCTCCGGCTTGCCATGGAACAGTGCTCCAAGAAACGCTTCTGCTGGGCATCTCCCTTGGTGAGGGCAGGTCGCCAACCGAACCATTTCTTGCCCTTACCACAAGTTTTCATGGGATTTGCGCTGATGCTGCAGGGACGCTGGGTCTGTTTCTCCCAGTGGGAGCCAGCGCTGGGAGGTCACCGTGGTCAGCTTGCCCATGGAACACCACGGACTTAAATGGTAACCGGTTTGCTGGCCACTGCTACCCCAAACTTCCGTTCTTCGTGTGTTCCTCCTCTTCTCCCTCAGGAAGTGCAGAGGCGGGTGGTTGCTTGTACACTGGAGGAGGTGACATCTCCAGGGCAGGGGGGGGGGGGGGACACAGGCAGCTGAAGAGGAAGTGTTTCTGTCGGCGAGAAGTCCACGCTGAGCTTGCTTGGTTTCCTTCCCACCTCTTCCATCAAGTGGCAAATCAGTTGTTTGGCCGTGCTCCCACTAAGGTGCAAAAGCCTGCTGTGCGTATGGAAATGATTGCCTTTTCCCTATTTTTTTTTCCTTTTCAAATGCAGACAGCATCCCTGACCGCGTTGCTAGAGAGAAGCCTAGCGCAGATGCAATATTCAGCGCATTTTATGTCTGTGGGAGCAGTACTGGCCGGCTGCAGGGGCTCTTCGCAGTGGCGGATTTGTGGGAAGTTGCTAACTGGAAGGTGGGATTGCATGGAAATTGCGCTCGATCTCTGGTTGCTCGTCATCCCTGCTTTGAGAGGCCAAGGCCTGCCTGCTGCCCCTGGCTTGGGGCTGACCCTGGCGTGGCGAGGGGGGACGCGCTCGCTGCTTCCCCAGCTGCGACACACACGCGTGGCTCTTTCTCGGGCTCCCTTCTCGGATACACTCGCTTCCCCGGCTCATAGCCAGCAAGCTGGGGGGGTCCCGTGAGTCGCGTCTGCCCGGACAGACCCATGAAGGGCATCGGGAGCGAGCCCTGCCATCGAGAAGGGTGTCCCTGCTTTGGCACAGCTGTATTCCGGGGGGTTTGTTTTGCACCCACCATGCAATGGGAGGAGCCCAGGAGGCAGCAGCCCTGAGCTGCTGTGGCTGGGGAGATGTTCCAGGTCTCCCTGGAGAGGGAGCATCTCCCCACCCCTGGACGGGATGAGCGACTGTCGTGGTTTAACTCCGGCTAGCAAAATACCACGAAGCCGCTCTCACAAATCCCCCTCCCCTCCGCCAGTGGAGGGGAAGAATCGGAGGAAAAAGAAATAAGGAAGCTCGTAAAATTGAGATAAGAACTATTTACTAATTAAATCTAAATCAATGTATACAGGTACTACTGCTAATAAATACTTAAAATAGTAGAAAATGAAACATATAGTACAATATATACAATATGATACAATTTCCCACCATCCACTGACCAATGCACACCCAGATGTTGAGGGATGAAAATCAGACCCCGAGAGCCCGAGAACCACAGCCCGAGAGCGATCGCAGCCCGAGAGCCGCGGCCTGAAGGCCGGAGCCCGGGAGCCTACGCAGCAGATTCCGATCAAACCTTATCACCGATAACACGGCCAGAAAACCCAAAACAACCCACCAGCTCCCACACGAAGGAGCCAGCACAGGAGTTAGCAAAGCAGCTAACGCAGGAGGGTTAGCAAGTGCCCGGAGAGACGAGCAAGGGAGTAAGGGAGAGAGAGAGAAGGGAAGAATAATGGCTACTGGACCTTCTTCCCCACCCCAAGAGACCGGAACATGACGTACTATGGGATGAAATACTTCCTTGGTCAGTCTGGGTCAGCTACAGTATCCGAAGAGGACAAAAGACCTTGAGTTCAGTACAAGCCATCCCCAGCACCAGCTGAGGCCTTATCAATGTTTTCACTTACTGTCCAGCAACAGAGTTCCCTGGCAACCAGAGTAAAGGGAGTTAGCCCTTTCCTGACTGAACCCAGCACAGCGACGCAGACTCTGGGCAGTGATGTCTGGAACGGGTCGCTGCAGGGCTGTGTTCCTCCTCTGCCAGCAAGTGCCCCTGGCGTTTGGGCAGGGGATCATTTATGGGCAGGGGATCATTGACGGGCAGGAGTCACCTGCAGGAAGCTGGTGGGAACCTCCTGAGCTAGGTTGAGTGCAGCCCCGGGGTTAAATCCAAGCAGACCCAAGGGAAATTCCAATGGATTCACATTTGTTGTTGCTGAAGATCGTCTGATGGGTGATGTTACGGATCTGGTTCTTTGCCTGGTGTTCACGTGGCGTTTGCCAAAGCAATTTGCCGGTTACGGCGTTGAGGGTAGGGGGAAGGACCGGTAGCGAGCAAGTGTCAGAAGTGACGTAGGCTTTTCATTGGCTGCTGGAGGGGCTGATGGTTTACTTCCCGCTCTTTATGGGCCACTCCATTTCCTACGCTGCCCCTGGAAGTTTCAGCGTTTGCAGGGTTAGAAACTTCTAAGGAATTCCCTGCAAAGTTACTTAAGTTACTTTCATTTTCTCTCCTTCCACAGCACATGATGTGGGAAATTACATGGGTTTTCAGGTGAGGCAAGTGGAAGGGAACTAGTCCAAGCAGCAGCAGCAGCGATGCTGTCCTAAACTGCTACTTTTCCAGAGCATGGCATTCAATTATTCGGTAACCGAGTTTGTTCTCCTTTGCATGGGTTCTGTTAAATAAACAGTGACTTTTAAATGAGGCACAGCTGGAGGCACCATTAAACCCACCTGAATTTTGCTTCTCAGGTTGTATTTTCTGAGTATTTTGCAGAAAATGAGTCCTTGAGTGTTTTTTCGAAAAAGAAAAACAAGCTGCTAAGTTTAGAGAAATTACTTTGGCTGTAGCCGGAATTAGAGTGCTTCAGGAATTAGAACTTACAGGGAGCAGGTGAGTGCTGAGGTGGCACGGGAAGAAGCACCAAGGCTGTGAGCCTGGCTAGATGATGACTTGGCCGCGTTACTACTGAGCCTGGTTCGGTAAATGTGACTCCAGGGGGTACAGGCGCCCTGCAGGGCCTCCTCTAACCAGTTTTCATGCCACTTTTGGCAGGATAATTGCCTTGTGTAAGCTTACAGTTTCCTTTATTATATAAAGGGCCGCGTAGGCGCGTGTCTGTCTGCGCTGGGCGCGGTGTGCTATGAGACATTTCCCGATGTGAAAGCTGCGTGGGGGATGCCGCGCAGAAGTGACTCTGAGCTGGGCTGGAGGGCAAATTCACCCTCTGCCCACCTCGCTTACCTGCTTGAACGCCTTGAAGCTGGCCATGAGGCGAACCAGTCGCGGCTCGGAGAAGCGAGGTGCAATGCACGGGGGGACACGCGCAGCGTTCCCTGCCACGGGGACGGGTCCTGGCGCTCTGGATTGCAGTCGGTCTGCCCCGAACTCCTGCTTTTACTGCAACCGAGGTCTGAAACGAGTAACGCTGGCCAGGCGGTGGGCATTGCTTGCTGCAAGGGCTGGTGAGATGTGCAGGTGGTCTGGCTCAGGTTGAGCCTGTGTCACTCTGGTACCGTTGGAAGGATGTGGGTTGTTTCTGAGAACAAAAGCCTTTGGAGTTCTTTCCATCCTTCGCTAACCCAGAAAAAGGGTAAGCTATCTCCTCCTCCCCACATCAGTGGCATTTTTGCATAGTTGCATGGCTGACTGTGAGGACAAATTTGACCTCCAGTCAGAGACGCAGGGAAACTTTGATGTATGCCTGTTTGCATAGGTCTTCCGTGAAGGGAAAGGGTTAGGACAGGGATTGCAAGATGATCGCAGCATGGTACTGCTCCCTACATGCATCTGGGGAAACTGGGACACCAGTCCTAAAGCTAAGCTCTAGTTAAATCAAGCGATTAGTGTGAAGCTGATGTCATACGTTAGCTCATAATATTTTAACTGAAGTTTCTTATTTTGGCAAGAAACCCATCTTAAAAAAAAAAAAACAAAAACCAAAACTGAAAAAAACCACCCAAAAAACCCAACAAAAACCTTGCTATAAAGTAGTCTCAGAAGATGGAGGTAAACAGGTGTAGTTGTCCCAGTGAATCAATTGTGAAGAAGCAAGGAAAATGATACTTAATATACTTTAAAAGATTTGGCTTTAGTATGGAAATGATACCAGTTGGAGTGAAAGCAATACTATCTACGTGGGAAAGTGGCATTGAAATATTCTTTCTTTCTGCCGTCTTTTGTCAATAAGAGAGGCTTGAATTATGCATTAGCAAGCTATAGAGTTATGGAAGATAATACAGCAAGGTTATGAACCCAGAACAAAAGAAGGGGAAACTCGGTTCAACTCGGCAATATATCACTTGGAACATATATAAATGGTTCTAATGCTTTGCACATTATGAAGACAGTAGTCACGTATTTAAATGAGAACAGAGCCATTGCTTCAAGATTTTCTTCAAATATTAATTTGGGCATTGTAATTAGTTCTTCTTGGGAAGCCTTGCAGTGTTCAGTATGTTTAGAGTTTCATGGAATATTCTAGAAAATGAGTCTTAAGTAGCTGTGCTTGAGATGTAGGATTTTACACAGCTATCCATTTGTGTTCACATAAATGAAATTTTGAGTCGCTGGCTGCCAATAGTCATCTCTTGAAATGGGAGTGATCTTTAGACAGAGACAGCCAAAGCAATGCTGATTCTAAGTACCAAATATTTGGGGGAGAAACCATAAGTGAAAAATTATTCACACCATTTTTTTTTTTTTTTACATCATTAATTTTTTTATAATGTGCTTTACTCCCTAAAGTGACAAGGAGAAAGGGAAGCAAAATCCATTGGCTAATCGATTTGCTCTCTGCTGGCACTTAGGAAACGGCGCATCTCTGCAAAGCCTTTCCCCTGTGTGACATCCAGCCGCTGTTACCTGCCGGGTGCTGGTGCTTCTCCCGACCTTGGCATCCACCCCAGCCCGCGAGGCTCGTCCACCCCTGCCTGTGCAGGGGACTCATCTGAAACAGAGAAAGCCCCCACTTAAGCCTGACCTCGGCAGGCCCAGGTTGATGTGTTAGTTCCTCTGTATTTATACACTGGGCACACCGTTCCCAGGTCTGGTTTTTTTGGAGCTACAGCGCTTGCTCTCCAGTTCTCAAAGATGGGGCATCATGGGGTAGAGGGACAGAACTGCCACTGAAACATTGTGCTTCCCAGTGATCAGTGGGAGGATTCAGCTGGTGCTTCTCTGACCCTGAGAGTTTCTGCAACATCAGCTTGGAGGCCCACGGCCGCCCCACTATGAGCAGCGCTGGGGCTTGGGCAGACATCGGAGCTGGGTCGACTCAAGCCCTTCTTACCCACGAGGCAGATTTGCTTCACAGTTAACGTGGAGCGGGGAGGATCACAGAATCACAGAACGGTTTGTGTTAGGAGGGACCTTAAAGACCATCCAGTTCCAACCCCCCTGCCATGGTCAGGAACACCCTCCACTAGACCAGGCTGCTCAAAGCCTCATCCAGCCTGGCCTTGAACACTGCCAGGGATGGGGCACCCACAGCTTCTCTGGGCAACCTGTCCCAGTGCCTCACCACCCTCTCCAGGAAGAATTTCTTCCTTACTCCAATCTAAATCTCCCCACTTTCAGTTTAAACCCATTACCCCTTGTCCTGTCACTACAGGCCCTTGTAAAAAGTCCCCCCCGCAGCTTCCTTGTAGCCACTTCAGGTACTGGAAGGTGCTCTAAGGTCTCCCTGGAGCCTTCTCTTCTCCAGGCTGAACAAGCCCAACTCTCTCAGCCTGTCCCCATAGCAGAGGTGCTCCAGCCCTCTGAGCATCATCATGGCCTCCTCTGGACTTGCTTCAACTAGTCAATATCCTTCTGATGTGGGGGGTCTCAGGAGGGCAGAGTAGAGGGGGAGAATCACCTCTCTCAACCTGCTGGCCACGCTTCTGATACAGCCCAGGGTAGGGTTGGCTTTCTGGGCTGCCAGCGCACACTGCTGGCTCATGTCCAGCTTTTCACCCACCAGTACCCCCAAGCCCTTCCCCTCAGGGCTGTTCTCGATCCATTCTCCACCCAGCCTGTCCTTGTGCTTGGGATTGCCCGACCCAGGTGCAGGACCTTGCACTTGGCCTTGTTGAACTCCATGAGGTTGGCAGTGTCCCACCTCTCCAGCCTGTACAGGTCCCTCTGGATGGCATCCCTTCCTTCCAGCGTGTTGACCGCACCACACAGCTTGGTGTCATCAGCAAACTTGCTGAGGGTGCACTTGATGCCATCGCCCGTGTCACTGACCAAGATGTTAAACAGGACCTGTCCCAACACTGACCCCTGTGGAACACCGCTGGTCACTGGTCTGCACTCAGACATTTACCCATTGACCACAACCCTCTGAGTGCAACCCGCCAGCCAGTTCTTTATCCACCGAGCGGTCCATCTGTCAAATCCATGCCTCTCCAGTTTAGAGACAAGGATGTTGTGTGGGATGGTAGCGAAGGCTTCGCACAAGTCCAGGTAGATGATGTCAGTTGGCTGTCCTCTATCCACCAAGGTCGTGACCCCATTGTAGGAGGCCACCGTATTTGTCAGGTACGATCTGCCCTTGGTGAAGCCATGTTGGCTGTCACCAATCACCTCCTCATTCTCCATGTGCCTTAGTGTGATTTCCAGGAGGATCTGCTCCATGATCTTGCCAGGCACAGAGGTGAGACTGACTGGCCTGGAGTTCCCAGGTCCTCCTTTTTTCCCTTTTTAAAGGTGGGGGTTGTGCTTCCCCATTTCCTTACAGGGTGACGTAAGCCTGTTGAGATACGGCCTTTCCCTTTCTTGCTCAGCTTTGGAGGCAGGTAGGAGCCTGGCTCCCTCCGTCCTCCGTGCTGGGCTATGGCCGTGGCCAGTCCTCTCTGTGACGCTGCCACCGGGTGCATGCACGGCCACCCCCTGCTCCCAGAAGTGCCCTGCTGCTGAGGTGGTCTGCCCTCCTCCTGCAGCGCAGGAGGAAATGTTTGCATATTTGTGTTACTCTTGCTAATAATGTACCTAAAATTGATTTTTTTTTTTTTTAATGGGATTTTTGGGCAGAGATCAAGTAGAGAAAAATCAACTACAACAGTTTTGGTTTGGTTGGTTCGTTTGTTTTTTAAAGAGAATTAGGTACTTTGAAAACGAGGTCTTCTGGTGGCTGGAGCTGTTTACTAAATCAATGAGAGACATCTGATGCGCGCTCACCGTTCCCTCAGCTGTATCATTAAACAAGTGTAAGTTAACCAACCTTCAGTCCACTGTTATTTGCTTTTAATCACAGCTGAGGAGCTGCTTAAGAAAACTCTTGGGAAAAGCAAACCATTTCTTGAAGAGAGGAATAGGGAGTCCAAGGTAAGCATTTACCAGTTGCCAAGAATCTTTAGATCCATTTAGTGTCTCATTATTTGGTGAATAAACCACCTGGCATTGCTTAGAAAAACATCAGTGTAATTCCTTTCCAAGACAGGCCTAATTGTATAGCAGTGTGTGGCCATTATTTTCTTCCACACCCAATCTGAGACCGGGAGCACATGCCATATAGTTTCATTCTCTTTTCATTTCAAAAACAATGCCCTTAAAAAAATGAGTAATTGTGGGGAAATGGGACTATGTTTGGCTACTCAGGCTAGCTGCCTTGCTGAAGAAAGGTGCCAGCTGAACCCTCACAAAAGAAGTAAAAATACACACACTTGCCCCGGCATTATTGTGCTCTGCAATGGACAGTTCTGATGAGGAAAACAGAGGAGACTTCGGGTTTGTCCTTTGGGTGGTGACTTTTCAGGCTCATAGATGAGGGTTCCATTGTCTTGAATTAGTCGTCGAGAAGCCTCTCATTTTCTTCCTCCTCATTACACAGTTACAGGCTCCTGAGCACATAATCATGAAGTTTGCGGCTCTGGGTTACGAGAGGAGACGCGATTCCTGATGTTTGATCATTCTCACTACCCGCACATTTTGGAAACCGGTTCTCAAGAGCATTCGATGGGAGCTGGTTGGGATATTGCAGGGATATATGTTCAGTTCATTTTATTTAGTCAAGCAACTGCTGCATGGTGCACTCGGCATGGAGGGTTTTTAAATTTGGGTTTCACTCCTGAGCGTATGGTGCACTGCCAGTAATTAATCCTGACAGTCATGGATGCACAGATCAGTTTGAGTAAGCGATTTCCACTTGGAAGAAACAATGTCTCAGGGACACCTAGGGAAAGAGGTAAATGCGTCCATAGCCTTATAGATCATAGAATCACAGAATGGTTTGGGTTGGAAGGGACCTCAAAGACCATCCAGTTCCAACCCCCCTGCCATGGGCAGGGACACCCTCCACTAGACCAGGTTGCTCAAAGCCTCATCCAGCCTGGCCTTGAACACTGCCAGGGATGGGACAGCCACAGCTTCTCTGGGCAACCTGTCCCAGTGCCTCACCACCCTCTCCACCACCACCCTCCATATCCAATCTAAATCTCCCGGCTTTCAGTTTAAATCCATTATCCCTTGTCCTGTCACTACAGGCCCTTGTAGAAAGCCCTGCCCTCCCAGCTTCCTCATAGCCCCTTTCAGGTACTGGAAGGTGCTCTAAGGTGTCCCCAGAGCCTTCTCTTCTCCAGGCTGAACAAGCCCAACTCTCTCAGCCTGTCCCCATAGCAGAGGGGCTCCAGCCCTCTGAGCATCTGCGTGGTCTCCTCTGGGCTTGCTCCAACTGGTCCAGGTCCTTCTTACGTTGAGGGCCCCACAGCTGGACACAGTATTGCAGGTGGGATCATCCTTCTGGATGGCATCCCTTCCCTCCAGCATGTCAACCAACCACACAGCTTGCTGTCATCAGCAAACTTGCTGAGGGTGCACTCAATCCCACCGTCCACGTTGCTGATAAAGATGTTGAACAGCACTGGTCCCAGTACCGACGCCTGAGGAACGCCGCTTGTCACTGGTCTCCACTGGGACTTTGGGCCATTACTGTATCACCAACCCCAGTAAGGAGCTTACCAGGGCTGAGCTCTCAGGTACTGATGTCCTGCAGGTGTGACGGTCACAATCCAGCTGTTTGCTCCTGCTTGTGCCCATCTCCTTGTTGTAGCTCCCATCAGTTTCTTTTTAGTGAGTTTCTGGTCTCAGGCAGGCTCTGGGAGAATTGGGAAATGGTCACCTGTACAGGGTTGATGGCTTTTTCCTAACTATGGCTAGCTGCTCCGGTATGCAGTGTCCTCTGGAGCTGGGAATGGATGTAGAATAGAAAGCATGAGAGCATACAGCCTGTGCAACCTTGGGGTGCACCGTCTTCGGTGCCAGCGTCCATTCGTGAGGGGCTGGTGCTAATTTTCTTGCTACACAGCCCGAATGGTGTTACCATTTTCATGAGATGTTTAGAATTCTAACACTCTTGGAAAATGTACTTGTCAGTTTAACAGAAGTAATGTTTGGTCCATAAAACATAAGACAGCTTAAAATAAAAAAAAGAGCAGTGAGGATACAGACGGTTTCTGGGTAGAAAGTGCTTCATAACTTGGGTAGTTTCAGGCCAGTTTTGGGTCTCCTGTAGGCTAAGGAACAAAGCTGCTGCTGCTGCTTTGCATAAAAGTAGGAGCCCGTCCTTGCTCTTCATTTCCAGTACTTATTATTTTTACTACATTCATATTTTTATATTTTGCTTTTGGAAGACAGAGGGACAGAACGATATTCCCTTCCCCCTGATCTCGCTGTGATGATCTAGCATAAATCTCCCTTTATAATCTTATCACTGGGCAATTCGGTTATTTTAAATGTGAGCCTTCTTGCCCACTAATCAGTTCATCTTCAGGTTTTTAAAAGAGCTATTTCATAATTCTGCGCATTCCAATTGCTTCTGAGTGTCCGGCCCAGCTCTGCCGTCACTTAGCCCCTTCTCCTTCCTTTCTGACAAGGCAGGCTCTTTCTCTTGCTCACAGTCTTCGCATTCCTTCCAAGATGATGCACATAGTCATTTGTAATCAAGGCTGTAAATTGTATTTAAAGCTGTACTCTACTATCCGTGGATATTTGAATCATAAATGAGAGTATTGTCCTGCCTGTACTCTCACTTACTCTTTCAGCCGTAATAGATCCTTTCATTTGTGCTCAATTAGCTTTTCCACTCCTGCATTCAGTCCCTGGAAGTTTCCACTCTTTTCTTCACGTCTTGAATGCTGATGGTGTGGCCACGTTCGCCTCTACCCCGTCATTCGTTCGGCTCTTTTGTGCCACGGGTTTCACTGAATATGGTCTGTTTGTTTTGACAAGTCCAAACGCCGTGGCTAGATTGTGCCCTAATATAAAATGCTCCCTTTAATTACTGCCGGCTGCTCCGGCTCTGGGACCGACCTCTTCGGCGCTGGGGCTTTATGTCTCCAGGTTGAACGTAACCAGAACGTTTCTACAAGTCTGGGTTTGGGTCCTTGGGAGTTGTGTTTTCATTCTGACAGAGCCGCGAGCCAAGGCGCAGCCACCGTGTGTCAGGAAGAGTCATTTTTAGAACAGCACCCCACAGCGTGCGAGTACGCAGAGTCCTCTCGCGGCGTCGAGGCGCGCGATGCAGCCCGGTGCCATCCCCGGCCCCTTCCAGCACCCGTGGGGCGGCCCTCCCGATCCCGAGCACTGAAACCTTGGCGGTGCCGCCGGCTGCTCCTCGTTCGGCGGCACGGCTCCCCTGGGATTTCGGCCGGACGCAAAATATGTGGCTCCCAATATTTGTAACGTCTTGTCCCGCTGCCGGCGCAGCTTTTTCTGGTTGCTGACATCTCCGAGAGTCTCCTTGCAAGTCTTTCCTTTTCCCTCCACATTTCAACCCCCAGTTTTTGTTTCTGGGTTGGTTTTTTTCCCTTTCTTTTGCTTTCTGAGAAGAAAAAATGCAAAACTCGGCAAAAGTCAGCCAGCTTCCCTGCCTTGCTTTGTACTACAAAACGTGCTCATACATTTTCGGTGTGATGAGACTGGTTTTATTTCTCTTCTTGTTCCCTAAGTGTGGGCTGATTTTTTATTTTTTAAAACTGATGTTCATGTCTGTTTTGAAAGTATTTTTAGGGGCGTTCTCTTTCACTCTGAACAAAGCTGGCACGTTTAAATAAACGTTTCTCTGCTGTACTGACCCGTGGGGTAATGTTACAGGCAGGGTAACTGCTGTTTGTCGGAGACGAACATCTCGGGAATTGTTTTGCGATCATCTTCCCCCTTGGAAGAAGATCATGGCCTTTCTTGTCCGCGGGTGAAGGGAGAATCTGTTTGGATTCTGGTCTGGATGAAGTTTGTCCTTGGTATCTGTGAAGGTTTCGAAGAGGTTTAAGCTGAATGCGAGAGAGGAACTTGTCTCTAGTTTAATTTCTCTTGCTGCAGATAGACATCCCTGAGTTTCCCTATAGTTCACTGTAAAGTTTCCTGGGATACTCTAGGATTAAAAAATACAATTAAAAAAGATCCATGTCTCTGACAGACTAAAATGAAGGATGTTTCACTTTGTGTGCGAGTGCACAAAAACCAGGGAGGGAGTGGGACAAAGACAGTGGAGGTGTTGGGACATTCATCTGGGATGTGAATCTGAAAGCAAGCTGGGAAAATACACCAGCTAGTAAGACCTTTGTTGACCTGCATTTAGTGGGGAGGATTTAGGGCAAGAACTCTGTCCCTAAATCTCACCAGTAAGAGGTGACAAATTCAAGCAATAAAGCATCGTGCTTGGGGCTCTACATCAGGGGCACCAGAGCTCGTTGGACTGAACTTTCCATTAACTCTCACATTAACCCCTTCGTGAACATCGAGTGTAGCTAGATTGTCTTTCCATATTTAGGGAGATCCAAAGTACAAGCCTGGGGGTTTTGTCCCTTTTTTAAAAAAATTTCTTTCTTTTCCCCCCAGTTAGCATGGACTTGAAAACTCCCCCAGACCTCATTTATTTGACACTTTTCATTTGACAGCTCCGAAATGTTTAATTTTTGTGAATCTGCGATCTTTATAGATCCCCAGAGAGACCTGTGTGACCAACAAAACCACGGCACAGCTATTCAAAGCCTTTCTATAGGTAAGTATAAACATCTCAGGCGCCATTCTTTTCTGTAGACACTGTTCTTGTTGTGGGACCCTGCTCATCTATACAGAAAATCCAATCGGAATTCCTATCATTTCCTCCTGAAAGAAGGGTCGACGTGCGTGCCTCCGCTGATAGGGATTTTTCCACATAAACTGACCTTGGGCGGCATTTCTACTTAGTGAATTAACATCGGTGGAGAGAGCCAGCCGTGTACAAGTCTCAGTGGCCTCATCTTATTCTACGCACTTTACGGATAGACTGTCAAGGAGGAACGTTGCTGGGATGATGGTGAATAGTGATTCAGGCAGACAAAGCACAATGGAACTGCTCGGTTTGCATCCCGATCCGCAGATTTCCGCGGCTGCAAGTCCCGTGCTATCCTCCTCCTGCGTACATCTGTACCCTGCACGTGCGATTGTATCTCATTTCCAGAGTTACTGCCGTTCGTGTATCGCACGCTGCAGTCGTAACGTCTAGTGTTCCCATCAATACCTCCTTTTTCTTGGGGTTTAGTTTGGGTTTGGACATTAATTTCAGACTCCTGACAGCGGGGAACGGTTCCCTCTTCTCAGTCCGGAAGGTTGCCATCCTTTGCCACGGCAGGCGTGTACCAACGTGGCAATCGGTGAGGCCCTCCCACACTCCAGCGAGGTAGCTGGCTCTGAACACGGATTCGGGTTTCTGCACGGTTCTCATTGCTTTCTGTCCCAGGTTCTCCACAGGTTGAGGCTGGGCTGAGAGGGAGGTCAGGGAAGGAGAACACGGGAAGCAAAATGCAATGGAAATCAAGAAGCATCATTAGCAGCAGCGTGCCAGCAGCACATTAGAGGGACTTGGATGTAAGGAAGTCTGAGCCTGGCTGGTGACATGGAAGAGGGGATCTCTTTTCTTTGGGAAGTGGTCAAACACAGGAGGAAAACCAAAGTGATCCGTTCTCCTGGCTGCTCCTGTGCTGTTTGAAAGCACGCTCATGCCTGTTCCCTGTGGTATAGGCCCTTTGGGCATCTGCCGAAGCGGGATTGCCTGGAAGCAAAGTAGAAGCAGTCGGGACATAAGAATGCCCCCGTTTCACATTTTCAAGTGATAATGGCCAGGACGCTGGAGGTGCTAGCTGTCCCGCAGAGCTGCGGCGGCGGGGGCTGCGCACTTCGCTCCTCGCTGGCCAGGGACCTGCAGGAGGCCTTGAGCCAGAGGTGAGACCTTAAGGACAGATTTCCTTCTCTGAGAAAAAGTGAGACTCTTACCATTATTTTATCATAGTGTTTTGGTATTTAATATACAAGGATTTGACAAAGTGCTACTGTATAATCTTCTAACAATACCCATTTTGTCCCATAAAATTATTATATCCGGTCTTAAAATGTTAAATACGTCACTATTAGGGTAGAGTATCATAAAACTCAGTTTATAATATTGAAACTCAAAAATGACACGATGTTATCAATCACTTTCCTTGGCAATATTCAACTTTCTTCATTTTTCTTTAATTTTGCATTTTAGTATAACAAATTGAGATTAAAGCCGCAGCCTCCAGTTCAAGGTCTCTTGGCGGTGAATGGCAGTAAAGTTACAAGTAAAGTGATAAGAAAACAAATCACACTGAAATCTAATATTTAATAACATTTCAGACAGATTACAGAGATTTAAGGCCCTGTGCTGTAATCAGCATTGGATCAGGGCAGATATGCCTGTAATTGCAGAGGGAAATGCTCTCAGCTCCTTGAAATAAATGCAGATCATCAGCGGAAGACTGGAAATATACTGCGCAGGCAGTATGAAACTGAGGCTTCTTTCTGGTAGGATTTTTAAAAATTTCTTGTGCGCTCCCAGAACACAAAAATCTGGGAGTTACAGTGTTTGTTGTCGAATGAGGAAATTGTATGTTCCCCATTCCCCATCACCTCTCCAGTTGATGCCGGTATTGCACATCTTTCATCTGGACTTTAACATTTCTTGAACGAATGTAGGGAAGACTTTCCTAAAAATAAAAAAATCCACCCAAAACCAAAAGGGCTTTAAGTGCTTTGATGCGTTTCTACTTATTTTCTACTTTTTTTGGTAATATCTTTATCCTGTATTTTATTTTTAGAATACCAGAATGTAGCAAAATTGTATTTTTATTCAGCTCACAAAGGACTGGATCTCCTTTTGAAAATTTGTTCAACCGACAACGAGCCGATGGCCAAGTGGCACAATAATGCAAACAAAAAAAAAGTTACACTCGAGTTAGCGGTGCTTTCTTTGCACATAATGTACATATCAATTACTTAGTGATGCATTATACTGGGTGATCTAATTCAGCATGTCAAACTTTTCAACCCAATTTATAAATTCAGCTGCATCAGCCTCTGCATCATTTACACCAAGTAATTCTTAGCTTCTCGAGAAATCAGCTCCTATGGAAAAAAAAAAAAAAAAAAAAAGAGGTTAGATTTATTGTATGTGCTGTACTCTGGGACCTAGTTTGCTCGGTGAGCAAAATGAATGCAGAGAGTTTCACACAGTAGAACTAGATATTGTGTATTGTATTTTGTATGCTGAGCCTTTTTCTTTCTTTTCCCTTGCTCTCTCTCTCTCTTTCTTTTTTTTCCCCCCCTCCGATAGAGCTATCCAGTCTTGAATATGTCAGCGTGCCTTGAATGTGCAGTCACATTCTGAGGTACGTCTTTGAACTCTTCAATGGTGCTTTGCATTTCTTTGAGACCTTTTATGGGAAGGAAGTAGAGAAATGTGGACTAAAATGCTGTGCGGTTGTCTCATTATTTCTCTTCCATTAAAAAAAAAAAATAAAAAATAAAAAGCGAGTTAGTTTTTGTTAGGCAGGGACACCTCGGTTATACGGTGTATTCAGCATCTCCTGTGCGTGGCTCCACACTGATACTTGCAGACAGCGTGGGGTATGGCGTACCAATTTAGAAGGCCAAGGCAATAGTTCTCTATCTGCTCCGAACAAGGAAATGATCATCCCCAGCTAGCAACCACTTTGACAAAAGGATAAGTTGATTTTCAACATCATTCCTGGCTGTTTTTTTAATTTTATTTTTTAAAATAGCAAAAAAACCCCACAAACAACCCCCCCAAAAAACCCCCTAGAGAAAGATGAAGACTAATGGCTGGTAATCAGAGGATAATAAAGTGTGACCAGAGAAATTAGAAGCTCCCGTGCAGCCCTAATTAAGCCAGTAGAAAACATCTCTGCGGAAGGAGGGCAGAATGGGACCTGGACATACGCGCTCCTCCTTTGGGCAGGATTCTGTCCCCCTTCCCCAGGCGAAGTGACGTTTTGATCCCGAACGGGTCAGGAGCAGCAGGCGGTTGGGTGCGGGGTGGCAGCGTGGCACTGGGCGAGTTTCAGCCGGAGCAGCACGTGCCGCAACGCTCCATACACAGCGCGGGGGCTACGGTCACCTGCCCCCGTACCGTGGGGACGTGGTGTGAGTGCCACCAGCCAGAGAGAGGTAAGCGGAAGATATTTAAGGAGAAGTTTCGCAAGGGATTATTCTGGCATATGAAAAGGGAAGCCAATACGTTTAGTACAGAGAAGTACTCGTAGAGATTGTACTAATATATTTTATGTGGTTTCTTTTAATTAAATTTACAGTTTAACAGGTTTTATTTCTCCATGTGTTAGGCCTGAAGAGGAGAGAAGACAGTCTGAGACAGTTTTTCTGGAACCGAGGCAAATTTTTTCCTTGTCGTTGTGAATACATCCTTCGCTTACTGACTGTGTTTATCTTTTAAGTGGCAGGGAGTATGGGTTTACTACGCCAGTGAATTCTCCGCTCTAACACCCATAAAGTGCAATGCATTAAAAAAGTTCCGTTTTTAAAATCTGTTTTGCACATGCCCTTTTGACAGCGACATTCCACAGGCAGATACCTTTTTAAACCGTACTTGGGGCACGGTGTCTGACAGAGATTACTGTATAACCTGAAGTAAAAGTATTGGTGTAAAATACAAGACTGTATACATGGGATTTCATCCAGAGCACTCAGCCAAAAGAAATACTGAACCACCGCTAAATCATCCTAATGAGTTAAGTATTGTGTGTGGTTTTGTTATTTTAAGCAAATGCACTCGTATTTGTTTCTGGAACTATAAGGGATCAGTCAAGCAAATGTTTCCGTGAAAGGAAAAAAAAAACCCCACAACTTACAGTGCCTTACTTTCTTGGTGGCAAAGTATTTAAAATAATTGTTCAATGAAAGACTAAACATTTTCTTGGAAAACTCATTTAACTCCAGAATTAGCCATATAGGGTGTTCAGTCCACTGTATAAAATAATAAACTTCATTCTTTCTTTCTTTTTCTGTTTTACCTTTAATACATAGCCACCCTTATAAAATCCATATGTTACACATAACTAGGCATTTTCAGTCAAAAAAAATTCCCATACAAACCTACAAAGAATTAAACTTGCAGGACTAAGAAAAACATTTGACTGGTTTCCAGTTTAAACTGGGAGTGAGGGAGTGGAGAGAGGGACAGGGTGAGAAGGAAACGGTACATGTCCGCCTTGGTGTTGGGTTGCCAAAATGGGATCGGGAACGATCCGAACGGCCCCAGCCTTTGCGCTCTTCTCCAATCTTCTGTGGGTAGAGGGATTAAGTAACTACTGCAGTTTGTACCTGAGCGGTTTCCCTCCCAGATGTGAAACATCCTCCAGACGGCTTGACTGGGAGTTTTGGAAACATCTGCTGCTCTCTCTTCTCCCATCCTCACCTCCCCGTCATCCAGACTGGGATGGGCATAATGAAGGGAAAACAAAGGGGTAATTCCTGGGTGTTACCACTGTTGGCTTTTGGAGAGGAGGTGGAAATGTTTAGGGCGGGTAACTCTGGTGGGTGACACACCTTCAAAATTGTTCTGGTTGGCAGGGGCTTCCGGCCAGGGACCATCTGACGTGCAGCCTGGGGCAGTGAGGGGCACAGCGAACCCAACTTCATTGTACCTTTTGACGTCTTCCACATCTTGCCTCGCTGAGAGATGGTTCACCACTGGACTCATTTAGGGCAGTCACACGTGCAAACTGATAACCTGGGCGTTCTCCCATCAGCCACGTGTTGCTGGATCCATCAAGCCGGGACCGTGCCGTCACCTGGTTTTGGAATGCCGCCTACGCTCTCAGCTGTCTGTTACTCAAGGATTGTCCTTCTGGAAAAGCCTTCAGGTGGTCCTTTATGGCGATGCGTGAGACTTGCAGGAGCAGCGAGAGGGGGTCTCCGTGCTGGAGGCTACAGCCTTTTCCTCAGTCTTCACCAAGCAGTCTCAGTCCCAGCAGCGCTGGCTTGATCATACACAGGATGTAAACACATTGTTCTGGCTGGATTTACTGGGTTCACCACCCCCACCCCACCAAAAAACCCCCAAACCAACCCAAACCCACCGTTCCGTAAGATATTTCACTGAGCAGCACCTACAGCTAAAACAGATTTCAGGAATTTTCACTCCATGGTACAGAAAGACCGAGCACAGTATAGAACTGGGGTTTGCTTTTCTTTATAAAACAAATGCCTCTTTAGTATATAAAAATTATAAAAAGACACCGTTTTGTTTAGGAGATTTCTTTTTAACAATCCTTCTCACCTCTTTGAGGTGAAACGCCTTCAGCTAAGTGTCTTATTGGTGTATTTTTTTCCAGCTGTAGCCAAAAAAAACCTACTTTGGCATAGATGTCACCACTTGGAAGGAGCAGCGACCTATAAACACGGAGAGCATGGTTTCAGTTTTATCGTGACAGGCTGAGGCACAGCGTGTCCATTACCAACAGCTGGAAAATGAGACAATGACTAAAAGCGGCATTATTGTGTTTCTCATGGATTCTTCACTTGGAAAGTTCAGAGCGGTGGAGACACAGGCAGTAGAGACGGCTCAACGGGGATTTTTCACCACGTGTCACATGGTAGTTTAAAAAAAACTTCTCCGAAGATATGTCAGAGGCCTGAGTGAAACGCAAAACTCAGTGCACATGAATTGTTTAGGTCCAAGCTCTGTGCTACAATATTTGTGTTTACCTACAAATTCTGTATTTATCTACCTGAGCTAGATATGCCTTTGGTGTTTGTCACCTACTTTAGCTCTGCCACAGGTTTCTGTCTTGTAGCGGGGTCAGTAGATATTTGTGTGGCTGCTGCAACCTCCTCTTTGTAGGGCGGGGAGACAGCAGAGCCCTCGCAGGACGTGGTACCACAGGCAGTTTAGGAGACGGTGGTTTCCTCTCCCTGTCTCTGTTTGTCCACCTGTGCTAGAGCCGGCTGTGTTGAGTATACTATATATATATATACGTATAGCGCATATATATTGAGTGTATATATACATACAGTTCGCCGTATGCCAAGTAAGGATATTTCTACAGCACACCTTTTCCAGGCAGAAGCACCCAGGCTGCCCACGCGCTGGGCTGCCCTGAGCCCCTCATCCCTGCAGGCGGGTTAGCCGCTGCTCCGTGCGGCACCCGTAGTCCCACACGCACACCGGCCTGGAGGGAGGGCAGGCAAGTCAGGCCACAGCAGCTCCGGTGGGAGGCAGGAAATGCTCTTGTAAGCCAGGAAAATATCATGGAGGCTGTATCTCAAGTCTGCTCTGGTTTCCACATGCAACCCCCTTCTTTAGGGTTATTGTTGGAAGTGAAATCCAACCTTGATTATGTGGCGGGGACCTATTACGTTATTTGACTGTCGGCGCTAAATACATTTGCAGTACAGGATTTGATTACGAAATGTGAGCAGCATTTGCAGTATTGCCATCATAGCTACAGATCTCAGCTACTAACAAGGCCTCACTGTGCCACTCGTTTTACACATCCGGAGTAAAGGACAGTCCTTGTCTCTCAGACCGTGAAGTTTAAAGAGACACATGTCTGAGCGCTGAACGTAAGCACAAACTCAATAACTTGCCTGAAGTCTTAATAGCCAGCCAGTGGGAAAGCCAGGGATAAAGAACATGTTCCCTGAGCCCTGGTTGTGCTGTGCTCACTTGATCCCTTCATTTTTAAATAAATCTGGTGCTTAAGGTGCTGTTTATAATTATCGTTCCAAGGGAAGTTGATAAGGTCAATGCACAAGCACCTAAGACAGGAGAGAGTTATATCTGAAGGCGCCGTAGTGCGCAGGCACCGCCAACACGGGCAGCGGTGGGGAATTTCGGAGAGTGGCGGTGTAGTACACTGGGTTAACCTGTGAAGTGGGAAAAATATCAGACCTTCTTGTCTGAGCCAGTGTCAGGATGTGGGGGGAGTGCTGAAGCAGAGGAGGGAAAAAGCACAGGGGAGACCATATGGATGTGTCTTCCGCTGTTGCAGTCACAGTCTCCTACACAGGGGAAGGTCGCAACATTCTTAAGCGCGGTGACTGTGCAGCGGCTGTAAGGCAGACAGTCGGAATAATCCACTAGGAACTAAATGCATCTAGAGAGAGATATGTGTCTGGATATACAAAGACAAAACTTTCACCTGTGGTAGAAAGCTGTCCAAAATTTTATATCCTTAGTTAAGAATATGCGATTCCCAATCATGTTCCAACAGAAGCTAAAAACATCTAATCGAAATAAATCACAGAGGGTGTCTGGTACATCAGAACTGTGTAATGGATGGGACGTGGTAGGGGTCTGGTGGCAGCTCTTCTCAGTTCTGACCGCAGCAGTGGCTCCTCCCGTTCACTAGCAGGGACCCATCAGCGCTTGAATTTATTTATCATCTTCAGTTTAAACATGAACAATATCTCAAACATTCTCCTGAATATTGTAGTTTTATATAACTAGGTTTTGAGTAAAATAGTTAAAGGGTAGAGGATTTACGCGAGGAAGAGATAACAAATACGGTATTTATCTTAATAAAATGGTTCCTAAATCAAATTCATTTTTTTCATACAAATTGTAACCGTGCAGCACGGGGTTCAGTCTTCTCTTGCTGAAGCTGGTGGCAAAGTATTCCCTGACGTCTGTGTAAACAAGTGGTTTCCTTGGGCCTCATTTCGGTAGAACGTTTTTGTTCCAGCTTAACTAAAGGTGGGCTAGAGACCTGCCGGTGTCCGATGGTCTGAAGTTGGGGGAAAAGCTTTACTGAATGGGGATTAACAGCTGAACTAGTAGAAGAAACCGAACTCCATTACAAATTATTGAAGCTAGTCATCTTTTCCATCACTGGCTTACGTGGAACAAACTTTGTAGTGTCAGTCCAGTTCTCTTTATTAATATTACCAAAAAAAAATCTCTGTTTTGGAGTGCTGCTCCCTTTGTCCATTTGAACTTTGAACTTAGTGCATGCCACAGGCAGACAGAAGTCAGGCTCAGAGGGATCTGTAGTCCAGCCTTCTCACTTGCACTGGCAAACAGCGATGTAAGTGAAGGGCTGTCCGTATTCCATCTGTTCTTTTCAGCCAACCATGTGAGGAAGTTTGCTTTCAAAGTGGTTTTACTGCTTTGATCCCATTCCTCCATGTCTTTTACTGCTTTGTACTTTCTATTCTTTATTGCTTCTCATTGATTCCCATTATTAATCCTTCCTTACCCTTGATGTGTCCCCCAGGGCTCTTATTCTGTGGGTGGCGAGCACTGTCCCATGCACGAAGCTTCTTTTGTCATCAGAGGATAAATGAGGAGTTTTTTTTTTCTGAAATTCCATGAAAGCTCAGAAAACCAGCTCTCATCTGTGTCCCTGTAGAGCAAACTTAACACCTACCAATGCCCTTTTTATGTGTTGTTTACTCTAGGTATTAATGTGTGCTGGGGCAGGGCCACATCTGGATGAGAGTGGCAGAGATCATTCCTTGTGCCTGTTAGGCCCCACCTGCGTGAGTCAGGTGTACCAGAGATCATGTTCACCTGGCAGTGTCCTGCCCCCTACAACTTCTGAGTACAGTGCTGGAGAATCTGTAGCATTTCAGGCTTTCAAAACATGAATATGAGACATGGCTAGGCCCTTGATGCTATTTTCAGTCCGAATATGTCCTGTGGTTGATCATTCTCCACCTCAGATTCCCATAGGAAATGTCCTCAGCTTTGCTCCTGAACTCATGAGGTTGTTGGCTCCGTGTCATACTCTTTTTCTGATCCCGCAGAACGGACAATTGCTATTTGCTTTTCCTCTGGGTCTGTGGTGCACTTAGATATCAGGAAAAAGTTCTTCTGGGAGAGGGTGGTGAGGCACTGGAACAGGTTGCCCAGAGAAGCTGTGGGTGCCCCATCCCTGGCAGTGTTCAAGGCCAGGCTGGATGAGGCTTTGAGCAACCTGGTTTAGTGGAGGGTGTCCCTGCTCATGGCAGGGGGGTTGGAACTAGGTGGGCTTTAAGGTCCCTTCGACCCAAACCATTCTGTGATTGTATGATTCTATGAAGATGGAGCACGTATGATTCCACCCAGCTGCATTTGGTAACCCTGGGGGCGTATGAAGCCTGATCAATGAACCCATACCAACCTGATGTTGTAGGAAAATGGTGTGTCGTAGGTGGGCATTTCAGTATTCTGCCTGCCACGGATAGGCTTTTTGATGTCCCTTATGACTGAAAAGGTATTGCTCCTCTGGGGTAAGAAAGACTGAGCCAAAGGGTCAGGTTTTCTTCCTGGGGTGTGACTAGATCTGTGCTCTCCATTTCAGCCCCTAATGCCTTGAAATACTTTCTTGAATTGAAAAAGTCAGGTTTAATATCATGTGAGATACAGTTCATGTGCTGGCAGTCTTTCCCCATCGCTGCCAATTTAAAGGTGAGATTGTGTCCTCCTGCTCGCCTGGAGGGTGGGTTGGTTCCAAGCCATTGCAGTAAATCACCCAAACGTGGAGGCTCTGCCCTTTATGGCTGAGTTTAATTTAAACCAGGAGATACTTTTAAATGCTTGACCACTCTCCTCCAGAATTTCAGCCTCCAGATGAAACAATGCGCAGCTGTGACATCAGAAGTCAAGTTTTATTCTCAGAAGACCAGGCCGTTCAGACATGCTCAACTTGTTGCAGGCAGGTCAAAGAGTACCTACAGAACAGACAATCACTTGGATGTTAAGACATGTCAGAGATCTGTAGCAGTGATGTCCTCCTTGTTGGCCATGAATCAGTCTGCCAAAGCTCCATCCACGGCAGGGAGCATCCCTCCAGACTGTGTCTCTCATTGATACTTGCAGGACACCAAGGAGTTCCACTCGCATCTGAATTTATGAAACACCCAGCCATCCAGAAATAATGCCGGATTTGTCAGTGAGGTGGCTGAAGCTGCTCTTTGAAAAAGGATTTTGAAACTGACTTCTAAATGCAAAAAATGCTTAGAACCATGAACCACTGTTTGTTATGCCTGTGGCTTGCCTGTCTGTTGGCTTCCCATCTCCTTTCACCTTTTTTGATTAGTTCAGCACATCACCTCTCCGTTGGATTGTAAATTGAAAGGAACTGGAGGATGAAGATGTCCACCAGCTTATATGCATGCTCATTTAATGTAAGGAGATAGACCCTACATAGGTATTTTCAAAAAATCAGGTTGCAAATGCCTCAAGCCTTAGCTAGAGGGGACACATAACCACACAAAGCCAAAATGTGTGTGTGGAAAATACCTCTGTCAAGCGTTCTGGTTGCTGTGTACTCCCTGGCACCCACTGACATCTGCATTAACTACCTCAGCAGGAAGACCACAGGCTGAACGATCTTCCATCTGGAATTTATTTGACTCAAAGGTCAGGACATCCTGATGAAGCTGTGTGATGGTATAGAGAAACCCCCACTGCACCAGGCTACCACTTTTGTTAATGCTGTTAGAATCTATGTCCAGGTAAGAGTCATAACCCACCTGAATAGGTGGAACCGCTTCAGTTGAGGTCCTCTCAAATGCACACGGCTGATTGTAGTCATGAGCCGTGAATGTTATACCCTTTAAAAATGTTTTCCTCGAAATGCATGAGAATGTGGAAGAGCAGCCCCAGTACCTGGATATCTGGGAAACCAGCTTAGTGTTGTTTGACAAATCCTCCCTGCCGAGCTAGATCAACCAATTAGTCATGCTAATGCTTGTTAATGACATTTCTGTTAGAAGAACGGTGTAATTTGGCTTTATTTCCAAATTCCAGCAACAAAAAAAAAAAAAACATGTATTGATCCTTTATTGCAAATGAATGATGTTTCTGCACTACTGAAAGTCAAAAAATGCATGATTGGTTACACCTTGCTGCCGTCCGCTGAGGCAACGGCTCAGTAGTAGTCTCGCACTTTCCAGTAAAATTTCATGATACGGATCCCAGCAGAGACCATTAACTCCAGCTCGACACAGGTGTGGCTACTTCTCTGAGAAAAATACAACAGGCCTAAAGAAGCACTGGCGGGCATGGCTACTTCTCTGAGAAAAATACAACAGGCCTAAAGAAGCACTGGCGGTTGCTCGCCTAATCCGAACCTACTAATTGCACCAGCGTCCACCTCCTCTTGGTGCTCAATTAAGAGTCCATTTTGAAAGGGCAGTGCGTCTTTAATGGGTTAACTGATGCCACGTTAATAGAGGAGCGATAACATGGCAAACAAATATAGTTTAATGCACCCTGCTTTGAATGCAGAGTTCATATGTATTCCAGACAAAAGGCCAAACAAATTTACAACACTTCATGCATTTCTATAGCGGAGCATTTTTTACTGAAGGATATGTAAATCCTGCACTAATCAGAGGTTCTGGGATTCCAAATGCCACTAAAGGTTATGACCTGAAGCCCTGCTAATAGATGACTGAGGGCGTAGACTAAGTAGTTCTGAATGACAGCAACCACGGGGTGTTTTGCATGAAAAGTAACCTCTAATAAATGACCTCTGCTTTTTTCCTTTCAAAGCTATGACAGTAATGAATATGAAAGGGAGAGCTTTGTACACACCGAGTGTTATTTACACCTAAACACTCCAAGGGCTTGGATGGTATGCAAGGGTTTGGGGTTGGCTGAAAAAGGAGGAAGGGGTGTTTTCACTGCCCTAACAAACACTGCTACACTTCTGCTGACTTCATTAATAACCCCTTTCTTAAACAGTGCTACCGCACCGCAAGGTCACGTTATTAAAGGGAACGGTTCCTCCTTCAGGATAGGTATGTGTCTGTATATAAACATCTGTATGTATGTATATGTATGTATGTACGTATGCTTCCCGGATGGGTTGCAGGCTTTGTGTGAAATCTCTTGGACTGCTGATAAAGCATTCAAATTTCTGCTGGTTTGTGACCTTTAGTTAGGCAGAACACCCCGTCTCTGGTGGTGTGAACACAACAAGGACGTTTTTAACGGCAGAGAGTCAGTCTCTCCTAGTGGATGATATTTACACTTTGATTTTTGCAGGAAAACAGCTTCGAGATGTTTTTCCTAAACGCAACCAGAACCAGAGCTCTGGGAAAAAAAAACCCAATATGTTTTTCCTTTGAATGATGGTGGTCAGTCAGTGAAAGTTTTCATGTCTTGCTGGAGATCCTGGAGGGGGAATATTACCTGTGCTACTACCAGCTCAGGATTGTTCCCGGTCACACACATTGCTTTGCCTCACCCATCCCTCATGTAAATCCCTTGAAAGGTGTTTTTTTAGTGCTCTGCAGGGCTCCCTTCCCTTCCCTTCCCTTCCCTTCCCTTCCCTTCCCTTCCCTTCCCTTCCCTTCCCTTCCCTTCCCTTCCCTTCCCTTCCCTTCCCTTCCCTTCCCTTCCCTTCCCTTCCCTTCCCTTCCCTTCCCTTCCCTTCCCTTCCCTTCCCTTCCCTTCCCTTCCCTTCCCTTCCCTTCCCTTCCCTTCCCTTCCCTTCCCTTCCCTTCCCTTCCCTTCCCTTCCCTTCCCCCTTCCCTTCCCTTCCCTTCCCTTCCCTTCCCTTCCCTTCCCTTCCCCCTTCCCTTCCCTTCCCTTCCCTTCCCTTCCCTTCCCTTCCCTTCCCTTCCCTTCCCTTCCCCCTTCCCTTCCCTTCCCTTCCCCCTTCCCTTCCCTTCCCTTCCCTTCCCTTCCCTTCCCTTCCCTTCCCTTCCCTTCCCTTCCCTTCCCTTCCCTTCCCTTCCCTTCCCTTCCCCCTTCCCTTCCCTTCCCTTCCCTTCCCTTCCCTTCCCTTCCCTTCCCCCTTCCCTTCCCTTCCCTTCCCCCTTCCCTTCCCTTCCCTTCCCTTCCCTTCCCTTCCCTTCCCTTCCCTTCCCTTCCCTTCCCTTCCCTTCCCTTCCCTTCCCCCTTCCCTTCCCTTCCCTTCCCTTCCCTTCCCTTCCCTTCCCTTCCCTTCCCTTCCCTTCCCTGTTTCAGTGTGTGAGGGCAGACCAGGATGCGGGAGGCAGGCAGGTAGGACATGCTGGCTCCTCTGCGCGGCTGGGAGCTGAGCGGTGCAGGTCCCCTAACCACAACGCCGGCAGAGGGGTTGTGCGGGGACGCCGTCACGGCAGAGGAAACCAGTTGTGTGGGGTATACTTAACCACAAACCCGAGGCTCACGTCAGACATCCCCAAGGCTGCGGGCTGAGGCACAGGCCGTTTGATTGAGACGTGGGGTGTGGATGTGCCCGCCTGGGCCCAGCACCGTAGGGCCAGCGCAGGCAGGGCTGGAGGTGGGATTAGCCCTTCACCTCCCTTTGCCAGAGGGGCACTGCAGGGTCTGGTTTGGGAGGTTGTGCGCTTAAACCCCATCTTGGTCTCTCTTGAGAGTCCAGTAGGTAGGCGATTGGAAGGCCCGGCATCTGCAGGACGCCTAGGTACCACGCTTGCTGCAGAAAATCTCGGTCCTCTATGGTGCCACCCCCACACGCTGCTGTGCACAGGCTGCCTTGAGACACATCACGCATGGCAGTAGGGTGGCCCTGACACTCTGCTTGCCCCCGAACACCGTTAGCTTCCCCGTCCAAAGCCTGTTGATTTGGGATTCAAGCATGTGAGCGTGCAGCATGTGGCCTATGAAGAGAATCTTCTATGGCCTAATGCACTTCATACCCCGGGAATCTCTTGCCTGATGTTCAGCACAAGTATTTTTCCTTTTCTTAATATTATCCAAATATTTTTTCATTAGTTAATTTTTAATACAGTTGTTTTATTTGCAGATCATGGTTATGTTTGTTCAGGTATGACTGCCATTTTGTTAGGTGGCAATTTTGCCTGAGTAAGGAGGCCAAAGCAGGGCTTTAAAATGCATTCCTCATAAAAAATTAAAGAGCTATTCTTTATTTACATATTTACACAACACTCAATCCATCGTGTAAAGCTTTCTCTGCCTTAAACCCAAATCTCCAGAGTGTACTCCGTGCCTGGGGAAATTGGATGGCTCAGAGAAATGATAAAGAGATATCTGTCCATCCACCGATCTATCATTTTTTATACCGTACTCATTACCATGGTCTCTGAGCTCCTATTACATGTGTGGAGCCTTTCCCATTTCGGCACAGAGCTGGTCAGCAGAGACGGCAAAGCCATCGTTATTTTCTGAAGAGCACGAGCTTGCAGAGGACTGGTTGCTCAGTCTCCAGCGGCCGTTTGGCAGCAGCCAGTTTGTACAGAAGACAAATCCCTTTTGTTAGCTGCCTGGGAAGTCTGGTTTGGCTTCTGGAAGATGCAGTTCACATGGACTACGTGCAGAGAGTTAGCCTTAGGTATCAACATTGCTGCTCCCACATTCACTTCACGTCACCTCGAGAGAGAGGCTACCTCTTCCCTGCCTCCTTGACAGCTGCTTACCAGGAGGGGGACTTCAGCTCTGAAAAAGCATCAAAAGACCTGGCAACTTTAACTTGGATAGACTGTCCAAGGGACTCTTCAAATTAACAGAAATAGCTGCATTTCTCATCCTCTTGCATGTAACTGTTTGGCCACTTTCAGGCCATGTCATCGCACATTTGTCTCATTCTTACCCTGGGGTCCACCTGTTTCTTTGCAGAATTCACTTATTGTCTTTTGACTCGCGCTTCAATTTCAAGCTCTTGAGGACGGCGGCTTTTTATTAGGTTGTATTCAGGGCCAGATATAGCAAGGGCCTGATCCTTGACAAGGACCTGTAGGCATTCAGCAGACAAATATTGGTTAATACTGATCATTACTAAGAATAAAGTGCCATCACCACTCCGTAGCTCGCTCCAAGGCTGACTCTATTACGGCTGCTATTGCCGGTGATTGTACCACCGCTATTAGCCATCCTGTTGCCCATTTGTTTCAATCTTTTTTCCTCCTGTGCTAGGAAGAGAAGTTTCAAATCCATCTCAGTTTGCCTACCAGCTCTGCCAGACGTACAGCAGTAACGTGGAGCCCCCGTGCTCTCAAGAGGGCTGCTACCTGCACGGAGCAGCGTGGCCTGGGCATCACGCTGGCGTGTGGGCTCCAGGACCTATAGGGTGTATTGATGATCCAAGCACACACCTTCTTCTCCTCTCTGCCTGGTTCCTGTGTCATGGAGCAGCAAGGAGAGCGCTCATTTTGTTCCTTTTTTATTGGTAAAGGGCAGAAACCCACCACTAATACCCAAACCATCAACTCGAGAACAAGCATAAAGCCTAAATCACTGACTTGTGGCTTCTCCACCTGAAGCATCTCTCTCATCCCAGCCTGGCTCGGGCGTGCTGTAGTCTACTCTCAGCTTTAATTTAGGAATAGATGCGGGCTTCGTCAGTCAGTCAGCTGGAGTGGCAGCCGGCATTCAGTTAATGAAATGTATCCAAGACTGAAAGAGGAGAAGGATTGTGTTTTTGAAATAAATGTAGGAGAAAAAATTATAGATGGCAAATGAAGAGCTGGAACCCGCCTCAGGCCAGACTCTGACAGGGCTTCGCGGATCAGCTGTATCTAAATTGGAAGGGTTTGATCCAGGCTTTCCTGTTCTTCCCCCGCAGAAGTCTCCTGGCACCACTGCAGGCCAGCTGAGGGGAGCCAGGACAAAACTCAAAAAAGGATGATTAGTTTAACCTGAACGAACTGCTTCATGGAAATGTTTCCAGTTTGACAGGTCTGTGGTGGAAGTCTGCCCTTTTTTACTGGTCAGCTGTTGGGACTCTGGGCTTCTGGCCACAATTTTGGGATTCCTTTAAAGCTGGAGTCCTTTGCAGCCTTGCCCGACCTTATTTTAGGACTGATGACTGACTGATGGTCCAAAAAGAGACCATGGGGCCCAGTACAGTACTTTGAGCTTTTCGTTTCCAGTTCCTTTCCTATGGCTGCCTTATGGAGGCAACAAAAATTAATTTTGTAGTAATATACAATAGAAATGCATTTTCTTTTAAAGATTACGGGCCAGATTTTCAGCTTTTTCCAACCAGCCTAACTCAATTGATACTTTTGATTTATGCCAGCCTAAGGAAGGAATTGAGCAATTTAAATTTTAAGTTCCTCTCCTAGGAACAATCCTTTCGTTCCTGAAACCTGCAGATGAAGAATGAAACTCTAAAAAAATGTGCTCAGCCTGGCCGCGGCTGGACTGCAGGACCCTGACAGCAGCAATCTTGCACAGCGCGGTAAAGAGGCGATTAAAAGTTTTACTATCAGTTTTATCATCTCGGTTTTTACAATCAAGAGAGCTGTCACTGTTTTAGGATTATTTTACCTATGTCTATTCATTTTGTTTCATTGTCTTTACAAGTCTCACTCCCATTTCATGCTGCTTAGGTTCTGCCCTTTTCAACTCCTCACGGATGAGTGGGGAAGGAAGAGCAGACTGGCCAACAAATTGGGCAGGGAGAGAGCGTGAAAACTGAGCTTTCATGCCAATCTCTTCCTTCACCTGGGAGGAATGAAAAAGCCCTTTTGGGGGGCTGGGGTTCAGCTCTATTTTTACATTGCCTTTGCATCTTACATGTACACCAGACCGTTGTTGTTTGCGTGATCAAGCTGCACGATATCCCTCACTGACTGTGTGTATTTTAATGGTCGTGGAAATACAGGCAAATACATGGTCAACGTGCTGAGATGTAGGTGGGGAAAACAGAGGTGAAGTGGTTTTCAGTCTGGCATTTAGAGGAAAATAAAGGAAGACAGACTGGAAATGGTGACAATGAAACAAGAGAAGACAGGAGATGGAAAGACAGAAAGTATAGATGCAAGCAGAGAATCATGAATATTTTAAAAGACACCTTTCGGGGGTAGTTTAAGCTGCTTTGGTAGTTTTGAAAATCTCAGTAAACAAATAATTGTACTGTTAGACACTTAAATTATTCCGAAGTTCTGTGTATTGTGGTTTCGACCTTTATGCTTAAAAAATAGGGATAATCGTGCTTGATCTTACAGGCACTCCTTTTGTGCAGGCCAGATAAGTTCTTGAAATGCTGAGTTCGGAGAGAGAGTGAGGATGGTATGTTTTCCAGGTGTCATGCAAGTTCAGAAGTCATGCAATTTGAAAGCACAGCCAAATACTGGCAGTCTGTTCTGGGAATATTCATTCCAATTTATTAAAGAATTAGGGTCCAGCTGTGCTTACTTTCCACGATGGTTTGCTTTTGGGACATTTTTCATTTGCTTTTCCAGCGGTTTCTGTATCAGAAACATTGTTTTAAATGTCACAGTTGTCAAATCAATGAACTAAACCAGTATCACATGGCTTAATTTGAACAAGTAATGCAGTTGGAATTTCAGATTTGGAATAACAGGCTTCCTGATCTGTTCACTGTCCCTCAGCAGTTGAAAACAGAGAAATTGGAGTAAGGTTAGGCTATGCCTTATCCCGTAGGGCTGCACAGAAGAATGAGGTGGGGAAAGGACATTTGCTTATGTGTTTAACCTGGAAGTACCTATGTGTAATGAAGCTCAAATCTTAGCCAAAAACTTGCTGTTTTCTCTCTATACCTGCATTTAATTTTGTTTCTGAAGGATTTACCTAAAGTCCATCTAAGTTTTTCAATGGACGTTGATTAGAGTTTAATGAGGTCCCTATTAGTGCCTACTGAAAAAAACTCAAGAAAACCCCTCACTGATATCAAGAGGAGTAAGGTCCTTTGCTGTAGGCTGACAATCTGATACCACTATAGACTTTAACCTTCCCTACATCAGCAAAGAACTTGGCTGGCTTTATCAGAATGTCTACTTTCTAACCTGTCTATAAATACATATGTTTTTCTGGTGAATATCAAACTCTCATCCTTCTAAAGAAGAATAAAAAAATCATGTTCTGTGTAGGTGTGTGTTTAGAGAAGAATAATTTTAAAAGAATTATTTGGATTAAGGTGATAAGAAGGAAGACATGCAAAAGATTACAGAAATGATATAAAAATTGCAAAGATTTGGGTTTATTTTACTAATCTACTGGCATCTTAATCTTCAGTGTCCACGTTCTCAAGCTTTAGCTTCCAGCCGTTACAATTAGAAATTTACATTCAAAAAATAACACGTCTGCTAGACATCTTAGCAGATCTTTGCAAGTGGAGGTTTAAAAAAGGGTAATGACACAGTATGAGTACTGTTTAATTATGTGGGGGGAAGAGAGTTCTTTCACTATCGATGTTGGCAGAAAATATTTCCTTACTTGGTTGCTTTTTTAAGCAGTAAGAAGCATTCTTGCTGCAGGCCCCAAAGTTTCTCTGGCTCACACTAGTCACAGCTCAGGTTCACCCACTGAAGTATGAAGTCTGTATCCCGTGACAGAAAAGTGAATGCAGCCATTCATCATATCAAACTGCCATGTTATCACTTCACTAAATTTTCCAACCCTTGTCACCTCCTTGCCCTACCGTAGTTACTTATTTATCACCATTAATACCTTATCAGGAGCAGTGTACATCCAGGCTGGTATAGCCCTACTACAGAAGGTCTCTTCTGAGCAGAAATGGTTTGGTGCGTCGAGTTGTGCCGTGACTTTGTTTTGCTAACGTGCGCTGAACAGGGTGAGCGCTGCTTGGGAGATCACCCAACTCACAGCAAAACTGGTCAAACTGCTGCAAAGTGGGTTTGGTACATCATACGGGGATAAGGCAGTGTGCTGGTTTGGGCTGGGGTAAAGTTAAGTTTCTTCACAGTAGCTGGTATGGGGCTGTGTTTTGGATTTGTGCTGAGAAGAAAGTTGCTAACACAGGGACATTTTAGTTATTGCTGAGCAGTTCTTACACACAGTCAAGGCCTTTACTGCTTCTCACACCATCCCATAGCGAGTGGGCTGGGGGTGCACAAGAAGGTGGGCGGGGACACAGCCTGGACAGCTGACCAAAGCTGACCAAAGGGATATTCCATGCCATATGACATCATGCTCAGCATGTAAAGCTGGGGGAAGAAGAAGGAAAGGGGGACGTTCGGAGTGATGGTGTTTGTCTTCCCAGGTAACCACCATGCGTCATGGAGCCCTGCTTTCCTGGAGATGTCTAAGTGACAATCCAAACAAACCTGACTTTTCCCAATTCTCTCCCTGTGTGCAGCACGAACATGCCTTTGGTTTACAAAACCATTTCTGCAAACTCTTCTTTTTTAAGCAAGCAGTGCAATTGAGGTTTGAAAGGTGGCTAACGTTCAATTATTATATATATTTGCTGACCCTGGATGAATGTGTGTTTATGCATAGTGCATTCTTAGCCTGTCTCAAGGTAGAAGTCTTGAAAGGATTTTAGATTTCCTAAATACATGCCTACTGATTAGATCACAACAAACCTGAAAGGATTGTAATATGTCTATTATAAATTATTTGTTTCAAAGGCATTATTATAGTCAGTGGGTAAATATGCACCAGTGCCTTAGGGAACAACAGAAATTAAACCGTGAAATGTATATAACCTTGAAGGTCTGAGTAAATTTCAAAAACAACAAGTAAAGGTGACTGAAAATTTGGTCTGACAACGTCTTTATGTGGCCCCATGCTTCCTTCACATGCCAAAGTTTCCAAAGTGTGTGTGATTTAGCTTGGTGCAATATAAGGTGCTGCCTTTAATTAGGGGTTATGATGGCGTGTTTTAAGGACTAGACATCAGTCAGACTGGATTTTCAGCTTTGAACAAACTTGAGGTTATGGTTTTAAGTCAGGGCTCAACTGTCAATCATAGAATCATAGAATGGTTTGGGTTGGGAGGGACCTTAAAGGCCATCTAGTTCCCACCCCTGCCATGGGCAGGGACACCCTCCACTAGACCAGGTTGCTCAAGGCCTCATCCAGCCTGGTCTTGAAGACAGCCAGGGATGGGGCATCCACAGCTTCTCTGACAAAGCACTATTTTTTTTTTTCCTGTTGACATGTTTAATTACCAAATGCTCAGATGAGTGAGAATAACTGCTAAAACTTTTCTCAACCATAGAACTAGAACTACCTTTATATCCTACTTACAAGGTAATGGCTGTGGTCAAGAATACTGGTTTCATTGGCACCTGGCAAGGCACAGTGTATCATTTTTCCTTCCTGAGATGGCATAATTGTTCATGTTTTTGACACTTTTGGAATACATGGTATTTGAATTAGCAAAGGAAGCTCAAGTCAGTGCAGAGTACGAGGGGTGTTAAGCTGCATGTTGATAGTCCTGTGGTCTGAACTGGCATCCAGTGAATCTTAAGAGTCAGTATGCTTTTACTGATGCAGTTCTCAGTAGCTGAGGGACTTCTTTAGCTGAGGGACTTCTTCGCATCAAGCTGTCTGTGGTGTATATTCAGGGTTGAACAGTAGAGGTGCCACAGCTGAGGTTCCTTCTGTAGGAATGGGAGACAACTCCAGACTTGCCAGGCTCCTGGAAGGGTCCTTGCCCTGTAACATTTTCTCCGCTTTGGTTTACTAATTCTGAGTTTATTAGCCTCCTCTTCCCACAGTTAGATAGGCAGCACTCTCCTTTGACGAGTATCTAGAAATGTTTCTTAGCAGTGGGACTGAAAGACCAGTGCAAGCCATTTAGTGTTGTAGGTGCTGTGATAACCTTGGGCACTATCAACTGTCTGCTTTGAGACACAGATGGAGATAAAGAGCAATTATCACACCAAGGGGTTCGTTCACCCCAGATCTATCAATAGGGAGCGGATTTCATCATTTAGACTGACTGAAAACTCCCCTGTACAGTGAGATTGTTTCAAGCCCAGAACAGAAATTCAGGTGGACTATGAGTGAAGAGAAAAACCGTTACTGAAATGAAAGGGTTGCTCCAGCCCTCTGAAGGCACTGACCTCCAGGCCCTCAACCAATTCCTCTGAGACCTTTGAGGTGAGCTGAAAAAACCCCACTCCTGCAAGCCGTGTATGCAGGAGAGCATTCAATTCCCCTTCTTCCCACATAACCACTGAAAGGGAGAATAGCATGAAGGAGGTGAGGTAATGATATTACAGTAACGCTGTGATTCTGTCTGCGATACCAAAGCTACTGGGTGATGACACTACGCTGGTATTTATAGTACTAATCTTTCTCCCTGGCCTTCGTCAATCTCTTTCCAAAGAGCTGGGGCAAAACTGTCTCTTGGGCCTTGCTGCTTTGGCAGAGAGGAGAAAAAGGAGTGGTCAATATTCTTGCCTTCTCCCAGCTGGCAATGCTCCTCTCTACCCAGGAGCACATCAAAGTAGACCAGCTTGGCATGGGTTCAGTGGGCTCAATAAAGGGAGAGAAGGAGTTCCATGGCAAAGGTACCACTTTCCCAGGCCACCAGCACTGCCTCCAGGTTCTTATTCCAGCAGAAAAGTCCTCCTGCAAGAACCACAACACCTGAGTTACCAGTATGCTGGAAAACACCACGCAGAACAGACTGTTGTGCTCCAGATGGGTCCACACGCCCCCACACAAAATCAATGGCTCTCTAGTACTCTTAGGTGCTGACACTTGCTTCTCCGTGCATATCATGGCATAAACTGGGGCAACTTGCTGTTCTGTCAGTCAACAGACTGGTCACCAGTCAGGGAAAGTGGTTCAACTATAACTGTGTGAGTTATTATATTAGTCATTGTTACCACAATATTGTATCATATTGCCTTATATTACATGATACTATGTCCAAGGGACGCAATGCAAGGCAAGAAGTGCCACGCTATACATAGGCTTAGACAAAACATTCCATATATCACCAGTGGCTGCTTCCAGAGTGCTGAGTTAGAGCTTCAGCACAGGACAGCGGGCACCAGTTTTCAGAGATTAATGATAAATGTGCATTTAACACATGTAGAGCGAGGGTATTTTAAGAGTCCCTCAAAATAAGCTGTTTAACACAAATGCATCTATTCCCACCTTGGGCGTTCAGAATATTTTTGTGTCACGCTTGGCTTCTTTCTTGTGCTGGAGGCAACCTGCTAACTACAGTGTTATCATTTTATGTTAAATTATATATGTATAGGTTTGATATAATCATTAATTTTTAAGACACATGATTATGAAGTATTGCAACTAGCAGAAAAAGCATTACCTAAATCAAATCTGTGAGGGAGGTTTGAGAACCTTCTTGCTCCTTTTATGTTGCAGGAGGAGTGAACCAGATTTCAGCTGAAGCTGAACTACCGCACTAAGAAAGCCTCTTTCCTCCAGGTGACAGAAATAAAGCTGTAGTTGTGTTATTCCCGGCACCTGGCGTGGCTTGCTTTAAACAGAACCACAAGGAGGAGGAGAAGAAAGGTGCGATGGCTACTAGTAGACTTAGGAATGGTCCTCCTTCTGTATATCTGTTGATTTAAGTTCTCACTGAAGATATTTCCTTGGATTGAGGGATGAGCCAGAAAGAAAGCCATGTTTCCCAAGATACTTCAATAGTTTCTCTACACTGATCTGCAGATGCAATGGCTTTCCCATTTTACACCTAGACATTGTATCTTAAGAGAAGAGCTCTGTTCTGAAAGGCCATACCTACAAATACTTTTTCTATTTTGTGACCTTCTCTCCAATTTTGGGATCAGTCATCTCAACATACATTTTGCTGGAGTGAAAGCGACTACCTTTCCGTCCTTAAAACTTGTCTAACAGCGGAGAGGTAGTAAGAGGGTTTGCGTGGACACTGGGGGCTTTGTTCGTCCTGGTTACAGCAGGAGGTGGACAGTCTTCTTTCCCATTGCAGGCAAAAATCCGTGCTAAAGTCTTTGAGCATGAACAGATGCAACAACAATCATGGCAGCTCTACTCACTTCCTAGCCCGCCTTTGTCTTAATTCAAATACTTCCTGATTCACAGATTCACCGAGTGTTAGGGGTTGGAAGGGACCTCTAGAGATCATCTAGTCCAACCCCCCTGCCAGAGCAGGATCACCCAGAGCAGGTCACACAGGAACAAGTCCAGGCGGCTTTGGAAAGTCTCCAGGGAAGGAGACTCCCCCACCTCTCTGGGCAGCCTGTCCCAGGGCTCTGGCACCCTCTTCCACCTGTATTCTCAGCTGTGTACAGAGGATGTTTAAAAGTCCCCAGACTTCTTGAGTGGCTGTACCTAACAGAGGTATGAGTCAAAAAAGTTGGACACATGGATGGGACAAATTTGCCTACACATCCTCTTCTAGTGCCATTTTAGATGTTCTCGACTATCCTATGTGGCAATCGCTCACTTTTCTGGAAAGGTGTGGGTCTTCTGCACCTCATAGATTATCCCTTTCAAGTCATGCAGATATTTTGAAACCCCACAGCATCTAAAACTGTGATAGAAATCTGTGTGCAGGAACCTGAAATGTTCCTACGGTGTTTAGCAGGGGGAAAGGCTAATGGGAGACTCACCGTTACGGCCAAAATGTTTATATACTTCAAATTTCACATATCCTGAGGAGCATGAAGCATCTAGCCTCCTTTCCTACCTGCGAGAGCAGCCACGTTGCAAAGCTTTTTAATATTTTGTTTTTGTTTATCTAATATCTCCGGGGAGAGCAGGTGGCAGTGCTGAACAGCTTCCAAAGCAAGCGGTCCATTAGCGGAGGCCGTGACTCCACAGCACGCCCTTTCTGCCGCTGGCCCTTCTCTGTCGGCAGATCAAAGTTTATGGGCATTTTGGGGGGCAAGGGAGGGAAGGATTCTTTTTTCTTCGCTGCCTCTGCTCTCAGGGGCCTGTTGAAAGCTCATTTCTGACAGCAATTACAACCGCTTTGGCCTTCTTTGCACACAGACGTGCTGTCAGAGGAGGCCTGGAGTTTGGACTCTCGTGCCTGTTCCCGAAAGAAGAAAAACATGAGTGAAGACACTGTATCTGAAAGGGACTTGGGGAAGCACCAAACCAAACAAAAATAATTGAGGACAGGCTTGCAGAGGCCCAAACCACACGCATTGTAATTCTGTTGGCCCAACAAAGGATATGTCATCATCACCTACTCTGTCTAAATAAAGCCATCTCCCCACGAGGACATCTGACCCAGAAACAGCACGGGCAGGGCCTGGGGCCTGCTGCCTTCTTCTCCTCCCCCTGTCTTAAGCCAGTTTGGTTCAAAAATAGGTTTCTGTGGGGGACTAAGGGGTGAGGAAGGTGAACTTTGGTTCAAAAATAGGTTTCTGTGAGGAAGTAAGGGGTGAGGAAGGTGAGCTTCTTCCCCTCTCCCCAACTTGCTCGCCCTGAGGGCCCGCTGACAAAGGGATGAGCCGCATCTCCTGGCTCCCCTGCCCGCAGCCGCCTAAAATGGGGCGTCAGGGAAAACGTGTCCCCTGGCTGCACCCCAATTTATTTTGAGGCACATTCTTTTCTCCAGCACTCGGGTAAACCCGTCCCTCCGGGTTTCGCAGGAAGGGAGCGGCCTCCTCTCCCCGCGCGTTTGGATGGCGCGGGAGATGCAGCTCCGAGAAGGGGCGGAGGAGATGGGCCAAGAGCCGCCCTCACGGGCCGTCCCCACGGAAATCCCCGCGGTCTCTCCGCGCGTACGGGCGGAGCGGGGGTGGGTGCTCCCGCCTGCCGCCACACGGTGTCGCCCGCGCCGCTCGGCCGCGCGCCGCTCCCGCGCCCTGCCAGCCCCACAGCCCCTCCCGCCACCCCGGCCTCCGCTTCGGGGGGCTCCGGAGTAACGCCGATGGGCATGTAGAGCAAGGAAAAAACCCCTTAGTTATTCTAGTCTATTTTGGTTTATTTTATTTTACTTTGTTGTGTTTTGCTTGGTTTTCTTTTCTCTTTTCTTTTCTTTTCTTTTCTTTTTTCTTTTCTTTTCTTTTCTTTTCTTTTCTTTTCTTTTCTTTTCTTTTCTTTTCTTTTCTTTTCTTTTCTTTTCTTTTCTTTTCTTTTCTTTTCTTTTCTTTTCTTTTCTTTTCTTTTCTTTTCTTTTCTTCTTTTCTTTTTTCTTTTCTTTTTTTTCTTTTCTTTTCTTTTCTTTTTTTTCTTTTCTTTTCTTTTCTTTTCTTTTCTTTTCTTTTCTTTTCTTTTCTTTTCTTTTCTTTTCTTTTCTTTTCTTTTCTTTTCTTTTCTTTTCTTCTTTTCTTTTCTTTTCTTTTCTTTTCTTTTCTTTTCTTTTCTTTTCTTTTCTTTTCTTTTCTTTTCTTTTCTTTTCTTTTCTTTTCTTTTCTTTTCTTTTCTTTTCTTTTCTTCTTTTCTTTTCTTTTCTTTTCTTTTCTTTTCTTTTCTTTTCTTTTCTTTTCTTTTCTTTTCTTTTCTTTTCTTTTCTTTTCTTTTCTTTCTCTCCTCTCCTCTCCTCTCCTCTCCTCTCCTCTCCTCTCCTCTCCTCTCCTCTCCTCTCCTCTCCTCTCCTCTCCTCTCCTCTCCTCTCCTCTCCATTTTCTTGTATTTTCTTTCCTTGTATTTTTGGTGTTTGGTTGTTTTTTGGGTTTTTTTGGCTCAGCGCCCCAGGAAAGGTGAAACAAGGGACAAACATAGGAGCTTTGGTGCTTGTGGGACAGTGGCAAGGGGGAGAAGACACCAGCTCCTGCTGGTTAATAAAGTTTATTCATAACCTTAATTCTGGTTTATTAACTTTAGGTATAACAAGTTGTGTAGTAATTGTGGTTGTTAAGGGAGCACCGGGCAGTTTTTTTTCCTAGAGGGTATCAAATTCTGTGTTATTATTACACGTGCACTAAATCTCCATTAAAAGGCTGTCTGTAAATGTTTCAGGGCTATGCCAGATAGAAGGGTACTTCATCTTGGTGCCCAAACGGGGCACTATCTATTTTAAACGCCCTGTAATAACAGTTGCCTTATTTGTCTCCCACCAAAAAATAGGGTAGCTTACGAACTGCTTGGTTTTTTTGGAAGAACAAAGACATAATTTGCATTTCCGTGACCGCTGCACCGGTCATTAGTAAATCTGGGTTCAAATGCGCCCTCTCTGTCGTGGCTGGCCGCAGCCTTCCACAGCCTCACAAAACAAGGAAACTACAGGATGGAAACTCAATGAGCCTGACTGTTCTGCTTCCTTTTAGTTTTTTTTCTCCCTTTCGTATAAATCACGCTCTTTTGAAGCCGCTGCTTTTCTTTCGCGGGCACAAACCCCTCGTCCTTTTTAAGTCGTGTCTTTCAAGCTGATTGTTTCAACAGGCCAAGCAACTTGCAAAAAGGCAGCTCCAGCCTATCCCTATATTGTCTCCCCCCACCGGAATGTTTATAAGGGAAATGTATGTTCATACAATAGCGGCGACCGCTCGCAGGCCGGCTAGTGAAGGAATATTTTTAACGAGATTAGTTAAAGGGGTCGTTGAACGGCTGGCAGGAAGCGATGGGGGCTTGGCAGGGCACAATTGGTGCGGCGGGGCCCGAAGCTGGCGGCAGGTAGTGGATGGGCTCCCAAGGATTTCGGTGGCCTTTGAATGAAGGGCTCGGCGACAGATATAAGAAGTTGAAAAGTGCAGGCGGCAGCACGGAGGAATAAAATGGAGAGCAGCAGGACAGATGCAAGCGAAGAGCAGTGATGTGTGAGCCTCCGGAGGTGCTGTTTATGTTTGTGATGAAGGTCGGTGCTATTAAGTTTCAATTTGACAGTGCGTTTTAACAAACATTTCAGAGAAATATGTTCGCAGGAAGGATTGGAGATACTCAAATCTTTGACTGCAGTGAAGCATCAAGTGAACCTCGGCGTCTTAGGGAGATCTGGCAAACTCAAAATCAGGAGGAAAAAAAGGTTTGGGCAAGATTTCGCACTGGTTTTGCAAAGGCAGTGGAGTAAATTATGTTGTTCTTGTGGAATTTCTGACCTATCTGAAACCGGATCTACCTGAGTCTTATGTGTGAGTTTTTTCAGCCCAGTTTTTGGGTCCCAGAAATTCACAATCGTTTTCAAAAAGAGCATTCATATTTTTATTTTTAGTGATAACTCGTCACTAGATGGTTTAGGATCTGATCCCATCACTCTCCTGGCAGTGGTTTTTACGCCGGTTGATGAGGCCAATGTTCTACTCGTGCTGTCGAAGCCAACACGATTACTCACTCAAGTAGGACCTAGATACGTGAATCAATATTGTAAAATGCGGCCCCGAGTCTGTAAATGGAAAACGTTAGCTCCAGTGGGCAGGCTATGTGTCTGGTTTAGCTCTCAGCTCCATTAATATGTCCGTTACTTAAATGAGTGAGATAGCAGGCCTGCCCTGGAGTAAAAACTTCCCCACTATCCCATTACAGGAGGCCTCAACGTCTTGCTAGTTCACCTCCCAGCCCCGTTCAGCAGCCTGCATGACGTGGGATAAGGCTGCCGGTGACACAGCCACAACTTATTTCCGAGGAGCAGGATTTTCTAAATGTGTCCACTAGATAGCACAATAAACTTCCTTCTTTTCCTGTTGAAAAACTTTCTCTCCCACCCAAAGAGCCATTAGCCCTTCCGTCTCAGAGTAATGGTGCTTCAGAAGGAGATCAAAGTTTCTCAGATAAGTGTTCCTCTACACAATGTTACCGACACTCCGCTTTGTAAACAGGCTTCTTTTTTATGGTTAAGAAGGACATATAAACATGCCAAGTGAGATGGATAGACTGTCACTTTTTCTTTTTCTTTTTCTCTTTGTGTGTGCCTGTGTGCTAACTGCTGAATGAGTATCATGGGTGGGTTGTGCTGATATCATTGAACGTGGTCTGCCTTTTGTGTAAACAGCAGAAGAAAAGAGAACGGCAAGAAGTAATCCCAAGTGCAGCTTTCTTACCGGAGTCACAGCAGCTCCAGTCCTGCTTTCTGGCGCCGTTGATGAGAAAACAGCGACGTGTCCTTCTGAACGAAGGTGGAGGCATTAGCACTCAGATGCATGTGCTTGGATACCTGCTTGTATGGACACGTTAAACCCAGATTCTGTTTTAGGACCTAAGTTGAGTACTGTAAAGCCTACAAATGGGACTATTGCCTCAGTTAGGGTTTCCAGACTGCCTCAGCCCCCCCTTAGCTTGAAACAAAGAAGAGCGTGAGGCCCTTCCAAAGGCCTCTGAGAAAAAGCTTAAGTGCCCCATTAGGGACCATATAGAGCGACTGGACCCTGCTGTAAGGTGAGTCTGTAGTCCCCATACTGAAGGAAGGGCCAGCTAGAAACAGCTGATGGGAAACCTGAGTGGTAGAGGGAAAGGTTCCAGCTGAAGCAGTGTGAATATCTCCTCTAAATGTATTGTGCAAGAGGTCTTCTATCCAGCTGGAAAACCTGAATGCAAATTTGCATTTTGAATCTATTTAAAATTAAGTGAAATCAGCAACTGAGATGCTCCCATTCTTGCTCCTTAGGGAGACAGAGGCTTGCAAACACAGATTCCACTCTTCCAGCTGGAGTAAACCATGGGCTGTGGCCTCTGCTTGTGTCTTGTCATCTAGGGAACTAGTCAGTACCCTTTCATGTAGCTTGGTTAGTTGTTATGCTTCGAATAACTGTGTGTTCTCTGTCATACATTACCAAACCCCGTATGTAAGGTAAAAAAAGAGGAAAATGACTACAAAAACCCCCTCCTTCTTTCAAGACTCCCAGTGAGTTTGTTACCTTTCTATCCAAATTGTAAGCTCCTCAGGGCAAAGACAAGGACTGTGTGGCAGCCCGAAGCAATGCCCTTGTACCGTGATCCCCCAGTGCATAAAAGAAAGGTGCAAAGTGTCTAGTTGCATCTCCCCTTTCAAACTAGGGGGCTGAAGTTTCTGGATCCCTGACTTAAGAAGGTGATGACAAGGCCCATCTTGTCTTTCACGTTTCAGAGTCAACTACAGGTGTGTGACACGCATCTTTAAAAACAGGTGACGCAAGGGATTTTCCATGACAACCTTTCAAACTAAAGCAGAAACCCTCTGGTCGCAGGTTGAAAACACTCTCAGTCACGATGCACCAATCTCTCTCTGCTACAGCTCTCCTGATTAGACATCCTTGAGGGTTCTTGTTACTGCACTGGCACCTAGAAACCGCGGCCGTGGATTTGGAGCTCAACCTTCTCTCCGCTTCAGAAATACCGTCGAAACCAGACCGAACCAAAAGATGAGAAACAGTGAATACAGACAGACCTTTTGGGGAGCTCAAGGTAAAAGTGAGATGGCAATGGGTGCTGGGCTCGGCTCAGTGGTGGCTTCGTCACTGTGTTGTAAGCATCCCAGCAGAGAGCTGTGTGGAGAGATGTGAAGAGGGGTGCTGGAGTGATCTGCAGGTGGCTGAGGAGAAACCCACCCTGAAGGGCCATGCAGGTGTTAATTCAGATGCCTGTTGTTAACACAGCTTTGCTTACTTTTCTGTGTTCTTTAAGGAAAAAGTTTGCCTATTTCCTTTGAGGGGGAGGAACAGTGGTGTAGCCAGCCTAGCCAAAAGCCTCCTACAAGCCTCTTTTGTCCTTCTCTTTTTTCCTGGCCTTTTGCATCCATAGGCAAGACTATCTTAGATCTCATCTTTTAAGTGCTACAGTCGATCCGTTAAATAGTTTCTCATGGACATTTTTTTCAACTCCAAGGAGTAGAGTTGCTGAGTGAGAAAGGCATGAGCCGGGCTCTCGCTGCTGGGACTTCCTCCAGACCAGCTTGCAGTCCTAAGAAAAATGAGTTGGATGGTCTCAGCTCTGTCCCCAATGAGCAGCAGCAGTAGATCACTTTGCAAAAATGAGCCACGCGTAATTTGGCACCGTTGACAGAAGACTCACTCGCAGCAGCTCGGGGCCTTGCAGGCTTGAGATAATGTGCTGCTAAAATCACCTCTTGACCCTAACCCAGGAGGTTCCTCCAGGTCACAAGGGAAGAGGGGAGTAGCAGGCCACTGTGAGATACCTTGATAAATGTACAAGCCCCCACGAGTCAGCCTGGCACGCCTGCACTGGTGCGAGTCACTCGGTTTATCACAGTAAGAAGAATATGTTTCCTGAGTTGTGTTCGAGAACTCCTGACTTCTCATTTAAGCTGCCTCCTCCTTTTTCCCCTCCGGTGCAGCAAGCCCACCGTCGTGAACTGGTGGCCCTGACAAAGCGCAGAAGCAGGCTGCATGCATCTCCTTGTGATGGAGCTGGCAGAGAAAATCGGACACTGGGACAAACAACCATAAATCAGGACTGTCCTGATTAAATCAGGCATGGCTGGCAAGTAAGTTATTAGCCGCCTGTGAAACTAATTGTGATACTGATACACTCAATTTTGCTGTGTCTTTCAAACACCGGTTGTGATGGGAAACAGCTGTTAGAACCTGAAAAAAAAAAAAAGAGAGGGAGAGAGAGAAAGAGAAAAAAAAAGAGAGCGCGCTTACGATACAGAATCATAATAAAGTCTGTCTTCTCTATTCCCTTGCACAAAAGCTCTTAGATTCTTCTATTCTCCTCTAGACAATTACTCCCAGCAGGCAGGGTCACTCAGGATGAGCACACTATTGCATTTAAAGTTCATCTACTGAAGGGGGGGAGAAAAGCAGAGAAAGGAGAGGGAAAAAAAAAATCTTCCCATTAATGTGTGGAAAAAATGGCAGGTTTAAAATGGGTTAGAAATTCAGGTTAAAGCAAAAAAAAAAAAAAAATTGTCAGACGACATCAGTAGGAGAAAAGATTTTGTTCAGCGGCATTGTTTGACTGAACACTTCCTTCACAATAACACTAGTGCGGGGATATAAAAGCCAGTGTTTATTTGATGCCTGGGCCAGGCAACCGTTATGAGCAGTTAGCATAGAAAAAAGGGGATGTTTTGAAATATGTCAAAAGGAGAAAGGGCCTGATCCTGTTCTAGTTGAAGCTGGTGGTGAGCCCTCCTCCAACTCCCCTGTCGGCTGGCAGCCCATGCTTCGCTGGACCCGGGGGTCTGTGCCGGAGGCGGCAGCGTTACCCCCTGTGCTGGCTGCAGTGAGAAGAGTGCGATTCGGCCAGGTAAAACTGACTGCTGTCAGGGATTTGCTTCACTCAAGCCAAGGGTGGGTAGTTAGTAGCATTGTAGTAGCTGTAGTGGCTTAAGGGCAGGAGCTGAGCAGGGTTTGTAGAGAGACAGTTACCAGACTGAGGAACATAGCTCAAAATCCAGACAGGATTTTGAGTATACAGGCACTTCTTCAGGACCGAAAAAGAAGCAGCAAAGCCTAGCTTGATGTTTGTTCGTTTTGTTTCAGTCACGAAGAAGAGTTTTGAGCCCCAAACTTGCCTTTTTCCAGAAATACTTAAGTTAATAAAAGGTATTACCTCTCTTTGTGCACTTATTGCCAAGATGACTACGCATGTCTGAAAAACCTCTCCCTGTATGGTGCAGAATGTAACTGATACATGCAGAATGTGGAATTTGAAGGTCCTTCTGCGTGGGAAAACTTATTCTTGGTGGGTTTGTGCCTTCTGCTGAAATATTTGCACTGGGCCACTGTTTGAAGTCAGACCCTTCCAGCTCTTGGTTTGAATCCCTGTAGCCTCAAATACTTTATACCTCCTGTTTTATCTTTTTGCCACTTTTCCTTCTCATCTTGTGTCTATGTAGTCTGTGTTTTGATTGCTGGGGTTTTTTTGGTTTTTTTTAACTTATATTTTAGCTTTAAGTGTGGAGAGAAAATGACATGCATTAGCTAATAACAATATGACTACACCACAACTTTGGGATAGATGGAAGGAAAAAACAAATCACTCGCATTTCAACAATCTAACCCCATCCTCTCAGCTTCCACAGTAACATTTCTGGCTTCCTGTTTGCAAACCAGAAATGTTTATTTACAACGTCTTTTGAGACAGCTTTTCAATGTATAATGCTCGTGTCATTACATAATGGGTCATAAATGATGTTGGTTGTCATAGAAAAACACAAAGTCATCAAATATTTTCCTTGGGTTTTGCTTGCCTTTTGTGGCAGGATTCAGAGTCGGCTGCAGTTGGGAAGTCTGAAGGTAAATCATCATCTTTCCAGTAATTCCAACTTCGGTGTGTTTGGTCTGTCAGGAGTTTATGAGTGAGGTGATCCTGATGCTGAAAATTTTAGTTGTTTTTTTTTCGGTAGACCTGCTGTTTCAGGCAGCCCATTGGTTGTGTGCCCTGAGAGGGCCAGGCAAAGAGTTGCTTGTGCATGGTTTTGTGGACAGAAGTGGATCACTACGAGATAAATACAAAAATCCAGCCTGTGAGCATTTACTGTTTGCGTATAAAAATTCCAGCATAAGGCTGTGCACTGAATCAGAAGAGTATCAGACCCTGGGATTTTCTGCTACAACCCTGAAAAACTGCGACAATCGTTAGTACAGGTTTTTTTGATTTTTCTGATCTGGACTGTAGCAGTGGGGGCGTATACGAGTGCAATTTTTTACAGTGTTGGGCTGAAGCTGCCTGGTCTAGCCTCCCTTTCCTCTAGCTGAAATGGGGACCAGGAAGATGTACACAATATTCCCAGAAAGTGCAGTCCTTATTCCTGACTTAAACTGGCTGTAATTAATAGAATTTGAGCTTTGCTGGATCCCCTTGCCCTCTCCTTGTAGGGGGTTCATTTGGCAACATTATGAATTGTCCCTTGTCTCAGAAATCCTGGAGGAGAAGGAAAGCAGCCCTTAAGCCAGGATGCTGGGTCGGAATTTTGCCTATGCTTACATCAGTGCGTATCAGGTGTAACTCCCCTGAAGCTGGTGGTGAGGCTGCTATTCTTACGTCTGAACAAATCAATTCCTAGCTCTAAAAATAAGTGAATTAGAAAAGAGGGAAAGCTACCATTTATAAAATAAATCTGTTTATTTGGTAAACATTGTATCCTGTGTGTGAACTTCATCGATATCAGATCTACCTAAATTCTTCTTAATCTCATTAGGGAAAAGGCAAAAGGATTTTGCATACTTTTACTACATCAGGAGATGTTTTCATTCTCTTTGTCAGAGTAATGGCAAATAAACCACTATCAAAAGACAAATGACAACATATGTCTGGTCAAAAGACATGCAAAAAGTCCTACTTACCTCATTTGGGAGGGCACTGAGAGGTATCTTTGGACTGCCCGAAGTACATGAGCATCCTAGATCACTATGTAATTCCACTAATGTTAGAGAAGCTCCATCTCCCATACATATCACCCAGTGAGCTTATGGGTACCCACACAGGAAGAAGAGGTTCTCATGCCTAATTCTTATCAGCACCAGAGGTTGTTTGCTGTGGTCCTCTGGCATTAATGCACAGCAGGATGTCGGTGAGCACCCCATAAAATTTCCAGCCACACACAAGGAAATACTGGACTAATAAACTGTTCTTTTAGTGCTCAAAGGCTTTATCTTCCCCTCTGAGGAAATATACAGCTGTCACAACTAATATAGCTGAAAAAGTTTTCAGTTACTATGCAAGGTCAGATTACCTGCATCTTTCATTATCTAGGTGGGTGATGAAAAGTTGTTGAGATCTATCGAAAGCGAGGCCTCAGTTTAGCAAGGTGGCTAAGCAGGTAGCTGACTTTGCTGGGACTCTGCATGCGTTAAACCAGCCGAGTGCTTTAGCAGGCTGCTGAAACTAAATTTCAAGCAGAGTTCTTGAATACCATCTTGGAGATTGCAACTGGAAATTATAAATTATGTCAATATTATGCACAAGACGTGTGTATGTGTGAAAAGAATAAAAAATATGTATAGAGGAACAGTAGGAACAAACACGGTCCTGCAGCACCCAGCACTTTTTGCATGTATACGTTGTATTTGTGTACTGTCTAAAGAAGCCTTCAGAGATATAGATTGCATGAAACAACTACCTACCCTTTAACCTGAATTTTTATTAAATAACTCCTACAGTGTTAGCAAAAAAAAAAAAAAAAAAAAATTAAATTTAATAAATTTAAAAGTACCAGCCCTGCTAGGACTTCCAAACACAGTTCTCATTTCAGGGTCTTGGCATGCACTTGTAAAACATTTAAATACCTATTGGTGGATAAGAAAATCAATTTATTTGTGAGGTGACTAAGTAACAAAACATATTAGAATTGATGTTACAATTAGGAAAAAAAAGAAATAAATTGTTTTTCTGCTCATTAATATTTGGATAAATATTTATGAATGTATAAGACAAGCAACCACTGCCAACACTAGATCTTTATTATGCCAGGCATAGGAATAATTCAAGCATTTAGGCAGCTGCAGGTTGAACTTAGCCCCACTGGCTGTTCAGCTGAATTCGATCTGGCCTCAGGAAGACATTGCTTTGGAGGTGGCTCAGGTTATGTGGTTTCTGTGTGTTTTTTGTTTGGGACTCACTGAAGAAAAGGAGTGAGACTGTTTGCAGGTAATGGGCTCCTGACGTTGAGCTGTGTTTGCCTTGACAGACCTGTGCTGGGCAGAGTGATGCTCAGAGTGGTCTTCACTGCATCCCTACGGAGGGGTTAGTCAGACAGGAAGGTTTGCAGGGTTGGCCAGGCGAAATTTCCAGCATGGAAGCAGTGGGAGGTACTCCCCAGGACAGTCTTTCCACTGGGGACTCGTTTTTTACCTTCTGTTTCTCATTAAAACTCCCAAATCCAGGCACCTCCACACACAGGGCGTGTATGAGCCCTTTCACCGAGGGCTGTGTGCCAGCCTGCTAGCTCCTTGTGCAGGTTGGTCATCTTACTGCAGAGGGCAAGCCCTGCTCAGCCCTGTGCAAGCAAACCGGCCCCACTGCTGCCTGGCAAGGTGGCTTTTGCAGAACATGAAGGGAGAAAAGGACATTTCCTATAAGCAGTGCTATTCTATATGTTTGCAGCTGGAAGATGAGAGAGGGTTACAGGGAAGAGCTGTGGTGGTCTGACCACCCACAGCCATTCCTCTTTTCTTCCTGGTGATGGGGAGCCTGATGTTCACTCTTTTTTTTAGAAAAGAAAAAAGAGTAATGGCTTCATTATCTTCAGGCGATTTTTGGAGCCCTTGTCTCTAGTTCAGGATGCGAACCAGAACAATAGGTGTTTTGGAACCTGAGGAAAAACCAGCTGGCCGACGTGACTCTAAATGTAATTTCGGAGGGGCACGCATCAATAATGCGACGACCGCTCCACACGGATATTACGCAGGCAGCCTTAATAGGCGTGCATGGCATCCGGATTGACAAGACAGACCATGATGGCTCCAAAGGGTCAATAAAACATGCGCCATGAAGGATTTACACAATAGACAGTAATGGCTTCTTTGGAGCTGTTACGGTCTATTGGGTCAATAATAATCCACTTTTTAAAGAGTGCCAAAATATGAATTTACACAACAGGCCGTAATGGCTCCTGATCTATCAGATAAATGATATGAATTATCAGCATTAGTGCCCACACTGCAATGCACGTTTACCTATTAGAGTGGTTAGAATAAATATTAGGTGCTTCAAAATATGCTTTCATATTCAAAAGGCTGATTTCTACGAATATCAGGGAGAAAAATATGAAGAGAAAACCCCAAACTCTCGTCGTTAAACCAGTGAAATAAATAGCGTAGATCAGGGAATTTAAATCTGTGATTGTTTCTAGGAGATTATTGTGATTTTTTCACTCTACATTAAATATTGCAGCAGCCCACATCATGTATTTTTGAACTTTGGCTTATTTTTCTAGCAAACTCAGGTCTGTGAACCAGGGGAGTCCGTGAACATTTTCCCCCATAGGGTAACCTTTTCTGTGCAATCACATCTTTTCTCCTTTATTAAGAACTAGTTGCCTGAGTAATAGCTTGCAGGCTCCAGATTGCATGTTATACAAACAGGCTTGGTCTGAATATATGCATTCAAGACCAAAAATCTGTTTAAATAACATATGTTCCTTTTGTGGCCACCTATCTGTCTCTATCAAGTAAGATAAAAGTCCTTGTCTACACCGTTTCATCTGCACAATCGAGACAGAAACCCTCAACTGGAATTTGCCAGCAGGTGGTGACATACAGCAACAAGCTCCAATGGCAGCAACATTTTCCCGCAAAACTTGGAGAAAATCCAGGCTTCAGGAAAATGAAATATGCTTTCAGTTTGGGAAGAAATAATGATGAATGTCCATCAGCAACACATGCGATGGTTTAGTCTCGTTGCATGGCAAGAAGAAGTATGTTCAGTCCACAGCAGGTCAAAAGTTTTCCTTGCTGATTCTCTGTGTTTCCTTCTTGTTATTATAAAACATTTGGCTTGGCTGTGAAATATATTTTTAATTAAAAGATAGGAAAATCATGGTAAGACAGCAGCAGCAGAGAGCTGTTAGAAAGCCTGCTGTCTTAGCTCTTGTAATAAACATAACACGAAGGATAGGTGCACACAAAAACTGAAGTGTTGCGGTGAGAATATGTATACATCAGCTCATCCAAGCCCTTTCAAAGGGGAAGTGTAAATAGTGCTTTCTGCTTGTCTGTGATTTCCTCATGCTTTTTCAAACTTCATGCTTTTTTTTAATTCTGGTCTCACAGCCAGCTACACTTGTTTGAAAGACCCACTGCTCGTACAAAGCATCACCATCCAGTCTGCAAAAAATTAGTGGGCAAATAATTTTTCTGTAATAGACAAGAAAAAATTTAATAAGGAATCATGGAAGGCTCGCTCTGTCCCCTTTGGTTTCTATCATGCTCTGGTTTCCAGGCACTTATAATTTCCCAGATTTTTTCCATATCTTTTGTATACATGTTAGTCATACCTTAAACAACACACCCTCTAAAATAAATTTGGGTGCTCACAGCATCTGAAGTGTGATAACTTAACAGAGGAAAATACAAGCCACATCTTGCTTAGCAGGGAGCCGAGAACAGGATGAAAATATAAAAATACCGAGGATTTTTTCCCCTTTGCAGTGTCTGTTTCCTGCAAGTATCTACCATCTACAATATTGACTGGTTTATCAGGCAGCAGGTATCTCTATCAGTCTATCTTGAATTGTCATCCAACAGGAGATTAAATGCTGCCTGCCTCCTTCTTGTGATTTTCAGTCCTCACATCGCAAAGTTTTCAATCAAATTTCAGCGGTGTACATTTAGCTTAGAGAACTCGCGGTACTTATCTTCCCAAAGCAGGTGATTTAGGCCGTGTTTACCTTGTACAGTTCCAAGATATCTCTCGGCAAACCTGTCCACATCTCAGGCCTTGAAATGATTCCCAAGTTCGTTTTTTGCTTTTCTCTGTCTCCCTTTCTCTTTCCCTCCCCAGCCAGGCTACCAGCCAAACAACAACAATAACAATGCAGGTCCTGGAGAACAGGCACGTGCCAGTTTTTGGAAGAGTTGCATCAACGGGGCAACCTTGTACTGTTAGATTTTTTAAAATGAAAGCAACGTGACCGCTCTCAGCCTTGTTCTAAGCAGCTTCCTCATTAGTCATCTTTTCGGTGCACTTATTGCAGTTGTGGTTTCAGCCCACGGATCGTCTCGAGCCCGGGAGGATGTCAGCTGGGTGCGTTTCTTGGTTTGCATCGGATACCTGAGGAAGCTGTGGGCTGGTAGGTATCCTGTAAAATAAACTACGGCTCCATTTGTAAGGAATCCGGTGTGATCAAGTTGACATTGAAAAAAAAAAAAGGCTTCTCTGCCAATTAGCATATTTTCCACATAGGATTTTGATAAACAAACTAAGTAGAATTTGAATAAGCATAAACTTGAGACTAAAACATGCTGGAAATGCAGTTTAAATTGATCACAAAAGCCAGACTGGATTTTTGTGGTGCAGGCTCCATGCAAAAGGGTTAGAATATAATATGACTGAAAGTGATTCTGTTAAGGTAAATGAATGGAGGAATTGAGAACTATAGTTAAAGAGTCCTAATTAGTCTTTCACCACCAAATACTTTGAACAAGCTGCTATGCAGCAGTTGGGCCAAGGCTGGGAGCAAGGTATGGCCACTTAGAGCTGTATAAAAAGACTGTAGAGGGGTAAAATGGTCCACAGACCGTTATAGACCATGGTTCTGGCTGAAAGAGTAATTGAGGGTGCAGGTATGGTACCAGAGGGTCAGAGGTCGCCTTTTGAGGAATGCTGGGAGTCAGAGGGAGCACGTGCATTACTTTTTGGGATGGGGCTGCTCAGCAAGGTACTCCCATGCCCCCAGGCAGCATTGTGAGCCTTGGGCAGGCTGGTGCTTGGGGTGGAAGAATCTCCGCACTGTGACATGGCCATGGATAAGAGAAATGTGATTCTGGTTACAGTTGTTAGTTATGAACAGGACAGGAGTTTAATCCTGAACTCCTACTTATTCTAGAAGACCCGAGAGGCTGTTACAGTAATTCAATGCCAGCTGGGAAGAGGCACACACCTCCCAAGTCAGTGCTTTGGCCAACAGCCTGATGACAACAGAGGGTTCCCATCAGGCAAGGGAAATCTTCCAGAGGGTGATACCCACTAGAGTTCATCTGCTTCGTGCTGTCAGGGCAGCGCGAAAGAGAATGAAGTGACAGGCGAGTTGGTCCAGCTGCTTCTTCATGAATATCTGAGATTCTTGCACAGTGTAAGTGGAAGCTATATGAACACATCAAAGAGGAAAAGACGCTGAAAATTAAAAGGCAGTGGCTACATGATTTTTAAAACAGGGATTTTTCTTCAATCCCATTCACTTCCTGCATGTGCAAAGTGGAGAGTAGATTGAGGTAGTGAGTGAAACACAAATACTTTGTTGTTGAATGTGGTAACAAATTATTTCTTTATTTTCCTCTTTTGCCCACACTTTGTGCCTTTTTCCTTTCCTTTCCTTGCCTTGCCTTGCCTTGCCTTGCCTTGCCTTGCCTTGCCTTGCCTTGCCTTGCCTTCAGTACAAGTAAGCAAAAGTTCCCAGAGCCCGGCTGCTAGAAAAGGATCATGGCACAGTCCCACTCAGGCATCAGCTTTTCTGAAACCTGATCAGGAGCACCTTGTTGGCAGGGGTCCATGAATGGGGTGAATGAGCATTAAATAAGCTGATAGCTCAGCTCATCCCTGTGGTCTCTTCAGCTCAAAAGTAAGTGCAAGGTGTGAGCTGATACACAAGATGTAAATTACCATTGCTTTTAGAAGTACTACCCTCTCCTTCCCTGAGGGCTTCTCCTTACTGAACCGAAGTCCTGCAGCCACCCACTGCACAGAGTTTGGAAAGTGATGCAGATGTTCTGGGTTCAAAAAGCCCAAAATATGACTGTGGCAAAGTAAAACCCACCCTTTATCACTTAGTGCTCTCACCTGACAATGTCACAGAAGCAGAGCCAAGGGAAGCAGGGACACTTCCTCCATTGGATGGGGTGGATGGGTTGTGCATGTCCCCGACAGAGTTCTCTGAGGCTTAGGTGGAAGCTCAGCAAGGTCCAGAACACAGATTCTGAAGTCTCTTTCTCTCAGAATACCTGCAGGTTGTGGAACACTGAGGAAAGGCTGTCTTGAGCTATTGGGCCTAGATCTGCAAGGAGAATCTGGAAGTGCTTGAGCTGGCTTCCACTGCTTAGCTTCATTTTACCTTTTAGTCTCAGGTATGTGATGCATATGTGTGAAACACACTCGGTATGTTTAAGCCCAGATACTTTTCATCTTCGTATTCAAACTGATTTTACGCTCTGAGGCTCTAAGCCTTACGTTGTCATCAGCCCCTTTTTGTTTTAGTCCATATATTTGTGGTGCCCTTGAAAACATTCTTGCAGAGTTTGGGGACTTGGGTCTTGCAGAGTTTGCTATCCCATGACTGACTGGGGCAATCTTTTGGTTTCTAGGTGAGGCATATCCATGCGTATGTGTACAGTTACCCCATAGAAACACAATCTGTAAGGCTATTACAGTTGTAAGGCTACAGTTAAGGCTGCTAAGTAAGTTCACATTATTTTGATATGTTTTCAGTTGCTAAGCTTTAACACTTTGGACTGAACATTTCTAAACCAGGTCTTTGTCTCAGACTGGATTTTTTAGGAAAGAAACATGAAAAAACTGTTCAGGTACAGATGAAGTGGGAGGGTAATATTCAGGGTTTAAAACCCAGGTGAAAATCTGCCTAGGTTTCATTGGGCTGTAATCCTCCGTAAAAATCTTATTCTTACACACTTTTAGCAGGGGTAAACTCAATAGGCAGGAGAATCTCGTCTAGCCCTAGCAGAGCAGGATTTTCCTTAAGTTGCTTGTGGCTACTCTAGGTATAGTAACATACCTGTGGTTGCTACAAGTATGCTTCAGTCACGGGATAGAGAATGTGAAGATTTGTCCCTTGCTTCCTCAGTGCAGCTGCCTGAAAAGCTGAGGAGTGAGGTGACAGGGAGGCAGGAGGGATGTGGGATGCAGGAAGAAGATGCGCAGAAGAAGCAACTGCAGGAAGAGAGAGGCAGGGAAAGCCCTGAGGTGCTGGAAAGGGCAGAGGGGGCTGGGAGGTGCAATGAGGAGAGAGCACATTCTGGAAGTGCGTAGGGGTCTGCTAGCAGACTGGCACAAAAGAAAAAGGTGACAGAAACCAGGAGTGTAGTGTGTGAGATATGTGAGAGAGGCAAATTTGGACATTTTTGAGTCCTGGCTCTTCTACCTCAACTTCTTTTAATATTTGTCTATGTGAACGGATGGGATGAAGAGAAATGAAAGTTGTGCAGGTTAGTATGTTAGCATTTAACATATCTCTAGCATAAGGGAATATTGTGTATGTGACCTCTTTAATACGCTTAGACTGGGACATGAATGTGTTTTCTGTGGTTAAGACGGGGTCTGAGAGCAAAAATTTCAAGGAATCAGTGATTTCGGCTACTCTCTGTGGGGTTTTTTTCCTGCTTGGTCTCTATGTTAAAGTAAACAGGCCATTTCTCCTGTAAACAGAGAATTTTGTGGTTTCAAATTTAGCTCTCATGGTAGCACTTCTACTGAGGATCTCGAGCTCAAACCCTGGAAACCCCAAGATGTTTTCAATTTCGGTCCGCTCAAAATACTAACAGCAACGTTCCCCAGCACCCGCTGCACTGAGCACACCGAGCATGCGGGGGACGGAGGGGTCACACCGATTATTCCCTGGAATCACAAACCCTCAGCTCTGATGCGAGCATCAAAGAGAAGTGCTGAGAGAGGGAGGGAGGGCATGAGCCCTACCCTGCAAAGCCTACAGTGAGGACCATTCGTTTTTAGAAGCTTTCCTAAATCTTGAATGGAAGGAACATATTTTATAGCTTATGTTTTGTTAGTGTTGATTCCTGCACTCGGCTCTTCTGGTGCTTCAGAAAATGTGTTTGAAGGTGGCTGAGGTATTTCAGTTTGACAAATAAACTAAGCTGTGGTTACTTTCTCAGTGTGTTTTGTGGCACGGTGCTAATTTCCCATTCACTTGATTGGGATGCAATGATTTCACGACAATGTCAGTGCAGGTCTATGGAAAAGACATTATGGTGTCAAAATGAAATGAAACAATGTTAATTTGTCTATGGAAACGGTGTTATGCTGCCAAATTGAAACATAACCCTCAGCTCAGCCACCTTGAGACTTGGCGCTGCAGCGCTATCGAAGGACCCCGCCACACGGGGTGATTTTACAGCGGAGCACTGGGAAGCTACAAATCTGGATTAAATATTAGAGGAGGTAAGGCTATTTGTTTTGTTCCACGAAATCACAACTGTATAGCATTTCCTAGTGTTATAGGGGCCTTCCACATGTGCTGCAACACCTAAAGCCCAGGGAGAGACTGGGAATGGAGGGGAGAAAAAGCACTCTGGCAACCTTTACTTAGATTTCTTTTGGCTTCCATTGGCTCTCAGCACGTCTCATTCCTAGCATTATATTAATGGATCTTTTTTAGGTGAGAAATGTTATTAGATTTTGCAGTGTTCACAGCACCTAACCAACATCTGGGACACTGAAGCTCAAATTAAGCAGTACTCTAAATCCAATTTGGGTTTTAATTTCACTAGGATGCAACATTTCTAGTTAAACAAGAACTTGAACATAAACCAGAATCCAAAGTGTAGGGAATACAATAATGAAAAAGAATGCTGACCAAGTTGAAATCAAAAGACGAATGCTGAGGGAGGGAAGAGGCAATATATAAAGGGATATAGAAAAATATAAATAAATATTTTCTCTGTTGTTAGGGATCCATGGAGTGATAGAATCCACTTATCAATCACAGTTTGTCTTTTAGTTTGTTTTATGTTCCTGGACATATGACCACCTTTGAAAAAGTGTGATCTTTGGTCTCTTGCCCTGGGGCGAGCACCAGCAGATGTTCTTTTGTTCTCTCCATACTCAGTGTCCCTCACCTCCTAAAGCCCAAGTGCGTTCCCCAAAACTGACAGGTGTTTCTCTGTTTGATTGCAAAGAGATGAATTTAGGCTAAATGTGACCTGAAACCTTCAAAGTGGAAGGGTCTCCCAGCACGCTCACAAACTGGTGGGAGGGAAGGCTGTTGTAACATCTGCACTTCTGGGAATATTAACAAATAGCATACAGATGTTAAAGAGAAAATTGCCTGCCCAGTCTGTAAAGAGGGACTTTAGCTCCCTCTTTCATCCAGGGTGAATTTCTGGGGTGACCCTGTCTGCTTAGTTTCTCAGTAATTTTTAGTTTTCTCCTGATTTGTGAAATGGGTGTAATAGCACTTCCCTGCCTCTTTTAGGCATTAAGGAGAAGAAATAAATTACAGGTTTCATGGTGTTAGGCAGTACTATAAGATGATCATGTCAGTACATATGGCACTGTGAGCTGGGATGGGTGGAAAGGCTAATCACATGAGCACTATATCTTAAGGAAGCCAGTCCTTTCTTTGCATGTGCCTCAGCTGGCATTAGAATCTGACACTGGTTAATGAAAACAATAAAGCTATCCAATCTTATTGATGGCTTTGTAGATTTCTTGGACATGAGGAACTCTGTGTTCTCCTCTTGTATACTGATAAATATACCTCTGGCCTGTGCATAGCATTTCTAGATGTCCACTGAAGTCTCAGAGCTAAAGGTCCTCTTGAGAGTCCAATTACTGCTTCTCTCTTATTATGTGAATGGTGCACATTCCTTTTTTGTGTCAAGCTCCTTCTGCTGCACTTCTTTCCTCAAGTAGGAAGTGTGCATTTGCTGAACTGGTGGATGCCGTTATGCTGGTCATTTCCTGGAAGATGGTCTCCTCAGCTTTGACAAGCAGAGTGAGCATGGGCATGAATGTTTAACCCCCTGCTGCCTTGCACAGGCTTTCATGTACCAAATTGTACTGGTATTCCTGTTCCAGGAGAGGAAGACACAAGGATCTTCATGTACACACATCCATTGGACACCCTTCTCTCTCCACGTTTTATCCATCACATCATCGTTGAGACATCTACATAACTTCTTCATGAGCCACATGCATGCTGTTCCATCCTTAGCCCTTCACAGAGATCCCCAGGCTATCTAAATGCTGAGGAGGAAGATTTTGGCCCCTCCGGCACCCTTTGTGTGTTGTTTTGAAGTAGTTCATGTTGCACTAGTTAAGATGTGCAACCCACAGCTCAAATGTACAATCCAACTTCAAATTTTCAGGGAAGAACTACAATGTGAAATATTGCAGACCTCCCAGCTTGTTGCAAACAGTTAAGACAAGTCATTGGATTGAAACTGTAATGAAATACCCTGCTCTACAGCCAGGGATTAAAACATAGCAATCATTTGTGCTAGATGAGGAAGGCAAACTCAGCATATTTTAAGTGTGTGTTATTCAATAGGAATAAGATCCTCAAAATTGAATTTTGTTGTTAAAAGACGGAAAGAAGTCTTCCTTTCCAGCATTGTCTCTCTCTCACACACATACATGCATGCACACACACATGCAAACACACACACAAAACACGTCTTTTCTTTCTCTGGGCGTAAAGCATGGTGGACATCTGGCTGCCAGGCTCAGTCTTCTCCCCCACAGGCATAGAACAACATCATTGTTTGAATATGTTCTTTAGAGGTTGACATTTAGTAAATTTATCTGCTCTTCTCTAATAAGGGAGAACATTCCAACAATTCTATGCAATGTGTAAACCACAGATTAATTGCACAAATTATATAAATTATCCTAAAACTTTTGGGTAATGTTTGCCATGTCAACACTGTAATTGAGCTGACTGGGCATGTGGAAAGCCTGCATGTGGCAAGCGACAGCCCATGACGCAGCTGGAGAGGCGATTTGCATCTACCTCTACTTAGAATTAAGTACTGCATGGTCCCCAGTCTGTACGCGGAATAGGTAATGATGTGAGGCGTTTCATCAACACAAACAAAGCAATGTGCTACAGTCTTCCCCATTACCGTCTCATACAGAGGGGTCTGTAGCCTTCTCCTAAATACCAGGTGAACATCCAGTGTGTGTGTGTGGTGGTGGTGGAGGGAAAAAAAGAAAGATATAGGCTTAATTGTTCTGCAAAAAATAGGTCTTCCTTGCTTGTAAAATCAGCCACAGTATAGGAAAAAAAAAGGGATTTTATCTGATTTGTGTTCACATCAGTTGAAGTCTACTCTCCGTGGCTTGAACTGAGCGGTGACTCCTCACAGGAGGAAACCCACAGGTCATGTCAAATTTGCCTTGTCATTTCAGAAGACGTGTTAGTGTAATGCCTGGATTTGTGATAGAAGAGAACAGAGCAATGACCCAGAGTATGTCTTTCCATCAGCAAGCACAAGTAAATATCTGTAGCAGAGCATGTGCAGTAACCTCTTAGAGGTTATGTTTGAAGTGCTGAGGACTCCTAACATCTAGGGTTTACAATTGTATCCCTCCTCCTTACAGTGGAATGGAAACCAGAACAGGGGATGGTGAAGTACTCTCTGAGGAAGGGCAGGCCCAAGGAAAGCTGGCACCCACTTTAGGTCGAGGCTGAGCTCCTGAGGAAGCGTCAGCTCTCGCCTCACCTAAACACTGTATGGCATTTTGTTAGCAATCTCTACTTGCTTTGAAGCAACTGCAAATTGAGCCGCTCAGGCTGGCTTAACCATCTGCCTTCCAATAAAATGTGCCGTCATTTTATTGTTGACGTTCTTCCTTTCAGAAGACCTGTAAAGACTCTACTGTTTCCAGCAAGGCTTGAATTTGGACAAGAGGATTGTAACAGGGGGTGATTTGCTGGACCTCCAAGAATTTCATTCAGACTTTCCCAGATCTGTATAAATGCTCTCAGAGTCAGTGGAACAGACCTTTTACCGTTGGTAGAGGGGTCCCGATAGTTGTTCAATGCAAATTGTATAAATTAGGTGTTTGGTGAATGATTGCAGTCTCTTACTTGGAGATTCCCTTCTGTAAGATACTTGGGTAGTGAAGGAGACATGGAAGATGAGTGCAGGGCTGGAAAGGAGACTGCAAATGTCTAAACAAGATTTGTTTCTAAAGAAAAAGTTCCACTAGGCCTCCACATGCTTTTAAAGTGAGGGGCAAGTGAAAACTTGATTTTGCTTCAGTGAAAGGAAAAATTCCCATTGAGTTCAACAGGGCTGGGATTTCATCCAATTTCGTCATTCTAAGACACTCATGTAGGCCACATTTCATCTTTTACAAAGAGTATTCTGTTTCCAGAAATTATCAATGTTTTCTAATTTTCTGTCTTCATCATCTGCAATGCCCCTGTTGTGACTTCTTTTTATACAACACATTTTTGTTCTTTTTTTTTTTTATCTTTCAGTCTTGCACATCGTTATGCCCCCCCAAAGATCAAAGAATCATAGCATAAGGTAAAAATATCGCATTACAAAGAATAAAGACATCCTTTTTTATAAACTTTATTTTTACTTTAGTACTTAATAAAGTAAAATACCTGGATAAAATCTGGCAGTTGAAGAAATGCAAGATATGTTCCTCATTTGACCGGGGACAGGATTTTACCCCACATTTTTATGAGGAATATTTAGCATGCAGGCATTCCATCCCTCTGTATCCCCACACCCATATATTTCAAAGCAAGAACAGAAGGGAACGCAAAAGTAGCTGCCACCATCCACCAGATAATTCTTTCAAACATCTCTCAGCATTCTAAACCATAATCTAAACTTATGTCCACATAACAAATAACAGCCCTTTGAAATGAACTGAGAAACTGTAAAGCCATTAAGAAAATGTGCCATTAAGGAAAGGATTTCAGCGTTTCCTATGAAAAAGGTTCACAATGTATGTATTTCCACATGTTCAGAGAAATGATTAAAGTGTTTATAGCTTTTGTAATTGGTCTCTCTCAATTTAAAAATATAGGCTTTTTTAAAATTTACATTTCTCTGCCGCTCTTTGTCTAGAATAACATTAATGAAGTCCCATTTTCTCAGTTGCTGAAGGTACAAAATAGGGTAGTGATGTGTTTAAGAGAATGCGCTCTTGAAACCTGCTCTCTGCCTGCCTGTATCCCAGCAAACACAGCCTCTCACTAACGTGTCCATTAGACGCAGCGTGCTCCTGCAGGGTCTGGGGCTGCAGTGGTTCGTGTGGTGGTGGAGCATATATGGCAGGAGGGGAGGGGTCTCGTTGTCCCTTGCAGGGCATCCTTCCACGTGCCACTGTCCACACTGGTACAGACAATTTGAAGGAAGACACATAATGTTTTTTCCCCACTACATTTCCACCCTCTTTGCGTTCAGTTGAGGATGGTCAGCATAGCAAAAAAGACAAGCTCCAACATTAAATCCCTAAAAGAGGAGAAAAGAAGGAAGGAACTGGTAAAGAACTCTCTTTCCCAAGCACACCCAGCCCTGTCTAGGAGACATGCTCTGCTCCATTAAACACGATAAACATACCGGCTGCACTGATAAAAACCACCTGACCTGGTGCTCAATGAGTGAGTGAATAGTAACAGGTTGGTCCCAGAGGCCAAAGCCACTTTTACCCCCTGCAAATCATGGTCTTTGGAGTGTGTTGTGGCTGAATCCCAACCGGCAACCAAGCACCACGCTGCTGCTCACTCACTCCTCCCCTCAGTGGGATGGGGAGGAGGAAATAAAAGGCAAGGCTCATGGGTCGAGACAAGGACTGGGAGGGATCACTCACCCGTTATGGTCACAGGCAAAACAGACTTGACCTGGGGGAAAATCCATTTAATTAGTTCCCAATCAAATCAGAATAGGGCAATGAGAACTGAAACTGAATCTTAAACACACCTTCCTCCCATCCCTCCCTTCTTCCTGGGCTCAGCTTTGCTCCCATTTCTCTACGTCCTCCCTGTAAGCAGAGAAGGGAGACGGGGAATGGGAGTTGTGGTCAGTCCATCACATGTTGTCTCTGCTGCTCCCTCCTCGTCAGGGGGAGGGATTCTCATACTCTGCCCCTGCTCCAGCCTGGGGTCTCTCCCATGGGAGACAGTTCTCCATGACTTCTCCAACGTCAGTCCTTCCCACAGCCTGCAGTTCTTCACAAACTGCTCCAGGTGGGTCCCTTCCATGGGTGCAGTCTTTCAGAACCAGACTGCACCAGCAGGAGCTTCCCATGGGGTCACAGCCTCCTTTGGGCATCCACCTGCTCCAGTGTGGGGTCCTCCCCGGGCTGCAGATGGGTCTCTGCTCCCCCGTGACCCTCCATGGCTACAGGGGCACAGCCTGCCCTCTCACCACGGGCTGCAGGGGAACCTCTGCTCCGGCCCACCTCCTCCCTCCTGTTTGCAATGACCTTGGTGCCTGCCTGGGTGTCTCTCACATCCCACCCCTCTCTCTGCTGCTGGTCTCTCTGTTTTTACCATTTTTAAATATGTTAATCACTCGCAGAAGTGCTGGCTGGCTCAGCCATGGCCAGAGGTGGGTCCGACTTGGAGCTGAGGAAGTTTCCAGTAGCTTCTCACAGGAGTCATCCATGTGGCCCCTCCCCCACTACCAAACGCCCCAGCACAAAAACCCAGTGCAAGTCGTTCGTGGCACATCTGTGTCAGTCTGGAAAAGAAGGAGGAAGATTCTCACCGTTTCCAGATGACTACATTTGTTCTACACATAAGAATATACACACAGATGTATAACTATTTTTTTTCCTCTAGTAACTGTCAATCAGGTCACATGTTAAATTTTTTTCATTCTATTATTTTCTCTTATGCTGTTAAGCTAAAGGTTTAGGTTTTGTTCTAATTGTAAAAGCATATATCAAATGTTTCGTTGTTTCTTTTCATAATACCCCGGGAGAGGGTGTTTTACCTTTCCTTTTGTAAATTAGCTTAAGTAGAAATTGTCAATCTGGAATTGACAGGTATTTGTTACAGACAACAAGGCATTGTTCCCACTGTGCTTCATCCACCAACACAGGTGCTGCTGTCACATGTCACAACAATGGAGAAACTTATTAAACTATAAAGAGTAATAATACTATAATATAAAGGCGCAAGGGTAAAAAATCTGAAGGTGTATTTGCCGACTGGAGGTAGGAAATCCTGTACTTCGTGTAGTTGATTTGACAGCTCTCTCCCTCTCTCACAAAACTCTCCTCTCCTGGCTCCTTCTTCCAGGACTGCCCTTATAAACCATTGACCCCCCCTTTCCCCTTGCTGCCCCCTCCCTCCCGAAGCGATCAGATAACAGTAAGGCAGAGTCATAACTTGATCCGTGAGGTTGCTCCTCACCTGTTGAGTTGCTGAAGGACAAAGAGGATGGGGTCTGGGGGAGCCAGGATTACCCTGGTCTAATTACAGAAAGGCTGGGCCAGTGTCTGGATTATGTTGCCAAGTGTGTTGTGATGATACAAATATCCACAGGCATTTCTTCTGTCAACGGCTGGCCTAGATACAGGGAATTTCCTAAGTAACTTACTAAAGAGCTCCTGTTTTGTGGACTTGTCAAAGGAGGCGACGGTGGTCTTTGTCAGGCTGGTGGTGTTCTTGGGCTCAGGCACTGTTGGCTGGAGAGAAATTTGGTCTAGAAACAGGCTTGAGCTGCAAAATCTGTGACAGGATCCAACTCACATCATCCAAATTTGGGGTTGAATGTGAGTAAATTAGAGCATTGCCATCCTCTGATTGGCAGCAAATCAAGCCCGGATTTGGGCTTTTTCCCTTCACCACAAAGAACTACAAGAGCAACATAAGCTGGGAGAGGAGAGAGCGAAGTGACATCATCTGCAAAAAAGTTTTCCTTTTTTTGTCTGAAGGGCTGTTTTGATTTCCAGCTGCATCTCAGGTAAGTAAGAAACATGATATTGGATCGAATGCGCCAACTGCTTGTAAATGGAAATACTTGCGGTTGAGCAAAGGAAGAGATGATGCTATGCTGCCTTTTTGATATCTTTTCAGGTATTTCTAGAGACCAAACAACTCCTGGCCTAGCTTCTAATAGCTAAGACATTACTCAAGTAATTTTAGATGTCTCAGAGCATGGCAGTGGCGGGGATTATCCACAATATTATGAAATCTTCTGCACCCCTCTGTACTACAGCCCTTCGCATAAACCCCATCTTTCCTCTTCTGTGGTATGGGAGAGCTGGTGATTTGGAGCCAGCTCTGTATGCTTTATGTTTCCTGAAGATAAAAACCAGTGTATAATACTCCATAGGCTGTCAACAGCCAGCTTGGGAAAGAGACCAAAGACTAAAGCCAAAACCAGACTCATAGTGCAATCAAGGCCAAGATGTGCTTCTTACTTATAAAAGCTAAAAGAAAACTGGCCAGGCAAAAAGTTTGTCCTTTGCAATGTGGGAAGACTGCTGCCCCCCATCATGTGTCCGATTCCTGGTGAGTCAGACTATATTCAAGGAAATCTGCAAGAGAAGATATTGCGTGTATGTTTAAAATACTTCTGCCATCAAACGAGAAGACTGCTGTCTGCAGTAAGTATCAAGGCTTGGGATAAGTACCCAATGATTTGTGTTCCCTTTGCTTTTTTTTTTTTTTTTTGCTTGGGGTACTATTAAATTGTTTTCTGAGACTATCTGCTTGTGCAGAACTGAACAAAGTGATGTGTTCCTAAACACTAAAAACAAGTTGTCAAGACACATCCTCAGAGACAGAGGGTCTTTTTTGTTGTTGCCCAAGAATGTCTTATTTAAAATGCAATTCCTTGTAAAGATGCAAATGCTATTTCTTTTAAAATGTACCAGTACTGAGAATAAAGCAAGCAAAAGAGGAAATTAAAACAGTGACAAGGGAGGGAGGTCTGGCAAGTTGGCTTTCAACCAAATGACCTCTTGATAGATCAGCTGGGAGCCAGGAATGCATGAGATTACCAAGAACTAGAGAGATTTATAGTTCTTTGTTTGGTCTCTTGGTAAGTTTCTGCATATAGTCAGTTATATGATGGGCAATGACAAGGGAAAATGGTGGGCAAAAGGCATCCAGAACCCCAAATGTTTATTGTGGTTCCATAAACAAGCATGAGAAGAAGGAGCTATTTAAATACTCAGAGCATTTGTTTATTTCAATTTAACAATAAACACCCTCACTAAGAGGAAATTTTGCAGGGCCCCCAAAATCTAGCTCTCTTAGAAGCAGCTATCTGCACGTTGCAAATATAGCTCAAATTGAATTAGGCTTTTGAAAGTAACACAAGAAACTCTGTTGTGGGAATGAGCGTTTGGGTTTCTGTAATCTTTACACAACCTTCCCCTGAGCTGACCACCTGCAGAGAGAACATCCCTCTGTGGGCTGCACTAGCTAAACACATCCACAGGTTGTGCCAGAGCTCTTCCAGAAGTGTCTAACTCTTGCACTTTAATCTCCAAAACTTTGCACGAGTATTTCTGTTTTCTCATCACCCAGGTGATGAGGAACATCTGAACATTGGTAGTTTATGTTATCTAGATTAAATAGTAATATTATGGTGCATTAGATGCCAAGGATGTTAAAAATGCAAAAGAAAACAGATTACAAAATCTAATTTATGAAGCTGTCCGATTTATCCCATGTTATCAACTGCTTCATCAGTGTATTGATTGTTACACCCAAGCATACACTGGAATTCTGACCAGTATGGTGCATCCAGGAAGAGGGGGTGATCCCAGGGTCCTTAGGACACATAAACCTTGTTAAATAACTAAGTACGCAATTTTCCATTGGGTTACAAATCTTCTACAAAAAATGGGACCCTGGAATTTTGAAACAAAAACCCTTTAAGTGCGAGTAACCAGGAGACCCTTAGACAAGGCAGAGGTTCTGGGCACAATTTGGTTTAAAAATGCAATTATTTCCTTCTTTTTCATAGGCAGTGTATATGCCGTATGGACATATGGTGCATTCATTCATTAGTAAATTATTATTACTTATTTAGTTCTTTTTCACCAGTGAAGCTGTGCTTGGGTCTGTACTAGGTAAAAATAAATAAATAATCTTACACCCCAGGACAATATCGGCTGTAACACCATAACGATGATGCCTGTAATGCGCCATTTACCATTGTCTTTACTTACTAACTTATTCTCCCTTTATGTTAAACCAATGAATTATATTCTCTCAGTAATTTATTCACTTGTCAAAACTGAATGTTAAGAAGCCCTAAGGTTTGCCTTAAACTTATAATAGAATTTAAAGGGCAAGTATTCAAAATTCAGCTTCAAGGTTTGGACCTTTTGTACAACCTTACAAGTGCTTTCTGAATGTTATCATTTTGTCAGTATGATTCTGACCTGATTTGCATTCCTCACATGTCTCTCTTTAACAGGTTTGAGTTTGCACATGTAAGTTACAAGTTACTGGAAGCAACAGTTGATTTGAAGGTACCTTGCAAATGCAAAATAATAGACATCTTTTGCTGAACATTCATCTTTAAAACAAGGCAAGGACTGATAAGACAGAAAAGGTTTGCAAACAAAAATGTCATGAGCCATGGCTTGGGAAGAAGTTTTCAAAAAGCACCACTAATTTCTGATATTGTACATTTTTAAGTGTCTTAATTGTGGCTTGGAGATTGTGAATTTAAAAAAAGATGTTGATGTTGAAGAGCCTGAAAGAAGAGTATGCTTTGAAAATATTATTATGTGGGCACTGAATGGCCTGATGACTGGGGCAACTGGAGACGTTCTTTTCACAGATTCTTGGAGAATTCTGGCTTACATGAAGGAAATCACTCATTTCTAAGGAATTTGGAAAGAAATGAAATGAAATGTTCATTGGATAGTGAAGGCCTTCCCACTCATGAGAATGGAGTCATAAATTTTCGTTATGAATCTCAAGGTTGTCTTAAAGCTAATTAAATAATTCAGAGCCAGAAAGAAAACTAACTTCTGTATTTTTAGTCTGATACAGTGTACAACAGCATACTATATTTTTATCTAGCAAGAAGGAGTCTATCAAATACAAATGTAACATGTACAACGATACTTCATTCTAGCTCTAACACAGATGGTTATCCCTATAACAAATAAATAGGCAGGCTCAGAATCAAGAAAGGATAAGAAAAATGATAACCAAACGAAAAAAAAAAAAAAAGGAAAAAAGGCCCACTGCAGATGATCTTGTGAGACACTGCTTGATCCAACTGTCTTTAAGACCTCATATCTCAAAATCACAGTGGGATAGCAGAGCCTAGGAGCACTTACTGGGGAATACAAATATGGATAACTGCAGCTCAAACTACCTGTTAAACACACAGTCATACAGTATCCTGTCAGGCAGGTTCAGGGCAGTTTGGAGCATTTCATTCTGCAATATACTCCATTTCCTCTGGAGCCCTCCAAATCCATTTCTCCAGGTTCCTTGCAAATGTGGGCAGTCTTGAGCATTTTTTTTCTTTTTAAAATATCTTTACTTTTTATAGTAGTGTCTGTGCTTAGGAATAAAAGTAACTGAAGAACAACTTCCCCAATTTTATGAACTTGGACGTTTTACTGTTAGTTTTCCTTCTCCACTGAAACATTTCTGCGAGGTAGTTTTATGCTGGACCTGCCAAAGTTGGCAAGGCTGTGCAGATGATACTGTGTGGAAAATGCCAAGGTTAAAGTCTATACCCTGTCATCGTTCCTTCATGTGCCTCTAATTTTTCCTCTCCAGTCATCACATGACATCTTAGAGATCTTATCACCAAAAACTTTAGTGTTTATGCCTACTGGTCCATGAATGTTATGAGAGGGGAAAATGAGATGAAGTTATTAACATCTTCTGGGATCATGTTGGGAATCAGACAAATTTAAAGGAATGCTTCATAAGTCATCCTTTCTTCTAAGCCAGGTCTGTAAACTCACAGCTTCACTGCAATCCCTTCCTTGAATCCAGGGTATTTGAGGCAAATCCAGAAACCTTGTCAGCTCCTGCAGATTATCACAGTGGGCTACAAGACGGGTGCACAGTTAAAGGATTTCCTGAGCTTCTGGAGAAGCTGGTCCTGTCCTTTGTTGCCAGCTTGTGGGGTGCCCTTACATAGGTTATTTAAAAGATAGCTTTCAAAGGCTTGCCTGGAAATGTGGTAAGTGACAGAGAAAGGTATTCATCCGGGAACGCTTAGAATAAGTCAACTGGAGTCAGGATTATTAAATTCTGCTGCTGTCAGTGACTTGCAATGCATAACTTGTACTGATTTGAGTAAGCCGCTTCATTGTGGCCTCTGTTTATATTCTGGTCTTCTGAACCTTTAAGACTTATATTGGGCAAGTTTCGTAACATTTAAAAAGTAAATTAGTGAAAAATATATCCACACTTAATAACATTGAAGTAATATCTTCACCAAACTGCAAAGATTGCATGGATAATTCAATCTATAGATTTACAAATAATTTATTCAGTTATTATTTTAACTAGTTTTGCTGTATGAATGAATTAAACAGCTGGCAGCTTGCCTGTCTGTTCATTGCTTTTCTCCTTTCTTTCCCATTTCTAATGCAGCTATTTTTGCTCCTGCCCTAGCTGCAAATACGGCATCCTTTTTACTTCGCAAACATCCTCTCCAAACAAGTTAGACAAGGGAGATGCTGGCGTGTGAGGTGATCTTTCAAGGCGATTCAAAGACGTGTTTTCTTATATGATTTACTAAGTGTTCTCAGAAATATTGTTTCATTTCATAACATCTCCAGGGTTTGGGTTTTTTTGTTTTTTTCTGGCAATCTTCTTTCCTAGTACAGTGAAGCAGATTTCTGAATGAGGCTGATGAGATTTGTAATATACCCCGAGTTAATTTAGACAGCAGGTTAGTCCCCTCAACAAAACTGTTGCCCATATACAAGTCAAATCTGCTTTTTTCCTTGGGCAATGATTTATTTCCCTCTTAAATTGGCTGGACCAGTTAGTTTTTTATTTTTATTAAGTCACACTATTCTTAAATGAAACTATTGATTTAAAGTCAGCTTAGTGAGGATTTAATTTGTTTTCAGGGGATTAGAGCAGGTAACATGGGATAATTTTACAATAAAGTGGAATAGAAGCATTCCTTCACATTACCCTCACCTTTTTTTCTTGCCAGGCTGCACAGACATTACAAATTTTCAAGTGAATTGTGGAAATACATTCATAAATCAGGCCTAATTCCTCTGCCTGCTTAAGGGCTATTCTAAAGAATATTTTCCTTTGACCTTGTCCACGTTTGTCCTTCCACGGGCAGATGCATCTGATAATTCCACACAAACAGAGATTCACACAAAATAGTTTTGTGCCCACGGTAGGAATTGTAAACATGGGCATTTGTTGAGAAATACAAGACCAGACATGTCTTTTAATACAGTGTTACAGAGTGCTTTTCAGTTTTAAAATAGCACTATATTGCTCACAAACAGAGGGATAGTTACAGTTATTTTTGGCGTGCCTCTATAACGTATATAGTGGATTCGTTGTTTTGTTAATATAGTAGGGCGTTTTTAATCTGCACTCTGTGTAACTTCATGAAACCTCTTCCCTCTTTGTCATTCTGTCTTTCAACCACATCTAACACACCGGCAACAATTTCTGGGGCTTCACTTGTTGATGTGCAGCCTGCTTTTGCTGCTATTGCACTCAGTGACTTGAGCAGGGGTAGGCGCTCCAGCCCTTAGTAACGTTACCCCAAAATCAGGCATCTTCCTTTTGACCATGTCCTCTTTTTGGGTGCCTTGCTGTTTTCCTTTGCAGTCCTCTGCCTTTGACACCATGTCCTTGCTAGGAGATGTTAGAAAGCTTAGCCTACACAGCATCTTTCCCATCACTCACACACATGGACCACATTCCTCCCGACTCTGTTTTTAACTTATGTGCAGCTCCACCAAGTTGTTGGAAAATATGACAAGACCAGGGGTCCTTCACTTCTGCTCTGCCTCAGCATCCCAACCCCTGGGAAGCCAAAGGCAGCAGCAGGGTAACTGCTGACTGCACATCTTTCTCTTTTGTGCTTTTCTGTTGTACCTGTCTCTCCATCTCCATTTTGTGGGGTGTGAGGAATATTCCTCCCTGGCAGTACTGAGTGTAGTAGGGAAAAAGGGCTCAAATTCTGTCCTTACTGGGCAGGCATTCTCCCACTGTTACTTGCCTCCTGGGAATAGAGATTTTTTTTTTTTTCCTCTCTCTAAACTCCTGATAGATATGAAGCCATGCAGATGGACTTATCTCAAATATTTATAAGGGCAAAGGAGAAGAGGAAGGACAACTGGAGAAACCAGCACAGATACCTGGTTAACAGTGGGCAGTTCTCCCTTCCCCAAGGCAAGACAGGCCCAGGATGGGAAACACCTGCCCTGCTGATGGCACCCTGTGATTTCCAGGTCTCTCAGAGCTTATTTTAGAGTGGGAGATCTCCCCTCCTTTCCTCTCCTTTTATTTTTTATATCATGTCCTCCTGCAGGTGAAGGCTTCTTTTGCTCCTTTCCTGTTGCAGCCCTGTGGACTGCCTGGCTTTTGAGGGTATTTTTCAGTCTCTGTTACTTAACGCGGTTGGCTTCTGATTAGACTTTTTATTGTAGATGTTGCTGATAAAATTTCAGCAGGCACACATGGACTCAGCTCTACATATATTTAAAGCCAGATACAGCTCACTGGCTGGATTTTTTTTTTGTTTGTTTTTGTTTTGCTTTGTTTTGTTTTGCTTTGTTTTGTTTTGTTTTTCCCTTGCTATATAAATGTGAGATCATAAGCAGTAGGGAAAGGAGAAGGAGCAGTTACTTGGAAGACAGAATAAAAAACCAGCACATATTCTCCATTGCATTGCTTATAAGGACTGTGTTTTATTATTATTATTTATTTAATGGGGGGGAAAAAAAAGCTTTGCACACACCACACTCTACAATTTTATGAGATCCACATCTGGAATCCAGAGCATCTCAGGAATCAATCTATCAGACCCTAGTCAATTGTAATAGTGCACCTGGGGTGAAATTCTGGCTCCATTAAAGTCAGCTGGAATTTTGCCATTGCAATGCAAAAAGTGATGGCTGATGTAGGCTACTCCACATTAACTCTTGGGCAGAGTGGGATGGCCTATAAGTTGCCAGTATTTCCAGATTTGTCCTAACATTCAGGAAAAAAACTGCTACCAATCCCATGTCTCTATACACAGTGAGAAAAAGTAAGAGTTATAATGAGGTCATAGCAATTGTACGTTTGGCTGTTACTAGAATAAATGGTCTAAGTGCCCATGAACTTTTTTTCTTTGGTAGAGGCTTTTAGGATTAAACAGAAATATTGTTTGTTGTACCTCAGGGTGAACATAGATATTTTTGTGTATGTGTGTATGCAAGCCATTCAAAATCCTCCTTATAAATATCTATTTCTCTGCTTTTTCAAAACCTTCCACTGGAAATGCATTTCCCACTGTAAATAGTATATCCCCATTACCTACCCATCAGTCAAATCAACTCATTTCTGAAATTCAATTAAAAGGGTCTCATTGCTATAAATCGAAAAGGATATTTTATTGTTACTTTGTAATTTGGAAGAATGAAAATTAAAACAGTGGCTCTGATGGAAAGAAATGGCTACTAAATCATAATGATATTTTGTAGTTTATCTGCTCATTGCCATTTTATTTCAGCTATTTCAGAATGGAAGGACGATGAAGTGACTTGCAGTCTATACTAGTTTTATTTATTTTTTTGGCTACTCCAAGTACTTGTCTAAATCTTTTTTATGATTGTTTATCTAAGTTTCTCCCAAATGTTTCATCAATTGCTAACCCAGTTCTTTTATTCCATATGTTAACTGCTTCCTGTGTATAAAAGACAGTTTACTTAAATTCCTTTGGCTCTTGACCTGTTCTTACCCTTGGCAGAGATGCTCTGTAATTTGGGGATTTTTCTTTTTTTTTATGCTGAGCATCAATTGAATTGTCTTATTGTCAGATAAAATGAACAGAAAGGCCACATATGTGTCATTTAACTTGTGAACTTGGCTAAAGATACAATAGATTTCATGAAATGGGTGTGAGGTGGGGGAAAACCAGAGGCTGAATTGAAGTTCCCATGTTCTGGCTACTGATGAAAATTGAAAAGAATAAGCATGTTAAGAGGCATTTATTATCAACCAGAGTGACTAGTAGTAAATAATAAAAATACTGCTGCTCTGAGGAAAACACAACGCCAATTCTATGAGCCATCTTTCACATTTAACAGGAATTTTACTAGGGGAAAAAAACCCCAAACCCTAAAGATCCATTTCAGTTACGTGTTGCTTTAGTATAGAGATTACAAGGGGCCAAACTCATTCTGTCTGGTTTCAAACCCCACTCAAAACACATCATGATGCAAGTTTTACTTCAGCTGACCTGTTATGCTTTCTGCCTAGAAACTTCTGTGGAAAAAAGAAGTAAAGAACCACTGGAAACTAAGAACAAAAATGAATATACCAGCTGGTAGAGTGAAAAATCACACATGCGAAGGAAATTTTGTGCAAGCAGAAGAGATGAGAGCGGACATAATTAATAAAAAGAATAAACACTGCATATGTGCCATATACAATATATATAGAAGAAGGGCTTCGGCCTGTTCAGTAGAAGATGTTAGCCAGAATATTATATGTAATTAAGCTTTCATTTGAGTTGAATACAGACATTTGCAAGCACAGGCATATGTATAGCATCTCTATGCAATGAAAATGTGGTTTTAAATTTAGTCTGGAAGAAATATTTATGCAGCTGGCTCTCTTTGGTAAAAATGGTGCAGATCCACGTAACAACTACCATAAAATTTGGTTATCTCTAGTTACCATGCCCCTTGCAAACAAAATCTTCGGGGATCAGGCAGAGCCTGCGAGACCTGGGCTCCATATACCGGGACAATTCCTGTTGACTTTAATGGAAGCTGTGCTGAAATAAGGGCTTGTCATGGTTTAACTCCGGCTAGCAAAATACCACCGCTATTGCCCAGCCCCTGATGAGGAGACCGGTGTAACGAGGGTCACTCGCAGTGCACAGCACCGTGGCTGAAGTCTACGTTTCCCCTCCCTTCCAAAGTCCCTGCAGCAGGTGAGGCTTTTTCCCTTCTTTTGCTCCAAAGATTAAACACAACAAAAGATGTTTTCTGCAAAGCAAGGTATGCAGCGCAGTTTTGCCTTCTCTCTAGCTGATGTACTAATGTGTAACTGTAGGGTTTAATTTTACTTGACATTAATCAAAGAACAATGAAGGCCATAAAAATCCCACTAAGAAGCATTTCAAGTTAAGATCCAAAGCTAAATGCCATGGGATTTTGCCTATTGTCTTGTTTAGTCCTCATGTAAAAAGAGCTAGATAGCACGAGAAAGAAAGAAAAATTGAGCCCGTGTTTTTTGCATAGAGATGGAGAAAACACATAATAAATTAGGGGGAGGGAGGAGTGAAATAAAGGCCAGAGGTAAATGACGTTTAATTGTGTGAGCTGCTCTTCCTCTTGTGGTTCCTGCCAGCTGCTGCTGCTATTGCTACCTTCCTGTTTTAAGATGAAAGCAATGATGGTAGACACGTGCAGACACACAAAAGAACCTATTTGGACTGGTGTGTCAGCTCATCTTTATCAAATGTTGCACAGGTATATTTTGTTGCCATGCTTCATTACCCCAGAATGGCGTGCCTGAAATGTTTGTCTCTTCTATAAACCCAATAGCTTTCCCAGCGAGTCACATTTGACAGAGCAATAGACAGGTATTCGCTTGCTGGCATCCGTTTGTAAAGCCCGGGCAATTATATATGTATTATCCATATATACATACATATATATACATACAGGGGAATACACACACACTTATATGTATGTGTATGCATATAAACACAAAGAACATGAGAGGGAGATGTATTGTGATATTATTTGTATATAGAGACTAGACATGTATATATGCACTAAAAAAGGGATACTGGGTACAAAAATACATGCATACTCCTACATTAGCATACGCTTGTACAAAATTAATAAGAGAAAGTAGGATTTTAATACAGATTTCTTGATCAAATAAAGAAAAATCTTTAGTCAAGACTATAATACTGGAAAAGTTAGATGGTTATTCTCTTATGAATATTTTATTTATAGGGTTTTCCGCTGGGAGAAGCCCCCAAAATATGAGACAAATCACTTCAGTCTGGAACTAGTTTTAACAGTAGTCCTGTGCAAGAAAAGGAGGAAATAAGAGAAACAATAAAATAAGGCTACTTTTTTTTTTTTTTTTTTTTTTCCTTGGGTGGGGAAAAGGCATTATTTGGAGGAAAAAAGCTATAAGGGGAGAATCCAGCCCCAGCATGTCCTTCAGGGCCCTTCTGCACAAAGAGGCAGCCACGAAGGATTTGCAGGCACGTCTGCAGAGGGAGAGGAAGACTCAATAACAGTGTGGCCACCTTCGTTAGTTTTAAACTAATTGACATGCTAGTGCTTGCTGTATTACTTAAATATATCGGCTTGTTCACCAGTAACGTGATGATAATATTTTCCTCCTCCACAGGAGGGTGAAGCTGAGGGCTCGATAGCTTCTCCCTGACGAGCTCCTGTTCCAGCTGTTCTGAAGATGCGCGTACACCAAAAAGCACGTGTGCTTATAGCAGAGGAAGGATGACTAACTGCACTGCCAAATACTCTCTTAGATGGAAAGAAAGCTGCAAACCTGAGAATTGTGAGGTTGATGCTGTTTGCCCCGGCTTTCCAGGGCAGAGGGCTAATGACATGGAGGTGGATGGAGCCTGGGTGTAACCACCAAGGACCTGCTGGGTGGTTACATCCCAGCGTGGTAACAGCACTGAAATTACTTGATGGATACTATTTTCATTATTATTACTTTAATGCACCATTGTGGACACACCGTTCTGTACTGTAAAAGAGTAATGCAAGCAAAACACAGTCCTTCTATATGCAATTACATCCACTGCAGCTCAAAAAGATGACAATTAGTGGAGTGCATCCCCCAGAAAGCCATCCATGGAGGTCAGAGTTCGGGAGTAACGTTTCCTTTCTCTTCTCTCCTCCCAGAAAACTAGACATTAGCGGCACCAAACCATCTGCAGAGCACTCTAACTAAAAGGACAACATTATGAGCGAGTAACAAGCAATGTAATTGCCTAAACAAACAGAATTTAGTCAGAAAGACTGTGATCCTAGTGTTTCTAAAATGTGGTTGTATATGGCTTTTTTTCTTTGTTTGTTTGCCCATTTTGTTGCATGTTTTTTGTAAGTTTGGTGTTTTTTGTTGGTGTTTTGGTGGTGTCTAATGCTAAGAAATAATGTAATACAGAGAATGCCGCCTTGATCTGTTGCCAAAATTAAAATATGAAGTTGCACCTTTTAGTAAAATTATAATGAGTGCCTGCTAACAAGAAAGTGAGAAGAAAAATGGATCTGGACTTCCAAATTGGAAATGATTTTTTTTTTTTTTCTTGAGTATTGAAAGCATTTGCAGAGCTAGCTTTTTCCCCATTTTAGTATGTGCTAGTAACGCCCAGCTGGAACTGGAAGTGGCTTAGCCTGCGAGATGCTGTCCTTGCCATAGGAGCGGAAAAGGAGGCCAGAAATACCAGTGCTTCCATAACTCTACCTTATTTCCAGCCCGTTTGAGCAGATAGGCACCATTTGGATGGGTTTTGGCTCAGAGTTTTCGAGACACTCGGAGTCAGTGATTCCTCCCTCCTCTCCAACCGCTGAATTGCAGTTCTCCTCCAGAAACACGTGGACGTGGTGCTACCTGTTACTAATGACTGCTAATCAGCTGCTGCCTTTCATTTCTTAGTTTGTTCACCAGGACCTGCCTTGTGTGAGGAAGAAGGTTTGTCCACAGCTGGGATTGGTACAGGAAACCTGTAACAGCTGGAGACAGAGCTCCCTTTTGCGAGCACATCCAGCAAACGGACATGGTAGCTCTTGTGTTAACGACATCAGCAAACACCTTGCTTGCTGTGCTTGGAAGTTTGCTTCACCATTTCTTCCTCTTGTCCATTTTCACCGCAGGCTTTTCACGATGTATAGTCAGTCCTGGCCAGCTTGTTCCCGACACCAAGGCTTCTGATCTTGGTTGGTGCTGAGGTATTTCCATACTTTATATGATTAGTAATAGTCTAATATTAGTGATAGTCTAATTAGTAATAGTATAATATTGCTGAGAAACTTGAACAGCCTTTAGACGGCTGTGGGGTTTGGTGTCACTTCAGGAATTACTTCACAACAGTTCTAGGTTCAAGAGAGGTATTACAACTTCAGCTGCAGATAACCCACAGCCATTTAGAATCACTACTGTGTGTACACATCCTCAAATAACCTACACAAAATCAGAAGCAGGGCTGTTATGGGAATAGGAAATTGAAGATTATGGGCTGAAGGGTCAGGGGGAGCTGCTGAGAAGCAGGAGGTTATGTGGGGCTATAGTGTGGGTAGGACCTTTGGGTTAAAATTATAGTACTCACTGTGCTTATAACCAACACTATGGGGTTTTTTCTTTAATGAAACCCCTCAGGCTATATAGGTCCCCAGTTTTTCGTTTGAGGAGATTTTAAAGGGTGAACGGTAATTGAAGCACTGGAATCAAAGACAGTGGAGCAAGTAATCTGTAAGTGCGTTGCAGCTTGTTTGTCCAGTGTATAATACGGAATACCACTGGTGGGGTGGGTATTGGTTTACATTACCTGTATATTTCCTTCCCTTTAATGATACCTCTTGTGGTCAGATTTTTGAGGGGACTGAGGGAAATTGCTGTGAGCCCATTCATAGGCTAATGTCAGAATCAGGGCTGCCTTTGGTTAGTCATCAGCCCTGTGTCTGACCTCCACGTGTGTGTGCATCTAGTAAAAAAAAAGTGTTGATAAGCAGTGTTTTATGAAAGAATTGTTTGCTTAAAAATATTATTTGGGCTTGTCATCTTCATGTGGATTGAAAACTGGCAGAGCAAAACAGAGTAGTTCTAAAAGGTATATGACAGTATAAAGCTGGTGTGAGGGAACCTGCTGGGACAGTCGTGGTGAAATCAGCTTGGCAGGAATAAAGGCTGCCCTGTTAGTTGGAAGAGAGAGACCAATTTATAATTGTGGTATGTTACTGTGTTTAAATGGTATCTTTAACTCACTTTGTTTACTTATTTTAATCTGAAAGTTTGAAAGTCTTAGAAAATTAGTTAGAAGTCATTTTAGCTCCAAGTAGATGAAGTACCAGGGAGTGGACAGAAAATAGTGTCTGTTATTTCATGTAGCCAGAGAAAGAAGCAACACCTTGGAGGTGAATGATAGATATTATTATAAAAGAGTTGTAGCTCAGGGCAGGTGAGTGGTGTGTTAATGAGGAGCCACCTCCTGCTTTCTGACAGATGACTGTCATTGTTCAAATGCTGCCATCAGATTGATTAATAACTGGGTCATCCTGCCCTGCAGTTGGAGTAGACTGTCTTCATTCTTCTGCTGGTTTCTCTAATCTGCTGACCTGGAGATGACCCAGTAGAGGTGGAGCTGAGATTAGCATTTCATTTCTTGTAGAACAACAAGAAAAAAATTCATGAGGGAGGGGGGAGAACACTAACCAAAAACTCAAAGAATGCTTCTGTCCCCAGAGCAACCCCCAAACCTATTCAGCATATACCAGAGAAAAAGTCCCTGTTTTATGAATAGGCAGTTTTAGTATTCGAGACATTTATATTTTTAATAAAGATTTAAATCGGTCGTGTGCATTTCTGCAGTGTCAGCTTAATCTATATGGAAAGATGTATAAGGTCTCCTCAGAACACACAAAGGAATGTAAAGACCTGTGTACTGAGGGGCAGGGGAATGAGCTGATATAACATAAAAATGCTTGCTTTGCCTTAATGTCTCTTAATGTTCACTAAATTCACTATTAAAAGACCAAATAGTAAACAGCATGCTTTGACAAGTGAAATACAGGCATATTATCCAAGATGACTGTTATTATGTGGAAAGAATGGCAATTCTCCTTCAAGATTTGTGTAATTTTCTCTCTTTTCTTGATTTAAACTCTTCTGAAAGCAATGGCATGGTGAGTTTACCTTTCTCCTTGTCATATGTTGGCAAGGTGTGATGGCTCTCATCTGCTTCGAGAGCATGGAGCACAATATAATAGTCAACTTGTGAGCCAGAGGGATCCTTGTAACTAATTAGGATTCAATTTTCAGACTTTTTGGAACATTGCTTTGGCCAAAAGTTACATGAAAATATCCTTCAAATAGCTTGTGAAATTGGCTCATTTCTGGCACTCTTTTAAAATTACTGATCCTTCTATTACATGGACCAGCTCTGCAATTTAAGACTTTTCTATTTAAATGCAACATTTATAACATTTTACAAGAATACCCTTTATTCCTTCCATCTTCCTGGAGGACAAGGTCCCCTCCCTCCTCCTTTCTCATTACTTACAAAAGCAACCAAGCCTTTCTATCCTGGGACTCCACAACAGAGCAGAATGCTCTTATGGGATTTAGCTAATCAGGTGTATAGACCTAGAAGTGCTCCCATTTGATCAGGTGTACTCTGTTCATGTGTACATACTGTGTAGAGTACCTTCAACTCAGTTAAAGCATTAGGCCACTTCTGAATTGGTTGTTTTGTTTCTGCAGAGGACAGCCTTCCCTTTTTAAGGGAGGCTTATGTTTTCAGATATCAGCGGTGAGAAGCCAGAGCCAATAATTATCAGCTTCAAGATCAGCTTCAAATCTCCACACTAGAGTTCTGAATCATGATTTGTGTTTTAAGCACACTCGTCCTTACAGCATGTGAGATTGCTTTATGCTCACAAAATACGTAACTAGATGCTAGAGCAAAACAAAACAGTAGAAAAAGAAACAAGAGGTTTGTCGAAAGAAAAACATAGCCAGCTGCTTATTTTTAATACTTAATATCTGTAGCACCATAGTTCAAGCCATTTCTTTACCGTGGAGTCATTTTTGAACAATTATCTCTGTCTGCAGAATGTTACTGAGAACAAGAAAGAAAACTTTGATGTAGGTCAGCCTCTAATAATTTAAGTTTTTTGAGCATGGAAGATTCGAAATAGAAATATTAAATCAGTTCCCCTTTACCTGAAGCCACATGCCTGTAATGTATTCACCACATCCTGTGCAACGTATATAACCTGGTGCTTCATTCGATGCTGTGTGACTATCCCGTGTCCCCACATGCAGTCTTGGTAAATGCTATTTTTCAAGTAGCTTTGGCTTGGAAAGGTTCGGCGTGGAAACATTAGATCTGCTCATTAAGGACCAAACGGAGGCAAAACGTGAGGTAGGTGTTGCTGTCCTCTTGTGCAATACAATGGGTCCCAAATAACTTTCTTTTTTGTGTAAAATAATAACCAGGAGGTTGTTTTGCTATTATAAGGACTATTTATTTGCTATTTAATGTAGGCCTCCTGTGAGAGTGCCTGCCCCCGGAGTCCAGGAATTAGCACATTATCAGGAGGCACATTTGAAAGGGTGCCTTGGAGTTCCACGAGTAGAGGTGAGCTGCTTCTGAGCCCCTTGAAGTAACTGCTATGGAGATTCTCCATTTAGCTAAAGCACACTGTTAAATCAATTCAGCTACATAGGGCTATGTTTGAGTAACATTAAAGGTTGGCTTTAAACCCATAAAAGCCAGGAAATTCAGGGTTAAGGCTGAAAATCTTGGCTGCAGCTCTGGTCTCAGAACAAGGTCTTATGCCAAATTAATAACAATAAGGCAAAAAATTTTGCATTAAGGCTGCAGTAGCATACTAGATTTCAGACTCCACGATAGCTTTTTTTCTTTACAGTGCCCTTCTTCAGTCATTTTTTTAATTCTCTTTTGTTACAGCAAACACTTCTCAAACACTCAGATACATGAGGTAACTGGTACCTTTCCGTAGGCAGAAGCAGTGGTATCACATTAATGTAATCGTCGTGAAATGGCAAATGTTTTCTTTTCAGCAGTGCCCACTAAAGACCCTTAAGATGCCTATCACAGGACTTGTATTGACAAACTGGTGTGCCGCTCTATCCAAAACCTGCTTTTTTGTGTTATCTAGTTGAGCTCCTGCTACTTAAACCGTAACTCAGAAAGGAGCAGATCATCTAAGAGTTCCAGAAGGCATCAGAGAAAGAAGTTTTCAGGGAGAAAACTGAGCTGTAGGTGGTGGAAAGTAGGAGGCTTGTCTGCTTTCAGTAGTGGGACAGGTAATCGAGTGGAAAGTCAGTACTGGGTGAGCAGCAGAAAAGCCAAGGTGTGGGCAGCAGAGGATTCAAAATAATCCTGGATCCCATTTAGATCTACGGCAGAATCCCCATTGACTTCAAGTCGGTCAAGATTTCAGCTTCAGATCCCCGAATTCACAAAATGATGGTCAGCGTGACTTTCGTGTGCAGACAATCTTGTGGAACCCTCTCTGCTTTCTTTAGCTCCCCTTACTGTAATGCTTTTTTTCAAAAAGAAGTGTGGAAAAGAAAGTTGACAGATGACTTTACCCTCACGTGTCTTCCAAGATGGTTTGTTTAACCTGACACTTTCTATATAGGCATTGCAAGTCCTAGCTAAAATGGTGAAAAGGGGGACAGTGCGTGGGACCTGAGCTGCACGGTGGAGTCTCTTGTAGTAACGAGCTAAGTATTTGTTGCTGGTTTCATGAGGAAATTGATTTGGCATATTTAACGTTGTTTCTTTATTTTATAGGTAATGGACTATTCCCATAGCTCTGTTATAAAATAGTGTGCATATATATATATATATATATATCTCACAGATTTACAACTCTGCTGTTTCACTAGGGATACACTTAATGTGGTATAAGTCTCTGGATATGACAATTAAATTCACATGACCCACAGACTACCTCACAACCCAAAGTTGCCCTTTGCATATTACAAGAGAGTAGTGATTACCCTCTAATCACTTATTAAATCTGCTTTTTCCAGTGAATTTTTGTCTTTCCAGGGCCTAAAAATATAGGAAGGAAAAAAATACGGTGTTTGTAAGATAAACCAGTAATGTTGCAGTGCCCATTATCTGCACTTCTGCTAAATATGCTCAGAGGGCCAGTGTCACGTTTCTTCCCCATCACAAACTTACTGAAACAAGAGAACCTTTTGTTCAGAAGAATCTTACGTGGATAAGTGTCTAAGTAACTTTGCAAATGGATCATTTTGGGGTGGTGAGTAGTATCGCACCGAACTAGCAATGCAGTAGCATGTTTGCTATGTGTATTGGTATCTTGTGCCAGATAAATGTGAGCCTCAGTCCCAATGCTGACAAAAGTGATCTTTCTTTTTTTGAACTGGCAATAGGGTATGGATGAGTAAATGTAATAGGGGGAATCTCAGCTCTGTATTTGGCATCACTCTGTGGTTTTGGAGAGCCCAAGTTCTCAGGAAATTCAAAGTCTTACCTGGTCACTGATTTGTTACAACTTTTTTCTATTATTGCCATAAGCTGGAAGTGCAAGAGCATGGTATTTTCTGCATTATGCTTGAAATGCCCAGGGTCACTAAAATGAGAGATTGAGGCTTGGCTGAGTCAACTCTATGTTCCATTTTGCTGAAGCTGATAAATACACTTTCATTTAATTTACTGTGGGAAAGTCTTTAAAAGCTAGGTCCCATGGCACTTTTGGTGGTAGCAGATTTCTGCACCTGGGTTTTTGGCCAAGGTTACTGTGTACTAGCTGTCCCCTTGACTGCCATTCTTCATCCCAGAGGTGACTGAATTTCAGTGATGGGTGAAGTGATTTTTCTGCCTTGACTTAGGATATGTTTGGAGACAAAGCCTAAAATAAATGTGAGATATAATTAAACACACTGTGCAGAAGTTTGCATATGGGGGAAGGGATAGGCAACCAGCCTGTTTCAACCTAACCTAGAAGTATATTAAGTCGTATTTTCTTTCTTCCTTTGTATGTGCAACTATTTTTCAAATGAAAAAGATAATTTTTATAAGTCACAAGTAAACTATCCCTGCATCAGCAGGTCTTAAAAATAGCAGCAAGACCTCTTCATCTCCTAGCATGCAAATAGAATGGTTTTGCTGCCCTCCCTATCTCAGGGCTAACTATGATGGGCTCCAGTTTCCTCAAACATACAATTCATGGCTAAATGAAGGGCATCACCTGTGCCCAAAAGGCCAGACTGACACCTGCTAACAAAGTCTGTGGGGCAGAGCATTAAATCCTGCACCATCCTCCAAACTTCGCTGTCATCTTTTACCTGCAGCTCAGATCAGCATGTGTGTCCACAGGTCTGCAGCCTTTAAAAAAAGCAATGGGAAAGAAGCTTTAGTATTTAAAAGTAAAGGCAGAAATGCCAGTTCTTGTTGTATGAAACTACTGTCTTCTTCAGGCTTGTTTGGGACTGAGGCAAATCTGTGAAATAATATGTTTTTTGACCCTTCTCATCACTACAGAGGAGAAATGCTCTGGCGGATAAGCACAGGACTCAAGAGAGTTCCTTGCCCTTTTACAAACTACCTGGTTTATGCTGGGTAAATTCCCTGTGGAGCATGCACCAGCTCCCTGCTTGGAAGAAAGGGATGGAATAGCATCTCTTTTCTACAGAGGTGAGGAAAACCACACTAAATAGACTGCACCTTTAGACGCTGATGAGGAGGGACAAACAAAAGCCTATATTTAGTATGTTAATGCTAATGTGACTAAGATTAGCTTCAGATTCCAACTGAGGTTTTTAGTTGAGATCAGCTACAGCTGCAACACCTGGATCATAGTTTCACTGGAGCCCAGGGCTTAGGGAAATCAGACCGTTTTGGCTTGGGCCCCCTACTCTAGTGCAGAGACTTTTTCAGTGAGCTGACCCAGGGTTTTCCAGGCTGGTTCCCCCATCACTCTGATTTCATGCTGTGGCTGATGTTGTGATGGTGCAAAGCTGGACCAGAAGATCTCAAAAGAAAGATACAGAGTCCCCTAACCAAGTCAGTCTTATGCCTACATGCTTATGCCTGCATACTCACGTTCGTGGTATATCAGGAGCTCACAGCAGTTGATTTTTCAAAGCAATGCTAAGAATATATATTTCACATTGGTAACATTATTATTAACAGCAAATATGAGTGAGGAAAAAGGGAAGGGCACCGAGCACACAACCCTGCTATTAACCCTTCTACCTCAGTTTTCTCTTTCTTGAATCTGAATTCAAACTTGAAGCATTATTTTGAAACCTTTTGAATTTAACCCCAAACTCACCCTCCCAATATCCTATTGTTGGTTCTCAGTAACAATTCAAACACAACCAGTCATCGCTTAGCTGGGGTTCATTCAGCACAAAGTCCATTTTCATCCATCAGAGTCTGCAGGGCGGCCTCAGACTGCAAGTCCCTTCATCGTCCTTGCTTCGTGACATGCCAGCATGTGTTATGTGTCTTTACTTCCATGTACCCAGGCTCTGCAAATGTTTGTGAGGAACTATTCAGCATGGGAATTTTCCTTACCTGTCTGTGCTGAGCTTTTGCTGCTGGTGGGAGTGTCCGATTTCTCTCCTTCCATGAAGGAGGAAAGAACCTCACTTGGTGGAGATCTGCGAGGTTTTTTCTTGCCTAAAACTTGTCCTGTCTTACTAACTTGCCCTGTTTAGGCTGCACTAACAGCAACCCTGTTAGTGCCCCATCTTTTTCCCACCTCCACGCTGCATCATTCACACTACCATGCTGCCAACTCTGCTTCTTGAGAGAGTAAATGGAGAGCAGGCGGTTGACCAGCATGGGGTGGCATCCTCCCTGGCAGAGCCCCATAGCCACCTGCCCACCCTTACCCTCTGGTAAACTGATTTGGGGTTGCCAACCTGCTTAGCAGACTAGTTTTGAAACAATGTAAAGCTGAGGCATTGGAGACACAGCTCAGCCTGGACCCCCAAACTAAAGCCTTGTTTTTGGCAGCCAGGAGGCTGGTGCCACATGGGTGAGTGGAACAGAGGTGTGGCACCAGTGAGGGCACCCATGTGAAGCCTTCCCTGCTGCCATGCTGTCAGGCTGGGGTTATTCAGGGGAAAGAGGCTGGAAGGGCCCATGCCTCAAACATCTTGCCATTCAGACCTGCCGTTTTGCAGTCCATAAATCCTCCCCAACCTTTTAAAACATTGGTGTGCAGGTGGGTCTCTTCTCCAGGACATCAGAGTTCCTCCGTGCAGGACCCTTCTAATGTCAGGAAATACTCTATTTATCCCTCTCAGCACTGGAGAAGCCGAGACAGGAAGGCAGCAGGGCCAGGAGTCGTGCTTGAGGGCTGCAAACCTGCGGCGGTCCTACCGCCCACCCAGCCACTTCCACACGATGTTGACTGCACCCCAGCAGCTCACCAGAGGCTGATCGCATCCTGGCTCTGGTCTGACTGGCTGCGGCGTGCGGCCAGCACGCCCTGTCCATGGGTACCGATTCTGAGCCCATGGCAACAGCTGACAGCAGGCACTGGTTACGGGATCTGGACCTTGTGCTGTACCCAAATACGACATAGGTTCATTTGCAAGAATCAAGCAGGAATATTTCATCATTGGCACCAGTTACTGACAGGCTTTCGGAAAAAAGAGATTTTTCCCACCTGCATGTTATAAAACCATAGTAAATGGAAACTGTAATCTCTCTACATTAAACAAATGAGGAAGCTGCATTCTGAAACTCGTAAGTCACCACCAGCCTTTACCAAATAATAACAATTGCATTGCTGATGGCCCTGTCTCTTGCTGTTAGCACGCTGAATGACAGAGAGTAGTGTGTGCTAGTGAGAGTATCTCATTTGCTCCAAGTACTGCAAGCATTCCTGCAAATCCACAGAGGCTCTTGATAATCTTTTGCAGGTGGTCAGATTTTAAATATTAGAAAAAAGTAAAGTAACGTATTAAAACAGGAAGATAAGCATTTCCTTTGTTTGTTTTCTGTTCATTTACTACAGCAATGCATCTTATTTGTGTCACCTATTAGCTGGTTCTGTAAAATCTTGGTGGACTGACGATTTTTTTTTTTTTAAACTCTAATTTGCAACTCCACAAAACCCTATCTCTAGTACAGAGAATAGACTGGAGAAGCAAGATAACTACTTCCCCAACAAGGCCTGATAGCTTCTAGAAACAAGGACAGTAAGATTTAATCTGAATAAGTAGCAAGATTTTAAAATGTGGGATAGAGGTTATACAGATAAATACCATTTTTCCCAGCTGGTATGCACAAAGGGACAGGCTGCCTATTGGTAATTACTAGAAGATTGCAATCCAGTTAATGTGGCCTGTGGACCTCTACCTGATTCACATACAAAGGAACACACAGGCATTGCGTGTTCAGGAGGCCATGCTCAAATGTCATTTAAAGGGCTGTGACTTGGGTACAAAGAAATCTCTCCATCTCTAGGTTTGCTCTGTGGTAAACACTCTGCTTAACAAATCTACCCAGGACAGATATCTGAGACAAATACATGGATGGAAAACATACATGGCAGTGATGGACTTTTTCCATTCCAAATGCTTAAAATATAACCCTCAAAAATATCTACCTCACCTTCATGAAATCAGTCCATTGGACAGAATCATCAGGGTTTCTGGTTAGGTTGCATTTCCTTTTATTCAGCAATCAGCTAACACGGCAAATGTCCTCTCTCATTATTTGTGAGCATGGTCTTCTCCATGACCAGGGAACCAATGGGAAGGGTGACTGGGGGTGGATTTTGCACATGGTAGCCACAGATACATGGCTTTTCCACTACCACCTTGCTGTACTCTTAAACTTGATCAGACATACCTATTACACACCTCTCTCTAGTCTTTCACCTAACACTATGCTTCCAAAAAACCTCATTAGCTTAAGTTTATGCCAGAAGTTGATTAGGAATAAAGTTTCTGGGATAGCCTGGCTATAAAAGGGAAGTAGGCAAGCTGAAAATATATGGTGTATAAAAAGAATAATATTCAGGGTTAATTCCATAGTGACCAATATACCTTGGGACACAGAGAAAATGGCAAATGTTTTCCCCTTTAACTAATGATTTTGCAGAAAAGAAACCTTTTTTCCTTGCAATTTAATTATGAAAAGAAGGATAGAGATGTTAATTGCTCACTGTACTGATTTTTCCAGAAATTTGAGTAATATTCCAGAGCCCTGAGATAGATTAGCTTCACTCAGATGTACCTGGGCCTTTGCCTGTTGATGCCAATCCAGTATATGGAATTTTTGGTTTTAAGTAGAGGCTGGCAACCTACATGTGAGAAGTAATTTCCTGAAAACCATCAAGTACTTAGGACCTGTTAAGATATTTCTTGTTTCTTTCTGTTATCATGTATCATCATTTAGTGTTATATAGGATGCTCTGGGAAGGCAAACCTGGGACTGAAGGTCAGGCCCTTGCTCGTGAAGCAAAATTGTTACTGCCGCTTAGGTGTATGCAGGAGATCAATATGGTTGCTGAAGTGTCTTAGCTTAAGCAGGCTGCTTAAGTAGCCTTTCCCCTACCTCTAATGGCAAGTAACCTTCAGTTAATTAATCTACAAAGGTATGCATATGTCTCTCTTTGTACCTGTGAATGATCTATATACCTGATAGTGTGTGCTATTAAAATGCGTGTTTCTTGGCTTTTCTGGTCACCTTGGATGAAGCAAACCCAATTTGGAAATCCTTGTAGTAGAACTGGAAAAGGAAAGCAGGAAAGCATGCTTCCTTCATGGGTATCGTTACTAATTTGTCTTTAGGACTTCATTATTCAGATTAGACCTCTCCCCCTACTTCAACATCAGTTCTATTGCTCTTTTGTTGGCAAATATGGATAATAAGGCTTCATCTTAAAGGCATGAGGCTGGACCTTTGAATAAGTGGGTTTATTTCTTGGTCCTCCCATAGCCAAGCCATTTCATAGTTCTGTCTTTCTTCTCTTTATCAAATGGAGATACTGTTTTGCTTCCAGTTTTGGTCTGTCCTTCCTGCTGGAACAATAAGCCATTTTGGGGCATGAGTTGCTTTTCATCATCTCTGGCAAAACAGGAGATGATTTTTGGATAGACCTGTGGCATCATTAATCCTAAAAAGTCTTAAATGAAAAGACTGGAGAGTGATCTTTCCAGCTTTGTTCCGTGGTCCGGGATCGTCACAAGTTCGGTTTGCAAGGCAGGAATTAAAAACGCCCTGTTTGGAAAAGACAGTTACTCACATAATAATGACCTGAAACACAGGTCAGAAAACCAGCAAGCTCGTTAATGCCTCTGGAGGAGGCATCTGCATGTGGTGGTACAATGTGGGGGAAGGAAGAGTGGGAAAGATTGTATGCTTAATATGTGCTGTAAGTGTTCAGCAGACGTAGTGGAAATATTGAGGTCAGGAAGGAGAAGTCACCTCCTACTCTAACTAGTATTTTAGAACTGGTTAGAGAGCAAACATCATCTGGAGCTGCTAATGCAGCTCTGCCGATCCTGTGGCTTTCTAACACTGTCCCTCACCTGGAAGAAGATTTCTCCATTCTGCAGAATAAAAGAGATAATGCTGTTTCGACTGTTTTGTTTTGTCTCCTAATCTGGTCTCTTATGAGTGTTATTGAGGCCAGTTATAAAAATGGGCTTTTAAAATGCTTTTTTTCATGATATCTCTTAATTAAATGAGATGAGCTATAACAGGGAAGTTCTGATCTGTGTTATGAGGCAATGTTCTAGTTTCCGAGTGGGTGAACTAGGAGACCTTTCTCTCTTGCATAGGAATCACTGGGAAACCAGAGTCGTGCTCCTCTTGTTAGTGTACTGTAAACTTTTTAAAACAAAGTACCTGGGCCCTCCCTAAATAATGACTCTCATGTAGATGCTGGTTCCCCAGGTCGTGACCTTCAAGTAACTGGAATCACAGGCTGAGTCCAGATCCAGACTCCACAGCTGGCCAGCCTGGCTATGGCTGCCCAAACCTCTGGATCCAAATGCACAGGAGGTTAGAATGGTTAGAGATCTTTTTTCAGCTCAGACTTGCTTATAATTAGAAATGAAATACCAAAAAATAGTTTTTAGGGAAGGAAATGGAAGCCTAAAAGCAAAATGAAAAAAAAGGTCAATCTTCAACTTAGCAGGCTGATGCGAAACGTGGATTTAATAACAAAAAAATCCATTCTGAGGAGGAAAGAAAAAAATCAAAATTACTAGATAGGTAGAAGACAGAGTGGCTTAATATGTAACAGCATCCTCTGAAATATAAGGCAGGGGGAAAGTGTGAGCAAGTTCAATAACTTAAAAAAAAATAAAGGGAGCTAATAGTTGTGAATAACTGTAAGAGAGACTGGCTACAGTTGGAGATATCTAGAGTGAGGTAAAACAGCAGTGGAAAATTAAATATAATATAGAATCAAATTTTGACAATATAGTGGTTTTTAAAAGAACAAAGAAAGAAACCTGCTCTACAGAATTTAATTTGAATCATTCTGGCTTCCTTATAGCATTTAAGCAAACCTGGTAGAATTTCACATGCACAGTTCAAACTAACCAGGAGATGATTTATTAGGTTTTTAAATATTTCTAGGTTCTTTTGACATTTTGATAATATTGTTTTCCGTACCCATGCAGTTGTTTTAGTCCGGAGAGCTTTTAGGTACCGAACCTTTAAGCAGGCTTTAAGTAAGACTGAAACCAAAAGAACATCATTATTTACCTTTATTTTCCTTTAAGGACAATTCAATCTTCCTTTCACAGTTGGTGTAGCAGCAGCATTAATAAATTCTGAATTCTCTGCATTCGAGACAAAGCTGTCATTGCTGCCCAATATTTTGGGAGATAGGATTTTCCCAGCTCTCATGCTAAGCCACAGGCTGCAACCACATGAACGTTTTTGCTGTGGCCTGTTAAACTTTCCTCCCTGTTCCCCGGCAGGGCAGATAGCCAGCAAGAAGTGATGAGTGCTTTTCATGGTAAGGAACAATGCATGAGGACTTTCCAAATTAATTTAACATTCGCAAGGAATGCTGTTGGCTGCATCAATTTAAGATACGTTGGCAAGCAGGAAATTATTTTCCATGTAGATGATGTTTCTATCCCTTCCCCCTCCCCAGGACCCCTACGGTGAGAGGGAGGAAGAGAGGGTTTGTCTTTTAGCGAAATCTAATTGTGGCACACTGGTGGGGGGGGGGGCAGGGTCAGGGGAAGGCCATCCGCATGAGCCTCCGCGGCAAGCCCCGAAACATCTCCCTGAAAGATCTGACCCCCGTAGCCCCACCAGCACCCTCTGTCCCTGGGTCTCAACTCGGGGACAAGGTGGCCTCAGGGAAGGCGTTAGGAGCTGAGCTGGTGGAAAAACATTGCTCGCTGCTGTAGGTTTCTGGAGAGAGGCCTTGGGCCTCATCCTTTGCCTGGGCTAAACTCACAAAAAACTTCCTGGTTTAGATGGTTTTGTTTCCTTTCTCTCCCCAGTGGGAAAGCCTTCAGGCTTTGTTAATTAAACACACATGTCACAAAGCCGCTGTGATTTGCCACAGGTTTTGAGATTTCCATTCCTGAGCGAAGTGAACATCTGCACGCCACCGAAAAGCCACCATGGACATGGCTGGCATCTGTACCACAAGAAGGCTGGAGTACTTCTCCTGATGGCTGGGTCTCAGGTAGAAAAGGGCACGACTAAACCTAAAAATGAAGTGGGAACTGAGGTTAGCTGGTGAGTAGAAGGTCCTAAGTGTGGAAATTGCAAAGATCAAGTGTGAAGTATCCTGAGATTTCTGGGGTCTGCTTTATGATGACTTTTATCTCCAAACCATATGGAAGCAATGCCATACTACAGTGCTAGTGGTGACATAAAACCCTTAGTCAAGTGGATCAAGAGTATTTAAGAAAGTTTGAGGAAATCTGATGTGGAAATATTTAGGAAAATGGATAATATCAGAAATTCATTTGCTGTTCATATACAGTACACAGCCTCCTGCTGCGCTTTGTCACATAGCAAACACAGACCTCTAGATACCTATGTTATTCCTAGTAATCCAGTGCCTGAAAATATCAACAAATATTACATAATCAGTCAGTAAAGACCCAATTTCTAGACCTTAGCCCTTAATCTTATTTTCTCCTTTCTTCCCATCATTCCTGTAATTCTTGTCCTTGTGTGGTTGCAGCTCAGCTTTAAATAAACTCTATGCTCTCTCAGGAGCTTTGCATTCAGTTCTTGTCACACGCCAGCCCATGAAAGTTTCTTAAATTGGCAGTGGGAGCATTTCTGTAGTAAAGGAAGAAGACCTAAAGACTTCAAGTTTAATTCAAATGTACAGTCTGGTGCGGGCATTTGCACATCTGGTTAAATCAGCCCTCAGTGAAACCATGGGGCATGACTTTTGCTTTTCCTGTGGTCACCTGTAATTGTTAAGGTTAGTGAAAAAAAAATCTATGGAAAAGTGACATGCCTCATGTCAAGAAGTTTGTGAGTGACTGCAGTTTAGGGCTCAGACCTGCAATTGAGTTACTGCAGTTTAACGGGTTACCATGCATCAGCTAAGCTGCAGAAACAGTCCGCGTGTGTCCTCCTCGCCTTTGACAAATGTAAGGTGATTTGACTTAGCTTAATCTATTTTCATTGCAGGCTAAATTGAATTAACTCATATTTATGATGGGCTATAAGGGCACTCAAAGAGAGTTATCTGGGTTCAACTGATCTCTGGTAACTTGCTTAGCCATGGTAGCTTGACGGTGGGTATAAACCCTGAGCCACCTTGTGCTCATAGGAGAGCGCTGACGTGAACTTCAGCAGACACAGATTTATAACTCCTGATGAAGTAGTCTGGGATGTGGTAAGCCATTGACGGAATGGCTGGAATTGGCTTTTAAGGAATAGAATAGCTGGCAGGGCACTTTCTTAATGGGTTTCTGATCCTGGACCGTAGTTCCCTTCCCCAGTCTTCAGAGCCTATATTGGTTTGAGCCCCAGCAGCCCAGAGGCTGGCTTGCCTTTCGTCTCTTCTTCAGGTTTTTCCAGCAGACATTTGGGATAGATCTGGGCTGATAGCTTTAACTCCCTGTGGATTTTCTGTGAGGGTGCTTTGGTAGAGTAAATTAGTTTTAAATTTGGTTGTTCTACCATAACCTAAGTATTCTTAACTGAATTGTAAATTTAAATGTTAAGTGTTGCACTGAATGTTTAAATAATTCTAAAAGCACTTGGAGCATGGGATAAGTGCTGTAAAAATCTAAATAAATGAGTAAATTAGTTAACAGCATATGTGGTAATGCAAACTACTACATGTATGCAAAGAGGAAGAGCTGTGCTCGAAATGGTTGCCAGAGCTTAAATTTCTTGGCTACATGTGAAACCTTTTCACATTAGCAGCGTGCTTTTTTCACGTTTAACCTACTGTATAACTGGGAGAAGAAGATGAAGTTGGCAGTTTAGACTGTCAAACAGAGGTTTCAGCTCAGCAGTGAGGTTCAAAGAGATTAATTTGAACGCAGCTGTTTACGTTACTGATCTCGTACCAGCAGAGTCTGTGGCATTAAGATGTCAATAGTACAACAGAATTTAACTAACAGTTTCATCACTGACATCATCTTTTGAAGGTACAGATGATTGCCTCCTTACGTACTGGGACATATTTCTTCAGGACAGGACTCTTTCTATGCTTTAGAAGAAGGAGAGGGAGGTGGGGAGGGACACTTGAAGTGAAGCTAATTAGAAAATTTCCTTGTATGTAAGTGGTTTATTTAAGCAAGTTGCAACAGAAAGGTGCCCATTTCCACATGATGCAAAAACCCATGTGTACTAATTTTACTTCAAGTCCCCTTTCTTTCTTTTAACTGGCACCAAAACAGAACAGCTAAGGTAATAATAAACTGTCCTGTGTGCAGTGGCATTATTATTTTTAATGGTTCAACCTTGAATGGAGTAGCGAAGCCTCTTGGAAGGGCAGGAAGTGTTGGTAATGGACCTTCTTCCACACTCCCCTCACCTGCCTCAGCTCCATACAATAATTTTTAATCGAAGGTAGCTGGACTGTCCTTCGATGAGGCTCTTTTGGTAACCCCCTTGGTCCAATGTTGACTGTGTGAGGGTCAGACTTAGTTAAGATGTCATTGACTTGGCAGGCTGATCACCAGTGTTCCTACAAGGGCAGGAAAAGAAAAGATGGGAATAAAAAAAAAAAATGAAGAAGAATCTGTCTTAAGGATTTGAGAAATTATTTCAGTGAGAGGGGGATGGTTTTATTAATAAACCAGAGTTTTGGTCTATTCTGCTTACAGAATCAGTCCATGGTTGAACAGGCTTTGCTTACTGTCCTTTGGTTCTAGGGGCCATGGTGAGGGTCAGAGTTGAAGGGGGAGGATGATAACCTTTTGGGGAAAATTAGTAAAGCAATGCCTAAATGTGAACTGTTTTAGCTTTACAAAATAATGACACAGCAAATTTTGACTTAAGTGTTCTCTAAAAGCCTTTTTCCCCCTTGTGCTGTAGTGGCTGCTGTACCCCCTTGAAACCCTGTGCCTTTGAAGGAAATCACAATGTAATCCTTTGGTTCAGCACGTATTGTCCCTTAATGACAGGCATTACATTTGCACAGTACCATAAATCAAAGCTAGAGGCTGTTTTAAATAGGCTGCAGATGCATGTGGACATTGGGTCTCTAAGTGGCACTTTGCTGGAGAGTGGAGGGGGGCAGCCATCCCACTGCGGCGGCTCCAGGTAGAACAGGGCCATCAGAGGGGGTTCCCATTTCCAAAGCGTTTTCACTTCACCTGGGATTTAGCTCTACATGAAGACCTGTTTAGCAGAAGGAAATGCTTTTTGACTACGGCCTCTGAAGGGTTTAATTGGGATTTAACTGTTCCTATTTTTTTCCACTCCATGTGGGAGTCTGGAGCTCTGTTTACAAGGTGTGTCATATCCTCTCAACCCCAGAGTCCTTCTCCCCCTCCTTTCTTTTTATGTTCTGGACAAATAGGCAGAAAGATACTTTTAAAGTGAATGCACATAGAAAAACCCACAATTACTGTCCCTGATTTCGCTGTGAAAACTTTACAGCAGCCGTACTGAAAAATCTTCCCCTACCCCTCCTACTCCTTCTAAGAGAACGAAAAAATCCATCAAATTAACACATCAATGAGTTGATTGTAATCTCCAGGGTTCAGTGTAGCACTTTCTAGCCTCTCAGACAGGAGGCCAGCATGATTTATCAATGCAAACCTAATAGCATCAATATGAATCTAACTAAAAATCAATATTTCATTACCAAATTGTTAGTGAGAATGAAGAAAAATTGCCAGAGTCAGAGCATTCTCTAGGGTAGGAGCATCTGGAGTTCAATGTGACAAGATGAGTGATGCATGACTCGGGGCCTGGGGAAGGACACTGGGAGGACAGGCCACTACGTAAGGCCGAAGACTCACGAAGAAAGCACTTACTTTTTTTTTAAAGCTTTCTCTAAGAAGAAAGAAAATGTCTGAGAAGGAAAAATGGAAGGCATGCCGCTATTTACTAAAACTAATGCAAAGTAGCTCAAACAACTGAATTTGAACAGATTCATCTCTGCTGTGGACACCTACACAGAACTGGTTTTCACAGGGGACAAATGGGAAAATAAATTCAGTGGCCCAGATCCCGATTTCAGCTACAAAGGACAGAAATTCGTAATAGTTTGCACAGTGGAAATACTTTGGTTTCATATCCCATGGAGCTGAAATTGGATTTGGTAGGCTTGATTCTGGATTTTCTGAAATTTCAGATATGTGGTGTGTTTCTGGAGATTGAAACTGAAGTGTCAACTGAAATCTGCTGTCACGAGAGTGGAAGTACTCAAAATAGTGTGTTCGCTTAAAATGCATCCTAGTAATTAACGTGCTTCTTATTTAAGGAAACAGACCAAGAACTGCATGGAACAATGCCAAAAATAGGTTCAAAGCATAACTTTATATTGCATTATGTCATAGGTCTATTTTGGCAGAATGGTAAGAACTTACATACAGAACTGTGGAAAAATAAGAACAAAAGCACTGAAGTGTAACTGTGATTTGAGTTTCTCAGACAGCTTTGTTTCACTTAGGTTCAACATATATCAGTGGGTAAAGGTTGGAGTTTTTGTGTCCTCGTACATTTGTTCATTTGGGATATCGGAAAGTTATTTGAATATATAGCAGCTGCTGTACTGCTTAGCACCTGTGGCTATTTGGGTTGGGAAAGGCCATGTCATGGGATTTGTGTAGCCCTCAATATTTGCTTTTTTATGCATCCTGTAATCTTCCGAGGGGAAACATAGGAGCCTTTCTGTGACCCTTAAATGTGCAGCTTCTGCAATCAGGCTATAGGTGAACCTCTCAGCTTTCAGCTTTTGAAGAAAAAACTTTTAGTCCTTGAATTAGGAAAGAATGGTCAAAAAATGCATTCCCAAGGATCAGAAATGCGGAAGAAAATACCATTTCTCCCAAACTACTTTGAAAAGTAGTTACTGGTTTTGTTCTTTTCATTGAATGGAGAACTGCAATGAGGAGTCCCGAGGTTTCTGTAGTTCTTGTGTGTCCTCATTTGGCTAAGTCTGCTCCACACGGCTCAAGTAAACTCATTCCTGCTGCTTTTTTTTTGAGGGAGTGAGATAGAATTTCCAGGTTAGTTGAACTTATTGCTCAGAATAAAATTTCTCCTAGCCCCTGTGTTTCTAATTCTGGCAGTCTGTGATACATCACTAATCTCTAATTCCCTTACTCCCTAGGAACTGTCATTATTTTATGTATTGACTAATACAGTTGTCTCAGGGTAAATTTCCCCTGAAATCGAAGTTTACTTCTTGCATTAGAAGTGGAGCCTACTCCCTTTTATAAATGACAGACTCCTTTTATAACTTCGCATTTATAGGAAGCAGTCAAAATAGAAATGTGTGGGGTGTTGTTTTGTTTTAGTTTTGTTTTGCCTTTTTTTTTTTTTCTTAATGAGGTATTAACTGTACTTTAAACTGAGCAAATACAAAGGCCAAGTAACTATTTGATGATTTCAAGTTTGGTTTTTTTTTTTTTTTCTGGCAGATGGGACCTGCAGGTAGCAGTGAATAGCAAAGTTAGTGTCTTGGTTACCAGGAATGCCTTAAAGGCATTAATGCCAATAAAATGTTCTACGTTGTTTCTATTAAGAATTTATGTAGGCTCAAGCACTGAATGGGTACAATATTTTATTTAAATTTAGAGACATTATAACAAATACTTTGCCATACAAAAAGTAAAAACATTGTTTAAGTAGGCATGCCATGTTAGCTGAAAGTACTTGAATAAATTTTAAATGAAAAGACACAAGTAATACCACCCCACCCACAGCTCCAAGCAGCCCAAAAAACTTTTGAGGGGTAAATCAGTCTCTAACTTGTATTGATTCTTCTCTCATGGTTTCCACTTCACAGTCCTTTTCCATTATAATATCTGCTCATGCCACTTCTGCAATAATTACAGTAAGTTTTAGTTTCTGTTGCATGTTAGCAATTGAAATGGAGCTTCTTGGCTCCATAAACAGAAATAAATTATTGGTGGAAAAAGGGAGACAGTAACTTTACTTGCATGCAGAGAGAAAATGGAAGAAAATATAAGATAGAAATAAATCTGGAAGCTTATTTATATTTATTAAGAATTTTAATTTTTATTAACTTGTATGTCCCACTTTCTATTCGTACTGTTCTTTCTCATAGATGTTGAAGCTTTTCTTTCACTTGAAGCAAGCCTGGAACTGAGTGACACCTTTGCTGCTAGTGAACAACTTGAAAACAGAAGACAAGTTCCAATCAGATAGGCTAATTAGGGTATCCAGTCAGGATAGAGCCTTGAATATTCACTGCACATTTTTTTTAAATACAGTACTGTGCAAATCCTTGCACTCAGGCTGATTGATACCGCCTGCCAGGCAATCATCCTTACTGATCAGTGAGAAATAACCAAAAAGATTAGAAAACTAACATCCATAACGGTTTCAGGAACTGCTTAACTTAAAAGAACAACACCCATAAATAAACAATCTTGCATTAGCAACCGTGCAATGTCTTGATAGAAAGATTGAATTTTATGGCAGTACCTTGCATAATAATTTGCTTCAGTTTTGCAAGGGGAGACTTCATTCAGTGGTCAGATCACAGAGGCTGAGCAATAATGGTGAATGGTAGAGGACAGCTGCAAAAGTGGAAGAAAAACACTCCTGGTGGAAAGAAATCTCTTCTGGCTGTTTTAGCCAAGAAAAAAATCAAAGCAAAACCAAAGTGGATTGCTTTTCCTATTTGGATCTTGTTTGTCTGTGCTTAGCAGGTGCACTGGTTTCCCAGATGCTTTGCAACCTGAGTGGCTCTGCAGGTGTGCCAATCAGACAGTTGCGGGCAGTCAGAGGAGCACCTCTGTGCTGCCTGGTTCCTTTATTTGTAACACCTGGGTAGGTAGAAGAACATGTGCTATTTCTGAATTCAAATATTGGTGTCAAAGATGTGTGACAACAGCTTGACCAATTAAGCTGTAGGCATTTTATTTCTCATTGCATCAGCAATGCATCTTCTGCCTACTCTCAACACATTCTTTTTTTTTATACCATTGAATGAGACAAGCAAGTATGGCAGAATTATTTTCTATTCTTTCATTGGCTTCAGAACAGTCCAGTTACGACTGCAGTCACCTTTTCAGAGACATTTGAACACTTGACATTTTTGCTCCTCTGGATGTGCACAGAAAATAAATATGGGGCCTGTAGCAGGAATGAATTGAAAGATGGATTGATTTACCTGTTACAACTTTTAAATTTGGGGAGATGGAAGGCTGTATTTGAGATTTTCTCTTTCAATTGAGGGAGCAGACCTAATATCAGAAAACAGGGAAGCAACCATTCAGCAGTAACGGCTAATCATAGATACTGAAAGCTATAATGTGACTCACAGGCACGCAGTGCAAGGGGTAACTTGTAGTTACCCTGCTTATTTAACACTTGTTATCTATTTTCATACCCATAAATGAAAACAGGCTTCATAGAACCATAGGAGCACAGAATGGTTGGGGTTGGAAGGGACCTTAAAGACCATCTAGTTCCAACCCCCTGCCATGGGCAGGGACACCCTCCACTAGACCAGGTTGCTCAAAGCCTCATCCAGCCTGGCCTTGAACACTTCCAGGGATGGGGTGGCCACAACTTCTCTGGGCAACCTGTTCCAGTGCTTCACCATCCAGAGCGGTAAGGGTTCAGTTCACCCAGTTTGTTAACTTGCATTCCCCAACTCATTCTCTAATGCTGAATGGAAAGTGAATGGACCTTCTGGTTTCTAATGTTTCACTGTTATTCTTTCAGCTCCTTGAAATCAGTTTTTACTTCTTTTACCCTTGCTTTTTTGAACATTTTTCTCCCACTTGCATCCTATTCTCCTCTCCATTGTCCTGTTCCCTCCCCGTCTGAGCACTGGAACAGGCTGCCAAGAGAGGTCATGGAGTCTCCTTCTCCGGAGACATTCAAAACCTGCCTGGATGTGTTCCTGTCCAACCTGCTCTAGGTGAACCTGTTTTGACAGAAGGGTTGGACTAGATGATCTCTGAAGGTCCCTTCCAACCACCAGCATTCTGTGATTCTGTGATCATTCTGTCCTGGTTTTTTTTATATTCTGTGTTCCTTCTAACCTTCTCAGATTACATTTTTGATGTATATTTTCTAGTTCACTTAGTTTTGTTCTTGTTAAATTCTTGTTATTTTATCTTGATTCTAACCAGCAAAATCTGTGGTTCTCTAACCTGCCTTTCAGTGTTGCTCATGCAGTGGGTGAGCAAAAGACCAGCTGAGAAGCTTATTCTCTTTAATGAGTATACTTCATGGTACACTTGATAGAGTCCTTGATAGGAGTCTTTTACAATAGGAGTAGGTAAGTAGTAGCTAAATCATTGTGTTCTCTGAAGAGTAAATGCTTTGGTTCACTGCCAAGTTTCTGTTTGATTATAAAGAAATTGGAAAGGGACATCCATCCAGGACTAATAAAGCAATTGTTCATTTCTTTTAAGAAAAGATGAGGAGAAAAACGTTATTAGAATAGCTTATACATTTGGCATTTTATGTATTTATTTGCATATCTTCAAGACTTGTGAGTAAAATAGACACCTGCTAAATGTATGGTGTGACTGATGGTAAAAATGGATTCTTTTCACAGGTTTGTTCTTTACAACCAAGCAGGCTTAAGAATTTTACCATTTACATAACACAGCATAAATTGTTTCACAGTAAATCTGCTTAGCAACTTTATTTATGGGAGAATGACATGTGCATTTTCTATGACACCTAATACTTTGGGTCTTTATTTTGACAAAATTGTTGTTTTACATGCTTCTCCTCCAATTATTTATAGTTAAGATCTGGTTAGGGCACTTTGTCTGAAAGTTAAGTTTCAATAGGTTTCTGTTATAGTGTCAAATTTTGTGTTTGAAGCATTAATGTGTGGCACTTCTATGTGATGCTTTTTATTTCTTCTTTTCCTGTGGGCTTTCAGATGCAAAATAACATGAGATTTGGCCTTTTTAAAGTATTTAATTGCTGGGATGGCGAATCTGTCATGAAGAATCAGGGAACTTTTATTATTATGTCTCCAGACACTGTTTTCTTCGCGGTTCAGACATACAACCATGCTTCCAGATCTCGTCTCCATTGGTGAATAAAAGGTTTATTATGGGCACAGTGGCAAGACTCAGAGTTCACATTTGGGGTCTGGTTGGGGTAAGCATGAAAAAAAAAAACCAACAATTAAAAGACATTAATTCCTGATCTTGCTGTTCTCTGGCCTGGGGAAAATCTTTGCATTTTCTTCCTGTATGTACTTCACAGTTATTGACGAAGTACAGTTAGGAGATGTGCTTCAGATACTTCCCTTCACAAACCTCACTTGGAAGAACAAATTAACCCCAGCAGCAGCTTTTCCAGCACCCGCAGGCTGTTGCTTCTCCCTGTCCTCTCCACAGACAATTGCTTGAGGCGTGTGTACATGAACAACCACCCAGCAGCTCCCACACACATGTTCTCCCCGATTTGTTGTAGCCCAGAAATGTGTTGGGTTTTTTCCTTGTTGGATACTTACTTGCCTTATTTTCCCTCCGTGCTTTCTAGCAAGTTTCTCTTTGTGTTTGTGGCAGGTCACTGTACAGTAGGGCACTCTGTTGGTTATGAGCTGATGTCCTTGAGTTGTTGAACTTGGATGGTTTATTTGCTCTTTTGACATGAGATGACCTTTTCCAAGGGCTTCTGAAGGTCTATAGTGTGTAGTCAGCTCCTTACTTGTACTTTGCATACCTGTCCTCAGGGATGACTTATCCTCTGGAGTACTGAAGGAATTGAGTTCTGCCTAACGAATTATTCATGAAGATTTTCTAAGTTGCTTAGAGCTTCAGGTGGAGTTTGTAGTGGAAATGCTATGCCAAGAAAAGCCTCTGAACTCTTTGGCATGGACTAGAAGGTTTTTCCTTCTACCCCATTCAAGTCTTCTAGCTCTTTCTAAGTCTGAGGTTTTATTTCTTTAAAACCTTTACTGCGACAGACCCAAACTTCACCAACAGAGCCTCTTCTAAAAAATGCAGTGTATTCTGTCAGAGACTTCTTTTTACTTGAGAGGGTGAATAGACCAGTGCTAAGATCAGTGCTGCTCTGTTTGTATTACTGCATGTAGCCAAATGATAAACTTAAAGGCCAGTCATGTCCTTCAGTCCTTCTAACCTCAGTCAGCAGTAGGACTACATGTTGTAGGCAGGTGTGACTGCTGTTACCTGGAACCTTGTGAATGAAGGCCTTGCTGTTTGCTGTGCTTTCTAGCTAGTTTATACTGTTGTAACTTCTTTTCTGCTTTGTGAAGTTTAACATGGAGCAGCAAATTCGACTCTGCCATTGAGAAGCCTAATTTCTGACTTCTGTGGTTCAGGTAAATGATTTATCCAATACCACTGCTTAGTGGACTGGAGGGGAAAGCTCAAGATTTCCATAACAGAACAACATTTAATGTTCTGGTCTTTGTGGTCTTACATGCTCTGTGTGGCATGTAAATGTACAGGGTAAAGAAGAATGTACCCTTCCAGTTCTACAGATTAAAAAATGTTTTAGAGGCAAAATATTTTTAACAGACCCATTAACTGACAAGAGGATTAGATGTTTTTTCTGCTCTGCAAATAAGATGTTAGTCTAAATTTCAGAGGCACTCAGTATAAGTTACCATTTTTGCCCTTATTTTCTTTGTTAATTTAGGTGTGTCACTTTAACCATGATGTTAACTACCTTGAAGACTGTTTTCTCCATGACAACATTGCATAGTCTGGAGCTGCTGTCTTTATCACAATTAATATTTGTTCCTCCCCCCAGAAAGCAGTTCATAAGAAAGATATATATTTCCCCTTTTTTCCTAATTTACTTACTTCTAGAAAACTCCGACTGGGAGTCCAGGGATGCAAGAGCAAGAAGTCATGTTCAGTGCTGGGGACACATCTTCTGTAGAGAGAGAATACCTATTGTAAACAAAATGAAAAATACTGTACATGCAGTACTAGTAATACTCTTGCTGCAGGAGGTGATTTTGTGGTGCAAGCATCATGCCTAAACTATTTACTGTCCTTGTGGACACAAGTTAAAATTTAGGCATTATTGTACCTCCACTCCAGAGGTACAATAAACTGCACATATGTGTTCTTTACAGATTTAAAATGTGAAGCATTTTTGGACACAGCACAGTTCTTGTGTTTAAAAGAGAAAACCTACAATGGACTATACAGGGTACTGACTTTGCTTCAGAGTTTTCCCCCCTCTGCTTCTCCTGTTAAGTTGTGCTGTCCCTGCCACTTATCAACACCAGCTCGTATGCAAATCCTCAGTTCTCTGGCCAGAGCTTGTGCAAAATGATTTGATGTGAAAGTCACTATTTAGATACAGAAATATGGAATAATTACTTGTGTGAACAATGGTTAGGGGAAAAAAAATAGTGAGAAAACCCTAATGTACCCTGGTGTCTATCTACTTAGCTCCAAATTCAAAATGAGGGAAGGGAAAAAAGCCCTTCCAATTCATCTTAATAAGATGACCATACGTTGGCAAGTCTTTATTTTTATTACTCTGTCTACTCCAGCATCCTCAGATAGGAGTCAAACTGTTGGCACAGAAACATCCACTTTTCTTGGTCTTGTTCCACCCTGCTTCCAGTATTAGCTTGAGGACTCTATACAGGATTAATCTAAAGGGAGGAAAAAAAGCATTAAGAAAAGCAATAAAGATAATTAATCTAAGTTTTAAAGAGATATTCGCCCCTTCTTCTGCCATTCTTTTGCTACAAATGTGCAAACATTTTTCCCTACCCTGGGAGGCTGAGAGGTGCTATTTGCTTTACTGGAATATAATTTCCCCCCACCATCTCCTCTCCACTCTATTTGCCCCAGTCCTAAGGGCTGTCATCAAGGACTGCCTTATATGTTACTAGAGTTCATTGTTGTTTCAAGCTAATCTCGGGTATCAGCTGAAGCCATCAAATCCACCATGTGCAGATGTGCTGTGAGTCTGGGTGGATTCTGGTCCAAGTTCTTTAGCCTTTTTAATTTTCATCTTTTGGTCTTGTTTTGTTCATGACATATTTATGATCGGTGGGGTCGAGATGAAAGTCTTTATGTACACACAAGAAAAAATCCACGCTATACTGATTTTTTTTCTTGTAATGATATTTCATTCCAACAAGCTTTTTCTATCTAGCCAGGATTCTGCTTAATTAGATATTTAAATGATTGGAGCAATGCTGTTTCTTTAACTCCTAACTGCGACAAACACATACGAAACATACTGTTGGCGGCATTTAATCAACAGCAGTCAATTTATCATTTTCACAGTTTTAGTGAGTGGTTATGAATCACTAAAATCACAGGTATTGTACATGCAGCGTTGTGGCACTATCATTAACAAATATACAGTGCACAGAGGGATGACTTGGTAATTGAGTGGGACTAATAAGAATACATCATTTAGCTGTGTGTGACAAACTGTGCCTCAAAACACAAGCATGGAAAATTCACGTTTTGCTTAATAAATAAATTACACAGCCAATGTATTATACATAATTTGTGTCCTCATGGATTTGAATGATATATAATGCATGGTCCAAGTCATTTATTTATTAAGACTAACTATATATATTGTAGGTGGGGAATTTTAAACTCTAGAGTAAGACCTGCGTAGGTAACTGTTACAACTACTGAGTTTGATTGGGCAGCAAATGAGGCTGTGCATTTGGGGACCTGCGAACACAGGTAAGTGTTTCTAATGTTACAGGCTCCTGTGTGTTTATAAACTTCACTATCCTCCATTAATTTGAGGGATAAGAGGAGTAAAGCTGAGCTTCACTGGAGAGGTTTGTTGTGTGCTACTTATTTCCAGTGAAGGAAAGCAAAGTATTTCCTCAACAAAAAGGAAAAACTGATTGAGGCAAAGAGCATTGTTGCGTTGGGGTAATAACCAACACTTCTTTGCAATGTTTTGGAAGAGGCAGTTTTACGTTTGTGGACATCTAGGCCTGTTGGCCAATTCAGAGAAGACAGCAAATGAAAAAACTTGCTTCTCTTGAACATCTGGGAGAAGCAATAGAAGAATATTTGACCAACTGATGCTTCCAAAGTAATTTTCAATAGGTGCCCTAAAGGTTTTCAGCTAACATGGTCTGCAGCTGGCCTATGGCATTTTGTTCCAAGTCTTCTACAACTCTCTACTTAAACAACTTTTTTGTCCAGATTTCGTCCAGATTTCTCTGGTGTTTTTTGTTTTATTGTTTTTTTTTTTTGTCTGGTGTCTAGCAACTCTGATTTAATTTCAGGAATATCTGTTTGCTTTATTCTACCTGGATGACAAGTATAATATCTTGTAGGACCCTTCTGAGTAATTAATATTTTAAAATAAAATTATTTTTTTATTTTAAATTATCATTATGCACTCAATCTCCAATTAAAAGGGAAAAAAAAGCACTAAATAAATAGCTCTTATTAACTTGTAATAAACAGCGTTGAACAAGCCTTATTTCAGGTTCACATTTGACAGTACATATAGAGTGAACAACTTCTACCTTGAGTTTCCCCTGAAACATTGTCTATAGATTGTATAAATCTGCATGTAAACAGGTTTTCCACCTGACATTGGTGGAAAAGGTTGGCTTGCTAAAAAGAACATGCTGTATGAAACCACTGAGAGTAGCCTAGGCTAATCTGCAAGAGGGGGAAGTACTAGCTTTGGGAATACTGTCAAGACTGATTTCTCAGCAGTTAATTAAAAGCAAAACAAACCAAAACCCCCCATGTCTTCTCTTACTGCAGAACCAAGTTAGTGATTTTTTTGCTTTTTGCATGAGATATTTGTAACCAATTCTGAAACCATGCTATACCCCAAACATGCAGAAGATTTATCTGTATCTGAATTTCTTTGACCCTCCTGAGATGTTGAGAATTTTGTTCTACTTTTGGGGAGGGTGGGGGGAGGAACCCAATACCAGATTTAACTCTTTCTTTGTACCAGGTTTTGGGTTAAACTTAAAACAAACTCCCTGAGAGGAAACCTCCTGTGAATTTGCTTTGAGCAAGCAACCTTGAGCTAGTGCAAATTTGCAGAGAGCAAATAGGCAAAAGTTGATTGTTTCAGGTAAATTGTCTTTCAGGTTTGGGATTTTATTATGCTTAGAATTTAAAGTGAACTGAAATAATGAAAGTTGGATAAAGGAAAAGCAAAGCATTACAGAACCAACCTGCCTCACTGGACATAGTTTCCTTTTTTGGAGCTGCAAAACATTGCATACCGAGTTTTGAAACCTGCCTGGTAGGCAATCTTCTGCAGCGTAATGCTGCCTTGGATAGTGCTTGGTTAGCTGTTGCTGATGTCCAAACTGGGTGTGTAATACTTCTCCATTACTCATTTCATCCTTAAATATCATCCTAGGAAGATGTTCAGTGCAAGTAATTTATTTTTAAAAAAATTATTTTTGGTCACTAAACTGTGATTACTTCAGCTGAAGCTTTTCACAGCTGAAGGGATAGCAGAGACATGATAACACCCTACCATCTGCTTGCTCAAAGAGTACCACACGAGGGAAAATACCTTAATATCTATGAGAATATCACCTTCACATCAAAAATGAACCTACGAGAAGCTTAAGACTGTTGATCCATTGTAGATTATGACTAAATGGACAACATGAACTTCCTAACTTCCCAGCAAATAAGAGCAAAAGGCCTTTGGGAATTTCACAGCCTAGCTGCATATTGTATCAGCCCATGGATGTTGCTGACTTGTTTTCTTCAACTGGGTTGTACCTTATTTGAGACCAGGCTTTTCATCTTTTCTGTCTGTGGGGTCACAATGATCTTGTTGGTTGTGTAGCTGCCTTAATTTAAATTCAAATTGAAGCATGACTATATGTAGTAATAATTGAGTACAGACCCTAACCACTAAGTCTTCCTTGATTTGTCTCATCAGTGCTTTGGTGTCTTTCTTTTGGACTTACTGTTCTCTTTCCTTCTTTCTTTCTCTTTGCTAGAAAGCCACTAGAAGTGAAACATGCAGAAATGCTACTAACTAGCAGTTATCTTATAATCTCACACTCAAGGAGGAAGAGTCAAAGTGCTAAATTTTCACAGCTCCAAAACACATTAGTGGAAGCATAACACATCCTGACCCCTTAGTGAAACCAACCTGGTAATCACAGGCAGTGGGGCTGGCTGGTGGGTCACAAATACCCTGCATGCCTTGGCACTGAATATCGTCTGTGGGTAAATGACCAGAGTGGTCCCAACTGTCTGTGAAAGAAATGAGTGAAAAGATAGCACGCCAGTAAATTTATTTCACCTTCTTTCCTGGTAATTTTTGGACAGCTTTCAGCAGTTGGGTAGGCTGCATCTGTTTGCCTTCTCCCAGCTCCACTCAAAGAAAATAGTGAGACTCAGGGTAAGACATGGAATTAATTGCAATGCATCGTCCCCTCTTTTAATGCTTGTAACAAGCCAATGAGCACTGAAAGGACCCTTGGTATAATAATGTGTAAAAAAAAAAAAATACTGATTAAGGCTGCTGGGTAATAAAATGTCCTTGGTATAATTTGAGTCATTTCTCTTTGTGGTTCTATTATTAACCCTACAAGAGCCAGTGCCTGCATTTGATACACTGCCTTGTTCATCTAGCCTTTCTGATCCCCCAGAATTAAACCTATGCTAACAGGACTGCAAGATAAAAATGCAGGCACAGGGATGGTTAGGCCCCTGCGGTCACTGAGATAAATTAAATAATTTAAATTGACCTAGGGGCCTGTGTGTAGAATAATCCTCCACTTAGATGACCCAGTGATTCTTAACTCATTTCTAAGTCTGCATCCAGTCAATGTGAAAGTGTTAATGTTCCTGTATCACAGTACACTGATTACACTTATCTTTTTCATACCCAATAACCAGAGACAATGATTATATTATTCATAAGATATTTTTACCTGAAGTAATAAAGCATGCAGCTTTAGTTATTATTTCCTAATCTTTTTTTTTTAACTGTACCTTTTCCTCCAGCCCCAGGGATAACCCTACAATTTATATTAAAAAACATTCTTCCCTTGCACACCTTTCTTTTTTTTATCTCTGTCTATGCCATGCTGGTATAATTGTATCAGCAATGGTGTGTTTATGTGAGCATTCTTGTACCTTTCGGGGAACACCATCCCTGCAGGGCTGGCCAAAACATCCCTTCTTTTTAAATTGAAAAATAAAATTGTAGAGGGTTAATGTGGGAGAAAGAGGCTTATATCGGCATGTCTTCTCTTACCTTAATCAGGTAATACACAAAGCAAAAATAGTCTGACATGTCCGCAAACCGTTACTGTGCTGCTCTGCCATATGCTGCCCTAGTCTTCCAGATGGACCGAGAATCTGTGAAAGTCATGTTTCATGAGCATTCCCTTCAGGCTCCCGGGAACCTCCAGGACACAGCTGGAGAGATGTATGCACACACCAGTGCGGCAGCGTGGGCGTGTGTGTGTGTACGTGTGTGAGAGAGAAAGAGCATAGATGTTTGGTAGGCAATGAGGCCGATTCTAAATGATTCTTGAGACAACTCAAGGGGTAGGGGGGGAAATATTGCATTTGACTTCATGTGGCATGCCAAGAAAATTTCTGAGTGGGATTTCTAGAACTCACTTGCCCTCAAATTCACCAACTCGTGAGACTGTTGTCTTTATTTCGTTTGTAGGGGTGACCCCACATATTATACCACGAAATGATGGTACAAATACACAGACAAGGGATGAATGTGTCTAATCCTTGCCCCAAATAATCAGACAGGAAAACAATTGTTTTCCTGCACCTTTGCTCTCTATTGTTCCTTGTAGTAAAAGTACTTCTGACCCAAAAGCTGAAGGCAAACAGAAAATCCCAATCTTTCTGCAAAGCCATCAGTAAAATTTGGGTTTACATTTAAATAGCAACATCCCCGGGTTTTTCTCTCCAGGGACTTTCTGTTGTGTTTTAATGTGTGAATTAACGTTCTTGAATCCGACACTGCAGGAAGATTTTTATCTGGGCATGGATATTTGAATAAAAGTTGTATTTAACATGAACACTAGGAGCTGCTTGTTCTGCTAAAATCTACATGTGACTGAGTTAGAGTTAGCCAAAACATGGCTAGAAACCTGGCCATTAATCTGTGTGAATCCACCTGGGAGCAGGTGGCAAAGGGCTTGACCCAGTCCGTAGTGTACCCCCACTTCTTTAGATGCTGTAGCTGCCCCCTCTGCTCACCCTGCAGGTGGCCCAAGGAGGTCTGCTTTTCACCCTGCAGGTTCTTATCCTTTTGCTGCTTTTCTTCTTCCTTCCTGTGCATGAGCACTTAGGCTCCACCTTCTAAGTCAGGGGAAGGTGTTCCTCCATCTGCCTTCCCATCCTAGCTGTGCTGCAAGATGAGGCAAGCAAAACCCCAGTCTTCTCCTAGATGACCCCACAGATAAGCATGGGAGCGCTTGGTTGCTCAGTTGCTGCTGTACATAACCATGTTTGTAAGTATAGGTCTACCTCCCCCTTTCACTGTAAGTCTAAAGTTATAGGTAGAGGGCTATCTGTCAGAAGCTATGGACATGGTAGGAAGATGCCCACTTTTTTCACTACAATCAAGTTTATGATTATTTCCTATGATGTGCTCTTCTGTCATATAATTTTCTGGAAAATTGTGAACCACGTTGATGGCCATGCCATTAAATTAAGTTTGAGCTAATTGAAATTTCATGGCAAAAAACAAGGCTTTTGTTGAAAAATTCCCAGACAATTATATTCTTAACCAGTAGCATTATACAGAAAAAACATGCACTTGTTGAGTGACTTGGTGCCAGCCCTTACCACTCTATGCATGGTCTAGCCTTTTCAGATGACAGTGTTTTTTCAGCTGAAGTTAACCCAAAGGCAAAATGCAGCATAAGCTCTCTGTATTATGCAGGTAATCAGTGATGTTTGTGAGGTTATGTTCAACATGGGTGGCCTGATTGTCCACTGCAAGTTTCTGTATAAACTGCAGGGAAAAGAAAAAATCCTACCCTGAAAGATATTTGTTGCCTTTCCAAATTAAAAAATAGAATAAATCTATTAAAATACATCACTTATGACAACCACCTGAAGTTTCTATCATGCACAGATACTCACAAAGCTCTTATTCATGGGTGGAAAGTGACTCTCTGGCCTTTGTAGGTAAAAATGCTTCTGTACACAGAGCATTTATATATTTTTACTTGTCAGCAAGCCCATGCATCCAAATTTGCACTAGACATAACCAGGTTTCACTCAGGTTTTAGGTGGCACTGAGAGAGCCCTGCACATCCTGTGACCTGTCCTCCTTTGCTGGGAGGATGCTGCTGGTGACAATGGCAGCTTGTGGATGGCTTCTCACTCTCCCTTGGGGAAACAGCCCAAAACAAGAAGAAATAAACATCCCATAAAAGCGCTAATTCAGAGCTGGGATTGGGGGGAGAAGGGAAAAACTCAGTCAATGAGGCAGAGACTGGTGAGAGAGCACTGCATGTTGGCATTTTCTATGGCTGCCATGGCTCTGAGGACATCCACAGCCCTGCCTGTACCTGTCCACACCCTGGGAATCCCCCCAACCTGCGTATGGCCCAGGACCCCATGTCAGCCCCTGAGATCATCAACCCCTGACCGAGTAATGCTGCAGTAGGGCCCACCTCCATCTTCCCACAGCCTTGCCCTGCGTGGCCATGGGACCCCTGCGCTGGGCCCACCTCTAGGTCCGTGTCCTGTCCAGCATCATCCCATCTCCAGGGAGGTTCCCAATGCCTGGGGCTGCCCCAGTGCCCCCCCTGCTCTCTGGCTCCTGGCTGATGGGTTGGACAAGCCCTGTCTGCCAGGCGCTGCCCTGAAACATCCCCATGGGGACCCCACTGCCACTCCCGGCTCAGGGAGCCCTGACATTAGCAGATCCCCTATGCATACACCTGAATTAATTTATCTTTAGTTCTGTAGAAAATGAATGCATACTCTCACACAGATATTACCAGCTGACATAGGAACGGAAGGGTAATATCCTGGCTGTTTGTTTCTGTAACTTGATCATATAAACAGGGATATTATTTTAAAACCGAAAAAAAAAAAAACCCACCAAAAAAAATCAATGCAATTTTCCATTCGTTGTCATCAAAGAAGAACAGGCTTTGGCCTCATCCACCAGCAAGCTTTGCCCCCTGTAAGGCACCGCATCCTCTACCTTCCTTCCCTCCTTCCAGGAATATAAATTAATATCTCATCATTGACCATAATATGCCCTGGAACTGTGTTTATTATTACTGCATATTTTAGACAGGTGGTAAGTATTGGCACTTTTTATTATGCTGATAAACAATGTTGGACTGCCAGGTGAAATGTGTTGTCGGGGTGATTTCTCACCTCCCTGCAGCCTCCCATGGATTTCTGCTGGAGCTGAGGGAGCAAGCAGCTCCAGGGCGACCACCTTCCACAGCCCCCTGCTCCTCTCTCCTGCAGGGATCAGCCAAGGGTGCTCACCCCTTTCCGATCCACACTTTCAAGGGAGGTAAAGCTACCACAGTGCATAGCTCTTAAAAGACCCAGCATAAATACAGGCATTTTCCCTTGACTCCAGTCCTCGTTGCCCTCATGAGTGCTGCTACTCTCTCCAGTCCCTTTCCTTTACTTTGCAACAGCCTTGGCCCCTGCCCTCCTGAGCTGCTGCTGTTCCCGAGGCCTGGAGTACCTGCCTGGTGTGGGGTGGCCAGGAGAAGTGGATATATTTGGCTATTTAGAGAAAAATCCTTAGGCACACACACGCGCTGCTTCTTACATGATGCTGCCTGACATGTATCAGGTTCACACATAGTGCTCACACATACGTGATACAGCCTCACGTGTATCGGAGCCTTTCTCAAGTGTCTTTCAATCTCTCCTCTTGCAGCATCGCATCTATTTACCAGCTTTGCTTCTCAGACACCTTGCAGCATGCCGCAGAAGGGGTGTGTGTGTGTCTGTGCAGCGTGTCTTCGCGGAGCACTGTGGCAAGATACCCGAGTGAGGTTCAGACACCTGGGAGAAAATTCACCTTGATGGTGCTGGCAGCACTAGCACTGTTATGTTTCTTCCAGTACATAAATTAGCTTGGCCATGTTTTCAAAGCATGCATTATATATACAAGTGTACAGTGTCCTGCCTGGCAAGAACAGCAGCCATTTTTCCTCTGCAACCTTCTTGTCCAACTAAGAGATGAATGTAAAGAATTGTATGCAACTTATTTATAGATCCATTTTTTTCACACCTGCAAACCCTAGGCACTAAGTGAAAAAACGTTAAAAGAATATTGGTTTACAACTTTACTTATGTACTTAAAAGTTAACAAATGCCAGAATTTGTGTTGTTGTTTCCTCTTTGTTCATTTGCTGGCTTTGTGTGTTTGCGACCCTTCATTACTGAAGCGTGACATCTTTTCCCTGCCTTTACATGTTGAATCTCAATTCTCTAATGAAAAGGCTGTGGTAGGGATGTAGTGAATGAGTTAAAAGGTTATAGGAAGAAAATTATGCCGTCACAGATTCACAGAATGGTTTGGGTTGGAAGGGACCTTAAAGATCACCTAGTTCCAACCCCCCTGCCATGGGTAGGGACACCCTCCACTAGACCAGGTTGCTCAAAGCCTCATCCAGCCTGGCCTTGAACACTTCCAGGGATAGGGCAGCCACAGCTTCTCTGGGCAACCTGTTCCAGTGCCTCACCACCCCCTCCAGGAAGAACTTCTTCTGATGTCCAATCTAAATCTCCCTGCTTTCAATTTAAACCCATTACCCCTTGTCCTGTCACTACAGGCCCTTGTAAAAAGCCCCTCCCCCAGTTTCTTTGTAGCCCCTTCAGGTACTGGAAGGTGCTATAAGATCTCCCCGAAGCCTTTTCTTCTCCAGACTGAACAAGCTCCATTCTCTCAGCCTTTCAATATGTATGTGTATATGATATATATCAATATATATATATAACTGACTTTTTTTTAGGATTCTCTTAGCAAGACTGACTTTGGTTTTTATAGGAGGATCATCCCCTGTTGTCCTTATTTTCTTTTCTTGATGTCCTTTAGGAAATGATTAAGTAACTTTGAATTAAAAACCATTGGAGATGGAATCTAATGTTTTTATCTGCTTCATGTATTTTCGTGGCATTTCAGATTTGTTTTCTTTGATCAGATATACCATCTACTGTCACTGTTCAGGTGCGTAAAGGAGTAGGTGTGTGAAAGAGAGCCAGACTTAGGATCCAAAGTCTCAGAGTTCCTTTTCTTTCCCCATAGGGTGCTGCTGTGAAGCCTGTAGGGTGTCACAGAACCAGTGTCTTCACTCCAGTGTTATGTGGGAAACTTAATTCCCAGGTCACCTTGCCTTGTTTGAAGATAGAGGACTTCTTTTAGTACTCATCCATTCCAACCACTTTTGTTTCAGGATCTACAGTTTTGGTAGGTATAAAGTTTACAACAGCCAGGGCTTTGGATAATAAAAGTTTACAACTTTTTGTTAATGTTGAGGAAGGGATAATGCAGTATGGTGTCTCATGTGGGCTCTTGTCCTAAGTGCACGTCCTTTGCTAGTGCTGTACAAGTGACCTCAGTGAAGTGAGGAAAGGGAAAGGGCATGGCAACATGGAACGGGATATATTAGGTCTGTATTATGTAGTATTTTTACTGGTGATTTTCTGGGTCTGCAAGCCTCTGTAGAGGCTGAAGAGAGCTGAAGAGCTTCAGAGAACTGAAGCTGCATACTGTTTTCCTCAGACAACAAAGTATGGTAATAATCTCAACCAATCACCAAAAAAGGTAAGAAAGACCCTTATGTCATATGATGTGCTAATTAAACCAAAGACATCAAATCCAGTCCTAACAGACAGATCTTCTTATTACTGGAGGAATTCTACATAGAGCTCCATCTGGTCATGCTGCCTGCCTTGGGGAGAAGGAGGAACTGATCTGTGCTACCATTATGTCACCTCATAGTGCTTGTCCATTGGTATTATGGAGACATTCTGGTACCATGAATGTGAAATTCCCTGATAACTGGGTGGCTAAAAGCTAGATCTGGATTTTGATGCCAGCGGCCATCTCTATTTAAAATGCAAGATAAATTAATCTCCTCCCTCAACATTATCAGAATCCTGCAGATGGTGTTATTATAAATAAGTTCTGTTTATCTAAAAGTATTAGCATTTAACTCTAGGAGAAATGGTTGTTGTCATGTGTGGTTCAGATCTTTATACATGCTAGGGGTTTCTTTTGCCTCCAGCAGGATGAATATACCAAAAAAAAACCCAAAAACCAACCCTCAAACCAAACCCAACCAAACTTCTTTTACTGGCACTTACAATTTCTTCTAGTCTCTTATTTGGGAATATCTAGCTGAGCAACTGCAGTTATTAAAGAAAAAAGTGTTAATCCTAGGTGTGCAAATAACATTCATGAGAGCCATTTAGGCTAAAGCTGCCATAGCCGTGCTTATTATCATAGATTGTAATTAAAACAGGAGGCAGAGAATGAGTTTGTTACAAGGAACATAAGGGTTAAGAAATCACTTTAAAGATGAGGACGTGGGGTAGGTAGTTTGGGCAAAGGTGGAGTTAGTAATGAAAAAACCTCCTGAAAGAAACCAAGCCACAATCAATTTTTAGACACTTCTGTAAAGAAAATGAGGTAATCCAATCAAGGAATATAAACAGAGCCATTTGGTTAGATGACCAATTACACTGGGGCAATAGCGACTCATTAATATTTGTGCCATATGTTTATGAAGAATCCAAGGACTACATTAAGCAAAGTTGAAGCAACTGGGCCTTACAGGTAACTCATGGAAAGAAAAAAGGGCCTAGAGAAATTATTAAATTTAGTCACTGGGAATGGTATATCTCCCTTTCCAAACAAAGTCATACTCAATATCCTTGCCCAACTCTATTAATGATGGACTTTGTCTTAGTGTCTATATTTTGCTCTGACTCATTCTGGATAGCTCAGGTTGATGAGCTTTCTGTTTTTCCTTGAAACATAGTCTGTGTTCCCTAAATGAAAGGAAATACAAAGCTCTTTACATTTATGCAGTCATTAATTAACCTGCAACAACTTAGTGGCACCAAGGGACTGAGTGTGTTACAAATAGACATCGATGTCAATGACAACTTTGACTAAGTTTTCTGGGGTTTTGTCACTAAAGCACTTAACTATTTAATTGAACTGGCTACCTGAAATCATAATGATGTAGGATCGTATATTAAGGTCATCTAGGTTTTCTTTGGTCCTATGCTTGCTGTTCTTAGTCCACTTCATATTTAATGCCCTATAATGTATTCTCCGTATCGAATCAATTCTGAGAACCAATGCATTTTCAAAAAGTCCTGTGTTGATCAGTGAATCAGGGATGGGAAAACTGTTTTCTTTGTTCCTTGTAGTTTGCTTCCCCTTTGGATCTGAAAGTACTGAGAAACAGCTGGAGAAACTGAAGTTTAAACCATGCTTACGGTCATGAAGTCTGGCATGGTCAGATAGTTCGGTGGTCAGAGGGACAGAGGGTCACGGGTGACTCACGGGTGTAGAGCGCTGTTTAGCAAAGGAAAATTTCCTAGTACAGATAATCCTCCAAAGTCAGGCGTTGAAGTTGAAAGTACAAGCCAGGAAAGCAATTCTGTTTCAGGTTTTTCACTTTCATTTGCTACTGTCATATCTTGGGGAGGGAGAAAAGCTGTGTGACTAAATATTTCAAGGGATACTCATGTCTGATGTTAAACCTCAGAGCTTGTGTTTGATGCTAGAGACACCCTGAGATTCGTTATGTAGGTTCTTGGCTATTATTTCTGTACTCTATGCAAAATCAGCTGTTTTGATAATGTGAAGGCACTTTGAGCTTAGCTTAAGCTAAGATTAAGACCTAGTAGGATTTACATGCTGTATCTGCAGCCAGAATTTAATATGGTAGGCATGCTTTGAATACATTATACTGCTCGGAAAATATAATATAGAGGTAATTATTTTTCTTATATCTTAATTAATATAGGCTGTTTATAGAAGCCAACTAGGATGTGGGAGAGTCAAACTCCAAACTGGTGAAGGAAGGATTTGAGACTTAATTTCTTACTTTTTTCTTGGACATCCAGGGAAAGCTACATGGCTCCAAAAGCCCAAGGGGAAAGAAATGCTAAGCTTCAGCCTAGACTCGAGCCCTTAAAGTTGTTTGAAGAGGAGCTTTTACATCACTTCTACCAAAAATTCACCTCAGCTGTCTTAGGCGTTTCTGAGGACCATGACATCTTCTTTGAATTCCATCTGTGGTTGACCGCTGGCACCTGACCTGTAGCTGGTATTTCCATTATGTGTCAAACACAATGGCAAAAATGACAAAGCTAATGTTTATAGTGCTGAGTCTATAAACTTTTCTGTGAATCCGGCCCAGTTTGCTTTTTGCCCAGAATTAATAAGTGCAACAGAAGCCTTCAATGGTTTTCATGGTTTTTTGGACTACTTTGTTTTCCTCTTTACTACAGGTTCTCTGTTCTAAAACTGTTTCACAGTTCAGCAGACTTTACTCCTAGGAAAACTTTTCAGGGAATCAGTCTACATTTTTATTTCTTTTTCAAGTGAAATAATGCACTATGATACCTAGGGTTCTGTATCCTCATCCCAGGCTCATGACTGTAACATTTTTCCCTGTCCTTAGGAATATGCCTTAGCATTGACACACTTCAATCCACCAGATGCCAGCTGTTCAGACTTACTGTGAAGTGAGATCATGCTCTTCCAGGCCTGTTGTGTGAGTCAGCTGAAAGGACTCTACAGTGCTGGTGGGGAGGGCCTTATTTTCATTCTGTGACAAACTTGCTTTCTTCCTAATTAAGAAAGTGGAAAATTTTACTTTGTCTTCATTCTTTCAAAGTAGAGAACAGGAAAAGTGAAAGCTGATTAGAGCCTCCTACGTGCAATGTTTTGGCCTTGACTAATCTGTCAAATAAGATGCAAAAGGTAATTTTTTTCTTTTAAATGTGTCTTAATTTTTTTCATGTTCTTGTAAAACAGTGGAAGCTGAAGTATAAAAATGAGCCACTAACAAATAATGGAATTTTATCATTGTCCATAAAGAACAATATATTGATTGATTATTTTTGGTTTATATAAAGGCTGTCAGATGAAACTTCAGGCACAACAGCAACCATTATAAAGTACAGAAACTTTAATAGCTCAGCATCTGTAAAAGTACTCCAGCAGAAAGTTCCATAGTGCCTCAGTCTGCCTCCGTAGCCTCCTTGGGAAAAGCCAAGAACAACAGCAAGGTTTTGTGGCATGACTTGAAGGTCAATAAATCTTGGCTCTACTAAACCAAGGAGGGAAATGAAAAACCTGGAAGCAAGAACCCCTCACGTGAAGTGTCCTATGGCTGAGTTTGCTCCCAGGTAATTCATGCATCTGTCAGTCAAGACAATTTCACTGAACAGATCCCTAGGAAGAGGTGGTTGCTAAAGACCAAACTACTGAGGGATTCAAAGCTCAAAGTCAATACTTAAAACGGTACCACTAGCTGGAATGTGGCACAGAAAGGCGAGGGGGCATGACTGGCTGAACAAAGGGGCAGAATGACCACAAAGGCATGCATCGTGGCATGCACTAGCTGCACCCGTACTGACCCTCAGCACAGAGCTGCACTGAGAGTTAGGTGTTGGCTGTGATCAGCACAGCGGATCTGGAACATAAAGCTTTCGGTCAGCAAAGCTGTGGCTCTCAAAGGGTTTCTGAGCACCGAGGTGGGCACTGCCATTCAGAAGGCCCTCTCCGGCTGCAGAACAGACTAACAATAGCTGTATAAAGTTAAATTATGCTGCTGCATTTGGGTAGGCTGTGTGCTCCCTGCACCACTCACACGCACAGCTCAAGTCATCTTCCTTAGACAAGATTCCCATTAACACAGCATGTACAAGTGGAGATGGCAGAAAGCTTTGTAGGATGGAGCAATATGGGACTTCTCTGCGTAGAAGGCGGCCCGTCGGTTGCTAGTGATTTACTGTCAGTATTGGAGCAGAGGTAGGCAAAACTGCTTGAGCAATTCTACCTGCTTCCCTAGAGACCTTGAGAGTCATCCACTTCAGAGCTCCAGGCTGGTGGCAATGTCTGTTCTGCTGTGTTTACAACAACCTCTTTTTTTCCACACACAGTATTTTCCCCAAAACCAACATATTAACTCAGATGGGATCAGTTTTTGTCTGAACTGTTGGGGAAGAGTGCGCATTTAGAACAGCTGCAAATGAACAAAACGCTAGCTGGAAATGGTCAGGCAACAGTCCAAACTAACATTAGAACAACAGAGGGTGAAGCAAAGTACTTATTTTTTTGCTGAATCAAGAACTCTGTCCAGGTTAACTTCAAGGTGTTGCTTACTTCATTGCTATGCATCACATAATTAATTTTTTCTGCATTTGGAGATCCAATTTGTGCAGCAGGCTTCCCACTGAGGCCTCACCTAGGTTTTAGTTTAATTTAGCCAGAGGGTTGGTGTTTTTTGTGTGTGCTTGCTTCCCCTCCCTATGCTTCTAAATCTAACTCCTCATTGGGAAAACAAGGAAGCATTGCGGTTAAGAGCCTAATGGAGAAGCTGGCTCTGGTGCACAGTATTCTCACCCCCCGAGAAATCTTGGAAATGGTGCATGTCTACGGTAACTAATGCAGCCTCTGCAATGATAAATTTATTCCTTCATTTGCGAGAAAAATTGATGCACATTGCTGGGTCTTGATGACCTCTGCTTTTTTCTGTCAGTTTTTCCCTGTTTGCATAACATTGTGCAAGTTTGGAAAGAACTTAGGGCTTTTCAGGACTAAAGGATTCAAGCAGTCACATCTCCAGCTTTTCTATTTGACGCAAGCAAACAAGAAAAAAAATCTATTATACACTGTTCTGTATGGGAATGATTTGAGCTACTCAGCACTCTTGCTTCAAATTCTTTCCTTAAAAAGGTAAGTAACTACTGCTCCCCACTCAGTCTCAGATTTCCAGCATAATGGCTGGATTGAAAAGCCAAGGCACTGGAAAATCAGGCAGATAGATGTGGGCAATACATTAAGCTAGAAAAACTTTATTAGCTCTGATGCCCCATGCTGTTGTGTATTATTATTAGTTGCAAAATAGCATAGCTTGAACATTATTACTACACATTGAAGAACATTTTACTTATAATTATGGAATAAAGAGAAGTGCTTACAACTTACCTACTGAACATTTGCTTTGAACACACAAGAGTTTCTTTTTTATAACCTTCATTTACAAAAAAACCCCTGCAAACAGTCTACCTTCTTTTGCATCTTCCTTGTACCTTGTAATTTCAATGTGCCAGTGAAGAAGGAAAAAACCCTGCATCTTAAAGTCTACTTTCAATTAAAATTCGTTACAGTATTGTGAGTAAGTATACTGAAATTGAGCGAAGGATCAAAATACTTTTCAGCTTAATTAGCAACTTGGTATCTGAGGAACTGAAAAGCGCTCTGTCATTTTTAAGAGCGTTTAGGAGACTCCTGAAAATGTATGGGAAGAGTGTTCCTTGGGTCAGCGAGCCTACCTTCTTTCTGTTGTAGGCAATTGCACCAATGATAAATTCAACCAGTCTCACATGAAAGCTAGTCTTGATTTTGCCCCCACTACTCCTTTTGCAACAGTATTTTGAGCTGTTATTCTTCCTTTTTAACAGCAAGAGAGCAATTAATGACAGTTCTACAAATTGAATTACTTCCCTCTTTGGCACAGAGAATATTGCATAAGGAGTGTGAGTTATTAATGATAATATGTGGCTGTTACCTAAGACATCTATGCCAGTAGGTCTTCAAGTTCTTTAAAAATGAAGCAACTGTCAGGTCTCCATGGTGCATACAGGGAATAAAAGCTTTTTGGACTGAGGTGATCTACTCAAGGTCATCTCAGTCAATTAATAGCAGAGCTGGGATTAGAGGCAAATCTGTGCAGTTCCAGGCCACTGTGTTATCCAGTAGATCACACTGACTTCCTCTGAGGTTAGAAAGAGATCCCTCGATTGATGATAAAACTGTGTTAACTACTAAGCACAGGACTTTTCAAAGAACCTTGGTGCTTAACATGCATGTCTTCCATACACAACAATACAAGGGTGTCACAAGCCTATTGTGAAAATCCTGAAATATCCTTTTGTGTTTAATTGTTTCTGAAAGATACAAGCTGTAACAGCTCTGTCTCCCAGTCCCATTTTTATTAAATGTATATGCCTAGGAGATGAGGCTCTGCCCCCTTTTTGAGGCCATTCAATTAAGCTTATAATTAGAGATTTGCTGTTGCAGCAGAGAAACAGATACTTAAAATACTGCCTCAGCCGAGCTGAAGTGAACTAAGAGCAACACAGACGCAGCCAGAGATGATTCCTTCTGGAAACTGTTTACTGCCTGAACAGAGGAGTCCAAGGGTGGCAGTGAGACACAAAAAAATGATACGACTTGTGTCAACTGTAATGGGCTTGGAACAGACCCAAGAGCAGTTTCTGCTCCATGACTCGCCTGCAAGCCTTCCTTAAGGAGGATGGTTCCCTGAGGTTTTACATTTGCAGTTTTAGAAGCATTTAAGGCCAGATATTTAAAATTTCTTTTGTGCTCATGGTCTGTAGATAAAAGCAATCCCAAGCTTAATTTTGCTTCCTGAAGTCTGTGTGTGTGTAGGTTGGGGCATTTGGATCTCCAAGTGCTTATTTAAAACTTCAGACTGGATGCCAAAACTGTTCTGGCAACAGCTTTGCACCAGAGGCAGAGCTCTTGTCCGCTGCTGAGCAGCTCATTGCTCGACAGAGCGAACCTCCCAAGTGAAAGGAGCATGCAGGAGGCAACAGCAACTGCAAGGGGAAGGTGGGAGCTGCCTGCCTGCTGCTGCGAGGTGTCCGAGGCTTGCTCAGTGTCTGAGAATGCTGGGACTTCCAGCTGCAGCCACACCTGAGTCAGTGCCTCCCTGATGGTGTGAGGTCCGTTAACTCCTGACTTGGTAATCCTGATTACCTGTGACAGGAAGCAATCAGAAAAGCAGACCCCACCTCCTCAGTCAATAAAAGCCAAAACCCTTTTCCCAAGACCTTCTCTCCTGAGTTCAGTGTTGTTCTGCTTTGCCATGTTTCCTATGGGAATGTCCTCACTTTCTTCAGAGAAGTGGATTGCAGGAAGGACGATCCAGACAATGTAACTACATGTTTTGATCTGGCTTTTGTCTCACGTGTTTGGTTGCTTGGGGTTTTTGTGTTTGTTTTGTTCGTATTTTTTATCTGCAATGCTTACTGCTGGTGGATGTGAAAAGCTGAGTTTGATGGTAGCTATGCTTCATAGTTTGAAACTAGCAAGGAGCCATGTTTTCTAAGGGGCAGATTTTTGCTGCCCTCAGTATTGTGGCTTCCAGTATTCACAAGTTTTTGACCTGTCATGTGTTATAGTAATAGCCATTGAACTGCAGATAGCTCATGTAGCTTGCGTGTCAGCCTGAACATAGAAACAAAGCCATGCTTGTACACACACATGCATAAACATGTATTCCTTACAAATACAAACCCTTGAAAATTTTCTATTAAAAAAAATCACTTGACTATGGTTTTGAAAATTCTGCATAAGCAGGTATACAAGCTCCAAGCTTGTTTCTTTCTTAAACTAATGTCAGAGCACAAAAGGAAAGATACTGTAAGAGCACTACTGTTCTGCACCAGAGTTCTAAAAGAGCTATTGTATTGAGAATAGAAACATTCCAGGTGACTTTCCAGATCCGTATGCCCTTGGAAAGTGAATACAATCAATAGACAATTAAATATTTTTAATGTTAAATCTAAACCTTACTTTTCAAATGATTGCATCCAAACTTTCCCTTTCCATGTCTTTTGATTGTAGTGTTTCAAAGTTCTGAGACTGGGCTGAAATCTTACATCACATTCTCATTTGTAATTAAAATATTGCCCTACACATGGTGCTGTAGTTATAACTCTGGTCTCTCTTCCAATCTTAATTCCCTTTCAGATTTCCAAATCTCAGTCTTTCGATGTAATTCAATGTATAACACGTAGTAAATGATAAAATAGGGTTACAACTAAGGCGAAACTTACCTTGAACTACAATAAAGTCATTTTTTAATTCAAAAACTGTTCATGACCAGACAGTGATATGCTCAAATTTATTGATTATTTTAGGGAACTCCAGCACTATGTGTATAGTGCTTTGAAGTTTGATGTTCATTATTATCTTTACCAGCAGCATTCATCCAGTTGTGCAGAAACCTAAATGGAAAGGACAGCTAAAGGGTCTGGAGCCAAACATCTTCAAAGACAAAGTAATATTTTCATTCAGTAGTCAACCAGGTATATGTTGTAGCAGTACATTCATCTATATAATAATGTAGTGAGTGACAGAAATGCTATAATTAATATGATATTTCTAAAATTAAAAATAAATTTTGTTTATCTATGTGACAATGAGTAACTTCTAATGTAATTTTCCAAGAAAAATGTGAAAACAGTATTTATCCTAGGAAGTCCACCCTGTTTTGTAAGGAAAACAGATGTTCATTAATAAACAGTCTGACCACGGAGCACTGGAACTACCATCTGGATGGGATGTTGAACAGCGTTCCCCCCCCCACCTTTAACAATTTAGTCAGTAAAGTTCTGGTAGGGATCAGGTAATTTGGTGGGTTTTTTAGTAGGATGTTTGGAAATATGTTAATCTTATTTCTTTCCTTAACATAATTTCATCCTTTATGCCTTCAAATGACTTAAGAAAAGAAGCAAGACATAAAGCATTCTAGAGAGTTCTGAAAATGGAAAAAAAAAAAGTAGCTAGCTGTAACAGCATCTCTTACTTTCTTCAAAGCTGCTGGTGGTGTATGTCTTTTCTGTTCTTGTGCCTCAACCGTCTTATGTGGAGAATGCTGTGTGCATGCTCATGCTCTTTGTTGGCTGGACTGCAGCAACACCTAGAAATACCAGGCCAAATCAGCCCCACTCTGTGCTCTGTTCTGCACCTGCACGTAAGGAAATGGTGTCTTCACCCCTGAAGAATTTGCCACCGGAGACTGCCCTTCTGCAGGCAGCGACGTTCATGGCTTACTATTAAACTGTGATAGTAGTGTCATGGAAGTGCCTTTTAGGTGGATGACATGTTAATTGTCATCAGGTGAGACCTATGTGCATATGATGAGAAGTACCATCACCCTTATTTTACATATGGAAAAATGAGGCTAGAGACAAAGCCAAGAGTTAAAAAACAGATGTCTTTATTCCTGTATGAGAGCCTTGGTGCTTGATGGTGCTTTTTTTTTTTTTTCCAGTTCAATGTGTAGTGTAAGACCTTCCAGGGGTCCCTGCTTCTCCTTGCCCACATGTAAAATGGGCACGGCAAGCTATATCTAACTGCTGGGCTGCTGTGAGACTTTGCCCTGCTGAGCGTATCTCTCAGATACTGGGGTAAAAGAGCAGAATATTTTATTACAGAGCATCAGTGTTTCCACAATGTTTCTTGTGGCTCATGCAAGGGAGTAACACTACATATGTCAGATCAAGCAAGGTGCTTTAGTTGTCAGATAATTACAAGCACTTACTAAGTAATTAATGTGTTTGGACTTCACTTAATATTTGTATACCTTCTCCAGTCTGTTTTACTACATGCTATCAAGGCTCCTAAATACTTTCTTAGCAACCAAACCAAGAAATGACTTGATATTGAGTGTGTTACCTATTCTGTAGTCACTACTGGCTGCCAACAATTCGTCAGTACACTGCTTATTAATTTTCTGCAATGTACTGTTTATTGATATTGCTTTTATTGTGGTACCTCACCTCAGCCATGAAGGGAGGACATGCACCTTCATCTCAAGCTAATGGCATTGCTGCCAATGCTGCAGGGAGGCTGAAGAGCAATGTGACTAATAAAACACAACCAATAAAAATATGAAGGAAAAAATGTCCCTACTAGTAAGAAATGCATATTCCAAGTGCTTGCACAGTGCCTGGGGCTGTTAATCATCACTCCGTGGGCACCCCTAAACAACTCTAAACAACAGTTAGAAAAGGATCAGATGGCTGTTTAGGGGACTCGGTAGCGTGGTGTTTGTTTGACTGGCAGGTAGCCATGCTTGTAAGGTGCGCTGTGAATAACAACAGTGGCTAAAACATGAAGATGAAGGTTTTTACTCATGTGCTGTCTTTGGGACTTTTTCCCACTTCATGCAGGGAGATGAAGGAAGAACGGGGCTTAAAGGGTAGCGGCTCACTGCAGGCAGCAGTGGGGCTTGCCGAGCAGCCTTCTGTAAAGGACCAGCTGGAATCAGCTGCTCCAAGCAGTTTACCTGGACCAGCTTCTCCTGAGGAGAAAAAAAAGTCTGTACCACTAATTAATATTTCTTTCCTCCCTGTTTCTCACTTGCACTTGCCATGGAGGAAGCTTGTGAACATCCTTTCCTCCTCTCCAAGTGCATATGTAAACTTTCCTCTCATCTTCGATCCACTCATCACTCTTGCTAGGTGGGTTTCTCCTCCTCCCCTTCCACTTCTGGATATGACCTCTTGCTATTCCTTTCCTTTGACTGCTCCTACTGAGGGGCCGTTCCACCCGCAGCAGTGGTCCAGGAGCTGCTGTGTGCAAGGTGGTCAGTGGGTGCTCAGAGCAGCTCACCATTTGTAACTGGATGCTCCAATGGCTGAAGAAGCAGAGGTCTGCTGTTGAGCCAGTTTTCCAGCCTGGCTCTGCAGTGCTCTGGCACTGTGGGGCTGACTTGGCCAGTATCTATCATTTTGCAGGAAGTACAAGATTGCATGTAATCATCATCAGTCATTCATTATCAGCCCCTCTCAGCCTGCTGCTGGGCAAAGCCTTCTCCTCTGCTTGCTTCCCTTGTGCTGATTGTTGCAGTTATTTATTTATATATTTATTTTTTCCAGAACTTTACCACTCTTGGAAAGCAAAGCTGGCTGGTGATAGTAGAGCACGGTTTGCCAACATCTAGTCCTCCTTGCCTTTCATAAAGAAAATGGTTAACTGCTGGTGGTCCACATTTATGCAGTTACTTGGGCAGGAAACTGTGGAATTTACTAAATTTTAGCAAAAGGCATGAATGCACGCTAGTACAGGCTTCAGTAGTGACCAGCAATCTGTGTACCTATCTGAGATCCCAGGTGGGATCCCACAGCCTAATCTGAAATCCATGCCAAGAGATCTGCCACCACTCATGACAGCTAAGACCCTACCTGTGCTGTAGGCATGCCTTAAGTGGCAGCAGGGACTTAAAACTTATTTGGTATTACCTGAGTTCAAATGAGCGGCAAGAAAAGAGTGTTTCAAATGCTTCTGAGAGAAGACTGAATTTTTAAAAAGATCAGTGATTCCAATTCACATAAGCATCCAGGGGCTTGGAGACTCAGCCAAACTTCTGTGAATTACAAATACTGAGGGATTAGGCTTTCTGAGAGTTCTTCCTAATGTTTCCTGGTTTGAGGGAGGTTTTTTGGCAGGTTTTTCTTTCTGTTGATGCACAGGTCCAAACTATTTGGAGCTCTCATATAATAAGGCAAAATAATTTTAAAATACTGTGTTTACTAGGTCAGTTCCAAGTGGGGATAATGTAGTGTTTAAAATATATGTCAACAGGAAAGACCATTGCCTCTGTGCTAGGATTCTCAGTGTTGCTAGTGAAGGCAAGGCTCTAAACCTAGGCCCTTAGAAATCTCCCAATGCCTATGCCTGTCTGACGAGGCCTCACTGACCTCAACAGAATTGCAGCAGCTTTGTTGCCCAAACCTAGAAGCGATAAAGTTTCCCAGTCACGTGTTTCTGATGGACACACTCCCTCCTGTGATGTGCCTAAGTTTCTGCTGTTGGGCGTCATAAAGCTACCTGGTACCTGTTCATAAAATTATCTGTCTGAAGCAGGATTCTCAAAACCATTTCTTTTTGACTAGCTTGCCTTGAGATTGACAGAGAAGACATATCGCACACCTGCTTAGAGAAGACCTAATACTCGTGAGTTTGTATGCATGTACCCTTGAGACTAGAGTGCTGAGAGTGTATGTACATCTAGTAGGTGGGAAACAGGGCTGTATTTGCAGGCAAGAAGGGTTTACTCTTCCTCTTCCCCACTGCAGAGAGCTGGGTCAAGGGGAGTTGCTGCTTTCTGATCACTTAGCCCCATCTTTACCTACAAAGTGCTTTTTTCTTCTACATTTAGCACCAGGCAGCATAAATGAATCCTTGCACCCTGACATGACAGATGTGATCCTTGCAAAGTGTGTGGCACAGGGAGCCACAAGGGTAATGGATTTCAGCAACAGGCTACACACATCCAAGCTGCAATGTCTAAAGGGAAGGATTAGCTGTTTTGGCACTTATGCCCAGGAGAGGAGGACCTACTTATCTGTATAGTCAGAAACAATGGAGCTTCTTTATGGAATGCCTTTTAAGGATGCTAGGAGGTGAAGGAGCCCCTGCACAGTTCAGCTGAACCTTTTTCATGGCTCAGAAACCTAAAAAATGCATAGGTTTATCCATGCCTCTTCCTGTATGGGCCTAACTTGCATGTACCTCATGGGGATAGAAGTCCTTGAGTGGTATTTTCAAAACTGTCCATATGCTCATGCTCCTAAGGCTCTTTGAAAATTGGTTCATTTCTGAAGGTGGTTGTTTCCTCAGCTTTGTGTCTCTAACTGTGGCTGTTTTGTACATTCTTAGAGTTGCAGCTAAACTGAATGTTGCCAATTTGAGACCTACTAATAAGATTTGTTGCAGCCCAACATCAGGAGAAAGCTTAACACTTAAGACTACAAAGCTTAAGCCTGGCTTCCCCCTTTGTCACTCAGAATAAACAGTAATGGTAATGATGATGAGACACATACTTGTCTCTGCATTGTGTGCCTGGCTAGGAATAATGATGGAAATTGGTATGAGTGTCTTCTCACAGGCCAAACATTTGTCAAAAGTGAGATAGACCCCCCCCCTTTTTGTTTAACGGGTGAAATCGGAATGGAGAATATGAAGTAAATACCTTATCCTCTCTGTCCCCATCAAATTGTTTTTATAGAAGTGAAATAGTCCTTTTTGGCCACCATAACCATCCTCACAGAAACATTTCCTTTCAAATGAAGACAAATTTAGCATTTTTGTATTATGGTTTGCTTAGTTTACTTTTAATGAAAATATGTAAACATAATACTTAATTTGATATTGGTAGAACTGTTCTTTCCTGACTTATTCTTGAAAGGAGTTTCCTGTGTTATGAAATTAGTGCAGAGAAAAAAAAAAGGTTACCCAATTTTACCATACCTGCTGAATGTACCTGAATGTGCGCGTTCAAATCTAGGATTTGTATTTTCTGCTTAAATACTCTCGTATAAACACAAGCCTTACGGTCTCAATAGTTTGACTGATTTCTTGTTTTACATGGTGTGGGTTTTATTTGATTTAACATTCAGTACTACAAGAGGAAATAAAAGTGAAATAATCCAGACGATGAAGGATGCTTAAAGAAAGAATACTCTTCAAATTGTTTACTTTCTATGAGCTTTCACTCTTTGGATTCACTCACAGATTTCCAGCATGTAAATCAGCTGCATGTGTATCTGTGCCCATGTGCTGTGGATGTACAGTAAAATGTGCCTGGCTGTAGATTTTTGCTACAAAAGGGGAAAGTCAGCCCATTGTTCCTAAGTTGCAAATGTAAATCCATTTATGGCTTTGTAATTTTGCAATTTTGCACGCTATTAACGTGAGATCAGTTTGCAGTTTTGCAGCTCACATGTTCTTATACCTCAAAGCAAACCCCAGAGATTTATGAACCCAGGTGAATCAAAGCTCCAGGAAAAGCTCTCACAGAACAGAGATTTGCACAATTCTTATCTTCTGCCAAATTATTCAAGCGGATAGCAGAGAAAATCTTTTATATAAAAGTTAGGAAAAAGGGAAGAGGAATATAAGCACAACGCTTGGTAATATGCCTCTTCACCTTCCTGTAAGAATTTTGATTGATAGATTCCTCTGCAGTCTCCTCCATTAGACTAATTTAGAGAGTCACCTGCATGTTGCATGTATAACTTGCTAAGCTTTTCAAATTATTCCCTTAAGAAAGAGGTGCTCTATGCTGTGGTTTATTAAGCACAATTCTGCGATATGTCTCAGTGCCAGACACATACCTGAAAAGAAATCTGAGCACATACTGGTTGGTGGGGAATTTGGAGCTTTAAAAATACCGACATTGGTTTCTTTCTTTGTCTTCCCCCACCCCCCTTAAAGTAGTTAGTCTTTATAGATTATAAAGCCAGAAGGGACCATTGCGATCATCAGATCTGACCTCCTGCTTAACACAGGCCATAGGCTCTGCTGAATTAATTCCTGTCTGAACTAGAGCATATCTTTTCGAAAGTCAACTTCTCACTTCCCAGCATATGAAAAGGTCTCCCATGACACCTATAGACCTTTCACAATGGACAGATTCTTCCCATGATACGGACAAATTGAGTTTTTCCTGGGAGGTACTGCCCCACTCTGAGCTGATAAAGGAAGACCCAGGAACTATAGGTATGTTGTGATTACTTCTTTTGCACTCTGTGATGTTCCAGGAGCTTGTGCATCTTCTGCTTTATGAGATATACTTGGCCTAGGGGAGCTAAGTGGAAGGATGAGGGAGAAGAGGAGGTGCATAATGGTATGGCCTCCAGCACTATTATTTATGACAGTATCCTTCCAGCAATCTGTGCCTGCATAGGGTGAAGGCATGGTTTCAATTCTGCCCTTGAAACATGGATTAAGCAATGTTGCTAATACATATTTGTCCCTGCGGCTGTCAAACATTTCACTGATACTAGACTCTGTAGACAGCTTAATAGCTAGGTCTTCTGTCAATGTTACTGCAGCAGTGTCTCCTTTGCTTTAAGATGCTGTTCAGATTTATTCAAGCAATAGGTGTAGCATGGTGCTTGGTAAATAGCAGCACCTGACCGTATACTTGTATCATCACTGCTTGCTGACATCCCAAGTGACCAGATGAAATGGATAGACTATGGAAACCAAGTGCTGAGAAGAATCCAGTGAGGGAAAGTTGGAAAGATCATCTGTCTCGTCCCTATTTTATGCCTCCTAGCAGTTACATGCACAATGCATTATTATTCCAGAAGTCTCTGAACAATAACTGCCACCCGCAGGAGTTGAAAATGTGTGTATCCAACAATATTGGACAAATGGTTTTATTACTGCTGTTAGCATGATACTTTACTGGTGTTGATGTGATCTGTGTTGCTGGTTTTCATGACACTTAGTATTTTACATATGACCTCATTTAATTTCTCTGGATGCTAGAGATTGAAATTACCTGTGCAAAGATAAGCACTGAAAGTGTCATGGTACGTGCCCACACATGACGGCAATATTTTGCTACCTATTGAAAAGCAAGATAGAACTGAAGGATGACATTTTTCCAAGCTGCAAAATTGCAGTTCACCTGTATGGTGAGAGGTGATGAATATTTGGCTTCTCAATGCTATTGCCACTAACTGATGGAGGAGCAATGGTTGGTATTACCTCTACTTCACACTTGCTTCAATTCTCAACTTTGGCTTTTCAGACTATCAAGCTTTTCCATGATAATTTTCTGCTGCAGCAAATTTTTTCTCTTCATCAATGATGATTGGAAAACTCTCATTAATACCTCCAAATCTCACTCCAACAGATAACATTTTTTCTATGGGTTATTTTTAATCTTTGACAGGTATTTTCTCTCCCTGACATTTCAGAGAACTACTGTCTATAACTGGCAGGACACCACAAATTCAAAAGGTCTGAATTCAGGACAGGTTCTGGCTTAGAGGTCTGCATTGTAAGTGGAAGCACTTAATACACAGGGAAGCTCTAGGCCACTGCTGTGTTTGCAGTAGCAAAACACATGGCTGGTCGCTGAAGCCTTGGCAAAATGTAAGCACAACCCGATCTCAGAATCTGAAATGAAGCAGATGCCTAGATCTTTTGGACTTCTTTCCACTTGCCTTATATCCCTCTTTTTTTCCAATAGTGATTGCAGGGCTGGAAGAAAAAAACTTTGGACCTTGTTTAAGGTGTGCAATTCCCTGTGTGCAATTGAGAGTGACGGAATTTGTTTTAAATTTAACTCCTGTGATATACACTATAAAAATTACAGTTATTATTGTACAGTAATTTCTCTGAGGTTTCATCAGCACCAGTGGTCACGTGCGCAATCACGCCTTGAGAACCACTTCCTCTATGTGACTTTGCTGTAGTTTCAGATTTTCTTTTCTAGCCTCCAGGGACACAAAGACCTTAGCCCTGACCTACATTTCTACTAATTCTCCTACTGAGTCCCCCTTTGCTTATTCTGCTTTGCCAATAATACCTTTATGTACTTTTCCTGCCTTTCTCCCTACCTCTATGATCTATCGGTAACTGTTCAGTCCTCTCTAAAATTCTGTTTTGCCTTGAGGCAAATGAAAGAAAAATGCGCTGTGATTAAACTTACGTGTAGTATGGAGAAATAACATTTTTATTTTCTGTCTCAGTTCTAAGGCAACAATTTGAGGAGTGGGAGGGGATACTCCATTCTTGGTATTTCTATATTTTCTAGAACATGGAGTCTGAAGTAGGGTACACTATCAACACATAAGTCAAAGATTATTTTTAGTTTAATTTTTTTTTGTTGAGAAGTGTTGAAAGATCAGTGTTCGTATTATTCCACAAACCTTTCTACTGTCGTACCTGGTTGTTGTGAACTGGTGTTTGAAATAAATTATCTGGAAAGGGAAAAGTCTTGTTATATGTCAAGTGGTGAAAAATGCAACTTTTAACAAGTTGATGAAATGAAATGGCTTTATTTATCATGGGAAACCTGGTAATTTTGGCTAGATCAAGCCTGAATTTTCTTGGTCTAGACGACCCTAAAGAATAGGGAGAATAATCTTACTTACAGCTCCTCACTGGGAACTGTTGTTCATTTTCTTGTGCTGCAAACATCCAACTGACACTGTTTTTTAACATTTACTAGTCTATCTTTACTGACCTTCATTTCTTCACCAGTCCCCTTGGGCATTACACCTACAGTATCCTGGTTCATTACCTGGTCAACCTCCCATTTTCTCCTCTGCTTGGGTTTTGGTAGGATTTGTTCAATGTTCAGGGAAGAAAACCAAGCCATGTGATCAGCCTGACCCATCCCAAAGGCTGACTACTGAATTACAAGTATCAAGTACTGGGAGTACTACTCACAGTGAACAGTTTATGAGCAATTTGTAGGCTGAAATTGGTTTGTACAAAACATTTATTGGACATCTTCAGATAGAAAACAAAGTTATAAAAACTGCAGTTTGTTCATGAACTGCATTCATGAGTATGATAAATTATGCAGTGCAAACTCTTTGCCCGCTGTTAACTTCTCCAAGGGAGACATAAGATGCTGCTGATGCCACTGGAGAGAGCTCCGGACCTATCACCCCTACTGTACAAGGATATTGTTTAAATGAAAGAACTCGTGAAATGAAGCAAATGATGAGATAAACATTGCAGATGCAACTGAAGATGAATGCCAACTTATATGAATTAGAAATGAATGTTAATGTTCCTTAGATCAAGAAATTACCAGCTTGTACCCAATACTCTTTAAGTTCTTAATTCTGAAAACACAGTTGTTAACTTGTCAAAAATGGAAACTGCAGCTGTACTATGGAATCCAAAATATCTAACCCTTCTTTCTTCCTCTCATTCTTCACCCTTCTCTGGACTGCACCCCCACCCCCCCACAACCTAACGAAGAAGGAAATGCAGTCCAATTGATGTGACATCTTTGTGACAGTCATGGTCTGTAGCTCTTTCATTTATGCAAATCCGGTTGCTCAAGGCAGGTATTCTGATGTGTCAGCTGTATATAACGTGAGCACTTTGTAGCTCAAATGACATTCTTACTTTGCTCTGATAATTGTCCTGCACTCTCTAATGTCTGTGAAGCAGGTGGATCATGAGCTGCTGTTCCAGGTGTCCTGGGTGAAGAGGATAAATGTTGAATGGCATTTTTTATCTGGGGGGTGTGGGGTGGTAGTGTTGTTAGTATTGAGTCATTATGTAGTCTTTTAGGTTGAATTTCAGAATTATCAATAAGGTGAGAAGGAACTTCTGATCAGGTACTTTAAAATCATAAATTAATTAAATGTTTTCTAAAGTGGAGCTGCAAAACTCAGTAAAGTCAAAAGCAGTCCCTCTCTGCCTCTGAGGACAGTATTTTGTTCACAGATTGTAACTTAAACTGATTTTTATCTGAAGTACTATGTTGCAAAGACTGGTAAGAGATTTATTGTGATGTATTAAACCATCTGTTCCCAAGGACTATGCTTCACATTCCAGCACTAACCCATGCTTGTGGTGCTGCGCTTTTGATTCTCCAAGCTCGTTTGCCATTTTAACTTGCTTGTATGTACCAGACAATTTTCACTGACTTGAAAAGCAGATGTCCTGCTCAAGTCTTGAGTCTACTACAGGAGAGCTCAGCTGCAGGGACACTTTTAACTTTTTTCTACTGATTTTTTTTTTCTTTCCTGTCCTGACTCCTAATAACAAGTGGAATAATTAAAAAATAAAATGCAAAGCAGCAGCTTTTCAAAAATGCAGCAAAGAATGGAGAAAAGACTGTGACAGAGATGTACAAGATATTTATTTACTTCTTTTGAGATAGCTAGCTATAAGGTAAAGCAAGTTTTAGTTTATTTCATTAAAATGTATGGGGCAAAACGATGCAGGTCTGCTGGTGATCAAAGTTCAAATGGAGTGAACTCTTTTACCATAAATAGAAAAAGTGACAGGTGTCAGGAAGCTTTTCTTTCTTTGCAAGTGCGGCACTCAAACTCAGGGCACTTTCTGAGGTTATTCAATGCTGGCATAGTTTTGGTATGATTGGAAGGAAATAAAATTTGGGGAGATAATAGTTTATTTGCCCAAAAAGGTAAGCCTGGCTCTACCTAACCTATTCACAAAATTTGCATGTTAGATTGGTTCGTGTGAGCTGTTGACTTCTCCAAATTGCTACAAAATGTGGATGTCAGGTTTTTGTTGTTTTGTTTTAGGATTGTTGGTTTTTTTTTCCCTCCTGTTGAAGTCAACATTTCTATTTTTGTGTTGATTTCCTTCAGAACTAGGGGAAGGGCTAGACATTGTTTAATACACTTGAACTATAGAGTTTCTAAAGAGACTTAGCTTGTTCCTTGCTCTTAATGTGCCTAGCTGAAGATATCATGACAGAAGTGTGTGCTGTCTCCTCAATAACAGGGCTTAGTATGTGTTTAATTCTCCCACTGCTCTGGTCTATTCTGTATACCTAGCACAAACACATGCACACTGCCCCCTCCTTCCCACCCTCCCTCCAGTGACTCACCATGGTCTCCTGTGTCCTCATGATTCCTGGATGTTGTACTGTGATGTCTTCAAAATCCCACAGAAGCTTGAGGAAACGGAAGGAAAGAGGCCCTTCTGTCTCATCATGCTTGGTCCTATCCATTCCTTTCGTACTCCTAAACTAAAACCAGCACAGACATTTATAAAAGAATGACTCCTGCCTGCACAGTATAGTATTTTCCTAATGCAGAGTATCCTGTCCACACCTGTCCAAGGAGCTGGAGGGGAAGACAGGCTCCTTCTTCCAGTAGCTGACCAGCAGTACTTGTGGAAATCTGAAATCAAGCAATGCTTACACATCTCTAGGATCACAGGCTGGATTGATGTCAGGTGTAGCTCAACAGACCTCAGTGATCCATACTGATAAGTATTTGCTAAGGTTTAGACCACATGCTGTCTTGTTGAGGAGCATTATGGAGACAGGGTCCTACAATTTTTCAGGCTTAATTTCATATTTGCATGGATGCCACATAAAGCCATGGCTCAGGAATCATCTGTCAGAGAGACAGAGAGATGGGAGTGTGCGCCATATGGTAGGACACCTAACAAGGTCTCCCCAACCATGTGATTGGAAGAAGCAGCAGAAGGCTGGCCCTACTGATCTTGATGTCCATGGGGCCTACCTAGGCAGGAAACTTCCCCCATGGCCTCTGTTCTGCTTTGTAGCACCTGTATCCTCTGGCAGGAAACTACTATTGCATGGGGGTCTGAAAGTGTGATTGCATAACGGCATTGGCTTTGAGAGATTTAGCCTGTTGGGTGACCTGTGCTCAAAATGTGTCTTCATAAGCTTGGCTTGCATGGGAGGAGGAGAAGGGAAGAAGGAGAGGAGTAAGATGAAGATGTGGATTTTCTAAATGGGTGTGTTTTCTGGTTAGCAGGACATTTGAGGATCATTGTGGCTTCTAGCAGAAACCCTGTCACCAGGGGCTGGAATGACAATGTACTTGATCAACTGGCAGAGGGCAAACTGACCAGGTGTGATCCTCAGAGAACTCTCCTGAGTCTGGGGAATGTCTGTTTTTACACTAAGCTGACTGTGGGCATACAGGGATAAGTACCTAGTAACCCTGCACTGTGACAAGACACCATTCTTCACACAAGGTTACACAGTCTAGTAACAAAGAGATGGGGCATGTAGATCTTATCTAGGCCTTCTGTTATCTTCCAGGAACATTTTGGGCTTACATAATGGTATGTAATAAAGAGACCTTAGAAATGAGAAAAGAAATGGAGACATCAGGAAATTGGAGAGGAAGGAAGGATATTGTTAGGCTGCAGTGTGCTGGAAAAGCAGCAAGGGGGATGTATACTCAAGAGGAACAAAGGAGGCACGTGATTCTGACCAGCCTAATTTTGCCTCTACTGAGGCCAAGAGCTGCAGGATCAGAGGGCTTTCACCTGCATTGTCCCTTTGCCCTACTCTGCTCAGGTTATGTGGGAACCCAACTACTCTGGGGGTGTGGAGACATAAGGCATGTTGGTACTTGCCACTGCTCCAGATGCAGAACAGTAGAATAACAAGTTTACATATAGATATGTTGGCATATTATATATAGTATATATTATATATTCATTTATATATAATACAAATATATGTATTTTTATATTATATATTTTAATCATGTTTCTAGCTAAAACATTGAAATTTTTTGATAAGACTTGCAGCAAGGTTGAAAAATATTTCTGACCCTGTCGCTCACAAATATCACAAGATATATATTGAGAGTGCAAGTGGTGTATAGTGATGATTACACTGGGATGAACTTCAGTGAGATTTTGGGCACAATTTCTTTAGTACCACAGAGCTTTTTGAAACTGATTTCACACTGTCTACATCTTGAACCTTTTTTTAAGTTCACATGTCTTGCATACAGGATTAGAAACACTATAGAGGTGTAGAAGTAGACTGCTGGGCACACATAGCCAAACTGGTACAGTGAAAAAAGCAGAAAATGTTCCTAGACTCTTCCTGGTATAAATCAATGAAGAGCAACAAAAGGAGGGAACAGTCTTTCACAAATGTCTTTTGGGAAAAACGGTGATACAGTAGACACAGTTTAGCCTGAAAAAGGTTTTCTTTTAGTTCTGTTTCTATATTGCCTAGCCCAACATGGGTTTTCATGCACAATCATGGCTTGGGTGCAGGTAACCATGTATCAACTTGAACAGTTGGTAGGCTATGTGCAGTAAAAAAAAAAAAAAAAAGAATAACCCAGAAACCACCTCCAAACATCCTCCCCAAAACCTGCTATTTAAAAATAGCATGAATTGCATGCATATGCAGGTCATACAGTTTCTTTTCCTCATCAGCCTTTTTGTCTTTCAATGCGCAGCCAATCCCAAATTTCAGGTACCTACTTGCCCCCTTGATGTAAATAAAGAAATAATTCCTCAAGGCTATTTTCTTGGTTTGTGAGAGGATAGACCATATATATATATATAAAAATATATAAAATATATATAACATTAAAAGGAGAACTCCAAGAGATTTCCCTTTCCCCTTGAACTCTGTCTTTGATTTCACAGGAAGGAAACATTAACCAGGGCTGTCCTAGGAATGAGTAAGAGATCCTAGGAGCCTCTCCAAGGATTCCCATGGTACTTCCTAGCAAATATATTGCCTGTGTAGCTGAATTAGCTCTGCTTATGCTGCTTAGGAATTAATGTCCTCTAATATAGTTTTTGTTATTTTGCTATTGCCAAACGCAAAAAGTCAGGAAGCCTACAAAAATAATATATGTTTTGGGTATTACCATGACTACCAACTAAAAGATAGTAAAGAAAATAGATTGTTTACCTTAATTTCCCTAGTTGCATACAAAACAAATATTATACAGGCAATTATTATAGAATTCTTGGAAAGTGGACTTCAAGCATACAATCAAAGCAAAATCAGAGCTATTCCTAAGCAAATATTTAATGCAACTTGAGCTTTCTAATTTTTTTCATTTTGATTTTGGTGTTGGTTTGCTAATCTTTCTAGAAGCACAGAATTATTATTTAAGTGCTTAGTAATATCAGCCGTGATATTTTCCATTAGTGCATGTTAAGATTTCTGCCTTCAGTAGTACTCAGAGAGCAGTGAATCAGGGTTATGTTACCCTAGTCCTGAGGTCAGTTTTGCAGTGTAAAATATTTCATTTACATGCTTGAGTTTAAAAGGTAGCATTTCTGAGTGATGGAAACCTGTACCGTATAGCCTTGGAATAATATCTGGGATATTGTACTTTGGGGAATGAACCCGAAGCCCTGAGCGCTGACACAATGATTGAACACATGATCTCATATTTACAGTATAGTATCTCATTTTTAATATAATTTATCCAACAAAGTATTCCAAAAAAGGTGCTGATATATTTCCTTTCTGAAGGTTAATATTTGGAGTAAGTCTGTCAGTTTTGCTTTCTGCTTCAACTGGATTCTCACTACACGATTTTTGCCAGCTTGCTTACCTAAATTCCTTCATTCCCTCAACCTCCTCACTGGTTTTAAAATGCATGTAATTTCTGTACTCTTGAATTATTCAAAACATTTGATTTTGTAGTTCTGGACAGAGATCATATAGTAGCTGCTTTGGTAATTCCATGCCACTACGTTGATTGAAATTCACAACAGATTTGCACTTGCACAAAATGCATAATTCCTCTACTGTCTTCATTTTTTTCCAAACACTGGATTTGTAAGTGCTGCTCCTGTATGCTGTAGACCTGCCAAAATAGAGCCCCATCCAGGAGAAATTCTCATGCCTGGGGAAATTCCAATTTACAAATGGTAAACCTCTCGTATGGTTGAGGGGAAGGTGGAGACAAAAAAGTTTTCAAAGTTGGAAATGTATGAAAATAAATATAAGGAGTACCACACTGAATACCAAGCTGAGGTCCTGAGAACCTCCTGCTAAATGAAGCAATCCACAGAACTTTCACGATTGCTTTTAGGAACCAAGAAGTTGTCAAGTATTACAAAGCAGCAAGGAGCCAGCATGAGACAGAAAATGTCCTTAGACAAAAGTACTGATGCTAGCCAGAAATCTGTGCAGGAGTTATTTCTAATGTTATTTTTTTCCTAGTGATTTGGATATAGACTTGCAAGTTTCTTTTTATGCACTGGAGGAACTGAAGCTTTTGAATTTGTACCCAGAATGCTCCTTCGCTGAAGTATATAAATGTTTTTCCAATTTGGAACTATACGAAAAATAATTTGAGGAACTCTTTGTGCCATTGTCAATGCTACTGGGTGAAAGAATTTATGTACCTTGTGGAGGTGTTTTACCTGTGTAGGACCTTTCCCAGAATGTCATGGTCTGCAATTGGGTCCCTGGGAAATAACATCTGAGTTTTTTGTAGCTAACCTATACGTGTACCTGTTTGGCCATTTATCAATCGTCATAAGGGCCACTTCAGGTTGTTTTACAGAAGAGTTTGGTGGTGAAGCTGGCAGACAAAGGAAGATCACTTTGTGCAAGAAGACCTTCAGTGGCACACATTTAACGTGAATTTTGCTATTCTGCTGCCTACCTGAAGTGATGAAGGTGAAGGAAAGAAAATGTAACACACACAAGCTTTAAATTTCTCTTCAGTGAAAAATTTCAGATCCTGTCTTCTACTTACATACAAATATTGCTGATCAAAGTATGTCACTCTGGAAAAATCACATCCTTTTAGTACAGTTTTTCCTTTTGATACTTTTGTATTGAAAAACATAAGCTTGCAACACAAACAATTCTGAAATGATTAATTTGGAAGATATCCAAGCAGTACATTTTTCTTCATTGCTGGAACTTTTGTTTTTCTTTTTCTCTGAAACAATATTTTGGCAAAACCCCATGTAAGTTTCCAAAGCAGCTTACTTTGGACACTTTTGAATTTTCCTTTGAAAAATGATGGCATCATAAGTGTTTCCAGCCAGGTGTAATGGCAATACTCTCCATGGCTTTGGCTGTTTGGTCTCCACACTAATCTTCAGGAATATAGGTCTACTTAAAAAAAAAAAAAATTATTGATAGCAATAATGATATTGACTATAATAATAACAACATAGAATAACATCATATATTAAGGGAGATGTATAGAATTTGCTGTTGTAACGGCACAGTGATATATTTGTTGCTCAGCTGGTAAAAACACAATACTTGAAAAGTTTCAAGTATTGTGTTTTTACCAGTATTGTGTACTCCTAAGAGCAATGCAACACACATCAGGACATCAAGTCTTATTCCAGGTTCATACGGACTTGTGTTATGTTCTCTACTGTGTCTACATTTCCATGATGGAAAACTATGCCAGTCTTCTTTGACAATAGTATGAAGTAATAGAGAAAATGGAAAAAACTAGTCTTGAACCTTGGGTAGATGCAACATATCTCTGTAAGATGATTTAATGTGCTAGTTAAAAAAAATCAAAATAATTTTTGGATTCTATGTTAGAATTACCAAAATTGGAGAAACACAAGGCTATTTTTCAAGCAACCTAAGTAGAATTGTGAAATTGAAATAGACTGACAAATGCTTGTAATTAGAACTGAAAGCCTTCAGATTTTACATCTACTTAGAAAATACTTAAAAGAAGATTGCCTTAGCGTTTTGAAATAAGCAGGACTTGATGACTTACAAGCTGTAACATGACAAGCGAAATTAAAAATAGGCTTTAGAATTATATAATAAAACTTCAAGGTATGAGTGTATGTGTACCCCAAATATCTGAAAATGTGCCTTTTGACCTTTTCAGTACAGAGCAAGTTAGTCGACTTTCTTTTTTTATTTCTTGACTATTCTCAAAATGGAGCAAGAAAGTCGTGAACTGAATATTCAAGTTGGCAGTGATAAAACGTTCATTTCCTACCTTTCATGACACTATATAGTAGACAGGTGAAAGATGGATTTTATGTTTTATGAAGTTTAATTTGTTCTGAAAATGAAACAATATAAAATTATGTCTGTGAAGTTTTCATAGAAGGCAACTCTGAACAGTAATTTGTGATTTCAGGATTTTTTTCTTAAGAAGTATATGAACTTTTCTGTGTCAGTCTTAGTTGAACCTCTATTACTTCTTCTACAAATACCTATACCTGCATTAACCATATTTATTGTAGCTATAATTGTGAGTATTTAAAAATTAAAAGGTAAGGCATGTTGGTAATTAAGTAGTTAAATTATTTTCATTAGATATTGTTACTTTGTTAAAGATCTCTTTTTCTTACAGATTTCTTTTAAAGGACGTTCTTTAAAATGTATTTACTTTAAAGACATAACAGTTTATATTTATTTTTGGCTTAAGAAAAAAGTATTTTGATTTGCAAATAAGACTTCATCAGAGTTGGGGGCCTATTGTTTCTTCCCTCCTTCCTCTTTCAGGCACAGGTTTCTCAGACACCCAGTGTTTCTCACTGGTGCGCTGAAGCCAAAGGCATATACTGTGTGATGCTTGCCTTTGCAGTGCGTTGTCTTGGCATTGTCCTAGTAACGACTTTCTGGGTGTGAAAGCTGTCTGCAAAGCGGACCTACAGGAGAGAACGAGAGCAGAGAATGTCTGTATGTAACTTTGCAGCATAGGAGTATTTCCACATCAGCATGTTTTTAATTTCGATAGAAAAGTTTTAGTATATGGATTTCCACTAAAGGACAACTAATTTTCTTGGAAAATGGTGACTGGTGAAGCACTTTTTTATTGAGCTCTGTTCAGGATTTAACCCAGAGCGTTGTTTGTTATCTTCAGAAAAGGTCTTTAGGTATTGTTCTACTTTGTAGAATATTTCAGCTGTCTGGGGGAGGGTCTTAGTTTCTTAATGTCCTGCTGTTCCAACAGAACTGACTCCACATAACATTCCTACCTTCCCTATTTAGTCTGACAACTGAGTTTAATGTATGTAACCAAACTCTTAGGGTTCGGGAAAAGCCTCCAGCATAGATGGCATCTCCACACGGACGTTTTTGTTTCACCATTTGTTGTGTCCCCTTCAGAAAGTGTCTTGTCTAGGAGTTGAAATATCATGAGAAATGTTCTTTTTGCCCTCAAGAACATGGCAATACTTTTGTGACTGATTCATGCTTAATGAAAACAAAATTGATGTCACAGATTCATGATTCTTCGCTTTTTGTCATTGTTGTTGCTGGTAACCAATGTCTGATTTTGCAACAATTGTATCCAGATATAATTACTGCTTTCCATTACTGTGGTGTGTTGAAGGTATGGCTAGTGTCACAGTAATTTGTGGAGGATCTGTTCTTTTGTGTCTTCTTGGTCTTCTGAGGACGGGAAGAAAGGAAAAATATCTGTAGGATTTCCAGGGAAAATCAAGTTCAAAGAAGCCTGGTTAGAATCAATGACTCAAACAGCAGTACACATTGCAACAGATCTGTGGCACAACCTACAGCTGACTAAGTCATCCCCAGAAAGATGTTTGTGTGACATACATGGTGGTTTGTTGTTTGTTTGGGTTTTTTTTTTTTTAATGTGAGACCTCTTTATGACATTTTGAGAATTATGAATCAGATCTGATTAATAACTTTGAATAAGCGGCCAGTCGAGACAAATCCAAAAAACAGAGCCTCAAGATTTTAATCTCAACCAGTCTGTGTAACACTATGTAATGCAGATGAAGGAATTGATCATGAAGAAACAACTGTGTAGACAGGAAGGATTTTTACCCCTATTTGTCCTGCAGCTTATTTTAGAACTGAGTTTTAGTCAGTCATTAAATTGATCAATCAATTATGTTACTTTCTGTCCCAGTTGCCTGATATTAGCAGTTCTGTCTGCTTCACTTACAGCTTGTTTTTCTTTAATCACGGTCTTAACTGATTGATTTAGCTGTATGTTTGTTAGAGGTTTATAATATTCACATTTCCCAATAACCAAAAGAGAAATATTTGACAAATAATTTTAAAATTCCATTTTGGTGTAGGGGCTGATCATGGAGATGTTCCTTACTTTCCTAATACATAGATTTTTAAAATTTCCTGAAACCTCTGCATAACCTTCTGGATAGTGCTTTTCTACACAGTCAGAAATCATGCTGTATTTGATTCTCTCTTTTATTGTTTGTCCACAGATTCTGTTCTAAGATTCCCTTTATACACAAGTGTCATGGTTAGAATTTTTTTTTCTGTCTAAGCAGCGGAATTTACAAAGCTCATCCTCTTCTTGGGTGCCTCCATTTTAAACATTCAAATGCAGTCAGCTCATGCCTGACAACGCAGCTAAGCTCCAGAACTTTAGGTTAAAATCTGAGACCAAATCAGATGGCAGATCTCAACCTACTTTCATGATTGTCTCTGGAATTTTGGCTTAGTTTGCATGGCACCATTTGATGCTTCTCAGATTTCAGATAGAAATATTACAAATAACCTCTTCTTAGCATCCTTAATATACTCCCCATAAGCCTTGTCTTCAAAGGTTTGTGGATGCCTTCCTTGTACAAAAGGTGCTCAGGAATTGTAGGCAAAGCTCTGCTTGATGCTTTGCCATGACACTCACCGTTCCATAGCTAAAGAGTAGGATGGATGCTTTTAGCAGCAAGCATATAGCTCATGCCACTTTTTATCTCCTCTTTTATCAACAAGATATGAAGGGTTCAATGTGAAGGATCAGATACTTAAGTATTTCACTAGGAACTGATCCCAAGAAACGGGGGTTGAAGACAAGTTCATTTCATTCTTTATTTGTAAACACCCCCGAAATCTGTCTTTTTAATCCTTCAGAATTGCACGCTAATATATGACAAATGTAAATTCATGCATTCTGAATTCTGAATGCAAATTTAGAATTGGATTTTGCATTGATTCTGTGCTCTTTTAAAGTGACATTCAAAGGAAAAGATAAGTATCAAATCACATGAACCCTGTAAATCACATTTAATGGAGAAATATGGTGATGTATGAGTGTTAATAGCCCTCAGCTGAAGAAAGCACCTCCCTTTCTGTAGAGCGTGCCATCATGCACACGCTCTGGAGTAGTAAAACTGTCTGTCTTTTGCCTTCGTGTCATTTTTAGACACATTTGTGGTATCAGTTCCTGCCATTCTTTTGTTTGTTGCCTTGCAGTAAGGGACATAATAGTCCTGACTGAACAAGCCACTACAAAGTTTCCATGTGTAAATGATTGGACATACACATTTGTAAATGATCAAGCCAAATTACACCCTGAATCAAGAAATCCTGTTTTTACACAGCAAATTGCAAAGAATCTTTCTATGGATGTCCAATCCAAGAGAAAAATTAATGTGAAAAAAACCTTGTCCTGTGCAAACTTGGCTCCTCCTGGTGTTTTGCTTTACCCTTCCTGTATGAAATTACCCTTGGAATGAAAACAGAAAAATACAGTAGAGAAAACGATGTAGCTCTGAACCCTGGTGTAATTTACATCAGCACTTACAATAGGCAGAGTGAGACTGTTAAGAATGGAGCTATTTGCTGTATTTTGTTTAGACATTCCTGTTGCAGAAATATTTTTTAAATGAGGATTTTATTCCCATTGATGCTTATTTTCAATTATTTTAAAACAATACATTAAAAAGTTTTGTAAATGAGAAAATACTAACCTGACTGAATTTTCATGTTTGATTACTGACCACTGCTGGGAAGCCAAGTTTCCTCCATTTGCCATAAGTAGATGAAAACATGACACCCCGGACTTTGGCTCTTTGTTCCAACAAATAACTCATATTCATCCTGAGATAAAATGTTCCCTTTAGTCTTCACCTAATTACTAAATAGATTCAGTAGCTAGAATCTTCAATCAATTCCTAACCTTAAGCCTTCATATAATTTTCTCTTCACTTAATATCCTGCCTAAACAAGAACTATTTATTAGAAAGATCTCTCTGGTTTAATCAGTTATATTAATGTAAATAAAAGTAGGATATAGACCCTGTCTTATGTTAATTGAACATCTAGCATTCTTTTAGTGCTCTGATGGTTGCCTGTTAATATTTGTAAACAGCGTATCAATACCTTGGTTACCATTGCATCTACAGTTATAGCAGGTATATGTAGAGTCTTGGCATGGCAGAAATAAGTAAGTCCTTCAGCATTTCTTTGCCTTTAATAAGGGATTCTGTGGGAACTTCTGTTGATTTTAAATTTGAATTTAGGACATCAATATATGATAGCCAACTTAAGGATGTGAACAATGTTACCAATTTCTCTCATAGTCTATGGGCAGAGTGGCTTATCTCAAGTTTGTAAACTCACTTGTCCACCTCTCAGTGTATGGATTTGTGTATAAGTGTGTAGACAGTTAATACATGAGTTATGTTGAAACTTAGTACAAGCATTTTGGATAATTCCAATGATAGTGTGCAATTACTACTGTACATGTCACCACTGCAGCAAACAATGTATCGCCATTTCTCTCTAATCACAATAACTATTATGCATAATAAAGATGCTGTCCTGCTTTCCTTTCTTTTCTGTATTCCTGGAAAATAGTCTCTGTGTGATACCACCACTCAAGTACAGGTTTTTTTTTCTCTCCTTCTGTTTCTTTTACAGGACCAAGAAACTTGTGCTTAAGGGAGGATCATAAAAATAAGAAGTCCAACAGGAAGACTGTATTTTAATCCAACAATCCATAAAGAAACTAAATCTCTTGGGAGAAAGAAGCCTTCAATTTTAAAGTTAAAATTCTAACAGAAGATTTAAAGTTTCAAATAATAGATTTTTATATTAAATCTAAACTGAGAAATGATTGAAAGCTAGGGTACTAGATTCTTAGATGTCTGCCATCTACCTTCACCTCAACAAATTTGTGAAACATGAATACTTGAGATATCTAAACTCTTCTGTCTAAGCAGAAATGCTGGAAAAAGGAGTGTCTAGAACTCCAGCTGCCAAAATCCATCTCTGTTCGTAATCGGGTATCATTCTGGAGTACAGCGTGGAGACAGCACTGATGATCTTGGTGGGTGAACTTCTCACGGCCAATGAACACAGGAAGACATGTACGTTACTGTTGCTTGATCCATCAACAGCCTTCGACACCACCAGTCTCTCGGGTGCTTCACTTACAGGACCTGGCAGGGCTGGATGTGCAGCTCTGAGCTGGCTCTGCGTGTTACTCTTGGACAGATAACAGAAGACCCTCCCTTGTGGGATATGTAGTTTTCAATACTCTATCTTTTTCAACATCTTTGTGGGATCTATCATCGAGAGCATGCACACACAGCTGCCTGTCTGCTTTCACGGAGGCAGTCAGTGTTATTGCCCAGATGTCTCTGCCTGTGAGAAATAAATACGTGGTTGAAAAGAAGCGGAATCCAGCTTTTCATAGATAAGACGATGTGAGGTTGGCAGGGAAAGGCAATACTTCAAAGAACTCACCTTTGGTTGAGGGCTTTTCCCCACTGATCTTCAGTGTGATGCACAGACTCAAGCTTCAGCCAGGAGTGCCAGGTACACAGGTGGCAATGTTGGGTAAGGTCTTCTTTTTGGGCTAGCAAGAAATGTGTGCTCATTTGCCTTGAGTGATGGACTGATTTCAATGATCTGCCTGTTATTTGTCTCCAGCTTACAGCACTTCTTTTTGTCTTGGGCCAACTATAAACAGCACATGCAAAGTGGATCAATATACTGTGATGTAACTTTTAGAAGAAGGAGACCAAAGTGAAAACGTCGCATAAGTGTTACACACACACTTTTGACTTCTCTTTTGATACTTCATTTTTCCAAACCAGCTTGGCATTTGAAAGTCCTGTGCTCACAGTGGTGAGTATGCTGCAGATGATACACCGTAGGAGTGTGCATATTGGAGATGGACGTTATCCATAAAAAATTTTACCAGGAAGGGCCAGGCAAATCTTCTGTCTCGTCCCTGTCACAGAGACTTTAATATTAAAGTAAGATATTTGGGGTAGTTTTCTCACTGTAGAAATAGCAGAAAAATTTAGTTTTACAATTGTCACAACCAAAAAAACTGCATGAACAATTCAAACACTTCTTGGAAAAAAAAAAAAAAAGAAAAGGAGTGCTTTTCTTCAGACCAAAATATTAATTTGAAACTTGATTCTGTGATGGTAATAATATGTTATAAAATCCAAGATGGGAATCGTTAAAAACCACAATTAACAATGGTTCAGACCTCAAAAAAGCAGAGATACAACAATAGTAATTTTGAATAATAGTTTTAAAATGACAAAAATCAATGAATACTAATATGTGTAGCAAAAAACCTCAACTGAATTAGCTGACAAAAAGTGAACAAACGGCAACACCATGGCTGCAGAAAAGCTTTCATATAAAGTAAACCAGCGAGAATACAAATGAGAAACTGCTGGCACATGTTCTGTGTAAAGAATAAGATGAAGTATCCCAAACTGCATCAATTATTAAAACTAAAGGCTCAAACTCTGACATATGATCTAGAAATCATAAATAACACTTTCAAAGAGCAGTGTCAGACACTCTAATCTTCCAAGTTGCTTTAAACAGAAGATAAAGTTTGTAAACAAAAGCACTTTGTTGAAACTTTCACCAGATCAAAGTGTAACCTTAGACTTAATAAGAAATAATAAATGCTGTTAGAGTCTAACAGTGGGGAAAGTAACATGCTTAGATGAGCTGCCAGTAAACATTCAGTGAGAAATCATATGTACATAACCAAACTGTTATTGAAAGTGTTTAACCGAACATTTGAATCAAGAAGTCTGTTACTAGACAACTCTACATTCCTAACAAACTGGTTTTCCTATCTATCTGCAGCACTGGATATTGGTCTTAAACATCAGACTACATTTATTTACCACTCTTGAAATACACTCCTGTGTGCAAAGAGCACATACAGGCACTCAAATCCCTAGTAAGCCTTAAGTGAAGGTTTAAGGAGAGCAGAGGCTTGCTGAGACACTTCTTCAGCTCATTGCAAATGATTTCCTGTTGTGGATTAACCTGGCAGGCAGATAAACACCACACGGCCGTTCACTCCCTCACCCCCAGTGGGATGGGGGAAAGAATCGGGGAAAAAAAGTAAAACTTGTGGGTGGAGATGAAGACAGCTTAATAGGACAGAAAAAGAAGGGAAAGTAATAATGTTAATAATAACAACAACAATAACTATAATAATACTACTACTAGTAGTAGTAATATTAAAAAGAATATACAAAACAAGTGATGCACATGTAATTGTTCACCACTTGTTGACCAATGCTCAACCAGTCCCGGAGCAGTGACGACCACACCCTGGACAATTCCTCCCAGTTTGTATGTTCAGCATGACATCATATGGTATGGAATATCCCTTTGGCCAGTTTGGGTCAGCTGTCTTGGCTGTGTCTCCTCCCAGCTTCCTGTGCACCTCCAGCCTCCTTGCTGGCAGGGCAGTATGAGAAACTGGAAAGTCCTTGCCTTTGAGTAAGCACCGTTTAGCAACAACTAAACCATCAGTGTGTTATCTACATTATTCTTATCCCAGATCCAAAACACAGCACTAGACCAGCTACTAGGAGGAAACTTAACTATCCCAGGTGAAACTAGGATATTTCCACATAGATCAGTCTGGATTATTTCCATTGTGCTTCACTGAGGGTGATTCAGAGTTTTGTGTTTATTCACCACGAGAGTTTGATAACATAGGCTTGTCCATTCAACTGTCTTGGAAACCTTTCAGGTTCATGAAAATGGAAATACTCAATGACTGTTCTGAAAAAAAAAAAAATACCCACACAAACAAAACACCCCGAACCCTCACACTTTTCACTTTAGACAGACCTTAATAAAAATTGGATTAAAAATATTGTGTAATATCCTGAACAGGTCTGTACATACTAGCAATTTAAACTCGCCCTTTTTAAAATGACACCAGGGAGCTAGACAAGGCTGTCCATTATCCTCTTTTCTTTTTGCAATTGTAATTGAACCTTTAGCCTTATTATTCAACAACTAAGAATCGCTTCAAGGATTTAGGATTGGGAACTCTATAAATTTGGGTTCATTGTATGCAGATGACATATTGATTTGCTCCTGTAATCCTGTCCATAATCTGCCTATAATCCTACCAACAATGGTTGATTTTTTTGTATTACCTCCAGCTTCTTTGCAGCTACAGTGCTAAAACCTGTTTTCTTAAAATGAACATACAGTTGCAGAGCCTATCTCAGCAAAGTATGATCAGATGAGACAGAATTCTGTTAGATATCTAGAGATAATCATATGTGAAGATAGCATCCACATATAACTAAAAAACTCACTTCCCTGAGTAGAGTGTGAATTGTTTTATGCATGTTCTTATTTTTCTTCAAACCTTTTTTGGAACTATATAATCAATGAATAAGATAAACCTTGCCTTTTTGTTTCTCTATTTCAAGATCTTTCCCTTTTTAGCTCTATATTTTTCCTTAATTATTTTAATCTTTTCCCTTACTTTGCATAAATGAAATACTTGAGGTCTGTTTCTTAAGCTTTGTAAACACTGTTAGAAGAAGGTGGGTCAACTTAAAAACATTTAGAGCTATTTCATATTAAAATTTTAGTTCATTATACTTTGGATAACCATAGCTGCAGAACTGAGATACTATTGCTGTGGTAGGTTATACATTGTAAGAAACTATACTACAAAACTTGTATGCTGAAATTACTGGTAGCTACCTGAGGAAAAAAACTAGTTTTGGAAATGACTGGAAAAATATAATACATTTTCTTTATTTACTCCTTGAGCAAATTCTTGGATCTCTGTCTAATTATTTGAAAGAGCTTGAAAGATTGGAACAGATACCCAAAATTTGGTGATGCTTTTCAAAGTCCAAATATCACATATGTCAAGGTGTTCAACAATTAGACCAGTCTGGCCAATTGTTTTCCTGTCAAACAATATTAAACGTGAAATTTTCAGCTGAATATTATACAAGAAGATTACATAATTTTACATTAGAAAATGATTGTTGCACAGACAAAGTATTCCTTTTCTACAAATTAACTCTCAAATTAGATTATTTTAGCAAAAACTGAGTGAAAAATGGAGCTTTAATTTTTAGAATAGGTTTGCTCTGTTTGGAATAAGATTCAACAGTGACTCATTCCAAATATATGTTGATTTTCTTTAATATGTTACACAGGTTATAATTAACTCTTCAAAGAATAGCTTCATTTCAGACAAATTTGTCATTTAGCTGTCATAAAATATACATACCATAAAACACTAGCGTATGACGGAGTATCCTAAATTAGCTATTTGAAAAGGAGAGTGACAAAATGGAAAACTGACACAAATGGCTTCTGCTCCCAAGTTTTTAATTTAGTATCAGCTAGACTACCTACCTGCTTTTTTACTAATTGCACTCACACATGAAAATACTACCACATTCTTTTGAATATATCACACAGAAAGTGAGCAAGCAAAGTTTTCTGCTAGAGAAGCTAAAATCAGCATCACATTAAGAAAGCTAGGAAGCCATAATGTTTGTTTTCAACTTTCACAATTTCCATAACATACGTGATTATTTCCAGACACAAGATACACTTTATTTCAGTCCTCTGCGCTTTATTCTATTTATCTGGTGTATTTATCTAGTGTGCATTAGTGAAGACTAAATTGTAGGTAATAAGGATTTAAAATTAACCAAAGTCAAAATCAGGTAGTGTATATCCAACATGATGCTGGATACAGATAAAGCCAGAATGGTGCTGATTTTATCAGTTGAGCATTAATGTATATATCCAAGAGGCAGAGAGAGGGGTTCTTCACATTGCATTTAGCTTTTTCTTGAAATAAAAAGTATGATCAAGGACAGGTGACTCGGAGTACCACTAGCATGAGCCACAATGTGTCAATGAACAGTAGGACCTCAAAAACTATGGAAAATGGGATGACTTTCTTTGTCAGTTACAGGGAGATACATGCATTTTAATTGCATCTGTTCTTAAGAAAACCTGAGCCACCTCTAAACTTTCTGTACTTGCTCTCTTAATGAGCTTTAGAAGGGCTGAGATGTAATTCTTGTGTCCAGTCAAGATACACAGGCTGAAACAAGGCCATTTTGTCCTGAGACACTTCAGGCTTTAAGGGAGATGAAGGTGGTAGCAACTGAACCATCTGCTCTTCTTTATGAAATGGCTTGATTTTATTTTGTCGGTAGTCCACGGTCAAATGGACATATAGGTTGAGCCCTCCCCCACCAGCAAAGATTACAGAATGGAAATATGCGTTCTGGCATTTTTTCCTTGTCTGTATATCTTGTGTGCAGAGAGCAGAATCCAGGGCTGTTACTATATCCCTTCCATGAACAGATTTATTCTTACATGTGTCTAAATAACAAGAGGCAAAAAAAAAACCAAACCACCTTTCCTGCTACAAGTGGTTTATGTACCAGTTTTTTTTCTTAGTATAATTTGGTGCAAACACAAAATTAAAGTGCAGTTGGACTAGTTATGTTTAGCTTCCCTGCTTAGTGGGAGAAATCCATAGACATGAATCCTCTGGTTAATTTATCACTTTGTGTTGTTGAATTTTTGTGGCTGTTCTTATTTTGACTGAGGTGAAATTGGTGTGGTTTTGTTTTTTTTTTTTTTTTTTCTTTTTGCCTTGTAAGGGCTATGATTTCCAGGTTACAGAATATCACAGTAGTTGATGCTACACATACATGCTTTGCTTGGTAAGTTATGAGCCCAAGTGTACTGAGCACATTAACAGATGTAAATTAACTTTTTTTACCACTATGGAAGTTTAGATGTCCAAGCACAATCCCACAGCCCTGTTTAATGCAAAATCACTATTAAAAACAGTAACAACTGCATGAGGTTTCACCAAGTGTGACATCTAGTCTATGTCCAAGTAGATGATGCAATAGTTAAACAGTCACTTGTGATTTATTATGTGTACAGAACTTATGGAGAACTCTCAGCAAAATGCTCATTGGTAAGTCACGCTACCTCAGTCTGTTTTGTTCATTATGTCTGCTCCTGCCTCGATGGGTTAAATTAACTTGCTATATAATCATGACCATGCTGGAGTTTGGAATTAAATTCGAGTGAGCTCTTTTCAACAGTTGAAATAATTTCACAGGCTCCATTATCAAAATTTTCCTCTGCAAGGGCAGTGTTTTATGTGTCTCCTGAGTGTCCTATAAACTCCCAGTATTAATAGTGTGTTAGTGGTGATATCGATGCGTGATAGCATGGACACTGCATGCGCTGTAACAATGCTTTAAGATTGTAAACCATTTCTAGCAGTGTTCTTTGCAGGGCTAAGTCTTGATAGTGTAATATAGCACTGCTAATTATATTGATCTAATTAATCTAATTAAATTGCAGCTAGATATGTTGTACATGTCATTTGTCTATATTAACATTATGTAAACCTATTCTGCTTGTCTGTGCATTTTATATACAACGCCTCTTTAGCATTTGACCAGGAAAATGATTGTATGCCTCCTGCATCTCATAGTGGCGAGAAAGAGATGTAGTGATCAGATGGTTTATGGGATGAGGAAAGCCTGACTGTTTTTTAAATCTGGTTTTATTTGAAAAGACGAAGGATTTTCTCTTTCTAGAGCTTAGAAAATGTTTTCTCTGCTTCTTTGTTTGTTTATACCACCTTCAACAAAAACACACCTTCATTTTTCAGGATTTCTATACATCACTTTCAACATGTGAATAGCAGACCAAAGGATCCAGAGTCACTTTTGGTGGAGCAAAGGAAACATAACTGCACTGCTTTGGTAATTCTTTCTAATGTGGAAGAGAATGAGTACGGAGAAAATTCATTCCTAAGGGAGCAGGTAGCTTCCTCCTGCTGCTCCCACTGCTGTTAGTTCTGCCTTCCACCAGCTGCTCCAGAGGAGATGCCTTAGCGGAGAGGCCAGCAGATGATGAAACAGCAAATCTTTGACTTTGCTGGCCATGGCCTCTTCTTTTGTAGCAAAGGCTCTTTTCACAGTTGTACTTATCCATTGTGGTTGTAGCAATGAAGGGTAATGTAAGCAGATGGTATATCTACCCTCCTCCTAACACAGGACACACACTTGAATGTCATCCAAACTCACCCTTCTCCTGGGTTTTCTTTTATCATCAATTAAATCAAAGCAAATATTCCTTCGGCATGAGCTGGCTTTCTAAACTTCACATAGTTTCAGTTTCTTGTCTTTAACTTGGAGACACTCCATCATTTTCTATAATCCCTGTCTGGCATGAGGAAAACTCACTTGGTTCGGTTGCTATTCCAAGTTCGCTGTGTCACTCTGCAGAGTCATGGCAGACTGCACCACCTTAAAGGAAGAATGTGACTATTTTCTTTCATGTCAGACTCCTGCAGCAATTAGTGCTGTCCCTGCTTAGTTAGCCAGATCAGCTGAATGCTAAAAATACCCAACACTGGGCAGGGTAGGAGCCTGAAGGATGGTTGAATACTGTGTTCATCTGTGTCTTGATATTAGATTTATTTGTTTGGGGGTTTTCGGGGTTTGTTGTTGTTGTTGTTGTTGTTTTTTTAAGTCAAATTGAGAAAGGGAAAAATGCTTTATATTTAATTATGTTGTGGAATTTTTAAAAAAGTCTGCAGTGAATATTTTAGGCCAGGTTTTGCTGCTGCTCATATGGAGAAGTGAATGATCCTCCTCTCTGCAGCTGACCACTGCCTTGTTGCTGATGAAATTGCCCTCACACTTCTAATGTGAGGGAAATGGGGTGACAGAGGAAAAGGGAATAAGAAAGATATTTTTAAAATCTGATTTTCCTTTCTGCAGTGTAAGAAGCGTTGAAACATTGGTTTCTTCAGCTTACTTTTGTTAATGGCATTAGTGAAAGTAAAATAAAACAATTTGGACTGATTTTCAATTCTGATGAATATAGCTAGCTAGCTACAGTTATAATTATTTTCCAGGTGAAAAATTTACAATTTTCAATTTTCAAAGAAATGAAGTCAGGAAATTCACCTTGGCTTTCAGGAGGAATCTGACAAGATTCTAGAAAGATGCCTCATTTACTGTGCTTGGACAATAAAGAGGTAGTATGAATCCTACTTTTTCTTTAGTGTTATCTCCCTTTCTGTACATGGCACAGGGCAGGACTCAGAAAATTTAAAACCAGAAGTCTTCCACAGGTGGCTTTTTTCCGCTTTGCTGTAAGGTCTTTTAGGCCATATAGAAGCCATATGCACATGTGGTGCCTATGTACTGAATACGTGATGGGGGACTGGAGTTTGCTGTTTAAGACGTTTGCTCAGGCTGACACATAGTAGAGAGATCAGAAAAACAAAAGAAGGAGACATGAAAGACGAAGAGCTCTATAGATGACCTGTTGAAGTCAACAGAAATGCCCTCAATGGTGTCAGTAGACTGGGAGTCACGCCCCAGTCTAGAGAGAGGGATGGCATTAATATTTCTGAGAAAGTGAAATCCTGGGGGTCTGCAAAAGAGAAAAACAACCCTGAAGGGACTTTGGAGCAGAGCCAGTAGAAGCTGCTGTCATCTCTATCCTGCTGTCCTTTCTTGAACTTGGCACAATCAGCTGATCTGCATGAATGTGATGTTTTTATGGCACTGGTTATAATTGGTAGTGATAGCAGCACGACTGAACGAGACAGCACACTGTATGAAAACAGATTGAAGGGAGGATGGGATTCAGTTATAAAATCTTAAAACTAATTTCATCAGAGCATTCTTTTTTTTTTTTTCTAATCAGAATATTTTCCGTGAATCTTGGAAATTGCAGACTCTGATCACAAACCACGGAGTATGAGAGGGTCTCATTCATAAGTGCTTTATCTTCTCAGGAACAAGTCGATAAGCCTTTATTGTTTAATTTTTCTTTCTTGGGAACTGGGCAGCTGACATTTTTTCAAAGTCCCTTAATTTGTAGGGGACTTTGTGGGAGTCACAAAACCCCATTAACCGTATTTTTCATCTGGCTTTAGGAGGAATATATTTTAAAATGGTAAAAGAAAAAGACTTTGAACAGCTTCTGATAACTCACAGTTTAAGCATGGCTATAAAAAGGAAATGAAAAGGCAATTAAAAATGGAATATTTCTTTCTTCAGTCTCCCCCCCCAAGTGTAATTTGTCACTATTTCTTCTAGGCAGGCAGAAGGATAAGGCTACAGAAGACCATTTAGCACTGCAAAGCTGGCTTCTATAAAGCACCATAACTTGGCATTAGAATGAGGGACTAATTCTTTAAATCTGGATCATCCCATCCCCAGAAACAGTTTGGGTTTTTCTTTTCAAAATCAGGAAAGAAATGTAAAGAAATTCATTAATGTCTCAGCAGCACTAGCTGAAGTCAGAGAGGGTAATAAGAAACCGTGTTTCTTCAGATTCAGTTCTTGACTATCAGTGCTCAGAAATCCCCTCATGATGTGTGAGAAACCTATACAGGTATATATCCAGAAAATTGACAGAAGTGGGCTTGAAACACTCGCAGTGTCCATATTTGTGTGTGCAGACCGATATTTACACTTCTACAGATTCATTAGTGAAGAGATGCCAGGAGCTTCTCCAGTCTCTCATCTGCAGAGGTCACTCAGGTGGGTCACACAGGGTCAGGTCTGCCAGGAGAGAAGAGTTTTTGTGTTGATCATACCCTCTCAGAAATTACAGCTCTGCTAGGGAGAAGGGAGCTGAGAGGCTCTGCTGCAGGCAGCTGAAGGAGGACCTATGTCCCTACCCTTTGTCTAGGCAGAATGGCAAGAGGGGCTGGTTTCCATACCAGGACAGTATAGCCGGGAAGTCCCAGGTTTTCTTGGCTGCCTTTTCAAGCAGTACCATGAAGTCTGCATAGATATTTTGGGTGGAATAAATATTTGTATGTAGTTAAGCAAACATAAAATAGTAGCATCATTTAAAAGGGTGCTGAAAGCTATTGACACTCTCTCTTGTGTGTATACATGCAAAGTTGTACTTATTTATCACACGTGTTTATAAAACAGCCACCACTATATCATCTGAGCTCAAGTTTTGTGAAAAGTTCACAAGGCCATTTTTCACATGAGCCATATGCTGAGCTGAAGGCACATAATTTACAAACCTTTTAAGCGATTGTGTTACCAACAACTCACATTTCTGTTCTCAAGATAAAGTCCCAGCCCATTCCATCTGATCAGCATCTTATTCTTCAAGCAGGTGTCATGGTTTCTGAATTTTGTCCAGATGGCAGCTGATGTGGAATGAAAGACTGAATGAATAAAACCAAATGCTGTGAGAAGAGCCAGTGAGCCTTTGCTCCTCATGTTACCACTAGTGACAATAGATTTAATGCAGCCATTGTTCATGATCTGTGAGTTTATTAGAGCTAAATGGTTAGGATTATCTCCTCAAATTATAACAATCAGAGAAAGTGATTGAAAATACCCCCTTAAATATATTGCATTTGGTTCTAGTTCATTAGCATTTTGCAGTTCATATCTTTCAGTGGTACGCATGTATACACGTATTTGTTCATGTCCTGAGCTGGTTCAGCAGTCATTCTTCGCCATACACCTTTGATCTGTTGAAAATCAACAGCAAAGCTTGGAGACATGATACTGAGTGCAAAGAAAGTTTCAATATCTGTGTGTGCAAAAAATATTGGTCCCGTGGGCTGTCTCAGGGAGCATGTAACTACTAATTGGACCTGAGAGGGTCAGCAATTACCTCTGAGCAATTCCAGCTCCCTGGCAGAGCCACCTTTATCCATAAGCCAGCTCCCACAGCTGCACACTATAGCTGGGTAGGAGCCCTATTAGCACAGGGCAGAGGGGAATGAAGCTACACCGTCCTTGGCAGATCTGCAGCCCTTCCCCATGCACCCACGTGTGGGACAGGACCCTGCCGAGTGATGCCCAGCGACCTCTGTTAAATAATTATGAAACCATGCTGTATGCACCTCCGTACTGCTAGTGTCAGGTTTGATCTGCTCATCAATTGTGCGGGGATCCCGGGTACAAATGTTGTACGTGCTGCCTTACCCAGAGCTGAGCAGCCTAGAAAGGATGTCGCCAGGAGTTACTTCGCTCTCTTGATCTCTGTTTCTATCACCTGGGTGTTTGCCTCCAGAAAAAATCCGTATCTTTGAGTTGCCTCTCAAAGAGGCTCTTATTATGACACTGGTGGGCAGAGCCCTTCACAATTTGTAAAATAACCTGCTGCCATGTCAGATTAGGTTATGTGCCATCAAATTATTTAAATCTTCACAGTTACATTTGTTCTACAGACGTGTGCGCTCTCTCTCGAGACTAGCATTTCTGCACTTTCACGAATACTTTCGGGTCTTTGTTTTTTTAAATTTATTTTCATTTTTTAGTGGCAAAATCTGTTCTCAGAGCTCTTTTTAATACCATAGAAAAGAGAGGTGGTGCTTTGTGTACATTTTATGGTTTTTCTGTCCAATGACTCTAATGTCAAAATTGCTACAACCTTCCAAGAGAAATGCTAAATCGTAACGTGGTAAGAAAGGCACCCTCGACAGGTCTGCGAATGACAGCTCTATAATTTCAGCATTATTTGAATACAATGTAGAAGTGCCTTATATGTTTAAGCAGCTTCATTTTACATCTGCTTTTTAGAATAATTGATTCATACTTGTCTGCACAGGCTTTCAATAGTTCTTCTTTTCTTTCTTAGTGTCTTTGTCTGTCCTTTTCTTTTTTTCTTATTTTTTTTCTTTTTATTCCCTTGATTTTTTTTTTCTATAATATTTATTTTACCAGTGAGAAGATGAGAGGGTCAGGCTGAGCATGTGTTAGACTGAGCTACAGTGGAACGAGTCATCTTTACTTCTGTGCTCATTACAGCCACAGAGCAGAATGAATTACGTCTGGATTTTTTCTTGCCTCCTTTCATACATATGCTAACATGCATTGCTTTATTTGTGATTCAAAGATTGCCATTGTTATTTCTGAGTTCTGAGGTACACTTGATCTGTTTTAATATTTCTAAATTATTTTTGCCATTGTTGCTCAAGTCTGCGTGGGTTGGTTGGAGTCCTTAAAAAACCTTCCAGAGGTTCCGGATGATAATTTTTCAGCAGGAGGTGGGTCTTCAAAACCTATTAAACCAAAAAAGTTTATAGTCCTACTTTTTCTTTTTTTATTTTGTTTTCCCAAAGTGTTTCTGAACTGTTGAACTGACAGCTGAGATCCTACCCTGTTTCCTGTGTGCCTGATGTCAGATGCAGCCAGTGAAAGAGGAAAAAGAGTGGTATGGACTGAGAAAAATGATATATTTTGCAGAGTGACCAGCGCAGCTAAAGCTGTGTGTCATATGTCAAAAATCTTTTGACACTTGGCAGATCTCCATGGAGGCAGCTTTGCTTCTTGCAGCATGCCCAAGGATCCTGTGCCTCACTGCTCTGACGCCAAGTCACAGTGGTAGCTTTCACGTCCAGCACCGCACGACCAGCAGTGCTCAGGAAAGTCCACTAAAGGCTGTGTTTCATGTCTGGGCTGCCCACAGACTGCCCCACATCGCTGCGTGCAAACAATGGGAGCCTGTCATGCCTGTGCCTTAAGAGGGCCCTTCACCCAGCACATCCTGCACTGGCTTCCCAAGGAAGACACCTGGGAGGAGGTGAGGCAGGTGTTGTACAAACCACTGCAAATCGGGAGTGTCTCCACAAAAGGTAGTGGCTTTAAAATGCATGAGCCCGTGAAAAATGAGGTCAAAACTAGTATCTCTCCTTCGTTTTTTTCCCTGTTAAAGCGTGCTGCTTTCCTCAGTTAGTGGATACTGAGCCAGATGTGAAGAAATGTAGTTGGAAGGGAGAAAGAATTAGAATTGCAGATAGGAAAAGATCTTTTTAAAAGGCATCAGTAAATGTAGTTTAATAAGGTGTTAGCCTAAAAGCTCTATCGTCTTTATAAAAAATATTGTAGTTATTTAGTGATACCACTTCTTATTGGAGACACTATTATAAGCTGAAAGAAAATCTGTTCTCAGCCTTAGTCTTTCTAATCAATAAAGATATTTACAATTAAATAAAATAAAGATAAGTATGCTTTAAAAAATTCATAAATTCTAGGCTAACATGGCCCAGAGTGATAGCTCTTCTTTAAATAAAAGGTTTTCAGAGGTTCCAAAAAGATCTCCGATCAATGTTCTGCAACATATAACTTCTGTTTCAAAACCTCTTTTTCCTGATATTTTTGTTGATAACTGTACTGGTTACATTATTTCTATGTACTGATGCATAGTTTTAGTCTTCTTAACAGGAATTAATATGATGCTTGAAATGTTGGTTGTACCACCTTTGCTCTCCCTGTAGTGTTTCTTTTCATGGAGGGCACCATGAAAGTACTAGGAAAGCCTCCTGAGGAGCGGGCACATGTGAAAGTTTCACAAAATGTGAAATTGTAGGTGAAATTCTTGATCAGATTATCTGCAAGGAGAACTGTGGGACAATTATATCAGTTTGCAGCTCAGATAGTGCAGGAGAGATAGTGTCAAAGCTTTGACATCAGCTTTTTGGTTTCGTGTGAAACAAAGATAGAGTCACAGCATGTAAGGCTTATAGATAGATAGAACTGAAGGGAATAGGTAATAACCATAAAACAATATTATGAAAATATAACCCATAATTAGTGATAATGGGTTACTCTCTTAATTAAATACATTGAAGTACCGATGCAGAGTTTTGATGCACGGATGATTTTGTCCAAGAACATATGTGTGTTTATATACTGATCTAACATTGATGTATAACTGCCACATTAAATATGCATCAAAGGATGAATACTCTGCCCTAATGTTAAATGGTTCTCTTTAGCGCTGTGCAATTGTACAAATAAGTGGAATAAGAGAGTCCCTGCCCCCAAATGTCCCATCTAAAAAGAAAAGCATAGAAAACTTTACTATACACGTGCTTAGGTTAAGTTATACCTGTGGGTCCTCTGCACACTGCTGAAGGACCTGAATGCAGGTAGCATAGAATCATAGAATCACAGAATGGTTTGTGTTGGAAGGGACCTTAAAGATCACCTAGTTCCAGCCCCCCTGCCATGGGCAGGGACACCCTCCACTAGACCAGGCTGCTTAAAGCCTCATCCAGCCTGGCCTTGAACACTGCCAGGGATGGGGCACCCACAGCTTCTCTGGGAAACCTGTGGCAGTGCCTCACCACCCTCTCCGGGAAGAACTTCTTCCTGATATCTAATCTAAATCTCCCTGCTTTCAGTTTAAACCCCTTACCCCTTGTCCTGTCACTACAGGCCCTTGTAAAAAGCCCCTCCTCTGGCTTCCTTGTAAGCCCCCTTCAGGTACTGGAAGGTGCTATAAGATCTCCCCGAAGCCTTCTCTTCTCAGTGCTGAACAAGCCCAATTCTCTCAGCCTGTCCCCATAGCAGAGGTGCTCCAGCCCTCTGAGCATCTTCGTGGCCTCCTCTGGATTTGCTCCAACTGGTTAATATCCTTCTTATGCCTGGGGCTCCATAGCTGGACACAGCACTCCAGATGTGGTCTTACAAGAGCAGAGTAGAGGGTGAGAATCATCTCCCTCGTCCTGCTGGCCACACTTCTCCTGATACAGCCCAGGATCTGGTTGGCTTTCTGGGCTGCCAGTGCACACTGCCAGCTCATGTCCAGCTTTTCATCCACCAGTACACCCAGGTCCTTCTCCTCAGGGCTGCTCTCGATCCATTCTCCACCCAGCCTGTCCTTGTGCTTGGGATTGCTGCGACCCAGGTGCAGGACCTTGCACTTGGCCTTGTTGGACTTCATGAGGTTGGCACAGGCCCACCTCTCCAGCCTGTCGAGGTCCCTCTGGATGGCATCCCTTCCTTCCAGCGTGTCGACCACACCACACATCTTGCTGTCATCAGCAAACTTGCTGAGGGTGCACTCGATGCCATTGCCCGTGTCACTGACGAAGATGTTACACAGGACCGGTCCCAACACCGACCCTGTGGAACGCCACTGGTCACCGGTCTCCACTCAGACATTTACCCATTGACCACAACTCTCTGAGTGCAACCCGCCAGCCAGTTCTTTATCCACCGAGCGGTCCATCTGTCAAATCCATGCTTCTCCAGTTTAGAGACAAGGATGTTGTGTGGGACAGTATCAAAGGCTTTGCACAAGTCCAGGTAGATGACGTCAGTTGTCCATCCTCTCAGCATGTCTCAGCTTGTTATTAATCCAGGAAACAGAACCTCACAATTAAAATTCTGGTTCCCTGTTCTGATTTCAGTGTCAGCAGCTTGGGGGTTTATGAGGAAAGAGTGTTCCTGTTCCTCTTCCTGCTGTCTTCTGCAACAGAAGCTCTGTTACTGCCCTCCTTTCTAGTGATGGAAGAAACCTAATTTCCTGAACTCTAGCACTCCAAGTTTCAGATGTGTCATTAAATAACCTGAGAGCTCTGAGTAGATAGACGATTCTGAGGGGATTAGATTATCATTAGTACCTGGGAGGGAGAAGTACTGATACACATCTCTAAATTATACATTTACCCTAGTAAATGCTTATGCCATCACCTTCCCTGTTGATGCTGGGGACCTGTCCTGGCCAATGGGCACCACAATTATATCAGGGAGCAGGCCCAGCATTGGTGGCCCTGAATTGCTGATCTTCCCATCACGCATTGGAGAAAGGGTCTCATCAGTGACCAAAAATAACTGGAATTTATTTGCTTTCACTCATGTGCTGTGATATTCCTATTGCTTTGGAGGAAATTCATGCCTGTCAACATGAATTTGTCAGTTTTTGATTTAAAGGTTTGTCTAGTTGGGGAGCAAAACAAGTTTTGCTTAGCTCTTGAACCCACTAGAACTTCTGTGGGGTTTTTTCTGAGATAAATTTTACCCTGACAGAAGAAGTACTGATCCCTTTATTCCCCAAATTGTGCTTTCTGAATTTGGACTGAGGAGGGTCATCTTTCCTGCAGCCACATTTGCTTAAAAAAGGGCCAGCCACAGTGGTTTCCCTTCCTAATCTTCTTCCTGACATGTCTCCCCCCCCCCCCCCCCCCCCCAACCTTTTCTGCCTCAAATATTTGCGCTGTTTTCTCTGCTGGGTCTCAGGCTATGGGGATATTGGAAAAGTCTGAGTAAAATGAATGTTCCTTATTGAGGTAGCATATACAGGGAGAAAAAAAAATATGCCTTTTCCTTGGAATTTTAGCATAAGTCAAAATGGCAAGGTCCATAAATGCCAGAGAGAATTTTATTGGCAGAAAGAGTTAAACAAAGATATTCAGGTACAATTGTCCTACTAGTGTCTGAGCCCATGATTTTTTAGACACATGGGCAGTCTGACCATATTTGTAGGATCATGAGCTGATGTCCCTTTGACTTAATCTAAACTTTGAATAGATGGGATGCACTTTACTTTGAGAGAGCTTCTGGATGTCTTTCTTTTTGAATATTTAGTATTTTAATCTGATGCTTTTGAAATGAAAAGAAAGACTTCCATCAAGTTAAATGGGTTCAAAAGTAGGTCCTAACATGACATTACTTTTTTTCATTAAGGACATTATGTTGCATCATTGAACTCAACGTTTTTTTTCCATTGACTTCATTAGATGCAAAATTGGACCCTTTAAGCATATGTCTTGATAATGCACATTGTCTTCTGTGACTGCAGTAAAAAAAAAAAATCCTATCCTTATCTTTACTGTTCCTTATTTTTGTGACATGTTGCCTCTGATATTTCTGCATTTTGAATCATAAGGGCTCTATTCTCACTGGGCTCTTGTCCCACGTTAATCTGATATTTATATAATTTTGCTAGAGAAGAGCCTGTGAATGATCTCTCCCTTCTAATTTATTCAAGACTAACATTCTGCTACTGGCAATCTTGCCTCCATGGTTTCCCTGTCTGTACAGTATAACCAGATGTTTTGTAGTTTGGGTCCCTCTGCACATCATTGTACAGACACTGCAAGTACCTCTTTCCTGCAGATTTCTCCAAGAGCCCTCACAATGAAATACATGAGGAATGTGTGAAAACAGGTCATAAAGCAAGCTAAAATGAAATATAAAAATACAGAAAGTACTTCTTAAAAAAACAGAAGAAATATTATACAGATTTTTGTACAGCAGATTGGATTGTCATCTGGGCCCTACGTGCATAATGGTGCAGTTGCAAAGCCCTGTAAATAGTGAGACATTCATTTAAACCTACTTCAAAATGGAAACATAAAATTATGGGAATAATGTGGAATCAGCTTTGAATCAGTAGTACTTGTTTGGCACCTATTACTAACACACTTCTGCGCCTCTGAGAATAGAAGGCATATTCCCAGCACCACTGTCAGGGAGGGAATTGACTTGTAACAAAGAAAACTGAGGTATAAGATCCACAAAGATTTTAAAATTCAAGACTTTGTATTTGATTTCAGTACTTTGGTTGGCCATGCTTAAAGGCTTCTGAAGTTTTGGGTTTGTTTTGTTTAGTATCTCAGATGCATCTGTAGTAGAAGCAGAGTCCAGTGACCTCTCAAGTGAGGCACTGCTGTAGCTGAGCCAATCTTTCTTCCTGGGGAGTTTTTCAAAGCCTATTTCCATTCAGAGTGAAATAAAAAGTGATATGTAGGAATTACCATCAGTGTTTTTGACAGAAGGACTTTTAGGGTATAAAGGGGTGTTCTGATTACTCCTAGATAAATAAGAAACCTTATGAGGGGAGAGACAATCTGCTTGAAGTTAGTCAACGGCAATAGGAGACAGTGATTCTTGCTCCTAATTAAATAAATAAACAAAGGCAAAAACCCGGGCCTTTGATACTTGTGAATGCAGCTTGAATTTTCCTCAGAGTTTGAGACTTTCAGTGTGAAGCTCTGAATTGGATCCATTTTGTCTCAGAATGAAGAACAAGAACTGACCATCAATTTCTATATATCCTCTGAGCATAGAATTAATGATTCTATTAAAATGAGACATTCCCAAGAAATACTATAGTAATTGAACTACTTCATAAATTAAGACAAGCAAGCACAGTTGTATGAATACTGGAATGGCTGACCCAGTTATTTGTAATAAAATTTTGTCCATTATAGCCTTCAATCCTGACTGGGTGATGACAGAAATTTCTGAATAACCCCCAAAATAGTTGCTGAAACATTGGGTGAATATTTTCAGGTGATGGTGCAATGTGGAGGGCCACTGCGTTCCCTGCTGCTCTAACCTGGTTTGAATGGCCTGCATCAATCCTTACATTTAATGACAGAAAATTCAGCTTAACCTTGCTGTAAAGTAAGTATTTATACATATCAATGAGAGAAATAAAACACTTTATTGATTTTACATCTGCTTTCACTGTGGTAATTAAAATGTACCTTTGCAGCTTGCAGAATAGTAGTCTGTTTGTATTAGATCAAAGAAGAGCTCTTCCACAGACCTTAGTTTGTATTCCTGCTGTCCCTTAAAAATTCTCAAAAAAATGCAGAAGGATGAGTCCTGTTTTCATAACCTGCCACCTTTTATTCTAGTAAAAAGACACCTTCTAGTCAAAGGAGCTAATTGTTTGTAATGGTATATTCTAATAATTTCTAGGTCAAATTCAGTGTTGACTGCCCCAAAGTTCAATGTTCAGTATAGTTAATGGCTTTGCCTCGATATGTGCTTTGTCAGGAGTCTTCTGAGGAACCCTTCTTACTGTAACTGTTCACAGGAGGGTCATCACTAACAGCAAATCTCTTCAAAAAAGCAAAGCCCTTGAGAAGGGCACTGTAGACCTTTCCAGTCCTACTGAATTTTGTGTTAGATCATCACTTTTAGCCGTACGCTACCATTTGAGTGCTTAGGAACAGCTGGATCCTTAGGTAGGATCTACCGGCTTTCTGGATGCGTGCAGCACAGCTCATCTGGATCCTGGTGCATTTGCAATTGTTTGTGATGGTGGATCTGGACTGTGGCCCTGGATCTGACATTAATGTGAGGGCACCGGTGTAAGCAGAGCCGCTCAACCACCTGGGTGGGGTATTTATTGGCAGAAAGTGAGTTTTAAATCCATCCTTGACAAATTAATATTGAAGACTCCTCTGGAGTTGTCCTTTGCCAAAATTTCCACCCCGAAATCTCTCCACATTTGGTCATGATTGATGTGAGGGTTTCCTAGGCAAAATTCACTTTCAGAGGATAGATTGCCTCACCTTGCATCCACAGCTGTTGAATATTTTGACTGAGTAATTTCAGCAATATTGGAATAGTCTTCAGCAACATTTTGGTTTTGCGTGCATGTGTGTATGTAAGGTCAAGCTTTTGGCAGCACAAATAATTTTGAAAAACACATCTGGTTTTTATGTTTTTTTTTTTTAACTTTTCTCAGGTTCTCCAGACCTGAGTAGTCAGACGGTGAGTATAGTTTTCATACCTTAAATTGCTGTTATTCTCTCATCTGTATCTCCAGTGGTATGCCATGATCAGATGAGCGTTGTCGTGTAGTTCGAGTACAGGCCAGGCCATGGTTTATCCTATGTTGCACCAACATTCATGATGTGCTTTAGCAGTCTCACAGGTTTAACACAGATTTAATCTAAGAAATAACTGTCATGCTTTGCATCAGCCCTAACAGAAGAACTTCTGTTTGATTGTCAATATCCAAAAACGTTAGGAAACTTGAGATTTGTAGCAAGTAAATTTATATTGGTACCCTTCCCCTCTTTCCACTCCCAGTAGAGGTTGATGGAGAGCTATTAGCCAGTTAACTGGTGATTAATTTAGCTTGCTCTGTACCTTTTATCCTTATGTCTGATTAGTCCAAGGCTTGGGATTTGAAATAAAGCCAAGTTTTAAAATCTGGAGCCCTCTTAATTACTTCCTGTCACTTTTTTTTTTTTTTTTATCATGTGGTGAAAATCTGATTATAGATACGTCTACATAGTAGCTCAATATAGAGATATTTAAGCTAGGTCTAAAAGAACTAGTTTGTTAGGGGAAGCAGCCTAGGCATAGCAACATAAGATAATTTATATAAACATACACTTACTATACAAAAGTGTGAGTAATTGAGAACATGCCATATATATATATATGTGTATATATATATGTAAGGGCTGCATGACGTGTGTATTTATGCATACACATCTAAAAACCTTGCTAGTACAATTTAGCAAGTAACACATTTCAAAAGCAGAAAGAGCAAGAAAAAACAGAAACACAATTGTGATTAATCATGCCCATTATCAACTCAGACTTATGACCTGTGTAAATTTTAGGGCATTTTTTTTTGAAGTGTGTGTGTGGTGGTGGATGGAAGGAGGGGTGCATATGTGTGGAATGAGAGTTGAAAAATGCACTCCTTTCTCTGCCAATAAAATGACCCCTTCCACCCCCTCAGTTTTCAACCTTCCCTCCAAAAGTTAGGTAGATGTCTAAAGCTGGCTAAAGCCTTATTATTTAGTTAACTCTAGGTGGTTTCCATTAGCCTTACAGTACATGCCACTGAGCAGACATACAGTAACTGAATTGTTTCAACTTATCCAAATAACATTGAAATAGACTTAATTGTTGAACTACAGGAAAGACCATGTGTCTCCAGAGACTATTAGTGTCATTTAAAAGGCTAAATGTATCATAAAACCTGTCTTTAACAGAACAAAATTGTACAGACCAACACAATTTTAGCTAATGTTTTCCACATTTCTTGTAAAAAAAGTCGTTGGCTATAAAGCAAAGTTCATAACACTTCTAGGAGTTATTTCAGTGTAGCACTTCCCAACAAGTTTGAACCTACTATCCTTTTTACTGCTGAATAGCAACTTACTTTGAGAGTAGGCACATAGAAATGTACTGAATTTACTTCCAGAACGTATTTCTATTTGTGGCGAGTAAACAGAGGCTTTTACACAGCAGAAGTTTCAAGAAGACTCCTATTTCAACAGATAACCATTTTCTTTTTAGACTGCCTCAGCATTTAAATTGAACTTTGATTAAAGAAGAATATGGTAGTATTTGAGAGGAAAAGTAAAACTGAAGGAGTCCTTGCTGATACAGGGTGTCAGTGGGATTTCCTCAGCAATCAGTGTTTTGGTATTTTGTGATTCTTATTCTGGGATTCACTCCTTTGTTTTTAATTCCAATGTTAGGCAAGTTCTTTTGTTGGCTGTAGTAAAAAAAATATTTGGATAGAGAAAATTATAAAGGTAGCTGAAAACAAATAAAAGAGAAAAGCAGAAGAAGAGGGTGGGAGAGAGTGAGAGGCTGAGGAAGAGTGAATGAGAGTTGCTTTTATTCTATCAAAGAGACAAACCGGTATTTCTTTGTTCCAAAGAAGTTCAAAATATTAAGGGGGAAAAAATCAAGAAGAAAGACAAATAGTGGATCAACTCTCAATAGAAGGAGCAAATCTTTCTATTTATCTGTCTCATCTTTTCACTGGAGTTTTGTATCAACTAACAAGGAAGCTATTTCAAATAACTTCTGCTAACATTATTGTTATTTTACAAGTTTAGTTGCTTTGTTATTTTACAAGTTTTGTTGCTATGGAAATGAATGATGTAATCTACTCTTTCCATCACAATCACTTACTTTTGAAAATATCTTTTTAACCTGAAGAGATTTTTTTTTTTTTTTCCAGTTAGTCCTCTCCAATCTAGGGGACAAAGCTATTGTCTCAATTTTTTCTGGAAAATCTCAGAATCAGAGTGTAATTACCCATGTAGGAACACTAGTGCCTTTCCTGAAAAAGTTAAGAATTTCTTGCAACAGCAGTTACTGTCAAGCTTTTCCCATTAGAGCTATGTGTGAATGGAAACAACTGTAATTTCTTCATTGCTCGCTATTAAAATGAACTTGAATTATGTAACTCTTTTGAAAAAGAGACATTATGATGACAAAAAATATTGGTTAAGTCTAGCCAGGCTTTGATTTATTTGGTTTTAGTCTTGTGATAAGGAAAGGGTATGTGCTAATGAAGCAGTTCCCGTTTAGAGGAAAATTCATCCAGTAACAAGTCATTGTGCCACTAATTCTTTTTTCATCCCCATTTTGGGAATTTACGTGGTGTCTGGTCTCCTGGCACTGACCCTCAGAGTGGCCCTGAATTCACCTGTAGTGAAGGAAATCCCTGAATGCACAAACCTAGAGTGTCTTTACCTTGGACTAAAAAGACTCTCAATATTTCCAGAATATTGACGGGACACTATTGCACAGATCAGCCTACAGATGTATTCATACACTGCAATTCAATGCAATGGAGACATCTCCCCACACCTCTGATGTGGCAAAGGTAATAGAATGACATTACTAGTTTGAAATTTTAAAGTAGGATAATGGCACTAGTATGGTGCTAGACACAAGTAAGGCCTATTATGTGTACGTGAAGCATTTCTACTTCTGACCTTTACACTTGTTCAATCTCTGCTTTGCCAGTTTGCCTTTCAGGCCTGAACTCAATGTATTTAATTGCAATTAGTAAGATAGTTTTATGGTTTGGTATGACCAGAAGTAAAAAGCACAATCCAAGTTACTGCCCTTTTATCCATTCAGGGGACTTTGGCAAATTCTTCGAATCCCACTGTAGCATATTGGATGCCAGAGTTTAAACCACTGGCAGTCTCTCCAGATTTTAAACCACTGGCAGTCTTTCCTTGATCTGGTTTAGGAAAAAAGCATGGAAAGGTAGGGTGGTTTGTGCATTTCCTAAAAATTAAGTAATGATACTGGACTGAAGTTGTACTGATTTGTTTTCAACCCATTTAGACTTTGAAAACACAGGTTTCCAAACCCTGAAATATTACTATTTCTCAAGTTATGACAGCATTAATGAGAAGAGTCAAGGTACGTGGAAAGCTAAGAAATATGCTTTTTTCCCCGTCTTTATTTTAATCACTTTTTTGGGGATTGAAAATCCTACAAGCATTGACCACAGCTATCCAAATAGCAAGAGAGAAATAAATGGTGTTTTCCATCATTTGCACAAAAAAGTCCACCCTCCAATAAACAATATCCTAGGCCCTTGTAAGCATGAAATTATTTTTCTTATCCAGATTCCAGCATTTTCATAAGGACTTCCCAGCTTGTTTCTTGATCCTAAACATGAGGGAAAAAAAGAAAGTGACATAGATAATTTTTTCCTCTCTCTTGTTAATGATAATAAGAGTAAATATTCTCATATGGGTAGGAAAGTTGACCAAGCTGACAACAATTTAAAAAAAATTTTTTCAAAAAAATGTGTTGTAGGAATACGGTTTTAAAATTGTGTTTGTTTTTAAGGCAGTCACCTATGAAGCAGAGATGTGAATCTCTTGGAAGTCAGTGGATAAAGTCTTGACGTAGTGGACCATGGAAATATGTTGAAATGATGACATAACAACTGACAAAATACTGTTAATAAATAAATTTATTTGGTATATATAGGGATCTATTGAGTATAGATACGAGTCTGAATGCATTTAATTTCTATGAATGAAGTAAAACTCACAGAGGACATTACACAGCTGAAAAAGACATTTATACAATTTGCCCAAACTCATGTGGGAAGGAAGAACAAAGCAAAGAATAGAAACTGTCTACTTAGACTCTCCTTCCCACATTCTTCATAGATGACCTGAATTAGGACTTATTTTAGTATAGCCATGACAAATGTAATGTGCAAATCTAATGAAATTTAAATTAAAAAAGGACTGACTTAACTGTCCCCTGACCTTTCATGACTAAATGGAGTCCCATTCTAATATAAAGTGATAATTGTCCAGTGTTAATCTTGCCACTTCATTACTGATGGGATTGAAAATATGCAACTAAACCTACTAATTTCTAAATTCTGAAAATTTAGGGTAGATAACAGTCTTGACTGGTAGTAGGTAGCTAAAAAGATGCTGTGACAGACTGCAAAACCATCTTCCCACTATGCCCATAATTCAGTCTTCAGCTGTGTGAGAGGTGCTGTTTAACCTGATGAGACCACTCAGCTTAAGTCCCAAAAAGTTGCAGGATAGGGCCCTAACAAGGTGAAATACTTCTGCATTTTTCATTGGGCATACAAATTCTCTGAGAATTACCGCAAGAAAATCAAATAACGGATTTCTACATTTTCAGCATGTGCCTTAAGCTGATTAGCACAGAATCTAATTTGCTCTAATCAACCCAAGGTGGATAGAATGTGAAACAGATGATCTTGCTGTTTAAGAACAGGTAACTGTTTATTTGTGGTTAATAATGACATTTACGTACTGATGGGTAGTCAGTCACCTTGCCCCTTAAATTGCATCAGATCAGTGCTAAGAGTAACTGGTGCAGCAAGTTTGAATTCCCCTATAATAGGTAACTTTTCTGTCACTCCCAATTTGAACCAGACCCATATATGAAAAACAAAACTTAGGTCCCTGGTAAATATAACAATTTTTAATATTCCCAGATGAAGAGAAAGTTTCCACTAGTATAGCAGAAGGAAGTATGTCTGAGCCTGCAAAACAGACTCAGAAAGAGTATTTCTGAAAGCAGAAAAACTTTCCTTTCCCTATGCTTAGAATTATTAAAAGTACATGCCCCAGAAACAAAACCTATGAGTAAAGGTGCTAATTGAACCAATGTAAGATAAAAATCAAATCACTTCAAGATTGAAAATGTGTCTGAAAACAAACTATTAGTAGCTGAGATCTGATTTGGGCAAGGTCTACATAGGTAACTCATTCCTTACTTCTGAAGTGCCTTAAATGAGCAAAAAATGGTAACTTCAGTTTAAGCATCATTAACTAAGGTAAAACTTGAGTTAAGCACTTGAAATCTGGCCATCTGAGAATACTGGCTAGTGCTCAAAACCAGATTCCCAGCCTTCCTGTAATGATCCACAAATATATAATTAACAGCACTCAGGTACTGAGAAGGAATATCTCTTCTTTGCCCTTTTTCCTCTGAAGGCTGGAAGCCAAGCTGATGGAGACAGGCTATTGCATTATCATACCCTCCCCCCTTCCCCCCTCCCGCCCCTGACACACACACACTGTTGCACAACTTTTAATGACCCCCAAGTTTTAACCTCTGTTCCACCATGTTTTTGAGCTTCTTCTGGTTGTTCTCAGTCTGCTGGGCTCTTCTGCTGGGGAGGAGATAGGGGTGCTGGGATAATAGAATTAGAGAGGCAGCCCTGGTGAGGTCTTCAAAGAGATCTACTCAGCTGTAAAGGACAAACATGAACCTGTAAGCCTTGATCCCAGGACCAGAGAGAGCTTAAGATCTCTTACTTAAAGGCACAGCCATACAAGGCACAATCTTGAACTTAGAGAAATCAGGTAAGACTCAATATTTTCTTCAGGGAAAAAAGCTACATGCTCACTTTTGCTCAAGCAGAGCTGAACAGTTGTCGTGCAGGGAAAATGTTTACTTTCTCCTCAACATATCTTTGAGAGGAAAAATGAAGCACCTTTTCTCCTTTCAGACCAAGAGAGCAATGGATTCTTATTATCAAAGATAATCTGTTTTTATAACTCAGGGGGAAAATGCCACATCATATTTTTGTTAACGGGAGCAACCATTTTCTGGTAGTTGGGTCTCAGCTTTGGTCCTATCTGCTGCCTGCACTCCTCAGAGGGTTTCCAGTAATGTTCTTGCAAAACCCTCCTCCTGAGATTGAGCTGCAATTAGCATGGGCTTCAGTCAGTTCTGTGGAGATGTCAGTCCCCATAATGCTATGGGCTTCATGCAGCAACATGAAGATGTCACTTCAGATAGCAGTGTGGGCTTGAAGTGGCAATGCAGAGATGTCACTTCTCTATTATGGACTGCTGCAGAAGCATCTGTCCTTTTTGATGGAGCTGGCCCCATACTTTGCTAATACCCTCTTGCTGTCCCTCTCAGTGGGCTTAACTTCACTGGAACAGCATGACAAGTTAAAACATGTCCTTGAGAAGTCATGTTAACTAATGCAGTGATGACCGTGTGTACACAGTGTGTCTGGGCAGGGACAAAGTGGTTTTGCAGTCACAGAAAAACCTTACTCAAGTGAGAACTGACTCAGAAGTTGTTGCTGGACACAACTTAGCTCTGTCTACGGGGACCGCAAGACCATGGTCATCAGTGTGTCTGTTAACACGGCTTCTCAAGGTCGTGTTTCACACTGCTGTAAATTTTGAAGGAAGATAAAGGGGCATCAGGAATTTATTTTCTTTCTTGATGTCTCTTTGGCTCAGTTAACCTTTAACAATGGTCTCTTCTTAAGTGGCTAAAACAATAAAGAACAATGCCACAAAGGTAAGAGCATGAATCATAAGTTTCAGGCCAGTCTAAATAGTTGAGCCTCATTTCCACATCAATATTCTAACCACAATAAATGTCTGCTGATAAAACATCTATACGTCTTACCATATACATTCTGAACCTCAGGTATACCAGCATTTGCTGTGGGTAGAATGAGATCTCTAACGAAAAGATTGTCTAACGTTCTTTTCCCACTTAAACACCATGTGCGCTCCCACAAGTACAAATGACGTTTGGTAGTGCCCCCGTTTGTAATTGCTTTAAATTAAAAAGCAATTAGAAGCCCACTAATTTCAGACTAGACCCATTGGGTCAGGATTGAGATCACCGACGGAGCAGTCAGAAAGTATGCATTACGCATCCCTCCTTCCACGAAGGCCAAGTTTATATTGGAGGTAGGTCAGTAATTCCTACCACTGTCAGTGGCAGCCTTTTAAGGTGGCCCAAAGACACATGTGGTGTTCAGTCATCCTCTGGCAGATGCCAGTACCAGGAACAAATTTGCCTTCTGTCATTTTGCTACTTGTGAGTAACAGAAATCTCGGACCTTCATGTGGTGGTGTGCACCCCAAGTCCCCGCAGCAGCGGGTTTTTGGGGAGCAGAGGTCTCAGAGACTCGCTGCCGTCTGTGAGGCAGATGGGAGTGCTACATCTGCCCCACTGTGCTTCTGCACATGCCTTCACCACCCCCCGCCCAACATCCCCCTCGCCCTACTTGGCTTCCTGCTACTGATACATGTCTTCTGTCTGTGTCACTGATTACAGAGTTTATTTAGCCACAGAAGAGAGAAATGGTAATGAGATTACGGAACATTGCTGATTGCCTGCCCTGGCTGAAGGGCATTGCGGATGACCTGGCTCACGTGGTCCATGGGGTGGCCACAGCACCCTGGCACAGCTCCTGTCCTCAGCAAGCACCATCGGAGATGAACTTCAAAGAAAGGCTCTTCTGGGCTTCTCCCAGGATCCAATTTTTCTTGGCATTGCTTCCATTCTTTTTCAGAGACACTGTAAAAACTATTCCTGAAATGATCCTCCTCTGCCTTCTGGCTGAAGAGTATGACTGATGCCTTTTCTTCCCCAGTGCGGTAGTACATCTGTGGAGTAGAGAGCCTAGGTAACCAGCTGTCATGTCAGGTTTCCTAAACATACTTGCATGTCATTTCTCACCTGTTGGTCTGTATCAAAGCAGAGAGCCTCTGCTGCTAGCTCCATTGCGCATCAGGGCTAGAAAATCATTTAATTAAGGCTGAAAAAAAGTGGTTTAGTTAAGTCAGAATCAGTCTATTCCTGCATCTCTTATTTCTGCTTCTCCCTTAGACAGGCTGATGATAACACTTATCCTTCTCCTGTCTCTTGCCTTCTTTTCTACATCAAAGATGCTAACTACTGTGTTCTTTAATTTAACAGCTTCTGCAGCACAAGGGAGAATAACTTCATTTTATGAATAGTGAATCCTTGTATAATGTCATCTTCACATAATCTCTTTTTTTGCTGCTCTGAAATAGATTTTATTTCAGTAAATGTGCAGACCACCACTGTAGTGACACTGTACTAAGAAAAGTGGTGTTACAAGTATAATTTTGTTTTAAAGCATGATACTGTGGTGTACTAATTATTCTTTTCTTCTAACTCTCTAAATAACAGCTCTTTGGTTGCTTGTTTCTGCCACAGGGAATGGTGTTACCTGAGGTCACCACCATACCAGCTGGCAACTGTATGCATTGTAGCCAAGCCAGAAGCTGTGACACCTGTAAATTATTGTCATAGAGTCAGGATACACATTACAGTAGAGTCATAGTTAGGATAGAATTCATATTCACTTGTCCTGAACCCAACTAGAAGCATACTAAAATAGTGTAGCCAACTACACACACACACACATATATATATATATTTAATATGGCATGGCCAAACACAACGTGTAAGAATTTCATTTAAGTACGACAACAATGTGTCCACTAAAGAGTAAACAAAAACTTATATAGTTGCAGGTAGGAAGCATGGGAAAACATATAAACAGCAACTCAAGTAATAAGATAAGAACAAGAGACAGCAAATAGGCAGGATATCCTCCTGAATACACAAATATCCAAGACAGATGACAGTCAAAGCCAAAACCAAGATAGGCAGCATTGGGAACAGGGAGGATTGCTTTTGGGGAGAGGAGTAATCTGCAAAAAGCATCAGGCATCCAGAGGAACTTTACCCATAATGGGACTGTCAAGCCTGATCTGCTTGACCTTCTCACCACTGAGTACTGCAGCCACTGGTGCATCAGCTCCATGGTATTGCAGAGAGCTCACTTAGGTCAGGATATAGGGGACTAATAGTTTTGTGTATGTAAAGCTATGTGTCGATAATGTCTAAGAGCTAACCATTGGCACAAACTATCATTAGTGAATGTCAGTCTACTAAAGTTTTATTTTAAAGTTGATTTATCAGCTTTCTAAATACTCCCACCACAACAATTTCTAATTCCCTGACTGATACTGATCGGTGTAGGTGATAGATATTTAGATGGACACACACACACATACTCAGTTTCAATAACTTAAAAAAAAAAAAAAAAAAGGACAGTTGTTATGTTGAACAGAGTGGCCAATTTGTACTTCACATTCAGAAGAGGGCAGAAAAATGAGAAGCTCTCTTCTTCCTCGTGACAGAACTAGAGGCTGGTCACCACCAGCATCTCTGTGTCTGAAGCAGGGTGTGTAGATATATACTATACATGGCTGACCAATAAAATACACTGCCTCATGGAGTTACCTTGTTCCTATGACTTTGAAACACTCAAGGGAAATATGCCACTGCTGCAGAGATGAGTGATGAAGCAGTTGTGTTCTGTTTATGTGAAGTTTTGATTCTTTTAAATAACTTTTTTTTACTCTTTGAGAGCATGGAGAAATGTGTGCAAAATAACTACAGACTGTAACATACCTAGAAGCCTCTGTAGTATTTGTTTAAATTTTAAATGCTGCATCTGCATCTGCACTGCAGTTGCAGATATTAAACCCTGATGTATGTTTTGAATCCCTACAAATTATGCAATTTCTTTTCCTTTCCTGCTGCTTCTCCTTTCATACTACTACTATCAGCAAGTTTCTTTATTGCATATCAGGAGTAATACTGATTTCATTTGCAAAATTCGGGCTAGTCACAAGTTACTTCATCATTAAGAAAAGCATTCTCTACATTCATTAACAGAAGAATAGTAGCAAGAGTTCATGTAACCTTGACTAACATTTTGCTTTTTTCCCTCTTTTTATTTTATGCCATTCTTTTAAACTGTTAGTCAAGCTCCTCACCTGATACACAGTGATGTCACCCCACTGAAACCCTGACCAACATCAGGCTCAGAAATCTTCCTCCTCCAGATTTCCATGGCTAAGTAAGTCTAGTTTTGTAGCTAAAATGGTTGTCAGTGCTTAACATGAAAACATATAAGATCCAAATGAAATCATCAAAATCCTCAGATAACATAAGTTGCCCTGCATCCCTCATTTAAAATGTGTGGGTATATATGTCTAAATTTTAGTCTTGCTGTACTAATGCCAGCCCTATTGTGTAAAGATAATTTAAAAGTACTGCAATTTTCATGTCAATAATTTTTAAAATTATTGTTATTATTTTTTATTTATTTTGATCAATTACCTTGATGCAGAATCTACGGATTTAAAACTGCAAGACTCCATGGAGTTGGGCTAGATCCACAGGTACTACAGCAACTCCACAAGCAGGTACAAAACACGTTAAATGCTGTGAACTGTTCCAATCTCCAAGCTGCTTTGGTTCTGCTGTGTAATTGAACCTGTCCTGGATCCTAACAAAGGCCAGAAATAACTGGAGCAAGAAGTGTGAAAAAGGGACAATTGTCATGGCACTTTTTCTTTCAACTCTCTGCAAAGAGGCATGTATGAGCTGTGTGCTGCTACCATGCCTTTCTTCATAGACATCGTTTGCCAATGGCTGTGTGCACAAGTTATGAGGGGTTGGGCTTGAGTCCATAACATGCAAAACTGCTAGGGTTCAGGTCAAGACAAGAAATACTACAGAAACAAAATTTCTTTCTGGTCTAGAGTGAATAGATTATGTCTAGTCTAGTAAATTGGACACATTTATGAATATTCTTTGCCATGGAGGCCAGCTCCCGTGGCCTCAGTGACTGATAGTGAACCTGGGTTCTTCAGGTAAACTATGGCTCGTGGTCCTTGGAGAGCAAACCATGCCTGGAGAAAGCTAAGAGAGATTCTGGCCACTTGGGAGAGGCCACACTGATATCAAGATAATGTTCTAACGGTTCACCAGTGTAGATCTATGAACACTGTAGTGCCTGAGATCATTATCCAAGCTTGAATCAGTAGGTACAGACCCAGCCTTAACAACATGATTCTTTGAGGGGATGGAAATTTAAAAATTATTTTTTTGTTAGTGTGTCTGTGACTTTAGAACCAGTGATGCTGTTATATGCAACAACAGTTTCCAAGTGCTTGAAACATACATTTCCCAATGACTCAGTAATATTACTTGTCTACTCTACGTCCTGCTGTGTACAGGTTTTCACATTGCCTATTTGCCATGGTTTCCATGTGTGTTATAACGGTTTCATCAGGTGACATCATGGACACTGTAGGTTCTTTCTACCTTCTTGGACCCATGAGGGGAAGAAATATTATAAGATGGATGCTGTTTCTTGAAAGGGCTTTTAAAATGTGTTGACTTGTATAAACGCTGCTGTATTCTCATGCAAAAGAAAGTGAAAGAAGGCAGCAAACATTATGAAACGCAAATAGTAAAGTCTGTGATTAAGCTTAGATTCTTTAAAAAAAACATGCCACAGTCTTGGCTTGGTCAGGAAGGCAGACCCTTATGCATACCAAATCATTCCAAAGCATCTATATTTCAAGGGTTTTTATACTTCACGCTTGATTTATACAGTCAAGAAATAACTGTGATTAAGCAGAGACTGTGCTTGCCCACAGCATATCTCCAAATATTTTCTCCACCCCTAGATTGCAATTCAAATAGGAAATGATCAATTATTTGTGGGGTTTTTTCCTCCTAGCAATATCAGCTCCCAGGTAAAGAAGTGGAATTTGAGGAGAAAAAAAAGAATCTCAGATATATTTTACAGATTATGCTTTACCTTCTTATATTTGTGTGTTTCCTTTATGCACAATGTAGAATTGATTATTGATGGGCTGAATAGAATGCAAAATCCACTTTGAACTCTAATCAATATGAATTTGGTAAACATTATAATGTATTTTCTGCATTTCCCAGGATTGGAAGCAAAAATATACATATGTAAAAAAAATAGTGTAAGTATTGCTGTGGCATGTTGACCTGGATTTTATTAAGGGAGGCAGTTTATAAACATGTAATGGAGTAACAGTCTTTGTCCTTCAGGGTTACAATGTATTAGACAAGATGCAGCTGTTTGCTATAAGAGATAGCCGGAGAAAGTGTTTCATATCTGTTGGTCTGTTGTTGCAATTCATATTCAGGAAAACTTCCACTGAAATTAAAAATTCAGAGGAAACATCGTCTGGTGAAGGCGTGTGAGATCAGGTAGGGTTTTTTTATTTGAATAACACTAGGAAGCAAAGGCAACTGGCTTTATCTTGCTAGAAGTTAAGATTCTGTTATCAGAAAATGTCTAGTTTTGACTTTTGACCAGCAGTATTTAGATGTCTTTTGATATGATGTGTAAAGTATATCTGGAATTCTTGACTTAATCTCAAAGAATTAGAGCTTTTCTTATTACTGTTACTGGTCTCATTCCAGAAAGAAAAAAAAAAAGCTCTTGAATTTTTACTTAATCAGTTTATCAAATAAAAATATTTGGGATATAAATTCCTTTACAATCAATGAAGCATGAGATTCCCTTCCAAGTTCCTCAAAGTTGAACTTATTAGTACATATTTTTAGACTTTCAGAGGAAGGGACAATTTAGATTACCTGTAAACAAAGTCACTGACATATTCCATACTGTAATAAACCTAATTCTTCTATAAAATTTGAAATTATTTTGCAATTTAGTCATTCTCATCTTTTTGGTTAATATGATTTCATTTTGTGTACAAGGAGATTGTACTGTGTTTGCAGTGAATTCTTGGACAGTTGAATTCAAAATTCATTCTTCATATCTAGCTTCTCTCTTTGCAGAGCCTTCTTGTTTTTATTTTTTTATTTGTTTGGTTGTTGTTTTTTTAACCCAGTTAGAAAAATACATGTATTCTTGTGTCACAATCTGCAATAGACAGTAATAAATTATTGTATATTTTTGGATGATGCTTTATTGCCTTAACCAAAGTGATTTTAAAAATATGGGAATATAGTATAGCCTTATCTTGCCAATACAGAAACTCCTAAACTACTATAAACCCAGTTACCCTTTACTTTATTAAAGGAATATCAAATTTCAGCTTGAGATAGAAATTATTGAAACATAACGTTAATATGGTTTCAGATTTTTACAACCTTGTGACATTATCACTCATTTTGTGATAAATTATGTTTTTTCTTAAAGACCTAATTGTTTTAACTTAGTTACCTGAAAAGATTGGTTTTCATTAAAAAACGTGATGTTTCTAAACTCATGATGGTGAAGAAGCTTGGTGCCATGAAATGTAAAAGTTTCAATCACACACAACAAGAAAAGTCTATTGCTTTTAAAGTCTGATTTTAGGTCAGTGTCTTGGTTTGTCTTGGTTTATAAACATGTATGTTTGTCAATACTAGATCCTCAATCTTCCCTGGAGCAGCTCTGCTAATGTCTAGTTTTTAAAACCAAATTTTCCAATTTGACAAACATTTTCCTTCCCTTTTGCTATGTGAAAGATCCACACCGACAAAAGAATTTAGTGCATGGGCAAAACAGTGAAGCTGAATGGAATGTTGTCAAAAATTGTGTAACACGTTACATAAAAAAAGTTTTTCCTAAATTTTTTATTTTTTAAACAGTAATGAGACTAGGCAAGGAAGCTGAACATGGATGTTTGATTTTCTTTTGTTGAAATATACTGTACTGGCCAAAGATCTGTGCATGAACGTAGCAAATTTTATGTAGTTAGCAAAAAAGCAACTCTAGATACTGCATTTGGAAGAATCCATTGTGTCCTCTAGGGCCAGCCTCATCCTTCGATAACAGGAAATACTGCAGGGAGTATTACAGGGAAAGCTTGCACTTGCTGGATTGAAGTTGAGAAACTCTCAACACTTGCAAAAAAACTTGGCTTTTTGACATTAAAATGTGCACTTGTGATTTAATAGTACAGAGGGCTGATTTGTTGAATAAGATCTGAATTTTTGCATAATCCATTTGGAAGGATCAAAACCTGCCCATTGTATTCAGTAAGAGTTCACATTTATTCTTGTGTCATTTTAACCCACAAATGGATGATGAGATTTAGCCTGTTGGATTTACCTGCTGACTTCATGGATTAGCTGCCAGATGACTGTCATCTTGTCTTGCAAAGCTGTTGTCTGTCTGTTTTGGTTTTGAGTTTTGTCAATACTGACAGCAGTGCCATGACAATAAGCCTTGATCAGCAATTTTCATGTTCAATTTTTGTCCTAACAGATTTGGCTTTGGAGTCATTATTTGAAATCTGATGGGCTGGCTGCTGCCAGATAATGCCTTTCTGGATTTAATCATTTTTTTCTGAAGACTTTAAACTTTCTTCATTAAAGGGAAACAATCAGCCTGCTAAATGAAAACTAACTCCAGATACCTCCTAGAATTCTCAGAATTGTAAAGGCTGAGTTGAACAGTTAAAGAACCTTGTGTTTTAGAGAATGTCCCTCTTCTGTGTCTTCCTGGGTAAAAGAGTAGGCAGTGGTAATAGCAACAAGTAGCAGGTGGTAGCAGGAGAAAGAAAACTGAAAATGCAGCCAGCTGGGGCTGCACGGGCAGAAGAGGCTTTCAGGCAGACAAAGGCCGTGCATGATCCAGAAAATGCCTAAAGCTTACTCATAACTTTTCTGTCTTGTGTAGTCCTATTTTAAAATGTCTTCTGCTGTTACTCTTGGAAAAAACTACTCTGGCATCTCGTATAAAGGCCAATCATCCTTTTTTGAAATAAATCGTGAAATCTTGAAGGTAATGAAAGAAAAAAGTAGACTAATAGTGGAACTGAAGAGTTGCTGGCTCTCAGCTTACCTAGAGAGGTTTTGTTAGGAATTCTCATTTCCCTCATATTTCATTTCTTTTGTCCAGTGTTAAAATATCCTTCAAATTAAACTGGTTGTCTTGCAGACTTTCATTCTTGTCTCTTTGACTTTGTGAGTGTCTTTCCCCACCGATACAAATGTACTGATTATTTGATTAGGAGAGAGGGAGCGTGTTTAATTGTGCAATTTTGAGAGGACCTGGTGGGTGAGAAGACTCAGACCCTGGCAGGAGAGGCAAAAAGGAGGGGAAAGGTGGTGATGGGACAAGTACATGTGCCTTCTTTTGCAGTGGGCCCTCTTTTGTTTCTCTCATCAGGGAAATGCCACTCCCACCCTAACACTGATTCAGCCCTCAGAAAGTTTGATTTTCTGCTGAATAAGATCCAGAGACTTTGGACTGTATTGGTTAGATTTTTCATTTCTTTACTTGGACAAAGATATACAATGTTTAGGGATTATGTTTCTCCTTTTTCAATTGCAACCTATATACTTCATTGCCTAAGTGCTACTTTAGCATCAATTGCAAGAATATAAATAAGAAGCACTACTCTGTATTTGTTCATCTAAGACCTTGAAAAGCAGTAAATCAAAATCCTTTCTTGGTCTACCTTCAGTTCTCATGACAGGACCAATACATTTGGACTGCTGCAACTTATTTAGGGGATGTTTGTCAAGATGGTGGATTTAAAACTCACAGCAGCCTTTTTTACAGCAAAGCTGATTACTATCTTATGTGTCTGGCCCCATGGCAAAGTGGACCTTAAATATTTCTCCTTTCCTAGCAAGTTTACTCCTCAGCTCTAGCAGGCCCAGTCTCTGTTCCCAGGAACAGCTTGGGTGTGGATGCTTTTATTGCCCTTCAGATGTGAGATCTTGTCTCTACTAGCCTTTCTCCAACACAGGGCACTCCAGTTTCTACCTGCTCTTGTGGGGTCAGTGAGAGAGACCATCCTAGGAAATCTAACAGCACACACTTTTACCTTGCAAAGAAAAATAATCTAAATCGGCACTGTAGATTGACAGCTGCAATAGTTATATTGCCGAAAAGCCCAGTTCTGCCTCTCTGTAGACTGAATAGCGTGGGACTGCTGCTGTCCCAGGTAAGGACCCTAAACATTTTAGGAAATAAGGCTTTTGGTACACACACACAAAACTTTCTGGAGGGAAGCCAAAGTGAAAAAAACAGAATTTGAATTTTGTTAAAAGATATCAAATGCACTTCACAGAGCTTCCTTAATGCACCAGGGAGAAAGCTCAGGCTACATTCCTCTGTCTAAGAGTGAAATGGTGATTATTCTTTGATCCTTGAAAGTATTTTATTCCCATTCTGACTTTTCCAGCTAGTCCCCTATTTTTTAGGGCATGACTTTGAATGCAAGTTAAATCTTTGAAAATATGTCAATGAATTTGAGCACTCAGACAAGTAATTAATCTTCATATATCTCTGGTAGTAATGCAAGCACACCTGTAGGATGTTTTCCATTGAAAACACACACAGAGAACCTGTAATAAATCTCAGAGTGATAGCTTTATCGTGACTGACAGAGATGCTGGAGGCCTCTTCTTTATGAGTATAATTTGGGAGTATATAAAGGAGAGATTGATTTCCACAGACCACTCTCTTTTCCTTAGTATTTATTCCTAGTCTGTACAACCCTCCCTAGTTTTTATTTTACAAAAAGGCCTAACATGTGTGATTTGATTAAAACAATGATTCCCATATTGCATTTCTGTGAATCAGCACAGGCCAACATGAACACAATTTAATTTTGTACTTTGCAAGTCCCACGACCGAGTGGTGCGTATGATTTATTAGGGTGTTGCAGCTCTCTTCCTCGTCAAGACTTGTTCTTCTGGATCCTTTGGAAACAACAGTTTAACCTTTTGAACTGAGCCAGTACCTACTAGCTGCAGAGGATGAAGTGCTTTGCGAAAGAGGCTATGGAAGTAATGAGATGTGACTGTGAGATGAGCCTTGCTTGACAACATACAACAAACCCCACATCTCATGTTAAGAAGTGGCTGTCATTTTGATCTGCATGAAGTTCCATGCTTTGTGGATTTGAGCCACTGTGTGTGTGTTGAGCCAAATATTTCTTCTAAAGGGAAGAAGTTCTGATGTCCACAGGGCCAGCCAGCAAGTGCAGAGTCAAGAAACTGGCTCCTTGACTCACAACCCTCACAACATTCATTTGGTACAGATCATTAACACATTTTACTGATAGGGAAATTGAAAGCTAACATTTTAAATAACTTGCTTAAGAAGGTGTCCTTGCCCCAAGCTGAATCCCTTGCACCATGCTGCCCCTAGGTACCTTACTTTTTTAGGATTCAGGTGTCCTTGAAACTCAACAATTACCTATTTTCTTAAATACACCTACATTATGAACCATAATAATTCTTTCTTATTTACTTATTCTGTGGGATGACTAGGCAGTAATTCTGCATGGGACAGAGAAAATGAATGTTAATGGAAGTTTACCAAATATACCAAATGAAAAATTTATGGAAATAAGCCCTATAGAACAAAGAACACCTTTCTACTTGCTTCCGTTGCTTTCTTCTTGACCAAATCCACAATAGGACATTTTATCTGCGGCTTCTTTTATTTAGAATCAAAACAAAATGAGGAGAACACGGCTTGACCACAGCAGAGATACGTCTTCACTTCAGTTCATCACATTTCAGTGCTGTGTCAAAAAATGTGTTAGAGACAGAAAGAGATTCAGTCTAGCTGAAATAAAGATACCATACTGCCAATAATTGTTTTCTGTAACAGTTAGTCCCATTGAAACTACTGATGAAATGGGGAGGGTTTTTTTAAAAGTGTGATGTAATTCGGTGCCAGCTGGCTGGCCAAGAGCTGGGCTATGCTATATCTGTTACCCTCTGAATAGAAAGAACAGATCTTTTATTTTTCTTTGTTAAAACCTTGTATGCTTGGCTGTACCAGACCAGGCAGATTGCTTGAAGTGACTGACTGCCAATGTAATTTGTGTTGGTAAATAAATATAAGATGTTGGGATCTTTCAGAGATGGGACTGGGAGGCAATGACTGATGCCAACCATAGTGCAGTCATTTCCTGAGCAATAGAACTGCTCTGTCATCTCACCTTAAGCTTAATTTGCACAAACTCCATTTGTTGTGTCCCTTCATAAGCAAAGCTTATAGCTTCCTGTGGCTATTTTGTAATGTCAAGTTCACCTGGCTCCTTCTCACCCAGACTACATAAAGGGCTATCCTTAGCCCTGTCCCATAAGGCCTGCTTATTGTCTTCCTTTCAACCACCTTATTGACCCTGGTTAGTAAAGTGGAAGAAAGTGGAGCAAGGACATAGGTGATATAGGCACACCGATGTAAAATAGTCAGTCACAGGTAAGAGATATGGAGTCTGGAAGAAACAGGCTGAGACTGGTGCATTTTCTGATTTGTACAAATATTCCCGAGGCAATATTTCCTGGGCCCAAGGAAGGGAACATTACTTCAGAAGTGGGTATCACCTGGTGAAAAGCGGTATAAATAAACCTGCTGCAGCCTCGGCCCTGGCAAAACGTCTAGAAAAGTGTGTAAGAATCCTGCCTGTTGGTAGAAATAAACTAGTGGCCTTTTTCACTGTACTTCATTGACTTAGGAAATGCAAATTGACTTTTCCTACATCATGGGGGTGATTGAAGGTAAATTGAGAGTCATTATTAAGATAGGTATGTACTACATGTGGTCAGCAGAGAGAGAAAAAACACTTCTTTTGCAAAACAATTCAGAAAGGGGAAAATCCTTTGTAGAAATGAATAAACTCAACTAAAAGCAAACCACTATGCAGTTCAATAAAAGGTTGCCCTCTCCAGTCAAACAGATACAATTTGCCACAGTGTGTATAAAGAGGATCTTTTTCAATTTAGCTACTTCCATTAATGTATGAACCACTGATCAATATTAGACATCGCTTAGCTTCTCAGGTCATGAGAAACAACTCATTGGCAAGCATTGTATTTCCAGGAGACAAAGTCTTGGTGTGGTAAATATATGACCATGCAAACAAATTGAATACTTTCCATGGAAGTTAAGGGCCAAATTAATAATTCTCCGTCATTGTGTCAGAGGGACAAAGATTCAGGACTATTCCAAAAGCTATGAATTTCTGGAAGGTCATATCATCATGGTTCTCAAATACATCCAGAGACCTCTGGAGAGGGAAACAGACCTTTGGTTGAGTGTTACCTGCCCTCGTAACCTTGCAGGGTATAGCAGATTTCACATGAAAGAAAGGTCTGGGTAAGACTACAGAAACACAGTCAGAAAACTACATGCCAAAACCACAATTTGTAATTTCTGATTGCTTTTTCTTAGAGAAGCTTTCTGAGGCCTCAACTATCAATGCCTCTCCATCATATCCAGCACTGAACATATTTGTAATTGGACACTGTTCTTGTTCTGAAGCCTACAGCAGTAAAGACAACGAATGTATTAGCTGTTATGTAGCTGGAAGACTGGGAGATTAAGTATCTTGTCCAGGGTCACAAAGGAAATGTGTCACAGGTCTGGGACTTGTGAACCTGGAAATGTTGAGTTGAAGGCCTCAGCTGTGACTGTATATTTCCTCTTGTGTGTTAGCTGACTGGACATTTAACAAAACACTTCAAAAGACATGTTACTGTTCCTACTGGAAAATGATTGGACAACCATTCCTTTTTTGATAAGTAGTCAAATCTTGCCTGGGCAAATTATTCAGTTTTGATAAGCTGTACAAAGTAATTCGAAGAATAGATTGTTTTGTCTTTGTTTGTATAGATTCTTTGGAGAATAAATTATGTCTCCTTCTTGTAAATATTAATAAATAATGGTTTTTACATTTCACTTAAGAGCAATAAACCAGGCAAGAAATAACCACAACTGTAAAAGCTGAGTTACTAACTCAGTTCATAAGAGCTTTAGTCAACAGTGAGTTCAGACAGTTAAAAAAGATAGACTAAATGTAGCAGGAATTTTGCCTTGTTTGAACTACAGAGCTTCTCCTTTAGTTTAGTAAAAGAACAAATGCTTTGGGAATCAATGACCCAGGTTATGGCTCCATTAGTAGTTTGGCCCAACTTTAATTAGCTGATGATGTGTGCACTATCGTTTGCTAATAAGGGGTGTAATGATTTTAGATGCATGTTGTTATAAAGGCCCCAAATTTCATGCATTCACTGTCCAACATTAAGCCTTCTGGGTCACCTCCACTTTGAGTGGGAATCCTGCAAGGGTGTCCAGGTTTGAATGCAGCAGAGATGCTGAGTGAGGAGCCTTTCTGACTGATGCTGTGCTACAGTGGCTTTTGACAGCTGGATACCCAAATTCTCTCTGTAATTAACTGTGTACTGAAGGTCCATTAGAAAGGCATGTGATGGCCCTAGGCCACAGATTTCTGGCTTCACCATGGCCCTGGAAACATCAGGTTAGCCATGAAATAATTTCAGTTTACACCGTGCGACTAAAATTGAAGCAAGCCTTTTAATACTATGAGTAGTGGGGTAGGAGGTCACCGAGGATAGCATAGGTGATGCTTTTTGAGAGAGCGATTTATTCTTTTTCATGTAGCAAAAAAGGAATAAATATTAATCAGAACATTTGCAATGAATAACTTCTAGTTCTCCATTTCATGGGCATCCTCTCTTCAGTGATGTGGTCATCTGTTCTTTTGAGCAGCAGATGAGGGAGTTTATAATTTTTTATCAAGAGGGATTCATAACATCTAATTTAGGCTATTTTGCTGTTTAACAGAGGTACAATACAGAGCTGCCTATAGAAAAAAGTAGACAGAAACTCCTCCAGAAAGGCAAATCAGGGCACACCTTAGATACATAAGTTAAAAATATGGCCCCACCACTAAGTCTGTATTTGGAAAATAATGCATATGTGTATGGGTGAAATAAGAAGGTGCTATTTCTTTGCTTACCAAAATCACTGAATCATACAACAGCCCAGGTTGGAAGGGACCTTGAAAGATTGTCTGGCCCAACCTTTAATGGGAAAAGGAGCCTAAATTGTCTAGCACTCTGTCCAATTGCATATTGAAAACCTCCAGTCACAGGAAAATCTACCACATCCCTGGGTAAAAATATTTTAGCAAGAATGCAATTAAATGCATTTTAAAATCTCTGTTTACCAATAGAGCTGAACAAGAGGGGAAGAAAAGTGAAAAGCCTAGTGAGATATTCTGGATCTGATTAAGTATAATGACCCCCACAATAAGGAACAGAGGAGATTTAGTGCAACATGTTATCAGTGCCAGAGGATCTTACCTTCCTGAATTCTGTAATAGTTCAAAGGAGCCTCAATGTACCTCCTAATTTCCTCTCTCCACTCTTTAGTTTCTATTTATGCCTATTTTACAGGATTTTATCCCTCTGAGAAAGGCAAAGTGGCCTCCTTGTTCCCCTATAATAAGACTGCACATAGAACTTAACTAGGTGGTTTACCAAGTCCTAGGGGATTGCTTGTCATAGAGGAAAACCAAACTCAGAGTTAATGCTGTGGGGACTGGCAGCTCTACACAGCTCATTGTCAGGCTGATCTTCTCCTAAAACCACCGAATGGGTGTGGGAAGCCCCTTTGGGTGCCTAACGATAATGTAGTTTTCCTCTTTCATTAACTTTTGTATACCAGCAGGTATCATGCTGACTGGATACTAAGCACTTTACTGCCCATCTACATCCAAGTCAATGCAGCTTAAGGCTAATCACATACTAACTACATATCCCAGCGACAAAGCTGCATCCCCACTCTGTCTGTATTGATCTCCCATCAGTCATTTGTAAGTGACCGTGCTAGACATGGCCCTTGGGCATTTTTCCAATACAAAAGCCACTTAACATTAAAATTGCAGGATCTCTTTTGGCTGTTTTACAAGCCTTTATCAAGAGCATTTAAAAACCTACCTTTAATCATAACTACTCTATGAATTTTTTTCACCTTTGACCATTGACCCCTTTAAGATAAGGAGAACATTTGTGCACCAGACTGCCCTTTTCCAAGTTTTATTCATTGTCTGAGAGAACCACTAGAAGTGGTGGCAAAAATAATGGAGAGAAAACCCTCCAACACCAGTGTTTGCTTCACTTTAACAACAGCAACATTAAAAAGGGAGACCTGGTCATGATTTCAGACATTTCTGTACCCTTTGGGTCAGGTGCCTGTCCTTTTACTTCATTCAGATGAGCAGGCAGTAGGGCTGCCTCTGACTTCCTAGTCCTTTGCAGTATACCCTTTCACTTCTTGGCATGGAGGCTGTGTTTGTTTTGCATGTCTATGTGAAAAGCCAAACTAGTACAAATTCTTTTACTCTATCACTGCCACATATGAACACTGAATTTATAATTTCAGACACTCTGTGGTTGTTGGATCTTGTTCAGGAGGTTAGGCGAGAATTTTAATTGCATAATTCTGCCATCCTTTTTTTTTTTTCTGCACTGTTTCAAGTTCTTCTTAATTTGAGGATACATCTACGGCTTCAGAACAAGCCTACAACTCTTTTTTTCAAGTTAAGTACTCATCCAGCTAAATCAACATACTTTGGCTGTGTTCAAGTAGTAACTATTTTAATAATCACTCTGCTCTTGCGCAAGGGTGTTCACACTGTCCCTCGGAAATAGTTGTGGTGGAAAGTTGTACTGTTTGCACACAAGCCTGTAAGGTCTCCTCCTCACTGAGCTACAACTTGCTTTATTTGTTGGATGGCTTTGAAACTTTAAACACGTCACAGACAAGTCTAACTTTATTCCCACAAGAGGATTCATCAGTGCATTTGAAGGGCCATATGTTGAGTTGACACTATCAACTATAGGCAATATGCCAACAAAGTACTCAGGCAGGCAGCTCTTCCTGAGTTCCACAGTATCTATTTTTTGACTATCTATTTTGATTTGTGTCTCATAAAATGCATCAATTACATATATAAGGAGAGTTTCTCCACAGGATGTTAATGGAATAGTATACAGTAAATGGTCAAAAGCATTATGCCTGATCCTCTTAGAAAAACATCCAGGAAAATCTTTCCCTAAAAAAGACAAAGTATTTATAGAAATGATAGCAAAATACAAATGTCACTTTGGAGTCTATTTGTCTAAATCGATAGTTCTCGACATTTTTCACTCCGTGTATTACTTCTTCGGACTAAGACCAACATATCTGCTTCAAATTTCACATATTTTCTACAAAAATAGCATGCTTGGCAATATTAAACCTGATCTGATATTAGAATAGTATAAAGGAAACAAGATTAGAGTGAACTCAATGTGATGTGTTCAGCTGCTTGTTGATTCACTTTATGTCTGGCACTATCATTGCTATACAAAGGCAACGTTGTATTTGTAAATATAATTGTGAGGGATCTCTCTGCCAGTGGATGACCAAAGACACAGAAAAAATCAGACACTGCCTGCACCCCTGCCAAACACCCACTGGTGGAAATATGTGTCTGACTGGAATCTTTAGTTTTTCAACTCCTTTAACACCCTCAGAGAAACCTGGTCTGAAAAATGATTAAATTTAGAATCACTTCATAGATTGTTCACCTGGTGATGAAAGCAAATCTGTGATAGAGCATTAACAGCCTTGGATCACACTCCCTGGGGTGTTGGACTGAAATGTGCCAGTCACACTGAATCCTATGCCAAACTTAGCTATTTTGAAATTTCAAGATGGGCAATAAGAAAGTATTTTTTCCCAAGCCATTGGAGTTGCCATGTGCACATTGTACCAACTCAGCTTATATAGAAATGTAATTTTCCAGGCTTGAATTAAACATATACATAATAAAATTAAAACTCTGTGTCAACTGTAATCACTCTTCTGTATGTTCTCTGTGAATTCTTCCATGTGCAAGGCATTTTGGTTAACAGACAGGTTCAGAGTATGTGCAATTCTTTAATACTAATCTGTTTAGTTTTCTTCATTTTTAATACAAGATAGGTATTTTCAAATAATAAAAAGTTTATTGCATTATATAAAATACTAATAGTGCTGAAAACATAAAAGATAGAAGGCAATTCAGACAAGGAAAATTCCTTTGGTAATTGAAAACAAAAGAACAAAACCACACAATATGTATGTACGTATGTATAGAGTGAAACAGTGCTCATAGCAAACCATCAAGCTATAAATGCTTAATGTAGCTTTCCCCAGTAATTTTTTCATAGTAGAATTAATTGTGAAAAGGAGTCAGGTCAAAAGCATGAAAGTCTGAAATACTCTAAAGTCCTCTAATGCAACCAGTATCTTTAGCAGGGCTGGTTACCCTCTCAGCTTTTCCGTGCCATGGCCTTATTTTTCTTACCCGAAAGGATAAATTTACAGGCTAGTTCCATGTCCATGCCTAGTCAAACTTTAATCTGATTAAACATCCATTAGTGTTATATTTAGTGGCTTTTTGTAATGTGGGCATTTGTCTCCCAAGGCCTAGACTGACACCATAAACGGACTTTACTCATGCCATCAGAACATTGGCAATTTCTAAACACTATTGTTATGAATTTGAATTGATCCAGAGACTGAGCTTACCAGTTCCATTTCCCATTAAAAACATTTTAAACTAACTAACCATATTTCTTTTTTTTTTTATATAAACCAAAGAAAGCAAGTGACCCTAAATGGGTTATAACTCACTAATGAGTTTTATGACAAGCCCAGCCATTGTCTCTGTGATCTGTCCTAGGGAATTCTAAAAAAAGTCAGGATAAAGGATAGTTAACAACCCATCTTGCACTGACTGGTTCTAAACAGAGTTCATCAGATTGTACTGATCTTGAGGGTCCCCTCAGAGCTTATATTTATTCCAGACAGGAGAAAAACAGGCTTCTGGATGATATATTGGAATCAGAACTCACAAACTTTTAAGAAGAAGCCCAGAAAGACTTAAGCTTTCTTATGAGAAACAGTGCAAAACCTGAAAATTATATTAAAGGTGTCATGGAGAATTTCCAGAAGAGACAAATGCCGAGAGATGATAAGTGGAGAGATATGAGCAACATTCATGTTGGTAACATACATGGAGAGGAATCAGAATGCAAAATGTTGCAAAGAAAAATGAAGAACTTTTGATATTAAAAGAATTGGGAGAAACTGAGGCAGGGATGCAGAAGAGAAAAAGAATTTCCTCACTAAATTGGGATACATATATTTAGCTTTCCTTATTTGCTGCACATTTGGCAGGGCACATGCTCTAGCTGCTGTTAAACCAGAGCAAATTCTTCTGCTCTTCTTCCTTTAAGATGCTGAGAGAGATCCGACAGGATCTACTGTAGCAGAGAATGTCTTTCCCAACGAAGAAAATGAGTGTCAGGGATTATGGAGATGGAACCCATCTAGGTGTGGCTAAGCATCTGAACTGCTGAGTCTTCATCCAGCTAGAAAACTCCAACCGTATCCGTTCAATTAGCCCAACATTCGCTGAAATGAACAGATACATACCGGAGAGTGTACCCTGCCTCAAAATTTGATTCATCTGGAGAATCAAAAAATACTATTTATGACAAGTAAACTTCAAAAATTATTGCTCAATCAATATACTTAATTGGGTCTTACTAGGCAACTTACCACCTTTATGAAGTAATTAGGTAGTGTTCTAATTTTCCTGTTTGTGATGCCTGCTCTGGCACATGAATCATTTCTTGCCTTCTTTCTTCCATGGGCTTGTTTGAAACAGATAAACTTTGGATTGCAGTTATTGCATCCATAGAATCTCAATGCCTAACCTCCAAAATTTGAATGCTAAATAAAGTCTTTCACTCCAGAGCTCTAACCATATCCATTTCTCTGTTTTATTTCTGGCTTTTTTTTTTTTTTTTTTTTCCCTCAACAAAAGAATAAGTAAATCCTCATTACCCAGAACCAGTTGAAGCTTCTCTATATAAAGAATATATTTGGTTTCCTGTGAGTCTGTGTGTGTGTGCAGAGCTGCATTGCATTAGCATTCCTGAATACAGGCTTTTTAATGTGCTAATCTTAGGAAGGTAAAATCAACATTCAAATGGTAATTATTTAGGAAGTAAATTGATCAATTTGTCCTAAGCTCCATGAAGATGAACTGAGGTCAATCCACTTTGCCTATTAAGATTTTGAAGATATCTGGTTGGATTACTTTCACGGTAAAAGCCTGTTTTCCACTGGGGTTTAGGGAAAGTGAAAATAAAGTTAAAAAAAAAAAAGAAGAAGAAGAAGAAGAAAAAAGAACAGAGCTTTAATGTTAGACCTTAACAAAACTAAACTTTTTATGTAAGTGCAATTTTCCTAGTCCCAGCAAGCTGTCCATGTAAATAACCTCTGTGTTATTAGCTTTTAGTACCGTAGCTCTCCCTGTGGTGAAGGTAAAATGGTAGCTAACTAAACAGTTGAGCTGTTCTGGTTCTATGACACTATATATGTTTTCTGAAATATTTTTAAGGCTTGGGAATGTGTGGATGAGCGACTACAATACATATAGAAGAGGCACTGAAAGAACTTAGAGGCAAGCTATTCAAACAACTCTGGCATTTCAAAACTGAGCACAGTGATTTTTTTTTTGGCTGAAGTGAAACACTACAAAATCCTTATTGCTAAAGTAATAGTCTGCGAGTCTTAAAATTAGCACATTAAGTGTTAAGGTGAAAGTATATACTTCCTGATGATAAATCACTAGACCACATGAATTCAAATACCATAAAGCCAAATGTTTCTCTTTTTTTAAAAGAAAAATTACATTTGTAGAAAGAGAAACAGGTGGGCATGATGTGTCTGATTACTGGCTCTACCTCTTGAGCTTGAAATACCCTCAGTACAGAAACATTTTTGCCACTGTCTGACCCCATTTCTAGAGGGACTTTCCAGGTGGCTAAAGAATCCCTACGTCTTCAGCATTTGTTCTGAGAGTATCATTAGTATGTTAACTTAATATAGATTTTCCTAATGGTTTTATATGTAAAATACTTCACAAATAAAAAATCGAGTAAGACCAGTGTCCCATTTCATATAGGGCTTTCCAGCTCATCATTGTCAGCATAGTTTGAACTGGTGGCTTGAAGATTAATTTCTTGGGGTTCCCAAATTATCTGCCTTAGAGTGGTTTTTAATGTCAAGGTTGTGAAAGCCAAAGACAACTGATGGTCAGTGAAGTTCTTTTACAACATTGGGTAAGTTTTACCACTTAGGTAACCAGTTATCTATGCAGCCAATGAAACATTTGTGTCCTACTGATTTCTGGTCTCATTTATGGCAAGAATGAAAAACAGTGATGTTAATGCCTCTCACTGTATGGCAGTGACATTCTGTTGTCTCATCAGAAGTGTTGTCTTGCATAGCTGCAGCTTGAAATGCTGTGCAAGCCTAAGGAGGTGAGAAGCTACTCACACAAGGAACTTCAGACACTGTCTGGGTCTTCAAAAATCAACGTTTTTGTGGGTTTCCCTCTAAGACTTCTTGACTGTATATAACACCTGCAGGACAATGCATTCAGCGTTGGACTGGAAACCCGGTACCAGGTATTCATTTCCCAGCTACTTTGGGAAACGTAAATGCACATACATGGTAAGAGTTGGAACACGGTGTAATCTCTGGGTGCTGAGGGGGGCTTGGACCGTGAAATACTCCTGCCCTTCTGTGTGTATACAGTCCTTGTGCTTTATAAAAATTCAGAAATCTTTTGAGATATGCAGTATATAATCATGAGGCCAGATGTTCTTATAACTTCCTTTCAGAGATCAATAGGGAGAGTTAATTATTATATTTTGGAAATGTACATTTTCCCCCCCACCCCAGTAAGCCATATTTAACAAATACTAAGAAAAGATACGACAGTTCTTCCACACCAAAATAGGGAGAAGGGATTCTGAATTGTAGTGTAAGAGGGCTTGCTTTGAGTCTTCCTTTGCAGTGTAATCCTAGTATTTGTCTGACTTCTATTCCTTTCCTTTCCATGAGCTGAAGATGTATGCTTAAGTTTCAAAGCAACTGTCCATCTGAAGAAAGAAGAGTCGAAGAGAAAATTTTGTGCTATCATAGGGATCCATCATAATGGCAACATTCCCGTGGCAATTTATAGCTGTGACTTCTGGCCTTCTTCAGATGTTTTACAGCACACTGAGATATGTGGTATATAGAGACAGGAGAAATAGATGGTCTTGTGACCCTTCTGGACTACACACGTCCTGGATGCTTGTGACTGTGGGGGACTTATTTAAAAGACTGATACAGTCTTCCCTAAATCTATGTCCCAAACCTGCTTTTCAGTATTTTTTTGAATCAAAACACTTCGTATTCTATGCATAGACTTCCTGCCCTCCAGGTTGAATTTTGCTTAATAACAGTGAGCTCCTGCTTGGTGAGGGATGGATAAATTCCAAATAACCTTTGACTATACAATAAAAGACTTTGGTGAGTAGAGCAGTACATCAAATATTTCTGTGTGAATGTACAGCTGATTAATCATTGGAGTAGTGTTTGGAGATTGTCTTTAGACAGTTCAGTCATAGAGTTGAATGTCAGCATTATCATATATGAATCCCTCCGCACATTTCCCAGTCCTGTGTATTGATGCTCTCAAGGAAAGCAACAGAACTAATGGCAAAGTGAGTTTTGTACCTTTGTTTTGCAGAACAGGGATTTTTTTATGTAGGGGATGGTCAAATGTTCTCAGCAAAGCAACAATTTTGCTGCTGTAATGATGAGAAACTATGATCTAGAGAAAAATGAAGCAAAGACAGAGATGCAAGAAGTGCACGCCTGTGCATGTGTGTGTGCATGGGCCGTAGGCCCTGGAGACTCCGTTCCATCACTGATGGCACTGAGGTGTGCGGCAGAGGTGGCATCTGCACTTAAAATGTGAGCAGTCACTGCCCCACCAGCAGCTGCTGCCTGCCACGCTCTGCTGTCCTTGGCAGTCAAAGCCACAGCTGCAATGTGGCTGACTGCAAGAGCTTTGGTGTAGGAGAAACATTGTGTACTTCACAGGCGCTCCAGCAGCGTGCACCCAGTACATGTGGGATTGTGCCTGTGTTCAGAGCGTGTCTTACGTCAGCCTTTCTGCTTCCTGGAGTGAGCAGGTAAAGTAGTGCAACACATCAGTGGTGTGGCTGAGGTCATGGTAGCCCCAGCAAGACATTTAAAGCAGAGCTATCAATGTAAGCCCCTGGTTAAATAAAGAGAGGAGGTTAGAGTGGGTAATCTTAAAAATATTTGGATGGGTGAAATATATGCAGACTGAAATAAATCATGTATGTATGAACTCAGACAAGATATGAATTGAAACATGTTACTGAATGTCTGAATTCATCTTCCTGCCAGGGCAGTGTATTCCCTAATATAATTCTATGCAGTGACAGAGCCAGAACAGGGAGCAGAAGGACAAGAACAACTATGTAATTCTTAGTTACCATGCATAAAATAACACTAATTTAGCATTAAAATTTAAGAAATATGGCTTAAGGGAGTAGAATGCTTAAAGTTTGAGTGAGATGTGTTCCCTTTCCTGTGACCTGCCCACATGGCTGTTGAATGGCAAGGGTGTTTTTGGACATGAGAAGACTTCCAATGAGAAAATTCTCACTGTTATGAACAGCAGGTATCTTCCAGGTTGTGAGGATAGATCTGAATCACCCCGTGCATATTTGTCCTATAAATATGTTCTTTAGAAAAGATTAATTTAATGGGAAATATCGCTATTAACTACAAAGAGGACTGGGGACATCTCCCTTTGCAGAGATTCACAAAATAATTTGCAAATTGCATAAACAAGCAAGATCTGGAATGATTATTTGGTGAGACAACTATCCGTTATGAGAAAGTGGCAAATAAAATGGTATTGACCAGAAAACTGCTCAGAAATAGCCAGTATCGTCTTTTCAGTTCATAAGATACTATCTTTCATAAAAGTCTACTTATAAAAGCCATAGGATTCTGCCTTTCTCTATTTCTTATCTAACTTAATTTATAAGTTTGGAAAAGGATACTTTGTAGTCTCAGGGAATGCTGGGTGTAATCAAGCGATCTATGGGCAAATGTAGAAAACAGTGCATGTGGGAGGAAGAGGATGGAGTTCAGTTTTTTTAGTCTTTTTGAAACATCTCCTCAATAGCCTAATTGAGAGACTTCAGTATCTATGAGCTGAACTCAGTCCTTTCTTACATTTGCATCCTTTTCAGGCTATGAATACATCTGGTGAAGATTTTATTTTTATAACAGCATTCTAAATATCAGCAAGAAAAGCAATTTTCCTGAATTTTCCAATGTATTTATAAAGGATCATTTCTGTTATATGTGTGAACAAACTATCATTAATGGGCTGCAAGGTTTTGTCTTGTTGCTGAACTTCTGGCAGAGCAACTTACTGTACACCTTGGAAAGCTCCCTATTCAGTTCACAGAAACACCGAAATGTACTACAATGTATGGTTTCCAAATTTTCCCAGATGAGCAGAGGTGAAATAAAATGCCCGTTTGCCCACATCATTAAGCTACCTTGCAGTCTGGTACAATTGGCAGACTCTGCTCCAGAGAGATTTAGGACAAAAACTGCAAAGGTTTTTCCAGGTCAGGTTTGAAGTACACTGGCAGAGCTGTGTTAGACAACTTGTTCAGTGTCTTCCTGAACTCCAGGGTCCAATCCTGAGATGTTCTCAGCAGTCTGAGTCCCACAAAAGCCAAGGCTATCAATGTAAGTCCTCCTTTCATAAATATTATATTACCTTGCAAATCTGTACATTAAAAATTTTAAATTGTGCACAGCTAGTTTTTCATCCTCTATTACTTTCTTTACTATCTTCTATTCTTATTGACATTGCATGACTTTGTTAATAACATAGTTTCACTGCTGCCCCGTTGTTTAATTTTTTTAAAGTGAAGGAAAGATATTTTATATTGCTGCAGCACTAGAGCTCAGCAGAATTCTATGAAGGAATTTTTCAAATTGGAAACGTATAATACAAGGCAAGTCCTTCCTTTAATAATATTGATATTCTTCTTGTGCAGCCCCAAGACCATTTGTACAATGGCAGTCTTGTATTAACTTGTTTGCTGTTTATTATCCACAGAATACAAATTAACCACTTGTGTTGTGGTAAGTCTTGGCAACCATAGCCAAGGCTAGGACAATGGGGTGCAGAAAGTCTCCCTGCCCTGAAGAACTTTGTCTAAACAGATGGATAAGAATAATAGGAAATAGGAAAGGAGCTCAGAGAGAAAAAAAAAATGTTATTGAAAGTCACACAGCACAAGCAGGTCTGGATTTCATGGTTCCCAATTCTAACGTTTCTGTTTGATTACCTAAATCACAATCACCGTAGTGAAAGAATAGATTTAGCTTCAGTATTATTTGTAAAATAAAGACCTGCAAGAATGGAAAGTGCTTTTAAAACAGAATTTGAAACTGAAGAGCATGATTTCTGCCATGAATATCTTACATGTTAGAGATTTCAAATACTTTTCTTGTTATGAGAGAGGGCAAGAGGAAAGAGACACTAATTAAACCCATCTAATGCATAACAACCCTCCTTAAAATAGTTTGTCCTAGTTTGGTTCCAGTGCAAAGAGACCACTTTTTGTTTTGAACTTCAAACTTTTGAAGTGCAACAATAAAATGTATGCCTACCTATGAAGCCACTTTCCAAAGCAGAAGTCAGGCTGAGGGATCCACGTTGCATTGGCTGCCACTGGCAACAAGATGCCCAGAAAACCCACTGCTGTGTAGCAGAACCAGGGCACAGGAGCTTGCCCAGGCCCTGTTGGGCACACCTCACCCTGTGTTCTGCAGCACGTGAAAGCATAATGCCTGTCGGATCTACCCAAGTCTCCCTCTCAGGTACCAGCCCAGCCCCATGTGGTCTTTTTGCTCCCAGATGCTGATTCAGGTGAGTCCTTCCTAGAGCAAAAGGCCAGCCCTGCTCTCCATTGCACAGACAGCCATATCCTGAATCACTTTCCTGATGAAGGCTTTGGCACCAAAGTGATCCAGCTACATTGAAAATTCACTGCAGTGGAGAGCATCTGGTGTATGACCACCTTGCTTTGTATTCAGAAGCTTCCTTACACTGTATTTTCTATGTTAAGTAGTGTTGGCCACACTAAACAACTGATATTGCTCAAGTCCAGATAGCAGGCTGAACCGCTCTCACTTGGGCTTCTTGCAGAGACAGAGTAGTGCACGCACCAACTTCTTTGTGGCAATAATGCCTATTAGAAGGGCTGAAAAAACTGCTGAACTCCCAGACATAACATAATGAGGTACATATGCAAGTAGACATCAGGTATATATACAGTGAATCACTTCCTTACATGTCTTCCTTGACTGGGGGTACTGTGGGCTTACCTGATTCTTTTTTGAGCATGAAAAAAGTCTACGTGCTTATTCTGAGTACCTGCTCTTTGTTAATACTGCTGCACAGAATAGAAAATAGCAAATTAAATATATCTGTTCCTTTTCAAACCACTCCCTGCCATTATTTGAAACGCCTTCATACATAATTTTGCATTCCCATTCATTTGTTTATGTGTATGCTCATGTGTCTTTAGCAATTCTGTAAAATGATAGGCTTTTTCTTTAAAAAACTCACTTGTAGGCTTTTACTTGATTTCTCATGTTCTTATATTACTGTGGCTTTTTTCTTACAAAACCTCATAGCTTATAAATTACAATAAGATTAAACCAGATATTGCTAATGTATTTTAAACAGTTGTTAAATTACCAAAGTTGGTTGATCCCTTCCTTGAAATTTGCTGATCCTAACTTTAAATGACTCCTAGGTTATTATTTATATCTTTTAAATCTTTTATAGCTGTACACGGGTGCTCTTATGAAACCTGGTGTAACATATTCTAAGAACAAAAGCATATTTATGTAAGTAGCACTGGGAGCTGACTTGGCAGGTGTTTGCCACAAAGTCTTAACCCCTAAGCATTAGTAGCAGGCATCAAGCACATGCTCAAAGGGTTGTGAGATTCTCTCTTTCTAGAGAGAAACTGTTCAGGCTGTTTAACTGTATTAAACTGGAAAGAATGGCAACGTTAGTGCTATCATCAAGTCTGTGGGCTGCAGAAATAAATGAGGATTTAGGAATAACACTTGCATCAAATGCTATAAACAGAAAATAGATAGTTCTTGTGGCCAAGCCTTCTCAGAGTAACTGCAATCTTATGTAGGTTATGTGAGAACCAGGCAGAGTTGTTTTGGGGAAGAAAGGATCCTCAATTGGAGAGGAGCAGGAAAGGCCATTGTGTCTCCTCTTGCTTAAACCAGACAGGAAAACTGGCCAGCTGGAGGAGATCCAGGGTATCCCACATGAAGATGGGCAGCAGAGGGAACCCAGCCTTTAAAAACAACAGGACTTTGTCTAGAGGAAGGGTCTGTCAGCTTGAGCTAAGGTAGTGAAATCTGACACTGAGAACTGTGAGAGTTTCCCTGGCTTCTGCTAAAGCTAGTGATTTTTGTGGATCTGCTGGAGAAGGCCAGGAAGGAATGAAAGAGTTCCTGAGAGTAGAGTAAAATGTGGCTGGAAACTCTCTGTAGGCATGAAATGTGTTTGTCCTCTAGCTTCTATACAGGAGGCTTCTAACTTGGTTCAACATACTCATCAAAGTTAACCAAGAACTCTTTCAGTAAAAATACTTCTATTTAAAAATATTGTTCCACTGAAAATACACTTTGGAGACAAAAAGCATAGCCATTTCAAGAAGATGGTGTTAGAAAAAGCTTTCTGGCTTCACAAGTTCATTTTAGAGCAAGTAATGCTCCCAAGAGGCCCATGGTCTGGTGTTCATAGGCTGCACCTGTGAAGTGAGAGACCTTAATTAAGTCACTGCTCTGGCTGAATGAAATTAGGGTTTAATTATCTTCTTTGACTTAAAGGGCAACCTTATTATGCTATGCTCAGTTCTGGGCAGATGTGGTTGCTGAGAGGGTGTTGTGAGACCCCCCTGGAGAAGATGGGTAGCAGGTTCTTGCTCCTGCAGTATGGTAAGGGTGAATGTGGGCTATAACCAACTCACCACCTTTTGGGTGAATGCTCCAACTGGGAAGTGGGTGTGAGAGGAGTTTGGTTTTGTTTTGTTGTGGGGGTGTTGGTTTTGTTGTTGTTTTTTTTTTTTTTTTTAAATGTAGGACTTCTGAGGTTCTTGATTGCCTTCTCATAGTGAAGCTGAAACATTCTGCCCATATAAGTTTTTTAAGAGAAAAAAGTTTCCTAAGCAGTTCTTATGGTTGCATGTTAGTAAGAGGTAACATGATACAGTAAGGGCCTGAACAAAATGTTCATATATCTGAGATTTGTTACTAGTTTTCACTGGAAATGAGACTTATCTTTAGGTGTGTTCATGCAGGAACCTCAAAAGGGCTTTATTAGGCTTCAGTTGTATGGGACTGGCATGAAGTTCTTATTCTCTGCAAGCCATTTATCTCCTAGTTTTCCTGGGAGTTCTTTGGTGATGACTAACAAAATTCCCAAGAATCCTGCTCTGTTCTGTGACTAACATGTTCTCAATGGAAAGTTCTATTTTAAGCTTATTCAAAGTATGGGGTTTTTTTCTGTGAGGAAGTATAACTGTAGGTTAATATCCGTTGCAATTATACTAAGAAAAATACTTACTTAAAACCCTCCTTGTTGTTCTAGGTTTTAGTTACCTGCTTCTTTTTCATATGGCTGCTATTATTGTTTTTCTATGTGAATAATCAGCTATACTAAGAAGAAGAGATGTGAAAGAACTGCTTTTTATTGTTATGATTTTTACACATGCAGGAATTTTTACCACAGTAATTCTATTGGTCTTCATAGGAGTATATAGGCAGATAACTCTATCCAGAGTCTTGCACGCACTTGTGTTCTTCCACATTTAAGAAAGGTGAATACAAAGTTCAGGGGATGACTACTAGGAACACACATGAAACGAGGAAGAGGTAGAAGAGCTTGGCTTGTTTTGCTTTCAAATATAAATCAAATGTGAAGGATGAGAAACATCAATATGGGAGAAAAGCTGTTTGAGTTGAAGGATGATTTCAGCGTGCAAACAGGTGAAAAGGAATGGGAACAGCTTCAGCCTGGAAATGGAAGGAGAGGTCATGGCCTTCTGGAAGAATATCCCAGTCTGAATACTGTGGAGAACATTGTGCAGTGCCTACTAGAGGTGCCACAAAGGACTCCTCTAGGATCGTTCTAGTCAGCCCACTAAAGTGTGTCAGACCTCATCATGTGTTGTCTGGTAACCCCAACGGGCAGCTCAGCCCTGCACAGCTGCTGCCTCACTACCCTCCACGGGATGGAGAAGTGAGGATCAGAAGGGTAAAAGTGTCTTTGTCTCAGCTTATGAGTTTTCACAGATCAATAAAATAAAAAATCCATCAAACAAATGATGTGCCCAACCAGTTCCTGAGCAATGGCAACCCTGGAAATCTTTGCCACTCCCCAGCTCTTATTGCTAAGCACAACAGAACATGGTATGAAATATGCCTGTGGTCAGTTGGAGTCAGCTGTCCAGGCTGTGTCCCCTCCCAGCTTCTTGTGCACCCCCAGCTCATTCACTGCTGGGGTGGTGTGAAATGCAGAAAAGGCCTTGATTCTGTGTAAGCACTGCTCAGCAGTAACTAAAACATCACTGTGTTGTCAATGCTGTTTCCAGCACAAATCCAAACCAGCACCATATGGGCTGCTGTGAAGAAAATTAACTTTACCCCAGTCAAAACCAGTACATTGCAGATGGGTAATTTGCAAAGATTAGCCTCTCTTTTAGTTAACTAAATTCTGGAGGGTAAAAACTTGGATGGGCAGTGTGGCACTAGCAGTTACCAACATGTACAGCTAAGAGGTTACACGGTTTGCTCTTGTGTCATGGTTTCCACAATGGCAGCTGGGGTCCAATTTACAACATTCATCAGTACCTACCTTACTGCTTCCAGCTGCACTATGGAAGGGCAATAGTGTGATGCTGAATTTATAGCAAAACTCCCTACCAGGATCAACATGAAATCTATTAAAACTGATGGCATAATGTGGCCCCACTTGCCCTGTAGAACAGCCCTCAACAAGGATCTAATGAAATTCTTATCCCTCTCATCATAGCGGTGGTTTACACCCACTATTGGTTAGTAGATAATAAAATGTGCAGAGGTTTCTCTCCATGACAATTCCTCTTGATGCTTGGGTTGGTTGCACTATAAGCAGTAATTGTACTTTGTTGTATTTTGGGACTCCAGATTTTAGCCTCAGTTGGAAACATAAGTGCAAAGATTGCTTAAAAAATAATTTAAAAAAAACCCCAAACCCCAATTTTTTTCAACACTGAATTAGCAGCTTATCCTGAAGAGTCAGTTGAAATGCAAAGAGTAGGCTCAATTTGGGTTAAGTTTGTCCCAATGTCTCTTTCCACCTGTGATGCTACTATACGAGAAAGAACTTGTAATCAGATGGCAAATTGTCTCTAGTTAAAAATTGGAAAATTTTTTGCTTGCAAGCTGGAATTTAGAAACTGGTGGATCTTCTCTTTGAACTCACAAGTCTATGGGTTTCCCTTCTATCTGAATTTTGCTTTCTCTCCTTTGCCAAAAACCACACCAGACTTGACATTTAGGTTGTTTCATCCTCTTTTTGAGTATTCTTCCTACAGGCAACTCTTTCTACATCTGGGGTGAGGAGAACTTGATTTCCCACCCCTGAGGTCTGAATGTGGGTGTGTGACAACCCCAGAGAGAATCAAGTGGAAAGAGTTTCTTCTAAGTCTTGCAGAAGTTTTATTATGCCAGAGAAGAAAGAAAAGCACAAAGTGTGCCCCGTTGCCAGGTTGGAACTTGCTGCTGGTGAAGCCAGAATAATGATGCCAACCAGACTTTTTGTTTCCAGGAATGCTCTACCTCCCATTTACACCTCTCACTGTTCTCCTCTTCAAATCCCAGCCTTCTCCCACCTTCCACCCCCAGAAATTAAGCAAAGAGCATTTATTCTCCCAGGAATATTTTAGATATTTAGCAGATTATTTGGTTCTCTGATAAAGGCATTGAATACTGCAGAGCGGAGGCCAGCCCCTCGTTGCAGGCAGACAGGCTCCACTAATTTTCCTGGCTCTTCAGATTTAATACTAACACACTGGCAGGCAGCAGTAGTGGATATGATGATGTAGTGTTGGAAATAATCCTGGGGTTTAGTAATACTTACACACTGCCAGACAATTATGTCCAAAAAGCCCAGATTTTCTAGAAGTACTGTCCCACCTCCCCTTCTGTTGGAAGACCTAATTTCCTCCTTGCCCCTCTTCCCTTGCTGTCTGCTCTATCATGTCTCTTGTGGCCAGATCAAGGATGTTTAATTATAGATTCAAAAATTTCTGAGGGAGGAGCCACTCTGGCAAAGCTTTGTGACCTAACTGATCTCACTAAACTAGTACTGACTCTTCAGGATCTCTTCCAATACTATCTGTCCCTTCTTTAAATCTGCCAATGCTTTAGAAATTTAGGAATAAAGAAGTAAATAGATGCAATGAGGCTTCTGAGGTTTTTCCATGCTGGAAAAAAACCCTCTTCCTCTCCCTTCTCTTTGTACCTTTTGTAACTCAACACTGTCAGCACTTGCAGAGCAAAAAAAGTACTTTTCTAAACTAGCAGGCTTGGTCTTAACACGTGTCAGGACAGGAATATCTAGGAGATCTGGTTTCAAGCAAAGGCAAAAAGCAGAGTAGTCTTTAAAGCTTTAGTAGATTAGATGAATCTACCCCTTTTTTCCTTTCTCTGATATTGCCTTGAGGGTTTGTTTCCTTTTGAACAATTGCAATGCTAAAATTATTTAGGAGGTACTTTTGATGACTTGAGCTCTGACCATAACCTAGAGTAGTTTTTACTCCTCTGTGATTACTTAGACAAAGTGAAACAGTCCTGAGCTGTGGCATGACTGTGAGAGGCTGGTAGAATTATTAGCTTAGTTGCTGAAAGTCAGGGGAAAATCAGAATCTGGTGTGATTTCCTGAAGTCCTCACACATGGTCAGCTTCCCTCCTGTGTGGACTAGTAGCACCAGTCCTGTGCAACCACTTCAGTTGCACTTATATCCTCAAAATGAGCTTAAACACTTCCTAGACCTTGTGCTGGCCTTGTAGTCAAGAGTGGATTTCACCCCCTAGGAGTTTCAAGTAACCAAAGTACTTTTTAGCAAAACAATTAATCGTAACTTCATTTTTTTTCCAGAGGATGGACTGCAGCAGATCTTGCAGATGGGCACCTTGGTGGAGTAACAGGCTTTGACTGCACCATACAATGGCTAAAATCAAATTAATTTTGGTAATATGATTTAGTAATGAAAACCCAACAGTCAGAGTGCTATAAATAACAGAATATATCTATAAAGTACAAAGAACTAAGAGCTGACTCAGAAGTCATTTAACTCCTGAAAAAAGAAAGGCTAACACCGTGGTTATCACTACCACAAGGCACTTCTGCCCGTGAAAGCAGAAAGTAGCATGCATGTGTAATTGTGCAATATTCAAACGTGCATAGAGCTCTGTAATATGAAGAAATAAAGAATGATTGCCCTTGAAGTATATGAAAATAATGGTTAGAATGAGTTAAAACCCTTTATGGAGCTGGTTATCTTTGGGAATAACTAAAAGTCCATTAGTGGCTGCATGTTATACATTGTATTAAATCAGCTCTCATCTCTCAAATCTGCCTCATTGTTTTTTTAGGGTGAAATTCATCCCTAGGAAAAGTACACATACATGGTGTTGAGTCTTACATTTGTAATAATATCTGTAACTCAGTGCATAAAACTGTGCATATGGCCTGGATAGCTGTCTGCAGTAGGTGAATTTTCCTTTTGCATACAGATCCGGAGTGAATGACTGTGTCTCATCAACACTTTCTTCATCAGTGCTTTATTAATAACAAATGAGGGACTCTTGAATCCATTCAATTAATTAATTTCTTCTTGGTCTTCTTTTCTTGCTTAACAGGTTGATTTGTCTCCAAAATGTACATTTTCTGCATTCCCATTGGACTAATGACATTTAGATAATTTTTTTGCTTTGGAATATAGCCATCCAACTTAAAAGTAAAAAGAGATATTGTACATTTGAAGACAGTGTTGGTGCCATTCCCTGCCAGTAAATTCCAATTCTAGGAAGATGAACAAGGATGGGATCTTCCTTCCTTTGAGGTTATTAGACCAGACATATCACTGAGACACAGGGAGACACTTCCCTTCAGCTGCCTTGACTCCTATAGAGCTTTATTTAAGTTTTGATTCAAATAACCATTTTTTTTCTAACCAATCTAGGGGTTATAATATCTGCTGTTGACCTCCTATTAGAACCTGTGAACCATCCTGTTTAATGTGAAATTACATCATGTAAGAAATTCCCTTTTGTCCATTACCTTGGTCACTGCCTTGACAGGGCTCTCAAAGAGTCATGGGAGTGTAAATCAGAGATGGGACTAAGAAGTGAGGAGCTCAGGAGTAATAGGTGTGAGTCTAACATGGTGATTCCTTCTGTTCCTAAGGCCACAGCAAGAGTGCAATGAAGAATGGACATTAGGTGTTTCTTCCTGGCACTGTGTCAAGTGCAGAATATTTTATGCAAATGAAATATCCTGTTCCGAGAAATAATAGATCTATAGTGATTTCATTCCCATGTTAGTGCAAGAAGGTTTACATTGGAAAGATGGGTTGGCCACAACTATGGCCACTTGTTGAGCACAAAAGGAATATTGAGAAGAAATTAATTGTGTGGCATTAGCTAATAGGAAGCAACACATACACGAAACGGAGGTCACAGACAAAAAATTTCATAGACCATAATTGATTATTGTGATTTGCTTAACTGGACTTGGAAATTATGGGAGAAAGTGAATGTCATGGGGAGGGAGGTGGAAGTCAAACCTGAAGGATATAATGCATCCTGTGTGTGTTATGCCTTCTCCTGCAAAACTTCTCAGGCCAGCGACAGTATTCCTGCCTTCTATAAGAAAGCTAGGCATGTCATTACGAACGTGAGATGAAGGTGGAACACATACCAGTAAATACGATTATGAATGCCAGCAGTAGATGAGGAATGCATTGGCACAATGAAACCTTTGGAAATTTAGGAGGTTTTATGGAGTGAGATGGAGTTCAGTCATTGGATATCCCTGTGGGAGACTGGATGCACTTTCATCCTGTTACAGATGTTTCAAAGTACGTTGTGTCATGTTTCTTCTGGGATGGAATCCTATGCTTTTTTCCTCTTGATTTGCTACATGCCAGATCCTATGGGACTTTGTCCTAAAGTTAGAGAAGACAACCAAATCATGGTTGGAAAGCCAACACCCTTCTATGGGTTTTCCCCTTTGCCTTTTCTGCACCTTTGCTTAGCACTCTTCTCACATGCATACGTGTTCCACGGGAGGTCCTGTGCTTGAAGCATTGTATGGTACTATGTGTTTCCAGCAACATGGCTAAGTGTCTCAGAAGTGTCAAGGGACCACCACTTTATCAGGTGGTGATAACAAAATTTCTAATGTCAACACCCATGACAGCACAGAGTGGGGTTTTTTTTTGTAGAATAAATAGTACTGCCGAAAGACTTAGTGAAACTAGACTACAGACCTTCTGTTCTGCGAGCCTATGCTCTGTCGTACCTTGGGATCATATATATATTAGCACAGAAGTACCAACAGACAGCTATATTGTTGACGAACCCTGCCTTGAATAGAATGAAAGACCACCACTTCTAGTGGGAACACCTCTGTCCTTTAACTTAAAAGATTGGGTTGGCGAGGGTTCTTTGTATTTTTTTTCTCACCCTGAGGACCCTGCTGTGAACTGTCCTTATTGCTTCCCTTTTCTTGGGAAAGAATCTGTTTGAGTTTGTCAAAGATGTCTTCTGTTTCCCTTCTCTCCCATACTGCTGACATGGTTGAGTCCTGTTGCTCTTGCAGGACTGACTTGCCTGCTTACAGCTATGTCCAGCTCATGGCAGAGAATGATTCAGCTGAGTGAACTGAATTCCCTTGGTCTTCCCTGTTAGTTTCACATACAGTCTTAGAAATCAGGGGCATAAGTCACATTTTCGATACAAATCAAAACATGTGATTAATACCTAGACATTTATGGCCATATAATGTCACACCACCGTTAACAAGTAACACTTGGCTATGGGGTCTGTGCACCTGCTAAGCAGTAATGTGCTACTAATGTTTTAATGAAGGATCCCAGGGAAAAAAAATGCCTCTCTAAGCTAGTGGTAAAGCTTGAATTCCTGGAATGCACATATGCGGATAGGAGAGTTGACTGACTGGGAATATAGCCATTTGTTTTCCCAAATTACAAATAATAATTAATAAATAAAATGTTTTCTCATGGCTGTGAGCAGAGAGTCGGGAGAATCACTTGGCAAACAAACTGATATTTAAGCTATGATTTGCGGAGAATATTTGCACATTACTCTAGAACAGTGGTCCCAGGAGTAACAATACCAAGCAACTTGCATTCTGTGGACAGGTTTGCTCTCTCTTGTTGGCCTTGGTTTTAAGTTTTTAATTTACTGTATCCACAAGCAATATCAGAAAATCTTGTGGGAAATGTGTTGCACATGAAACAAAGATTGGGAACTATGGCTTTCCAGTAATGTACCAAGTTTATTGATATTATGGCATACAGCATCGCTTTTGCAGACTGAAAGTGGGGAAAAAGCAGAGATTATCTACACAGACCCTTTCACAGGGAAACTAAAAAAAAAAAAAAAAACACCAATCTGCCATGTTGTTTGCTGCAATCTGGACTATAATACATTCTTTAACATTATGATGATAAACTCCAGGGACGCTACCTGACACAGATGGCTTAACACTACTTCAGAAGCCACGATTCTCAATGACAAGTAGAGAGGGGCTAATGTCTTCCATTGCTTTTGCAGAGAAACTTCAAAATGAAACTCTTCAAGATCTTCCACAAGAATGTCTTCAAGAAACACCTCTCTCAAGTATGTGGTTTAGTGTCTCTGCTTCATGGAGGTATGCATCTAACCCAGGATTTGGCTGCAAACAGTGGTGAGTGAGCAGCACCTGGAACCTTTTGCTGCTGTTACTTCCTGTGGTACCATCTCTGTGGATGCAAGTGGTCTCTACCGGTCAGTTAATGTAGATGTCTGATGTTAGGAGGCCACTTTACTCCTCACAATGATGTGGAGAAGTGTAGCAGGAGAGATGTAAAAGTTGCCTTCAGAGAAACTTGTATATTTATGTTGTTATTCTTGCTAAGTGTTTCTCAGGGCACCTGTTGCCCTGAGCAACATGTAAGAGTTTTGAGAAGTTTTTCCTTGACTTGATCCTAGCTTAAAAAAAAAAAGCCAAACACAGACAAAAACAAGCAAACAAACACACCTAAAGAAATAATAATAAAAAAAAAATTGAAGAGACTGCATAGTGATAATCATTGAGATTTTTCATAATTAATTATTTCCCTTCCTCTGGCTGTTTTTGTTTTTATTAATCATCACCTTACAAGGGAATTCTTTTTTGATAGAAAATTCTCTGATTAATTTTTTTCACTTACTACTTTCCTTGAAAGCATCCTCTCCATTTACTTTTTCTGTTCCAATGGCTGAGGATAGTTGAGGTATGTTCTCTGAAAGCTGGCCAGATTGGTTCTGAATTAATCACATGGTGTGTTGGGAGGCTGCCCTTAGGCACTCAACTGTTGCTAGTCTAGAACTGGCTTGGGTTTCCTAACTCAGTTTCTTGAATGCCAAAATTTCCCCTCAGCTTTTTCTTCTAACAGTAGAAAATTAATCCAAAGGCCTTTTTATGAAAAGCCATTTTCAAATTAAAATGAAAACACTTTGATTAAGAAAACGTTGATTGACTGTCTATGCAAGTCTGATGGAGAGTGGTAAAAGCGAGTGAAAGAATTTGGGAGTGCATCTGTATGGAAAGTTAACTGCAAGCTCTAACTCAAGTGTTGCCTCCATCTCCCTGATCACACATGAAGCAGCTAGCTTGGAAGTTTGCAGGGCTTCTGACTGAGCAAGCTGCCTCATTTTCAGTTACAGGCTGGGGCTTAGATGTTGCATACGTGCAGTGTTCGAGTCAGCCCACTTTGCAGGGAAGAATGAGGACAACACATGAAATTATCCAAATCCTCCACTGCCTTCTCACTGTTCTCCCATGTCTTGAGGAGGATGTAAAGATCCTCCTGCAATTTACTGGGGAAAGTCCTTGAAGATTCAGTTCTGCAGCACTGAGAGCAGTGGAGGTGCCAGAGGTCTCGGAGAACTGGAGGGATGAGGGGGAATTAGATAATTGGTCTGGATTCCCAAAAATTCTTGGAATTTTACAAGGTCTCTGCCATATGAGAAAAGAGAGCAGGAGCAAGACTTCCCAGTGCTCTGCTGAGCCACAGCTGCCTTTCCTGCTCTGTGGGTCATTTGTACCCCTGAAATTGGCACCCACGGTAATTGGGTTGATCAAAAACGTGCCTCTGGGCTCTCTGAGTACTTTCCCTCTTTAGCTGTGCTCTGACTTCTTTGACTGTAGGCAAGGACAGGAGCCTTTTCCTGATGATCTAAATAACTGGATGGAATAGGAGATATTGGAGAATTCAGTCTCCTGTTTTAGCAGAGGACTATAAAAAAAGCCACCATTGCTAGCAGCTGGGAATGGGGACAAATAAAAACAATCTCAATCTTCTATTGAAGAGATCATGCTCATTGAGCCACAGACTTTCTAAAAGGCACCAAACAGCAGTCCAAAGGCAGAAAAAATATGAGAGGAAGAGAGATGCAGAGCATTGTTGTACAAAGATTCATGGATAATAATTTAGGATTATCTGGAGACCACCAATTTAATTTTACTGTAGCTAATGAGTTTTGTAGCATTTCTGCTTTAGGCAGCTGTTCCATATCCTTCTCACTTAAAAGAAAAAAATATTCTTTATCCAGATAAAACAGTTTCCTAGACTGTGTAGTTCCTTGAACTATCTGTTCCATCTCTGAAGCCTAAATTCTCCTAAATTAGTAAGCAAATTAAGCACAGTGAAAGTGTGTGGCATTTTCTTGCAGTACTATGTCAGTGTATGTACTGTCTTCGTGTAGTATGTTCAAAAGCTGAGGACTAAGTTCTGTGATTTCGTATGACCCATGATGTCACTTCAGAACTTGAATTTCTTAATACTGGTGCCCTGCACGCTGGCCATAATGAAGAAATATTTCCAATTAATCCCATTACAGTATTTCAGCAAACTGAAGCTCTTCATATGTAGTAAGTCCTGAAGTTAGTTTGTTTATTGTGGAAATAGAGTTTCATTTCACATCTATTTGTGGTTTTCTCCTGTTTTGTGTGGCTATAGCAGGCAGCAAATGTAATTTCCTCTATTGTCTTAATTCTGAAAAATTCGAGAGCTCCCATGTCTTAGTGAAATCTGGGGTGGAAGAGGAAGCACTGTATAGAGGAGATGTAGCTCATTCTCTTCTCATTGACAGAACTGAGATGGTAGATGAGGATAGCTCAGAAGAAGCACTGGCTAAAAAGCCAACCCCAAACAAACAAAAAAATTAAAAAAAAAAAAAAGATACAAACAGAAAAACTCTTTAGTTGATCTTGTCTGGAAAACCTCAAACAATTAAGTTACAAATCATGTAATCTTAAAGAAAAAAAAAATGCAATAACCTATGTTCCAATTTTTGAGCTTTGTTTGCATGCCTTCTAATTTCTCCTTACAAGTATTTATTCACCTTTGAAGCAGACACAGATATTCTTCCTTTTCAAATGTATTCAGAATGTTGTGGGAAAATCATCAAATGAACTGCAACACTCATGATAAAACTCCAAGAACTGACAAGACTGTAACCCAGTCTTTCTGAACGCAAGGTCTTTTAAATGGCTGTGCACATCTTACAAGGCCATAATCTTAAAGTAGATGTGTGTAGTGTGGATTGTATTTGTAATGCATTAATAAGAGGTAATGGAACTGGTGTATAAAAATTTCTGAGAGAGAAAACTTTACAGTTAGGCTTTATTACTATTTCACTGCTATATAGCTGCTTTTAAAGAATTTCTTGTTCACAAGTGAAATCCAGACAAAAATAAGACTGAAAATAAGAAACTTATTTGTGTCAGGATTGACGTTTCCAAAGTAATTGTATGCAGTTGTACAAAGTTTCATAGACTACGAGTTACAGAAATCAGTGATTTCCAAACAAATAGAAATTAATTATGAATTTTACAGTGCTTAAAGAAGGGCAAAGGAGGGAAGCACTGAGCTTTTCATGAAACCCTGGGCTGAGCCTTCAGCCTATGGTAATTTTGTTTCTTTATGCAAAGTGGCCATAATCATATCTTAGTGTCTGTGGGACCTAAGCTCCTTTTAGGCCGTATGACCACCATTTGTGAATACAGCTTTTGTCTGCAAAAGCTGCAAAGACTGCCGGCAGAGTGGGTGCCAGCCATCTAATGTTACATCCATGAAGCTGGAACTGAGCAGGCCAAATAGCTATCTAGTCCATCTGTGTAAGGAGTAAGAAAGAAGTTGTAGTATGAAAACGGAAACAAATATAAGGAGGTGATGGCAGAGTGTTTTTCAGCAGAATGGTGTTTATGTGGAACAGAACTGCAGCAGAGAGCATACAGAAGAAAACAATATGAACAAAATGGAATAATATGGTTAACTGGAAAGCTAGAGATGGGATGGTTTTAAAGGATCTTATAAAGAAGAAAATACCATAAGGGAGCAAATGGTAGGATATTTATATTAGATATTTAGAGCTTGAAGGAGCATATGTTTCAAGAGATTGCAGAGCACAAGAGTGGAATTTTTCCTGACTTTGAGGTTGGGAGAGATTCTAAGAAGCTGCTGTCAGCATGCTGTTGCATAGATGTTGTGCAAGCTGCCATAAGGACATTTCAGGTACCTCTAAACAATCCAGCTCAAGCATCCAGAGCAGTCTAGCTGTGGCAACAGAGATCTCCACACCATTACCTTTTTATGATGTATTACTAGTCAATGACAATTGTTACTATTTGTAATTGTTGTGAACTTTATCTTGGTTTTGCTGTTTTATATTACTGACAAATGTCTTGTGAAAAAGAGGAGAAGCTAAAAGCACAGAAACAGATAATTTTTAATCAGAAATAGTCATGGACAAAGTGTCATCATGGTTTAACCACAGTCAGCAACAGAGCACCACACAGCCGCGTGTTCACTCCCCCCAACAGGATGGGGGAGAGATTCAGAAGAGTAAAATTGAGAAAAATTTGTGGGTTGAGATAAAAGCAGTTTAGTAAGTAAAGTAAAGGCCACACATGCAAGCAAAGCAAAACACCATTCACTACTTCCTGTCTGCACGCAGCAATCAAAATCATTGTGAAAGAGGCCAAACATCTGTGCAATGCTATCATAATTTTACAAGACTCTGCACAAATAATACCACTTACGAGTCAGACATTTGACTAAAAATCAGATGGGGGTGTGTGTTCAAATCATGTATTTGCAATATCCAGCCAACAGAAACCTTCCCAAAATCTTTTTGCCTTGGTAAAGACGAGATGTCTTTGGCTCTTCAAAGAACTACAATCTTTGAGTCATCATTGTTAGATTATTGCCTCCTATTCCACAGTTTGTTGGAATTACATTCACTGATCGATATTGAGTTTTACCCAGGAAAAGACATTCCCATTTAAATCCATTGAATTAGCTCGTCCTTGCGTGGAGCTAAGGAAGGTAGAGCAGCTGTTATAAAGAGAGGAGCACACTGCAGAAGGGACCAAGAGTGAAAGCAGTAAAGGAGATTCAGGAAGAGGATATTTTTAGGGAAACCCTTAAGAGTAAAAGGTAAGCGGTGGAGAGCCTAAGCAACAGAGACAAAACACCTGCAGTGAGCAGGGCCAGTGAGAAGGGGAGGGAAGACATTAAGCACCCTGGAAAGAAAACCGACATCATTAGAATGAGGCATTTACTCTCTCTTGATCCGAAAGACAGAAGCAAGGCAATCTGCTGTTTGTGTTGTAAAAGTGTTTGCAGTGGGAAGTATGGTATATACACACAGAAAGAACATCTGTTCTAAGAAGGCTCTTGCAAATATAAAGCTGCAATAATGTGGTAGAAACATCTGCACAGCTTATAGCAGGGCCACCAGTAGTGCTCTTGGGTGGGGGTGGGTATGAGATGTGACACACAGGAGAAGGTCACAGGGAAACATCTTTATCAGTGAGGTAACTTTTTGTATATATCCATGTGAAGGTGAGATGCCTGTGGACAAGCTGCAGTGTTCAGTTTTGCAGACTACTGCTGAGTATATACCATAAACCCCACAAAGAACATCATTGTTCTTTCACTTAATTATTAAAATGATAACTTACCTATGTTCTTATGTAGTCACAGGATAACTCAAGGATTTTAAATAAAGTCAAAGCATAAAGGTTTTCTTCCACCTGGTTATGAGAGCTGCAAAATTTTATGGCACAGTTCTGTTAGCAGAAGACCAAGAAATTCAGAGCTGGTAAGGAGCAAGTGGGACAAAATCCAGTGCGTGACTAGCATCTTGCTGGTGACAGTATTGCTGCACTCCAGGCACAGGAAAATATGCCCAGAAGTAGCTCTCTGCTACGGTTACACAGAAGCTGGTACCTGAAAGACTAATTTCTGGTTATTTGGAGTATCACTTCACTACTGACATTGCAGGGTAAATATGATTACACAACTGGATGACCTTTGCCTCAATTCCTTTTTACTGCAAATACAGCTTAACAACACATGCCTGAATAGGGCAACTTTTCTTGTGTGTGGAATTTTTAATGAGAAAAAGAGGAAATCTACAGTCCATTCTCTGCCTTCAGTCTTCAAAGGATGGCACTTGGCAGCATCAGAGGTGTTTCTTACCAAGGCACTCTTACGTGCTTCTCAAAGCAGCCCATTCCTTTGCTCCATTTCGACTCTCCTCCTTCAGACTTTGTGGCTTCAAAGTTGGTCTAGAAAGTTTTACAGCAATGTTACTAACTTTTATTTCTTCAGGATTTCCCTGAACTGTATTAATTTAGAGCTTAGACACAAATGTAGAGATTTATCTCCAGACAGTGGTTACTTTGACAGTGTTCAGGGCTCAAAGTGCAAGTCTTGGAAATTTCAACTTGAATTTAGATAAGTAAGAGATAAGTACAGGAAATATTTATGAACCCAGTATCTTAAATGGCTACTTCTGCTTTTTTTAACATTTCTCTACACCAAGCGGCTATCTTTCCTAGAGGTGGGAGGGTATATCTGATGATTTGGTTATGCTGAGGAACAACCTGTATATCAAAAGCCTGTTGCTGGCAATGGGAATGTATTTGCTGAGTTCAGCAGGTGATGGTTGGAGACTTTGGCCTGTGTTACAAATAGAAGAGGATTTTTAGAACATGCAAACCGCTGGACATAATGCTGGGTGTTCTGGTGCTTGTAGACAGACAAGGCTTTTACTTTTGTTTTGTCTGTTTTTTAATGTTTTGCAACAATACTTAACAAGTATTATTCACAGAAATATGAGCAGAATTACCTAGTTAGGCACAAAAGGTGAATGTGTTCTGTATTACTGGAATTAGCAGAAATAAGAGACAAATGGTATTTGTAAAACAAGACCAAGAGGATTATGTGTAACAACACCCTAGATGAGTAATCCAGGTACCAAATCTATGAAATACTTTCCCATGGCTCACAGTGTAATCCATGGGCAGAGGTAGATCCCTCCAGTACAGAAGAAGTTGGGAGCTCTGTAAGAGCCTGTCTTTCTCCCCTGGCTGTATATGGCACCTACGGGAAGAAGCCTGGCAACTTCACCACTGAACTTGTATGAATCCTCTCGCTTTCCCAAACTGGTGAAAACCCTGTTTCTTTCTTTTGTCATGTTCGTCTTTAAGCATCTGAATAATCCAGGGCAGGTTGAAAGACACTACGTGTATTTCCAGAACAGTGGCATACTTCAGGGTGTGGCAAAAACAAATGGGGAAAGATTTTCCATCTTTCAAGCTTAAACATGCTAAGTCTTTTTTTTGGTAGACATCAAGCGGTTAAAGGTGTTATTTACATTTAGGAATATTCCTCATTGTTACTTTAAATAAAACTTGCCCTTTCCCTTCTGAAACATGTGCTTAGCTCCATTGGTTCTGGAGAGTGTGTAAATTATACCTACCTTGGGAGAAAATAACTTGGCCTTGAAATCAGATACCTTTTCCAGAATAACCATGTGCTTTCTGGCTCTGGAGTGCTGCATTGCATCATACTTCACAGAAGAATTCTTATAAAAGTGATTGTTAGTCAGATCTAAAATGCTTTGTGAAAAATGCCATTTGGTCATTGTGGGTAGGGAAGTTGCCTCATTTTTAACATCAGGGTGACCACACATGTGGTCAAAATCCAGATGGAAAAGTGAGTGCAAAACTTTTTCATGTGGAGAATGTATATTTAACAGGGGCTGTGAGAGGAATAGGTTTGGTCCCTGCTGTCCATGTTACTGTATGTTAGAAGGATGCCAAATCTCCACATCATTGGCTCTTCTGGAGCAAAAATCATCCTGCTTTTTCTCATGAGGAGTGCAGAAATGTTTTGGGCTTGTTGCACTTTGAACAGAGAAAAAATTTAAAATCTCACAACGTGTCACCAGACAGGAAAACAATTTCCTTCCTAATTCGAATGACTTACCATTTGTCATGGAAAATAATGCCAATAGCATGTTAGTGTTTTCAGATAAGATGGAAAAGAGTAGTTTTGTCACTGATGTTATGGTGTAGGTGGAAGAGAATATTAAAGCTGAAAAATATCAGCCCTCAGGTCAGAAGGGGTTTTTTCCCCTGATCTTCCTTTTCATTCATTTTCACATCACATTTATCTCCAGACATAGAAAAGGTTATTACTGGGCTCCTAGATGCTGGTCATATAAAAATGACAATAGTAAGCAGTATCAGGTGAGCCGGGGAGGAGCAACGACTGTGCTATTTTTCTAGCTGATTTTGGCCACAGTGATATCATGTTATTGTGTGCAGGCAGAAGTGAAGGAATAGCGTACTGAAAGGAACAGTACAGGCACACTTGACATAGCCAGGCCAATTAACACTAATCATCACAGATGCCATTAAATTCTGGTGAAGAAACGTTAGTCCCATAGATCTCTTATTGCCAGCAGTGTCCCGAGGAGGGAGGGTGATGGGGAACATGTAGCTACTGGGGATCTCATGGCAAATATAAAGAGCTGCCAGTGGCCAAATAATATGCTCCTAGAAAAAGGCATGGTCCATTATCCCTGCTGAAAACAGAGTGACAAATTACTGTAAAAGTACTGTACTGCAGCTGAAGGAAGCCAATAATTTCATGAATTTTACAAGTACAGCGAACCATAACAGTATGTTCTAGTACTACCCTCTGTATGCTACAGTGCTTTACACTATAGTTCTTTTTACAGCACGCACAATATAACCCATGTCCTTTCTTGGAAACATCTCTCAAGTCAGGATACTCGGAAAGTGCATCTGCTCTACCCTGGGAGACAAATAACACTAGGTTTAAGAAACCGTGCTATAACTTGCATGCATATTATCACAATCCAATTCTGATCTCATCTCTGTTGATCTTATTTTGGTGTGCATCTGTTGACTAAGAAAAATGTTACTACCGATTTCTATTAGAATTGAGTTTCAAATATCTTCTGTGATGATTAATATCTTCAGAATGTTTCCTGTGTCTCATCCACGGGCTGACCAACTCATGCTGCTTCTTGAGCATTGGAGTGACATTCAGTACATTAGATGTGAACATATGCCTTACCTGCAATATAATAATAACCTTGAAAATGCAATAATGTTTGGAGTTGAATGCCAAATGCATTTGGTAGTGCACAGATGCACTGGAAAAGGGAAGTGAAAAGAAGGGAGTTACCTGGAGAACTTGATGGAACAGCATAGGCAGGAGGTGCAGTAGTTGATGGGCTTAAGATTTGGATGTGGAAAATGTTGCATGCACAATGATGGTCAAAGGAGAGCAAAACCAGCAGGTGAAAGCCAGTTCAATCAAAAAGCTTGGGGTTGCCTTGATTTAATTAGAGCATACACTGCTTCATCACAGATTGCTGGTCTTTTACTAGTGGGAAGAAATTTAACAATAAGAGACAGTTTACAATCAGTGACTCTTTTTCTTGGCCAACAGATATGCTGAATTAAGGATGAAGATCTTTGCTAGAGGAGACCCAGTTAGAAAAGCATAACTTTTGCTCTGAATCTGAATTCTTTTGAAAGAAACTAGCTTTGCCAGCATATGTTCTGTGACTTATAGATAGAAAAACTCAAGGACTGAGCAGTTAGTTTATAAGTATTTTGAAAAGTGATAGATTGATTCATTGTTGTCAACAATATCTACACACCAGTGTAAAAACAGTTTGTGATTTTTTCAGTGTAGCATCTTCTGAGTTCGACTCATTATGTCACAAATACTGATTCTGATTTCTGTCTGCACTAAAGCTTCTACTCATGGTATAAAAGGAAAAGTATACACTGAAACAAGTATGTACATGCAAATCAGGCTTGTTATGTTTTCCTGAGTTTAATAGGTAAGTGTTATCACTCTCTTTTTTACAAACAAAACTCCTGAACAAAGGCAATGCAGAAGATGTTGGTAGCACAGTAGAGAGTAAAAAATATTTTCTTCCAGTCCTACCAATTCTTTTTTTAATCACAGTTAATTGCCAGTTGCCAGCAGCTGTTCCGAGGCCATAGAAATGGGTCTGAAACAGACTTTGACCATTCTGAGACAGTGGTTATTAAAGCATGTCCCTCTGTCCCAGTCCATCCTAGGATCTGTCTAATTCTCATCTTAAGATGAAAATTGTGCTATGTTTACTGGTTACATTTTTGATGACAGCATTTTTTACATTTCTTTGATTTATCAACAGAGGAGTAGAAAACAGCCTGTAGCATTAACTGCTGGTGTCAACAGACAGAGATGGGACAGGACTATAATTGTTGGAATTGTTATTCAGGTGTCTGTGACTTGATCCAATAAACGTAGGTTTCTGGCACCTTTGTGAGTGATGCTTTTACAACAGACTGCGGTTTGCGTGTGTCTTGCAAGGATTCCCAGCACCGAGTAGTGTTACTACTTTCAAATTGTTTCCCGGAAGCGGAATTCTGCATAGCTCCCTCATATGATCAGCTGGCCTTGCTGGCTCCTGAAACCGTTACTTCCCACAGGGTATGTCTTGATACGGGAAGCACAGGCTTCCTCGCAAGCAGTAACAAGGTCCTTGCCTTACCACCCATACGCTCTGATACTTTTCAGAGTTGCCTTCGCACCACCAGAACCATGCCAGAAAATGGCCCCAGATTCCTCTACTTCAGGGTTTGAATCTAGTCACCTTGGGTTTGAAGTGTGGCAGAGCCTTTTGCTTCCTGTCCAACCTAGAAGCGTCCTTGGAAAAGTAACATCCTGTGGGTGGCAAGACAGCCATTGGCAACAGCTGGGGTCTAGAAGAAAGATTTAACAGGAGTGGAAATGTTCATGTCTTGAGATATTGAGGAAGGGAGATATGGAAAAGTGCAGGTCGATCAGGGGCAGCAGCCAGGGGATGGGGAAGAGAGCCAAGAAAAAAGGAACACTACCTGCATTACCATGAAAGAGAAGACAATGGAAGGACTACCTTTAAGGACACTTTTCTTCTGCCACAGTTTTAACCCCTGTGTCAGATGACTAGGTCATAAAATTTAAGTAAAAACGCCCAAAGTAGGCATCCATGTGGTTCCTCTTCCTATGCTAAATCTTTCACCACTGGTGACTTTTCCAGTGTCAGACACAGGGTACGCAAATAGAAAAAAAATGCAGACAGGCTAAAGTGTGAACTTTCAGAAGCTGGCTGAAGAACAATACTCTTTCTGTCCTGAGAAATGGAGTAATCCAGTAAAATCTTAACACTCGTTCAAAGCATGAAACAGAGTCAAAGATGTAAAAAGACTCTCAGTGGATTAAACCAAATCCACAATGGCAGCCAAGCATACCAGCTATAAATGTTCTCACTGAGCCTGCAGACACGGATGGTCTCCCAGCCTCAAGTGATAAAGCACTTATCCATTTGGGTTTGGGCCAGAAGATTTGGAGATCTGAGGCAAAACCGATCACTTTAGGAGAGACTCCGCTATGGGTAATTAAAGGCAGATTATTGGATTAAGATTTGATGCAAATTTGAAGTCCTTCCTTCTCTTACCAGATTTATTTTCTTTTTCGTGTCTTCTTTGTCTCTGGGTAACTATAATTGAATGCGTCTTTAAACTGTAATTTGTAATTTTGCTGTCAGCAATGGAGCTTTAATTTCAGATGTTTATTAGAAAATTTCTCTGTGAGACTGTGAGTTTTGTTAGCTGTAGGGACTTGAATCAATTGTATAGCCTCCCCCACAAAGCCGTGGACAGTGTATCATGTTTTGGTGCCTTTAATGTTTTATTTGCTAGTGTGAGAAGAAGAGAAAATCTCTGTCTCAACCCATATTCCCCTCTCCTTCACTGTGGTCACATTCTGAAAACATGCTTGTATTGAGGCACGAGGAAGGACTCCCATCAGAGTTCCCTGACCTTGCTTTTGGTTCTGGCCCACATTTATTGCCATGGCAAATCCTCTGTGATATCCTATTCAGAACTGTGGTGAGAAGGGAAGTTTTCCTCTTAGGTAGATGAACAAACACATCCCTAGTCAGCAATGCTGTTCTCATGAGTTGCTACTGAAGATATGACAAAACCAAATGAATGCAGAAAAATGGAGGAGAAACAGTTGCATGGGGAAGTCAGTCTAATTTATGAGCCCCCATTGCTTCTTCAAAGGAAATATACACTGTCTTGCAGAAAAGGGAAGGGAGGGTTAAAGCAGCAGCTGAGGATTCTTGGAGTGCAGGAGAATCCTCAGCTGCCATGGAAATAATGAGTTTGGTACCAGCTGTTCCCGGTCTGTCCCACACACTTCGGGGGCACTGTTGAAGGCCAGCTGGTATGTGCTGCTCAGGTGATGCTGCCGGTGAGGTATAAATTCTGCGTGCTCACACCACTAAGGAAGGCTTCAGAATATGTTTAAAGGTCACCACGGCAATGTAGAACAACTTCTTCCCTTCTTCATCCAGCTACATTTTGTAAAAAAATGCTCTGACATCATGAGTGTGTGCCTGCAATGAGTAACTGAATGATCTCACTGGTGCATCTGTGTCTCTTCCTCCTGTTCTCTACCCACCGCTCTGACTTCACTGCTCTGTGTCCAGGATGTTTGTAGGCTCTGTGGCATCTGGGCTTTCTGTCTGTAACATCAGCTGAATCACACATTTTTAGATCAATAACATGAAAAGAACAGAACTATTGAGACAGTAAGTCAATGGGGAGGCTGGATGGGACCATGTCATCATTAAGACTTTTTGGGGGGGGGAACTTTTTGAGAAAAACATGGTACGATGTGTTTTATCCCTGTTCAAGCTGGATAGTTAAAGGAGTTTTTATTTTTCTAATCCTCTCAGTGCACCACAGGCATGCTTTTATTGCTCAGTGTCACTCTGCCTTGTGGAGTCTTGTTGCTTAAATAGCTGTAGTTACTCAAGCGACAATAAAGCTGTATGTCTGCAGAGCGTACCTCTGCCTCTTTACCCATTGTGCTACCTGCAAGGGACAGCAGAACCAGGCAAACCTTTCAGATCTGCCTGAAGAATGGGGTCTACTTAAATACTGTGCTGCAACATGCTAGTTGCTTTATGGCATTATGTCACTGTCAGTCATTCGGTGTAGAGCTCCAATATTGCTCGCTTTCACTCTCTCAGTCCTTCTCTCTTCACTCTAATTGAACCCCTTATAATTAAGATAAATTCTGAGCAATCAAACCTGGAATGTGGATGAACAGTCCCTTGTGCAATCCCAAAAGTTCAGCTTTAGGAGGTTATTTCATACACTGTAAATCATTATCCCAGTTTAACTACAGCATGTGGGACCGTGAGTTCTTGGAAAAGCTTGCTTCAGCAACTTCATTTATGAAGATAACTCTACAGGAAAGGATCTCTATTTACAACTGTGTGATTTTATAAGGCATACCAGATTCTTTAACGTTAGCACCTTAGCAATCAGTGAGAGGCAGTCCAGTGCATAGACCCTACAGCTCATTACCAGAAAATGAGGTGTGACTCCTGAAGATGGATTTCCAGTATCTGTAAGTCACACTAGTATTTCAAGATAGAGGGGGACACACAGCCTGTTTTACTTAGTTTGAGGTACAGCCCTCTACTGGTGAGTAACAGGGCTATGATATAGAGCTACTACAAGTCAGAGAAATACTCACAATGTGATGGGGAAGAAAAAATGAAACAAAGGAGCTTTCAGAAAAAGGTAGTGTTAAAATGGGAATACTCTGATTCTTGTAAGGAAGACCAGAAATACCCATTTGGTTTGAATAGATTAGAAACCAGAGGTGTTTGGACCAGCCCTGCTTCAGACAGTTCCCCATGCCTGCTCGGGGCAGAGGCTAGCAGAAAGAATTACGTAATTTCCTATAGGGTTCAAAAAAATTCTCTATTTACTAGGTCTTCCCAATCAACCTCATCAAGATTCATTCATGCAGCTTTTTTATTGTTGGGCTTGTACACATTGTTTTGTGGCTTTAGACCCTAAGACCCCTCTAGCATTCCAGATCATCCTTCAGACTCACTTCAGATTTATGTTTTGGGAAAGGGGAGAATGGAGGTGGCACAGAATGTGTGACCAGCTCTTGCCCTGCTGTGATGTTAGAACATGGGTTATAATATCTCAGATATTCCCTAGTTTAGACATAGCTTCATTGGACCACATTTTGAGTGAGTCTAGACTATTTCCAGGTTTGTGTGAAAACCCTATCACATCGTTTGCTGGCATGCTCAGGAGGTTGTAATGAGTATCAGCTTGCTCTGATTGTGATGGCTGTTAGCGGGGAAATCGTGAGAGGCCTAGAGACCTGGAATGTCTCAATGCTTATGGCTGCTTCTAAGACTGCTCTTCAAAAACAATTTACACTTACTCACTGGTTTTGATTCTGCAATGTGATAGAATTGGTGATCCCCCCCCCTTTCAAATCCTTTTGGGTTTAAATTTGTTTAATAGGATGCCTTGTGATTATGGCTTCTTGAAGAAGTGCAACAAAGCCAAATGTAATATGGAATGTTCATAGACATCTTGAATACCGTGGCAGTTTGAGGGGAAGATCCAAGTACGATTTTCCTCCAAGTTTGTTTTCTTGACATTTCACTCATGGATCCTGCCTTGAATTTCATGATACAGCAGCTAAGTCATAAACAGATGTGCTTGACCCCACTGTATCAAGACAAGCTAGAAAAGCAAATTACAGATCTGAAGGCAGCACAAAGATCACTTGTTCTGAAACTCCGAAGAGAATAGGGAAGGAGCTAAGCTTTGCTCAGGCTGGACTTCCCTGGAACATCCTGCTCACTGTAAAGGAAATTTGCATGCATTTTGTATGGTGCCTATGAAGAGACCAAAAAGGAATTTGACATCCTTGGGAGCATTTCTTCCATATGCTACCTCCTTCCCATCCACAATCTACTATTTCTGATGTGATCTTTGTCTTAGGGTGGTTTTGCTCTTTACAAAAGTAACAAAAAACCCCCAAAAAAACCCAAACCCCCACACCAGCCAAAAAACCAAACTACTTGTAATTTTGTTTTAGAAAAGTCTTACTATGAAATAATTAGGCAGAGGTTGAAATCATGGCCAAGAAATAGTCTTTATTGTGCAACATCTTTTACGTGCTCTGATGCTATTTACCTTGAATTTGCCTGAGCTGTGGCCTTTCACAGTTGTGAAGTATTTTGTGAAGGTTGTGATTCACCCCTGTGCAGAAGACTACTACAAGGTAGAGCCAGCTAAATCCCTTTCAAACTCTCAAAATGGCTCTTATGTTGGATTCTACTCTGGAGGAGAAAAAGAATGGATTGTTTTAAATATATTGCCCTGTCTGGAATCTCTTTCTTCTGTATGCCAATGCTTAAATAAAACCTGATTTATCTTATTAGGTAGGAATTCATATCTTGCCGCATGTCGTTCTGAAAACGATTTTTCCTCCCTTGTCGGGACCCGATTCTCTGGAGTGCTGAGCCTCTGCTGAGGAGGTGCTGAGCATCACATGTCCTGCTGAAGTTCAGAGGGGGTGAAGTCACTCAGCATTTCCACTATTAGGCACTTTGTGACTGTGTGAAAGCTTTTCTACCAGAAAGAATTGCTCTTTTCATGGCATTTATTACGTGTCTCCTTGAGTCTCCTTTGCAGACTCTTTCTGCCATCTTTCTGTAATATGAGGAAATTTGATCCTGGAGTTATGGTGACAAACCCTTTTGAGCCGTGCCACTGCAGCTTTTCTTATCACCAGAAACCATCAGTGGAATTACAGCTCTCTATTATTTGGTTGCTTTTTTCTTATATTCTGTGACACATGGGCTTGAAAGCTCAAGTGTATATTACTGCACAGAGACACAGAAGATGGTTTTCACATTAAAATCTCTTTGAAGAAAGGAGTAAGGGGGAAAGCAAATCACCTAATTAAGTAATTACCTGGTTGTCTCAGTTTATTGAGATATAAGTAATAACTTATTTACAACAATGCAGTTTTGAGTGGCTGGTAAATAACCGCCTAGAAAGCTCTCTGCGGCAGCACTGTTGGAACTACAGACGGTTTCCTGCTGCCTACTCTGCTATCCTGTGCTCTGCAGCCCTGCTCTCCTCTTCCACCCAGTCACTTCTTCCTTCTCCACTCTGGCAATGCACCTCTGTTTTCACACTGGGGCTGTGTTTCTGAAATTCTGTCATGTTACTGTCTGGTGCTTTTGCCTGGGGCCAGCTCCACATCTAGGGTGAACTGTCACAGCTCAGGTTTATGACAGCTAAGGATCTGACCCTTCATGTGTCCTCTAACCCCCTATGACAGCCCAATTTTGGTAAGAACATGTAACAGGCCTAGAGTAAGTGTTTCTTTGTGAACATTTTTATTATTTACCCCCTTTAGCTTATCAGTCTAACCTCACCGGTGCAGCACTTCCGTGTGCTCAGAATACACAGCTGTGAGTCTCTCAACTTCTGCACATTAGCATCTCCATCATCCATCTCATTTTGAAAATTAGCAGTGGCCTCTCTGAGTAGAAAGTGCTTCTATGCCTCATTCTGAAGTAGGAAGGACAGATTAGCTAAGCTAGAACTGGATAAGAGTCTTTTTTAAAGAGTTTTTTGCCTCAGCTGCACCAGGTACAAAGTTTGATTCAAACCTGAAATTAAGTGTACTGGCTAATGCACAACAGACCTGTTGGAAAACTCTCCATAGATTCGTTCTTCTTAAGCACCATCAGCAAGACTTGATTTCCTAAGTCCCTGATGGTAGCTGGGCAGGGCCCTTAGCAGGCAGTCAGACTGCAGAGCTGTGTCACATCTCACCACTTGTCCTCTATGGGTGTGAGGGAAACAGGAATTTGAATTCTGGGTTCAGCAGACGAGCTGATTTTGTTGTGATGAGTATCACAGGACTGGATGAGCCAGTAGTTCAGACAGTTCGCCTGATATTTGCAAAGGAACAAACAAAACCCACCTTGCTAATCCTCTTCCATGGCCATCTATAAGAACTGTATGTTTTTTCCACACAGCTTTAGGATGGAGAGGTACCACCCAGGTCCTGACCCATGTGGTAGGGAACAGTCCAGGGACAGTTCTGGATACTATGAAGGGACAATTGACAACTTAAATTTGTCAATGTGCCTCCTGGCATGCCAAGCTGCCTCTGTGTCAGCTTTGAGTCAGCTTGCTCCAGGTCAGCCTTGTATCCCTTTGTTGATGATTGTGCTTGTTTTGGGGGGTAGTGAGGAGGAGGGACTGAATGGTATCGTGATAGAAAATCAGACCAGGACTTCAGGTAAATGGTAATCAATTTGATTTTAAACTTTGTATTTTGTCTCCTGTGTATGGGATGATTGCTCTTCTATTGATGTTTCTTTGCTTGTTAAATCTCCTGTCCTTCACTCCTCTGCTCAAAAGCTTTCCATCTATAAAATTGCTATGATGACTTCATACAGAAATTAAAGAAGAAACATTCTTCTTATTTCAAGCAAACCTGGCCCGACTGCTTTTCATAGAGGTAGGTGTATTTGACAACACGAGGGAAGAATGACCGTCTGGGTGAAAAGAAGTTGGCCTTATCTATCTATTATTTATTTATTTTTAAAGATGTTAGTTGTATTCTTGCCTCTAATGTAACTGCATACATCAGTATGCAGAGCAAAAGTCTGAGAGTCTTTAGGTGAGTTTGGACCGAGTTTCATTGGCCTTGGGCTCTGTATTTGATGTCCTGTTGTGTACTGTTGCATAACCATCCCTTTGCAAACATTAACAGTAATGTAAGTTTCAGCCTGAGTGACAGCTATGCATTGTGAATAGGTCTGTTCAGGTGGCAGGGTGATGTAAATAAGGATGACTAAGCCATGCCACATAAACAGAATTCACTATATGATATTGTTCCCTTTGCATTTTTCTAAGTCTTTTGAAGTTAGGGAAGGGGGAAATGACAGGGCACATGAAAGCAGCACAGCTCACAGCTCAGCAGTCAGTCCTAGTTTGAGATTTGAATTACAATATCTCTGCCAGATGGACACAGATACCTATGAGGATGCTAGGACAAGACTGCTTCTTAGAGAGGTCAAGTGACTCAGTGTACTTCACTACATCTGTAAATTGAAAATTAAAATCCTGGAGGTATAATTGTCGTAATTTCTAAAATTTAAAGAGACACAATTAATTTTTTCGTCTTGTGTTGTGGTGGTTTTTTTTTTTTCTTTGTCTGGAATATAGATTAGAACCATATTCAGAAGGCTCATTTTTTCTTGTCAATCAGTAAGGGCAGCCAGTCAGACCTCATCAGTGTAATAATGGATGTTCAGAGTGAATTAGTTAGCCTGATCACATCAGAGGTGACACTAAAGAAGGGAGCGGAATACTTTATGGTCTGTGGTGTATTCACTTCTCTGGTAACTTGTCCACATCTGGAAAAGAGAGGAAACTATCCCCCCAGCTATGGCCAAACAACTTCTGCAGGAACTGAGGTGGAAGATCAGCCTCTGAAGGATGCTGCTCTGGCCAAAGTATGACACTAAAAGCTCTCCAGTGCCAAGGCCTTAAACAACCAAAGTACTTCTTGTTTACCACTTCCTTCCTTAACTTACTTTTCCTTAAATTATGAAATGTCAGAAGTCTGTGATTCTGATTTTCCAGAAAGTGTTTGGCTACAATAACATTTTAAGCAGTGGTGTTGTTCATTATTTGTTGTTAATCCTGCAGAGTCTGCTGGTAACCCATGTTTTGGTGAAAGCAGGTATTGGAAGGATATTCATTAAGAGTGCCACAGCACATTTTGGCATTGTCTGGATGCATCTAAATGTCAGGGAAATAGGCCTGTCTTTGCACTCAGCAGATTTCTGTGGATGAATATGAGTCATCAATATAAATATTGATATATTATCAATATACTCTGCCCAAACTCCTACATGGGCTGAAATAGAGCATGGGGACAGGACCTTCTGGCTTCTGACTGAGCGTCTTGCTCCAGCTACAGGCAAACTGGAAGGACATTTGTCAGGGCACGGAAAGGGAATGCTCTTAAGTACAGGATCCTGCCGTCTGGCAAGCCACTGAGGAAATTCAGGGCAAAATACTATTAAAACAGTCTGAAGTGGCTAAGACAGGGAGCTGAAGAGAGAGCTTTGAGGAACCCGTCAGAGAATGACCATGCTGCAGCAAAGAGGGCTAGCTGGAATGGAGCAAGGATGGAGGTTTCGTGTCTCTCATTTGACTAAGGGAGGTTCACATAGCCTTATGAAAAAAGCCAAAATGGGCAACCAGACCTTACTGTCTGCTGGCATTGCCTCCATACAAAGGGAGTTTGTGGGGGACAGCAAAGAGATTATTTGCTCTCAAGCAGTGTGAATTAATTTGGACAAATTGCCAGGTTGGTCCATTAGTGGTCATATCTCTGTTATTAATTTATGTATTTCTGCATTGCCCATGTGTGGCAGGGTACCGTTGCATTGTATTGCTCAAAGTTTCCCTGCAACTTTCTGTATGTAAAAATTGGTTAGAAAACATGGAACAAATCTCAGATGAAACGAGTTGTGAGCTTCTTGTCATTGTATTTTTGTAACCTTTGAGGCCTTATCAAAAGAAAAAATACTCTTCCCTCCCCCAAATGCATTTGCTATACATACTTGAAAAAGGATCACGATACATATGTTAAAGCTGTTAAGGCAAGAACATAGCCCAAGTATTTTGAGAAGATTTCTAGCCATCAGAGCGATGAGGCTCTGAACAGACACTAATCAGAAGTGTAACTGGATTATCAATACAAAGAGAACTCTAAGACCTATTGGTCAAGAATAGCAAGGACCTGGATGACATTACTTAGGAAGCTTTTCTAGTCATTATATGTGTTGTATCCATATTTTATGTTTCTCCTGTACTGATAAAGCCTTGTGGGAAAGTCTCATCACAGGAAACTTCTCTGCGGTCAGCTGAGTATCTTTTTCTGATAACAAAATTCTGTCAGTCACAAAATTTGTTTTATATATGCTCCCAATACACAAATATGCACATATGTACACAATCATACACACATATACATCTCTCTATATACTTATATAAACAAATGGAAAACACAGGCTGCTATTGATGAATCACCAGAAGATTGAACAGTAATATTTACAGAATTAAATAGTATTTTCTTATATCCTTATATTTAACATCTAACTTGGACCTTTTACAAAGGATCTCATTTTTGGAGTGCAATGATTTTTGAGAACCATGGCTGTTAAAGGGCTTATGTTGAGCACCCAAAAATTTAGTTACCAATTAGCATTTATGAAGTTATATTATTGTACAGTTTAAGGGGGAAAAAACCTTAATTTGCTTTTGGTTGCATGGTTTTGTGACTTAGAAATCTGTTTTCACAACATAAACTCAATAAGAACTGTTACTTTTAACTACTGTGATAACAACCTATATATGTCTAAAGAAAGAAAAATATATTACTAAAGGTCTTTGCAAAAATTCTTGAGATTCCTGAATTTGTAGCCATTTTCTCTTGCAAATTTTCAAGCTGGTGATTTTTTTTTTTTTTTCTACAAGTGTTTTTAGGAAACTATTTCTAATTTATGTTGTTCTGTGGAGGTCTTGCATACTGGCACTAATATAATACCGTATGACTTGGGAGGATCAAATAATCTGTGCAAATATTGACTCACAAATATCCAGCACATTCAACAAACAGTTCATAAGTAATTCATTGGCTAAAATGAATGCATAGGTTCAGAACATTGTTCTGAAAAGCAAATTTTTCTTGACCGTAGCCTCTTCCTTGAAAATTTATATAACCAACAACAAAAAATCACAAAATCGTTAGGATTTTTTTTCACCTGTCTCCTAATGCAGTGTAATATGTCTTCTGTCCCCACCCCTCCACTATCATCCTTCTGTTAGCTTGTTTATTTTGGACACTCCATTAATAGGACTATTTATTTGATCAGTGTAAGTTTCAGTAGCTCCTAGGATTTTGTTGTTGTTCTCATCCATATAACATTTTCTTCACTTCTGGAGTGCCATGCATCAAGGCTGGAATGTTCTTGGCGCATAGAAGTGAGTAGAGAGATGTTTCAAATCCAGTCTTTTTCTTCTCCAGTACAGAGAATACTAAATATTGTTTTGCAGAAACCTCTGAATAACTGCAGGAATGTCTGCCTCAGAGGAGCCATGTATTATGCACCCATCTTCTTGTTTCAGTTTTTTCTTTTTTTCTTAGGGGTAAGAAAGGCTTGTTGCAGTGAAATCTTCCTTCTGGAGTGAGGGTATATCAATAAAATAACACACAATATGGAAGCTGAGAATATTTACAAAATCAGTTAAAGAGACAGATTTTCTGTTCCCCAGCTGTTTCTCAGAAGGCTCACCAATAAGATGTTTCATACAAAAAGCTTAAAGTCATTTTTATTAATATGTTCCCAAAGCATTTTAAAATACATTGTCACAGACTATTTAAAGTTGTGTTTGCTGTCATGGATAGACTAGACAACCTGTCATCTGATGGACAGTTTTTCATGGATTTCTTTCTTTTGACAGGAGACGCTTGTTTTACACGCCAATTTGTCATCTTAAATTCATCCGATATATTACCGTTCTCATCCCACAGCCGCGCTGCTAATCATGTACAGTATCAGTGCACTGCTTAATTCCCACTCGAATGCTATCGGTGAGCCTTGAATGAGAAGAAGCAACTTTTCAAAGTGAAAAGTTGCACTTGTAATGTCTCCACAGCCTGATACTGACTCTTTTGAAATATTCCTAGACACAGCCTCCCCACTGAATCAGGCTAAGCTGGTTCAAAATGCTACCCGTGTGTGATAGGATAGCATCTTGGGAATGGTACCATCTATTGCAGAAGCACGAATGAGCATCTGCAATGATCACTGAAAACTTTAGAGAAAGCAGCTACCCTTAAGATAACCAACTACGAATTTCCTGGGTAACTTGCCAAGGGAATGCCAACAGGACATTGACTGCAGCCAGAATTATCATAGAAGGACGTAATTTCTTGCAGTAGAATTAAAATGTCCAGCCATGCTTGGTGGAGCATTTGCCAGCTGAGTGGCAACACTCAAAGGAACAATTGAAAAACCTCCTAACGGTCCGAACAGTAGCAGTCCAAAAACATCTTGAATCAAGCTTCTTAGATGAGTGCTAATCAAAATATGGAATATAGCTACTTTTGCTGTCTTCATACAATAAGAAGGATGCATTCTGCTTGAAAGAGTTTAGAAAAGACCTTAGAGGAGATTTTCAAAGAAAAACATATTAAATTTTTGTAGCCTTATTACAACAATACACATCTAGCACTGTTCAGATGCTTTGGTTTACCCCTGAATAATGTGCTACCAGTGTTTGACCTGGAACACAGGTTTTGAGAAGCCCATCTTTTCTTTTGACACTGCTGAGCTGAACAGTCTGGGGTATAACCTCAGCTGGTGTCAAAGATGTTATCGCTCAAGTCAGTGGAAGGGCACTGATTTACATTAGCAGAAGTTCTGGCTCTGTGCCTTCTTTTGTCCACCATCCCAGTTCCAGGGTTATAACAGACCACTCCTGAGTAGACTGGAAGGATTAAGCTGATGATTTGGTATTTCAGGGAATAAAAGACAGCCTATAATAGAGCATATGGTTGTCTTCTGCCCTTTAGTATTCCTGTATCATGCATCTAATGCAATCTGCTGCCACAGAAATAGGAAGCCTGGTAACCTGTTAGAAATAGAATAAATAAGAGATTTGTAAACAGTTGCACCCTGTATAAATTACAAAACCAGCATGCAATTAGTTTATTACCCCAAGAAAATTAATTGATGAAAGTGTGTGAACATTTCTGAGCTTTTCAAAAACAAACCATCAAAGCTACAAATTATACAGGTCTTTAACAGTACAGATAAATAAATTTAATAGCCAGCCCAGCCAGTATTAAAGATTGTGTGGCTGGAGAATTCATCACACTATTGACCCGAACTCTGGACTGGTTACATAAACACAGACACAGTTTACCTGCCTCAAAACTGCTTCAGGTTACACTGGGTTAAACTAAATGCCACAAGCTTGGATGAATCGGAAGGGCTTTTGCATCCTGAGCTAAAATATGAGATCGCTGCCCTTTATGTTTCAAGTTGTATCACAACAAACACTCTGTGTAAGGGGATACAGCAGTTTGTATTGCAAATGCACCATAGTTTCTGCCAGCACAGAACTGGCTTTTATTTTTTTTTTCTCCCCCCTTTTTTTCAAGTATTCTAAGGCACAGCCTTAATTCTTTGTTAAACAAAATTATCTCTGGGCTCATTAGGACTCTGGAGTTCGTCGTAACTGGCACTGAGCAGCAAACAGGAACAGGGAAGGTACTGGGTATCAGCACTGATAACAGGCACCGTGCGTGATTCTTCAGTGCTGAAATACCCTTCTGCCATGGCTGGCTGTAAGCGAATTGGCTGGACAGATTTTCCAGATCCCCTGAACGTTCCTAAATTACTATACTCACCCAATTACAGTCCTCAGGGGTCACATTTCATTTTCTGAAAACTGGTAACAGGCCACCACAGCTGATGAAATGATGTGGGTATCCAGGCAACTATTGTGCTGTTTGATTAATATAGCAAACACTTGTGTGGCATGATCTCACATGCTTCCAAATGTTCCACATGATCTGCCTCGAACTGGAGACCATAAAAGTTTGCCTCGTAGTTACATTCCCAGTCTTGCACAGATCGGATTTTCCAGATGAAAATATTTATTAGCACTTCTTATTGCACCCCTCTTTTGTATGATTTAACCCCTGACTTATGCACCAAGGTATTTAGAAACAGGAGATTGATTTCTGCTTTTCCTTCTTTCCTCCTTTTTCTTTAGTAAAGTTTATTTGCTTCACTCTAAGCCAGTAAGCTACAGGGATGTTTCAGCTTGCTTTCAGGTGCTAAAATAAGTAGATCTGCTACAAATTCTTAGTTCAGGATGTAATGTCACTCTAGTGGACGTTTTCAGCAGCTGCAGTGTGGACACATGACTAAGGAGGAAAGAGGTACAGGCAAAAAGTGCAGCTTTTTGTTGTCAGAGAAACAACAAAGTCTCTCACTTTAGTGGAGAGGATCCAGGCACTGCCTCCCTTCAGCAGATTTGGGAAAAAGGTAGACTCAGCGGTGGCACCAGGACCATAAACAAATACCTAACCTAGTTTCTGGTCTGAGCAGCATCACTTTCTTGCGGGCAGCGATGCGCTTTGCTTTGCAAATGCTGCATAAAGGGAAACAAATAGCGTGTAGCCATCGTGTTCCCTGATGAAACTCAGCGGCTGCACGGCAGTCGTGAGTGTCGCGGGTAGCACCGGCTGCCCGTCCCGTGGTTCCTGTGGTGTACTCGAGGGGTTAACAGAGCCTATAGCAGAGTGTTTGCTTTCTTCTGTTTGAAATCAAACATCTGATCTTTATCTGAGGTGACAGGTTTAATGCCTTTCTTCTCTGACAAATTTTTACCCGAAGAGGAATGCAAACACATATATCGGTGTGGTTTTATAAGCGCTCATCTGAGCAAGCCAATATTGGCAGCTTCATCCTCTAATAAACAGCAAAGCCATGAGCTGGTGCCACTTGCTTAAAAAAAATTTATATCCCTTACATCATTTAAATGACTTTACTTTAGATCTGTCAGGGGTCAGATACTCTGACAGAGCTTTAGGCAAGGCGAAGTATCACTATTCAGCAATGCTGACTTCCCTTCTCTTTTTTTTTTTTTTTTTTTGCCCCTTTTCCTTTCTTTTTCTGCTGCTTCTCGTTTAAGTTAATGTTTGCAAAATACCCTGTTGCCAGACTCATAGGGAGTAAAGCCTATCTCAGGCACATGGCAGGATGTGTTCTGGTTGTCAGAAATTTGCTTTAGACTAGGTCTCTCCCTCTGACATGCTATACTCCCTTCCTGAGGAATCAAACACGGGGCAAAAGAATGAATTAGTGCTGATGGTGACTGTGGGCTTGATGTGGACAGATGTCTGCTCTGGAAACAGGACTGTGAAGTACAGTCTGTTTTAAATAGGCCAGTGAAGATTCATGAAGCCATGGTAGGTTGCAGATGTTTTTATGCTAATTTTTATATACCTGAGCACAGCAAATACTGTCTAATTCAAAATGTCTTTGTGTCACCTCTAACCTATTGAGAAAAAAAAATGTTCTGATTTGACTGAAACTTTTGCTATATATCTGAAGCATAGAACACTGCTGACAAAATCTGTAAAAGCTCAGTAGCTCTGGTTGGTTGAACAACATCCTTACTTAAACAGCCCCTCCGTAACTGGATGGTATGATAATGCTGAAAGTACCTGCTAGAAACATTGAAAAGCCATTGTGTTGCGTCATTAAGGTTTCATTTTGGCTTAACTAAAAAATGGTGGAAGAATGTTTTTTGGCTGTTTGGAAGCCCAAAGGGTTGGGTTAGATTACAAATTAAACTAAGATTAAACATAATGAGTTTGTCTCTTAATCGAGATGGGAGTGAGGAGGAAAATTGAAACTTCAGCATACTTGCAGTCAAACAAGTGAAAATGATGATCAGTGGGGTCAGGCAAAGTTTTGATCAGCTAATTCTCAGTTCATAGCAGAATTTGGGTCAGATTTTTTCAGGTCATGTTTTAAAACACTTTTCACCCTCTAAAGTTTCTAGTGTACTTTTTACTCCATTTTTCCATACCAAGTGCTTGCAGTACCCACTGATAAAGATAAACAAAACTTACCACTAACATAACATGCAAGGAACCCTGCTGTGGTGTTTGGGAAGTCCCCACCTCTTCCCCAGACCTTTTGCCTCTAGGTCTAGACCTCTTTAGGATAGAATAGAAAATGCAGTCTGTGATGTTTGGACACAGGACTCCTGGAGTTTTAATTCAGTCTCATACTGTTGCTTTCCTTGTGGCTCACAAAATTGCATCCATCCCTTCAAGGAAAGGACTCTGTATTCCACCAAACAGTGGCTACTGGATGATGCCTTGGGGTGTGTGGAATATAGTATAATGCCTCTCTGGTAAGTCCTTGCATCCACCCTCGTGGGAAGCCCATATCCACACTGACTCCCTAAGGTCACTTGCAGCTACCCTGAACAATGCACCTGAATTTAGATATGAGTGTGAGTTTGGGCTTTATGCTCAAACTGCTGCGCAAACACACCCAAGCCGGTGGACAGGTCCTTCAAAATGGGGACAATCTATCTTCTGTTCTCAGCTGTCTCAGCGGTAGAGAGCTCTTATGTCGGATGGTAGCTGGGAGCCCTGCTCCAGAGCGTGGCAAATTGCAACGCTGGCGCCAAAGCTGCTATTATCGCTTGCAGCTCCAAACTGCTCTCATCTTTGCGATTCATTACTGGGAGTGCGTGTTTTCTGCATGTCAGGTTTTGGTATCCCAAGAAGTGTGATCACAACTGGATTCATGCCAAGGACATGCTTGCTGTGAAGCTTCTAACAGACTGCAGTTCCTCGGTAGCATTGCAGGTTGACAGACATACATGGATGGGAAGGTGCTGCTCCTAAAGCTACCCGAGGGTACCCAAATCAGCTCTGTTTTCACGCTGTGTGTTGCGACCATCCTGCTGGTTCACAGGCCTGAGAGAGAACTCCCAGACTGGCATCAGGTTCGTTTGCGCTGCGGTGAGAATCTGGCCCCGTTGTTCTTTGCTCGTTTGCTGATTCAGGGTTGAGGTTGGGTTTTTTCCTGGCTATGCCCTTTCCCCTGTTACTTCTCCCGCCGGCAGGCTGAAATGCCAATCAACTATCCCTTTTTCCAATCTGCTACTTCTCACTGCCGGAGTGCCAAGCAGCATACCGATAAGGTGATGTTACGCTACCACGCCTGCATGTTACTCCTTTATTTATATTTTTTTAAAGAAGATGTCTTGTGGGAAGAGGAAAAGATGCAAAAAGTGTCCAGTCTATCCGAGTGCAAATGAGAACCTTCCCGGCCACCCTGCACGGCTCTCACCATCTCGGTATTATTGGGTGCAAACATTCACCCTCCTGTTACGTTGCTGAAGATGCCCGGGACATGACCCAGAAGAAGGTGGACCTATAGGCACCCCGGACAGGGTGAGAGGTGAATCACAGCCTGCCCCAGCAGTGAGTGTGGTCGGGGCTAGGGTCCCGCTTGGCCAGTGGGTCCCAAGCCACAAGCCCGCTCCTCAGCTGCTGGCTTTTCCAACATGATCTATAGAGCGATGCTGACAGTAGATTTTCTGGCAGCAATAAAGGTGGCCTGATTCAGAGAATAATTACTGTATGCAAATGAGTGTGATTTTCCTCTGCCCTTTTATGGATGACTCTGCTCTGCCATTCATCAGGGCCACAAATTTCACTGGGTAGGAGACGGATTTAAAGAGACAGCCGCCTCTAGAGCTTTGTCTTGGACTTACTAAATCCATGCTTAAGTGTCTTCATAAATAGACGTGCATATGTTATAAAGGGGATGGCAGATTCCAGCCTCTTTATCTATGTATTATTGCTTAGGAAACTGTTGAGAAAACATCCGACTCTCTGGCCATGCAGTATATGAAAGCTTTCACTGCTTTGAATAACAGTCTCTTCTCAAATCAGGGTTATATGTGGTTTAGTATGGCCTCTAGTGTGTTTTTTCTCTCTCGCTGTGTCCTTTATGATGTTTATATGGTGTGTGCCTCGGTGTGCAGTGGAGGAGGGAGAGAGCGCTATATTTTTTCTGATGACGATTAGTTAATGGCTATCACGTTCACTGTAGTAATGGCAGAGGCTGCACTCGCAGCAAGAAGCCCCGGTCTGTTTGTGCTGTTGAGGTTCAGTCCACCTCATCACTACGAGGAAATGTCCCATACTTTTGGTTGTCATGTCACAGTCTTGATCTGATGACACAATCAATATATCGTGATAAATGGGGGCGGGGGAGAAATCCCGCGGCAGAAAAGAACCAAACCAAGATTTTTGTTTCTGAGCATGGCATGTGCCTAGTGGGTAGCAGGAAAAGAAAACCACGATGAAATCAGTCTGTTGTCATTCCCTGATGCTGGACGCAGGAACATGATAGTGCGTTCACAGGAAATCTGCGTTACACAATGTGTCATTGCTAAATACTAATTTCTGCACTTGCTCCCTGCGTGCGCTGTGCACCCTCCTCCTTGGAGTATGGAGGAGAGGGGAAGGAGAATGCTATAAAAAGAGCAGGCCCGTCTGTCACTGGGCTGTCTTGTTACTCATACAGCAACAATATACCAGTGTCAGTACATCCAGAACACTTTTGTTCCCGTGCCACTCAAAAAGCAGAGGAGAGAATCTGTGATGTTTCTGTGTTTACCGACAGTGTGCACCACTAGAGGCCATCACACGCTTCCCTAAATAAATATCAATTAACTCGGTTATAGGGAAATCTGGGAAATGGGACCTAGGCTCCTTAATCTACTCTCTCAGTGCCAGTACCTCAGTCCAGGGGTCAGGTCCTTCGGCTCAGAGATCTGTGCGTGCTATACTTCGAGAGTGAAGCTGTTTTAAGGAAGCCTTTGGCCCATAGTCAGGATGTATCAGATATTCCTTTTCCTTTGAATATGACAAGTAGGCATCAAAGGAAAGTGGAAAAAAACAGGCCAGGAGTGCATTTTCCTCAGGCTGTCGAGAAGAACAGAAAACAACATTTGCAGCTAAATGGGGTGATAGGGAGAATTTACCTGCTTCTAAGTTTGCGTCATGTTCATTTTCACTTTTGGCAAGTTTCTTCATCTTGCAGGGGTGGGCTTGGACTGGACTGCTACACCCAAACCTCCCCACTACTTGTCACAAACTGTAATAGTTTGCTGCACAGATTTACCACTTATGGTCTGCGCAGCTAAGGAGTTACTTGGCATAAGTAAACTTTTTCTGACATTTGGAGGCATGGGAGATTTTTTTGGTAAACAATACTTGAGTAGTGGAAATCCAGGAAAATTCCTGATTGTGATTTAAAGCTAGTAAAACGTCAATTATACTGAAAAGACTTTATTCCAAAACTCAAAGCTGAAGATGGGAGGTGTAAAATGTCACAAACCAACACTAGAGGCCCTGATCCTCTGAAGACTGTAGAGATGCTACCAGTGCTTCCACACAGGTCTGCGATGGAGCTGAATTCCACACTGGAGAGCCCAGCACTCACATTCACCCAAGGAGAAGAGCAGCTGGGCAGAGGCAAGTGTTTGGAGAGTGAAGTTAATGATTGGCAGGAAAAAAAAAAAAAAAAAAAGCAGCTTTCCTATATTATTAAGAGGTATTTATCCTATGTCTGTTGAGCTGCTGTTCTAGTGTTGGTCGACCTCCGACCAAGATTACAATAATTTGACATTCATACATTGCATTAACATCCAGATTGACTCACTTGGGAGGTGGATTTTGACTTACAACTTCAGAGACGATCTGCTCTGTGTCCTGTTATTATTTCTCTGTTAAGGCGAACCTTAAGTCTTCAACCCCAATGGGTTTTCAGGTAGCTTTGGTGTGTAGCTGGAGATTAAACCACTTATAAAATTGTTTCCATGATTCCCATGATTGGCATGGAGGTCAGGCAACCTTATGTGCCATGGGCCACCGGAGTCCTTTTTCTTCAGGCCTGGATGTTGCACTGAGATTTAGGGGAGCCGTCCTATGCAGGGCAAACTCAGTGTAGTAAAATTGCTTGCTCTCTGGGGTACACAGGGGCCCTGATAGCAGGAGATGGTGGCATGTGCTGCGGGGCCTGTCTGAATTCCTACCAGGCGTAAGGTGATGCTGCTGCTGTGGAGTCTGTTTATAAAGTGTTTAACCATTGCACTATTTACACAAAAGTTACTGATGCTGGACAAACGCACCCTGGAAGGAGACTATGGGACCTTCCAGTAGTCTGTGAAAAAATCTGATCTGGGACTTATAAAATAGCTGGGGCAGGGTTAGGAAATGGAGAAAGCACCTCTGTGGAGAAGGCTTAAATAAGTATATTTATTTTTCTTTAGATCCACAAGACATTTAAAACTGAGGCCTTTTCAAGCTGATTAACTCAGTGCTGCTGGTGGTTTGTGTTAGTGGAAATAAGGCAAGAATTTCAAAACTGCTTTTTTCTGCTACAAAATCTCCAGACCACAATCAGAGGAAAGGGAAGGAATTAAAGGGTGAGTAATCACAGAAGTTTTAGTCGAAAGCAAATCTTCCTGTGACAGTATCCCCTCCCACCTCCAACTTACTTTCTTCCCCTCCAACCTCTCCCTCTTCCGATGCTCTGTGAACACAACTGAAAGATGGCTTCCGCAACCCTGGTCTGGATACCGCGCCCCACATGGTTTGAATATGTACACAGCGTAAGGTCTAGAGTTACTGTTACACGTCTATAGTAGTCCCCGCTGTAGGCTAGGCACTTGCCAAACATTCAGGAAGGAAGATTTCTGCTCCAAGGGGTTTGCCACCTCAGAGCCGTGACAGCAGTTGACAGAGGGTAGGGGGAAAAATGACAGGAAGTTTACATACAGTCAGCTGGACATGACAGGAGCAATTTAAAGTATAGATGGGAAGAGGTCCTGCAGGTGAACTCTGGGAGGTGTCTTTCTGGACATCCAGAGTCACATAGATGAAGTCACAGAGGCAGCTGTGGGGCACCCTGACAGGGAGATAAACAGGCTGTCGGCATGAGAGTCCACCTAACTGAGCAAAGCAGGTTGAGTTTTTTCTGATTTTTTAATGAAGGCACTGTTTAAATTAGATGTCTAAAAAAAGCAAAGTTCCCTGTTCAATCTGACATTTTTTTTTGTGTGGAGACATTTCTATGAAATTTGAACCATTACATGTTTTTCAGCTAAATTTTCACCAGCTGAAGTCCACTTATAACTAGCTCTTCTTCTGCCGAACGTTTTCCTCCTCTTCTCACAAATCCCTTGTGCTCCCTTGCGTTCACGGACAAATGCTTTGCCAGGAGAGGAGCAGCTACACTACCTCAAGCCAGAGACTTTTGTGTCCATTACCCATAATGCCTTAAAGTGGACAAAAGATTTCTGAAACACACACTGAGACACACCACAGGAGAATAGTTAAAAGAAAATAGAGCATCTTTTCAGTCAAAACATCCTGCGGTATCTCCACATAATGCTTCATGGCATATGACAGGAAGAAGATGACATCTCTCATCACTAGTCAAAAATAAAAACCATGTCAAGTATGAATTGCCTTTGAGAAAAAACTGTACATGATTTCCATGGTCAGACATCCTGGAAAAACTCCAAAAAGGGGTAAGGAGGAGGGTAAAAAGAAAAAAAAAAAAAAAAAAGGGTTATTGATTTCCTCATTGGGAATGTTATATAACCTTCGCATTTTATTAAAAAACTTTACTCTCACTTTGTGAAAGGTCCTTTAACACATTATGTCATTTTGTAATACAATAGTTCTCCAGCTCTTTCCAGCTCCATCTCCCCGATGTGTTCTCTCAACTGTAGTTATTTTCTTTCCTTTTAAAAAATATTTCTGATAAAATGTTTACAAGTGTTAAACAAAGGGGTGTCCTTTAGTGCAGCATAAGCTAATACAGGCGTCAGGCGACACTCAGAACATGCTGACATATTTCAAGCAAAGCATGGGAACGCTTCAGTTAAAGACCTTGGCTTTTTTGTCCTGAAACAGACGCTCATAGTCTTTGTTTTAAGAACACAAAACTTTTTTTTTTCTTGGGTTTTTTTTTCTCCTTCTCATAATAGTAGATTCCAGCTGCAGGACTCCTCAACTTTTCTTTTCCCCCTTCCTCCTTCTCCACTTCTCCCCCTCCTCCATCGCTCCCCCTCCTTCCCATCCGGCGTCTACTCACGCACACATACTCTCTAACTTTTTGTTTTTAGTAGCGGCTGCCCCACAAGAAATGCTATCCAACAGACCTGGTGCCTGTCACCGCTTCCCATCACATGCCTGGTAATTAAACTCTGACTGATTTATTGACTGACAGCCAACAAATCCCAACCCAGTTTTTATGATATACATGCTTCCCCAGGCTAAATTCACTCCAACAACAGCCCAGCTGAAAAGGAGGAGGAAAGGGGGGGAAAAAAGGAGTGATAGAGAAAAAGCGCTACACACACACTCACATACAAAAAAATCTGGTATTGGTAGATGAAGGGGAGACATTTTGCAAAGCAAAAAAAGACCTCAGCACAACATCTCTTTCAAATCCAGACTTGGAAAGGGAAGGGGGGGGATGAGGAAAGAAGTAGTAAACATCATTACTTCAGCTTTAAGATTCATTTGAAACGTCTCACGTACAAAAGAGCTCTGAAGGGGAAAACAAGACGTGCTTGCAGCTAATATTACAGTCAAGTTCCAATTTTACCTAAGGGAAAGCAGCTTTATTAAAAGTCATGACTGAAATTGCGTGACAGGTGCCAATATTCTCCACCCTGACAGATGTGTCAGTTTGCGAATGCCATTTTCTTGTCAGCGGTCCCTAGATGGAGTTGCTCCCATCACCATTTGTCTCTCTTCCAGCTAGATCACACATGCCCGTCGCTTGCCTCCAAGCTGCGCTGCGTTGTTTGATATGTGGAATCTTCACAATGAGACTTATTAAAAGACAGTCCATTATTTTTATTTAGAGCATTTCCAAAACAAGCAGAGCGCGCACAGAGATAATTTAAAAATCGTGTGGCGGGTCATCTCCAGGCCAGAGCGGCTCAATTGGAAATGCATAAGAAAGCGGTGTCTCCCCCGAGCCCCTCCTCATCCCTCAGTTCTTAATGAGGTTGATTTGAGTGACATTTAACCCTTGAATAATGGCCCTTCAAGTCGGCAGGACTGTATAGCTGTGCTCCGCAGAGGCGGTTCAGCCTGAAGGATTAATTCTGCTCCTTTTTTTCCTAAATCTCATGCCCCCTCCCCCCCCGCCCCTTCTGCTCTCCTGTTTTGTTACAGGTGGGCTTCACAGCGTACGGCTAGATGTAAAATACTCTTGATCATCTGTATTTATAGACCCTTTTCCTCCTCCTGTTGGTTTCAAACACAAAGAAAAATGGTATCTCTCAATCGTGCCTGGTATGAACAGCAGGTAAAGCTGCAGCAGACTCCTCTCCAGCCTCTGATGGAAAATTATTACAGATGAAATGATTCTGTAATGGAAATGGTAATAGGAAAGTTTCATTCTAAAGGATGTTTGTGCTAACATGAGAGGCTATAATATGTGATGGATTTGGATGCAGGAATAAGTGTGATCTCAAACTGAATTTTACTTCATCATTTCTAGAGGTGGCACTGGGGGGCTGGAGGAGGGCTAATGGACAGTGCTTGCAAACACTGCTAGGTGAAAGGACTTAAAATACGAGATTATTGATGTCTCATTGTCCCAGGCCAAGTGGCATAGCAGGTTGTTTATTCAGCATTTCTTTCTTAAGTACATGGATGCTAATTCTTCTCAGGCTGGAATTAGCTCATCAGTCCTTGTGGGTATTTGTCACTCTGGGAAAGGTGTGTGGTTGAATTGCAGTTAACCCTTTATAGATTACTTCTTGTGAGGAAACAGCATTTAACTCTTCAGCCCTACCTTGTCACAAGACGTGGTCTAGACCCTTTTGCTGCCTGACTGCCAGAGAAGGGTTTGTCCCTGTTGCTGTCACAGGCAAACCTGAGTGGGCCGAGGCAGGGCAAAGCTGCAGACTGGCCCTGGTGTTGGGTACCTCTGGTTGCTCAGGAGCTTCGGGGTCATTGCATGCTCGTTTGGGTCGTGCCCTTCCCAGGACCCCTCAGCTCTGTCTCAAGCCTCTGGTAGTTGGAGGGCAGTCTAGAATGATCTTCCTTCTTCTGATTATGAGCAGACCCCAAAGCTTTGGGAGACAAGAGCTCGACTGAAAAGCACCGTAACAATGTTTGACAGGACCTGGATCAATGACAAAAGGCTCCCTCTGGAGCAGACAAAGCAAGGAGGGGAGGAATACTGGAAAAGAAATAACTGAATAAACTAGAGATTAGTTGTATCGCTTATTGTCCACAGAAAGCACACTGATACCATTTGGGTTGATGAAGTTTTATAACGATTTGAAAGGAAAAGCATGTTTTATAAGAATTTGAAAGGAAAGCTCTCATACTCTCCAAGTCATTCTTAGGGAAGCATTTCCATTGCGCAATCGCCTGGAAGGCCCAAGCATAGATCTTTCACTCACTAGTCTGTCACTCTTTCCCACAAGCAATCCTTTAGAAACTTATTTAAGAATTGTAAAACCATGACCAAAAACTGTTTACGAATTTCCTCCCTAAGCTGGAAAAAGAAGATGGGCTGCCACAGGAATATCTTCTCCCCATTTTCCCACAACAACGTCTGCAAAGCTGAAGCCACTGTGCTGAGAGCAGCTCCAGAAGCAATTATTCCATAGTCCCAAACAACCATCAGCTGTGGGACAGGCGAGGAACATACCAAATGGTTCCTACATTACACAGCATATTAACGTTTCTCACTTGAGAAGAAAGAAGGAAGGGTTGAGGAAGGAAGAGAGAAGAGGACAGGGAAAGAGATAAATATGCTGCTTGTTTGGTTGATTTGTCTTATGGCTAGACCTATTATTCTGCTCTTCTAGATTCCAGGAATCTGTTCTTCCTTTTAAGTTAAAGAAAGAAATGAGCAGTTTCCATCAAAAGCTGGAGAAAAGGGAATGTTTTGCCACTCTGCTCTAACAGTGAAAAGCTGTGGACTCAGTAGATGGAAGAAAGAAAAAAAATCTGGAGGTGAATGCCTTCCGCAGGGCAGGGCAGCAGACTTTACACGGCTGTGGGCGTGAGCATAGCCAGTTCAGATGACTGTAACTGCTGCAGCAGATCTGCACTGGAGTCCATCTTTCAGACAGGATCAAGGCTTGTAGGTCTTAATAAAGTCAAATCAACACATAGCAATGAAATAATAAGTCTGGGCAGCTGACAGATGCTAATGAGCATGCTTATTTAAACCACCAGCAAAATCCAGTTGAAAACTAAGCAGATGTATAAAACTCTGGACTCAATCCTTTTTATTTGGAGAGAGATAATTAGGGCCCATAGGACATTTTCTAGGAAGATATTTGGGATGCTGCATTAAGACCCCATTTCTGAGCATGATAAACCTTACTCCAAAAGAAAATATTCCTGGTTTTAATCACAGAATGTTGTTAGTTCTGTGTATTTACAGGATCAGATGATATGAGTGGACAATGGAAAAAGCAAATAGGTAGAAGAGGATGGGGTGATGAAGAACTGCACCAAAAGCATTACAGTTGATGAGTCCAGGGAGACTTCCATATGTTCTCAGTTTTATCAGTGGAAAGACTTAAGCAGTAGACACACATATGTGCTCCTTTTGGGGCTTGGAGTTTTAGGTAGATGCACATCTAATGGTTATTTTAAACATCACCTTGACAGTAAAAGAGACCGTTTGCTCTTGTGCCTTGCTTGTGTTGAATATAAAAAAGCATTTACATTATTGACTCCATGTCATGAAACAGTGGGCTCTTCACTGACTCCAAGTCCACCAGGGTGACTGCAGCCAGCAGAAAACAAGATTTACACACTGGCAAAAATGGAAACGATTCCTCTCCCATTATTCCCACTGCCCCACCCCCCCCCCAAGTATTTTCACTTGCAAACTACTGGCCTTCAGCTGCAACATGAAAATAACTCAGATGGTAATAATTCAAAGGAATACATTTGCTTTTTGTAAAAAAGCTTCATTGCTGGGAAAGCTCTGACTGGATTTTTGCATTACTTTCCTTTCTCCTATGTCATGTTGACAGATAAAGTTGAAGAGAGTGTTTCCTTTCCCACGAAAGCAGAGCAGAGATCAGCTGTTAAGGCTAGGTGGCCCTGGTGCATGTGATTCATATCCTGCGGTTGTTGGAAAGGGAGAAAGATCCTGGGGACATCGAATTTTTTGATCTTTCTTGTCCTGTGTTTTGCTGCTTTTACTTCAGTACTGTTCAAAGTGACTATGTCAGGAAAAATTGCTGACACTTCTGTTAGCAAGCAAGCAACCAGCTTTGGGGTAACTTTTTTTCTTCTTTTGCACCACCTCTTTATTTCTTTGTTCTGCTATTGTTCCAGGGAAATCTAGAATGCTATATACATTAATACTACTGGCTTTTCTTTCTCGTTTTGGCAATCATGAAGAAGAATAACACTTCATGTGGGAGACAGCTGTTCAGATATGCTTCAAGTGAAGTTAAGTTGATATGTCTACATTATTCCTAACTTTCGCTTTTTTTTTTTTCCCTTCCTTTTTTTGTCTGCATTTGTCTTCAGACTCATATTTTTGAAAAGCAAAAATAATCATGACAAAGTGTTATAAAAGACTCAGTGGGCCCCTTCAGATGGCCTCTCAGTAAGCAAGGATATCTCTTGCCTTTGGTCAATCTGCATTTGCCTATTCAATATTTCCCATTCACTTATAGGAAAGCACCTTAGACTATGGATTTAAACCTCAAAAAGTGTGGATGACTTCTATGGGACTCTCTACTGGAACTGAAAAACTGCATGTGTCTCCAGGATGGCGGGGATCTAGGAGTGTTTCTACACAAAGGACTGGGCCATCCCTGAATGTTGTTCCTGCTTTCATACAATATCATAGTCATATCAGGGAAAGATAATAATAAAGAGTATTTTTAAATGGAAGGATGAAAATTGGGAAAAGTAAATCAAGACAAAATACTTAAAAATTGATAAAATGAAGTTGTGTACAGCTTAAGATCAAGACAGATAAAAGCCAGCTTTTAAAATGGGCAGAAAAAATAAAGAAAAAAAGGAATCTAAATTTCTACAGTGATAAAAGCTACTGATTAAGATATCCAAGCCACTTTAAGTCAGTCTGTTTGAACAACCTGAGAAAAACAGAAGTCAGACTCTTTACCTATCCAACATAGCAGTGGTTTCTTATCACTAACTTTAAAAACTCCTTTCGCTTGCATTAAGTTTGAACTGGATGTATGTGACCCAGTAAATCTTACTAACACTTGTTCCTTGAAGTCATGGCCTAACATCTGTCTCAAGTCTGAATTTCCGGGTTTTTAACAGTTGCTTCTTGAAAATTGCAACATGCTTATAACATATTTAACCTTTCAGTTACTGATCTTCACAAAATATTTTTACTGCATAGAAGAACTATGTTAAGTGATTTAGAGATGTTTTTCAAATTTATGCTAATATTTTTCCTTTCCACAACTATCTGAACATAGCCAGTGATTCAATTTGGCTTTAAAAACAAAGAAATAGAAGACTAAATATATAGAAGACTATATATAGCAGTATATAAAAAAATCTCTTTTTAAATTTTTCTTTTTAGTGTTGCATCAACAAAATTGTTGATGAGGTGTTGGCCTGTGTCTAACTTGGTGTGGCCTTCATGGAATATTAATGTCTTTGTCACACTCAAATTTCAGCCAAAGAAACCCTTTAAACCGCCACATAATATCAAACATCATATTATCACATTCTAGATGACACAAATGCATTTCCAAGTCTCAAGGTGATGGGACAGACACGTGTTTCTGAACCTGATCAACCATTTTGACCACAATGCAAAGGATGATGCTGGGCAATTCTTAAGTTCTAAGCACAACTGCCTGATACTTAGAAATAGTTGATCCACATTTTAGCTGCACTATTCCACAGACACTTAGCCTGAGGTATGGAAAATGTCAGCCACTGTGAGTAAAGTTTATTAATGTTTTGAGCAACTGGAAACTCTCCTACAAAGCCAAAAGTTAAGCAATGCTGAATAATAGGTTGTACTGTACAATCTAAATGGTCCTGCTTGTTCCTGGTTTGGGATGCCTGAAATAGATGTGTGCTTATTTACGATTTGTAGACTCTGACCATTTTCTCAGTCTTTGGGGTCAGTCCCACTAAAGTGTGTGCACTTGAGTCCCAATTGCCTGATGAAATAGTTTATTTCTTCTGTTGGCATCCTGTTAATACCTCATGTTACTGTTTTTACCTCTATTCTCAGTGATCTATTCGTTGTCTTCTATAAACCTTGAAATTGTATTACTCTGTTTTCTTGCAAGTTGCCTGATTCTGTGTTCACCAAGGACATCTGAAGGTTACTTAGTGGTGAACTGAGGAGGAGCAGTGTTTCCTCACTGTTCTCTGACGCTCTGGATGCCAAGGCCAGAGAAGGTCTTCAGGCCTCCTACTCTGCTCCCTTCCGTGCTAAGCCCTATTGCCTGATTTTGCTGAGCCAGTACAGTTCTGCCAGCCAGAAAATGAGATGTGAGAGAGTGTTGCCAGTCTTCAGACCTACTTACACACTTTCCTTGTGCGTGGAATAGCAAGGACACCAAACAACATCTACAAAGGCTGTTAGGCCCAGAGGGCTTGATGCCCCAACAGCTGAGCCTCTATGGTCTAAACATAGAGCCATGGCCACTGTTGTGATGTCTTCCTCTGTTCTGCGACTTTGTTTTGTCTACAACGTGGTCTGTCTACTGCCCTACAAAATTGGGGTTTTGTCTGTGCTTTCTGCTAGCCCAACTACTGGGAAGCCAGGGGAGAAGTCCAACTGAATGTGAAGGGAAAAGCAAAGACAGGATCAGCAGAGACAGAAAACGAGCCAGAGAAGCAGGGAGAGTCTGTGGAGTCAAAAATAAATAAATAAATAAATAAATCAATCTATTCTTTAAATATAGATGGTGTAGGCAGGCTGGGGAAATGCCCATTAGCAAATTAACAACTACACAAAATATTGAGGGAACAGAGTCATACCATTTGGTAATTAAAACAACATTTGAGGACTGAAAAGCGTACAGTGTCCTCCCAGTCTTGTGTGGAGAGGTATGGGATATGTAAATCTATCACTAACAGAAAAATAGAGAGTAGCCATATTTTACTGAGACCATGCTGTTTTGATTGCAATGCAGGAAACCCAGAGTGACTTTGTGTCCACCAGAATTTCCAGAATAGATGTTAGACAGCAAGTTGCTGTAAACAAACTTCCCTGTTTCAATCCCAATTTACTTCAGGCTTGCCATTTTCCAAAACCCAGAATAACCTATATTTATAAAGATCTGCTATTCTGCTTAATCACAGCAATGCTTATCATGTTCCCCTCACCACCCGTGTCTGAAGCATTGCACTACTCTTGTTCTCCCCCAGAAAAGAATTATGCTTTTAAAGTACTCTGGTAATCCAGCAAATTTTGCTTTGGTGGACAAAGGCCATAATACAGTACACTTCCAAGGGGCTTATGAGGAAGGGCCCACTTCTGTGACCCTTGAGGTTTTGTGCATAGTTGTAACTTTCACAAGTAATGCTGAAAACTTTCAGGTATATCACGCTTTAACAGTATGGTTTCTGTATAATTCACCCAATCCAGTTTATTTAGAGGGTCCATCCTGAGGGACTCTTCAGAATATTAGCTACTCTTATTCTAAATAGGAATTTAAATCGAGGAGTATACAGAGCCTTAATAGTCTGCAGCATGGTAGGCTTTAGACTTTAACTCAGAGAGGACACTTGTATCTGTGACTCCTCATCAAAACCATGAAATTGCCCAAAATTTAGAACTTTGCCACAGGGCTTGGCAGAAGTTGTTGTTCAAAGCCACAAACTCCCCCTGCCATTTAGAAAGAGAGCTCCTCTTATAGAGTTTCTTGTCTATGTCTTGTATGATATAACAAAACTATTAATGGAAGGGTGTAGGTGAGACAGTCTAATAAGGGATTAAGTCATTGAAAAGGAATTGGGGCATATGAACTACAAATCCCATGAGCCATTGGAACAGCATCTACACAATAAAATTAATAGTTTTCAGCTGAAAATTTCTTCTTTTTCTTTTGCATTTTTGGATTTTCTCAGGAGGAAGGGGGAAATCATTTTCTGACAGGCACTAATTGTTTCCCATTTGATTTTGGCTTGTGAGCAGATCTGAGTTAAAAGGGCTAAATGCAGACATTCTGCTATTACAGTGTTATGCTCATTCAACAGTCAGTCTTGTTTTACTTGCAGCAATATGAGTTATACCATATGTGTTTGAAACTGGTAACCAAACAGAGCAGGCTTTCAAGCAACCCTAAGCTAAATTATAAATCTTTTTTGCATCTTTTAAATAAAAAAAAATTCTACAGGCACAAAATGAATCAGTGAAGTACTTGCTGCTTGGGCTTAACAACAGCAGTCTGCCTGAGAAACATACTCGCCCTAGTAAAAAATACTAAGTAATATAATTATCCAGCCTGACTAGTTTTTAGTATTCTACAGGATGTAAAATTTCATTTGCATGGAACATAATGGAAGCATATAAAATAATTAAAAAGAATTCTTTCTGGTTTAATGTAATACTACTATCTAATTATTATATTATAGATATTATTGTTGTCAATATTATGTAATGTGTACAAACCCTTGCCATAGAACAGGATCTCATTGATTTATGTACTCTACAAACTTGTTACAATAACCTTGATTGCATTTTTTAACCCTGAATTTCTTAATTTCTTGAAAAAGTCTCATCAGGAGAGCAAGATGTCTACTAAAAAAAAATTTCTCCACTATGGGATTTTATGGTTAGATGATGGCTTATTTGTGTCCAAAGCTGCACTGAACTCTGAAAATTATTAACATCACTTGATCTCCCAACCTTTGCAAAATTATTGGTGCAGAACTAGGGCTAAGTTTCTAGTTTTGCACTATGAAACCACAAGTGGAATCACACAACTTGGTTTGGTTATATACTCGAGAGAGCTTTACAACTGTAGAGATCTTTAGAAGCTCAAATGCTTCTAAATGAAGCCGAAAGATTCATCAACTCGGTGCCCTTGTGCTGGGTTCAGTCAGGAAAGGGCTAACTCCCTTTACTCTGGTTGCCAGGGAACTCTGTTGCTGGACAGTAAGTGAAAACATTGGTAAGGCCTCAGCTGGTGCTGGGGATGGCTTGTACTGAACTCAAGGTCTTTTGTCCTCTTCGGATACTGTAGCTGACCCAGACTGACCAAGGAAGTATTTCATCCCATAGTACGTCATGTTCCGGTCTCTTGGGGTGGGGAAGAGGGTCCGGTAGCCATTATTCTTCCCTTCTCTCTCTCTCCCTTACTCCCTTGCTCGTCTCTCTGGGCACTTGCTAACCCTCCTGCGTTAGCTGCTTTGCTAACTCCTGTGCTGGCTCATTCGTGTGGGAGCTGGTGGGTTGTTTTGAGTTTTCTGGCTGTGTTATCAGTGATAAGGTTTGATCGGAATCTGCTGCGTAGGCTCCCGGGCTCCGGCCTTCAGGCCGCAGCTCTCAGGCTGTGATCGCTCTCAGGCTGTGGGTCTTGGGCTCTCGGGGTCTGATTTTCATCCCTCAACATCTGGGTGTGCATTGGTCAGTGGATGGTGGGAAATTGTATCATATTGTATATATTGTACTATATGTTTCATTTTCTACTATTTTAATTATTTATTAGTAGTAGTACGTGTATATATTGATTTAGATTTAATTAGTAAATAGTTCTTATCTCAATTTTACGAGCTTCCTTATTTCTTTTTCCTCCGATTCTTCCCCTCCACTGGCGGAGGGGAGGGGGATTTGTGAGAGTGGCTTCGTGGTATTTTGCTAGCCGGAGTTAAACCACGACAGAGTGATAAATAAATGTTATCACCAAAGAGGAAACAGGTAGAAAACTGACATGGCCAGCATGAGGTAACTTGGAGAGTCAGTGGAAAAGCAAAGAGTAGAAGTTAGCACCTCCCAGCTCCAGGATTACTTGTTTCCCCTAATCCTGATGCCTTGCACTTTGACCACGTTAGTTTAGCTTTGTTGTGAAGGCAGCTGTAAGCATGTGAGGCAAACCAAAATGTTCTCTACAGATTTAAACAATTACTCTTTCATAAATGATGCAAAACAATTTGCTATACATATACATTTATAACAATGCTCTACAATTCTATAATAATATTCTAAAATCAGGTTTCTTTACTTAAAAACAGTATTGCAGTTCCATCTGTGACTGATAACGTGAGCTCAAATAGGCTGGATGCAAAACTTTTGGTCTTTATCAATGCTATAAATCTGCAGGAGATCACAAACCAGAAAGGTCTCTTATTTGCTGGAGCTGGTTCTGATACAGCCCATGGTGGAGGAAGGCTCAGAAAAACAGCTGATCTCATGATATTTTCAACATTCAGAGCCAACATTTTGAGAAAACGGTTGGCAAGATTTCAGTGCAGTGGAACCTGAGTTTCGGTTTAGCCCTAAATCCAGCACAAGTCCAGCACAGCTCCAACACTTCTGAAGTGTGTGGATAATGTATTGGGTTTGTGTGTCAGGGAGGGGCTACAGAGGGGAGGCTCCTCTGAGAAGCTGGTAGAATCTTCCCTGCTCCAGGTCAGACCCACCACTGGCCATAGCCAAGCCAGTCAGTGACGGTGGTAGTGTCTCTGGGATAACATATTTAAGAGGGGAAAACAAACCTGCTGGGGATTCTGTGGTGGAGAAAGGAATGGCGTGTCAGAGACAACAAGGCAGACACCAAGGTCAGTGCAGAAAGGAGGGGGAGGAGGTGCTCCAGGCACCGGAGCAGAGGTTCCCCTGCAGCCCGTGGTGAGAGGGCAGGCTGTGCCCCTGCAGCCATGGAAGGTCACAGGGGAGCAGAGACACCCTGCAGCCCAAGGAAGGCCCCACGGGGGTGGGGACTCTGTGGGAAGCCCACGCTGGAGCAGGCTGCTCCTGGAGGACTGCACCCCATGGAAGTGACCCACACCAGAGCAGTTAGAGAAGAAAATTCCAGCCCTTGGGAAGGACTCATGATATGGAGGTACATGGAGAACTGTCCTCTTTGGGAAGGACCTTGTGCTGAGGCAGGGAAGAGTGTGAGGAGCTTTTCCTCCTTGAGCAGCAAGGAATGACAGAGATGATGTGTGGTGAACTGACTGCACCCCCTATTCCCCATTCCCCCGTGCTGCTGGGGAGGAGAAGGTAGAGAAATTGGGAACAAAACTGAGGTCAGAAAGAAGGGAGAGGTGTGGGGAAGGTGTTTCTTCTTAAACCAAATCTTTTTGGGTTGGTTTTTTTTCTATATTTTTTTATTATTCTACCTTAAATATGATTGGTAACTAATTAAATTGATATTTCTTCCCCAAGTTGAGTCTATTTTGCCCATGATCATAACAGGTGAGTGGTCCCTCCCTGTCCTTGTCTTGACTCATGATCCTTTCCTTATATTTTCTCTTCCCCATCGCACTGAGGGGGAGGAGCGAGCAAGCAACCATGTGGTCTTTTGTTGCCATCTGGCCCTAAACCATGACAGGTACACATCTAAGTTTTTCACACACGCACATACACATATCTGTGTTGTGTATGTATGTATATGTGTATTCCTGGGGAGTGATAAATGGAGAATTTTTTCCTTGGAGGAATAACTGTTTGTCCCCTTTCTCATTTCATTCAGGATACAACACTGGCCTCTTTGGAATGCATCACCACTTGCATCCCACCATGTTTATTATTACAGGTTTCAAAGGTACCAAAGGGAGCACAAGACTTGCCTTGAATCTCGAAATGCAGAGCATATAGCTGTGCCACTACCTCAGCTCTCCATCTGCCTTTTATTATCATTAATATTCAGAAAAAATAGGATTTTGAGAGTGAAGTTAAAAATCTTTGATGGGTCAAGGCTGTTCTCCTAGAGTGGTCCTGACATCTCTCTTCCCCTTTTCACCCTGCCCAGCAGAATCTTCTCCAAGACTCCTTGCTGGCCTTCAATAAGGACAGTATGTGTTGTGTAGCAGCTGCAAAAGGCCTCACAAATGCTGGCTGACAAGAAGTGACAGCTCTGTATATCTCTCACTGGCACTGACAGCTGACAGATGGATACCACTCACACACAGAAAAAAAGCCCCCAGGATGATTCGCCAACATTACTCTCTGTTCATAGGGGCCACATTTGATTGAGTGCTGCTCAGAATAATAAACCCTTGTCGATCCGTTGCAGAGCCAGTTTGCTCACAACATCCTGATTTTTTTCCCTTGAAACACGTACCAACATACACACAGAAGCCTTGCTTTCTTTTTTCCCCCTTTAGCTTTGTTTGAGAAGAAAAGCTACCTAGCTTTATGCAGCAGCTTGTTAGAGCAAGGGAGCAATGAGTATATAACTTGGCAATACCATGTTAGGGCTTTGCTCCCTGATAATTCCTTCATCTTCCCTGTCTGTTTATTATTATCTTTCAGATTGTTTTTATTCCTTTCCACTAATCAGTCCATTATTGAAAATGCTTCTGGTTGGGTTAGTTGGAAGACAGTAACATGAAACTGGACAATGATAGTGTTGATGCAAAAAAAAAAGGCAAAAAGAAAGTGATAAACAGAAAGAAACATTCACCCATATGGACAGTTAGATCTAAATGGAGAAAAATGGGGAAACAGAAACACGAAGTTTCTACAATTGTGGTAGCTGAAGAGTTCAGATCTGTGTAATTTCTTGGGTTTTTTGTTCCATATTTTTGTGCAAACTGTTTAATGACTCCACCCCATAGGTGGACAGTTTTTGCCAAAGTTAATCTGCTCTAGGAGAAAGTACATTATGTTATTGTATCCCTTAAAAATACCTGAGATAAGTAACCTGAAGTGAACACGTTTTATTACAACCTGAGTCACGAGTATAAAATCTGAAGGTTAGGAGAGGCTCAAGAAGTCAGCTATGACTGAGACGAACAAGAAGGGAAATCTGAAATCTCATTCTTGGTGATGGCTATGTCATGTTAAACACTCTTTCTAAATCTCTTCCTGGTATTTTTTGCAAAGATCTTTATACGTGTTTTCAGATGAAGCAAAACATTGTCTCGTTTCTGAAAAAGAAACTGAGGCAAAGAGGTGTGAAGGTGTATATATGTAAAATCTTCATCCCTTTGGGAAGTCCAAGTGAATGCATAAAGCCAGACCACAAGGGTGAATAACCGATTAGGCATTTAAATATCCCTACAGATCTGGCTTGATCAACCTGATTTTTTTGATGCTCAGTGCCTCCAGCTATAAATCCAAAACACGAAGCTCCCAAAATCGGTGAATTATGAAAGAATGTAAGTCCATGGACTGTTTTTTTAAAAGCTATCCATGCAGTAAGAACAAGAACCTGATGAGTTGAAAAAAAAAACCAAAAAACACCACCCTAGGAAAAACCCCCAAACTTTCTGTGTAGACAGTTTTGTCCCAGGCCACCCAAGTTGTTGGGATAAGCACTGTCCTGTTCATCGAACTATATTTTTTGCTTTATGGCTGCTATGCTAATATATTCTGGTAAACACAAAAAGATTTATTCTGAGGAAGTATTAAGGGGACATTTTTGAGTATATAATTTATCGATTTGTATGCAAGATGACTCGCAAATTTGCTAGACAATTCAGGCAATATAGAGGCTTCCTCACCAAAGGAGGACAGAATGGTGTCACGCCACAGCTCTGCAGGCTCTTTGCCACCAGAATGGGCTCGAGACACACGCGTTTTCTGCGTGCTCCCAAAGAGGGACTGCAGTGCCACCCGAGACACAAGATTTTTGATGTTTTCTTGCTGACTGGACAGACCAGAGCTTGGCCCTGAGCACAATATGCATGGCCAGTGTGGGACCATGCACCAGCCAATACTAACATTTAATGGCAGGTACAAGGGGCAAGGTAGAATGGCCTGGAACATGGGACACCAGGGGAGGTGCTGGACCTGTGCCATGCGGGTTTGCACCCAAGATAATTTCTGATTGTCCTTTTCCTGTATAATTTTGGACTTTCTTCACATCAGACACTGTCTTGCTTGTACAGGCCCTGAAAAGGAGACCCAACCTGCACCTCCAGGTGCCTGAGGAATACGCATGGTCTGGGAGGTCCAGATATTCCTCAGGATGAGGTGGGGCATGCCGTGCCATGCTGCTGTCTGCAGTCTGTGGAGCCGTGCTGAGCCCAGCTATACATACAGGTAGACATATATGTATGCATGTCTGTGTGTACTTGCCAGAGACATCTGTGCCCTGGGCACTCCAGAGACTCTCTCTCCCTTTGTGAGTGCAAGGTGCCCAGACTGGTAGGTGGGGGATGACTGCTGGGTGATGGGACCATAAGTCTCCTTTACAGGGCTGGGCAGTGAACACCTTCTTGTGGAGGAGGCTGCGTGCCCCCGGAGATCATGGAAGCCCAAAGAAAGATTAAGGTTGCCTGGGTCAAACCTCCAGTGCTATTTGTTTTACACTGTGACCCTGTGTGTCCCTTGGGTGGTACCTGACCTCGACAGTGAAGCATGGTCTTATCGATATCAGATGGACATAATAAACACTGGATCTAACCAATATCAAGTGAAAGTGAACTCATGCAGTGAGGACTAATGTTGCCTTCTGAATGAAACTCATTGTTTCGCTCTTAAAAATATACCAAAATTTTCTTTTGCCCGATGATACGGAACACTGTAGAGAAGTGGGATTTGTTCACCTTTCCTTGTGGTATAATAGGCCTCTTTCATATCTTTCTTAAATATACGACTGAAGAAACATTATATGTTAATACTTCAGCTAACAATAGCTATTCTACACAGATATGTCTGATATCTACATAACTTCCCAAAGTGGGGGTGGGAAGCTGTCTCTAACTTCAGCAGGGTTTGAAGATGTTGTGATACAATAGGTACATGTAGCAGGTAAAAACAGAGGTGAAGTGTACAAGGAATTAAAAAAAAGCAAAAAACAACTTTTCTGTCAGTATCCTATAGGCCAAAGGATTGCTTGTAGATAATCATGGATTAATTGTGAATGTAAAGAAAGAGACACTTTTTTTTATCAAAGCTGTTGCCTCAGGGCAAACTCCAGTGCCATGAAAGCCGAAATGTTTTCTTTTATCACAGTTCCTTTTCTGGCACCTGAAATTATTTCTTTCATGTCTGATAGTGAGGAACGAGGCAGCATAGCTCCCCAGAGATGAGCGATTGTTACCATGGTCTCATAACATATTGGCAGCCGATGTGGCATCCATGTACACCTGTCACTCAAACAGGGTGAAATACAGATGTGGCATGAAAAGCCTGAGCTCAACCACTTGGAAGCCTCCCCCACCATGCACACCCCAAAACACACGCATGTCCTCCCCAGCCCCCCCTCTCCCCAGGATGTGGCTGTTTTTCAGCCTACACATATGTGAGTGCACTCAGACGTTATCAGGCCTGTTTAATGCAATGAACCTGCATTAGCATTTCTGCAGGGCAAACACAAATAAACAGAAATGCACTGAAAAAAAAATGTTTCAAACAAATTCCTTTGCAAGTCAGGCAGAGAGGGAGAGGGAGAGAGGGTACAGCACACAAATGAGCCAATTTCCTTCATATGGAAGTGAACTAAGACCTTTTTAATGAAGACTCCAAGGCCGCGGAGGGAAGGGGAGGGGGCTGGCTGGATGCTTATTTACTATTTGATTTTCTTCAGGCTTTGGGCAACTCACATCACTGCTGTCACACAAGGCAAGGTGATGAAAGTGTCAAAAGACAAGCAGATACAATTTTATTTTAATCTTAGGGCTGATGCTCTTGGGGGTAATTTGAACCCCAGTTTAAGGCTCAGCACATGAGTGAATGGAGGAGACAGGTAAAACAGTTTTTGTTGGAAGATGTATTTGGTATGGATGTGTGATGGGTCTTCTGCTAGGGGTGGGACACGACAGCATCAGAAGAGGAAGGAAATAACACACATGTATGCCTCTAAGGTTAATGAACGTGTCGAGGTGGACTGGATTTTCCTATGTCAATGATCTGACATTTTTGGTCAGTGAGACAGAAAGTATAGTACAAAATGAAATGTGAACTCTCTTTTCTCTCTCTCTCTCTCTCTTTTTAAGCAAATTGCCAATTTAGCTCCTGGGCTAACGTAAATAGTGCACTGCCATGTTTTTTTTAAAGGGAAATATGACAAGGAACCTAAACGCTTTCATCTTAGATTTGTAAATCCATTGCTTTATTGAACCATTTGTCCATTCTTATAAGCTGATTTATAATAACTGTAATGTGATTCATCATGTCATCTTGTAAATAAATGTGACACTTCATTAAACACAGTAATCAAATTTAAGCAGTCCCACTTTCATGTTAACAACTGAGACCTTCACAATTCTATTGCTCTGAAGATACTCCTACTCTAATGAAAGGAGCATCAAGCAAAGAATAAAATGTAACAGAAGCAGATTTCTTAGAGGAGTGATGAAGAAATAAATATACTTTTAGTAAGTATCCAGTAATTAAATTAGTAATGGCCTAAATTTACTGTAACAATGGTTTTACAAGATACTCCTGTTGGGGTGTTTTATGTTAAGAGGAATGGATGGTTTGAACATCTTGGAAAATCTGTTGTAGGATTAAAAAAAACCCTTTTAGATCCTGAATTTCAGAAAGAATTTTTTCATGCTATTTTTGTGTTTGCCATCTGGAATGACACTGCAAGCTGGCAAACACAGGAATAATGTGAGATATTTCCATCACATAGAGTTAGCAACGGATTCATCAGGGAACGTAAGCATCTGAACATCAGTCAGATACTCATAATTATCCCAACTTTGACCTGTTTTGAGGGATAAAGCAGACCCTGTATTAAAATTAACTTTTGCTTTCTTTCAGGAAATGATTGCCTCCATCTCCTAAGGGACAGGCATTCAGATCAAGGAAAACTCAAAGAAGTATGAAGGAGAAAGTAAGCAGAGAATACAGTTTTTCTGTCTTGGTTGGGAGTGATTTAACATTTTAACAACAGAAATTCCATGTTGTGAGCCAGACTTGCAGGTGGAGTAAATCACTGTGAATTACCTTCGTTGAGGATTTGGCCTACAGTCCTTAATTATGCCCTCTATTGATCAACTGTAAGGAAAAAGCTTATTCTCATGGCCCTCCTCTCATACTGTTACTGTTCTAGAAATGAGCATGGAATTCAAGATCAGAACATTTGGGGTTTAAAAACAGGAATCTGGAGTGAAAAAGCAAGCAATTTAGCTATGCTGTTCTAATCAGCATTATTAGGATTTTGGTGCATTACAGGGCAGAATTTCTGCTTCCTATTTTCACAGCTCTGTTCTTACTTTTACCCCCGGTTAGGTGGAAGCAATCACCAAACTCAGAAACTGAGATCCATTATAGTTGCAGCCTGGAATATCAACTGTGACCGTCCTTCCTGGAGTTTATACTCACATATAGCTTGACCGCTAAAGTCTGATTTAGTTCTTCAAATAAAATTGGAGTCTGCTAAAATTGAAGACAGCTAAAGATAGCATTTAAAGCAGACTGAAAGAGAGCATTGGGAACTGCATGAAAGACAGTCCTCAGAAACAGGAGAGGTGTTGAAAGGTAGTGAAGGCTGAGCTCCAAAATGGAAAAGCCCTAAGTATACAGGCATGCTAGTAGAAGGTGCCAAGGAAATTCAACTCCAGCAGAAACTAGGGAAGATCTATCACTGTCTGTTAGAGGGTGCCCAGCACTTTCAAAGATCCGTATGTTAAACATCTAGCTTCATATTTCTAGTGAGAGAATGGAGAGGATCCCTGCATTGAAAGTGAGAGGCTGACAAGCAGAGAGGGCCAGAAAAGATGAGACTGTCTGAAACCAGAGAAACAAAATATGGGTAAAATGATGAAATAGCAAAATAGGAGAAAGGAAAAGAAAGAAGGTTATTTCATGTCTGTTTTGCACAGAAAAACTTGCTAGAACAGGAAAACAAAGAGAATGTGCTTGAAAAATTTAATCTAAAAGAAATGAAATTATGTTTTCTGGGCACCTAAAACTGTCTCTGAACTCTACTAGAGTTTATATTTCAGAATTAAAGAATAGATGAAGTGGACCTTGGACCTCACCTGCTGTAACTTGAGGATCCTCAGATGGAAACAAATTGGTTCTGGGATGGGGTAATAAATGGTATTTGTTAAATAGTCTTTATCAAGGAACAAGCACTCTTAAGGAAAAGTGTAGAGTGAACACCCAGTCTCAAGGAAAAGGTTAGGTCTGATGTAATTTTGATTAGGTCATGAATAAAAACAAATATTCAGAAAGGATTTGGCAATATTTGAATTGCGTCTGAGAACTGTTCTCACTCGCATTGTACCACTTTGATATACAGCAGTGAGAAGAACAGAAATGTGATCCTAAACAATTTCAGTTGCAGTGCTTCTAGATAGTCCTTGGAGCAATGATCTTGTAACTGTGATCTGCATTGAAACATTGATTTCAGGATGCTTTGCCACAGCAGATCAAGCAAGCCCAAATATTTGAAGCTTCATCCATGATCTTGTCTGGCTCAGTTGTCCCTGCTACTTGCTAGTGCTACTCTATATCAAGGATTCCTGCTGCATTCGTTTGCTCTGGATGCCAAGAACAAGTGAATGCCAATGAGGAAAATATGAGGTATTTGGTATGAAAGACTTAACCAGTCCTCATCTTGTCTTAGAGCAATGACTGGATTCTGCATTACCAGGACCTACAGTCATGTTCAAGCATTTTGAAGAAGCAAAATGGCTAGATGCCTATGGCCATTTTGTAGCAGCCTGGACAATTTCAAGAATGAAATCCTATAATTCAGAGGTCCAACTGCCTGGATGATCCATTGAGAAGGATACATAGATTTCCTCCTACAATAAAAGGAGAGGACTAAGAACTCGGAATGGGATGCACAATAGTAGCCATGCTGTACAGGAATGTTAAGGAATAGGAAATGATAGAAACCCAATAGATTAAAATTTTAGAGGCATAGACAGCTGGGAAGTGTTTCCTCTTCAGCCTGTATATATACTGTTTCACAGCAGCACAGCATTTTACTTAATGTGGTGTGCCTAGTAGCTGGCACACTCAGACTGGACACACTCTCAAGCTTAATTTCTTTCTCAGCTTGAGGAATTTCATAGAATCACAGAACTGTTTAGGTGGGAAGCGACCTCTTGAGATCATCTCATCAAACGCCTTTTGTTCAAGCATGGACAGCGAGAGCAAGTTTCCAGGACCATGACCAGTAGGGTTTTGAATATCTTCAAGAATGGATACTCCACAACCTCTCTAGGCAAATTATTCCAATGTTTTACCACCCGCACAGTAAAGAAGTGTTTTCCTGTGTTCACATTGAATTTTTGATATTTTAATTTGTGCCCACTTCCTCTTTTCCTGTCACTGGACAACACTGAGAACAGTGTGGCTCCCTGTTTTTGTTTCCTTTATGTTGGGTATTTATACACACTGATAAGATCCCCCTGAGCCTTCTCTCCTCCAGGATTAAGAGTTTTACCTCTCTCAGCCTTTCCTCATATAAGAGATGCTCCAGTCCCTTAATCAATTGCTGGCCCTTCACTGGTCTGGCTGCAGTATATCCATGCCTCACTTGTGCTAGGGATCCCAGAACTAGACACAGAACTCCAGATGCATCTCTCCAGTGCTGAGTAGAGGGGAAGGGCCACCACCCTTGACCTGATGTCAACACTCCTCATAATGCAGCCCAGGATGCTGTTGGCCACCTTTGCTGCAAGGGCGTATTGCTGGCTCATGGTCAGCTGCTTGTCCCCTGGGATCTCCAGTCATGTCCTCATGCTGGATCTGAAATTACATAGTCTGGCCATGACAGCAGTAAGCCTGTGCTGGCAGTTTGGGGTGGCAGGTTGGGAGTCGCAGTTCTTATGCTGTACAGCCATGTACCCTTTGTAGGACAAGGTGGCATACACTATTTTGCCTGGGATAGTAACACAGCTGAAGACAATATTAACTGAAGCCATCAGATATGACATTGTTGCTATATTCGTGGACCAGAATTTATACACCCACCATTTCTGTTAAGCAGAATAGAATGACATGGAGGACTTTTTGGGATGCAGCTAATGTTGCTATATCAGGTTTAGCTGTGTCCATCAAAGTGTCACAAATAGCCTGGGTGTAGAACAGCTGAAGTGTATGGGTTTTGGCAAAGAATGCTGTTTCTTTGCTGTTAGTGTTTAATTTTGCATTAAATGTTACTGGATTTGCCCTGGAAGCTCCCCAGCTACTCATGCTTTTGGGAACTTTAGTTGCCAAGCGAGCAAAAACCCCATTAGCACCTGCCATGGTGGTGAAGTTCTGGGCATCTGATGTAGGGCTAATTCTTATGGAGGAGATGATCTATAACAGGGGAAGACTTCCAGTATAAGAGCAGTGAGGGCCTAAAGGGTAAAGAATATTCATTTGTGACACATGGGAAGAAAAGTCTGGAAAAGGAAAATCCCAAGTCTTTGCTCTTTGGGTCTGGAACAAATGGACAAAGTAATGCAGTTTTAAAAGAGCCAGTTTACTTCAGAATCACATGCCAAATGTTAATGAGTGCACAGTCCCCCTCAATGTGCCATCCTGGTCATGGCAAAAGGGTGATGTTGTTCTTTGTTCAATGTTTTCCATTTTTATTTTATAACAAATTTCTAGTCTTCTCAGATGGAGAGACAAGAAAATTGAAACAATTCATATTGATCCATAAATATAAAGACAGCTTTATACACTCTCCCTACCTAAAGAAATAAAGTCAATATAGCACCTAATGCAATGTGTCTACAAGGTTTCCATTGGTTTGCAAATAATTTGTTTTCCTTCAGTCCGTAACTTGCCTCTCCAATAATACCAACTGAATTCAGCAGATAGCAAAGCTGTGCAGAGTGTGAAACACTCATTAGAAAAACAAACAACAACCCCAACTTGCCCCTCTCCAAAGTAATTTTTGAAAAAAAGGAAATAGTAGGCATTATAACATCCAGTGTCAGGGAACCATCTGCTTACATTTTAGTTCTTTATTATTTGACTTTGATTTATCCTTATGCATTCTAGAGGTCAAATCTGTCACTCTAGCTCTCACGGCAAGCTACCTAGGTCCGCCAGTTTGGGTATTACAACAGGGAAACCTGGTCTCGCTGCTTGTCCAGGAACAGGGCACAGGCATGTAGAACTGCACAGTTATAAGGATACAAAAGGTTCACATAATCTCCTGTAATTACACAAGAGTTGGAATACACTGCTTTTGTTAGTTTTCTTTCTTTTTTTTTTTTTTTCTTTTAAACCAACTGCTAACTAACTTTCCTACTTCTGCACTCGTCTTGACGTTCGTTAAACCAGTGACTGGCACCATTCCATGTCTGGCTGTTGAAGTGCAGAGAAATATACTCGTAGGCTGACTGCATATACGTGATGCTGTGAAGCATTGCTGCTTGGTGGCATTAATATTACTATTATTTATTGTTTACATATTTAATGACCTTATTGATATTATGCACTGTTAGCACTACTAATTATAAGACAATAAACATAATTTATAAAGAATTTACAGAGAAATATGTAATAAGTGATTAGTGGCAATAGCTGAAACAGTTGCAGATTTTGTGTGTGCATGCCACAGATGATTTAAAATTGGTATTATCATGATATAAGTCTGTTTTGATAAAATTAGGCATGAGCAAGTGACCTACATAGAACCATTTTTATCTTCAGCAGAGAACTGATCAAAGCTATAATTATGGTGTGATTACCTTGTTTTTAACTCTAGTTAGCAAAAAAGAGAGAAAAGAAAAAAGAAAATGAAAAATCTCTCATAAATCAGATCTTTCAGGTTATGACAGCTCTAGTTTTTTCTTTGGCTGTACATTATTTCTTTAGCTAGCACTTAAGGAATTATAGGCCATTTCCTAAGAGATGCTGACCATCTCCTGACTATCCTTGGCTTTCAGGACACAACCTGTTTTTCCAAAAGGAAATCTTTGCCCAAAGTATCCATTTTGTAGGTTTTAAATGTCTAAACCCGCTTTGATAATAGCACGGTGTCGCAGTTTCAGAAAATACTGCAGATTTGAAGTTACTCGACTGAAATCTGACATAGGGGTATTTGGGGTGACCCTTACTCCCCTGACCAGGTCAGGGACAGTTTTCTCAGTGAGAATCATGAAAATTTACAAAGGGAGCCCGCACTCTATGTAGCTTTAGAAAGCACAATGTAAGTAAAGCTCCTCTCCTTGTTATCTGTCCTTGTAATTTCCAGGATATGAACATACTCTTCCTACACCCAGTGGGACGCACAAGAGGTCTCGCTGCAGCCCGTGTTGCCCCGTGTCCGGCTGGTACTGCCATATTTGCAGCACCAAACACTGGGTGAGCTGCAAAAGCCACAGCAGGAGAGGAGAACCATTCATTCTGCTGGCAGAACCAAGGCAGCTGGTTTGAAATGGACTCAGAAATGCCTGTAGAAACAGCAGATCTTACTTCTTCATAGGCATACCCAAAACAACTTCTCCATCAATGTTCACCACTTTAATTTTCTCAGCTGCAGGTAATGGTGTCTCGGAAAAAATTAATTTCCGTGTAAAATTTATGATTAAAAAGTATTCTTTGTAGTGAAAAAGCTAGAAATTTGGAACTTTCACCAAAAATACTGCACTTTTGGAGAAAACTTCTTGTTCTAGAAATAAGAGAAACTCTTGCCAAGAGCCAGCGCATGTAAGTGAAAAAGGACGGATCCTATCATTCCTTTTATAATGCCCTTCATTTCCCACCTGTTGCTGCTTGCACAGAACTGTTTTTTAATGTACTTAAGCAACACTGGTGACCTGTGGGATAGCTGCATATAGCTATCCCACAGCTGTATGGGATATGTGTGTGTGTGTGTATATATATGTATATATATATATATATGGGATATACATATATATATGCCCAGATTGCTACATATTAGGATTTTTTTAAGGGTCTTCCCCGCCACCCCCCACCCCCCCCCCCCCCCCCTTTCATATCAGCAGGGTGGCAAGGACTCAGGATTTCATTATGTAGGGAAAAGTCCTGTAACTACTGAAATCAGGGTCTGTAATACAGCCAAGATATTGCAGGGTCTTTATACGGGGGGGGGGGAAATGTAATAGAGCAGAAGTCTGTTTTTACACCAATACAAACACCTTTGTTGGCACAGAATCTTCAACAGTGATGTTAAGAATCAAAAAGTAGTAGGAGGAGAGAAAATTAAAGGAGAAAGCTGAAGTGAATAGTGGATCAGGAAATGAAATAATAGAAGGGGAACAGAAAAGGAGCAGGGAAAGGTAGTATATTGAAACTGAATGGGGAAAGCACAAAATGAAAAATATAATATAGGTCTATTCTTATATGGACATGAAAAATTCATCTTGGCTGATTTACAAGCAATTGTGAAGCCAAAAGTGTCCACTAATTTCTGACCTTAAGTATCAGAATCAGCATATGATAAACTATGTTATGTTCATTCATATACATAAAATTTCAAGAATTTTCTTTAGTAGAATAATAAAGAGTTATGCTTGCAGGATTAGCAGGAGTACTTCTGCAAAGGCTTTACCCAGAACAGGGATTTTTTTAAATCTAAAAGGATGACAATATTAGAACATTAGCTGAAAAAGAAAGTTTTTTCTGAACAAAATTTCTTGGAAAACACAGATGTGACCTTTCCTCTATTGAGAATTACTGACTTACCAAGATTTACTCCATTGATATATGCTTTGAATGGAACTGGATATATTTGAACGTAAGTGTAATTATATGTAAGTACTATAATTTTATTACCATGATGCTACAGCTATTGATTACAGATAATTGTCTGAAGTCTACAGATATGGTTGCATAAAGTTGGCAGCTAGTATCATCCGTTAGGTGTCATCTCTCTGTACTGTTGAAGGAAAATGAAATCAAATTTTAAGAGCACCACCTAATTTTAGTAGACATCTGAAATACAAAAGATTAATATCTTACTCCATACTTTCTAAAGTAAGAAAATTTAAACTTGATTCTGAAAAGTGCCTGTAGAAACATATGTGGAAATTATTTTAGTTCTTGTCTCTGTATCTCAAATCAAATGTGTGCATTTTACAAAAGGTGTTCCTGCCAGCCTAGAAAGGAGAGCCATTCCTCACTTAGGGTCATTGTTTGTAACAGATATTATACAGGGCAAATTCTGCTTCACTTACTACTGAATTGTCTTCAGGTATGTCTCATGGCTCCAAAGATACAACCTTCTTATATTTCATGTAAAACATTTATAAGAAGTTAGAATTTAGCTAACCACTGCCTCAAAAAAAAAAAAAAAAAAAAAAAAAAAAAAAAAAAGTTAAAGTTCACAGTTCTTAGTCTTTGTGTACATTTGTGTTGCTGAATTTGAAAGGCAAAAAAGAAATGTCAAAATTTTCATGGAAATATTATCCAAGTTTCCAAGAAATACTAAATTTCTATTCCCAAATTAGTCAGACAGTCCTCCTGAGATGTGAGCATGTTATACTGAGAGGGCAAAAAATTTTAGAAATATACTTTTGCTGCTAAACATCTGTAGCAATTCCTTGATGTGGTCACAAACAGGACGTGGGACTGTTCAGTAAAAAAACATCTTTCTGTATAATTTTCCCACTGTGTTGTAATTGTATTTAACACTGGTGGCAACTGGGAAATAGGAAAAAAAAAAAAAGAAGAGGCTAGGCTGATCCTTGCTTTCCCCTAGTTATCTCCCCAAGTTGTCAAGGAGATTTGAAGACAAGAACTGAGGGAAGCCTTGTCACAGCCATGTGCAGCTCCTACTGAAATGAGAGGATTGCTAGAGCTTCAGCATTTTATCCCATCAGATTGGGATCATTCACAAAATGCCTCTCACGCTAAGTACAAATTCATAGCCAGGCCCATCATGAGCCTCCAAACTAAGTCAAAAGTCATGAAAGTATGAAAGGCAAATAGTTTCTGAGCTTCAGATATTGCTGTTTACTAGGGGACATTTTTAAAAAGCATGCTACATGTGTAATATATATTTGCTCATGTAAGGATAAGATGTCTGCTATCTATTTATTACAGGGTTTGTTGTTCTGTTTTATCTACCATACCTGCCTTCTGCTCATTATTCTATTATTTCAGTTTGTTGTAATCTCTTGAAAGATTAAAATAGCCAGCACTAAATGTCAAAGTTGTCTATCCCTTTTGTCTTAAACAGACCCTCTTCATGAGTGTTTTAGGGCACAGAGCAGCCCCAGCACCAGGCACCGGCTTTCCTGGGCAGCTCTCTGCAGAGGATGAGCTCACATCCTGGATGGATAATCTGACTCCATCACTCATCCACTTGTCCCTGGTTTTACCTCCCTGGTGCCGGAGGAGAAACCACAAAGCCCACTCTTACCTCACAAGGAGTTGCCCTGCGCAGGCAGGAGAATGAGCACTGCCACCAACCTCCAGCACTGGGGGCTGACCCTGGCCAGGCATCACTGCAGCTGGGGAGTACCCTCTGTCTGGGTGCCACTCAGAGAGAAAGGTGCTGGAAGATTCTTTTATCTTGATTTTTCAAATTAAGATAAAGTCTTTGTCCTCAGGTTTCCTATGGGGAAAAAAATTGGTTTTGCTTACATGACTGAGTTGGTGTGATCCTCAAACTGGGATACCTTAAGCTCTCAAGGTAGTGATCACCTCTTTTTCTACTGTAGTGAAGTACCCTAAGCTACCGGACTGGCCTCGTTCTGGTCCTTTGAGTGCTAAAGCAAGCAGGTAATAATAATAATAGCATGATGATGTGTGTCTTTCAAAGCTCAAAATGGCCTCTGCAGGTGGTGACAGTCCTAAAAAATGGAAACTGCCGTCTTTAAAAGCTCGCCAACTTTTTAATGAGACTAGGAAATGGTAGAGCAGAAGTCCATTCCCTGGATGATGAGAGCAGCATGGGTAGGAAATGTACTAACCTAACCCACTCTCCTTGCTGCCTGCAGCCTGGAGTCCTCCAGGACTCCTGACTATGCAGGGAAGAAGCCAGGAACACCTCCTGAGGGACCAGAGCTAATTAGAATATCCCGAAATCCAATGTTAAAACCTGGCCAGAAGCCTTAAAGAGAAACCTTGGATTTATTAGCTAGATTAGAGTAACAGCACAGCCAGAGAGAATATCTTCATGTACGTAGCTTTTATATTTCAGGGGGAAAGGGATTCTGTGGTTGGGGGGGGGATTGTTTGGTTTTTGTCATGGTTTAACCCCAGCTGGCAACAAAGCACCACAGAGTCGCTTGCTCACTCCCCCCACAGTGGGTTGAGGGAGAGAAAGGGTAAGTGTGCAAAAACTTATGGGTTAAGATAAAGACAGTTCAATAGGTTTTTAATAGCAAAATCCATGCACGCAAGCAAAGCAGAACAAGGAATTCATTCACCACTTCCCATCAGCAGGCAGGTGTTCAGCCATCTTCAGGAAAGAAGGGCTTCATCACATGTAACAGTTAATTGGGAAGACAAATGCCATCACTTCAAACATCCCCCCCTATTCCTTCTTCTTCCCCCAGCTTTACATGCTGACCATGATGTCATATGGTATGGAATATCCCTTTGGTCAGTTGGGGTCAGCTGTCCTGGCTATGTCCCCTCCCAGCTTCTTGTGCACCCATAGCCTATTCACTGGTGGGATGGTGTGAGGAGCAGAAAAGGCCTTGATTCTGTGTAAGCACTGCTCAGCAGTAACCAAACATCCCTGTGTTGTCAACACTGTTTTCAGCACATATGCAAAACACAGCCCCGTGCCAGCTACTGTGAAGAAAACTAACTCTATCCCAGCCAAAACCAGCACAGGTTTCTAGAGAATCATGGGTTCATTAAACCCATGAAGCTGTGGTTTTGTGTGGTTGCAAAGCCTATGACACTGAATCAAGTAAAGGTCTGAGAAGCAGCCTTCAGATCTTTTAATACACCGTTTTATGCTCTGAATTCTGAAATACGCTGATGGAATAAAGCAAAAACAAAGTCTGAGTCTTTCATGATGCTTTTGTTACTAATATGGTGTAAGACTGTGGAGAGAGTCGTATCGCTGCCAAGTACACCTATGTTCCAAATAAAGTTCCAGCAAAACAAGGGATCGTTCATGCAGAAGAACCTAAAGGTTTTCTACCAATGTCATGAATTACTTCTGCTAGCAAATGATTGTGACCTCTTTGTAAATGCTGTTTTCTGCTAAATTTTGCTTTGCTTATTGCAGTTGCAGACAACATCAATTAATACATAAACTAACAACCTGGGGTACTACTACTTTCCAGTAGCATAGTAGCCCACTTTTCTATGGTGCTCATACACATTTAACTTTGAGCCCCTGAATCCTTTCGAAATCGATGGGATTGAGTATTTGTTTAAGATGAAGCACGTGTTTGACTATATGGCTGGACTAGGGCAAGGACATGATAACATATTACTCAGAGGTTAGCACATGCTTGGGAACACTTGGGAAAGGCTTCATCACTTTTCACAATGAGAGTTGCAAAGGTTACAAGTAGGCAAATACAAGCTTAATATTTTACAATGGACATTTACATAAGCGTTGGTATTTCCCTTTAAAAAAAAAATCTTATTAGACTGTTTTATCTAGATCTCTTTTTATGAGATGTTAATAGAGTCTTTATAAAACCATGGGTTAGTTAAAAACTTCTCTTAGATGACGGTGTCATTACTGGTGGGCCCATGCTGCTCTTTTGGCATTCATCAGCTGGAGGCAAGTGGGCTGTCTCATGGGGAGTTGAGAACTTGCAGGTTATCACTTTGATTAGCTGCTGTAGGCAACTGGTGGCTACTGTAATTGCCTCCATGAGTCTAAAATGAATATACATTTCCTCTGACAAGGAAATGGTAGGAATATATGCCTAGTGGAAACTTTAGGTTCCTATAATGCCATGGAGATCAAATTAAAAAAGGAGAGAGAGAACCTGTTGCTATAGTACTTCATTAATTAAACATCAATTTAGAAAATACTATGGCATTGACAGGTTTGAGACTGGCTGCTGATAATGTTTGGCAGGGACAAATTTTCAAGTGGGTTAATGTGTAAGCCTTATGGAAGATAACAATAATGCTGTAATTGGGAGGCTGCCTCTTTAAAATATTGGTTTAAATTACAGTGTACAAAGTCAGGCTAATGATTTAAGTATTTTTAAGTAGGTATTTTTAAGTAGTTCACTCATTAGCAGCCATCTGTAGGCAGAACTTGGAGCAGGCAGAGAGCAATGCGGGGGTAGAAGGGGAAGGGGAGCAGAAACTTTCACAGTGCTTGAGTAGCACAGGTCCGGGCTGGATAGGAGCCGCTTGAGGATGATGGGAAAAATGAGAAACTAGGAGCCAGCACTGCAGCTGAGATCCAAACAGCCTCTGCATTTGCCTTCTCTCCCCATTTTGATTTACATCCTGTGTTGTTCTCTTATTTCTTTTCCTTCTTCAGAAACCTTCTTCTGCCTGTTTCTTTGGGAGATGTGCCAACCGTCGGGCCTTGGCAGTGGAAAAAGTGCAGGAGCTCAGCTCCTGGCAGTTCCAAGCTCCTCAAAGTGCTGTGGGTATGTGAGCTGAATGGTGAACGCTGCGACAAGGTATTTCGAGAGAGGACCGGATGGCCCCTCAGCCGCCCAGCCAGACATCCCGGCGCAATGCCCATGCTGCACTGGCAAGAGCTCTGGGGAGAAGGCACAGCAGAGGGGTCCTGCCCTGCTCTCCTGCAGTCACTAGTATCACCTGTCAAACAAGCTGTCTGCATGGTGAGGGGATCCCTTGACACCTGCAGATGGGTCAAAACCCCTGTAGGTTTTGGTTCATCTCAGATTGTTTTCTGTTTTGTGTGGATGCATGTGCCAATTTATCCAGCAGTGAGGTTTTGCCCATCCCTAAAATTAACTGACCTTTCCCGGTCATGCAGTAGCCCAACAGTATGGAGGGATATTGAATGATGAAACCACTGGCTGTCTTGTTTTCTCTTCCGAAAGCTGTAAGAGGCAGTGAGGCTGCACCAGTATCACTGAGAGTAAAATTTGGCTACGTACCTCTGAACTGGGAAAGACAAACAAAAGGTTGAAGGGCACTGATGTTTTTTCTGTTTTGTTGCTAAGATAGTTGCCATTAATTCTTCTGGGAAAGACAGAGTGAGAAAGGGGAAAAAAAAAAAAAGAAAAAAAAAAAAGAAAATTCCTAAAATCAGCTTTGATATCAGTTTTTAAGCCATGGCATCATCCTGGAGAATTATCATATCTTAGCTCTGGAATTGAACTTGGGATATTTTACAAGAGGGACATTTTATTAAAAGTGTTATATTTTCCTATAGAAAAAAATTTAGTGGAGAATTCACTCTATATTCTTTCTCTTTCCTCTCAGGAAAACAAGTTGGGTATTTGGCAATCACATTCTTCAGGATAAAAGTGGTGTGTGTGCTTTTCACACACTTTCTGCATAAATATTTTGAGGTTCCTGTAAAACAGGACAACTGCTTTTTTTATTCTTCATGAATCAGCCCCTATGTTTGAAACAAATCGTTGCAGCAACAAGGAATGACAGCATGACAGCCTAGTAGGTTATTAATGGGAGTGACAGCCTGCAAATCAGAAATCATGGCAGTGCATCTGTATGAACAGCAATTTGTGCTCAGTTGAATAACCAGGAAATCCAGAAAATCAGAAAAGGTTGGGGGAGAAGATGAATCAAATAGAAACATTTTTAGATAGCCCAAACTTTCTAGAAGTAATTGGCATTTCGGGGCAATAGTGACATTTGAAAGTTTAGTAGTACCAATACTTATGTTTACATATGTTTGTTTCAATGCTTACTAAAAAACTAAAACTAGACTAAAGAAATGAGGGAAAATGTAAAAATGTTGAGGGTTTTTTATTATCTGTTATACTGATGTGATCAAGAAAATGAAATTGCAGCCTACTTAACTGCTCTATCATATTTGTAACAAACTTGATTTGTTGTCTATTCCAGATATTCAGATAGTAGAACTAAGTAGAGTGAATGTTGGGAATCCTCCACAAAGGAAAATCTCTGTGTAATTTAGGAATGCAGGTGCTTTGCTTTTTCTACCCTTTGTTTGAGTTGTTCTATAAGAAAACAGAACAAAATCAAACATATTCCGTTTCTTGCTCATATGTAATAGAAAGAAAAAGTGCTATGCAAAGTGTGGGTTAGCATGATTCAAGTCTTAGCATATATATAAGTTTATGAAGAAACTCACCATGGACCTGTGGAAATAGGATTAAATTGTCCATGTAGACATTTTAAGTTTTTCTAGATGTTTCTGAAATTCTCCTGATGGGCATCTGAACCTGAGTTTACCATCTCACTGCTAATGGTCACCGATACCAGTGATCAGTGTCATTATAGTCTGCTTCTAAACGATGAGCTGAGCAATGGCCTCCCAATATTTTCATGAACTGAATGGACTCAAAAAGGGGTTTTAGTTGTAGTTACCTAGAAATGGCTATAAATTATTTTCTAGGATCAGAGCTAATAAAATTTCTGACTTCCCAAGCCAGAAAGTGGAAAGTTTGGCTGATCTAATCCCCAAATTGGAGGTTTCTGCAACATATTGACTTTAAACTTGCGCATGTCAAGCCAGATTTTGCTCTTTCAATTAGTGTCAGTTGTTTCACCTAAGGGATATCAACTCCTGGTGGTACATTCCAGCCATACTATTACTTGGACAGTAAAACTTTTTTTTGATTTATGTGTTCAGTGAGCATTGCAAGCTCAGGAATATGTATCTCTTTGTCTACAGATACAATTTAAGCACAGTAATCTGTTTTTATTATTGTACAGTTATTGCTAAAAGTGTGAAATTCTGAACAAGGCAAATCTGAGGAAGGTCCTACTTCAGTTCAGAGGGACACTATTCACCATGAAGAACATTTACATGATGATCAGGTCATCCATACCTGAATCATAAACTTCCAGTGCTTCAAAGGAAGAAAAAGAGACAAACCACATATAGTTATACATAGTCTTTGACTATGCATAGCCCCACACCCTACACTATTCCTTCCTCCCCAAAGCAGTAAACTATTCCCTGCCTGTTTGATTTATGATTAAAATTACCCCCAAAAAAAGTATCATATAAATGTCCAAATCCATTTTGATTTGTGAGGAATCTGCTTTTTTTTTCCTTCTGGTTTTGATTATTTCTGATCGCTTTTTTCTTCTAATAGGTTTTTATTTTCCATGTGTTATCAAGCATGCAGCCTTTGAATTTCATGTTTAAGTATTATTTCCAATGGTGCAGTAGCAGTTTTGCATCTCTTCTTCATCAGCCTTTGTGTTAGAAGTTAGCAGACTGCTATGGGTACCCCCCAGGCAGTGCTATCATTCTGTTCTTGAAGTAGAAAAAAACAGAGTATGCCTTTTTTGGATCACTAAAAAATAAAATAAAATGAAACTAACTCAGATGAAAAACCACATTGGTTGAAAAGCTTTTTAATGTCAATACAAAATATAAACAAAACGTGGTTTCTGAATGAAATACCAAGACAAATAATCCTCTTGCCCATCTGTTATACTAAAATGGCTGCTTTGGTATTATGTTGTGAGGATACATGTGCCAGTAATGGATGAGATAAAAGCAGACATATGCTAGCAGGAAAGAATAAAAAATGTTCATAATAAGTTATGAGCTGAACCAGTATGGAGAAATATATTCAGACATGAGAGTACAATATCTGCCAATCGATGTGTAAAGCAGATATTTCCGTACTGCATATAATTGTTCCATTTGCTTAGTCCCTTCATCCCAAAGGACCTCAAGAATGCAACATATCACCAGCATCAGCCTGGGTAAGGTTAATTCTAAATAAAGACTTCCTCACTTGCTTTGGAAACTGCTCATGAATCTATCAAATTACCTTTTTGATTACTTGGCATTCTTGGAACAATTTCAACTTACCTGTGAATATGTTTTAGGGCTTGACCAAACTGAAAAAAAATCTACTCAGCTTCTAAGGAATAAAGAAACAGAAAATATAGCCTTTTCTGGTTCACCTCTGTGAATTTTGTGGAGCTGTACATGAGATAGATTGAAGTAAACTAGAGATTGCCTCTTGCCTTTGTAAATTGAGAGATTAGTAATGACAAAGCCACAACACCTGGAATTCCACCGTTTGTATGAAATAAATGGGTCTTCTTACTTACAGTCCTGGCAAACTTCAAGTTGTCTGAAGAATAACTAAAACAAAGATGGTGACACAGAGGCTCCATCATGCTCTGCTGCCAACACGCCTTGTCTTACCCTCTGGAGTAGAGTTGGTTGAAAAATGGTATTTCCTACAGGAAACTCCAAGAATTTAACATATGGATTCACTCCAAATTGAAACAAATTCAAATCTCAGAATTTTTCACAAAATGAAGCTTTCCAAAGTATTTCATTTTGATCACACTGAAGTAATGCAAGATTCACATTAAAATCTTTAGAGTTGCCAGCACTGGGAACTGTAGGGGACTAGACAGAGCTGAGATAACATATTTCCTGGTCACCTTTACACATGATACTCCATTTGATCCATTTAAAGAAGACCTATTCTCCACAGTTAAGCTGACTCTGCAGAGAAGACGTCAAGAGGAGCAACGTATACGAACACGCACAACATCCGCAGCAGCCAGTTTTCTGCCTTCATGCCACTAACCTTGGGCATCAGTTTTGCAGCCCATAGAATGATCCTTCCTCAGAGACAGAGCTCTTGGGTAGTGGACAGCTCCACCAATCTGGCAACCTAAACAACACAACTGTGGTTAAGTAGCGCTATATCCTTCTTCCTGGGGAATCCATCAATGCAAGCTCATACAATTCCTCCCCAGTGGCTCTGCTAAATAATCCATACCAGGAATTTACTATTGTTCTCAAATGCTTTTGAAAATTTGGGACAAATCTTTGTTAGAATGAGCTGCTACACTCATTGGTGTTCGTTCTTAAAACTAGCATTGAATCTGAAACAAAACCACAGAGCAGCACAACACAGCTTGCTTTTGACTGTTTAGGTCCAGGTCTGCTGTTCAACTCTGGATTGTGTCTGTTATTTTAAGTATAAGATCAGATCCAATATAAACACCACGGTTCATTCAGGTTTGGGGGTATTTTTTGGCTTGGGGTTTGTTTTGTTTTGTTTTGTTTTGTTTTGTTTTGTTTTGTTTTGTTTTGTTTTGTTTTGTTTTGTTTTGTTTCAAAGCAAGAACTTGATATTCTTTACTTGTATTTTTCCCCAACACATTTTTGGCCTTCCTCTCTAGACTTCTCTTGTACTGCCCATTGTCCCTCTACCATGACAGAGATACTGAGATGACAAGGTTCACATATTTAGATTTGCTATGAACAATGGAATTATGATAAATTCGGACCCAAAATCAAGCAATTAGTTTAGGAGAAGTGAATGATTAATCATGGAAGGGGAGACAAGATAGAGATAAGTCTACTGAGATAAATTATTCCAGATTTTTAGCAGTGACTATTCATGAATGATAGAAAATACCAGATTCTCATTTCTCCTTTGGAAGAACTATGTGGCATCCACAACGCATGGGTTGCAGAACTCTCTACCGATTCCAGTGTTCCTCCAGCCACAAGCAAAGGTAGGGCTGGATTTCATTGTACTCAGAAACTTTATGATAAATATTTTCAAATTATTGTCAGAAGTTGTAATTTCAAAAAAACTTTAAGCATTTTAACCTGTTTTAACCTGAAAAAAGACAGGGAACTTTAAAGGCCTACCTGTTTCTCTGATTAGCCAGCATCCTTTGCTTGGACTCATACATGCATTGCAGCTGAGAATCTGCTTTGTTGTTTTACATATCTTTCAGTGTTGCATAAACAAGCAGCTTGATGACTGCAGAGGGCTCTTGATCCATCTACAGATGCTTCCTCTTGTTGCATGGAGGAAAAATAATCCAATTGTGAGGATGTTAATTAATTACTTGATCCTATCTTGTGCTCTAACAAGGGCTTCTTGTGATATGTTGTTCAAGTCATTCTGGCCCTCTTCATGGAAGGTTTCTGCTGACTACAGTGTGCACTTTGGTGAAATTTAGGTTTCTGAGTCAAAACCTCTTTGGAAGTCTCTGAACTCCAACATTTTAATTTGTAAAATTCCCCCCAATGTCCAGAGTTCTGCTTCTATGCATAAACAGAAGTACCACCATAGCAGAAGTATTAAGTGGGTTTATATTTCTTTAATGTCTGAGTCAAGCTGGGATCTACATATTATGCCGAAACCTCCAACGGATCTGGTGTGGAAGATTTATTTTGAGCTTGTCTTGGCAACCATATAGCTGAGTTCAATAAAAAGTATAGCATTATTGAAAGATCACACATGCTCCCCATTCCTGTAATTTAATTGTAATTAGGGCACTCACTGCAGATGTAGGAGACCTACTTTCAGTTCTTTCCTCCGCTTCAGGGAGTATTTACTCATGTTCTTCACCTTTTAGCAGACTGTACTCTGTTGTGAGTCATCATCTTTCCTCCTGAAACTCTGCCACTAGTCAGAAAGACACGTAAGAGTAGTTTTCACAGAAAGAAAATTCAAGCAAAACTGCAATACCAGGCTTTTACAGATTAGATACAGAAGGTTCAGGCTGTAATTACTGGGTACAGCTTTACTCTGGACTAGACTAGGGGTTGGATGTACTTACAGCTAAAGGATCTTCTGTGTCTGTCATGTCTTGTCATGATTGCAGGACGTATGGGAAGTGAGTTAATGGCACAGCGCTGAGGCTCCATATCCTTCACCTCCTGCCCTCAGACAGGGTCACTATTAATTTCATTTCGGATAATTATAGGTCCATTTCAGGTACATTTAATATTTTTTGCAAGATAATTTAAATCTGGTTTGATTTTCTCAGCAAAGACTGTTCGTCCTAAATAATTCCGTCCATATTAGATGTGCTGGTCTTCACGGTGTAAATGAGTCACCAGAACAAGTTCTTCAACAGTGTTCTATAAAGGAGGCCGCAGAAGTGGGTCTTGTGGGCAATATTCATTTCTAGGCTTAAAGATCAAATACTCTCAGCTGAGATAACTGAGAGCATCTTTGGGTACAAAACAAGAGTATGGCTTGGACTTATGCCTCAGCAGCTGCAATATATCTTTACTGCTCAAGCACTGCGTTTGGCAGAGTATGTATGTAGTGCAGATAGTAAAGATCTGCCAGATTCTCACACTGAATCTAGAATTATGTCTTGTTTCAATCATCTCTTTCTTTTCTTGATGGTATCTATTCTGAATCGTGGTTTCAAAGCTTTTCATCGGAGTTATTTAAGGACAAGTTGGCTTTTAAGAGCTTAGACCAGCTTGCTGCTGTGTTTAAGACAACTATAGAATGGGAATTCCCAGAATGGATGTGTGATTGAGGGGAGGAAAATGGGTCATGGATATGAGAAAGTGACATCTCTGTATAGATGGAGAAGCCTTATTTCCATTTACACACCGACATTTGGGAGAAACCAAATCTGATATGACGCTAAGGCAGATGATTAAGAAAATGATTGTAGACAATCAAAGAGCAGAAAGGTCCCAAGGGAAGTCTGAAAAGCTGTAATCAGAGGCAATAGATTACCATGGATAAAATCAAAGATATCCTCTCATTAAAAGTCTTTCTTCAGTGGTCTGCAGAAGGAGTTTCCTTACAGGTTGTAAGGCAAGACTGGCTTTGTCCAACAAAAAAAGCAGGACTAAGCCTGAAAGAAGAACCGTGATGAGCCTTGGACTTTAAGTTGTCCTTGAGAAAGGAGGGATGTTTGTTTCTTGGATAGTGCTATTGCCTCAAATCACAACTATTTGAATAGCAACAAAGAAAGTCGGGTATTTTTAGTCAGCTAGGTCAGAACCAAGTTATCAACATATCTTTTAAAAAATGAAAACCAATGTCAAAATTATTTATCACCATATCATAAGTGAAATCCAAATCAAAAGCTTTAATAGATAAGCTGTAAATTTTTATAATGAATTGTTAGCTAGCTAGTAAAAAAGATAAAAATCAACCTTGGAAAAAAGAAAAAAATCTCAATAGCCATTCAAAGAGCTTCTGAACTCTGTATGAAGGATATAAAGTGCTAGATTTGTTTAATTTTGAAAGATTTGGGGGTTGAGCTGTAGATGATAGAATTCTTTCTGAACACTAGTGAAATCACTTGGATTTTAAAATCTTTCTCCTTATTTTCTGTGTCTTGCTGTAATAGTTTGCTACAGGCTAATTCTTCACTGATTGGGTATTTTTATATTCTTTTGAAGTTGCATTTTCATTTTGTGGAGGAATGTTTTGTTCCACATGTTTTTTAAAAAGAACCCTAATTCTGTAATTTCTGCTGAGAAAGAGAAAATAAATTTGCCATGCTTCTCAGTAGTCTGATGAAAACTTGAAACAGTCAAGAAAGAGGAGTCAACTGAATCCTAGAAAAATTTGGAAGTAGGACCATGTGGGAAGAGAAGACTTTCTGTTTCCCTCTCTAGAAGCAATATCATATCTTCATCCTAACATACTTAAATACCAATACATATTTTGTCTGGCCACCACTACAACAACCATTCACCATTGTGGTGAGAATTTTATAGAAAATACATAGTCAGGTCTTGCCCCCAAAAAACTTTTAAGACAAACGTATATCAAAGTGCTTTACTGGGTCAGGGCCAAAACAAAGAGATTGAACTGGCAATTGAAAGTACATGTCAAAATGAAGATCATAGAGATTTAGGATGCATATATAAATGAGTGACTCACTCTCACATCTGGATAGTTGCGTTGTTGTAGGTCTCTTTTTCAGTAACAGCCACTTCTAAAATGTATTGTTGTTACTGATATGAATTTTGAAGAAAGACAGATCTTTGCCTAGTATAATTTACAATAACATTCCAAATTGTGTAGAATTTAGGAATATCGTACATCCCTAGAGGAGAAAAGTTGCTGAGATGGAAGTAATTTAATAAAGCAAATGTTGAAATGGCATGAAAGGCAGTAGAAATTGTGGGATGTCATTTCAGATTGGAGGGGTCTTTTGACAATCCATACCAGTTTAGCTAAGCCCAGTCAGAGTTTTCAGACTTTAAGTGGATATATTTGATTGGTTTTGTCCTCAGTTTAGTCCTCTGTTTCATTTGATCTGATAATTATCAATGCAAGAACTACACTTCCTAAAATATTATTATTTTTTTAAATAGAGTTTAAATCAAATAAGATAAAATTATGAAAATACTTTAATATGAACTTTCCTACCAGGACATAAATGTAATCTTCCCAAGTACTGAATTTCTGAACTTTCTTTCATATGAAGCAACTGCCTTGTTACCCATCCTTACTTTTAATGCTCAGATCTGACATACTCGATCATGCTTCTCAATACTTAGAGATGTAGAGATTGATTGCCTAGATATATATTTTGCACCTTCTTGTTCCCTCCCTGCCACAGCCACTATGGGAAACAATAGGTTTATATTTTCTACATATCTTTCTGTCCACCCCAGTATTTAATGGGGACATTGTTTTACTGATCTGTGTTGATGCACAAGTTTTTCCTCTGCCTTACTTTACTAGTCCTGCAGAGTAATTACCAATATGGTCAAGACAATATTAAGAAACTTTATCTGCCCTTTTTCTTTTATTTCTATACAGTAGAGGAGAAACCAACATTTTAGCATGTACCTTTTCTGCAAACTATTCCAAGAGCTCTGTGGATCAACATAACATTCTGATGCTTGATATTTCAGGATAAACCATTTCCAGGATTTTAATATTACAAACCCTGTTCGTCCCCCTCATTTTTCTGTCTCACCATTTTTATCACTTTAATCAGATTTTATTCAGGTTGTCTCCTCTTGAGCCCTTAAACTGGGAGCACTGACGATCATCTGAATGTGAAGTTTACTGTGTGACTGTTACTGCTCTCATACTGCAGGTGTAATTTTTTAAATTATAGAAAATATCTGTGAAATATAAATACAGAAGTTAAATTGCAGTGACTGTGGAAATGAGGTCAATATAATAAACCAGCAATGCCAGATAGAATGTGAAGAATATGCTAGTGGATAATAACTGAAGAAATCAGGTAATTCTGTTCTCAAAACCATAAATATAAAGATTCTCTAAGTGGCAAAAGTTAAATTTCACTGTATAATGACTAATAACATTTAGCTACATTTAAGAGGTTAGCTCAGCTGTTAGTAATGTAGATGGGAAGAGCCTATTTAGTGTAACAGAAGATGGCTAAGACTTCAAGTGCTTCAGGTTTTCTAAGCACTAAACAAATATTGTCCAAATACTCAGGACCTCAAAAACCCCTATAGAAAACAAAGTGCAAGGTCAGTCAGTCAGAGTGCCTTGTGGTTTATGGGTGTGGATCACGTGGCTCCACACCTCCTGGGGACCAGCTTGTGTTGCCCATTCATGTGTGCAACATGGGTGAGAGGGTAACATCCCATTCCCCTACATAATTTATAGCAGTTATATTCAGAAAAGAGAACAAGGCTGGGACCTCTGAGCATCTGATGTCTAGACAACTGAAAAGATACTCCCAAAAGACTGTGGACAGTTACATGTGGAAGGGTCCTGCTTTCTAATTGTCCCTGACAGACAAATGGCCTGGGTTGTCTTGGTTATTTTCTGCCCTGTGGTTTTCAGGTTTCCAGGGAAGAGAAGTGGTATGTATATGTGGTGGAGAAGGAGGGAAGAAGAAAAGAGGAGGGGAGATGGGGAACTCCCTGCTCCGGCCCTGACATGGGATCAGAACATATCAACTTTTGGATCTGGAAATGATAGAGCTCTCCAGGTTCTGTCACTTTAGATAAAGGGCTGTGTCCAAGATATGTGAAGTCTTTTCTCTTTTACAGGGTTGTCAGCTGATTCAATCCATGCAGGAACTTAAAATGAAATGCTTAAATATTGCTTTACTGAAGTAAATGTTTGAAAGAGCAAATAAAACTAAAAAGCCAATATTACAAACTTTGATTCATGTAAATTGACTCTACCCATACCAAAAGTCTCACTGGCTTCAATAGCAAAAGACTAATTGGCTGTCTGAAGATTTGTAGTATCTAGGCTTTAACTAGTAATATGAATAACTAGAAATCTAACACCACAAATCAAGTGTGCTAGATATACTTTAATTCCTGCTGCTGTAATGCATAGAGCCTCTGAACAGTTTTGAAACATCTTTCTGCATACAACATGTAACAGTTTCTGTCCACAAACTATGCAGAAAAGGTACTGCAGGAGGAAGGAAGCATTTTTTTACTGATGAAGAAAATAAGCCTAGGGAGTAGGGTTTGATGCTGTAGTACGAAGCACTACGGTGTCAAAAATCAGCTTTGGAAACTGGTATAAACTATACAGGAGTGAGTATAAACATGTTGGTATAAGTCTGTCCATAACAGAATTGATTACAATTTACCACCTCTGTTTAATACATCTGATTTTATCAAAGGGCACATTTACTTCTGGGTAAAAACCATGGCAGAACCCCAAATTTGACCCTAATACCAAGTGTGACTCCAATATTCTGAGTCAGTTTAGCCGTAAATCCCTCTGCCTCCTCCACTTTAGCTGTAGGAAAGGTAAGGATTTGTACGAAAGTAAGGGTTATTAACACCTCTGAACAGGTGGAGTTGATGAAATACACAGATTGAATTATTTGCCCAAGGATTTAAAAACAGCTTGAGTGGAATACGGACATAGATGCTTTCCAGTCCAGTCTGCTGGACAGTGCTAACTATAATATAGTTAGGTGGTCACACATAATACTGCCCAGAGCCCACACCTTGCCATTCTTGCTAAGCACATTGTATTCAGTTTGCATTATTAGAATACATATGTTTTGAATTGTACACAAATTGCACATTTCTATGTCCTTTGAGCATTTCTGATACTCTTCTTACAAGTTGGTGGAGTGAAAAAGGTCAAATACCAAAATAGTGTATTTTTCCTCTTCTAAACAATAACAAAGAGACCATCTATCAATTTGACAGGCTCGTATCTTTTGTAACCATGTACAAAACATACTCCAACTGAATGAACAGCTGTCAGAGCAGTCTCTTGTCAGCAGGTGGGTTAAAGTTTGCTAATGCATATGCACACGTGCAGGCATTCACATCCTTATCTCATGAAGATCAATAGCAATATTTCCAAATGTGTTTGCAGTCATGATTTACTCTGGATGCATTAGCTTTCTTTTGTGCTTTCGCCCACCTGTCTCCTGTTATCTTTGTGAGAGGTTTGTCCATCACGTGAGAAACTTTTCCATGAGCAAAATCTAGAGAGGTAAATGGTATAAATGATTTTTCTTCTTCTGGTTCCTTCCACAAATCTGAGGTAAACAGTTTGCCCATAACCATTTTACTGCCATATTTTTCAGTGAGTGGATATAGCTGGTTTCTGATCTCTTTTAGTGTCATGTAGGGAAGTCACCTCTTGAAACGACTAGTGAAGTCCTTACCAGTCCAGATTAGAGTCCCACTCTTGGATGACTATTTTCTCATGTAATAATTTTTGGTTGACTATGTGTATGTGAAGACAATGAAGAAGCTAAAACTAGTCCAGATGATTCAGAAACATTCATGCAGCAAAGGTCATGCTGGAGGGTAGTCCACGTGCATGGACTAGGTTGAACTTTATTTAGTGTAGACCTGACAAACTGCTCCACAAATGTACTCCCAAACCTAAGCCCAGGTTGTTGCAGGTCTTCTTCTGTTGCAATGTCTCTGTCATGATGCTCTGAACTTCCTCCCAGACCTACTTTCCAAAAAAATTGACAGCTGGGTTTGTCCCATCTGCCCTCCGTAAAATAACAACACATCAGTATTGTGACAACTCAAACTGTGCAATTCACAATCAATACAGGTAGTCTTACCACCTTCCTGAGCATACGGGTGTATGAATATTTTTAGGATAGACACAGTGACCAGGAAATGCTGTAACATCTCTCACCTGACTGGACCGGGATCATGGTGTGGTAACCCCAAATGCTCAGCAATCTGAACTGTCCTCCTGGTAGAAGGATTCTCAGTAATGCCAGTGATTAAGTAACGTGCCTATGGTGGTTCATCTGAGTGTGTCCTACAGTCTTTATATGAAAAGCCTCAAGAGTCACACAGTGCATATAATTTATCTAAAGCATACTTATTATCCACAGATATTTCTCAGTGTCTGCAGGCGTCACCTGCAGAATCCCAAACCTCTATGACAAGATACTGCCAGAATGCTAAGAATCATGCCATTGAAAAATAAACTAAAAGCATAAACACATTCGCTCCTACAGTTTGGCATAAATATTTTTTTTCAATTAGACAAGATGTTCTGAGTAGCATAAATCCCTTTTATAGTTCTGTTTGGTTTGGTGCTTAATCAGTTACTTTCCTAGGCAGTGAATGCTCAACACTTAACTTTTTAACTTTCCTCTCAGACAAGTGCCATCAATTTGCAAGGTGATTTAGAATGCAAATCATGAATAGTGTTCAATACTGCTAGCACTAGTCCTTTATGAATCAAGACCCTATAAAACTTCGTCAATATCTGTATTAAACACTTATTGACTGAATTTTTATAGAAGTCTTATTCACAAGGGACTAGCATACCCAACATTAACCTAGACCATTTAGAAAGGCACAGGCATTTGTTTGTATTTTTCTAATGATTATCCTTACATATGTAGTACTTCTAACAGGAATAAACAGATACACACACACATACACACAGATGTGAAAAATCTGGTTGTCAAATCATGCAAGAAGAGAGCAAAATATATTTTCTGAACCATTATAATATAACCATATTATAAATTTTAAAGAAAAAAATATAATACATTTTAAATTTTTTTATTAAGAGAATAACAAATAACACAAGAAGCAGCAGACTTTTTTCCTGTCTGCAAAGTTTGTTTTATCATTTTATGTGTGTTTACTTTTTTGATTCAGAAGCTGGGATGATAAAAATTATAATCTGGTTGAATTTAGGTGATCTTTGCCTTTGATTTCACTGACAGCAAAACTTCACCTTGTGTGAAACCAAAAGGGATTTGACTAAGATCTGGCTGACCAACATGCTATGTTAAATCTATCATCCAGTGGAAGTAACATTGTCAGTAATGAAAAACATAACATATCCAGATAACCTAATAATCCCAAACTGCAAATTGGGGTTATCATTCAGGACTATTTCTATTTAAACATAACGTTTTCTGGTTTAGTTTTTAGAAAAAAAAAAAAAAAAAAAGGAAGCCTTCCTAACTTCCCTGCTGGCGGGGAGGAGAGAAAGCTTTGTAAGTGGTTTTATGCCAATTTAGACAGCTCAGTGTTCAGATAATCTTTGAGAAACAGGTTGATCCAGTTTTTCAGTTGTTTCATTATGTAATATCAACAAAAACCAGCTGGATCAGAATGGAACAACTATTTAAAAACTACAGAAAATTGTTCATTAAGGATTTTTCATCATTACTCCAGCATTGTGGTAATCTAAAGTCCCCCTGAAAATAACAAGGCAATGCAGGTTTAAGGTGTTGCATGATACAAATGCAGTCAGGCAGACACAATCAAATCCAAGCCTCTCATAATTACTACAATGGGATCAAGTTTAAAAAAAAACCAACAAACAAACAAAAAAAGCCACCAAAGCCTGCCATTAGTGCTTTCATAAAGATTTTTTTAACTGCTAAACCCAGCTGGTTTATAGCTTCTTCAAATATGGCCTTATCTATGGGCTGCTGTGCCTCTTCCACAGAAAGAACATCAAGAATGTTGCCCTTATAGAAGAACTGTATTTTCTACATGAAAGCTATCTCAATGAAAATAGACATTTTGATTTACATATATCTTGCAAATTCTAGAAATTTTGTTGATTTAATAATTAAAGAATTATTGAAAGTATTTTAGGAAGAGAAAAGCTAAATTAAATGTTAGAGTTTTGCTAAACAATCCATTCTTTATTTTGATGAAATAATTTTTCAGTAAATTTTTGTCTTCAATATTATTTAAAATTTACATTGTATTTTAAATGTATTAGATGTTAACATCTTAAAAAAAATAAAGCATCAGAAACTTTTTTTTTTGTAAAAGTAAGTTGTTTTGTTTGACTCAAAATATTTTTTCACCTTGTCAGTATACAAAAGATTTGTTTCCAAATGCAGGAAAGATCTTTTTCTTGATGTTATGGAATTGCTATGGCATTGAAAACAAAACACACAACAAAGCCTCACCCAAACTTATCTATGGTTAAAATGAAAACCTGAATCTAAACTTTATTTTTGGCCCCAGGATCTATCAGCTCTCTGCATGCTATATGCTGTTTAATACGTGTCAAATAAAAGGAGTTCACAAGTCACCTCCATAGCTTATTCTATGTGCAATCTAATTTGATGTACATATAGTAGCAGAGTATCCTGTAGCAAAAATACAACTTTTGACCTTTCCTGCTTTTGGAGAATACGGAGAGTTAGGGATTCATCCAAATTGTTCCAGGTACATATGACATGATGTATGGTGCTAGAAATATTCCTTACTGCAGCAATCAGGTTGCTTTTATCAGTCAGTGGCCACAGACTGACTGACCTTAACTAACCCAGTAGTTTAAGGGCAATATGTGACCCAAAAATGAACTTCTTTGCTATGAGAGCAACTAGTCTGCATGTGAAAAGGTTTGCTTTAGCTCTCTTCAATTTCTGTTTAGAGGCTCAGGTTGACTCTTATTTTATCTGCACCCATTCAACCGTTAATATGAATTATGCTCTAGTATTAGAAGTAGAAAAAACCTCCATCTATTGGGCTTGTAATAATTTGGTTGTGCTCGCTATGTAAATTACCTACTGCTGCCATAATTAGATGGTCAGCAATTCTTATGGAGAAGTATTCAAATTGCATTTATTTGGTGAAAAATAAATGTTGCTCAGCAGAGGCTATTTCACCTACTCACCCCATGATTAAAAACTTGCTGGTTAAAGATTTAAATGTCTTTAGGATTGGCATGGTGTCACCATTGTGCAAATCCTTTGTTAAATATTAAATAATAGAAAAACGTCTGAGGGTCACACAGTGTGTGATTTATGTGACAAAGCCCTTATGGGCTGTGTTTGTCAAAGGCAACTCATAATTCTCGATTGGTTCCCTGAATAGCAGAGTATATTTTTATTGTGGTGGTGGGTGGGAAGAGATTTGTTTTCTCGCTGTGTTCAGTGTGGTAAAGATTTCTCTCTGTTTTTAGACACCTTTCACATGTAGAAGCCAAGCCCTGGGGCTAAGCAAAAGAGATGGGGAGGGATGGGTGGCCCTCCCTTGCATTAACCCACTGCTGATAACGGCTTTTTGATATATGCATGGCCTGGGACTCAATTAGATTGTCAGATAAAAGTAATAAAAATATGTCATTTTTCTAAACATTTTTTTATATGTGTAACAGTCAGAAGCTGTTTAAAATCTGAAGACTGTCGGCCATGTGGACTTTTTGAAAGACTTGCATATGTGTATAACTTCACATCATCTCAGAATTATTCTTCTGGGATTTTCTAAACAATTGTGTCCATATAAATCCCTATCACTTTGTTAAAAAATATATATGTATATAAAAAGTAGGTAGTAATTTCCTTCCTCCACCCCCTCAAAAATATATATATAAGTTACAGCCAGAAATTATTGCTTGCATTCTGTACACTAGGAAATACAAAGGCAAATTCAAAAAAGACCTTGTCTCCTTTCTTTCTCTAAAACACAATTTATTGCTTGAAATCATAAAAATAAAGCAGTCAAATGTTGCATAAGAGACCCTCAGCAGAAATAAAAGAAAAGAAAAGGCAAAACTGAACTTCCCATAAACCCAAATCCCATACAGCAGAGCTTTCTACAAGACCATAATTAAATAATCCCTGAAGGACTTGTGGAGGAGGGGATAAGAATACATAAACTTTCCAGCATGATGAAAGAAAGGACCCTGTTATTATTATTTGATTTTATTTTTAAGAAGGAAAGAACTAAAAATATATACGTAAGGTGGTCTACATGTGAAAACTATTCCATGCTGAGCAAGTACCCATGCAAGTCTCAGCCTTGATACACAATAAAACAGAAATTACAAGGTGTCTTTGTATCTTGAAGTCTGCAAGTAGCATCATTTTAAGAAATGCACATCTGCAACACCAGACAAAGGCCTCCAACTCTGCAGCAGGGCTGTTACTGCTGTTCCTAAGCATTTCTCCAACAAATTATAACTTGAATCTGAGGTCTGAAATGAGATGGTGGAAACTTCCACCAAAAGGTCTATTTTTCAGGAGGTTCTTCACTGGACAGGATCCTTGTATGTTAAAACAGGAGAGGAGTCACCTGCCTGTATGAAGGCACCCATGCAGACAGGCAGCTGTGTGGAAAGAGCGACCAGGAAAGGTAAGGATTTCTTTCAATCATTTTACTTTCTCAAATGAGAAAGCAAACTATCATCAGTGAAACATTTTATTCTGAGCTTTGTAAATTATCTTTTGCCATTTTCCTTCAGGAAGGTTCACTTTTGATGAAATGATTTTTCCTCACACAGAAAAATGGGAAAATATTTTTATCATCTCAGATTGTTGTATTTTGGAAAGCAAAGTGATGATGAAGTCTTCACTCTGCTAAGCATCATCAAACTGTGGACAACACCACTCCTTACATTGGTGATACCAAAGCATCTGATTTTCTGTAAATACTAGTCAGCATTAGAGCATCTGGGAGAGAGGAGGGCACTTCAGAGGAAACCTAAGAGGGTGATTTCCAGTTTTTGGCAATTTTTAAGGTGCAGGTTTAAGGATACCACTTCTGGGATTTGTTTTGGGGTTGGTTTGGGTTTGTTTGTTTGTTTTTGTTTGGGGTTTTTTTTGAGGAGGATGATTCTCCCATTTTAATTGAAACCCCACTAAGGATTTCTCTCTATTTATTTGGGACTAACAGTGAATATGGGGTTCTGTCATGGCTTTCCTTACAAATCTTTCCAGTAAACATCCCTAGTAAAGGAAGAATTAATTATTAATTGCACAGATGTCTAATGTGCAAAAAGTTGCTTTCTGGTGCTATTTTTCACTATAAAGTTGGAAAAGTTATCACATATAAAATGAAACATGACTCCAGAGTTTATGCAGTCAGGGAAGATCCAGGTTTACCTCTGTCTGTGGAGAGTCACAGTTTCATTAATGTCTTGCTTGGGTCTTCTAACGTAATGATAAATCGCATTTGTATGATTTGCATCTGGCTTTAAAGTGATGTTGATAAAACTGTTTATGACTTCATTGACTAATACTACTAAAATTCATATGCTGGTCAAAGGTGGAAAGTTGTAAAGGGACAAAAACAATGGAAATACCTTTTCTTTAGATTAAGAAGGGCCTCAAATTGTAGTGAGGAATCAGTTTTCTTATGGGAATAAACTGAATTGTGTCTGCTTCTTCATGAAATGCCCAGATTTCCAACCTTAGTAGGGTTGAGTGATGGCATTCAGTCATTTTGCCTTTCTGCCAAATCATCTCGGGCCATGCATGGCCTGCTGGACCTACAGAAATATAGGAGTGAATGTCTGACAAAATCCAAGAGGAGCCCTACAGACACCCATAAGAAACCGGATTCTATATGTTCTTCCTGTGATCTGATTCCCAGCCCACCTCCACCTAACCTTGTTGCTACACAAGGAGTATCTTTGGACACAGAGAACAGGAGCAGTGTGATGTTTTTCAAACAGTTCTAGAAATCCTTTCCTTTTTTTACTGTTTCTTGTTCAACACCATGCTAATCCACCCACAATGAAAAGCACAGTGATCATGAATGAAAGTCAGGAAGAAAATAACTGATCAGTATTATAAAGTGAATCTTTCAGGATCCAAAATGGCTCCATAGGAACTCCAGTGAAAAGTAAATGAACCCTTTAAAACTATTCTGACCTTAATGATTGAAGGGACAGTAAAGCCAAATCTGACTCTGTGCATAGTCGCGTTTTTCTTCCTCATAGCATCCCTTTAAACTATGTATGAATACCCCAGATAAACATACAATGATCCCAATTTTACCCTCAGCTAAATCTGGTTTAATTCCAGTATTTTTAATTTAAAATATGTTGTTTCTGGAGGTATACTGGTGCAGCTGCCAGTGAAAAAAAAATTCACACATCAAATTGAGAAGCATGCTGAAAATAAGTATTTGTTCCTTGGTGTAACTGGGCTGCTCTGCTTAAGCATGATGTTGTTATACTGCATGGAGTTTGAGCTGGAATGAAAATGAATACAATTCATCTCCAAATTAGATGCTGTACCATATGTGTTGTCAATTTATCAGTACACCAACAAAATTGAAGTGTTGAATGGAAGTGGCTCGGTGACTGTATGCGGCTCTAAGAGTCAGCAAATATTGCAGTTAGCTGACTCAGCCAACCGCATGTTGACACATCTCTATCTTTAGAATTATTGACACATCTCTAGTCACATGGAACTGATATTTAAATGTTACCCTACAGTCAGGCACACATAATGGCAACACAATTCACACCTCTGGGGATCCTGAAGTATTTCAGGAGAGAGTATTACAACACAAACTGTGGTTTTCCTCCCTGTAAAGTCTGAAAGGAATTGCAGTCAATCCTCCATTCTAATTGGCAGATCAATTTTAATGACTAGCCTAAAGTCATATTAAACCCCCAATTTTGCATTACTTCATCAGGGAGGTATCTATTTACTCTCAGATTAGCAGCTTCTACCTCCCTCTTAGCTGTGTTATTGGGGGGTGGTGGGGAGGGAGGGGAACGGAAGGGAATAAAATGTTGCTGTATTTGTTTAATATTTCATTGCTTAACATTATGTTATGCTATAGAAAGTTATGTTACATGCGTTGATGAGAGAAAGAGACAGAGCAGTGCAATATGGTTTAAAAAAAAAAATTAAAAAAATCCCTAAGGCGAAAGAGGCATGAAGAAGCGCATTACAAGGCCAGACCAACTTGGCAACTTTCCTGTGCTGACATCTTTAACTACCTCCCCACCTTCCTCCTCCTTCTTCCAACAAATGCAAAAGATACACAGGCATGTAGGGCCAGATTTCTAAAGATGTTAGATACGTAACCTTTTAAACTCGGATCCATAACTCTCACTATTGTATTTCCTTTTCAAATTCATTTTATAGCAACCATGACTCCCTCAGAACCTTCTTAGTTGTTTCATAAAGGCCACTTAGAGACACCATGTAACTCTAGTGACTCACCACAGTGCCTTTTCAAGGCAGAAAAATCATGACACACTGCTCGTATATGTAACACAGTTCCATGTTACTGATTTTAGATGTAATTTTCTTGGCTAGGGCTGAGTTATTGGATGGACACCATGGGATGTCAAATGTACAAATTGCCTTGCAGCTCAAGAGTCTATGAAGAATCCTGACTGCACTGTCTACGACTTTCTCAGCCCACATGAACATTTGGGTACCTGCCAGCCAACCTGAAGATGTTCAAGGCAATACATGAATATGTTGAAAATTGCACTGTGAGAAGAAGTGCTGGCACACAAAGGGGCAAAGCACACACAGTAACCTCCCCAGGGAAACCAGAGCTGGAAATTATACAAGATATGTATATTCACAAGCTAACAGTAGACGTTCTTTCCCCTGCCCTTCAGGTCTGTATCTGCTGTAAGCTATGTTACCTGTATTGCCGTCTCCAGCATAATGAAACCTTTCCTCTCTGGTAAAAATGTTATTTTGGAATTAAAGAAAATGGGTTCACCTAGTACAGCTCAGTGTATGTACAAAAAAGTGCAAAGTGTAAATAATGCAGCTAAAACTGCAGCTAGTTCAGAATAGAAAATACACTTTTCTTCTATCACAATTTCCCGTGTCAACCTTCATCTTCCGTGAAGGTGCATTTTACCAAATTTACAAATTCATATTGAAAACCCCCCCTCACCCCAAGAAATGATACTAAGTTCATTAAAAAGTGGCACTTTTATTTGCAAAGATAGAGAACAAAGAGTCTTTAAGTTCACAGTGTTGAATCACATCAGCAATTATTTCAAATAGATTTTTCTTTTTATTTTATACTTTTGAATGTAGTCTATAAAATTAGATTTGGAGGATTTTGCTTTGTCCTGCTACCCTGGGACTGGTCATCTACTTCTGTAAACCATAGCGAAAACCAGTGTTAATGTGCAGTGGTTGAGACTGGGCCCAAAACTGCAATTCTCAGCTTCTTTGATGTGTTAACTGAACTGCCAAATGCAAACGAAGATCATATGTCATTTTTCACTACCATGATTTTTCTGTAAACTATTGCAGGGGAAGTATTTATGTTAAGGTATTTAGTTTATTATAATGCTTTTAGTCTAGGTTAATGGAAATAATGTGTTCCCTCACCAAAGAGTTTATGTGACTTCTATGCTAATGAAAGAAGGAGACTTAAATGCACTAATTACAGTAGGGAGTATTGAACAGGTAGCTGAGGTACAAGCTCCTCCACGCAGATCTGCCAAATGTAGCTCGTACTTGATGTGCCTCACTGTCAGGTTGTTGCTGTACTAGTGCCCTGCGAGGTGAGAGGAGACAAGATGCTGCAGTGACAAAGAACTAAGCCTTCACCTCACAAATCCCAGACCCAGGTCACAGGAAAATTGTAAAGACTGCAATCCAGATGAAGCATAAGCAGTGAGAGCTGTTAATCTACATGTCATTCTACATTTAAAAACTGTGCATTGATAAGTCTGTGGACATAAGAATTAATAACTATGACACTCCCTCAAATCTCTCATTATAAAGGAGATCAGTAACTCCTGCATTTCTTTTACTCTTTTTTTTTTTTTTTTTTAGCCAGTATATTAGGGCCATATTTTCGAACCTTGTTTTGCTATCATGCAAGTACAAGTTCTGGAATAAAATCATATTAAAAACCAGGAAAAACTCCCATCCATAAGTAAAACATATAAGAACAAGGAAAAGACATAATAATATTTCCCTTAGTTTGCCATTTCTGAAATCAGTCCATATTAACCAGAAGCTGTGTCTTTGTATCTAATTGTACTGATACTCCTTTTTCTTTTTTTTCTTTTCCTAGTCACATTGGGAACCTGTCTGAGCACTACCAGCAGTCAGAATGGCTTGTGCTTCTGAGTTTATCCCCCATATACATACTTTTGTTTGTCCAAATCCCATACCCACTCATTATATTGGCTGCTGTGTAGTTTCTGCATTGTCAGAAACAACAATTTGTTGTCTGTGCACCTTTCACATACCACCCATGATTTTATAGAGCTTTAGAATATCCTTCTGTCTCATCTCTTTTATGAGTTGAACAGTCCTAGTCTAGTTTCCCAGATACAGATGTGTGATTTCCTTTGTCATTCTTCCCTGTACACTCTTCCTTATTCTTCTGCATGCTAAATATTCCAAGCTCTACTAAAAAATAAGTCCATATACTTATATAATAAAACACACTTTATAGGATCTTTTCCAAGACTTCACTAGAAATCTGTTGCTCAAATAGTGCTGCATTAAGACAAACATTATCATATTCATCAACTGTTCAATTTCTTTTTCATTCCATATAACTGAACAGATCTAATTAGGTTGCAGAATACTGATCATGCACAGATCATGCTATAATTTGTAATGTAGCCGGACAACTGTTAGAAATTAGGATTGGATTAAAAAAAAATCCAGGATTAGGCAAATGAGATCAATCTGAAAATCATGTCCAAGTAATTCAAGGTGGAGTACAGGAGATAACCAAAAGAATAAAACAGATATCCAAGTAGAGGAAGAAATTTGAAAAGTGAGAATTGACAATGCCGAAAGGTGTATGCATGGCTGATGATGGACAAAATTCTGTGGTGTCATAAAGCAGTGAAAAAGTATGACTGTGATTTTGGCCAGCATCTACTGGGGGGCATTATACCTCTGATGGATGGAGGCAAAAGTCCCTCTTTGTATGCACTAATGAAAGCCTTACCTAAAATAGTTTTCTCAACTTTACACACTTCATTACCAGGGGGATCCTGGATCACGGAGGGAATTCAGTTAGACAAATTCCACAATTAAAAAAAAAAAAGTTGGTTAAGACATGAGTAAATGGAGATGGAAGGGAGGTTAACATGACAATCATCTACTAATTGATAAAGGCAATATTAACACTCAGAAGAAAAAGAATAATTGAAGATGGTACAGGCTTCTTGGCAATAGGATCCATTCTGTTGCAGCATAATTTCATAAGGCAAATTACCTGCAATAGTTACAAACCAGACTGGCCCAAACACCATCAAATATATTCTCAGGAACAATGCTGCAGCAGCATGAAAATACATATTCCAGTTTTACCTTCTGTATTATTATCCACAGTCTGTCTCCTTCCCATAAAAAATAAATAGCCTCCATATCTCAGAACAAATGGATCCCAGATTTTTCACAAGGATTGAGGTAGTTCACTGAAAAGCTCTCATTTCCCTTCTACAGAAAAAAGAATTGGAGGGTGCCCACGATGAACTGAGGTCCTCTTTATTTTCTGCCCGTTGTCATCTGAAGTAAATCATCTCGGTAGGGAAGCAAACCAGAAGTCTAATATTCTGTCTAGAATCAGCTTTCTACCTTGGCCTGATAAACTTGCTCACTCCTTCAGCTTCGACTCGGTGTCAGCTCTCAGGAGCTGACCAGGAAATTGCCTCCTTGACGTGAGGCAGCAATGTGCTACCAAAGTCTTCTCTACAGTACTACTGACATACCTTTAATTTTAAAATGGGTCCTGGAGATTGCATCTTAAAGTACCTGGAGGTGGAAAGAGAGTTAACATTTAATAGCTATAAACATTCTACATATAAATACCATCTAACGTGTCTTTCTTGGTTCCCTCTTGCCTATCTTGCCTATCTGCTGAGATATGTTACAGCAATTTTTACCAGGGGCTAAGTTTGTTGTGTCAGTAGCCAACCTAATCACCTCTTGCCTTGAATCTTCCCACAGTCAGTTTTCAGGATCCCATGCAGAACAAAATTCTATAGCGGGTTTTCCCTTCTTTTCCCCATGTGTCTACTCATCACTGTGTTCTCCTTTCCTACCAGAGGCATAGAGAAAAATGACAGCCATGGAGGGAGAGGGGTATCAACTGCTGTGGATAAATCAATCCATCACAAAAAAAAAAAAAAACCAACAATTCTGCCATGAAACTTAATCACTAAAGGTCATGTCGGGGAGTGAGGAACAGATTAAATTAGCATAGTATTAGATATGGAAAATGATTTCTGTCAAAATCATCTTTACCACAATTATAATATGTTAATTACGTATTTCATTAAGGAAGTTGATTATGGTTCACAGATGAAATCATGCAGACGAAGACACCTGGAAGGAAGCACTAGAGCCTGAAGCCTCTTCTCTCTCCCTCTGTCTCTCTCTCTCTCTCTCACACACACACACACACACAATTAGGTACACACACTCTTATGTAGAAAAGCTTATCCCAGTATACTTCAAAGATTATTAAAGTGCAGCTGTGTCTGGTTAGGACAGAAACTCAGAGAAATAAAGGAAAGCATGGTAGGGTACATTAATTTTCTTTCTATCAGTACTTAGAATGAACTGTTCGTTTTAAGACTATAACATCCTCTGCCTCTGGTGACATATTGGTGGCATCTAGTACTGTGGGTAAAGGATTTCAGTACTGACTAATGAGGTGGTGGCGGTGTGTTTTTTATAGGGAAGAGACCATTCGGCAAATTTTAGCCGAGCTATTTGAAAGAGATATCATCAACCATATGAATGTCATACAATATCTTGTCCTTAGAAGTGGTTGCAGTTCATTTACAGTGAGTTTGAGTACTTGGGTACTGTGAAAAAGTTACATCAATCAGTCATTGCTTATGTAATTTCTCAGCCTTCTTTTCCTAATAATTGTTTGAATTGTTTGCTCTATTTAGTGAACAGAGCAAGACCTTAGGTGATTTGAAAACACAGACTCCTTGCTTTGGCTAGAAACAATGCAGCCAAGTCTCATACCCCATAAACGCTGAGAGACGGAGACAGGAATTTTCACATGTGTATGAGTCTGAGTATGTGTACATGTGCGTTGTATCTGCGTAAGTGCAGGACAGAGAGGAGTTGTAGCCTACATAAGAACTAATTTTATTCAATTCTGACTAAAGGAGCAGCAGAAGTGGAATAAATGGGGTACTCAGTACAAGGAAGGGAGGAGATTATAAGTATCCCTCCAAAAAAAGGTCCTAGAGATGCCCCTGGGAATGAAAATGTCTGAGCCTCAGTCAAATATAATTACCTCATTCTCATATTTCCTAGTGAGTGAGAATGCATCAATGCTTGTGTGCCCTTGTGCTGATAGATTTTGCCACACAGAATAATCATTGTTGGAATTAAGCATAATTGTCAAGAAAGACTTGGTCATCATGAGAGAGACTGTCTCATACAACTGTCCTTTTGCTTTCCAACAGTAATTACTTTAGTAATTAATCTCTGTCATTTAACTGTATTACATTTTGAAAAGAGAAAATGGAAGAAAGACCGGTTTCTGACTAATTTACATCACAGTTTAAAATCCTAGAATAGGGTGAATCAAATGTCAAAATTAGCCCTTTTCACAGATTGTTAAAATGGTCTCTTTCTAACATCTAGCATGAGCACAAATGAAGTTAGGTTGCTAAAGTAATCTCCATAATACCTGCATTGCTTGAAAGTTTTCATTTCAGGACTCTTAGTTGTACGTAATGGAAGACAACACACAGAGCAGGAACTCTGGTCAGAAAAAAGTGAATCCCTGCCTACTGAAATGTCATTTCTGCTGCTAGTTATCATGGTAGGTGCTGCTTACCAGCCATGCAGCAGATGCGAATGCAAACATCATGCAGCAGTGGCCTTGTTTTCAAAAGCAACAGGTGATCGTGAATGTTGACAGGGTTTTTGGCAAGCCATGTTGGTGAGGAAGAAATGTGCAGCATCCTCAGTTTCAGTTGCACTAATCATAGAATCATAGAAACATAGAATGGTTTGGGTTGAGAGGGACCTTAAAGATAATTCCAACCCCCCTGCCATGGGCAGGGACACCCTCCACTAGACCAGGTTGCTCAAAGCCTCATCCAGCCTGGCCTTGAACACTTCCAGGGATGGGGCATCCACAGCTTCTCTGGGCAACCTGTTCCAGTGCCTCACCACCCTCACTGTGAAGAATTTCTTTCTTATGTCTAATCTAAGCTTTCATCTTAAAGCACTTCTCCTTGTTCTACCACTACATGCTCTTGCAAAAAGTCCCCATCCAACATTCTTGTAGGCCCCTTCAGGTACTGGAAGGCTTCTATAAGGTCTATCCAGAGACGCCTTCTCTGCAGGCTGAACAACCCCAATTTTCTAAGCCTGTTCCCACAGGAGAGGTGCTCCAACCCTCTCACCATCTTTGTGGCCCTCCTCTGGACTCACTCCAACCAGTTGATATCCTTCTTGTGTTGAGGGCTCCAGAGCTGAAAGGAGTACTCCAGGTGGGATCCCACAAGAGTGGAGTAGAGGGGGAGGATCACCTCCCTCAACCTGCTGGCCACACTTGTCTGGATACAGCCCAGGATACAGTTTGCTTTCTGGGCTGCCAGCATACACAGCTGAGTCATGTTGAGCTTCTCATCAACCGACATCCCCAAGTCCTTCTCCTCAGGGCTGCTCTCAATTAATTCTCTGCCCAGCTTTTATTTGTGTTTGGGATTGCCCCAACCCATGTGCAGGACCTTGAACTTTGCCATGCCCAAAATACTCCTGAAGCTGACGCTCAAATTGCATCTGTGTCGATATCATTTTCATTCTTTCTCTTTAAATAATTTTAAAGCTGCTTCATGCCTTTTTAACATTTGAAAATGTTTTCCTTCATCAAGAAAGGTTATATGGATGGCAACAGTCCCTTAATTCCTACTCCCATAGAGAAGGATCAACTGAAGGTTTTCACTGTTAGAAACAATGACTTCAAAGTCAAGACCCAAATGCATCCCAGGATGTATCTCAGAATGATAAAAATCTGGTTTATTTTGGAAACTGATGAGGATATTATTTTTTATGATTGATCACTTTCACTGTCACTGTTCTTCATAGGAGTCTGATTGGAATGACGTTGGCAGTATTTGACCTACTATCAGCTCAGAATTATATGTAAACCAGATAAGGTATTGCCATGGATATGTTACAATCAAATATTAGGTACCGCACTCAAAGCCAAACATGCTTGTGAAAGAACTGCAGGGTTTACAGTAAAAGCATGAAATCTGCCATGGCCTGAATTTCTGTGTGTATGACCTCAGAAAGATGATCATATATTGGTCCAAAGCCAATTTCTCTCCTTTCAACAATACTTCCATTTTAGCTGGAATGAATTTTACCGTCTATGTTTTCCTGAAACTGACTGCTCAAAACATAGAAAACAAAGCAAAATATTAAATCAATGGCTAGCGCTTTTCTTTCTTTCTTTCTTTCTTTGGGTGTTTGGTTTTTTTTTTTTTTTGGTACATTTTTAATCCCAGTGTCTTGCTGTTCTAAAAATTAAAAGAATGAATAGTGACAGCTTGAGGTTGTATGAAAATATTTACAAACAAAACTCCTAATTAACTTAATAGAATATTTTTCTGAATAAAACCAGAAGCAGACCTCAGGATTGGGCCTATTGAGCAGGGTAAATGATTGTCTGGTGGGTTAAATCCATATAGCACCATGAATGTCTGATCCAGAGAATATGCTACACAGAGTCTTGCAGAATATGTGTCTATGAAAACACAGCTCAGGAGTGAATTGTAACTCTGTTGTTTCATCAGTGACTAAGTACTCCCTTAACAAGATACAGGGAATTTTTATTTCAGTTGCTGTGTAAAGAAACACAAAATGTATGAAAAAAAATTAACAAAGATGTTGGTAGGGTAGTAAAGAAGGAAGGATTCAGTTGTGACTGTGTAGCAAGAGAGTCTTAATGTGGTACATGAGGAGGAGGTGGAGGATGTAAAGAGCTATGGGAGAAAAAAATGAAACAAAGGTGATTATGGTAAACAGTTATTTTCCTGTCTCTGTCCCCCAACTGCATCCAAGGCCTTTGTGAACACTCTCTTTATAATATGCCCTTAAACGTCACTGGGCTTTCAAGATCAGCCTTATAGGCAGTGTGTTCTACTGATTTGCATTGCTAATTATATTGTACTAAATTTAGTTGATAGTGATAAAAAATATCAACACCATGCTTTACAGCATCTATGTAATCTGAGCTTTCTTCTTTGAGGAGTATTTCTGGGTTACGCAGATAAAATGGCCCCTTGAAACAACTGGGATTTTTTTCTTTTTGCCTTTTCCATTTTGTACTCATTGTGTGATCTCAGTGCTCCAGATGTGATTTCACTGAGGTTCCTCAGGCATTCTCCATCGCTTTCTAGAGAGGGGAAAGGGGGATTAGAAAGAGTGACTGACACGAGGGGGGCTATTTTTACAGGCCCAGTGCATCATGATTAGAACAGGCTTATGGTCTGCATATGTACATGGAAAAATCTCTCAGCAATTGACCTGCTAAGTGAATATATATTAGAGAGCAGTAAATAAAAAGGCTATGAGGTTTTAGTTAACAAGAACTGACTGATACTTAAAAGCCAGGTTCTGCCCCCCTCCCTACTCCTCCTCAGTGCTAGCTTGTTATCCTTTCACACTGGACAATACAACAGCACGTCTGTCTCTCCCCCTCTTCTCCCCAAATCAAAGATCAAAGGCTGCATTTGTAAAGCAAATAGTTGGAGAGCTACAGCCGGGTTTGATGAAAACCCACTCCAGGCCTCTTGGGAGATATTACCTTCCTCATTATTCCACTGATTGGCCTTATTTCATCCAAGGATTACTGCACATTCTCCTGACGGCTGATGAGCAGCTTCATGAATATACAAAATAATCCGGCGGCACTGGGCCAGCACTGATTATTATTGTGAAACTCGGAGGAGCAGCTTCAAATGAGCTGCTGGAGACTGTGGAACTCTTCCTCCCCGTTTTCCATCTGATTTTACCACAAGGATCCTTATTAGGCTATTTTTCACATGTCTGTGAAGAGAAGGAGAAAGCGAGAGAGATATTGCATCTAGTTAAAAATGATCAGGGAATTCTGGGTACCAGATGTTTTTTGCTTAATATTGCAAAATGGCTTTTATTAGATTACACTAAGCACTTACTAACTACAGTTAAACTGCTTTGCGGAGAAACCTGATGGGAATGCTGCCCTAAATAGCTTCTTTTTATTTATTTATTTGGGGGGTGGGGTGGGGGTAGAAACTTCATCTTGTGTGGGTGGGCAGGCTGGCGGCAAGCATGTCGGCGTGTGCATGAGCAGGCCGACACCCGAGCGGCCTTGCCTGAGATGGCTGAGGGCTGGAAGGCTGTGGTGCTGAGGAGAAGCTGTATGCTGATGCAGTGATGGGGGCCTGCGCGTCAACTGGGAGTAATGTGGCTTCAGCCTGCCCTCCAGCTACTTTGGCCAGAGACCTCGGCCAAGAGCTTGCGAAATTGCCAGGGCAGAAAGCTGAGGTCTATATTTTCCAATTCAATCTAGGAGAAACAGTGTTGATGCAAAGCACTTCTGATGGACTCCAAATCAGAGCCAAAACCAATCTTTTCTGAGGAAATCTGATTTGAGATAGGAGCCATTTTGTGGCAGAGACTCCTTCATATCATCCTCTTCCTCTTCTGCAGCTTTTTCCTTTTGTTTTTAAAAGGATGCCCTCAGACTAAAAGAGTGACTGGAAGTGGTGGCACACCTGCACTCCTGCTGTTCGGATCCAGACACGTAGCTTTGCGTTTGACAGAGGCTCTTACTCTCCCAAACCTTTCATCTCCATTAAGTCAAACAAGAAGGTTCCCCTCTTGGAGGCCTCTCCCAGCCCCAGCACCAAAAACAGCGCCTGATTTACAATGCTGCCAATTTAATATCTGATAAATGGGGGCCCTGTAATTGTCATTTACAGTTGGGTGCACTTGTTTTTAGTGATTGTGAACTACTGAACTGCCCCGTGCTATAAATGTCTTATCCTACACTTTGTAATATGTCACATGAAATAAAGGACTGACACAAGTGATTCCCTGCTCTCTCAAACCCCGTTAACCACGATTAAACCATGTTTTAACCAGGTATGTTGTATTTTCTCAGCAGACAAGTCAGAAAATCTCCTGCACTTCCTCTGACACTGACGTGCTGTCTCCTTCTTTCTGAGAAGACAGGCTGGTGGTTCACCAGAAAGACCAGATGTTAACCCTTTCTGGAGGTGACATGAACTCTGCCATGAAGCTGTTGGGTGGTTGCAAGCTCCTGTTATGAACTAGAGGTTACTTCTTGCTATTAATCCAGGTTTAAACTTTTTAAAAAATATGTTTTATTTGAAATTGTCAAGAATAATGTATCAGCCACCTTTATAAATATGGTTAATAATAGATCAGATGGTGTGTCTTGCTGGAAGCCCGTTGCTGGGAACGAGTTAGGGGGGAGAGACTGACAAGGCAGCCTTTTCTTTTTTTAAGCAGTGTCTTGATGAACATACCAGTGATGTATTTTAAACAAGGCTTTTGCACTGAGCTACCCCAGCACAGTAATTTAATGAATCTACATTTCATGACTGAAGTGATAAGGATGAAACATTTTAAAATAACCAAAAGGTAGATACACCAAAAAAGTCTGATGAAACATTAAATGAATGTAGTGTAACACATTATCTTTGCTTCTGCACATCCAAAAAGTGCAATGAACTAAAACATTGCATTAAGCCAAGAATAAAGCTAAAAATTAAATTGGCTCAGAAAGATCTAGTGTAGTGGTTTATGCACTAAGAACGCAGTAAATTTGGTCATTTAATATCATTCTCTTTACCTCTGATACGCACATTAAAAGCAAACCAAGACTCACATTAAAAAGTCAGAAGAAAAAGGCAGAGCTGAACTTTGGCATCTTATGTTTATCTCTTTTTAAACGCACAGTATTAATTGTTGTTTTATTTACTGTGGAGTTATTCTCATTGTCTGTTGTTCAGGTGGTGTGAATACCCCGAGACATGAAATATAACAAGTTCTGTTACAGATTAAAACAGGATCTAATAAAGAAGACGTATTCAAAAATATAATACTGCCCCTTCAAATCAATAAATAAAGACAAGAATTTCATACACTAATGCATATATCTATGACCATTATAAATTAGTTGCTTGCCAGAAAATACACTTCTTAGCACAAGTGCCATTATTTAAAGTTGTCTGTTTAATGCACACTTAGTATATTTTCTCATCCAAAGCTGCACTGCATAATTAGACAACATCCATTCTTAAAAACTAAAGTAGATGCCAAAAATGTAATACATAAAGCATGACGTTTTACAAATTTACATCTTCAAAAGTTATGTGTGGTTTCAGATAGAAAAAAATTGCAAAAAGATCACTATATTATAATGGTCCGAGTTTCATCTTAGCTTGCTCCATCTGTCGGCTGGCAGTAATGTAAGTTATAATGCGCTCATTCTTATTCAACTTCAGTGAATGGGTATTTTCCAGGGTAGTTCTATTAAGTGGACAACTAGATAGGTGTCTTAATAGTTTGCTGAATTATGGCTGCTTAAGTCTCGGTTAGATCAATGGGTTGATTGCTAGTTCTTTTCCCAGAAGGCATTTATTGTCTTCTAAGGTGAGCACAGGTTTCTGTCTGTGTTCCCAGCATGGATGGGTATCCTATTGGTCTTATGCAGTAGAATTTCTTATCTTTTCCACTTGGTACCCATTGGTAGGGCTCTCCTACTCCCATCCCACCCAGATGGTGAGGATGCCTGTCTACCGTTGCTCTTTTTCAGCAGTATGGAGCATCCAGGCTGTGCCAGTGGTTTTGGTGGGATCTGTGACACTGTCCTCTGTTCCCTCGTAGGCCTTCTCCTGCACAACAGGCCACAACTGATCAGCCAGAAAGAGGAAGGAAAGTGTGGATTCACCACTGAAGGAGGCAGAGGACTTGGTGATGAAGGACATGGGAAAGGTTCAGTTACTCAAAGCCTTCTTTGCCTTAGTTCATTGGCGAGGTCATCTCTCAGGCCTCCCAAATACCTGTGGCTGGCGGCAGTGTCTGGTAGAGTGAGGTACTGCCCATGGGAGGAGAAGATAAGACTATGAACCAGTTTTGTAGACTGGGCGTGTACAAGGCCATGGGACCACCTGGGCTGCATGTGGTGCTGCTGAGAGAGCAGGCCAGTATTACTGCAGGGGTGCTCTCTCTCCTTTTTAAAGAGTTGTGAAGATCAGTGACATGGAGAAAGATGTGGGAAACTACAAGTCAGTCAGATTAATGGCAGTCCCTGGGAAGAACATGGAAACCTCCAGCACCCATTGCAAAGTGCATGAAGAACAGAACAGTGAAACAACATGTTAGAACTTAACAAAGGCAAAATTTGCCTGATCAACTTGGTTGTCTTTTACAGTGAGATGACTGGCTTGGTAGATAAGGGGAAAGCAGTGGATATCATCTACCTTGACTTTAGCATAGCCCTTGGCACTGTCTCCATAGTGCCACTGTAGACAAATTGAAAAGATACAGATTACAAGGCGAGTGAAAAACCACCTTGAATGCTAGTCTGAAAAAGTAATGATCACTCTTTTGAAGACTAGGTGGTGGATGGTTACTGGCACCATTCTTCAGAGTCTGACACCGAGGCCTGTGCTCTTTAGTGTCTTCATTAGCAACCTGAGTGATGGGATGGGATGCACCTTTATCAAGGTTCTGGATGACACCAAATTTAGAGAAGAAGGGGAGAGGATGTGGAGGCTTCCAGCATGCTGGGAACAGGATTGCCAGTCAGAGGGACCTGAACATGTTACAGAAATGGGCAGACAGAAACATCAAGAGTTTCAACAATGGCAAATATAAAGTTTTGCATGTGGGGTGTATAAACTGCAGTGGTCCAAGATAGAGGGTGATGGGCCAGACCAGTCTGAAAAAAGGTTACTGGTAATCCTAGTGAACAGGTTCAGTATGAATCAGTAGCAGTGAAGGCCAGTTGCAATAGGAAACTCGTAGCCAGCAGGTCAAGGGAAGTGATTATTCTCTGCTGTTCAAGCCTTATGAGACCACATTTGCGTGGTGTCCAACTTTGGGGCTCTGTGCAACAAAGAAGACATAGACAATGCGGACTAAGTCTGGCAGAGAACCACCAGACTGGTCAGGTCACACAAGGAGAGGTTGAGAGAACGGCGCTTGCTTGGGGGCGTGGATCTATTTGATGGCTCCGACTACCTGCCAGAAAGTTATAAAGGAGATGGAGCCATCCTCTTGCCAGTGAAAGGACTGGAGGCAACAGATGGAATCCAGCAGCAGCAATGGAAATTCTAATGACATACACAGTACAAATTCTTCATGGTGAGAGTGATGAAGCGGTGGTCTAGGTTGCCTAAGAGCTGTGAAATCTCCATCCATGGAGATATCCAGACCTCGATTAGAAAACTCTTTGGGCAACCTGACCTAGCTTTGAGGTTAGTATTGCTTTGAGTAAAGGGCTGGACTAGATGATCTTCATAGATTCTTCATTATTCCATGATTCTAATCACCTAATCTGTGTTCTTTATTTTCTTTTTATGGTTACTTCATGCTCTGCTATTTAAGCACTATCACAAAGAATAAATTCCCTGACTCCTGACCTGTCTCCTTTTTCCCTATTTTCCCTATGGTCTGTGGCAATTTGGCTCAGCTTTTTGTCTCACCTGGCAGCCAGCTTGTGCCTCTCAGCAGCTTTTGCATGACGCCACAGGAGAGCAAAGGCTAGTGGGCCGTACAAGCTGGCCAGCGTGCCAGGAGCCTTTGTGCTTCTGCCTGTTAATCACAAGGTGCTACTGAGGTGTGTGAGCCCACCAGCATGCCAAGAGCCCGTGCATCAGCCACACAAAGAGAAATAAGCTAGCAGCAGGCAGTAGCAGATTGCAGAGATGTGTCCCAGTGCTGTCAGGGGCAAGGCCTGAACCACCCACAGCAATTAGTGCAGTCAAATCAGATGCAGCAGCAGCCTGTTGGACCAAGGCTTGCTGCCTCACCTTCCCACTGGCCTGGTCACTCTCCATGCACCCTGTCATGCAAGGACCCTCATTTCTCATGGGGAAGGGAGCGAGCAACACATTATGCTATATTGTATTGCATTGCATTATATTAATTACATTTATTGTATATTTACATTGTGTCACATTGCATCATGTTATGTGTTGCTCTGGAATCACTCTCCCAATCTAGAAGTCTCCATACTGCCACTATGTTTTGCTCTCTGCAGGTATCCATCCAGCCTGTAAGATGGCTGAAGAGCTGGAAGAGGCTCACATTCCCCCCTTTTTTCCTCCTCACACAGTGCAACAGATTTCACTAAGCAGCTGAAACGGGAAGAGCGTGTCCTAGCCTCAGGAGAGAGGGGAATGAGGTCAGGTGGGAAGCTGCCTGTTGATAGCCCACTCTTTGCTTTAGCAGAGACAATAATGTTGGAGGAGAGTAGGGAGAAATGGCAGAGCTGGGTCCCCAGCATCTCTTGCTTAAGGACAGATATCTTCGAGGCAGGGGGATCTCTGCCACAGTGGGTTCACCCCAGTAAATCATCATGGCGTTGATTTGTAAGTGGTTGGTCTCATTTACTGCATTCCTCTCTGCAAACTGAGCTTGTGCTAAGCTGCTGGAGCCCAGCCTCACTTTCCTCCTGCCGCTCACTTCCAAAAAATTATTGACATTGCCTCCAGCCCTCGGATGTTAGTGGTATTTTTGTTTTATGTCTTTCCTAACAAGTTGACACAACTTAACAATGTTGGTCTTGTCACCAGATTATTCTTCTAAATGAGACAGTTATTCACAGTGAGTCATTGAATATTTTACAACATGGTTACAGTAGCTGCTCCGACAGGCACCTGTGTACAGATGAGAGTGTACGTACTGTCACAGCACTGTCAAATAGGAGATGTTTGCTCTACCTTTATTTATACAAACCATTCACCCCCTCCTCCCTCCTCTCACAGTCTGCCCTTTAATTCTTACAGTGCCATCCTTCTACCTTGTTACTGGGGTGGATGCACAGAGATGCCCCTACTGCTACTGCATGCCTTAAGTTCCTTCAGATGTTTGGGAAAAATACATGTCATTAACACTGTGCAATTGGAGATTTGACCTGTAGACAGTTTATTTCCTGGTAGACCAGTGAACTCTGGGGGAGGGAATCACTCCTTTGGGTGGAGATGGTTTGGGAAACAAAGTTCTTGCAAATTTTCCCTTTTCACCCTACTGCTTGATATATTTTTCTGCTTCTTCTAAAGGACTTTATAGCCAAGAACAACCAGGATATCTGCCCGATTGCTTATAAAACCACTTTGTGACCATCTGGAAATAAAAATCTGTAGTGCCTCCCCCCACCTGAGATTGTCCCCAGGGAATGAGTGTGTGTGAGTGTGTGTACGCTCATGGAAATCTACAATAACTCTCCAGTTTGTCCAAAGTTTAGGAAATAAGACCCTGACTTAAGCTTACCCCAGATTTTTGATACATATTAGTGATCAGAATTCCTTGTTTATCATCTGCAGTACGTGACATGACATCAGAACTGGACCACTTAGCTTCTTTGTAAGGTGTTTTCTCTCTGACCATCTGTGAGACCTGCTTCTCAGATATTGTGGCACTTTAATTAATTCACATTCTAAAAGTACTTAGAGATTCAAAGACACGTGTTACTTGAATATAAACTATACTTGTAAGAATTTGTTATTTCTTTGTGGTATTTTGGTCCCTTTTTTATCTCTTTTTTTTTTTTCCCCCCTCTGGAGAATAATTGTCCCAAAACTAGTCAAACAGCCGTAGAGTCTGAGCACCAGCAAAAGGGTCTCAGTTCTCTGTCATCTTGTACATTGCACCTTGTCAGCAACACCTGTAAAAATCTGGTGTAAAATGGCAGCGTGCAGCTCTGCTAGCACTTTACACTCATTTTGCACAGAGTGAACCGACAACACAAGGTGCAAGGCCCAAAGGCCTATGTTTCTGCCCATTTGGGATATGCTCTTTGCATCAAATCTCGAGATTTCTTCCTTTTATTAAAGTAAACCCAAAGGGGTTCCCTAGAGGCATAGCCAATATTCACTCCTTGTGGGCACACAAATCCAGGATTAGCCTGTGGCTGTTCCCAGGGAAAGTGTTCGCTAGTGAAGTCTGAGCTAGTGTCAGGCAGGTACTGTAATGGAGAAGACGTGCTCTGTCTGTTTATTCAACCGAATTAGGTGCCTCCAGAATGCGTTGTGTACCCCAGAGTTTAAAACTCCATCATGCTTGTGCCGTACAATAAGCTATTCCTCTGAACCTGGTTTTCTTTCACAGTGAATTCTCCATCCACTCAGGAGGATTCTGACACTGAAACTATTCTCTGCTAATTTCTCCCAGCTAACATACAGAAATACTGAAGATGGGAGATCTTCCAAATTGCCATATCCCTAAAACTGTTACACTTTTTTTTTTTTTTAATGCCACAATTTCAGTTTGATTAAGGGAAGCAGAGGGGAAGACTGGTAGATGAATAATTATTAAAGCTAGGGCTGAAATTACTGCAAGTCTTCACATCCCCTCCTTTGAAGGAAGACGATGCTGAATCCCTATCTGCTTCTACAGTTCCCTTCTTTGCAAAGGTTAAACTGAAGCAAGCCAAAAGCCCATCACCAAAACTCCCCTGATGTTTACACCTTGTTTTTAATCCAAGTCTGGATTTCAAGAGGATGAAGGAGGTCTGTCCATGTATGAGAAGAATGTCTTTGGATGGCTAAAAATAATATTAGAAAGCATTGGAATAAACTTTCATTAATAAACTCAATTTTAAGGTATCTGTTTTTTCTGACACTCCAATGATGAAAGAAATGATGTGTAGGTATTACAGATAAACAGATGTCTATCATAGGTAAAAGCAATTATTATTATTATTACTGTGGTTTACACTTAGAGGTGCCAAGATAAAATTCTTACTTATTGTGCATGCAGTCAGGCACATTTCTTAGTTTGCCTCATAAGCAGAGAAGAAAGGCAAATAGACATGGCCAGGCCCCTGTCCCTAAAAAAAAACAAAGCGAGGCACACAATGGGACCAAGCTTGGACTTTTCATAGAACCTTCTTTTTTTTTTTTTCGGAGAAACCTTAAGTATCACTGAATTTCAAAGGAAGACTGAGAGCTTAACTCTTTTAGCCCATTGAAAACCTCAGCCTGACAGACTTGTCTGAGGTCATACAGGAAGCCTATGGACAACGCCTGTCCAGAGACAGCAACAAAACCCAATCTCTAGAATGCTTTTGCACAGAAGTAGAGTTTCCTTATACAAATAACTGTGTTTGGGCTCTTGTCTAGCTTAGATTAAAGAGCGATGGATATACATCTATCCTAGTTACCACCACAACCATGAATTTTAAGGGTTAGTCATCCCCGAGACCTGGAATGGCTCATTCACATGAGACAGAAATATTTCATTCAGTCTTGCACCCCTAGAAGGCTGACACTTCTGAGCAATGAAGCTCCTTTTTCCTTTCTTTGCTTTCTCGGTGAGTGATCTTGACTGCATTTCCACCAAAACAGAGATGCAATATCTCACAAAGTGGTGCACTGCATGTTTCTGCCGGCATTCATTGGCTGCGCCTCGCTTGTAGGGCAAAGGCTTAGCCTCTAAGATTTGTTGGCAGCCTCCTGCTCTTTGTTCTTCAGAATGTGAAAATAGTGTAAATAGCAGCATCTGCAATTGCTCCTGCTGCTCTGACTGCCAGCCAAGTCAGATCCCCCTCCCCTTGGAGAGCAGTCCACATGCTGCACGCAGGACTGGACCGGGGAGGAATTATATGCGGTGAGAGTGCAGCCTCAGGAGTGCCGTGAAGAATACGGGCCATCAGACAGGGAGGCAGATAGACTGCCTCCGAGTTTGGCTATTCCCAAATGAAATTTAAAAAAAATCTCTTCCCCACATCATGACCCTTATATATTTTTTTAGGATTTTTGTGACTAAATCTATCTTCCTACCAAAAATGTTTTAAAGAAAGGGAGAAAATAATTCACTTGCTGTTTCTCTGGTACAAGGAGAGGTCTGTTCCAAGAGCATCCAACCTTCTTGCTGTGATCCTATACCTTCCCATCCACATTCTTACACTGAAACCATCATTACAGTTCAGAGGTGTCAGCAACTGGGTTCACTTTTTTTCTGTTTATGTTGTGGTTTTAAGCATTTTTAAATGTGTGTGCAGAAACTAAGTTTTAAGAATGCTGAAAGCCAATTAGGTTTTTTTGTTATATATATATACACATGCATACACGCATTTTATATACATATATATATATAAAGCTGCTACAGCAGGTTTTCTTTTCCTCTTCAGTTCAGGTGGAAAAGAGACAAGTAATTTTTCAGGATGAAAAACATTTTAAAATACCTGTTTGTCCATTTAAAATTAGCGAAAGGAGTCTAATCGTGGGCAGGCAGAGAGAGACATGTTCATCTATAGTTTGCAACAAAAGAATCTGGCAAAGAGCCCTGGAGTAAAAAGCATGCACCAGAGAGATGCTGTTGATGAAAGGGTTCTGCAAGCTTCTCTCCAACCAGCACTATCAGGCAGTGCCACCCCAAAAGCAAACCCTTCTCATGCATAAAAGTGGCATAGCCAGTCAGTGACTGGGATGAAGTGAGTGAAAGTGTATTGTAGGCAGTATCTGCTGGCTGGACTCAGAGACACCTGATGGCAAGATTAAAGCCTTAAACCTTCCTTTCCAACCCCATAGAAATATTACAGAGAGACAAAAATATTCTGGGGATACACATGGATAGAATAATAATTTTTATATGTGCTAAATTGTGAATTCATAACTTTTTTTTTTTCTTAACTTTATCTAAATACTGCAATTTTCCTTCTCTCTTCTGTACACTTCAAGGGACAGATTGGACATAAAACAGAGTTTTCAAAAGGATTCAAGTTCTGCCTTGGCTGCATGGCAGTTGTCCTGAGCTGATGCTTCATCATGAAGTTCTTATTTTGTACTTTAAGCAAAGCATTAATTATCTTCATGTTTCCAACCTCTCCTCCTTTCTCTCTTAATACAATCTTTCCCCTCTAAAAGAGCAGCAGCATAGCAGCCACAATCCCACCTAGCTTCAGACACCTATGTTTCATTGTAAGCCCACCTTAACATCAAGATTCACAGCTTCCAACTACATTACTCTCCTGTATTTATTTTTTTTATTTGTATCATTCCAACACATGCCAACCTCTAGCACATAAAATGCTTGGCTCAGAGGAACAGACGTATACAGCTGCACTGTAATTGTATAAAAAAAAAGCACACTAATAACTCTTCAGTGCATTCAAAACTCTGCTCATTGCAGGAGTCTGTGCAGATTGGCACATGGTGCATAGGCATAGATTACACAGGGCTTAATGGCTAAAACTGGAGTGCTATATAGCCCAAATACAGTTACTTTAAATGCAAGAGAGTGAGGATTTTTTCTTCTTTCCAACAAGTGAATTTTGACCAAACATCGCTAGAATATTTGTAGAAAGCCAAGTCTGTGGTACGTAAACACAGAAGACTGCAACGGGGACCGAAGTTTAAGAGATGTTCTTTTAGCAAAAGGGAAGAAACACCTTATGGGAGAAGCAGCCAATCAAAACAGGACAGATTTTTAACACCAATTGCTCATGCAGGAATTACAGACCAATCGTTACTTGTAGAAATTATTTAGCCAGTAGTTTTCATAGCGAGTCCATTTTGAGGAAATTATCAACTGCTCCTTGGGACTTCAAGAACAGAAAAGGGACCAAAATGCATTAAAATGATTGTTTCTTACAAATTATCCACCGAAGTGTCTTCCTATGTGGAGTTTGAAGATAGCTTTTAATGTTAAATCTGCACAGATTATGCTGTAAAATATTCTATGGTTTACATGAGTGGAAAACTGAAAGTCACATCAGAAAGCAGACTTCTTGTTTTGTACAAAGATTATCACATTTGCAGTACAGAACTTTCACAAAATCAGGCAAAACTGCACATGCAGTGAGCATACCACTCCAGTTTAAAAACTTCAGTTCAGGAAAGTCACTCTGTTGAGGAAAAAGGAACCTAAACACTTGCCTAACTAAGAGTGTTTAAATGCCTTCCTAAATAAGGATAGACTGGAACACAAAATTAACTGGTTTCCCGCACCGAGGGATTACAACTCCAATAATTTTATGAATTAATTTGGAATCTAAATTAGAGAAACAGGGCTGTGCCTGCTCCTCCTTTGGATATACACTACTCTGTCAGCCACACATGGGCATTTTTCATCAGCCGTACACTCAGTGGCTATTTGACCCCCTGGGTCACTGCTGATGTCCCTGAAGGACTAGTCTGGGAATGTTCACTGCATGGGCTGATTCCCTGACTGCAGCTGCTGCACACCATAAATGCATTGAAAGGGCCAGCAAATCAGTAAGCCATAATCTCCCCTGCAAACTGCAGAGGGTTGAGCTAGGGGAGACACTTGGAAAAATACATAATGGCCCTTCTAGAGCTGTAATAGTAGCCTTAATATTTTTTCCATCTACTGGCAAGTTGGAGAGACAGAGAAATCTTTGGACTGTTTGATCCAATATCTACTGAGGTAAAGAGGACCCCCAGCCTTGGAGACAACCGAGGTGTATATATATCTGCAGTGGAGAATCTTTTCTCTTGCTGGCCTGAAGCTGGGGAAGTGTAGATACTGGTTGCACCCAAGGATGTCAAGTGCAAGAAAGGATCAAATTTGATACAGACATCTAATGAAAAACACAGTATGTAAGAAAAAAGAGAATCTATATATGTGGATGCACAGACACACATACTTTAAAAATCTTTATGTCACTATTGACGATAAACACATTGGCCGAGAATATAATATCCTGAAGCTTTTGGGTTTTTCTAACATCTTCAAACATTTAGGACACAGTCTGGAAACTAAGCTGACAGACACCACCCTGGAGCGATATTGGCTTGCCACTGACCTCGTGCACCAGTCAAAAAGAATAGCCTGCTCCTTCTTTTACCCTGGCACGTGACTTCAAAAAAATCAAACAAGCATTTCTCATTACAGTTATTACAGCGCAGTAGGGTGTGTTATTAATTGACTGAGGTAAAACAAAACCATCTCACTGTAAAACGTAATTGCTTAAGCTAAAGTGCTGATGACTTAAAATGTCAAGTTATAGCATATAATCTATGCTAAAATAAAAGATAGAAACATCTCTTTTGGCCCAATTGTACTGAATTCGTTGAACTTGTTGTGACTGGGCAAGTAAGACTTCAGAGGAATGCAAGAGATGGGTGCTGTGTTTATCAGTCACCAACCACCTAGGCTTTCCCTACCCCTATGGAAACAGCGGATCAACCGGATACAGCAATACAGAAAACCTTTCTGGGACCAGGGCCACATCCATGAATAATCAAAGGGCAAATCAAAGTATTTGCCTTCTATGTAAAAGCAGCACAGTAAGATTTGCTTCACATTTGTTTCCAGAGGTGTCTGCTAGGTTTCCTGCAGTCCCTTTCTTTCTCAAGCAGTTTCTGTTTTTCTGGTGGACTTTAATCTGGAGGGGGAAAAGGCTTCCTATTGGTAAATCATTTCTCTATCATACTTATATCTTAGATCTATGAAGCAACTCTGCTTCACCAGAGAGCATTACAAATGACAGGCTAGTTCATCCCTTCTGATTTTTTGCCGTGGAAGAGAAAGCTAGTTCAAATAGTCCAGAAATCTGTCAGAGGAGGAGGGAGATGGTCACGGCACTGTCATTCTCCCCTTCTCCTGTAGCTTGAAGGATGGCTGCGTGTGTGTGAATTCTGTCTGAGTGGAGGTCCGCTGAGATTTGGGGCTGGGAAGGAGCTCAAGTAAAATGTGTGTCCTGGTCAGACACGAACCCCGGAGGACCAACATTATATGTGGCATAAATGTCTGTTAAATCCACATGAGAATACACATGGAAGTAATGATTTGGCTTAATCAATAGCAGCTGCTAGGTTCACTTTTATGCTATTGTATCTCATCAGGGCACGAGGAGCTCTGGCATGCAGCGGGTCCTGCAGGATCTGTGGCAAGCAGTGTAGTTTGGGCGAAACATTGTAAAGGGTCTCAGACCCCTCCAAATGCATCAAAAGTCTGTGGGGTGTTACTGGAGTCTCCTAACTTTGACATCTTCATAAATTTTTGTGGCTGAGGTGGTCTCTCGGGTTCAATCCACCGATGACTAATGCTGAGCCTGGTGCAGCTTCACCTTTATGTACCTTGTGAACAAGACAGAACCCAAATTCCTAAATTATGCATCTAGGCTCCACTTTAAAATCAGAAAAGCCTGTTGCCTGAGAGTGGCTTGCCACAAGCTGACATGCTGAGCCAGGAACCAGAAGGAAATGGTTTATCTGGTTACTCTGTAAAGATTAATTAGCATGGGGACAAGCCTCCAAGTCTCCTTTTAACCCACCAAATTCTTTAACTAAGGGTTAAAGAATCACTGATTTTTTTTCCGTTCTTTGTTTATTCAGTGCCCTTTCCCTCCTTTTCAATGGTGAATACCTCGCTCCACAGTCAGGCCTTCTCTGCAGGGAGAGGATATGTGTTTATATCTAGCTGACTCATACCAGCACAACAATGTTCAATGTCATAATCCTTCAACAGCTGAGCTCTTCTACTTACATAACGTGAGGTATGGGGTTTCACTATCTTGTCACCTATCCCAAAGGTGTTTCACCCACTCTTTCTAACAAACTCTTGTTTGCAGTGAGGAAAAGGCAGAATTAAAACCCATCTGACAGAATGTGTGCATATCGACACTGTACACTGATACACGTGCCTTCTATAGCACAGACCTTCCATGCACATACTTATTAGCCTACATCAGGACCAAGACCAGCTGTTGTAGACGCAACAGGAATTCAGAAATGAGCATTCCTTCTTCTGTGGAACTCAGAGCTACAGCCACCACCACTCCATGAGTTCTGTAGAGGTCTAGGATGGAGCTGGCCTTATGGAGGGTTGAGACAAAGACAAGAGAATGAGGCATCCTGGGCATGGTCAAGGAAGTCATCTGTATGATGGTATGACCTACAAGTTCACTGGAAACCAGTTACCCCTTCTTCCCAGAGCAACTGATTCCTCCATGCAGCAGCAAGAGTGATGGATCTTCTTTCAGCGTGTACCCTTTTAAATGTTGACAGCATTAATGTCAGGGCTTAACAACATCTGGGCATATTAATGGTAGGACAGCAATATGAGATCCATCACAAAAATGCTTGATGCATTCAGAACACTCATGTGCAAGCACCAAAATCACACTGACCCCTTTTCCTTATTTTTACTTTTTTTTTTTTTTTTTTTTTTGGTAGAGGAAGATCATCCAGAATCAACCCAGTAAAAAGAATTGTCATAAAATCTCACACCATTGACTTGTAAATGGAATTGAATCTGTGGAGTCTACATAATGATCCTATCAAAAAGGGAAGGAGCTATCACATTCATATAACAGATGAGATATGAAATGACTACTATGGCAGATGAACACCCCAGAGGTATTTTGCTTTATTCTACTCACTGCGTTTATATCTCCAGTTTCTCTAATTTTAGTTATTTTTTCCTCAGGTCTCAAGACAAGAACAGAAAGACTTTCTTTTCTTTCTTTCTTTTTATTTTTTTTTTTTTTTTAACAAATAACCTCATACAGAAGTCAATAATATAAATACTTATGTTTCCAAGGTCAGTGCTGGGGCTTTATTAAAACTGATTTTTCACAATGTATTCCTCTGATGTTGCTTCTGCTGTGGCTGCTAGAAACCTTCCAGTCATTTCCCCTTCCCTATAACCATCATCTGCGTTGCTGAGAAGTTAAAGTACTTGCAGCAGACAGGGGCCAAGTAGTGACAGGCTCACCTTACTCACTAAAGAAATTGCCCTGCTTAGGAAAATCAGATGCAAAGCCCTCCTCCCTCCCCTTCTAACCCTCACACATTCCTTCACATCTCTTACCTCCATCCCTTACCCCCCTTCTTCCCTGGCCCCCTCTGCTCAGCTTTTTGATTAGTGACTACTTAAAATAATCAGAACAGCCACTTAACTGGGAGTCTCACATTCGCACCTGAAGCTAAAACACAGTGTCATAAAAATGAAAAGTCATCAGAATCGCAAAGACTGCCGTTTGCATGCAGCTGCCAGAAGAATATATTCATACAGCAGTGATCGTGCAGCGCTGCTGTTAGTCAGCACAGGCTGGATTAGTACACAGACCCTTCTATCACTGCCCTCCAGGGATTCACACCCTCAGTTTAATTAGGGTTTGAGCCTGGTTCTGCTTCAGGGAGACGCTGAGTTAAGTGCAGCCCCAGTGTATTGCGCTGGACGACCTCTGTCTACATGGAACATGCTCCTTCTGTGGCATACACCACACATGCACACCCCCCACACACATATTCTCCTACCCCCTTCTTATAAATTATTGGCAATACTACAGTGCACAAGCTGGAGGGTACTAGTTAAACCGTGTGCTTTGGACTTATTAAACATTGCCGGCCCCAGGGAATGAAATGAGCCAGGGCTCATTCGTAGGAAGTGTTGTTGGCACTCTCTAATTGTATAGAACAATATAATCCAATGTGATATAATGAAGATCTATGGAGAAAAACAACCCTTTCCTTTGAAAAGAATGCCAATGTATTTTAATTTTTATTTCATTCACTGACAGGTCACGAGCTGAAAAGTGAAATGGGATCTTCCACACTTCTACATACCACATAAGCCCTATACATATGTATATCCCATATACACATCTATCAGTAAACAAGATAAAGACTGAAGGGATGTTGTGATTTAACCTGGCAAGTAGGTAAGCACTACACAGCCATTCTCTCATTCCCTTTCCCCATTGGGACGGGGGAGAGAATCAGTAAAAAGGTAAAAATTGTAGGTTGAGGAAGCCAGTCTAATATGACAAGAAAGAAAGTGTAAATAGGAATAATAATAATTATTATTATTATTATTAGAAGAAGAAGAAGAAGAAGAAAAAGAAGAATATACAAGTGATGCACAATGCAATTGCTCATCACCTGCTCACCAATGCCCAGCCACTCCCCGACCAACTCCTCCCAGTTTGTATGTTCAAGACGACATCATATGGTATGGAATATCCCTTTGGCCAGTTTGGATCAGCTGTCCTGGCTGTGTTCCCTCCCAGCATCTTGTGCACCCCCAGCCTTCTTTCTGGAAAGTCTGTATGAGAAGTGGAAAAGTCCTTGACTTAGAGTATGCACTGTTTAGCAACAATTTAAACATCAGTGTGTTATCAACGTTATTCTCATCCCAAATCCAAAACACATCACTAGACCAGCTACTAGGAAGAAAATTAACTCTATCCCAGATGAAACCAGGACAAGGACAAATAAAGAGAACAAGAAATTCAGAGTTAAAACTGGTGCTAAATCAATCCTTCATGTCTCTCACCCATTACACAAAGGAAGGGACTATGCCCAGAGTATAGATAGCAACCTTTGAATTACAGAGTGGTACTGAAAGTGCAGTGCATCTAACCTTAATCTTATTTAAACTTTTTTATTTTCTTTCATTGTTTTGGTTGGAAAAGCCCTCAAGGAAGACTGTGAAATATGTATTAACTACCTGAAAGAGCAGTTGTCTCCTATATGAATACATACTATCCCAAAGTCCCCTGAAGTTAATGGAAATATTTACATTGATTTACGTGGGCTTGGATAAGGCCTTTAGGCAGTTGCCTAAAAGGAACAGTTTTACCAACTTTATATTTACAATTTCTACTTAGATTTGTGGTTGAGTAAAAATAAAGACAAAGTAGGAAAGCCTTGCAAAATAGGAACAAATACAGTAACTCGTGCTGGCATAACTTGCTTCCTTTGTCCTAGTTTCCTCTCTCCTTTCTTGGTATTTGTTCATCATGGGGGAGAGGGATGGAGACTGTGCAGGGCAGTGCGATACAGAAAAGCACAGCACCACATCGAAATGAGGATAGAAAACAGACAAAATACATGCCACCATGAACAGAATTGAGCATGGGGTTACTATAAAAGTAGCCTACATGGTTTTGCTGACTTAGTGGTATAAAAAGATGTGCCAACTTTGTTCCCTTTTTTATATTATCCACTATTAACTTGTCTGATTTTATTGAACCTCAAATCCTGCTCTTTTCAGTGGTCTCCTGTTTGCATGTGTCTCTGTGAGACCCTTTTTCATGAATAATGCAGAGAGGAAAGCAGAAAATGGCACATTTGAAGGAGGATGGTGGAGGGAAAAGAGTAGATGGAAAGAAGGTATGACATGGCCAAATATGGCCAAGGGAAAAGCATGGAAGTGTTTGCTTGCTTGAAGGAAGAACCAAAAAATCCCCAAATCACAGGTTTCTTTCTGAACATAGCAAGTTTGACTACGAGGCTATGGCTAATTTCAAATATGGTTAAAGTCTGAGAGGAAAAACCTTAGAGCTGCATTCCTGATAAGATTGAGAAGATCACTCTGAAGTCTGAGAAAACACACTGAAAGTCAACAACAAAGATACAAAGAAGGGAAAGTTAGCATGTCTTGCTTAATGAAGGAATGGAGGTTAAAAACCTGCTCTTCATTTTACTGGCTTCCAGATCCTCTCCTTGTAAGATGAGACCAATAAGCAGGAGAGAAGGTCCCATTAATTTTTTTTCCAGCAACTTTGGTACATGCTTACTATAGACTTTGCAGCTTTCACCCAAATACTGCACTTCCGTGAAGGACCTCCTGGAGCCCCTTCACCATAGCACAGACCTCAGAGGCCTGACTGGTGGCTCCCACATCTGCACCAGCTGAGCCAGTACTTGCTGGTGGGTGGTGATCAATGCCCCTTCCAGCCCTCTGCCCTGGGGAAGCACAGGGAAACCAGCTGTATCTGCTCCCATGATGGGCCTCCAGGGTGGTGGAAGCTGTTAAACTAGATTATACAAGCCCTGAGAGGACTTGTAAAACTTTTATTGTCATTTAAATACATATTTAAATATTGTTCTGCATGGGTAGCATATAATTTCCACACCTGGTTATTTACTGTTATTGAAGTCCATAATTAAGCACATTTTAAAAAGTTTTTAAAGACCCCATGGACATGAATAGCTGACAGTTCAGGCACAATTTGTCATCTCAGTGTGTGAGAGGTAGCGCAGTCCTAGATAGGAAAGGACCCTCCACACAGGCATGAAAGTCTGGTCATGCAGTGTGTACTGCAGCATAAGAGACCAAGCCTTGCATCCGCCTTTCTCCTGCTCTCAGACATTAACAGGTACCAGGGGGTGAGCTAATTCTCAGTGGCAATGTCTAATTCCTGCCTTTTATTTAAAGGGGGAACTGGCCCTTGTTGAGTCTCTCTGGTAACCCTAAGTATTCCTTTGATTATTTAACACTGATGAAAAGCAAATATTTTTTTCTTTCTTTGGAAAATACATAGGATCATAGAATCACAGAATGGTTTGGGTTGGAAGCGACCTTAAAGATCATCTAGTTCCAACCCCCCTGCCGTGGGCAGGGACACCCTCCACTAGACCAGGTTGCTCAAAGCCTCATCCAGCTTTGCCTTGAAGACAGCCAGGGATGGGGCATCCAAAACTTCTCTGAGCAACCTGTTCCAGTGCCTCACCACCCTCTCTGGGAAGAACTTCCTCCTGATATCCAACCTAAATCTCCCGGCTTTCAGTTTAAACCCATTACCACTTGTTCTTTCATTACAGGCCCTTGTAAAAAGCACCCCCATGCCCCCCACCCCCGACAAAATGCTTGCCACCAAGAACAGAATTGAGCACGGGTTTACTATAAAAGTAGCCTACATGGTTTTGCTGACTTAGTCGTATAGAAAGATTTGCCAACTTTGTTCTCTTTTTCATATTATCCACTATTAACTTGTCTGATTTTACTGAACCTCAAATCCTGCTCTTTTCAGTGGTCTCCTGTTTGCATGTGTCTCTGTGAGACCCTTGTTCATGAATAATGCGGAGAGGAAAGCAGAAATACGTACTAGTTTAATATGTATTACAAGCAATATTTCCAGATGCAAAAGACCTAATTCTTCACTGTTGTGCACCTTGCAATCACTCTGATGCAACAGGGGTTGATTCTTTTAGCAATCATAGAGGGAGTAAGAACTTGGTCCAATATAATAGTGAACTCTGGTCACTTCCACACCTACCTCTTTCATAAATGAGTCTACATGGAAATATAAGGAGACTCCTGGTTTAGGGTTTTACAAATGCAAGGACCCCTGAAAAAGATGAGAAAAAGGTCCTACAAAAAAATAATATAACTCCTGCTCTTTACAAGGAGAAATTTGCCACTTATATGCCAACCGCATCTTCCTACTACAATAACGGGGGCTGCAGGTTCCTCTCTTTGGCATGCCAACGGTGTCTCCAAGCACGCTGTTCTGGGCAGAATTGCCTCATCTTAACTCATTCAGATGTCATTCCTGTGAGTCAGAAGTGTGAACATACTGCTTGAGGTTTCCAGTCTTCCTGCCTCTTCCCCAGCCGCACCGCAGTGACACACAGCCTCTGTTCAGGGGACAGCGGTCATCAGGCAAACAGAGGGGGAAGACGGGGGTGGGAGAGCAAAGCCTGATACACTTTGTCACCTTGCAAGAGCTGCTATGCTCTTTTCCTTCTTTTTTTTGTACTGCTCTGCCCCACCTCCCATCATCTAGTCCCAAATAACATTTTCCTTCCTTGACAGGATATAACCTGCAGGTAGCAGGTAAAAATTCAGGGAGCGGCTCACTCACAGGTCATCCACTCACATTGGGTTTTCAATGCCCTCCCATGGGAGCGCTTTCTAGACGTCTTTCTCGCACCCTCACATCTAAAAGCGCTTTGCTCATCGGGGAGGTTCAGGCAGGGCAGGCCTTAGTGGGTAGTATTTTCATGTGGAGGAAGAACTGCACCACAGCTAACAATAAGCACTTCTTCAAGAGCTAATTGAAGATAGAATGTATAACACCATCTGTAACCAGCCATCTGGTGATTCCCAATAACACTGCCTTCCACGCCACAAGGAGGGGAGGAATTTATAGAATAGCAATCTAGTTTGAACAATCTGATTTGGATAAAACGCGAGCCCCTGTTTGCCACCTCCTCAACCATTATCCGTATTCAAACTGTGCGAAACCGCAGCTCTTGCGAGGGTTTAAAAAAAAATGTTATCGAGCTATGAATAATAATGATGATGATAATCAGAAATGTATTTATTAGTTACCTTTGAACTTTCAGATTCCAGCCAGACAAGATGCAGGAAACTAAAATCTCAGGAGAGCCTTTTTTCACAGAAATGGCAGACCAGTTTTGCATTCCCAGGGGACAGTACTAGCAGAGATAAGTATCTAAAGTTGGGAATGATTATCTGAGCTGAACCTCCAAACCTTTTGCAGTTCACCGTCATTCCCTATGCCTTCTCTTACTATACATGAAGGGACTGTAAATTAGTGACCACCAACCTGTCAGTGGTGAATCAACAATATATTTTACACACAGGAATGCAAAACCAAAACAAATCCCCCTCAAACACCAGTGGTTTCTGATGTGCTCTCGTAACGTAAAAACATCTGACATTATTTTTGCCACATATCATTAGTGAAATTTGAACCTGTGCTGAATCCTCAAGTGGCCTTTTTTTTAAATTGTGAGAGAATTTTAACAACTGCATTTGGTACCCTTGCAAATACAGAGAATGGCGATATGGACAGACCTTCACTTTTAGCAACACAAATGGCACCAACTATAATAAATATGAGTGATTCCCAAACCGAAGACTGGCAAATAGTTACCCAGCTGCTACAGAAATAGCAAGATAGATTTTTTTTTTTTAAAGAAAAGAAATTAAATGAAATGGATATTAGCTGGAAACATCTGTGTTCACCACACAGCAAAATGCATATTCAGCAGCCAGTTTATTGGCTCTTTAGAGGATGTGAATGGTGCATTGTAAATAATGACACGCCTGTAATAAATTCCCAGTAAAAAAGAGAGGGGGACTGAGCCTGTTCCTCCCACAATTCACATTTCTGGGTCCCTGCTGTGAGTGATGATTCACAGCAGTCACAAATTCCTGTTTTCAAAATGCTATTGTATACTCCAGGGCTTTCATTAAGTTTTAGACTAGCAAGGGAAATTTAAAACTTGAGAGAGAGAGAGAGAGGCTCTGTGGTGACATTCATTTAACACTCACTGTACTGCACTGATAGATGTGATAGGAGGGTGCATGTCAGAAATCAGTCTGTGTTGCTTTCTTTAAATGTAAAGAACGGTGCATGAAACCCTGACAGTGTATAAGAAACAATTCAAAACCCACCAAAATTGTGACTTGACAGCTTTTGTGTTTTGGAGGTGTATAAAACATTGCATAAATGTATTGGGCTTCAGCATTTAATTTGTGCTCCTACGGGACAGGCAGCTGTCTTAATTTCCTTCCTGACGCAAGTATATCAGGTCTGTGAGCGTTATGTATAAAAGATGTACTGCCTCAGCCTTACCGTTCCAGGATTGAGCTAGCTGCAAAGAAAGATCTCGCTGCAGAGAATATACCTTTTCCTGTCAAAGCTGGGTATCAAGATGTGCAGATGAATTTTCGTACCCTGACCAGGGAATTCCTAGAACATCATTCTGGTGCATGGTGTTCCAGCATACTCCCTCCACTGGGCTTTTCACCTCCAGGACATGGTTTTATATTCAGTCTACATCATTTCAGCCAAACGGTTGTTCTACAGCTGCAAAGCGCACTAATGAGATGAGTTTTTGGCAGACTCGCAAAGTTCTCGGTGCCCAGAGTTACACATGTTGTACACTGTCTGCTGGCTACCTCTGTTTGCACTTAAGGAGGCACTGTAAGATTTTTTTTTCTAGCAGAGAATATATTGCCCAGTAGCTAAAATGTTATACAAGCTTCTTCTTACACTAGCGAATTTTCCATACCCCATCCATCTAGAATGGAAGCATCCTTATTCTTGGCTAAATTAAGGGCAGTTTTTCTAAGAACCAGGGCCAAATCCTGCACCACTTTTTTTCTTTTTATCTTTTTACCCAAGTGTAATTTCATCTTTTCACTGGGATTTCCCGAGCAATGACAAAATGACTGTGTCTTTGATATGGCCGTAGTATGATTCTCTGCTTCTTTTTTGACCTGAAATTTAAAATCTTCTCTCACAATTTTTACCTATACCTCCCGAGCTCAGAGTTTCATGTCGAGAGCTGCACCCTACACAGGTGTGAAGACACAGCAGCATGAAATAAAAGCAGCTCAGATTCTGCCTAACACAAGTCTGTAACACTGCATCGACATCACAGGCTTTTCAATTTCAGGATCATTTTAACACTGAATTTGGGAAATATGCACCATTTTCCACTTTGAACCAGAGGTTGGCATAAATCTTGGAAACAGGCCCATTACATTTAATTAAAACACAAACCAAAATGAAAATGTTGCAACTTTTCTCTCTTCCACTCTTTGCACTTTTCATTCTCTCAAGAAGTGGGTAAAAGTTTAATGCAGTTATCTGTTGTGACTGAGTTTTGCTTTAAAAAATAATACGTTTAAGGTGGGAAGACGCTTGAAACGTTAGGTAGTTCAGGAGCTGGAGCAGAGGAAATGTAATGCTCCGAAAACTGCAAGATTTCAGAGCAGCACCTACATGATGCTACCCCAGCTCTATATCTCCTTCCCTTGCCTTGCAGATGTCCCTGAGGCTATCCAGCCCTGCACCACAACCCTCCCTCCACTCCTCACCCCACACTTCGGGAGCCAGCGCTGTGGGATGTGTAGCACCCTAGCAGTTATTCAATTTTCCATGGAGTACCGCTTCACCTTTCCCGGAAGCTGCTGCCTGCCAGCCAGCTGCCAGTCTGGTGGAGCACCGTTGATAGAGCATGCAGTAGAAAAATCAAACCCTGTGTGCTCTCAGAGAAGGTGTTATTTTTGGTTCTTCTTTTCCGTTTTTGCTCACCGACACTGAGGAACTATAGCTATTGAAAGTGACTGACTCTGTCTGCTCCAAGTACAGAAAATAATGGTTTTTTTCTTCCCGGGGTAGGAGGAACTGCACCCTATAAAGTCACTTCTGCCAGTAGGTTGATGGTCAGTGTGTCCCTGTCCGAATTCTTCCGATGGGGTCCCAGGCTTCATTCCTGCACTGCAGTGTTTCTCTTGGGATTTTTTAGCCGCTTTTGTTTGTGAGGTGCATAACTTGAATTTCCAAAATGAGTTTGTGCTAAATGCCAAGTTCGCCGGCAGGAGATACAGTAAGCTATGTGGGTAGACCCGCCAATAGTATTTGTTTTCCAAAATAATGTTCAAACTGAGACATGCTTTTAAAGAAGAAAGCTTTTGCTCTGCAAGACCTCTGAGGCAGAATAATGGAAACTGCTCATTGCCCCTCATATAATGCGAAAAAAAGCGCATAGAAATATTTTTGGTGGTACTCAGAGTTTTACACTATAAATCACCAAAAGTAACTTTTCCTCAAACTTCAGCATTTGTAAGAGGTATTTTGTTTTATCTCTAAACTTTTATCTGTCTCTCTTCTTCCATACAATACCATAATAATTAGATTAATCTGAAGCTCTCAAGGGTGCAGAGCTCTGATTTTAGTGTGGAGTGGTTGGTGGGAGAAGATTTTCACTTCAGGATTCTATTGGTCAGAGAGAACCAAAGTCTTTTAAGTGACATGGTATACTCCAAAATGTATTTCCTTGACTTTTGTGATAATAGGAGGTGATGCAGGTCCAATTGGGAAAGACCATCACTGCAAGTTAAGATGTAAAAACTGGATCTGACAGAGCAAGGATTGTTTGCTAATTTAGCCGATAATTTCCATGCATAGTCAATGCAAAGCAAATACCTGTGTGCAATAAGAACCTGAAACAAAAGAATTAATGTTCCTTTCTTCAAATCCTGAGCACTGTTTATATGCTTATTTTAAGCTAAACCATTTTAAACCATCCAGTTTTTAAGAAGCTGTTCAAAGCAATAAGGATGATTTCCAGTAATATTTTTAAAATAATATTGGATTACTTTTCATATAAATAATTCACATATTTTTTCCCAATTCTAGGAATACCTTTTTCCCCTGTCTGAAGGTGACTTTGAGCCTCGTCACTTTACAGTGGACTTCAGAGGCTTTCATCACCCTGTTTGCAAGTACCATTTCAGTGGTTAATCACATCAGGGACAGCTGTCTCTGGGGTGTCCTTTTTTGATACTGGGATGGAAAAAACCTTTACAGACCCTTCCTGTGGGGCTCCAAGCACAAAATCAACCACTGACATATGCCCTGCAGTGAGGGGAAGCCAGTAAAATGATATCACATCTATTAAATGGGTTCAACTATTTTTGTCTTTTTTTTTTTCCTATTCCAATAAATTTTTTGGAACCTACCCCACCATCATTGATTCTACCCCAAGAGAAGGAAGCAGAAAATCAGTCACTGTGAGAGTCTGAAGCATTGCACAGCAAACTGCTTTCAGCTCCCAGGAGAAACTGAAATATGTTCCCAAATAGAGGACTTAGAAACTTTTCTCTAAATTGCAAGAATGTGAATTATTCCTGTTAGAGTCAGAGCATGAGAGAGAAGTGAGAAGAGTTAGCTGCGGTTTCTCATCACAGCCCTATTCCTTCCTTCACCACTTATCAACATGTAAACTTTGTTTTCTCAGGAGTAATGATTTTACAACCATTAGGGACAATAGGAAATGTCAGATAACAGACTCATTACACATCAAAACAGCCCAGCCTGACAAGACTGGAACAAAATTCAGAAAGAATGTATATGGTTATGCTTTGTTTAAAAATGGCCACTAAACAATAATATAATGTGTTGGATTTTTATTTAAACCCTATGCTCATTATACTCCTTTTTTCCTCTTTGTATCACAGCTGAAGGTTGACTGAAAAGAGAACTCTGCCTTCAGTGCTGCCATCTCATTTTCAACTTTGGGGGAGAAATTCAGAATCAGAGGAAAGTTCAGGTCTAAACTTTGTGTCTCCTGCTTATCTCTCATTGCATTCCACCACACATTGCAAAAGGAGGTAGCTGGCAACACGTATGTATAGCTTTCAGCTACTGTATAATGGATTTTGACACAGGCCACAGTGGTGATGACCTGTGCGAAGTGGACACCTGTTATGAAATCTCATATGATTTTGCAAAGAGCTCATGATAAATGTTGTCAGTTGAACAGTCAAGCTCTAGAGGCCATGAATTCCTAATGGATTTCTTTGTTGAGACTACTTCTGCTGGGATATAGAGATTGTGAAATGAAACCCAGATGATGCCCAAATTCCCTTTTCTGCTCTGCAGCGTCGCAAGTCACACAAGTAGGCTGGAAAAAGTTCCCGAACTTTGAGTTATAAAAAAGTTTACATCCATGGTATTGACTGAGGGGAGTTTTTGGAGGTCACCAGTTTATGTAAATTAAAAGCTTGGTTGGAATTCTTAACACTGACTGGGCTTTCTTAGTGGTAATTGCCACTTACATATTAGCCAGTAAGTGCAGCAAGGTCCTCACGGTCAAAATAAACCTTTCTTCTGTTCTGAGAGGAAACTGCACAATATGTAGTTTGCACAGAGAAAACACTGGTGAACAAAAAAAGAAATAAGTTTTTTCTTTTTACTTCTGTGTTCCTTCCTTCCTGAATGTCTCAGATTCAGCAGATCCACTTTGAACATTCAGCTAGTTGATCACTGAAGAACTTATTTTGTCTATAAGTCAGCTCTCTTTCCATGATGGTTTCCACTGTTCTGGTGTCAAACGAACATAGAAATCATAACAATCTTAAATGACTGCTGGAGAGGTCTAGCAGATTTACCACTTCCTTATTTGGTATCCAGTATTAGATAAAATGATAAAACCTTATAAAAACAAGCAGTCTTGTAGGTCCCTACTCAACATATGAGCTAAGAAAGTGGGGAAAAAATGCAGTAATTCCACACCTTTAAGGACAAAAAATTCAAAACTAAATGTAGATCAATATAGCAGTATGAGATCTAAAGTAAATAAAGGGAATGTTTACCACCCCAGCTACTGATTAATTGTGATCCAGATAACCTGTTAGTCACCCTTCTACAGTCTGTTTGAGTAGGACTGACACCCTCTTTGTCTCATATACAGTGACACCCAGAGTAAAAGTTGTGTGTAAAAACCCAACTAAATACCCCAAGCCCCATGTTGTGTGCAGATACACACAAACCTGAGCGACCCCTTTGTCTTAAGGACGTGGGTTGCATGGGCAGTTGAGGACTTCGTCTAGTTCACACCTTGCATCTCAACCAGCACTTTTTGTCCCGAGAACAGGAGGCAAAGACTGACAAGAGACCTGCTGATGAGAAAGACATGAATGTTTACATTATTTTTGTACAATTACATTTCCCATGTAACATTGCCACAAGCTTGGTTCCAGGGATGCTGCATATGTTCAGAGGAATGGCTTAACCAGAAGGAGCACCCTGTTGTCAACTGTTATATACACTGTGCAGCCTGAACACGATCAGGTGTAGGTCCTCTCAGACGGTTATAATTAGTATATACACAGTCCTGTTCTACTCATTAATCCACCAGGCAAACCATGCTCCTCCCTGTGGCATAGCCAGGCCTAGAGATAGTAGAAAGACTGACAGAGACAACAGATACACCTAGAAACTGGGAAAATGTTTTCACTGTGACCTTTTCCAAAGAGGCTTCAGATGGTCAGCTTCCACTCTAGACTTCTGGAGCTAACGTTTTACTCCTTTCATAGGGTAAAGTCAATAATAATAACCATTACCATAGCTCAAGAGATAACCGTACTCTAGCCAATAATAAATCATACAGCACCGGTTCATCCTCAACCAAACTGGCTGCCGCCTGTGGTATTACTTTAATTATTTTCTGATGTAAGTTTGAGCTCTTGACTGGACAAAAATGATAAGAAGGTTTTTTCAGTTCAAAAGTGGCTCCTATTCCAACTATGTAACTTATCATCAGGTCAAAGATTATTTGCTTTCCGCGATGAGTAAAATAATAAATCATTCACTGTTTTCTGGACATGTTACTGCAGATGCCTTTGTTAAACCTGTTTGCTTGCCAGTTGCACTATGAATTATAGATTAATTACTCAATAACAGTTTTGAAGGTGATGCCTGATTGCAGATTCACACTCTCACATTGCTGAGTGAAGTCAAACACAAGTGTTTAGTTTCAGTCTGGCTTTAGCATATGAGCCACTCTACAAAGGGATCGTAAAACAAAGTACAACGTGACAGCCATGGATACCACCGATGTTCCTTGTGCAAAAGAGACAAGATGAAGGAATATCTACCATGGAGAACCAGATGGAGAGGTCCTTATAGATGCTTGGTCTCCTGATTCAGACACATCTGCTCGGGTGGATTTATTACTCTCCAGCAATGACAGCCTGAACCGAAGCTCACTGGCATCAACAGGAGTTTTTCCACTGACTTCAGAGAATCAGGATCAGATTCTGAAGGTGGATACAAGTCTTCCTATTAGCATCACTAGCTGTTAGGTAAAGAATACATTTGAGGAGCTGGGCCTAATTGATTTCTCAAGGTTAAACTTCTACAAAAAGTCTTAACTGCTTTTTGATATATCACTTGGTGGGTTGTTTTTACAACCTTTATTAATTTAAAATCTGAAACTTATAAGCATGTAAATGCAATACCGATAAAAGATAACATAAAAGATTCATAAGATTGATAAGATATTGCAAACAAAAGGAGAAAAATGGTTCATAGTTATTATAAACACACAAATTATGAGCCCAATTACATTGTTTTGACTGTTCAGAAGTGCAAGAACTTTCAGGAAGAGAGTTTAGAAAGTTATATATGGAAGCCTGGTGAGAGTTAGGTCTCGTTAGAATTTAGTCTGATAAAATTAATTGATGGGAGGGGGAAGGTTGTATAAACATTGTTAAAGCAGAAGTTTTCTATTGCAGTACAATTTCTCAGCGGGTAAGGTCATCGTATGTGCTAAAATTCAAAAAAACCCAACATTTTCCTGAGAGTACTAATTGAATATTAGTTTAATATTATGATGTAGAACTCCAGCAACAGCACTCGCATGCTCTTGGAAATGAGGTAGAAAAGAGTTACACTATCCTTTTGGATACAACCAAACAACCAAAGCAAAAACTTCAGTTTTCTGTTTACCCCACAATACTAAAACCAGTCAGAAAAACCCTACATAAAGCAGCCATGATGTTCTGCATTTCTAGATGATTTTATATTGTGTGTTAGTGAAGAATATTATTTACTCACTCTGGTACAGGGGATGAGGATGAACTGTGTCTTCTATGTCATTAATCTTTAGAAACACTGCACATGAGCTGTTAAAATATTTAAAACCACATCTTTACTAAGTGATATTATTTTGATGACTGGAATGGAGTTGCATAGATTTCACCGAAAGCATGATGACAATGCCTCTGAAAGATGGTGAAGTACATCTCGGAATGTATTCATGAACACTTGGGACCAGCATGCCACTGCTGGATGCTAGCTTTGTTACAGTTTCTCCTCCTATCACCCATCCAGTCACCAGAAGCAGGCAAGTTCGGGCTATCTGCTTTTTCCTAGAACTAATCTGTACAAACTTCATGAACGAGAACTGCCTCAGCTTTCATTTTCAAGAGTGCTCCAGCTATTTGGCCTGCTCCAGCATGCTCCTGTGTGCAGCATTGGCCACAGCTTTATAGAGAAGCTTTTCAGCTCTTGAGCACACATCATCATAACCATTTTGGAGCATGTTGAACCTTCCTCCACATCATACAGTTTATCCTGCATTAAATCCATCTTATACCAGAGATGTTTTTCTACTGCTATTGACAGCTTGACAGTACGGTATACTAAAATAACTTTGCGCAGGTTTATGCTAAGCCCAGCCAATCCATGTTGTCTCTCCTGAGAAGCAAGAAGAACATCTCCAGACCCTTCTTCTAACCCTTTCAAATAATTAGACCTCAGGACTTCTTGATGGAAGTGGCATAACCTGCGTTCCCCACTTACCCATGTAGACACACACCCTTCACTACACACTAGTTTGGTGCTTGCTGGCACACATAAGTACCAGAAAGCACCTCATGCTTCCAGCATACGGACAGCAAACTCCCCACCTTTCAGCTCACCCTCAGAGATTCACATGAATGATGAGGCGCTATTTGTCATCAGAGTCCGTGTGGGTGCATTGTGTAGAGAAAGGTTGTAGAAGCAGGTAGTCTTTGCACTTTCAGATTCACTTTCAAATAACTAGCTGAGGAGGAAACAGCTGTCAGCAGCTCTAAAGTGAGGAAAAAGGAGACTAAGAAACATCAGCACAATTTTGGACAACTTCCAAGAAGAAATAGGTCATATAAGTCCTTTGTAAGGTTGGACAAGGTAAACTGGGTGTTGCTGTACACTGTGTGTAAGCTGGTTACCAGGTCTGATGTTCACAGGAATGTAAACTGATTAGGAAGCATTCGTGCTGCTTTTCACATCCACAAAAAACAATGCAGACTGGCAGGACTCTGACCATTGGTAATATCCCAGTATTCCCAAGGGGAGCAGAGGTTTTAAGTAGGCTGCAGAAGACCATCTATGAACACAAGGCAGAGTAAGTCATATGTTCTGGCTATAGTGGACTGCATACATAATCATTCTCTGTGTGCCAAAGAACAAATGCAACAAGTAGATTATGCAGGAAGACCTTCCAGGATGTTACATTCCTCAAATCTACCTCTTTTACAGAAAGACAGAAGCTAAATATTTCCCCTCAAATGTCTAGGCATTTAAACAGTCCTGCAAAGTGCAGTGAGTCTCAGTGCAAGCGAGGAAGCTCTCCACACCGTACATTTTCCTCTAGTAGCTCAGGGCTTGCCCTTTCATTATTATGAATAGAGTTATTTAGTAGAGAGCAAACCTATCTGTGCTTTGCATAACAAATGCAAAGGTACAGTTGCTGCTCACTATATTTTGTGGTTTGAGGACAAATCCTGACCACTCCCCATGTAGTCATGGCTGTACCTACACAGAAACTCTCTGAAGCAAATGGGTCCCCACGTCAGGATAGGAGGGCACGTGCGCATTGTGGTTGATAAGGTAGGGACCAAATTCTTGTTGTGCGAGGGTATAAAAGGTGGGGAACGGCAAGCAAAGACCGTAACATGGGAGCATGTGTTGGAAAGCATTTTTCTATTGTAGAAGAGCCCAAAAGGCTTATTCTTCCTCCGTCAACAATTCCCAGTCAGGTCACCCGGGTCCTCCTTAGCACCCCAGCTTTTTGTGCATCAAGTGCAACTGCCTTGCTGTGACACCGCGGCAGGCTGTCTCTCATCAGCCCCTGCTGTGATACTCCTAACGCTTTCACTCTAGGGAGTGCTTCCCTGCTTGATGCTGCTAGCAGATTAAAGCTGTTCTAATTTTCCATCCTAAGCCAAATAGATGCATAAGCAAGCTGTTGGATTGTTTCGCTACGAGTGGAGTACGCCATCAGCCTGCTTCCCTCTCCCCCACCCCCAAACCCAGCCCTCGTACTGGTGGGCATTTGCAAGTAAAATAGGGGGTGGAGGGCAGAGGTGAGGGTAAGACATACGATAGACAAGGAAGAGTTCCAGGAATATTTTTCTGCCAAACCCTATTTTTCAAGCTACTCTCCTGACTCCTATCTCTGTGTTAGTGTCAGGAGATGACTTGAAAATTAGGGAGTCTTTTTCTAGGATCAGAAAAGTCATCAAGATTCATTGGATCAGAAGAGTCTTTAAGATCCAATGTTTTTCAGAAATAGGCTGAATGAGCTCGGTAAAGATTAGATGCCAGTCCAAAAATACAGTGCAATACAATTTATTTTTATATGCCATCCTTCACACAAAGTACCACAAAACACTTTAGAGAGATGGAGAGATAATGCTTTACAGAGTTAGGTACAGCAACTCCCAGACAGGCAGAAAAGGAAAATGACATATGGAAATAGAGCAGAGTAAAAGGGAAAGCTGAAATTTAAAAGCAGTAAAGATGCAAGTAAGTATCCTCATGGATAGGTCCCCGCAAAAGGACTGCAGAAGAATTCAGTGATAGGGTAAGAGAATGATAAGTGGAAATTATTGTCAAAATGTATGCTAGAAAACATGGGACAAAACGAGGAATGATTTCAGTCAGCACCATCCAGTAAGAGGAAGCAATACGGGGGATACCTAGCTGTCATTATAGAGGCTAAACAATTTTTTAATAATCCAGTATTATTGATAAGCCTAGTCGTTTTGACTGCCCATCTGAATTAGGCCCAGAAAGAGTTTCGCACACACAAAGACGTCCTCTTGCCTCAGAAATCGGTCCATCTGTGATATGAGAATTTTATGATGCCTGAACACTTCAGGGGCATTACAGTCATTTCAGGGAAGCTGCTAACCAAATGACACAGAGACGGCTTTGTCTGGGGCAGCAGGCAGAAGCACTTAGATGCACACAAACATGCATGCACGCACATGCACAAACTTTACCTAAGAACCCCTTCAAAAATACATTACCCGGTTAAAATCTAAACTGTGTTCGATGACTCTGAATTACATTGAAGGGCTTGAGGGTATTTGTTTTTTGCAGGGGAGAGGGAAGCAGGTGCTGTGTGTGTGGAAGTATTCCCTTTCCCCGAGGATCTCTGTAGCCGGCTGGAAGATGAAAAGGCACAAGCTGAAAATGGGAAGGGAATGGGGGGAAAAAAGAAAAAAAAAAGAGAAGAAAAAAGGCAAAAAAGGAATTTTTTCAAAAATAAGAAGACAGTATGCAAAATCTATTTTGTTGCTGTGATTTTGTCACCGCTTGCCTTGGTGGGCTTTTCCAGCTGTAACGGACTTGACTATTGTTTCAGAGAGCACGTGGATGGCATTGCAGCAAGCAAGCAGCACGGTCTGCATTGCCTGGATAGAACAGACATTGGGCAGTGGGTTATCACAGTCCTCCTATCACTCAAACCTTGCTGCAGTGATATGTCATTATGTATACTTAATTCAAAGATGTGAAGCTGGAGAAGTCGCCACTGCTGCTGACATTATGGAATAATATCCCAGCAGCCAGTGTCTGGTGAAAGGCAGGTGAGATAGTTCTGTTACAAACCTCAGCTTTTTGTAAGGGCTTTTTTTGTTTTCCAACTCCAGTTAGCAATAAGCTGAAGCATACAGAATATCTGTGTGAAAATTTGGGCCCTGCCTGTGCATGAACATGCCCTTACATACCTGAATAAACCCACCAATCCCAGACTCATGTCTCTGGCCAGATTCTTCCACTTCAGCTAATACCTGGTATCATTTTGAGAGTCATATGTCTACCCCAGCCTTTTCTCTTGTGTTTTGTTTTCTCTTCTTCACATGCCTGTGATCTGATGAAGTATCTTTCTTAATGCCTATCAATGTATATCCAGTGCAGTTCCCCTTATTTACTAAAGAAACTTCAGCTACCACCACAGCACCACAGTTTCTCCCTCTCGTTACCTTTTTTTACCATGATTTGTAACCAAGATGGTTAAGTTAAAAACATGTGAAAAAGAGAGATGATGTTTTTCCCTTCTTTGCCTATGCTTTTCAATAATCATTAGTGGAACATTGCTAGATTATTTTCTAATCTATTTCAAGAAACACAGGAGTGTGCTGTTTTTAGGTTCTAGCCCAGTGAAGACTTCACGTAATAGCACACACGCTGTATAGCCAGGGTATATTGGATGATCACCAGTGCAAGTTCATGTGACACTCACTAAGAGATACGTACTGTTATAGCAAGGTCATATATTAAAATGGCAAGTTTGGGGCAATGAGTGAGAGTCTCTCCGGGAATTGTTCATGTGCCTTTTAACTAAGTTGTGATTTGGTTTATTAGCTTTATATTTAATTTATTTGGCACAGTCTCCTGAGGGATCAGCTGTTGTCCCAGACTCAAAGATGAGGCAGTGTACTCCTCTTGCTACAGACAGCTCTGTTGGAAAACTCATGCTGAGAGAGAAGCATGGCCCTGCTTCTTCCCTGCCTCTTTTGCCAGGATTTGCAATAGTAGTGGGAAGAGGGTTGAGTGGTCTTAATGATACAAAGCCATCTGAACTTAGCTCCTGCATGCCTGCTGCCAGGCAGGGAAAGTAATTTTTGCACTGGCTTCACATTGACACAACACTTAGGTCAGATCCTGACCCCCTCACTCCATGGCACACGGGTTCTGGGACGTGGCAGACTGGGGAAAGTCTTTAGCCACAAAAAAGACTTACCCAGTGCTACTGTGTCTCTTACATTCAACATTTAGTTCCTCACAACAATTCCTGTTTGGACACTGCATAAGCCTGGAAGTTCCTCCAACGTGTAGCATGAACCATGGGTAGTGTCCCTCATTCCAAGCCAGGATAAGAGCGTGTGACTCCCAAGCCTGTGGTTACAGCACACAGAGCAAGAGGAAGAGGACAGAATTTGTCTAAAACATTATACAAATGTTCACTCAAACCGGGTGAAAATCCAGTTTCAGTGCCAGGGAAGCTCATACTGTCAAGTCCAGAGAGGCAAATAATTATCTGTCTCTCACACCCCTTCTCTGTGGCTCACCAGATGTTCAACACAACCTCCCAAGGCACAGCATGAGGAAACAGCAGTGTTCACCTGAAAGATGAAAAGCAGAGGTGCACATACCTTACGGCAATGAGGGAAACTCCTTTCACATCTCCCCTTCTGAAAAAGCAGGCTAAGACTCAGGATGTTGACCTCCCCTTCCAGCTAAGAAGGGCCCCAAACTCCAGGAAAGGCCAGAGTTACAGACTTAGCATCCTAATCATGGGGAATGTCCCTCTCCCTTGGCATGTTTTCCTACTGGGAGCTTAGAAAGCTCACCTGCTGGGTTTTGTGGTCCCATTTCAAGGGGTTTATCAACTCCCTGCTGGCAATTTCCCATGTCAGGGGGGGTCTCTGTTAGGGCCAGGGTGCCAACCAGAGTAGTGTTGCAACATACTGACCCTCCCATGTCATCTCAGTCCATCTGAGAGTTGAGTCAGGTTGAGTAAATGAGAGAAACTGGCCCACAAAAATAACAGAAAGTAGTTACAATAAAGATACAGAACAAAAGAAAGACAATAGTAAGAAATACTGAGATATGGGGTAGGAGAGGGATAGGAGGAGACAGAGAGCTTTAAGGCACTGTGAAGTCCAGTACAGATGTGCTACACTGATTCAGTGGAGTTTTCTCCAAAAAGAGAACAGCTGGAATAAAGAGTAGTCACCGGTGTTACACCAGCAGTGGTTTTGTCTCTCTGTGAATCCTGTAGGACTGGACCCTGTGACAATTCGCTTCTAACTCTGTGGGCCTCCAGACTGGTGTGCTAGGTGAAACAGGGTGCCGCATTCTTTTAAAGATAAAAGGACTGGTTCAAATTTTACATAATTGTAGAATTATTCTTTACAGTGGATTTACATAGACATTGTCAGTGGGGAATTCTCTCGGCAGCTTCAATTACTGTATTTTCATGTGCATTGTCTGATAGGAAATGTGCTGGATCTCAAATACCTGCTTACCTGATTAATGTGGATTATTCATCCCATTGTAATTACCTGTGAATTTTAGGGTAGCAAACATGTGAAAAGAATTTGTATAAAAGCCGCAGGATTTTTGAAAGGCGAATATTTCCCAAGAATCCCTGTATGCAGGCTGACACATTTCATTCCTTATGGTGATACTCTCTGCATTACAGCATTTGACTTGATGTAAATGTGATAGTGCTAAGTAATACTGACACGCTGCAGTGAAATGCACTAAAGAACCACACTAGAAAACACCTGGCTATTGAACGGCTTCAAAAACTGAAAGCTTTTCATCATCAATTTAGCTCTCAACAGAACCGCCTTCAGATGCCTGTTGTCTTCTGGTTTTCCTCCTAATTAAAAACACACTATTTTAGCTGGTCATGCTTGTGAACCAGGTATACTGAACCCCGCAGTAGCACAGATGTGTGGTAGCAAACAGAGCCGTAGCGTTAGGCACCATTTTGTGTGTAGCCTGAGAACTAGGTCAGGCTGGCAACCGGTTCCATGCAGCCTGTGGACGGGTATTAATGTAGTGGAGCTGATTGGGTGGGAATTTGACTTAATGAGATATGTGCTCCTAAATCACTCAGGACTCTTCTCTGCAGACAGATCTGAACTCCTCTGCTTACGAAAGAGGTCAGACGCAAGCACGCTTTGGTGTTTCGGAAGTCATGCAGGTACATCCCTGTGTTTCTGTGCGTGACTAACACTTTCTTGAAAAGCCCAGCCTTCCTTTGTATGCATTGGGTTAGTAAGTGGGTGCCAGAGGAAAAATCCTTATGTTACCATTACCTTCCTGCACACTGACTTACTTGCCTCCTGACACAAAGGCTTTCTGAAAACAATTTTTTGCCTTTTATTTTTAATAGCCAACATGCTTCCACCACTAAGATTCCTCCTAAAAATAGGGAAGATGACACAGAAACATGACCACACTGCGAACTGCACTCACAAAGACAGACTCTGATATCGGCTGAATTCTGCTGAGGGGTTTAGAAATATTCTCCTGAATGGTATTTACTGACCTTGCTAATTTTCACCAATGTCATTCCACAGCTTCAGGTCAAAACAGACTGAAGTGAGAGTAAAGAGGAGCCTGAATCATCTGAACTACATTTAAAGTTAAACAGGGTTGCTGATAAGAGCTTTATGATCTTGAGCTCATTATAGCCTGTGCAAGCAGAACTATATTGATACATCAAATTGAACATTAACACTAAAAACCCTGCGAGCAGCCTTTTCATTGCTCTGGGAACATGCACAGCCCATGCCAGCACAGAAGGCAAGTGCAAAGAGCTTAAGGAGATATCTGCTCACGTGGTGCCCCCATTCGCTTAAAAGTTCTTCGGCCACCTTTATTTTCCTTCTACCACATAATAGGCATGGTGTCCATCATCTCCCTCTGAAAGCCTTTTTTATCATCAGTGACCATAATCCAGGGTTACCGCTTCCTGACAGTGATGTATTGTATCTCTGCAGTTAACAACAAAATCTCATATAGCCCTCGAAGGACTCAAAGGATTTTCTCTCCTCTTTTGAGCGTTGCTTCCATTTACCATTAGAGAGAGAAGATGGTGAGGATAGGGTTAGATCTGTACTGATAGGACCCACGTCCCTAGACCTGTTTATCATGTCATCACCGGTTCAGTGTTTTACCTATTTATTCGGTGGCAAAGAGGATGCTTGTGCTGTTACTGCAGGAAATCTCAGCCTTTTACATATGTATGTGCGAACAGAGTCTGGAGGCTACGAAGTTAGAAAGCCGTAATAGTTCCCACGTACTGATCCAGGAACGGGTCTCAACTTTGAGCCAATAGACTCTATTTCTGTTGTCCCTCAAGGGGACAAGCCAACGTCTGCTTCTTTGAGAAATCCAGCTCAACTCGTTTCTGAAACACAGTGCCAGACATGCTGACATGCATTGAGTGAAGTGTTATAATTGAATGGTTTGGACAATCTGAGACTTGAGATGTGATGAATACTTCAGCAGAAATCCTCCTGATACTTTTCCTTCATCTACAAAGAGAGTGGGTGGTTTGATATCTGCATCACTAGTTACCCACCAAACCTTACTGGGAATAATTAACACCTGATCCAAAGACATAGCAGTTATTTCTTTCAAAAAAAAAAAAAAAAAATTACATGCAGAAATGAAGAGATGCCGCTTTATTATTAACCTGCTGTGCTGTACAGAAAAAAATGTCATCAGATTAAGGACCAGATCCTGCTCTCAGTTATGCATGTGAAACTCCACTAAACCAAACAGGATGCATGAACACATGTGTGGGCAGGATTTTGCTTGTAATCACTGATAGCACCTTTCCTCACAGTTCACATGAAATGTCCTACAAATCTGTCTGAGATTTTCTGAGGTATATGAAAGTGGCAACATGCTGAATTTTGAGGATAGTAAACAAAAACACAGGTAATTTGAAAAACATGCTGAAGGAGAGCTTTTCTGGTATGATTTCACTTTGTCTAATTCATTTGTTAATAAGGCCATCCTAAAAGTTTCGTCTGCCAATTTGTGTTTAACTGTGCTATTGATAGATCTGAAAGGGCTTCTTGTAGCAAAATTTGTGCAATACTTCTCATTATAAAACTCCACCTTTATTGATTAGAATTTTGCCCCAGTTTTAACTGTGTTGAAATGCGCAACATCAGCTGCCTTTCTAGGGAAGAAATTTGTTGGGAGGCTTTTGGGTAGTTGTCTTCCAAATACTTCATCTAACTTTTTCACCTGTTTCTGAGAACAAGGTAAAAGAAAAATACAATTTATCAAATTAAAAATAAATTTACAGCTGTTTAATGGAGAGATAGCTCTTTGACCTTGGGCAAGGGATTAACAACTTGACAGAGAAACTGCCTATAGTCTGGGATGGGGGCTTTTGTAACCAACCACTGGGAAAATCTGCTTTAATTCCACTGAGTTGTGAGCCCTGAAAAATCTCAGGTTCATCAACACAAAGAATTTCTAAAAATTTTCAAACAGAGCTCTCTGGAGGCTGATTTGACACACTGGTTACTGAAAACACAACCAATTTCCAGACCCACAGTTAGAAGCTACCCCTACCAAGCCATGCTCCCAACATTGCTGTATATTCTTTGCCAGGACCCATGCCACCCAGAAGGAGCTGAGCAGGTAGTGCCTTTCCTTGACCCCTGCCTTCACCTTCACTCCCCCAGCACCACCAGCTGCTCTTTGCTGCTGCCTTTTTTCCACCAAAAATCACAGGTACCATTTCTAAAGGGATCTAGGGGCAGGGGGGACTTTCAGAAGCTGTCATGAGTTTCTAACCATGCCTACTAACATGTGTCATTTATACTGAGGTAGCTTCACCAGCTCCTGTGGACATGAACTTCAATGTGAGGTACCTCACGGAAGTTTTAGTTAGCCCTAGGGGTGGTGTATTCTTCTTCTTCTTCTTCTTCCTCTTCTTTATTATTATTATTATTATTATTATTATTATTATTATTATTATTATTATTATTATTAACTGGCAAGTTCTTTAAAAGCTGTACTTCACCTATCTCTATATAACGTGTCAAGTTTAACTTGAACTGCCCAAGTACTCAGATCTGGAGGTCTTTTCTTCCTTCCCTGGAGGCAGAAGAGGAGGATTGATTTACAGCTGCAACGCAAGCAGCAGTGAATTATGAGCTGGGGTTTCTCCCATGTCCTAAGCCCAGGAGCCCCACCAGCCAGAGCACTCCTCTGCCATGGGAGATGCAGGGATCTCCCTCCTCCCTCAGCTGCCAATACAGAGGATATCCCACAGGTGTCAGGATGGAAACAATCCCAGAGATCTGCTTTCAGACACATAAGCCCTTCTTCTGGCCTTGAAGAAAGAGCTCATGTGCCAAAAAACTGTTCATTTTTAAAATGAGACTCGCTGGTCTATTTATTCATATGTAGTGGAAGAGTGTTGAGGGAACAGTGTGGGAGCACACAGACCCAAGTGGAGGTTGGAGCTGGGAGATTGCCTTCAGGCAAAGGAAGGAATTTATTTTAGATTTGCTGGTCCTCAGACTTTTCATTTTTCTTTCAACTTTCAAGACCTTTTGGAAAAAGGAAACCACCCTAATTCCTTTTCCATTTTAAGCTAGATTACGCCTTTCATATCTGAAATTAAGCCTTTACCTATGGGTCAAGTCAGTGAGTGAATACAACAATATTTTTTCCTCTTGTTAATTTTAGGAAGACATTCCACATTCCATTCAATCCAAAGCGAATCTTGAATTCAGTAATTTTTTGACTTTGTTTCTAAATGGACCCCAAAATGTCTCACTGTATGTCTTGTGTCACACAATGCCCTACATCAGTACTGCTTATTGTTGGCAAATAATGCAGAGCTGAGCGGATAATTTAGGGGACTGCCATTCAACCCAGCATACTTTCTATTAATTACAGCAGGGCGGGAGTACTGGTTTTCCTCTAGCTGGGAAAAATTATATGAAAAGAACACATACCACCGCAGGTCGAATCCCCATCTTGTCCTGCAAGCTGCAACATGTCATGTCTGTGGAGCTGCACCCACTTACAGAAGGTCTGAATTTGGTCTTGCTCTTTTCCAGTGATGTTTCCCTTTAGTAGCTCACTTTATGGTCATTTAACAGGAACCTAGCACACATGCAGGAGAGGTGTCACAACATCAGTTACCTGGGGTTATTGTAAATAATGTGCCAGCACCTGAAGGAGATGTTAGGATGGATGTCAGATCATCATAATAGATACAGTGTTGTACCAGGCAGCACAAAACCAGATGTATTTATAATTCCTGCAGCTGCAGCCCTGCTATTAGTTAAGTCTAAGAACGGAGCCACTGATAGATTTGTCATAGATGAGTTGTCTCTCTAATAGAAAGTAAGTGATGAAAGGAAATAGATAGTGACTCCAGTTATTGGCATTACAGAGAGTCTTTAACTACACATCTTGAGCTTGGAGCCCACCAGATGCCTGTGCCTGTTGTTTCTTCCTCACCAAATCACTCAGTGTGGTAAAACCTGATGTGGTCTCACTCCGGGTCCCAATAAGAGGGGACAGATACCCCTGCCAGAAGTGGTGCAATTACTGATAGTCTCCCCAAGGCGAGGAAAGATGCGTAGGCAGCAAGACTGACTTTTGCAGTCATAGTGTTGTAGATCGGGGGTAAAACATGCTGGCCAGGCTGGGAAGGGTCCCTCTCATTGTCTTTGTCTCTGCTGAAACCTTTTGGAGATGGATAAAAAGCTTAGGGTCTTCAAATTACAAATGGAGATAGTTCAGAGATGCGTGAACTAAATTCAGCAGTGAACTGAAGTCCTAGAAACCCTGTAAGTCATGTTAGCATCATCCTGTACTGAAACTGTTGCTCCTCTGCCAGCTGCAGCCCCAAGGCAGAGCCTTCTGCACCTAATTTCGTTACCTTCGCCCCATAATCGGGTAACTTCAGGAACTGTGAATTCATTTCCCACATTTAAAAGAAACAGAAGGGTATATGTCTAGAAGTTTGGGAGATAACCATTAGGGATCAGCTGCTGAGACAGGCTCCTAGGACAAGAGCTGATTACTCAGACCTCATCATGAATATTCAGCAATGGAAATCAGAACGCAGAAAGTGGAGTGGGGTGAGGTGATCAGGTAACGCTGCCATCAGAACAGCAAGCTGGGGAGAGAGGAAAACTAAACATGTTTTCTTTTTCTGATGATGATGATGAAGAAGAAAAATGGCATCAAAGTGTGCTACGTGACTTCAGCATTGGCAACCAAACTTGTCCAGGGGCTGATCGGAGAGCCATGCTGTGATAAGTTGTGGGTTTTGAACACAGAGGTTATCTTACTGTAGAAAGTTTTCTGGGAGTGTCCAAGGAAAGGACTATGTAAAGACTACCTATGACCTCCAGGCATTTAAAGACACCAGAATGGATGAGCTTAGACTATAACACCATTTTGATGTACTTACCTTGATCTATTAATGATAAAAATTGCCATAATTAGGAATCCAAAAACCTACATCAAACCAGGTGGGAAATAATATTTAAAGGGGGTAAAATTTGTGCTTTCAGATCAAAGTCCTAGTGTAATGCTAGAACCTGTTGATAATATCATAGGACCACATGTGAAAGAAATCAATGTGTGGTTTTTGTTAAAAGGTCTTAGAAAAGTGAAAAATGCCCCAGCTGTGTAAGTCTAGAAAAAACTGAACATTATTAAGCCTGCCTTTTTGTGATTCTTAATGTCTATGTGCATAATTCCAAATCAAACATATTCACATTATTAACTTTTATAAGTTTATTAGTCTCAGTGCTAATGAAACCATTCATCCTTTGCAAATGCACATGGCTCCCTAATGAAACTTCAATAGATGGATCAGCAGTTAAGTGAGTACATCCAAATGTTTATGCCAAATTCTGTTTGCTGCAGTGAAAAGGGAGACCAAATCTCTTCCAAGCAAACATCTATACAAACCTACCAAAAAATGTAATGATGATGCTACTTATGCAATAAAAATTCCCTTTACTTATAAAAAAACCCATACATTATATGCCGGTATTTAAAATACCATTTTCCTTTCGTTTACCCTGGTATCACTTAGAGAAATGCCATTTGAAACAACCAACGTAAAAAAATAGTAAAAAGCTGGCAAAATGAGAGGATAAATCAAAACAAAGATCACAAATATGCTAGAAATAATATTTTTGAGCAGGAAGGAACTCAGCAAGATTTCAGTGATGGACATTTATGTGGTTATTAGCTGGGTTTCGAAATCTAAAGCTTATGCTGATAATCATAATTTTAATACTGGTTTCAACCTTCCATCTCTTTGTTTACCTGCCTGCATTTTCCCAGTTCACATTTTAGACAGGTATATATTTAGATGTTAGAATGGGAAGTAGCTGATATTCCACATGACAGAATTCCTTTTCCTTGAAGAGTTGTTGGCATTTTTCCTTTCTGACTCTCAGTTCAGGAAGCCATACCAAAAGGGCACTTAGGAATATGTGAATTTTGGCATTACAACTACTAAGTTACCAGCAAACATCTGTGTCTTGACACTGCAATATTTTGGAATTTTTTCCTTAGCACGAAATGTTTAAAAAATGTACATGATTTGGCACCTCAAGATTCATTTTCAGGATTTCAGAGAAAGGAAGTTTTTGGTATTATTATATCAAGCAAGACAGAAAAATGCATTTGCTTCTGTACTATACATATTATCTTTTCTTTCTTTCATTATTTTCTACACTGAGGTATAAATACTATGCCTGTAGCCAAATATGTATCTACACAAAACAAACAGAAAACATTCTTAAACCAATGAAGTATTTACTTTTTTAAAGACATTTTAATCCTATTAACGGTAAATTATATTACCTATTGTGAAAACAGACATGAAAGAAATATCTGAAGCATGCAGTTAATTATGATACCAAGTGAAACATAATATTTATGCTCTCCTTGTGTAGCTGGAACAATTTTTCTTTCACTAACTGTGAGTCATCCTCTGATTGAAGTCTTGAAACTGATGATGAGAGAGTTGGCTGGCACATCTGCCATAGAGGTTTCATTCTATAGATAATTAATACTAAAAAAAAAAATATCTGGGTTTTATTCTTTCATATTCCCAGTTCTCCAGTTTTTAAACAAAATCTCCACCTCCTCCAACATATCTCTCTGTTTAGAGTTTATATACTTAAGAATATTAAAAGACATCAAAGTCTGTGATAATGCTAGGGAATGAAGATTTCACTGAACAAGGGTCTGAACCACAGTTTCAGATCAAAGTTGCATTTCCATGTCAGAATAACGAAAATCTTTGAATCCTAATTTTTTATATGGTCTGTTTTACTGAGTAGGCTCAGGACATATTTTGCCTAATGACCTGAGTTTGGAGTCTCCCCCTCTCTCCGAGAGGCTGTAAGTGTTCAGATAGCCAATTCTTATTACAATACCCTTCTATTTTAAGGGGTTGTTTTCCTCCCATTGTCTTGCTTAATTTTTGCGCTTGTTCTTATTAGGTGCTTGCAGTGGCTGTTTAACTGGCAAACTAATGCAATTACATTTGATTCTTATGGCCTGGATTCTGCATCCCAAACCAGCAGTAAAGTTGCGTATGGCAGAGAATCTTACGTACAGCACCCTCTTTATTTGCCAATATTCTACTGTATTTATTTTTCCTTTGCTTTTTTGTTTGTTTGTTTCTATTGGAGTTTCCCATTTTACTTTCTTGTTCATTCATTTGGCTTCTATTTTTTCACTCCCTCTCCTTCCCAAAGGATACCCTTATTTTACCGCTTGCTTCTGGAAAGGTTTGCTTTAAAAATCCGTTCATATACACCCATTTAAAAATTTACAAGAAATAAGCCAGAAAGGTGTTCTGTGAGGAGTACAGCTGCTCTCCTCCCCCAGGAAAACTAATTCATCAGCTCTTTGAAGCAGACTGTCTTCATTGTTTAGAAACGAAGAACTATGGATTTTGTTTGTTAATGTAAGTGCCCTGCATAGAAATACCATCTAGTGTTACAAGCAGGAGGCAACCCTTTGGCACCCAAGACTTCAGTTAGGTTTTTCATTCCAGCCTTAATAATTTTATGGGTTTCAGGTGTTTAAGATCCTGTTTTCAGGATCTTAGAAAACCAGTTTCTTTTCCCTTTGTACCACTAGTTTAAAAACCATCTTTACACTGTGACTGATCCACTTATAATCTGGAGTTTCTTACCATGCAAGGTCTTGTGTTCAATCATTTTAAAAAATCACTTTCTAAAGCAACCTATGGCCCTCACTTTAGTTCAGGGGAACTTCCCTTTCTCTCTTGATGGTACGTGCCCTAACACTGTGACCAAATATTAATTTAGAAGCATGTTACAATCATACAAAACTGATGGAGGGACAGAGAGCACGGTGTGGTACATTTTTTCCATTGCCTTTGGACTGACTGGGCTGCAGCACCTTAAATTAGCCAAATGTGACCTGTATCAGAGGCCAGCCCCAGCATTTCTTCCTTCCTTGGCATATCAATAACCAGCCATTTATTGTCTGACTACATCGTATACATGGTTATATACATAATCACCCAACCCCCATGGAGAAAAGAGCCAGTTGCTAAAACGAAATAAATTTCAAATGATACTATAAGAAAATCTGACTGTCTAATATCTTCAACACAGTTCCAATTTTCCTAATGCATGACTCCACTCACCTTACCTAAATATTCACTGATAATTTTCCTCCATCATTGTCAACTCTGTAAGCTTTTAGGGACAGTTGTCATAAATCAGCATTTCATTGTTTCTGGCTATCACCTCTTTACAATGAAGAAGATGTTATCAGTTAAAAAGTAAGAAATGCAGTATGGTCCGAAGAGCACAATTATAGAGAATACTATCAAACTACAATGTAAGGCCCATGCAAATCCACTGCTGTTATCTATTTCATAGATTGCAAAAAGCTAGCAATAGTAAATGTGCAGCAGTATAAAAAGGCAGTGATAATACAGAAAATAAAAGCCTCTCTAATCCCTATTAGCAATTTGCACTAAACAATGGGAATAAACTCCCTGTTAAAATGTTGTTCGAGGAATTTACAATAACCTCCTCCTCTTCCTTCTGCTGGTAGGAGTTCTTTTGATATAGCAGTTCACTTTGCTAGTGGAGGTGACAAGCAAGTGTCAGCAGGTACATACAAGTATCCTAAACGCACATGACACCAGTATGCTGCAAACCCATTCAACTTTTGCAGGTTATGTAATTTCCTTTGAATAAAATCTGTAAAATCAGCTTATATCTAAATAGCGCTTTCAAGAAGTAATTTCTTCTGTAATTCCCAAATTCTCATAGATCTTTTTGCAAAGTGTCAAGTGATTTGGTCAATATTTAGCTTCAGTGAATAGCATGACTTTAGCGATAAAATTCATATCTCACGACCCTACAAGCACCTGCAGAAGAACGACACTCCAGCCAGAGGTTTTTCTCTGAAAATGGGCATTTGCAGTAGGAGCCGAAGTAGCCTCCTCAGCGTATTGTCTATGGCAGCAATTATCACAGTCAATGGGTTCTGCTGTGGTGAGCCCCACTCTCTGTCCAGGCAGCTTGCATCCCAGTCAGTCCAGGATTCCCCTGCAGCAGGGTACTTCTGCAAAAGCCTGTGCAAAGGGGAAGGCGTGAAGGCAGAGCTAGAAGCACAGACAGTCTGGCCCACACAGCCTGACCTGTCTCCTCCTGAACATCTATTGAAACTGATTGATCTAATGCCTTGCATCTGCCAAACTGTCATTCAAGCCAGAGGGGATTTGGATGAAGACAGGGGAAGCATTGTAAAAAATGGGTTTGCACGTTAATTGACTGAGCAAGCTTTGAACTCCTAGGTAAGGCAAAATTAACTTATTGGAAAGACTATGCCCACGATGGAACAGCTTCACTAGATGGGGGAACAAGAAGGAAAGGGGGGAAGTGCTATTTGAGGAGTTAGTAGATTTCTTCTCTTGATTTGTGCCTGAAAGAAAAAAATATCCCAGCTGTCTGCTGCATTGTGTGAACATATACATGCATTTAAATTACTTATATCATTACTTACAGATGTAATTGTGAAATATGTTCTTTTTGCATTCAAAATTAGGGGCAGAACAGATGGTGAAAACTCAGTTTAAGGCAATATGTCCATTAAAATAACCCATACTGTTTGTGTATTATAACAATAGCAGTCTTCTGCATAGCTGAGATTTTTAGCGGTGCTAGATTATGATAGAAATTCAAATAGGCTGTGGGATAGAATTCTGTATGACTGAAAATTCACCCTGAAAAAAATTTAGCTAATTCGTTTTCGGTGGCTGTCAACAGATGAACATTCCTCTGCATCTCCCTGCCTTTGCAGTATTGACTGCTTTATACCATGAAGTGAACAGTAAACTTTCTGGAGTTCATGGGCTGGAAAACCCTTCCTCCATATTTAATTCCCACGGACTAACAGAAGTTTGTATATTTCTCTGCCATGATACTTTTTCCCGAAAGGAGTTATATATTATAAGCCTATATATTTATATAAAATATATAAATTCTTTTTACGAACAGAGCAGTTCCCTTGTAGGAAAAGGAAAATAAATGTGTCTAGCTAGGTTGGAGTGCACAATGGACTGTATTCCCAAATATTCTTTCAGACTTCCATTAGCTGAACCTAAATTCATTAACACTGAACCTTGAATCAAGTGGTTTGAATTCACAGTATTCACAGAATTTTGAGGAAGAATTTTTAAAACATCTGTTGAGTTATTAGTATTAATTTTTAGAACTCCATGCCAATGCAATTTCATGAATGAGAGCCAGCTCACCTGCAGTACGTCCTACCCATGCCAAATGAGTTACCTGGAGCATTTTGAAGCAGTTGAACCCCATTGCAGAAAGCTTTTTTTAATGAAAGGGATGTTAGCAGAGGTGCAGGAGCAACCCTGCTCTCAATAAGCAGGGAGATGGTGTAAGCATCAGGCTTTGCGAGGCAAGTTAACAAGTGCTGGAGGGGGAAAGTGCCCACGCAGCCCCCAGCCGAGACGCTGGCATGTGCCTGACACACATTTCGCCTTCCAAGGGCACCGTGTGCCCTTTTCATTGTATACAAGGTGCACCCCGAACCGTGCAATGCTCAACCTGTCGCTCTCAGAGCTGGACTCAAGAGCTGCCAGCTCTGCCTCCTATATGGATGCCTGTGGAGAACCCTGGGCACCTCCCTGGAGGTGCGCTCCAAATGGGACCCATGCTAGGAGCAAAAAAATCTCAATGTTCTTCTCTGGACTGTAGGTTTCTCACCCTCATGAACACGAAGAAAAGATTGTAGATGTGAGCCAGGTGCTCACCAAAGGCTCAAAAGGCAACAAGCCTTTAAGCCTATCATGCTGGTTTCTGAAAAATCTTGCATAACTTGTAGCCCAGCTCATTCTTTACTAACACTGAGTATTGCAATCACTTTTTGGTCTTAAAGCGTACTTTTTCTGAAGCCAGTCAAATGAAAATTAAAGAAAATAATAATTTAAGAAGTGCTTTGTATTTTGGACTGACTCACCTATAGGTAAGACACCAACAAAATATTCCATGCCCTTCACTTGCTTGTGATCCAGCCCAATAAGACTAAAATATTATAATAACCATGAGTCTTATGTCTTGCCATAAAAGCTGGCACACCCTACATCATTTTGGATAAATAATTTCCGTTCTACTTTGTTCACTTGCACGTGGTAAAGTAGTTAACAGGAACATTTATCCTTTTCCCTCATTCCATCAGTCCTGACATTTCAAGCTATAATACCCAGTACATTGAATATACGTTTTTCGTTCATTCATGCAAAAAAGTGATGCTTAACTTTTAAAAAACTAGTGACAGCTTGTGACAACTTTAAAGAAAGACCAGATTTGGCTTCTGTCTTTGTACAGCACAGAGCACAACAAGAATCACACCTCTAAGGTATTGTATTAAGCAAGGATTAGAATGGTATGTCTTCATGTCACATAACATGTAAAGGAGAATTTACTCCAAGCAAGACAGATGTAGAAGCTCTTAAGCAATAAACTCAGTATCATATCTACTGGAATTTTCTAAAATACATTTATCAGTGAGGCACTGTGCCTTCTAATCCTACTCATAAATACCCACCTTTTTAAGGTTATTTTTCTCATGGGCTGCTAGAACAGCTGAGAGTAGGAAGATTAAAACAGAAGATTGAAAGAACTTGATTTGGTTTCTTGCCTTTATTTAAAGACACAAGAAGACATGTTGTGGAGTATAAGGTGGTCATTAGTAGGTTTAATCTGCAAACAAGAATAAGCATTAACCATGAGAGAAACAGAATTTTAAACCAGCACTCCAAATGTCTACATGTGTGTGCAGGAATGACCAAGTCTGAAGGTGGAGCTTGATGAACTATATGAGAGAATAGAAGTGTTTTCAGGATGCATGAGGTACTTGTATCATGCTTACATTTAATTACACATTGAGAGTCTCCCATGGGATCATTTTTAAGGGCTGAGAAGTTGCTTACCCTAGGCATTGGTTCAAAGCTTGACCTCTACTCTTTATTTAGTTTTGCTTTCCTCTTAAAGTATCTGAGATATGTTCAGAACTTAATATTATCTGGTTATAGTACAAGCAGTCGATGTACCCTTTGGTTCTCTTCCACTTTTCTAGTAGGTCATTATGGTCTTTATGGATTTTAGCCCTTTGCACAAAATATCTCAGGTTGTTATAGGAGGAGAAGGGGAAGGATAATTTATAACTTCTGGACTTAATGACTACCATAGCACCAGATTTAACTGTCTTCATAGTCTCTTCAGCCTCTCTTCAACTGCTTCATTGCCAAGTCTCACAGACATGGCAGTGGATGGAAGACCACTTCTGTGCAGCTGCCCTTAGGTTTCCCTCTACTTCAAGAACACTGAAAGTCTCCTGCTATTTGGTCCATGCTTTTCAGGTTGTGGTCTGTATTTCCTTAACCTTCTAGATCCAAATGACACTCAGAGGAAAGTATTTGACTTGTCTGAATTCTCTAGTTCTCCTAATTACTTTTTAAAGTATTATTAGTCATATTTCTAAACCAGCCAGTAACTCTTCTGAACTAAATTTAATTACTAAGAGATCCAAACTGAGCAGAGCACTCTCCACCTGTCAAGTTGGACAAGAGAAATCTTTATAGGTTTGCCTTGCAGCAGCAGCAGATTCCTCCATTGAGCTTAGAACAGCTGTTAATAAAGCTAGGATCAACAGAAAGATTCGTTAATTCAAGAAAGAGTTAACATGGTGTAAAAAGGAAAAGTCATTAGTAGTAATGAAATGGTCAGCTTTTGGCTTACAAATATGAGTTTTCCAAATACAAAAGGTGTCCAACACCCTTTTTCTAATCATTAAAAAATGTGATGTTGTTTACCATGTTAAAATCCATCCCTAAGAAATGGAAAAAGAAAAACCAATGGAGGACTTGTGCAAGCTGTGTATGCACTTGTTTATTAGGCGACTCCTGATAATCAGAGGAGTGTATGCATCCATATGCTGCTGTTATACTGTGGTTAACTTTCACGAACACTTTTCTGTTAAATGGGAATAGCAACCTTTAATTAGGATTTGGGGTTTGGTTCTGAAATTGCCATACACCTGCTTACTCAAAACAGATGTTTTATCTGCAGTGCAGTTTTACTCATAATATGTTATGACGGCAATAGCAGGTTGCTAACAAAATACAAAGGAAAGGCAATATCTACTTGCTGTGTTCTCTTATATGAGGTTAATAAAGTTGACTGATTAGGAATATCAGTTTGCTTTTACCAACATCTGACTATGTTAGCATGCCACATTATAATCTATGTGAATGTATCCTTCAATGCACTGTCACTGAGACTTTAATTCAGTTTTAGTCAGAAAACAATTATAAAATGACTTGGCCTTTATGTTGCACTTCATTTTTTTAGTGCTTCATGCATCACCAGCTCTCAGTGCATTACATGTCTCCATTCCCATTTTATAGACAAAAGAAGCCGAAGCACCGTCCAGCACTGAAGCAATGCCTGAGCTTGGCCAACCTCATGCCGACAGGCCCACAAACACAACAGATACAGTGAAGGTTCCCAAAACCTTACCCTTCATGTAAGGTGATTCCATTCCTGAGTGCACCCAGTAAATCCTACAGCTAGAGCATATGAGAGAAATGCCTGGAAATGGTAGTGCTCTGGGCTCAGGCCTGGTGCATAGGAGGGGAATCACATGCTCTGGCTTTGTAACAGGCTTAGAAGGTAGAAAACGCTTATGATGCACAAAACAATGACCCATTGTCCTTCAGATTTTAACTAGAATTTGCTTATAATGTGCAATAAATATCCTATGTAAGCTGAGGGGAGCAGTTAGTGGTTGAATGGCCTGGAGAAGCCTGGTGCTGCCCCAGTGTCATGCCATATTTATCCCAAAGTGTTCCCTAAGTGGGTTGTCCTGCCACCATGACGAGGCTGCTTGGGCAATTCGTGTCCCTTCTTTGTCAGGAAGATGGAAGAAGGATGATTATCTGCAGAAGGGAGGAGAACAGTGCTGTGGTTACCCAGCCTAAGAGCCAACAGTGATGCCATACCAAGGACTGAAGCTTCACAAAATAGACCTCAACATGCCTCTCTTCGTTTCAGCCTTAGAGTAGCTAAGTGGGTCGTTGTCATACCTTCTCTGTCAAGAATGTGAAATTGTCATATTGAAGGCTAATGTAACGTGTCAATTTATTTTATAAAGGTACCGTGTAGGTTTCTACTATGATATAGTTGTTAAGTAATACGACAAGAAAGGCATTACTATAACACAAAGATACAAATTTTCTGCCATATTAACACTTTCTATATTATAATAAAAAGCATATTGCGGTTGAGAAGTGTGTATCAAATCTGCAAACCCTGAGCTTTGATTTCACCCAGTTTGCAGAATTTGTTTCAATCTGATGTTCTTCTGTATTATATTTGCTGCCATCCAGAACAATAGTTTGGGACTCTCTAACTGGTCTGTTGGCTTTGATGGCATAACTTTATCATTTCAAAGAAGCAGACAGAGCTTACAATGAGTGAACTAGCTTTGTTATTGTGTCTTACACTGTCTTCAGCTTAAAAAAATTAAAGTAACTATGACTAAAGAGTATATTTATTTGCTTTTTTTTTGTTTGATTTTTTATCACTTTTCCTTCAAACAAAACATTTCTTGTAATGTCAGACTGTGAAGATACAAGCTGTAAAATTATTTTATACTGACTCCTTCTCTGGATTGTAATTCCTTTCTGGAAGAAGGTTTATGTGATCTGACATGCAGTGAAGCCATCTTCTAGGCTCCAGTTTATTGATAGGCCACAAGTACATGTGGATCCACTTTGACTGTTGGACTTAGAGATGTAGAAAGTAAAGCACCTGTTTAAGTAATTTGTTGAATCAGGGCTACAGTAAACTGAAACATCAAAAAATTATGTAAATACAGGTTTATAGCTTAGCAGAATGAACACACTGTGTGCATAACTGAACAAAGGATGTATTGAGTGAATCTTGTCTCTCTTTATGTCTGCTTTTGCAATAGCTGTGACCACATCCTGGTTTTTTTGTGTTTATCTCCTATTTGAATATAGTCAGCACCTACCTTTAACAGATTTCTTTTTATGCTCCAGTTTGATTGTTTAACATTTAAGATTTATTGCGTGATGGGATACCTATTGAAAGGACTGGAAAGATTCCCGTTGGCTTCAAAGGACAACGAATTGTGCCCAGAGCTCTGGTACAGCAAAGCATTTAGACATGTGTTTAAACATTGATGCTTTCAATGGGAGTTGAGCACATGTTTAAGATAAAGCATGTGCTATGGGCTTTGTTGCATAGGGAAGCACTTCAGCACATTCTTAAATGCTTTGCAGAACTGGCACTATAACAAACTCTGCTGTTAGTTACATTTTTTATTTTTATGGGGAAAAAAAAAGTAAAAACACTAGAAGATGTTACTGTTACTTTATGATAAAAATATATCTACTTTTGAATGGGCAGATTCGCCTCCTGTTTGTTCGTAGGAAAGTTTACATACACTATAATCTATTTCTGAAGAGCAGAATTGAACCCTATCTTAATAGGAGACAAATGGATTTTTTTCCCATCCTTTTTCAGCAGTTCTAGTTTGGCACTTGTTTAAGGTGTTATTAATGTGCACACTCAAGTGAGTCTAGGGGCCTCAGTAGTTCTCTATCATGAAATGCTCTTTTTAGCATGTAACAGCTTCTGCCTCCTATTCACCAACCACTTTTAGTGGTCTCCCTGTTATCACTTCAAATACTTTCCAGGGAGTGAAGAAAGAACAAGAATGCTCAAAGAAATGTTGTCTTCTCAAACCGTGTGCATTTTCATTAAGATTTCCTTAGCTTCCACTCCCACACACCTTTCCCCATGAAAGTGAGAAGAACGTGCCTCTGCCAACTATTTATCCTTCATTAGAACTAAATATAAGCTTAAAGAGACAGTCAGGAGATGCAAGATACTAAGGCTTAAAAATATGTTTCTTTTTCCTCCTTTGGAGAATGGAGTCTTTACCATGCGAGATGAACACCATTATACATCAACAAACTCACTGGCAGACAGGGGATGCACAAAGTGCCAGTGAGTCCAAGGCTCAGGAAAACAATGTCTTTTTCCACAAATAAAGCACACAAAGAGAACGTTCCCAATAGGAAATGGGGTTGGTCACGTTCCCCTCTCACAAAAGCTTTGACAGAAGTCCTGTGGAGTTTTAGAAGAGCAAACCCGTACTGTTCTTGGAAGAGCTTGTCAATGAAGTGAATAGTGAATATATTAAACCAGTTCCACCTGTCTTGGGCACTTCTAACAGTTTTGACTACACTTATGCTGCAGATAACATAAGAATTATATTAACCAAAGTTATAATGCATTTACTCTGTGACCGACACATGTGGATGCACATGTGCAGCCGCATGGAGTTAAACCCCCAGCTTGCCCAGCATCCTGGTTGGGCATGGTCCAAACTGAGCACCCACTATGCTCCTGTCAGTAGCTCAGTAAACTCATTTAGAATCTGGCTTGGATATAATTACCCCAAACATAACTGCAGATTTGGATTGCAGAAAGGCGTAACCTTGAGAACACCCACGCACAAAGTCACACTTCTTTAATGACACTGATAATAAACCACTTCAACTTACATCAGGCCTAAAATCTAAAAAAAGGTAGAGAGCTACTGGTAGTCTAAAGCTAAATATATGAAGATAAGATTCACGAAAACACGAGGCACTCACAGAGACAGGATACCATACAGGTTCCCTCAGGTTTTTAGCTACTTCCAACTTTGACTTTGTGGAAAGTTTCTTTAAATCTTGACCTTTTTATAAGAAAATATTGTTTCTTTGGTTGATGTCCCTTCCCGAAACTTCAGGGTTTATTTCTGTTTCATCAACAAATTGAAAGAACACCAAATTTATCAAATTAAAAACAATTAACCTTCTTATAGATAACTATTGAGAAGAAGTTACGAACAAGTGATATTATTCAAATTGCCTTTAACTTTCCTACCTCTTTTTTTTTTTTTTTTTTTTTTTGTCTCAGACAGCCCAGTAGTTTTTGACTAGAAAACTAAATAATGTTTCTTCAAGAAACTTTACCTGACCCAAATGAAAGCTTCCCCAACTAGCAAGGAATGCAGTGCTGGGGAGCTGGATACATGTCCCTGATCTCCTGACAGCGTTTATGTTCAGTTTTACAGCATGTGGGTTTCACCCTCTACATGCTGTAGTGCAGTGAACACAAGCTCATGCCATCTCTGGAATCTCTGGCTACTTTCTGCACGGTATGAACAGCCTTTGAAACCATGACTGGTAAGGCTTCCTGGGATGCTTTTTCTGCTTCTGTGTTGAAAGTGTTACTGGTTTAGACTTGAGACAGAAGACACTCTCAGTAGAAATATTTTGAAGACAAAATAAATAAAAAAGAAAAAGTGGAAAGGAGTCAAACAGGCAATTATTTGTAATTGAAAAAAGTATTGATTTTCCTTTTGATACATAGTCTAAATTATCCCTCAAGAAAAGTAGTAATGCATCTTTAAACAGATTTATTGGTCCTAGCTGTAAAAAAGTGGCTTATTTAACTTCAGTGCCATCAAATTTTTCTGTTTTCATTTGATACAGAGATAGAACAGAAATGCAGACACTGGAGAGGAGGTTTGATTTGGGGATCAAAAAGGTCCTGGAGGGCTCTAGGACTCTTCCATAGCTTTCTTTTTTTTGCTCTCGGTTTCCCGTTTGCAGGTCCCCAGGTCCCCATCCCTTCCGTCTGTGTGTCTAAAGAGTAGCGTGCTCTGCTCCACACCTCCAAGCTCAACCCTGAGTGAGAGGCAATACTTCTGCAGGCACAGGGGTCTGCCAGAAGATGCACACACCACTTTCTACTTGAATGTGTACACTCAGTTGTTTAGGAAAAAAAAAAAAAAGTCCTTCAAGTGAAATCCAAGATTACAGTACTACAATAAAACAATAATGCATTGTCAGTACTTCATACTGGTACCTGTCTACCAACCTGCTGCTCTGCAGGTTTGTTTTTTTTTCCTGGCAGTCCTAATAGTTCATCTGTAAAGGTAGTCCATAAACCAGTGTTATGCAAAAAGGAAAGTTAAAGGCAGAATTACAGCGTGTTACAGTATAAAAAACCTGCAAAATGACTATGATTTTCCAAAGTATAACCATGTGTCTGGCTGGCTAGCTGAACGGATGGATGGCAGAAGAAAAACTCCGCATAGTTCCACTGCCAGTGAAACTTATACAGACCCTTTCTGTGCCTCAAGTTCAGATTTACCTGTGTTTGCTAAGGTGCAAGCCACAGTATAAGTTTACACACAGAAGGACATTTCATCATGTTTCTGTACTCCCAGCACGGTCTCCTTCTCCCACTCTTCCCTGAGTCTATTCTCTTGAGTCTAATGATATAGAGGCATTCATTCTTCAAGCAGTCTTGGTGGGAGTACTAACTTGTGTCTCTCTTTTTTATCCAGGACATATGTGCATAAAGTCTGTGAGACCCTAATACCCACAAAACCTCAATTTCAGTTTGATTGAAGATAAGCAATGAATTCAGGAGTTTTTACAGGAGGTCTGATGATAGACACACAACTCACTCACAGTGATCTAACCTCTTCCTCAGAAAAACAAGCAAAAGAAGCTAGAGTCTCCTTCACTGGAAATGCTACCTCTTGTATGTGTATGCTATAATGCTATGGAAAAGCCTAATAGAACTACTATGATTTTTATGAGACTCTTTCAAGAAGAAAATCAAATAAGCATGTACATAATTCTCTTTGAAAAAAAATGTCTTTGTACTGGGAGTGCAATCATGGAGGAAAAGTGTGATAAACACAGATAAGGTCACAAATAAGTGTTCTGGGAGATTAAAAGCATATCACAAAGCGATATGGCTGATATCTCAGTGATATCCCTGCGGGATATGATACAATGTATAAAACACAGTGGAAACAAGGGACTTAAAATGTTTGAAGGCTATATGACCAAAATCTGGCTCCAGCTAGTCAGTGTGATGATAATGTGTAAATACATATACATGCATACATGCATGGGTGAGCAGCAGTGATGTGCTGTTATGTGTCAGCTAGTGCACTGGGACCTTTGGATGAGATGGAAGGTATAAGCACCAGTATTGAAACAGAGAAAATGGGAGGAAGACTTTATTTATTATTGTAAGGATCCATGAAATCACTGTGTAAAACATAGGATGCGATTACAGTTCCATGCTCTTTTTCTCTCTCATACGAAAGGACTTGCATGCCCACTTGCACTCTTTTGACACCTGCAGAGAGCAGAGGGTATAGGCAGGACAATTGTGTGTAGAAGGAGATAGGCAATAAGGAATTTTTGTTCCAGAAAGAGAAAGACAAAGTTGAACGTTCTGGCACATTGGTTTATCCCCATTCAGTGAGAGAAGTAATAAGCAGAGGATGAAACATGGCTTATAACAATTTGGGGTTTTTCTCCTGCACAAAAAGTATCCTTCTTGCTGAAGAACAGTGATAGAAACTGTACACCGCCTCACCCACAAGAAGGAGTAAGAGAGAGGTGAGGTAAAAAAGCACCTATGGTTTCCCTTTTGGCTTCGTGTGGATTGCGATGCTTGTGTCCAGTCCACACCAGGATTTCAGACAAGGTCACAATCCATCCTCTCTTTCACTTTCATAAGCTGTATCAAGCAGCCCTCAGTCACCAAGGAGGGTCTGACCCAGATTTCCTCCCTTTCTTCTTAGTTCCTTTTCTGTACCTATCAAGCATCTACTCCCCAGGCCAAATTTCTGAGCCTCATCATCTCCCTCTCATGTGCCAAAACAATCTTATTGCTTTCAGGTCTTTTCCTCCCTTTGATCTCCCCTTCTCCATGGACTCATTGCCCTTCTCTTTCTTTTCTCCCAGATCCCCATTTCTCCTTTCCTGTAGATCCTCCAGGTTGATTTCTCGCTTATTCACATCCTCCTATTCCCTCAGGTTTTCCCTTTATAGACTCAAGACCCAAGTCTCTATTAGGAAGCCTTCCCTTAGTGAGAGTGGGGGAGGGAATGGAGAGAAAGTCCGCAGCTTTTCCAAATGTTGTGTTGTTGTGAATACTTCCCTTATTGTGCTTGTCTAAACTTTAGTTTATACAGGTGGCAGAATGAAATGTGCCATCTCATAATTAGTCCCACATGCAGTGCAGGCAATTTATCATCAAAACAATCAGCAGTCACCATTTGATTCAGTGAATACCAGAGATTATCAGAAAAATGAGCCAAGGGGGAGGAGGAGAATAGGATAGAGCACTTTGGCTTTTGTAAATTTTTTTCCTTTTATTTTTTTTGTCTTCACAAAAGATATCATTTTCCCTGAAAAGTAGTGACCAGCCCAAATGACTCTATAATGAGTAGAATCACAAGAAAGCTGTTGTCTTGGCCTTTACAACCTTTACTTACCTGTGAATTTGTTGTATTGGACTTTCCTGTATACTTAATAAACTGCTTCAATAACAGCAATCAGCACAAACATGCTATTTCACTGGCGAGGAGGGTGTTCTCTTTCTCAGATGAACACTGCTGCTGCTCCTTTCAGCCATGGCAAGATGCATCGTTATGCCGCTTTTGTGTAAGAAAATGTGCACAGCAAACTCTGGGCACTCATTTATACACATAGACACACACACACATTCAAGCACACGGGCTCTCACATACATGCACACACACGTGCATAGTCAGAGGTGTCAAACGCTCCAGACACAATTCCCCACGTGACAGCTAAGGATGATTATATTGTTACTTATTGTCAGTCCTCACTGCATCACTGATCATTTTGATGGAGAAATTCAGTAGTTAATGGAAAAACAGGATGCCAGCAAAGTCTGAGGAAGTGCTGAAATCCAAGCATCAGAGTAATTGGGGTACAGAGGAGAAATGTGTTTGCACAGAGAGACAGCAGTAACCCCGTGGCCCTGTATGAGGGCATGTTAGGAATTGTGGACATATATCAACCTCATTCAAGGCCCCCAGCGTGGTCTCCAGCAGACAGAAGGATATAGGGATCCCTGATGTTTCTTTTGCCTTTTACTGCACACCAATTTCAGAAACAAGGTGGGGGGAAAGCAAGGAACTTTTTTCTTACTGTCTCTCAAGGACTGTTCAGTGTTTCCCCTCCTGTACTTCAATAGCTGCAACTCTTTCCTATCCCACCCCCCTGTACTGAGACACGGCTAAAAAAAAAAAATCACAAGCCAGCGTTTAAAATTTTTCCACCATATGTTACCAACTGATCATTACAGTCTATGAGTCAAACCGAGTTTACTTTTTAAACAAACGATGTGTCAATAAGAAGAATGGACTGATGTTAACTTCTATTACCATAGACATGCCTGGAGATGAAGAGTGTTTGATCTATTACTACTTCTTCAGGGCAACTTTCTCTTGCAAGAAAGGCTTGTACTGCTGTGTTCTCTATATCCTCTGCTTCCATTCTATCAATGTTCCTTTTGTTTTAGAGGCTCTTCAGTTAAATTAATATAGTGATCAAAAGCAGAGAACTGAGTTCAGGCTGGGCTTAGATAATAAATCTGGAGTTCCTTGGAAGAGGAATTACACAGCTAGAATGCACCCTTTGAGGTGAAATTTCACAACAGGTAGATAGGTGAAGGTCATGTTATTTTAGCCACAATAGCATGACCTCAGTGATCATTTTAAAACAGTGCCATGCTTTATTACTGCATTGTTGAACATCAGCTCTGTCATACACACACCAGAAGCCAATATGCCCATGTTCTGCTAATTAACACAAAATACCAAATGCAAACAAAACATTCCCATGTCCCACTCTGGACAGGAAAAGTCATCTGTGTCAGTCCCAGATTGCATTCACCGTATGCACCTGAACACAGGACCTGGCAAACTCAGAATCACACAAACGGGGAATGCAACATAACTTGACTCATTTCCATTTCATTAAAGCAACTCCTTCAGAGCTGACATGAAAATGGCAGTCCATCCTTACCTCTTAGCTGAAGCAGAGGAATGGTCGTTGGCTGTACATGCGTGTGAATGCCAACATTTTTCATCCCAACTTACAGCAAAGTGCTATTAACAATAAATAAGAGTATACCCCAAACTGACAAGACAAATAAACAGCGGTCATTTTCAGCTGCTTTAAGACTGGTGTTTTTCTCTGTTCCCTTAAATCTAGATTTTTCTTCTGAAAATAGGCGAGTCACCCTGTGACACACAAGCCTGTACCACCCTGGAGAGAGAAGGAAGAGTCAGCATGTCCATGTTGCAAGGGAAGAGCAGCCAAGATCACTCCTCCTCACCGCGCTTTCTTCAGTCCTTCCAGGTAGTCCTACTGCAGCCAGCAGGGAGGTCTTGAGCAACATCCGTGCAGCTCCCCATCTGAAGAGACGCTAGATAACCTTGCTTACTGGCACGGGTAGGCTCTTGCTCATAAGGCACAGTGTGCTGGCTCACACTGAGGTTTCTTACTCCACCATATGGCTCACAGACAGACATTCGCAGATCCTAGATTAGGGTGGGTGTCCAAGGAAGTCTCGAGTCCACGGTAATGGGCTCTGTTGTATCCAAACAGTAATTATCTGGAAGGCATTTGAGAAAAGTCTCATTTTAAACACCTTTGTAACCTCTGTATGGCAAGCTGTGCAAGTAAAGGCATAACAAAAGGAGTAAATAGGAAAGTTCCCTGCTCCCAGCTGCATCTAGTAGACCATGGGAACTGTAGAGGTGGGTGGCCCCCCCACTGTTTTCACACCAGCACTGGTGGGTTGTTAACATTGGAAGCAACAGTACCTCACCAATGTCATCACTTAACAATATAATATGACAGCATCTGTAGAGCTGATTAGCATAAATCAACATAATACCTACTTTGCAGCATCAGTGTTGAAAACTTCTAAGTAGTGGGGGACACACACACAAAATATATGATGAATTCTAATGATTTTGCTGAAGTGCTCTCACATGACATAGTATGTTCGCACAGTACAGGCATGTGAAACTGTACACACACCTGTATTTTAATAATGTGCACAATACTGTAGCTATGTCACTAGTTTCATGCATTCTCATAACAATAACATGCCAATTTTTCTGTGATCTTTTCTTATATTTTGAGAAAAGACAAATTTCCAAGAGCTACCACATGGGGAGGGGTGAAAAGGAAGGGGGATTATATGCATTTTGATTTCAAAACACATCAGCATGTCTTTCTGTGCCCAAAGGGTCATCATGCATAGAGTCACATAAATAGAGACTGCTTAAAAAAATAACTCAAGGTCACTCAGAGTCAGACCCCTAGGTTTGAATTACAGATAAACACATTTCAAAGTGCAAACTTTGGAAATAAGGTACAGGGGAGAACAACCTTACATGGCACTTCCATCAATTTTGATAGAGCAGTTTCAATTTTCAGTGTAATAATTCAAAGGTCTTGCGGCTTTCTGACAACACTGAGCTCTCCTTCCCTCCTCCTCATTCTCTGTCCTTCCCTCAGTGCTCTGTGCACACTCTGAACATTACCTGTTTGAAACCTGAATGCTTTTTCACATCCAAGTGTATTTTCGAGAGCTCTTCCAAATTCTTCACTTTAGGCAGCATTTTCCTGAAGGAGAGGTCTGTTTGGGGTTAAGATGGCAAGTGCATTTGGAAGCAGCAGGCAAAGTACAAATAAAGGAGTGCACGAGAGCAATCCTTCTCCTGTCCTAAGGGAAAAGTCTATAAATAGTCTAGACTCTACAGCGGGTGTGGATGGGAAAAGTTCCCTTTTCCTTCACTAGCAATGACGACAGGGAAAACCCAAGGAAGATCCTCAAGTCACTGGTCACTCTCCACCCCAATGCCGCAAGCTGCGACCCTATTTCCCAGCACCTGAGGAAGAAGAAATCTTACCATAGGCCTTGCTTGCCCCCATATGGCATTATATCTCTGCACTCACCCTTTCAATCACATTAATGCCAATAATGCAACAATCTTTTTCTTTTATAAAGGTCTTAACCTGGCTTGTGCATTAATTTAGTTTGCCAAGTTATTTATGCACCTATAAAAATGCAGACTAGGCATCTCTACAAGCACAGACAGATCCTATTTATGCTGATCTCAAAGAGTTCTGATCTCAGTTACAGGTCCTTGATAGCACTGGCCCATTACTGTACATTCTCTAAGGACTGGAGGTGAACGAGCTGATTCCAAGAGGAACCTGTCTGCCTCTTCCACCTTAACCTGAAGTCCATTATTTCTCATTGAACTACCTCACTCCTCTCTTGCTGCTTCCAGCCAACTTCTTGGTATTTCCAGCCTGACGAAAACAAGCAATGCTGACATATCTCCAAACACTGCTGCTGTGATATTTCCAACCCGTTTCAGCTACCATTTCGGCGAGCCTTGCGAGTGTGTAGTACTGCTCTGAAACGAGACTGTATTCACAGGCTTTCTTTGGACAGCATGGGGAAACCTGCTCTGAAAACACTGGCAGTTTTGTCGAAGTGGAGCCTGGAGGATTAGGCTGCATGCAGTACTCCAATAATAACACCGAAGTAAGGAGTATTACTAAGGGCCGGTTTCATTTCTGAACATATCATATAACATACTGCAAAAGTAGCACAAGGTCAAGGAAAACATCCATTATTTAATTTGACTTGGAGCCAAAGTGGTGATGATGTTGAAGACCACACTTCCCACCCTGAATGGAACTTCCTTTATTCAGTCCTTCCAACTTCATCAAAACTTTCCACTCTCTCTACCATCGTCCATCTCTTTCTTAGCAAATACATTACAGTTTCAGAGGGTCCTCCTCTCTCCCTCTTTCTTTCTTTGCCAGGCAAATGAGGAACACTTGTTAACTCCTTTACAAGCCACATTCTGTTTCCAGTTCTGTCCTCAGCTGCATCTCAGCAGCTCCAGGAAAGTCAAAAAAACCTGCAACAACAGCAGAATCTCATATTAGAAATCAGTATCATTGTCACCAGTATCAGTATCATTCTTTCCAGATAACATTGCCTCTCCTTTCTTGTGTAATAGGATGGTGATTTCACATCAAGGGTAACATGACAACATCATGGCTGACATATTTGTTTGTTAGGTGGGCTAAAGCAGTTCTTCAGCATTGTATGTCAATTAACGTTACTACGCACAGACTCTTAAAAAATCACTATTTCAGTCATTAGAACGGTACATGTGAATGCAAGATTTGCCAAGCCCGAGCGGATGTGATCAATAATTTACATATTACTGGATAACAAGCAAAGAAAACAGAAATAAGAGTTTCAGTTTCAGGATATATGTATCTGTCCTATAAAAGTAAATATATTAAAACATTTCTGCTATATCTTATGACTCTCTATAAATATCAAAATAGATTTATAAGTTGGAAAGGAAACGTGACAATTCTAAAATCACCACTCACAGTCCTTCAGTTTATGCAGTTAACTTTCCCAGCTAACAGCATTCTGCCAGCAGTTGCTTTCCTGCTCAGAGGGCCAACCACACACCTGCCTTTCCAGTACCCACCATAAAAAAATTAGTCAGGAAATGCAGACCTGCCAAAACACATGAAAAGAGAGTGCGGGTAAGGGGAGTCATCACAGGCACTAGGTGCAACATGACCTTTGTTGGGTAGAGTAGGGAGGACTTAGTTGAAGCAATTCACTACGTAAGGGCATCATGGAATTGGTGTTTTATTGTGCTTCCCTTAGTACTCTGGGCTTCTCCTTCAACGCTTTTACCTGACCAGCATCCTCAGCAGAAAGTGCTGTCTCTCTCCTTTTCTGGATAAAAAGATCAGTATGGAGAAAGGTTGTTTTGCATCCTGTACTGGACTGACCATGTATCTTTGGCACCAAAAGTGAGATTGCATCCAACAAGGGTCCACATTGTAAAACCAGATTAAAAAAGCAATGCCTTCATCAGGTGTGAAGTGCACTTGAACTGAAACCTTTTGACAGAAACTTTACCAGTACCACAACCACTTGGCAGTGTGAACCATTTGTTGGCCTCCTACCAGCTGCAGTAAGCTGGAGTTTCTATAACCCCCATGACCGTGTAGGACTCAAAGGTGATTTTATTAAACATTTCTGTGAAAGGCTCTATGAATTTCTCAGGTGTTCCCTCAAGGCCAAGAGGAATCTGAGTCTCAGGTTTTTTCCAGATCTTTGTTTCCTATGCAATCTGGTTATCATAAAGACATCAATGGAAAGGGAAGGAAAAGTTTTGATGAGCTTCTGCTCTTTCTTGACTTTAGTAGTATCTTCCTTAGAGTTATGGTTCTTGGCAATTTGCAAGGCAAGGTTGTCTTAACCTTTACAGCCTTATTCTTACGTTGTCCAGAAATCATTCATTTGGCATCAAGAGATCTTACTGAGATGACATAGATGAAGCCATGGCAGAATTATACTGGCATCAATGGTCACAAGCTTTTAATCAAAGAAATGCATACCCCGATCCCAAAAACTTCTCCTAACCCTAATGAACAAGACCAGAAAAATATTCTAAGGAATAAAAATTCCTGAAGTCCTTCTTGACAGCACTGTGGTACTCCATGAGAAAACCTGACAGGAAAATATGCATCTAATGGAACGGGTCATCATTTAGTTTTTCCAACCACTTTCTAAGGTACAGTTTTGAGTGGTGGCATGGCAAAGAGTCTCTTTCTTCTATTAGCATCTGGTTTTGGATGGGTCCTTCCACCTGTGGAGATCAAATCCTTTCCAGCCACAGTAGATGCCTCCTGGCATGGTGGTGAATTAAGGTACTGGAGGAAGGTGGTGCAGGTGAGCTGAAGGAGGTCTTGCTGATCTGAATATGAATCAGGTCACCTCTTAGGAACCCCCAAATACCTGGTGGAGGCACTCCGAACTCATTTGCTGACATGTCACTGGGCCAAGCACTGTAACCATGCCAGGGAAACTCCTGAGTGGCTTTTCCCCAAAGCCAGACTAAAAAAGAGCAACAAACAAAAACTAGAGAGCGGTTTCCCTCAAACACTTTAGGACAAATATTTCTACTGATAGTCCCTTTGCAGCCTACTTTGCCTTGCTTTTTCTCTTTTTCTTTTCTTTTTCTTTTTTTTTTTTAAACATTTCCAATGTTTTTTTCTGCTCCAGAGCTTTATTTAAGGCTGTTGGCTGGGAGCCCCTGGGAGGATTCCCAGTCCCCTGGGTGCATTCCCGGTCCCTGTACATTGCGGTATTACAAGTGTGGCGTCCTGCCTTGCCAGGACCTTAAAGGGCCCATCTGCCCTGTTACTATTGACCACATTGGATATTTCTAATTAAACACCCCCTAAATTACCCAGGTCTTAATCCCCAGTCCTAAACTGTATCCAAAGCTATTCTTTGTTATTCTCTCTGCAGAGAAAGAAAAACATCTAATTTAAACACAAAGTTCTTCCCCCCCACCCCCACCATTTATGCATAGAGTGCGTTACTGCTATTATATTCTGAAATACAGCTATTTCACACACACAAAAATTCCTTTTTATAAGTTGTTTGCTCCCCACGTTTTTTTCTTTTCCCTTTATGTTTCATATACCAACAGGGGCCAACTTTATTTCAGTATTGACATGGATTTTGATGAATATGCTTCTATTTCATTTATTCTTCATTTGTGGAAAGCTAGGCAGTATTTTTTATATTGTTTCCCACTTCCTTTTTGATTAAACTGTTATATTTGATTTTCCAGTAATAAAGCAGTACAGAGATAGATAGAGAAAAATACATCATCCTTGATTCTCTCCTGACTCACAGCTCTGTAAGCTTTGACCCAAAATCCCAGCCTAACTCACTGGAAATAAGTGCCCAAAGGGAGCCATCAGAGAGGAAGCTCTTCAGGAAGTGACTACCCACAGTGCTAACCACAGGAGAATAAGGCCTTTTCCACCTAAAATTAGCCGAACTGCTCAAATAAAAACACTAAACCTATTATAATAATAATAATAGACGACCCAAGTCTATCCTTTGAGATTGAATTGCTGTAATCAGTAACAAAGATCAAAGGCCACTCAAACTTTAGCGTCATTAGTTAGCATGTCAGGAAAAATCCAGTCCATACACATTTAGTGGATAGGCTGTAGATCTGTTTTTCCTCTGCAGGTATCTTTCCAAAGCATTCTTCTTTGGGACTCAGGGTTCCTCATTCTTTGTTTCAGCTTAGCAAAAAGTTTTCTGGGCAAAATATATCGCCAACTCCAATACATAGGGTGCATATATAAAAAAATCCCTTTTTGATGTGTGTCCACAACAGGACTTGGCAGTAAACTAAGACCAGGATGGTAGCTTCTTCCCTAAATCAGACAGCAAAGGGAGCATGGTTTCACCAGTGCCACGTGCTAAGGGAAGGAATATTACTGTTGCTTATTTGAGCACCCCCATGGCACGCGACTGAAACAACCTGGGGAGAAGGAAGCAGGTGACATCACTACAGTTAGGAACATCCAGTGTAACCCTGAAAAATGAACGTGGTCCTACAACCGTCATCCACTTTCACTCGTTATTCCCTGCTCCCTTTCGCAGCCTGTCCAGCCCACAGCCAGTGTGGGCAGCCCTCACCTTGCAGCACAGGGCAACTGCTTTGGCCGGCCACCCATTCCCAAGCTGCTAACTTTTGGTTGAAAATGCCAACAGCAACTGGAAGATGTCACGAAACAGTAATTTTCACAGAATGACCAGAGGAAAAGAGAAAACAGACAGTGAGCTTTTTTTTCCTAGAGCAGAAATCTTCAGGCCAGATGAACTGGTCGCAGGCCATCCTTGTGGTCTTCCAGCAAGGGAATGACAGGCATTAGAAACAGATTCTGCCTGCTGTTAACGATTGCAGCTCACCCCTCCATTGGCCTGCATCTGTCAGAGAAGGAACCTCGTCGCCATTCTAACCGCCAGAGAGGTGAGGTGAGCAAGGTTACTTATTCGTACAGTGCCTACTCCCAGCCACAGCCCCCCAGTATGAGATGAAACCCTAGCTTGCTCTGTGTTCCAACAGCAGCTGAGGTCTGGCTGTGAGCTCCTCATGGAGCTCCCCTGCTCCCCCCTGAGTGGAGAAGTAGCCAGGGTACTGCAGTTGGAGCGGGGCTGAGTATGAGTCAAGGAACCCTGCTGAGAAGCAGGGCAGGAGGCTGATGCATTGCCCTGAGGAGCACAGTCTGACTTGTCCAGTCACAGCAAAGAGCAGAAATCATGGCTAAGCAAGAGGTAGTGTGCTCCTGAAAGCCCTAGAGCAGATTGGTGGCCAGGAAGAGCACCCAGTCTCCCACAACAATGCCCTTTGCAATGTCAGTCTTCATCCTTTTTAAGCTCGTTCTGCCCTTCTAAACAAGCAGAAGTGGCATTTGTGTCTTGGATGAGCCTGTGAAAGGCCTCCAGGCCATCAGATTATCAGCTGCCATCAATTGTGCTTGCTCCCTTCAGGTCTCTCACAGTACTCTAGCATCCCAGGGCCACCAGCCTGCCCATTTTGCAAATGGACAGCCTAAACTATGCCGCCAGGCTTCTGGCTGGCGAGGTAACCTGCCATTCAGCCAGAAAAGTCATCAGGACCTTATGATAGAGGGCGACGGCCAATTCATTTATTTGCTCAGTAAAGGAGCAGAGTGGTAGATAAAAGTCGCCAGAGCAGAAGTGGAGTGGAGAAGGCCAAGCAACCCCTCACATGCTGGCATGATCCACACTAGGTTTTCACTTCCTAGCCCCTGATGGATAGTTCCATGTCAACAGTTGCTTACAGACATATGTGCATTGCCCTGATGCTTCTTCTGCAGAACCAGCAAGCAGAGCAACCACAGGCATTAATAATACTGCTGCTGCTGCTGCTGCTGCTGTTGGAGCATCTGAATGCTGGCTTGGCCAGGGCTCACCTCCTTGTCAGAGGAAGTGATTTCAGTTCACAAATGCAGAAATAACGGAAATAGGTGTTTCCAAGGCTAGTATAGCCACAAAGAAGGTTTCTCTCAGACTGTGACTGACCACCAAGGCAGGGGATGCTAAGGTATATTTGAATAGTGCTTTCTAGGAACCCAATTTCACCCACAGATTCATAGGAAGATCTAAGTGTACCATGGGGACAATAAAGCATTTAGAACCTGTCTGCTAAGCCTACAAGACAATTGTAGATTAAGTCATGAAGAAGTCAGCTATCCAGCCGTTATGTAAAGCTTTATAAACCTCAGTGACACACATTTAGCAGCCGCCTCAAAATAGGAACATCAAGAGAAAACATTTTTGCAGTAGCTTTCCCTGCTATTGCTAGCCTCTCTCTCTGTGAAGGGAACAGTGTTTATGGGACCAGTGTTTGGCAAAGCAAGCTTGAATAGCAGTGTCAAAGGGTAATTGGCACAAAAGAGATCCCTACATTTGGAACAAGAGGAATTAAGTTTTCTTAAGCACAGTGGGACCACAGAGGGCTTGTTGTTGATAGACCCACAAGTAGTAATATTACCAGGTTCACACCAAGGGTCATAGCATGCAGTGAGACAACAGTTCCTTAGAGCAATGAGAACAGGGTCATGACTCCTGTGTGCAACTGATTGATCCTCAGAGTTCAGATCTGTGAGACGCATGGGAAAAAAATGTGTATTTCACAGCATTCATTTACACTTGGCTTTGAAAGGCTTTTATTGAGGCAGTGATCACCTTGCATTTTTACTTTTCAGTTACTGCCTGAAAGTCAGTGGAAGGATCTGAAATGATACATGACCATGGGATTTTATCAGCAGAATGCATTAGCGCACAGGTTACTTACAAGGTGAAGTTTGGCAGCTGTTGGTAGCTTTTCTTCTCAAGGACTCATGTCCGGAGCTTGGTCTCTAGTTTCTACTCAGCAGGACAGAAGTTCGAAGCCTAGAGAAATGACAGTGAAACTGTGTCCAATCACATCAAGGATTGAATTCTTAGTGTCACATTTCCACCTGGTCAACTTTGAATCCCAACTCCCAGAACGTACTTGACGAATGTTTAGGACAACTTGGGTGCCAATGAGTTTTAGGGTGTTCTAAATGATGCCTTCTGCCATAGATTTCTGGAGTGCACTATGCTCCTCTAATCCCAATCATCAGTGCAAGCTGCCTCAGTTCCTTAGTAGCTGCTGGCCTCTTTTCCACTTGAGGGAACCTTGTTTCAGAAGGTATACTCAGTTGCCTCTTTAGTGGTTTATTTATATTTCTGAGGACAGTGGAAAATACTCAGATTCAGGATTTAGGAAGGAGCCCATGGCTCCAATACACATCCTTAATTAAGCTACTATGCTTGCTGGAAACATCTGGGAAGCTCAGCAGAAGTCGTTCTGCACCTTATGAGAGTTTTGAGTCACTTCAAGCTGTGTCATGTGATGTCCAAGGGATATCATCTTGGATTCCTGACCAGGATTATACAACAAGAAGAAACTTCTCAGTAAATTTTGAATAAACACAGAGGTGGGCCTTGGGAGTTTGACCAGTGCTAAATGAATACAGCAATCAATAAAGCTTACAGCTATGTACTCTCCTCCGTGCCTGGATTCAAGGAGGTCCCTGTAGAACTGCACACAGACTGGATTGCTATGATCGATACTGGAAGGGGGAATAATACAACAACATTAATGTAACTGGCCCCACTGAACTCAGCAGAAGTTCTGCCATTTACTTCAGTCAAGCTAGGATTTCACCTAATGTGTCTTTTCCAACTCTAATATCTGTGATCCTGAGCACATTAGAAAATTGCCAATGGGATCTGCCAACCATCACAGTCTCTGATTTGTCAAGTACTCTATTTGTATTCACCACATCTCTGTCGTGTAAAGGATTCCAGTAATAAGCTATTAAAGACATCTAATGTTACCAATTTAAAACTGAAAAACACAAACTACTGAGGGTGGTGAAGTTGCCAGAAGAGACATCAGGCCCTATGTTAGAATATCTGATTCATCAACTCCTATATGTGCAAAGCCTGCAGATTGGATAATTACAGCTCCATCAGTGAATAGTGTGTTTATTAGACCCAAATTTGGTGCAGTAATAGAAGCAGAATAGAGCCTAACGTTATCAGAAGTGTTCACAGAGGGATTGCCTTGGTACAAAGAGCTGTCAAATGCGGACAGATAAAGATGGCTTATTGAAACTCAGTTTATGTGAGGGGTGCACCCATTTTCAATGCAGCTACCTAATAGATACTGTTCAATATGGTGTAGTAATATTACACAGCAATTAAGGCATAGAAGAGGTTTCTGTTATACTGGTTACTTAGCAAAGCTCAAAATCCCAGCTCGACACTTAATCAGAGATATTGTTTTCCAGTAGTTTCACTGGAGCAAGGCTTGACAGAAAAAGGAGGATTTCAAATGCCACTTATTTTTGCTAGTCATTAATGGTGGGGAGAATACGGATAGCTAGATGGTTAGTCTAGTCTGGTATCAATTGTCTGTGCATGTTAATGTTTTTGTATGCACATAGAGAAACAGGTTACAGATGTTTAAAAAATGATGACAAATGAGATAACGGCCCAACACTAGAAGTGACTGCAATGAATTGTCTTTTGGTTACAGGTCTGTTGTGGGACAACTGAAGTATATGGAGTGAAAGTTAAGGAAAGGGTTATCATCCCACTTGGCTCTTACAGGGACAGTGCAGCAAATAATTGTTAAACAAATGCATTGTGAGGAACCTAAACAGACAACAGTCTAAAACCAAGGAAAAGCTCAGTCCTGTAAGTCAAAGTGCAGGAGTAGTCATAATAATGAAGATTCTTTTGAAAACTTGAAACCGCTGAAGTTCATCCGTTTTTACAATTCTTGCAGGTTCTTGCAACGATTAATATGCAACAAGCTCCACTACTTGTTTGTCTCACTCTACACAGTTGGGGCAATCCCAGTGAGAAGTTTCTCCTATTTGGTTTTCACTGTCTTTCATTCTCAGTTCAGGTCAAGACTTCGAGCAGCCCTGCACATATATCTGATATTTCACAGACAATAATTTGGGGATTTTATTTTGTTTTGGTTGGGGTTTTTTTGTTGTTAAATATTTTCTGAATTTTATTTTCAGAAATTATTATATTTTCAGTTTAGAAAACTGAAAGGCAGAGGCAAGTATTGCTTTGTGTCAAAATCGGTGCCTAGTGTGATTCAAAATGTTAATCTACTTTGGGAGTTTTTTTCTTCTTTTTTTTTTTTTTTTTTTTTTGTGAAGTACGTTTTTGGAGAAAACCATCCACTTAAGCAATATTGAGACACTTTAATTTGGGCAGGGATCAGATGATTCCAGAGGTACCTTCAGTCTATTATTCTGTAATTCAAAATGTCAAAAAAATCTTTCAAAAGTCATTCAAACCGATGCTATGAATTGATAGAAATACATCATTTTTCCCTGTTTAACTAAATCTATATTTTTCAGGATGAAAAAATTGGCTGCAAATTTTCATTCAGCACTAAGTGAAGTATTTCTCTGAAAACATTCATAGAACTACATTTTTGAGTTTGTCCCTTCAGGAAATAACCTGTTTGCAAGTCAATTTATCAAAATTACACTATGCAATACAAAAAATAGTAAGTTATTTTAGATACCTCTCTTGCACCATTTTTAAAAGCAGTAGAATTAGGAAGAGGAGAAAAGAAAGAAAAGACAACAATATGTTTTAGAGCTTCTTTCAATCTCCAGAACCACATGCTTCAGCAGGGTTCTGTTTTCATCACTAAATTAATCTGATCTTTCCTTCTATGGGTCATACCAGTTCAGATGATAAACTTCAAGTAGTAGCTTATGTCACAGTGTTTAACCACATAAAACTTGTTTAACAAAATGCAAAAGACATCCAAAAACTATTAGCACACAATAATGTATCACCATTAAACATTTGAAAATTATTTATTATTTTTAAGAAAAGATCTAGCTGTGTTTAATGTATTTTACCTCTTAATATAGTTTTCATACTTTTTAATGATGGCTTCTTGAAAGTCAGAAAACAATCCTTTACCCGAAACATTGACATGTTTCATTCAATAAAAACAGACACATTTAAAATACTTTCTGAGACAATGCAGCCAACACAGATTCTTTTGTTTATTTAATGTTTGGACAGTGCTTTGCAAGCATAATATGCTATTATTTTTAGTGCAACTTGTGCATACAGCATTATCAGCAAGATATGAATAAAATGCTCTCAGCTTCGCAAGCAATTTTCTTGATTAATTTCTTTGTATAAAGCAGCAGAGGGAGCTCATACATTATTTTTGGTGTATCGCACAAAAAATGATAAATTACGCGTGCACACACATGTGCACGCACACGCGCGTCCAGGTGACACGGGCCCGTGCCTGTATGTACACACGCAGTCGGCGCTGGGATGAACTGCAGAGCTACAGTGGCTGTGCCTGCATTAGTCGTGCAGACCAACAGGAGCAGAGATGTACTGCGGAAGAGTTGGGAGCGAGCACCGCCTGTCCACAGCACACAGCTTGCAGGGCAGCCTGTCTGGGTTAGCTGCAGCCTGATCCCGTAGGCTGAGCTGCCCATTTCTGGCTTAAGCATGTTCACAGAGGGCTCCTGGAGTGCTTCTTCCAGCTGGATTTTATCCAAGGGGTTCCCAGCTGGAGCGTTCTGACATTGCTCCAGGACACAAACTGGAGCTCGGCCGGTGGGGGTGATCGGGAGGCACACGCCAGCAGTATGCTCTTGATCCAAACCAAGCCACCACCACAAAAGCTCTATTAGGACCTTCTAGATACCCAACTTGAGCTGATTTCCAGGTGTGTAAGAAATTAGATGGATGACTTCAATTTAGGCATTCTGCCTGAGCGGCATGTTAGGTGCCTGCGTCCTTTTTTAAATTTTCTCCTCAAATTCTCTAATTTTTGCAGAAGACATTTAATGTTGGAAGCACGCTGAGGTACAAGTGCTGAAGTCACCTAAAAGGCTGGACAAACTTCCGAAAACTTCTGGTGTGTGTCTGGTTGAAGGAGCTCTTAGGAATGTGGGCCCTCAGCTGGCTCCCTGAAATGTGTAAGTCTGAGGGGTAAGGAAGGCTTAACAGACCTGCACTTAGCAATCCTCCGCACTCCCTGAACTGCCCAAGTATAACTGTTATGTCCTTTAAGAATACGCAGCGTGTTTCCTCTTCAACGTGATGGGACAGCCAGTGCCTTGAGAACGTGGTTTGGCTTTGTTGTGTGAAAGTCTGGGAGGAAGCAACGTGCGGTGGATAATGTGGGGACAGCGCTTCAGTACAGGGCAAAGCCATAAGGAAGAGGTTAGTCCAGTGGACAATCCCACATCCTCCCACACGCAGATAAGCACCACTGAGGCCGAAGAATGGAAATAGTGGAAAACTGGCCTGCTGATACCTTTTGCTTCCATGCTGGGCAGAGTTACCATGCACTATGGCTTGAGGCTTTCGCTTCCAGACCCGGAATGAGCAGACGTGAAAATGGCAATAATGGGATTGAAGAAAACAACATAGGTTGGGAGATTGGAGAAGTGTGGGGAGGGATGGGAGTGGAGTGACAGGACACGTGGTGGGAAGATGAGACACCGAATGGCACAAACAATTTCTTGTTTAAAAAAAAAAATCCCTGTTCAGGATAGAACCTGGGGCAAAAGTAATAGATTTGGGGAGAATTACTTGTCATATCCAAACCAGCTGGCCAAACTCGTAGTAAAAAGCCCATAAACCATCGTTGCGAGAGAGGGAAAGCCACATTGGTTTTATTTGTCTGTAGAGCAATATGTGTCACCATATAAATAGTAACTAATAATAATAACATGTGCTGCAACACTTCTGTGATATTTTTCAATAATTACTGTTGTTGTGAAGGAGTTTAGTATGAAGTAAAACATCTCTGAGGAAAAATATTCTACCTCTTTCCCTCTGATATTTTTGTAACTGAATTAAAAATATGCAGATAGATTGAGTCAAAGAAATGTTATTCCTAGTTCAATCCTAAAATCCCAACCTGAACACCTTGAAAAACCTCTCAGCTGCATTGTTCTTTCATATGTTATGAGGATTTTTATTTCCTTTTAACAGCAGTAAATCGTCAAAGGAAAGAGGCTTATATTGCACATACCATTGCGAGACATGCTCATGATGTAACATCAGAATGAACTATTTTTTAACCTAATATACAACAATTTAGCAGCATTAGAAGAACATAAAACAGATAAAAGTATAGCTTTTACAGCCATTCATCAATGGCCTTTTTTTGAAGAGTGCAGATACCTCCTCAGGCTAAGCATACATCTCTCTATTTCACATAAATACACAAAGTGACAGGGCTTCCAGTCAAAATAAACATTTGCTCAGTGTATACCTGATTTCCACCCATTTCATTCAACAGGAAAGATACTGAGGTTAACAAACACAGTAATCTCTCATCTGCTCTAGGGATGAGGATGTGCTGTATCCCCCAACTTGTGATTGAGTGTGTTCACAGTTTGCTGTTCCCGTGCACTTCCATGCATTTGTATTGGTACTATTTAAAAGACAAACAAACAAACAAGCCTAAAGGTGGATCCAGCCAAAATCACTTGCGGTTTTCAGAAAATGAGAATGGCTCAAGGCAGAGAGGACGATATCTCAGGTTTGGTAACAGTGTGAGTAGTGAGAAGGATTGTTGAACAAAACATCATTTGGGGGAAAACACAGCACAAGGTGACATAAAAATGGTATCAATGCTCAAGAAAATAATTTACACTTAATATTGAACACCACAAAGCAGCTACAATTCACGGCTACAATGGTACAAAGCTTTCAAGAGTCTAAGGCACCTAAATGTCACCAGATTTGAGGAAATGAGTAGTACCTAGACCAGAAACTTTTTTTTGCAGTCTTGGTTCTGGCTGCACTGCCTCAAACCCTCTGTTGAAGGAAACATGATCCTGTTACCTTGGCCTGTTTCTGCAGCAGTTCAGCAGCTGGAAGGAGAAGTGAATGCAGTTCCCTTACCTGCAGGGGCAGGGCTCATCGAGCATTGCTGCACCCATCATCATCAGGGCTGTCTCTCTTGGCAAGCACAGGCTGAGAGGATCTAATAGATCCTCTCTGGATACCACACCTGGCTTGCCAAGCCTATAGTCTGATTCTTCGCCAAGTAAAATATGTGATTTGGACACATTGTTTGGTGATCTCACACTAGGATTTCACGCCACTCGACTAAAGAAAAAGTAGATTGAGCTATTTGAACAGTCACGATGTTAGTCAAACCTGATTAACAGATTATTTTCCACTGACATCACTTCTTTATTCTATTTACAAGCTAAATAGCCCAGCCACTCAATTGATAAATGCTCATTTTCCTCCATCTTAATTAACTAAATATTCTTTTACTTAAACAAGCCCTCATTTTTCCATAGACACTGTAACATATCCATTAGCAGGGTCTATCTGAGACCAAGGATCTTTTATTTATGAGGACAAGTCCAAATGGTTACTATTTTTTAATGTTTTTATTTTCCTTGATACTGTACACCGTGTAATGGCTTTGGTCCAAACAATAATCACACAATGGGTGCCGTTCCTTCTTTCTTGACCTATCACACTCCACATGATTTAATCCATTGTTTTGGATGTTGCTGATGATTTATTGTATGAAAAATGTAAATGATCTGGATGGCAGATGTTTTATATTTTCTGACCATTCATTTTCAGTGGGAATGTAATTAAAATTTATGAAGTGTATCTGCTGAATTGCATTGGCAATTGATGATCTCCTCCAGTGCTGTCTGTCTGGAGATGATGAGTGATTGTGGACAGTGAGATGTGTTGACAAGGGCAGAAACAGACGTGATGTTACTGTCATGAGTGAGGCTACCTGCGAAAAGGCTGCCGGTTTTTTTTCTTCCTTTTTTCCCACAGGAAGAAGGTGGCAACCAGAGCTGTCTTTCTTCTTGCAAGGCAGAGTACAAAGCCGCTGCGCACTCCTGAAAGCTGTCACTCTTCACAAGTACAATCTCTGTGTCTCTCAGCAATGGGCATCTGGAAGCCACGATATCACTTATAACAACCCATGTCAAGGATATTAATTAAATTCCTGATGGCCACCCAGCGAAGCTAATGAGTGTAAATTTCACAACATCCCAACTCATAAGGCAGCACACTTAACCTTTTCAGCATTGATATCCTTCCTCCAGGAGGGAAGTAAAGCAGTGTGCTCTTCTCCGAGGGAGCGTGGTAAGGAGAAACAGTGAAAGGAGGAGACGCTTGGTCTGCCATAGTTTGAAACAGAAATGGACTGGAACCAGATCTGCTAGATTTAGATATCCCACAAGCTTGAAACAGAACGGAAAGGATGGTTTGCAGAACTGAGATCCCAGGTAGCAATTTGCACAGAGCCCTTATCACTATGAAGCTGAGTGGATCTTCTCACCTCAGCCCCTTCCAGCTTCACGTACAAGCCCAGCAGCTCTGGTCTTCACCCCAGTGAACTATACTTACTGGACTTTGACTTTCCCCTACTTTTGACATAGCATACATCTTACTTTCTGAGTACTGTGGAGGAGACAATGCGTAACTACTACCATGCTACCATACTGCTCTCCCTACAATAAATCTACAAAGAGCATAGGTTAACATGTAGTGAATAATGTTAAGTACTATAGGACCAACAATGAGAACTGGGGAGCTTCTGACACCCATCCTTACCACCAGGGATTTTGATCACTTGGTGTTTAAAGTGCTTTCCTAATCCACAAACATCATTAAGTATATCTAACATTAAATGTTAATAAAAATGCCTTCACTCTTAAGTCATGTGACCACCTCATTACCAGAGGCTTGTAAATGAGGATTTTATTCCAAGAGCAAAACCCAAAGGTAGTTTGTCACAAATGCCCCAATCCCACCTCCAGTTAATGACACCACTTCCAACGGGTGCTGCCAGGAAAGGTTGGGCCCAAATGAAGTGGGTGTAGTAACCACCAGCTGGTGAGCCCTTCTCATGCTGAAGTTGGTAGACATTTTGCCATTCATTTCAAAAGCAAATATTACAAGCTCAAGAACTAATCCAACCTTCAGGTCTGGTGGTGATGGTGACATTTGGAAATGTATGATTCAAAACAGACAAGGGATTGAAATGACAGGTGCAGCAGATGGTCAAGATTCGGTTACACAAAGGCATTTTTGATTCATTCATGTATGCCCCCAGCTCCGCTGCTGCTGAGTGTCTCTGGCCTGTGACAGGGGACTTTGGCAGGAGAGGAAGAAGCATGAGGTAGGAACGGGGACACAAGTTCTGGTTAGGCAGGTTTTGGAAAAAAAACAAGGAGGAAGACAGAAACTCCCAGCAGACCCAATCTTAGAGGAGTCTTGGTAAATACTGCAGAGCTCTGGGAGCCAAGTAAAGTTAAATTCATCTTTTGGCTTCCTTGCTGTCTTATAGGGTGCCTCAGTTTACCTATCTGTAATCTTAGGTAATATCCCTTACCTGGCTTTGTATGCCAAAATTTCATTCCTTTATATCGATGTCAAAGAGGGCATCCAGCACCTCACAGGAGGCCCCGTGCACCTGCATTAGTTAGCCATAAATCATGGGAAACAACACTTTGAAGTGTCAGAGAGATTTAATATGGGACACAGAACAGAAGGGGAATGTGATGAACTGAGCCCCAAGCCCCAAATAAGGAATTTAAAATGCACCTTCCCCTTAAAAGTGTCAGCAAATGAAGAAAAAGAAGAGCAGGGGAGCCCCAAAGGCAGCAATTTTGAATGCTTTAGTTTTCTCTATTGACTTTAATTAAGCTCACCCAGGATTGCAGGCCTGTCACTTGGGGAACCTTTCCATAAAGAAAAAAGGAGTTTGCTCCCCAGGTGGGTTTTCCCAAGTTTCTCAGGCTCTTACCACAATATATGCCTGGCATCCATGACAGGGTCGTCAAAAATAATAGCTAAGGAATTCACTGTCTGTCATTCCAAAATAATTATGTATGGGGCTTTACTTGCACTTGAGATGGGTTATATATTTCATTGAGAAAATCCATGTAGACTAAAATATATATTTGTATGTATGAATGTGGTATATGGAGGCCGCACAGTTTAACAGGAAAATAACAATATGGGGGAACAGAAATCTGTATACATGCATGTCAAGAAAAGGAGTGGAGAGAACCGTCATTCCAAGGTTTCTTAATTACAAAATACATTAATGTTTTATTAGCCCTTTATCAGTAATTAATCACCTACTCTGATGTAAAGTTCAGGCTTACAAATGCACCATGGAAATCGTCCCTTAAACGTGAGCCAAGTTTTAAGGGGCAGCTAGAACCCTAGCAAAGAGAGCAGCGTATTCCCCTCGGCTGGCTGGAAGAGACTCCTGATGCCTCAGCATCGTGCCTGTGTCTACACATGCAATAGCACTTGGGTGCTGGCAAAGTGAAAATGGGGAGGGGGGTGGAACATGGGAGCTTGCAAGCAGAAGAGGAGGAGGTAGTATACTCAGTGGTATACTTCAGGTGCACAGTTTGAATAAAAATGCAAAACAGGATGCTCCCATTCAGTAAATATTATCATTTTTATTCACTCATTAATTAAGTTGCTTAATTGCTGCTGTCAAAAGACTCTTGAGTTTGTGACTGGGGTTGTTGCACTGTTTTGATAGTAGCTGAAGAAGGAAAAAGGCAGTATTGCTCAGCTTGCTCTTTACCTGATAATAAGGAGGCACTGGTGATAGGAGATCATAATGAAGCTGCAGAGTTTGCACATGGAAAAAGATATTTCCAAGAAAAAGAGGAAGGGGAAGGTCAGCTTTAAGAAATGCATCAGATGTTATTTCACTGGTGTAATTGATACACCGCTGCTTGCACATTACCCTTTTATTCGTTACTCCATGAAAATCATTTTAATGCAAAATATTTTCCCAGTTTTAATCTAAATTCCTCAAGAGGGCCCGGAAATTGAAATGGACTCAATCCATGCCAGCCAATACAATTATAATTTTTTTTTTTCTAGATCTGTCTCCAAAGGATTTTTTTAAGATAGTTTAGGAACCGTCTCTTCCAGGACAAGACTGACAAATAATAGCCAACACTTATGGTATATTATGCATGTTTCGGAGACACTACCTATTCATGCCAGGATGATGATCAGTGGCTCAGGGATGATGACCACATCACTCAAGACATTCTTAGAACTGATGCCCACTTTACTTCAGGCATCTCACGTCACAATATCACACTGATGAAGTGCTGTGGTCATAATACATGAAGGTGTCTGTGCAAATGCCCAGCGTAAAAATGTGAATGATCTTGCTCACAAGTCAGGATCACCAAGAACCATTTCTTGATTCTAATTGCTAAATAGACTAAATGGTAGACAGCTTTCAAAATAAGCTGTTAAGAATCGACATAGTACCCTATGGTACATCTGGAGTCAGATGATTTCATGTATGTCTCTGCCTATAAGGAGGACTAAACGTGTTCTGGCTTATGCTCACCTTCGTCTGGCTCAGGAGTCACAGAAGGAGAGACTTGCACACAGACAACCAAGCAGAAAGAACTGAGCAGAGAGAGATTAGAGCTAGGGTGATGGAGGTGGTATGTAGCCATCAATTTTACCTTATGGTTGAGAAATGCATGTGTAGTTTATCCCTCAGTTCTATCGTCAAGCCTGCAGTTAAAACTATATGCCCATTATCTGCTCATAACCCCTTTTTTTTTAGTCCTGTGTAATGAAGTAGGTGAGCACTTAGGGGGCCGATTTCTGCTCAGGAAGGAGAAATCTGCTTCATGCTGAAGCCCCTTTCCCCAGGCATGGAGGGGAGTACGACAAATGCTGGTGACCTCTCCTGTGCACCATGCAGTGACAGTCACAGCAGTCTTAATTTGAGGTTTTAGGTGTCTCACATTGCCCATGCTGCTGCCTAGGATAAATTTCAGAGGTGAGTTGTGAAGGTGCACAGAACTCCTTTACAAATGGAATTCTTGGAAAGTCTTTCATTGCATCTCAGTCTGTCCAAGATACACTTGCTAATGTTTCTCCCCTTCTTCTAAGAGGTTATGCTTTGTGATAAATTGGGCAATTCATTTTCTAATGTACACAAAGTTTATCCAGGAGAGAAGCAAATCTAGTACACTGTTGTGAACATCTCATCTCCAAAGCTGAACCTAGGATTTCTGAGTTGAAAGACTACTGGCATACAGCATCACACAGCCTTAGTTGTCAAGTTTGTACAATGCTTACCATTTCCTTGAAAAAAACCAGCAGCATAATTGCGTGACTTATAGGCACTTGCTGCACTCATTGCTTTTAATTCCACCAGAATGAAAGGAAAAGAAAAACTACTATGAAACATCCCATTATACACACTGGGAGGTGTGAGCAGAGAAAAGTCTTCAAACATTTCAAACCTCCTAGTTACTATTCAATGCTATAAAGCACACCTATTCGTATGACTAGATTTTATGGGTCAGCATAGGCTCTTTAAAATCTGCAGGCCTAGGAAATATAAGGGTGCTGACTGATGGGCTGGGACAGCTTTACCTTAGGACAAGCTGAAAAGGTTGGCAGCTTCAGCTGTCTACCCTGCTCCTGGTGTCCAGATGTCTATGCTGCTTGTCAATCAGCTCCCAAACCACTGCAGTTTACAGGGCAGACTTTTCACTGCAACCATCATTGATTCTGGTTTGCCTTAAAATGCTTCACTGTAAATGCTAGCTTACTTCTTCCTTATGGAGGATGACACAGGATAGAAAGGGGTACTTCCCCAACCTGTCCCCATACAGGCAGTTCCCACCAGTCAGAGTCCCAGTGTATTTAAATGTGCTCTATAATCCTCACTGTTCTTTTACAGAAACAAGGCACTGAAACATGCATTTAATTGCAATACAAACTTAAAGCATGCACCAGCTGCTTTTCCACAGAGCTTTTGCCATCAGCCCCTGGAATTGGGCACTTTCTAGTACTAACAAGAGCTGTGTCCCTGCACATCCTCTTTTCCTGACCCTAACTAACTCTTCCAACCTGCAACGGCAGCGTCGGAGCACCCGAGGACTCATCTTGTCGGTCTCGGACACAGAATGTTGAGGCTGCACACTCGTGCCACTCTCAATACACCTCCTGTCCCACTTTGTGAATTCAGTGGTGAACATACGCAAGGAGTTAAAATGTAAAGAAGCATAAGTTTTGCCTTTTCTTCTCTTATATGATCAAATACCTTTTCTTCGCCTTTCCCTTGACCTTCCTGACATGTCTGGTCATGCTCCCCTTTGCTTCTTTTCTCCTGTCTAGTAGCTCCTTCAACCAACCCTGGAGAGCAGAAGCTATGACAGTCACTCTGAAAGGACACCAGTTTTCTGAAGAAAACGTTGCTTCTCAGCTCTTCCCAGCAGAGTTTCTCAGGTGTACTCTGAAGCTTATTTAGGCTTCTTTTTGTCTCCAGTGACCAACAGTTAAATTATACTCTGATAAAAGCAGAAATAAGCCAAAGGAAGGGACCTAAATTTAACTAGAAGAGAAAGCAGGTGATGTAAGTTCTTGATATAAGTTCTTAAACAGCCACCTGGACCTGAGTAACTCCTTAAGTAATTCCCTGATATAGCAGCAGTAGGCTCTGCCTGGAGACAGTGTAATAAATTGCCAGAGCACGTTATTCCCTGAAGACCCGGCAGGAGAGCACATTGAAAGCTTCCTTGGGAAAAAAAAAAAAAAAAAGAAAAAAAAGAAAAAGCACAAAGGTTCAGCTGCTGTCCTTGGGCTTCTGTTTCCTTAACGCTTCCCCCAGCACAACATAGTCAAACCAGACGATTCAGAAAAGGGAACGGGCACCCTCTGCTCCCTTTGTCACACATCCCTGGGACCTTGTCACAATCCCCACCCTGGTGATGGCTTCCAGAGCTGTCCAGAGAAAGTCACTGCTTGCTACTCCCAAATGAAGGGGACATGGGACATCCAAGACAAGGCCCCAGTGTGACTCCACAGTTTTCATTTGCTTTGTGCTGCCAGGGGGCAGGCAGAGACTGGTGATGCGTTTAGGAGGATAGAGACCCCAGAAGGGGCTGGAGGGGCCATGCCAGGGGAAGATTAAAACACTAAATTGTTGAAAGGTGGCGGCTGCACCCTCCAGCATGTGACAACTTGTTCAGCAGACAAGTCTCTTTGGCTGAGTGTTGCAGGGGAGAGGAAGCAGAAGCAATACTGTGGAGCTGAGGGCAGCCATCCCCACCCTGGTGGGGCAGCCGGCATCCAATATGGGGCTGGAAATGAAGCAGAGGCAGGTTAAGAGGCCTCTGGGCCCCGAGGAGGCCTGGTTCACGCCTTGGTGTGTGTGTGGGAGTTGAAGAGGGGGTCAGGGGGTGAGGGAGAGTTCAGCCCCCGGCTGAGCGATGGCCCTGTCCACACAGGAGGGAGATGCCCTCGGCCCCTGAGAAGAGTCACTGGAGGTTCATCCCGCCGGGGAGGAATTCCTCCCAGCAGTAGCCGTCCTGCTGATGAATCGCCCCACAGACGGGGCTGCCGGTCTCCGCGCCCTCCTCTCATGCAGCTGTGCTTCAACCCCCCCTCGGCAGATGTGTGCCACCACCCACCGTGGCCGCAATGTTCGCCCGGGACGAATGAGCCCCCAAGAGAAGGGATAAGGGGGACAATACCGGGGGAGCCCATGACACCAGGGTTTGCTCACCATTTCATTCACCCGAGCTCACCCCGTAGAGAGGCCGAGCCGTAGCTACATGGCTTCCTTGTGAAATCCCAGCAAAGCTTGCACGCTCCTCGTTCCACCTGTTACTAAAGAGAGTGCCACGACTGAGCGAGGTTTTTCTGCGAGGTTATCTCTGTTCACTTAAAAAAGCACATGATGTTTTATTCAGATGGTCCACAAAGCACTGGGTATCCACCACCATCTCTGACTTCACAGGGCTGCGATCATGCTCTGGATGTGGAAAGACCAGACTGTCCAGATATGACCAGGAATATCCCATAAATGATGACACTGTTGAAGCTGTACCTTGGAGCAGGCAAAAAAGACAACTCAAGTGCTGGTTTTGCAGCAGATTTTAGCAGCAACAGCATTTTTCTGTTTAAAGGGGCTTCAGAACAAATACTTTGAAACTTTTTAAATATATATATTTTATTATATGTTTTTATAAAAAGTACTGAGAAGTGGAAGTGATTATTTTATCTTCCAATTGAACCACAATGGATCAAAGCAAGAAAGTATGTATCTCAAAAGTGACACATCCCTAAAAATTTCATGATTGTTGCTATTTGATGTGACACGTCACAGAATTTTATGTCAAGCTGAAGAAAATGTGACAACTTATATGTAGTATTTTCAGAAACAGAGTTTAAGTGCAGTATTGAGACGTGTATCTGCAGGGTTTTTAAACTCTGCTTGTTCCCAGACTTAAGAAAAGCAACCCCATATGCTTTAAACTTCTGCACCCCATTAATTAAAGTCAGAGCTTAAAAGTAATACTGAAAATAATTGGCTGGATTAGAAAAGGCTGTGGGTGAGCTGAGAAGTTACCATTGCACAAATATTAATAAATCACTTTTCCTGTAATTAGCAGGAAAAAAAAACAGTGCAATGTGGTGAACTAGCAGTCGTCTTGCAAAAGTATGTTGGCTAGAGCCTGTCATCCCTCTTCCTTTCCCTTTCCACACACACATCCTTCCAAACCAAGATACAGCTGCTGATGCCATTCGTAACGGAGAGATCAGCAAAGGCAAAAATGTATTTTTAAAAGGTTGGTATAAAATGAGGAGATAAGCCAAATGACTGAGACTGTTAATAAGTGATTAATATTATGCTATTGTTACCAGAAATGGAATAGCTCAGCTTCACAGTCTTTATCCTGGCTCTTGAAAGGTGCAATTTCATAGTAATATTAGGCAGTGCTGGAGAGCGCTAAGCACCCCTCGTTCCTTGCTCAGCACTTTCCTAGATGTAGCTCAAGTGGAGAGAAAGAACCATAAAGAGCTCTAAGCCTTCCCCTAACCTAAGGAGACATCCAACATTTGCAGGTTTCCCAAATAAATTCAATAAATCAGAGCAATGTCTTGCAAAACAAAAATAATGTTCTCATTTAAGTGCATCACTATGAACGTCAGCTAATTGTTTTCTTTCAGCAAACAAGTAAACAGCTATATAGTTTTCTTGCTTGAGCACACACAAATAGTCCAAGGTGCAAAATAACCACAGTCTTCCTGATTCAACAGATTTCCCAGAGGTAGATTCTTATGTGTTGTTCTCCTGGATGGTTTGTCCACCTTCGCTTGGCGTATGATCATCCTACTTCCTGGGCATATCGCTCTTACCGTCAAGAGCTCACCTTCCTGCTTCCAGAAACATCACCACCTGCCTCTAGATTGCTTCCTGTCCCTTTTGTATATGCCCAAGTTTCTCCTCAACTTTTTCAACTGACCTTTGCTCTTCTGTTTTACTCTCATGGAGGTGAGTTCCCTGAATGACAAATTTCCCTGAAAGTGGATTTTAACTCTTACATTCTAGGTAAAAATGAAAGTTCTGGGTTTGATTGTGTGGGGTTTTTTTTCTTCCTTAAAAAAAAATTAAGAAAGAAAGAGCACTTCAAAGCACTCAAGTCTTTAAAAGTTCATGTACTCATTCTAGATACCCCCTGATCTTTTTGACTCCTAAGCCACAATATTATAAACTTCTGCTTCCCTATATCTCTGCCCTTTTGCACACACAAGTTCCATTGACATCAAAGGGAGCTGTGCGTGCACAACAGTGACATGTAAAGTCTCCTCAATCCTTTAATCTTCCAAGAATTTAGTATTTATTACTGTCTCAAAATAAAAGCCTTTTTTTTCCTAAAAACAACCTAAGAATATTGACCATCTCTCCAGCATATCACTTAGGCGTGCGGTAAACTTAAGGCAAATGAATAGTCCTATTCACACCCCATAAGATACATTCCCTTTTAAGCAGCACGGCTTACACGTGACACACTAGGCATGTGTGAAGCGCTTACCGAATCAGGACCGAGGGAAAGAACTCCTTCATCAAAGATACCAGTCAGATCACAGGGAGTGTAGCAACTCCTCCTTCACCCTCACCTCCCAGAAGCCTAGGGTAATAATCCCCGGTGCTTGTAACGATTCTATTCTGCTTCCAAGAGTTGGGCTTGTGCATTACAGTCACGGGGGCCAAACTTCAGTCCACTCTGCGCTCTTCCCACAAAGGAAGGAGGGAGGAAGGAAGGGGTCGTGTGTGATGCACATCACAGGCAGCGCCTGCAGCAGTGCAGCGCCATGCTGTCCTGCACAAGTGCCCCGTGGCAAAGCAACAGCCCACCTACCCCCGATTTTGCATGGCCAAAGGTCAGCCCAGTTCACACTAAGGTCAACGTCAAAAATCCCACCAACTTCAGCGACATTCTTAGGGTTATAAACTTTTCTTTGGCATGGCCCCTTACTTTCACCCTTGTCTTTACAGCACTCATTACACTCCGGATACTCCATAACTGCCACAATTATTATTCTTGCTTACTCTGCAGTTTTTACTGGCATCACCAAACAATGAGAACCAAATAAACACTGAAACGTATTCATAACCAATTCAAGAAAATCTTAGGGGTGAGATTCTGGGACTGGAAGTTTTTCTATCCACAAAACATTTTTGCGCAGCAGAGAAAGAACAAAGAGAAATGATGTTGTTTGTTTTGATGATTCTGGGAAGCTAAAATTCACCCTGCTCATCCCAGGAGCAAACAGCTGGCAAACAGCTGACAGCATAGATATCAGTCAACTCCCACGTATCTCAGAATATAATACAATAAATATAGGTAATAATGATATGACATGACAGGATGCATCTTTGATTGGGTGTCTTGAAAAAAAAATCTTACACAAAAGTATATGGCAAAGATTCCAAGAAGTCTTCCTTTCTCTCTTGCCTCTCTTACTTTCCTAGTTTCATAAACAGTTGCATATTCGTGATTTTTCTGTAAATTATAGTTTCTATTTGAAACATTTTTCTTTGATTTCCATATTCCCAAAAAGTCATTTTACTATTTATGTGGTCAAATCCCTCCTAATGTGATTTGATGGCACATAAATAGTAATACGACTTTTTATGTTGTCTATTGCTTATGTAGAGTTTTCAGAAACCCTATATTATAGCCTTCTATTAAACCCTGATAATTTTCAGGGGTCATCACTATAATATATGGCTGGAAGACTGCTATTGTGATGCTGTTGTCAGCCAAAAACCTTGCCTTCAAATGTGTGCCTAAACCATAGTATAACATAAATCAAAATATGTGTCTGCCTAGCCATATATCCATTCTGTGACTTTAAATATTTTTATAATCATGGGTGCAGGACAGGACACCAGGGATTTTTTATAACCAATGTTGGAAACAACTGAACGTAAAAAAAAAAAAAAAAGAAATCTGCACATTATAATCCTATAGCAGAAATGAGCATCCCAGTATGTTGTTAATAAGAGTGTAAGCTTACTTTCAGTGGTAAACCTTATGCCACTGTATATAACTGTCTATATCTCAGCCACTAATCTGTTGACCCCCGAATAAAGCACTTGGTAACCCTTTTACCCCTACACATACACTCACCACACACACACACACAAGTACAAGAGTTTCTGCATTAGTTTATGATCCCCTCCTGGGATCGTTAAGCTAGCCGATCCCAGGCAACAGACTATGCCAAGTGAACATATTCGGATGGAGGTATTGGTTAAAAGGCCCCCCATCCACAGGGGTGCACAGATCTGTTTTGACTCAGAATCACACTCTGCTTTAAAGGCAAACACTAAACTCATCCATAGCCCTTACTCCAATGTGCTCCAGCAGATTTTAAGACATTTAAATTTCCCTTCTCCCTCTTGCATTTCCAAATCTCTCATCAGCTTAGTTTATGAACACCAGCCAGCTCTGACCAGATCCTGGACTATAGGGCTCTGTTTGTTTTATTTCAGATATTCCTGGACATCACAATGTTGCCATTTCACACTTTTTCTAGAGCAGGAACAAGGAGGTAAATGTGAACCCTGCGCGTGCAATGCAGTCCTGCGTGCGAGCTTCTCTCACTCTCGGGTACTAACAGACCAGGGTTCTTCTCTGCTCTGTGAAGACTGTACACGTCCTAAGGTGCTTTTGAAAAAAATTAATCACCATCCACTGCCAAAACAGCCCCCTCCTGAAAGGTAATTGCAGAATATATGGAAAAATCTAGAGGACAGTACCCTCCATCCCAGAAGTAGTTAAGTTTTTATGAAGTTGTTTGTGTCTACAGACAAGTTCTGCAAAGCTTTATAAAGTGTGCATCCTCCTCACACCACTAATTCCATCAAATCTGATCAAGCTAACTGTGGGAGTTAGGACTACAAACACAGGATCAGGACTATAGCATGTGAAATCCTCGGAGATGAAAGTGCGACATAGTTTGAAAATAGTATTTCTATTAATAATGAATGCTCTCATTTTATAGCAGATTTTGTAATGTTTCTGGGTACGCAGTGTTCTTCAGTTGTTGTCCCAGATGCTCTCCTTTCTGACTGATTTGGTTCCCTTTCACAAACGAGCAGCCCCTACTTGCCCATGGGAAGGCACTTAAGGGAAAAGGGCAGTTAAAATTGCAAAACCAGAGAATTGACTGTAATAAAGTGCAGGGAAATTCCATGTAAATGTGGCCCTTAATTTCTTAGGCCTCTGCAACTTATCAGTACCTTTCAACAGGGCTAATGTCAGGTACTGTACAGCATTCCTTATTTTCAGAAAGCTGTTTCCTAAGGTCCAGATGATGTTATAAGTGGTATAACATGACTCAAAGTAGTTTTGCCAGATGTGATATCCCCTGTTGCAGCCTCAAATAGACTGAGAATGAGGAATGCATGCTCCATTAATTTCCATTGGAGTGAAGAATGCGTTACTCCTTTGCCATTCCCATACTAAGAAATCTTCACATAGTCACAGCTTTATTTTCTTTATTCAGGAAGCCATATATTCCAGCATTCTCCTGTATTTGCTTTTTGAGGATGTTCACTGACTTTTTTTCCTTTGTCACTTCTGCAACACATACGTGCAGTGCTGTCTACACACACTGACACAAATTATGTCCTCGGGGGAATATCTACAATGACCTGTTACTTTGGGTATTTCAGAGCTGGTTTTCTCCTTCCAGTGATTAAACCCACAAATTTAGTTAATGTACAGAGCAGGTTTCATGCATAAATCTACCCCTCATAATTGCTTTTAAAATGCTGGAACCACTTTCAGATGCTGTCATCCATTTCTTAGGTGGTGGCCTCCTTCTTTTGTGCATTCAGTAAATCAAAATTTACATGACTGTTTCCCACCAGACATTTGTGTAAGGTAGATCAGTTCTCTGTGTGGTCTTTTTAAATAGTATTTTTGGCAGATCTGGAAAAAGACACATATATAAATAAAACCAAATGACTAGAAACACTCCTGAAGGATGGTAACTGCTGAACAGTCTCGGACATGTTAACAGAGGGAGAAGCTCGTGACATGTCTCTCTCACATTGTTACACTGGTCATTACAAATCATTCCTCTTGCACCACCATTCTGAAGCGTTACTTTATTATTAAAAGTGTCAGTAACTTTCTCTTTTCTGAATTAACTCCTCTTCATCTCTAAATGACAAGAAAAAAAGGATACCTATCTTTCTAGCCAGTCACCAGAACTCCACTAATTCTCACATTGGTAATCCCCACGCTCTGCTATTCACACTCAGAAATGGTGGTCTTTCACTGTAAAGCTTAAATGGCACTGATGGTATTGTAATCGATCCTGTGTTACTACCATTTCACTCTGATTGTATTATAAATATCTATTACGAAATGTTTGTGAGTGTACTGTAGATGCACATCTAGGTAAAAGCAAATTGCTTGTCTATTAAAAAAGAGAAAACCAAACGGAACAAGTACAGTCTGCTTTCTGTTACCATCACTTCTAAAAGTTCCTTCACTTGCCAGTCTGGAAATTCAGTAACTGCCCCTAGACTCCCTAATCCTTGCTACAAATCGGGGAAGTTTCTACCATATTTATGCCAGACTTCACTAGGGATGTTATTCATTTTCAGCACAGAGTGGCTGCATCTCTTTGTTTAAGTGAGTTTAAAACATATCTAGGGTATCTCACAAGAAGAATATAAAGTACACCTAGAGAGGTTAACTCTCAGTTCATCTCAGGTACTCGTTTCCATCATAAAAATTATTAGCAGAAATCTAGAAAAGTAGCCCAGATCCTCAGCTGGTGTAAACTGATACACTTCTACTGATTTCATAAACTGTGCTGGGTTATTTCAGAGGAGGATCTGTCACAATTCATCACTGCTTTGAAAATTGTATGGGGTGATAATCACAGAGAATATTGCTACATGTCTGACATATTGCACCAATATTGCTCAAACATTTTTTTTTCTAGTGTAGCAAGTTGCTTTGCAATGCATGAACAATACTAAAATTAGGATGATGCTAGTAATTTTCTGATTGCTAAACTACTCTCATAGTCTGAAAGCCTGAGAGTGGGAGAAACAGGTAAAAAGCTCTCAGATGCACAAAAAGAAACAAACATGCTCTTAAAATATAATGAAACCTTTCAAAAGCACAGATACGAAGCCGAGCTCCAGTTCACGGAGATTGCTCAGCGGCTTACAAAACCACTGGAGTGTTACCAGCGTAACCAAGGTTGGAAGTGTCACCTGCCAAAAGCACCGCGGGGAACGAGGCAGTGGAAGAAGGCCATCCTCACCACTGTGAGCCACCCCTGCCCTGAGACCTGAGCGCCAAGACTGCTCCTCAAACGCCTTTCTCATCAGCTCAACCAGGCAGCTCCCTGGGGCTTCCCAGCATTCCAGGTGTGTTTTGAAAGCAGTGAGTAGTCTGGCTGCCCAGCCCAAACATATGGCAGGTAGTAATGAGGTCTTCCTTGCAGAATTTCTCAGCCAGGCTAAGGTAAAAAGGAGTGTGGAAGCCCAAGTAATGGAGACTGTCCTTTGGAAATCCTCAGTGTCCTCTCTACTTCAGTTGTAGTTCTCCCCTTTGCTGCACTTGCTTGCCTTCTCATTTGGCTCCTGCTCTAATCCCTTCCCAGGCAGTGACAGTATGACGTTTGCTAATGAAACCACAGGTTCTGTTGCCCACATCTTCCTCTACCTTCAGTGGCATCAGGGTCAACACTTCTCCCTTTACCTGTTCTATGACCATGGCTAGTGCCCTCCTTCCTGGACCATCCCATGACTGTTTTGCTCATTATCCCAGATCTGGTTGTTCTCCTTTGTTTTGTTCGACACTGCTGCTGTTGACTCCTCGCCCAACACCACCTTTGCCAATGCCACAGCACTCACGGACACTTCACTTAAACTTTCATCACACAGCAGAACTTTTACCTGCACAACAGAAGGAAGTGAGGTAGTCACAGCACACTTGTGGTCACCCATGATAAATCTTGGGTGGCTGGACGTGAGTAACAGTGAAGCTGCAGCCCAAAGCTCCCATTAGATTTCTCTGTGAAAAACACATCAGACCCTTTGCTGTTACACTTATCTTGATATTAGACATACATATCTTAGCTAGAATGCAATAACAGGTGTGTACTAACTTACAGAGAGCTGGCACCCTCAAGTTTCTCAAGACCAGGTGTATCCAAGGGGGAAGGATAGCAATCCATGTGTAAGGAAGCTGTTCCCTGATCCATCACAGGTTTGGCTGCCAACACATGGAAGTCATGTAGCTCCTCAGATTCTCATTTATAAAATGCTGTGGGGCTGAGCATGTGACAGGACACCTCTGCATAACTCAACTGCGGTGACATGCACAGGCGGCTAAGCTAGTCCTGAACCATTGAGTTAACACAGCATGGCTGCAAAAAGTAAGACTTGAAAACTGGCAATTTTTTTTTACATGGGAGGTGGCTCCAGTCAGGTGAACCCTAAGTGACGCTACTCAACTTGGGCAGTTGTTGGTAATTTTGCTCTTTCATCTGCTTCTTAGAGACCACCGTATCTATGCCGAAGAGTGCAAAACTGAAGGCTGTGAGGCACTTGCAGACTCTGGTTAAGGAGACCCATAAAGAGCATAGATCGTTACTCCCTTTCCACCATCTCAACTCCCAAGCCTATCTTTTACTACTCACTATTTGACTTTTCAGTTTTACGAACTGCACCGAGCTGAATGAAGAGTTCAAAGCAGATGGACTGATTTACCTCTTTCTGCTCACGGTTTATCTATGGATGGACTGTGGTTTCTTCCCCTTTACCAATTACCTGAGTTTATCTGACAGAACGTTTTTCATAAAACAGTTAATTATTCAAAAATATAAGCCAAATTACTTAGCTAATACTGGCCACATGAGAAACATGTTCTTTTCTTCTCTGAGCTGATTGGGTATACTCAGACACATCTCCACAGCAAATATTTATATCTACAGCGTTAACATTCTACTTCAGCCTCATAGAATTTTGGTGCTCTACTCTATTTGTAGCTTTAATAATTTAAAAAAACTATTTTAAAAAAATTATTTCAAAACATATATCTCTATAATAAATAACACAGATAGATTACCGTCAATCTGGGCACTCAAAAATTATTGCAAAGCATGAGAGTTTCTACCTTCCCTTCAAATGATTTCTAATGTGGTAGTATAATCCTTCCTTCTCCATTTATTATCCTATTTATAATCTTCTACTAACCTTTATGTTACCATTTGTTCCTAGTGCTTACTCAAATAGGGAACTTGAACTTAAATCCTTCCCTGGGGTCTGGCAAAGATTTAGGTGGCACTGACTGCCGCTCTGCCCTTCCTCGCATGGCAGACCAAAAAGTAAGTGGATTTATTCTTGCCCACAAAGATTCCTTCCCATTCAAAGATATTCAAAGTGCCACAGGCACATAAAAGGTATTCCTTTGGCTGTATGGGCCCATAAACACTTCACTGAGAGCAGAACCTTGTTTTCTCAATGGACCTATGTGGATAAAATTGAATACTATGGAGGGAAGTAAAATCAGGTTATAAAAATGTACCCACCCATCACTTCATCTAGTGTACATGCCACAGCCTGATCCCGTCTTGCGCTGCTCTGCATCCGGAGTAGCTCCGTTAAGGACATCACATATTGGACTTGTCCCATGTCACTCGCAGCCAGAATTCGATTGCATGCAGCCACATCATATCGTTACTAAGCAGCGGTAACCTTAACATAGAGTTTCTGATCCCAGCTACACAAGGCCTACTTACCTTACACAGGCTCTCTCAGACACGCAAACCCTAATGTAATTAGACAAGTGCTTTCCTCAGCCCGGGTGAACTGCAAGTACTGACGCACATGTGTCTTCTGGTCTCACAGCCCCCCCCGTTTCATTTTTGGTCCACTCTTTTGGATCATAGTCAGTGAGCCATTTCAGCAGTGAGCCAGAACAGGCTGCATAGAACTGCTCTCACAGATGATGGTATGATATGGGATACAAGACGTAATGATGTCAGTATCTGCAATCAGTATATATGGCCTTTACGGCTGGTTCAATGAAAACATGGAAAAATCTTGGGGTTTTGGGGTTTTTGTGCATTTTCTGAGAACTTGCTCAACCCAAGGCAGAGAGATTCAATCAAAGTTTCCACCGTGACCAGACCTCAGACCATGCTCATGGCTGCAACCCCAGTTGCGCTGTGTCCCAACCAGACACGCATTAAGCCCAGGATTCACGGAGGGGTGGGAAGGGGGAAAAAGCTTTCTCCTCCACCCACTGCACCAGGCAACAAGCCCTGCATCCCCTTACCGCATTCCCCAGCTCACCTCTGGGTACAGCAACCCAGCTCCCATCCCCAGATGCCTGCCAAGGAGAGCTGCTAGGGGGGTACCCACATATCCAACACGCCTGTGACCAGCAGCAATGAACCCATGTTCAGCCACACCCCTGGCAGACGCCTGCTGTCGGCAACGTGCATTTTGTTACCGGAATGGACAGAGCAGGCCTGAAGCACTGCCTTTACCCAGTCAAAGCAATGAAAGGCAAGCTGTGCTCCTAACAGGTAGCGCACTCCCCAGCGCAGCACATCTCCAGCACTGAAAGGCAGTGCTGAAAGCAAAGACAAGACCCATCAGTCTCCTGGAGGCGCAGGGAGTGGGGCAAGGAGAGGGAGAGGTTTTGCTTGGGGGGAAGGGAAGAAAGGGTCTAAGGAGTACGTGCACCCACATGTGAAGCTCTGACAAACAGCCATGTGATTTATCATCATACTCCCACTTGTAACTCTAACCTAACAGTGTGTCATCTTTACTTTTCATGTTATTTATTTACAAGTGCATTTTCAGTATCAACCCTTTCATTCATTAATCCTAATGTGGCCTTTTTCAATGTCTACTTACCATTTTAAATACTTACTATAATTTACAGGGCTTTCTTGAACACATCCAAGGTATATTATATGGGGCTAGCTTAATGGAAAGTCTTGTACACCAAAGCAGGAAAAAAGCACATTTAATTTATGGTGGCTTTGAATTTTGCTCATAATTTACTTCTGGAGAACTATTCATATAAAGCCACACCAATGAGAATTTTCAGTGGCAACGTAGGAGGAAAAAACCAATAAATGCTGATCTTATTATTCATTTTTATTTTGAAAGCTTTCCCATGTTGCATTCTGGGATTATGTAAACTACTTATAACTTAGCAATGTAATTTTGGCCTCTCAGTATGAAAGAAATGCAGTGTAATGGCATGTGGACCGTAGGAAGACCTTGTTTCAGGTGTGGTCCTAAGAGCAATATCTGAAGATTTTTTATTTTAAGAGTTGCAGGATTTCCGTCATATGTATCCTTCACCAACACCGATGTCAACAGGGGCTGAAGAAACTCAGCACAAATACTCATGCCTAAAATTTATAGCAGTTCTAAGAAAAGAAAAGGCTCTTTCTGCTTACCCCTTCCTTCTGCTGATTCACTAGCAAAGTGGGGGGAATCCCCAGTTTCTGCCCCATAATATCAATTCCAGTGTAATCCCGTGAAACACTGAAAACAGATGAGGCTGATGATGTAATGTACAAAATAAGAAACATTGCATGGGTTTGATTATATTTTTATTAAGATTTTTTGAAAACTGTCCCATTTTGGGCACATGTCCCATTTTAACCACAGGAAGTGGGACCCTGTGAAGCCTTTCCATCCCAAGCATTGCAATGAAATGGACTAAAGAGGAAAAAAAGAGGTGGCCAAAATGCAGGCACAAAGCTGAGCAGCAGCACAGGCGATGGGGAGGACGTGTCTCTGGGGTGCACCCACATGCAGCAGCCTTTCACCCGGGTACCTCTTACCATGGCACAGCCCCCACACCCGTGTGCACCGCCTCCTGCTCTGGCTGGCAGAGAGCTGGTGCGTCTCCGCCTGTGGAAAACGTGGATGGGGATAAAATGTCCAGCCATAACTTTCTGCAGGAGAAGGGTGCCGGTTGCAGGCAGAGGATGCAGCCAGGTTGCTGTCAGTGGAAAAAGTGGCTCACCTGCCAGCATCTGCCTGTCATGTAGCAGGCAAGGGGTCCAAGTCCCCCCCACCCCATACTTCGTTTGATTCCCAACATCTTCTTCTCTGTCCCCAAGGTGTCTCTGACACCCTCTCCATCTACCCTTTCCCCAGCCCCCAGCAGGATATTCATGAGGTGAGAGGACAGCCCAGGGAGAGACCAGAAGGCAGCAGGTACACTCCACTGTGAGCATTTCTTGGGCTTCTGCCACTGTGCTTCTGATCCTGAAGCCTGACAGGCAGAGAAATCTGGCCGGCACGATCCCATCGCCTAATATTTTCCAAGGAGAGGTGGAGCTACGGCTGGTGGAACGTTTTCATAAGTCACCAAAAGAAAGCAAAGCCCCTTCTATCCCTCCATCTCTGGCTGCACAAAGACCGTCTGTTTCTCACGCGTGCAGACCTTAAGAATATTTTGCCTTTGAGAAAGAAGATTTCTGGTCACTGGTTTGCAGGCGATACGTGAAATTGCTTTTGGAAAGGCATATTGGAAGGCCCAGCCAGGACACAGCTCCTCCAGGGCTATGTGGTCCTGCATATCTTCCTCAGCACCATTGTAAACCCACTGCACTAGCAAAGGGACCGAAGAAATCCTGCCTGCCACGGATCACTTATGACAGTACTTTGAATCCAAATCATAAATTGTTTGGAAATATGGAAAGAGTAAAATAAATACATTCTTCCAATTTTGTCAGAAGACTGCTCTCCTCAATGAAAAAAGGTCTGGCCTGAGCAGTTTGTGTGATATCAGGGCTAAACAAGTTTAATTCAATTTTATACTTTCCCATGAGTCTTAGCATTTTCCCTTTCACTGCATATTATGACACAGGGCCACTGTGGTTTCTAAGGGATTTTAAAGATTTAATGTGAAAGATCCTACAAAGCAAAAAAGATTACTATTTATTGTTGATTTAAATAATAGCATGAATGCCCAGAATGTCTCGTCTCAGTCTTTTTTTGTTTTAATGACCGCCCATTTGCAGTCATTGTTTTGTGCCTGCAATTGATTGTGCCTGCTATAGAAACTGTGGGTTGCACTGCATTGTGACTTCGGCTGATAGCACTTTGACATCTGGCTCCTTGGTTATCCTTGCAGATATGAAGGCTGTTTTAAATACTTGCTCCTTTGTCATTAAGTTAGGCCAAACAATTTCAGGAGCTCAAAACAGATGCACTAAAGAGTTTGCAAGATAAACACACCTATAGCATACGCTGTGTTGCTTCAGAAGCAGACCAGAAATTTCTGGGACCTACACTACAAGCAAGATGTGATTTCCACATGTAGAGGAATACCTAGCTTATGTCTAACTAGAGTGAACACAGAGCAGGGCATGGAATAAGACCTGGTGCCTCGCCTTCCAGGAAGGCTTTTGTTGCTCACACCCAAGCCCAAGCTGCCTTGGTGTCAATGTTTCTGCAGTGTCAATTAGCTAAATGAAGATTAACTTTGGGAATCTCTATCCCTACCACTTTCACAACACTCATTGCAATTGTAGGCACAAAATTCCCATCTAGTCTTTGCTTCTTTCTGCAAGGGAGAAACAAAGTGTATCAACCATGTAAGATCTGCTGTACCTGTCCCTGGGGTGTCTGCTTCATGACAGCATGCTGCACAACTGGGAGCCAGGTAGAGTTCATCTTCTCACTTGATCCTAATCATTGCTGTCCCAGATGTTCATGGAAACAAGTGACATCCCCGCAATAGCTGCTTTTGCAGTACAAGTACGGGGAGGCTACCATGGCCTCCTTAAAGAACCGGAGGGATGTAAAGTTTAACATCTGAATGCTCTGAGATTGTCTGATGGGAAGGAAACAATCATGTTCTTCATGTGAAGCTGTAGCAAGATGTTTTTCCTCCAAAAGCAGCCAGCCTTCCCTACCCTCTCTTTAACTTTACTCTTCATCCAGGTGTATCTTATTCAGGACGTAACGGTGGTTTCAAACACAGAACTGAAAGACAATGCAGAAGATGGCCAAGATTAGATGTCTACCTCTGTCTCCCCACGCACTCATACTGAACAGGTCCTAGTACCCTCTTTGTCATTTTAAAGCCTGTCCTGGAGCGACTGTGATGGCTTAGGAAGAGTTCAGCAAAGCCAGACCACAACCGATGCACTAGACGTTGAGTTAGGTCCAACCAAACATGAATCCCAGATGTGAGGAGTGCTTTAGCTGATGGATAATGAACACTGAGAAGAAAAAGGCCTGAAACTGAGAAACAGGTTCTTAGTAACCTGTTCAGGAATGAGAAGTCTGGGAAATGTTGAAAAGAAATATGGAGAGGTCACCAAGGTAGAGCACAAGAAGCTTCAAGGAGGAAAAATAGTGGTGCAAAGATGTTCCCTAGGATCTCCAGGAGGCGGTTAGGAAGGATGCAGAGGTGGACAGAGGCAGAAGGCAATATGAGGAGACAAGAAAGAGGCTGCCGTTTAACACAGAGTAACCTGAAAGGAGAACAAGTGAGATCTTCTGCTCACCATCGATGAAGAAGAAGAAATCCCCAATGTGCAGAGCTGAAGACTGTTGTACACCCTGAACAACAGAGCACATGAAGGGGAGTCAAATACTGGGTGAGGGATGCAGGCTGTTGTATGAGGAACCATATGCTCCACTCAAAGGACTATCAAGCCAGAGCCCTGCACCAGGAAAAGGGGGACTGGGGCAAGTGGGGTGCCACTGGAGGAGCCGCTGCTGTGCCGAGGGCACTGGTGCTGCTGGCAAGGCATCAAACACGTTTATCTGATAATTGAAACAAAACCTGGCAACACTGCACTGGAAATACAAAGGAAGAAACATTAGACTCCTGCTGCAGCACTGGTGAGACGGAAGGGAGCTGACTAACTAAATCTACGGGGAAAGAAATTCTATTTTTTTGAGGTAAAGTGTGCATGAGGGATTAATATATCTGAGTATTTGTTTCCCTCAACTTTGGTATAATACTCTCTATGTTGATCTAGTGAACAACAACAAAAAATAAAGTTAAAATAAGGTTGAGTGCAGCCGTTCAGCTGTCAATCTAAAATCTTATTAGACATGTTTGTCCTCAAATTCAAGTATAACATTTTTTTGATTGATAGAAAATGACAGGTAGTAAAGTTATGCAATTATGCATGGAGGTGACATTTTTTCTCCAATAACACTTTAGGAATGTAAGAATTTTGTCATCCTCACTACCTGCCTTGTTGAGAAGATGTGATTTACACTCTTATCTTGGGGGAAGGGAAAAAGAATAGTTGCTACCTCAGTGAATGATCTGTGCATATTTTAAATTGGAATATACATCCTTTTTATAGTACTATATCCAGGCATCTTTTCTGAGGACAGTTTCTTTGGGGTTGGATGTGTTTTTGAACAGCAGCAGCAGGAAGCACATGCAAGCAGGAGGCAGACATACTGTAGCAAGAAAAAGACCTGTCAGAATAGCCATGTACTAGACACTGCCCAGCGTCCAAACACAGCCTAAGCTGTTGGCCAAAGCTTTCCCATCTCAGGGTGTAAGGACTGAAAATGTCTGCACATACATTGTGCTTCCATCTTGTGCTGCCTGGCACCCGACACCTGCAAATTGGATGTATTACAAGGACCACCATGCATACATTACGAAGTCCACAATATTCAGCCCTTGCAAATGAACAATAATTAACATTAACAAAGCAGGCCTCAGAGTTTAATGCAAAGTGTCAATTCTCTCTCCAAGTGAAACTATGGTCTGCATACATTAGCAAAGAAGGGTTAAGGCAGAGGAAACCAACCTTTTTAGGAACTATGAGACACAAAGGGGACAGAAACAAAAAAGAGCCTATTAGACTGTTCCGAATACCTGATTTAGAAAGCAGTCACCTGCACTCTCAGTCAGCAGTGGTGCCAATCACTGCTACCTATCCAAAGCAATACTCTTCCCTGGGCCCCAGCACAGCTGCCCACAGTGACACCGGACCTAGCAGGTGGCAGGATTAAACTTGCCCAGCACACAGGGACCATCAGGGCTGAACTGGGCTGTGCATTTCTGGAGATGCACTGGGAAGAGACACCCTACAGTCCTTCCCTCCTCGTTGGAACAGTCCTTAAGACACACTAATAATAAGGCAGCATTTCAATATATAGAAATAAGGCTAATATTAAACCAAAGGAGATGTTTGAGACCTGCACTAAAAGGAAATATTCCCATATTTGATTGCAGTATGTATCCTTCATCCTAACAAGGAGATCTGGCTGCACAGGTGATAAAAACAGATGTTAAATCCAAGCACACACTTCTGACTAGAAATCTAAGATTACACTTTTGTTCACAGTACCATTTTCTGAGATTCATCTCAGTCGAAACAAACAGGACAGGTATCAGCTTTTTTATCTAAGCGAGTTGTTAGCTGGTAATGTATATTACAGAAACACTTGAAGAAGCAGATACAGTAGGACATGTGGCAGCAAAAACAATTGAAGCTTTGACCCCAAATCAATGGGAATGTTTATATATCTGACAATAGAAACTGAATATTTTCCTTAAAAATTAGATTTCTTTAGACCATGTATACTTTTAGTTTTGAATTGATGAGTTTGTTTAAATTGCTGGTACATCTTGGAAAAAAAAAGATCAGATATCAAATACTAGTTTGAGAAGGTGGTTTATTACCATGTTTTCATTATGCATGGCTCCAGCTTCTTGCATTTGTCATTTTGTACCTTGTGGTCTTTTGACTTTGTCTTTACCGTGGCCAAACACTGACAGCAGATGTACACAAACAGCAGCAGCCTGCCTTTTAGCCTTATAAAGAAATAAATGACAGGAGTGATCAGCTAACGTAGCTCCTCGCCCATCCAGTCACCCCTGGGAGTTTCCTTACTGGCTGGTCTACTCATTAGTCAGGGTTAAGGTAACACCACTATATTGACTTCTTTGGGGAATGGAAACCACATGGGGCCAGCTCACTGGGAATGGTGGCTTCCCACCTCTCTGTTGAGACAAGAGGAATTAAAGGTGCAGAGACTCCCTAGATCACACTGCAGGATCCTTCCCGTCCAGTTGGAGAAGTCCTTTACTCTGTCCTACATGGCAACTCCAAAAGTGAGAATGCTCTCTGTTTCTTCTGAAGCTCATTCTGTGATCAGAAAGGGGGAAAAATAGGATCAAAAATCTCTCGCAGCTAAAGAATGCTTCTTGAAATCCTGTCTAAATTATCTTTTGATCTTCATCCCATCAAAACCTCTGGGGCCGTCCTAAATCATCCTGTTCCCTTACTTGGTGTTTATGTCTTTCTGTTCTTATACACCACTGAAGTGTACTCCTAATCAAAATATAATTCACTTAATCTTCTTTATAAATGAATCCCCTGAGACTCTTAATCATTTTCATTACTCTTCTCTGGACAATCTCCAATTTCTTGACAGCGTTCTGAGATTGACATGTCCCAAACTGTACAAAGTATTTTTGATGCAGCCTCAGCAGTGCTATATACAAGGAAACTGTCACTGGAGCTTGTCAGAGGGTCCCCTGATGAAGCCAAATGGCATTGGTTCCATCTCTTTTCTCCATAACAAAACGTCATGATTTGTCATTTTAGAAGTAAAACATTTTCATTTTTACTTTTGAAATAACTTCCTGGTTTGCTTTTATGAAGAATACTTCATATTATTTTGACACATGTTCTGCATCCAGGCCAGAATGCAGTAGCCCCTGATGTCAATAGTTGCACTGAGTTTTGCCGTTTTATTTTCACTCACCTACATACCACCACCCAGCCTGTCATTTACAAGGCTTATCATTACTTTTTATTATTTACTGTTATCAATTATTAACTTCGATTTAGTGCAGACCATGTACAAACCTAATCTCCTACTCTCCACCCCATCCTCCTCCACCCTTTTCCACATCATTATCAGAAATGTTAAATAAAACTAGACCAAGCTTAGATCTCTGAGTAGCACCCCTGCAGGAAGTCCCCAGAAACTCAACACCTCAGTTTATCATTTTCCATGTTTTATGGTTCTTTAGTTCACTCTTGGTTTAGATGACAATGCTGACATTCATATCAGTGTTAATTCATAGTTCAAGCAAGATCTGAGGAGGCCCTGTACCACATGATTCAGGAGAGTCCAGACGCATTGCCTTCCGTTTACTTCTTTCGTCCGCTTTTGTAACTTGATCTGAAAAAGCAATAGGGATTGTCTGTCATGATTTATCCTGTAGAAACCCTTGTTCTTAATTGTGTTTATGGTTCAATTTCTGTCTTAATATACATGTCATTACTTTATCAGGCATAGAAATTGGACCACTGAATAGTTAGTGCCTGGATTGTTTTGTTTTTACGTTGGGTTTTTTTTTTACTTTCTACCTTTTAGAAGTTCAGTATTTCATTTGCTTTTTTTCCCCCAGCCCTCTGTTCCTTTCCCATCACACTGTAACTTTCTGTAACTAATTGCCAGTGTTTCTCTAAGTTCATTAGCTAATTCCCTTAACACTCTGAAATGCATGCACACCTGCTGATCTGTATATATATTCAGATGTTTTAAGTATTCTCTTACCTGCTTTTCATCAATAGCTTTGACAAAGTCGTCATTGCTTCTTAATTATCCATTTCTCCTTCCCCCTTATTTTTCTTGTTTAAGAGATTTTTAAAGCATTTTAGTAGTTTACCCATTTTAGAACCGTCATTGATTTAATCTTCCTCATTTATTAATGAGTCTGTTTTCTCTCCAGTATTTTTTGTTCTCTTAATATATTTCATATGCTTTTCTTCTTCCCTTGAACCCCCTTGGCTATTGATAATACATTCCTCTTCTTGCTCTCATAATAAGCCCTAATCTGAGAGGTTTTCTTCTTGATTCTCTTTTTTGATATGGGACTGGGGAAAGGTGGTCTTTGTTTACTTACTTACTTCTTTCTCTGTTGCCATTAACAATCTGTGGGGTTTGGAGGGGTCTTTTTTAATTCTCCCTCCTTTTGCTACCACACCTACAAACCATTGCTGTCTGCCTCTGCTCTTAGACAGCACCTACCCATGACTCCAGTTGCCACTGGGGTTGCCATCTGATGAAAATCCAGATTCCTTCCTGCCTCCCCACCTTGGCCCATTTGGTTGTTTCCTCACCTGTCATGTATTTCCCATCCTCTAAACCGTGGGCCAACCTGTTTAATCGTTCAGTCCAGTGTGTCTCCTCCCTACTTGGGACTTTTAATCAGGAAAGGACTGGAAGGAGCAAGCAGCTATGGCTGTTTGTGTGGATGTGATCCCGATCTTGGCTTCTTTCATTTGCATTTCCTTTTCACTGGTGGCGTCAGTAAGAGCTGGACACCTCAGCTTGTTCATGCCTATGGACAGCTACCCTAACAACTCATAACCGAAGCGAGCTTTTGGAGCTAACATTTTGCCTAACAACACACACTCCCCATGACATATAAGCAATCATCAATCCGGGCTCCCTGAGACCCAAGGTTTTAAATAAGGCAGATGTTTAGCTGGGGAGCCGGGGAGCACAGAAGAAGAGAATTTTCATGGGAGATGGTGGTTGGAGCCAGTTGGGTTATATCTCCTCCTTCTTGAGGAGAAGCTCAACTCTAACAATGACTTGGGCAATGCAGAGAGTGAAAGCGGGCACAGAAACAGCATGTTTTATGTGTATATTGACTGTGCACCACATGAAGCTACTGACATGAGAAGTTTTGCCTGAGAGAATTCATAAAAGTTCCAAACAGGCAAAAAAGATGAGGGACCGAGGAAGAAAGCAGAAAATTTTGTACTGTAAAATAAGAGAGCCAGGAACCAGAGCAGAAAAAGGAGAATGATGTACAGTAAACAGTGAGAAGAAGTTAAGAAAGAAGAATGGCACTCAGGAAGAAGGGAAAGAGCTGAGGTTCACATGAAGAAGAAGGTCCACCTGACTGCAAAGTATAATCAGGAAGCCTCTCTCCAGAGATGATCTAGAAACTGCAATAGTAAACTGCATGTCAGGGAGTGTAGGGTAGAATGGGCGCTAGAAAGTAAAAGTGAAGAATCTACTGCCTACCTTCAGCACCAAAAGCATTGTCAGATCAAGCATGTTTTCATTAGGAAAGACACTCGGAGTGAGTTATCTGTCAGATATCTTCAGTAGGAAAATATGAATGCTCAGAGATTAATGAAGCTACTTGAGGAAGTCACCTGAATAGCAGAGCACACAGACTGCAAAGCGAAAGGAAGAGATTGCAAAGAAAGGCTCCAGACTTAACTGAATGAGTGACCACCTCAAACTATGTTATTTGGAATGAAGCTGAGACTCAGAGAACAAAAAAAGGGTCTGAACAGTAAAGAAAGCTATTTTCTCAGGCAGGAAATACAGGGACCAAGTGAAAATCCTCCCAGAAGGAAAGTTTTCTGGAAAATTAAGCTGACTTAAACCTTGCAAAGGAGATTAAAACAAATAGCAGCCATTTCATCAGCCGTCTAAATAAAAAGAGAACACTGAGTGAAGAAATTGAGCTGCTATAGAGGAACGATGTAGCAGAGATTTAAGATAACCTGCGAATGGCCCCAAACTAAATTAATACCTTTGCCTCCATTCTCAATGATGTTGGCATGTGGAGAAAGGGTAATTAGTGGAAAAGCAGGGATTAAAAACCACCACATTCATGTACAAGAAGAACTCAGATAGTGTAGCGTGCACAAGTCAGAGAGATGAATATCCTGGATTTTGAAGGTAGTATTCCACTTGGAACGAACACTCTGATAACAAGCATTCTCAATTCAGATATCAGGTCACACTAATACCAGGTCTGCACCCTACTTATTCTCAGTGTCTGCTTCCTTTGCTGCATCCCTCCCACCCACCCGTTCATCTTCCCCTACAGCATCCCCAGACTTTTCAACACAGACAGCACAATACCTTTTCCCTACTTCTGTCCCATAAACACACTGATTCTCCTGAGAATTTTGGTGAATGGTTTTCCAACAGCATTCAGCATGGTGTGGTGTGAAATGTTTCAGGTAAATGACTTAAGCTTGGCAAAATACAAGCATCTGAAAAACAGGATATTACAGACAGGTTTTTAGGCTGATAATAATGTAATAAAGCAAGAATTTAGATCAGTTACAAAAATATCTTGTCTCTGATAGCACAGAATTTCAGCGACGGGTGCTCTGTTTGAGTACATTATCTATTCTCTCAGCAAATTATTCCAAGTCACAAAAGTGTATGAAGGGAAACACTTCCAGCATCAGCACCTCACCTCCAGCTAAATGCCTTCTTATAAGCCCAGCCCCATTAATAATGTGAAGGATGAGGTTCTGACAGAGTTAATAATAACGCTGACTGATTTGAGAAACACCATGTCCCCTTCCTCCTCTCCCAGAGAATTTAATTTTCATCTTGGTTAGTGTTAACTATTCTCAGTTACAAGCCAAAAGCAGAGTTTATTTTACATCATCTATATTCCTTCTTCCTTAGTGGTACTTAATGAGTTGAAGGGGCTGGAAACTTGTTCTCAGCCAAGCCAATATCCTATGAGTTATAAATGACATTTCATCCTCATATGCAGATTTTTCTGTGCCTGAGTGAATTATTTACAAGGTACAGCTTGTGGGCTCCAACAATCAGCTGCCAGAGATTTACACCTACACTGAGTCCCTGCTCTCCTGCTGTGAGAATGTGAAGTTTTCCACTGTCCTTTAAGATCTGAAGACTTAACAGAGAATAGCTCTTCCTGAAGCTGGCACTGCCTTTCTTGGGATGGTGGCTGACTAGACTTTGCTGAGGAAGAGAGAATAATGGTGAGCTGAAACACCAAGAGTGACTGCTTCAGTAGCTTAAAATAGTCTCTTTTTTTTTTCCCCCTCTGCATGCAGCTGCAAATCAGAAGCGTCGTGATCATTTAAATACTGTATTTCCAGTATGCATAATGCTGAAGGTAGTTATAGCATTGTTTTTTCTCTTTAATAAGGTAAAAGTGTATAGAGATTGAATGCTACTATGATCAACAAAGTAACAGGGAGGCGGATAAGAAAGATGAGGAAATCTTAAGTTCCCTACCAAAGCATACCTTCAGATTTAAGAGAAATGAACCAGGAGTTAAACTTAGGAAACCATATCAGATATAAGACAAATTATTTGAAATAAATTGGGTGTTATTTTGAAAGGAATGTTGCTCTTACTAAGTCTTTTCATGTAAGACAGTACGGCCGAGAGCAAAGTATGGTCAAATGGGGGTGTATTTAGACCAAGAGCAATGACAGTGGTGCTATATTGTCAGCAGCCAAGTTGTTTCAGTGGGTGCGCAGTGCATGTGGCTCCTTCCTGATGGCACAGGTGGGCTTTCTCTCTCCTTTGTAGTCTTCATAACTTCTCCCTAGCCTTCAATACTTCCGTCTTTAGATAACTAATTATGGTTACACTTGGGTGACAAAAAAAAAGAGCTATATTGCAACTTAATGTCTCAAGAAAATCAGTAAAAACCATCTACATGGTACATATAGGTAGCAAAACTATGTAAAAGAGTCATTTGCAGGGAAAAAACCCTCAGTGGCAGGAAAACATCCCAGAAGACATAATGTTTTTATTATTTAGGTATCCGAGATCCTGAAACACCCGGTGCGATTCTCTTCTTCCTTGAATTTGAATTTCCACTGGCAGGAGATAATCTGCTGCTTCTTTCATTTCCCTCTCATGCAGTTTATTTGTTATAATGTTAGACTGGATGTAAAATTGTTTGACTATGCTTTTACCTAACCAGTCTCCTGGGAAAAGACGACTACCTGTCAGGTTCCTGCCACTGATAGACAGATAAAATACTGGTGCTTCACTCCCCTCGCATCACACATGGCAGAGTTTCATGTAGATGCTAAACATTCAGTAATACTTTTCAGTACAGTATTTTCACCTTTTGTGGCCTTGGGACTCGACCCAGTTCGACACATGCAGACGTGCTTAATTATATGGCACGTAATTCTCACTGAGTCTACAGGTCAATATGTGCGTTGCTGAATTTAGGACCCACAACTACACCTGAGGCTTGTTGTTGGTCTGTGAATATCCAACTGCATCTACTGCTGCCTCCGTGAGACCCTAACAGCGTCACCAACATCCTTTGCTTCTGGGGAGCACAGCCGAGGAAATCGCTTGCTCTCCAAAGTACAGTGTGTGGCAGGAAAGCCTGGAGTGGCCTTCAGAGAGAAATGTCCCTAGAAAGTAGCTAAAACTTTCCTGCAGGAAGGAAAAGTATTATTCTACATCATTCCTCTTGCTGATAAAAGGTTTGCGTTTATGTTGAGAATCTTCCTCAGCATACTAGTAAATAACTTTTTTCCTTTAAAGCAAAGAACAGTAAAATGGCAATTAATTTGGACTAGCTAAAATATATAATTACCTAGTCATAAAATGGACTATAAAAGTACTACATTGTTGAATCCATTCCATTAGTAGCAGGTACATAAAAACTGTTTTAGTGTACAAAGGCGTAAGTATTGTGCTTCATTGTTTTCAAATGACAGTGACTTACTTCTTGTTTCTGCAAACCAGAACTCTCAGCAGCATTACTCCAGCATTTCTTTAAACTTCTTTTCATTGTGTTATCCACATTATCCTAGCTTTGGCCTGAAGAGCATCAACATTACTTGAAAACGCAAAGCCGAAAGCTGTAGGTCACATAAACCCAGACTGACGGTGGATGTAGCTAGTTTTACCTTGACAGGCAGGTGGCTTTTTTTTTTTTCCTTTTAATCCACAAATATGGGGATGTTGCAGACAAATTGGAGAGTTAAAGAGTAGAGGCTGTCCTGTAGAGCTGCCTTCCTAACTTTTATCTCATTATCTGTTTGCTGTTTTCAATCTGAAAAGCTCACAAGTCTTTCAAGATGTACACATCTAAACTATAAAGTGCACCCTTTCAAAAATAGAACCTTAGGAGATGAGTAAACTTGTTTTCCTGGAGTTTTTAAGCGGTGATAAATCCACTGTACCTGCCTTGCAATGTCACCCGTTCCTGTGAAACATAGCATTCTTCAGTGATCAAGAATCCAAACTGGCATAAAGAACTTCTTCATTAGGACATCAAAACTGTAGGAATACTTTCAATTGTTGGTGTAACTTTTTCTTGGAAGTGCTTTCACTTATTTCATGACCACCTAAGGCTCTCTAAGGTACACAGCAACACAGTTTGAGACATCTCTGTGATGTTCTGTACATCATATAGTTGCTAACAACCTGTCAAAGTCATCCTGACACCAAACTGAGAAGCTGATGGTTTTGGTAACGTATTAGCAGTGATGAAAAAAGATGGTCCTCATTACTGTAATAAAACCAACAGAGACACACTGAGAATCAATTACTGATTCTGTGACCTGTTGAACTAACCCTCAGTCAAGTGGGGAACTGCACAGAGCATCTTACATTATCGAATGATTTAGGATGGAGCGCTGTCTGAAGACTTGCAACAAGTCAAGGCAAATACATTTCCTTAAATTGTAGCTTGCTTAATTACCTTGTTCCTGAGCACAAAGATCAAATTGAGCAACTTAAGGTGCTGAAGCACTCTGCCAGCTGGACCTGAAAAGGAAATAATTAACATACACCAGAGCTAAGTTTAAGGATGAGACTCCTACTGACAAGAGCAAGGAGATCCAAAGTTAAGACAGACACTGTGTCCTTGACTGGATCCATGTGCCTACAATTTGCAGCACATATTGGATTTGGGAAGAGCACCATGTGTTGCAGCCATTTCAAGTAAGCAGATGGCTTTTTAAAGTGCTCGGTGTAGGGAAAGCAAAACCCTTTTGAAGGCTGGCATTTCGCTCTCATTATTTGTCACAGACTGTTCCACCTCTTGCCTTCCCAATACCCGAGTATCACCAAGAAAATTCCCTCTCATGGAAGACACTGTACAAACATGAAAAAAAGTTATGTTCCCTGGCACAATGAAGTGACCAGATAGTCAGAAAATTAGTAATATTTCATATTTTGCAAGAAATGTCCAACATTAACTTATTTTTCTTTGGAAAATCCCATCCTTAAGAGAGAAAGCTGGAAGTCACCAAAAATACTGTTGTCAGTAGAAGGACCCAAGCTTCTCAGGTCCTTCATGCCCACAGCAGCCTCTTTTTTCCTGCTCTGAGTGTCTCCCAAAGGTAATGGCTTTCTTTCATAACCAAATTCAGCAATGATAAGGCTCAAAGTAATGGTTTACCGAGGAGAGCTGAATCTCGGAGCCCAACTTTCATCCATTACTTCCTGCATTTTTTAATAGGATCTCTCATGCCTGCTTGAAGAGCCACCCAAGACAAACAGAAAAAGACACCTCATTTTAACATATCATCTTGAAGGATGGACTCTTTGGAGTACGGCGCAATACAGGTTTGTTATGATCAGAGGGGCCAGATGTCACCAGCTGAGCCGTTCATTTGATGCTGCGCCATTGCTCGGCGCTGCTGCCATAGATACTGCCCTGCCCTTATGGTGGCTGCTGTGATTCATTGAAAGTAATATCATCCCAACTGCCACTCCAGGGAATCTTGCAGGCATGATTTTCTAACACAGCATGACCCATTAAAAATAACTGCCAGGAATCCTGCGCTTTATAAAAGGGCAGCTTCATTAGCTCTCGTGGTGGGTCGCCGGAAAGTCCCAGGCGCTCCAGTAGTCACAGGGTAATTTGTAGTTATCAGAAACATTGCTTTTAATCTCTTTATTCCTGTGGAGCTGGAGCCCACTGGTTACTAGGCACAGACTCCTCCTCTTAAATCACAGAAATTAAAGAGGGAAGACACCCATCAGTTTACTTTGTCAATCCGCTCTTTGAATGCAAAATTGGCAAACCTATAGTCTTCGCCGCCAAGATATTCGGTGCCAGGGACACTCACCACTGTTCTACAGGCCACTTCACTTATCAGTGTCAACTAGTGCTTGGCCTTTCTCCTAAAACAATGAATTCCTGGGTATGCTGTGCAGCACTTCGTCCTTCACATGCAGCTTCCTCCAAAGAACAGACTCCAAATGACTGCAGAGGGCTGTGGATTGGGTCTCTCACCTGCTCTATTTATTCTTCCAGTTATACTGGGGTAGGAGTTAGTGTTTTACTTGGATAGTTAGACTGAAGTATTCTAAACTTCTATTTTTATCAGGTCAAATGGAAAACTTTTTTCCCATAACTAAACCAAACTTCCACATAATTTAAAACAAAAACATCAGCTTCAGTTCTGCATGGACATGTTCTACATGGGCATCATCTGTCAATAAATCTTATATAACCCAATTGCTTATTCAAACAGGTACATAACTCCCTGAAAACCCATCCTGCTTTCCAGCACTGGAGCTCATTCTATGGTGGATTAGTGAGGGCAAAGTCCCCCAAAGAAGAGAAGAAACACATGACAGATGTTACACATGAGCTTACCACCCTGGTCCTCAGGTTCTAGGGTGATGAATGTCCTATAAAAAACACCCCAGACCAGAGTAGAAAAGCTATGCTAACTATCTTTAGTAGTGACCTGGGCCCAGAAACACTTATTTTCAGCCCTTTCTAGTAAAAGTATTTCCTCTTGTACTCTAGATTGGGTATTGACTCAAGTACAGTGGCCCAAATGAAGTTATGAAATGTAGATTCTCTACAACATTGAGTATGAGTTATAATGCTTTGGGCCCTAGCAGCAATTCATAACAATGAGCAATAAAAAATAAATTCCAACCCATGTCTTGCTCTGCAAGGGTGTGGACTGAGTTTCAATGCAAGCTCCTTGCAGGACTGGAAGAAAGGCCTCCAGGCTACGTTGCAGTTTCTGAATGATGTTCAAGAATGAGTCCTAGTTCTGTGGCGAGTATATCAAACAGGGAGCAATTCTTTCCATTATATATTACCTCCCCAGTCATTATGAAATCATTTGGTATTCACTGTGATAACACCAATCATTAATGTACTCATTTGGCGTTCATATGACTTGTCTTATGCACTTCCCTAGGAATCCCATTGTAATTAACCATTAGTTAATGTAAATAGTAATGGACATTTAAACTAAAGTGTTACCAGACAGGGTCAGTAGTAGCACAGAATCATTGTGTCCATGAAACCAGCTACAGTCACTTCAAAATCTCCTCTAATAGTAATGAAAGCCTAATAGAAAATATGGCACTTAATCAGAACTGGGGGTTGTTAAAAGCATTTTACAGCGTTTCATCTGAAAAACATATTCAGCCCCTCCTCTTTCTGCGTCGGTGGAAGAGTAGATTCATGCACAGCTTTCTTCTTATGCCGCCAACAGGCCAAGATTATTACAGAACTTTTCTCTATACAGCATTGTGTACTGCATCGAGTACACCAACAAAGAACCAGGTGGGTTGGCATTTTGCACATGTCCTGCAAGTGTTGGGTCACAGATTGCTTTAAACCAAGGCAAAGAGCAAAAAAGCAAAGCGAGCCTATGAAAAGTTAAACTAGTTTTACCGTTTGCATTGCATCAGTCCTTGAATAAACCATAGTCATGAACTGTAATAGAATGGGATCTGGCATAATAACTTCTCCCCTGCCAGACTTGTATTCCTGGAGATGTTTTAGAGCTGGAATTCACTGACCTTTGTACAAGTGACACAGATCTAGCTTTCTGGTAAGAAGCCACAAATTATCATTGAGTGGAGCTGTGAAGACAATTTCTTGCAGAAAGCAAAAGTAGCAAAACTTGATGTTTTGCCAGATTTATAAAAGGCCAAAAAATTTCACTTTTCAGCCAGGGCACTTAGGTGAATTATTATCATAAGAAAGAACCGCCAACTATGATAGAAATGGAAACTTTTCACTGTCATATGGTGTATTTGCCAAGATTCCTGTAAATAATAATAATAACAAATCTAGGTCTACCTCAAGAATCCAGTCAAAGTATAATAATAATACCAGAAGCTCAGGTCACTTTCCAGTTAATATAATTTCACCTTCTTCAGTATTTAAAGAACATTAATCACTAATATCAATGACTGATTTCACATTATCAAGAATCATTATCAGACAAAATCCTCACAAACACAAAAAGCCACAGTTTTTTGGAAAAATATGTTGCAGTTTTAAAATTGTTTGTTTTGTTGTTGTGATTGCTTCAGCTTATAACTACAGAGCAAAGGGATGTTTGTTTTCACTCGGTTTTGGGAAATCACAAAGAAAAGAAGCTGAGAAAACACTGGTGCTGATAGACACATAGGGCTAGATCCCATCAAGATAGAAAAAAAAAAAAAAAGAAAAAACAACAAATTTGGGATTAAAGAATAGCTATCGCATTATCCAGTTTCTTTTCCTTTCAAAGCTCACAATTATTGGTATCCCTAGTTAGTTAAAACTTTCCAAGGCTCAGTTTCATGGCTTCATTTTAGCTCCATAATGAAAAATGTGACAGATCATCACAAGGTGCTTCTCTGTTGGGTGACCCCTTGGGAAACTTCATTTAAAAAATCTGGGGGAAAAAAAATGTGACAGCAGGGTGACTGAGGTCATTCTTCCCTATTTTCTCTTCAATAAGTCCTCTACTTCCAGGTATTTCCATCACATCCCCTCAGCTTTATCCTTACAGGAGCAGGGTTTTGCTTTTCTACATTCGAGCTTTTTAGTTTGCCAATGTGAACAGTCCCAAACTGTGAGGTACTTTTTGCAAAAATCAGGTTGTGAAACGGAAAACAGAAGGAAAAATTTCATATTATGCTTCATCTGAAACTAGAGATTTTTCTTCATTTGTCTATTTTAGCTTATCTCTGAACGATATGCAATAGAAATCTTTAATTACTCAGAAAGGTCAGGCTTCAAAATTGTATATTTAATCTGGATTTAAAGAAGCATTTTCTGAACAGATGTGCTGGTATGCAAACACCTGCTGCTTCCTTTCTCCTGAGCATGCCTAACTTTAGGGTTTTTGGGTCTTTTTTTCTCCTCTTTGTTCCTGTTACCGTGGTTTCATTTAGGTGTTTCTGATCCTGGACAGTGCCTTTGCTCTTTCAACACCACTAGACCAGTGGAATATCAAAAGAAACCCTTTGGACTAGTAGGACTTTCAGCAGCGTGAATAATTTCTCTTCCCTAGGGACCTCTCTTTTGGGGCTTGAGGCAAATGGTTGTGGCCTCCTTCATCCTCACCTCATCCCTATGCTGATCTCAGCCATAGTGTGCAAATGGAAAGTGATGCCATCACCATCAGGACAAGGATTGCCGTTAATTGGAATAGGTCCCTGGTTCCACTTGGGTTCAACTGTCTGCACTTATCTCATTCCTCAAGCCAGTCAAACAGGACTGAAGAAGGAAATTTTTCTCTTTACCAACAGAAGAATAGTGTGATGTGGTAAGTTTTTCATCATTTCTTTCTCAATATATGCTACAAACCTGATCATAAATAGTCTCTGGGTGCAATAAAATTGGGAGCCAGGCTTCTAGAGCAAGAGGGGAGAAGTAGGAATCTGGCAGCAAGTTTGGAGCCATCCCAAATATTGGGTGGTGGGTGGCAGGAAAGTGAAAGCCATCTGGTGGCTCAGATTTCCTGTATAAGGAGGTCCTCTGGTTTTGAAAATGTGGGCCTCAGCTCCTCCGGGAAACAAATGCTTGCAAAATGAAAAAGGAAATGTAATGGTTTGCCTGCGAATTTTGATGCGTGATGCAGTAAAAACAGGGTTTCTAATAATGACATTTCTACATTTCTTCATTATGAGTCATGAGTAAACATGACATTTCTGCAACGCGATCTAGATATGTGATCAAAGATTAAAATGGAGCCATTTTAATATTTTAATTATTCCGGCACTGTCAGGCTTCAGAGTCTGTTATGCCAACACCCTGTGCAGAGCAAATAATTTGTAACAAAGGATTTTATCAATTTTAGCTGCTTTTTTCTCCATGCGAATTGTGTGTGAATGGGTCATTATTTTCACAGATTTGCTCATTATTTGAAATGATCCACAATGAATAATTTATACTAATATTTCTTGTTATGCAGCTTCTTCTCCACCAGTTTGTAGCTGCCTGGGCTAGTTTTGTCTGAACAAACAAATCACATGGCCTCATTTCTGCTTCCAGGTTGGTTGAGAAGTACTTTGCTGGGTAGGGTAGTCCCATTTACAAGCTTCATATGTGCTCTCTGCAGATATACCCGTTCTCCATTTAAAAATGCTGTTTCCACAAGCACTCTTATGAGCCAATTCATTCATTACAATATTCATGGAGAGTAAACAGGAGTGCAAACACAGCAAAGAGAATATAAAGTTTTATCCCAGCAAGTATTTGATGATTTTTTTTTTTTTTTTTTTTTTTTTTTTTTTTTTTTAGTTATCAGCCCATTCTTACACCCTCTTTGGCTAACCGACCTTTGTAGCTGGAGGAGTGCCAGTGGGTTTATCTAGGTGCAAACATCTTGTGCATTAGTACAAATCAGAAGGGAAGAGCTTTCTTCAACAGTAAGTGACATACAATTTACTGATATTTCAGTCCAGGGCCAAGTGCTCCTAAAGAGATAGAAATAGTCAGTTAGTCCAATAGTTTCAGGTATTTAACAATCGATGTCTCAGGAAGCATTTGACTTGACAAATAGGAAGCCATCCCAGACAGTTGGGTATCCATCCTATTATCCACCAGAATACCCACCCTATTATGCACCAAACCTAATAACACAATGTGGGTAAGGTGTAAGGACAAGCCTTCCTTAATATGGTAAATCCAAAGAATTCAGCTCTAACGTAGATTAGATTGACTAAATCCTTCTTTGCTAAATTTTTAAATCTTCTCCCTGCACCTACCTGAAGATCTTGCCTTTCATGCCATCTGTAGCAATCAGTCCAAATTCAACACTCTACCCGAGAAACAATTTGGCTTGTGTACTCCCTACACTGAACCATTCACCAACTGAATCATAGAATCATTTACGTTGGAAAGGACCTTCAAGATCATCAAGTCCAACCAATAACCCCGCACTGTCAAGTCCACCACTAAACCATGTCCCGAACCACCACATCCACATATCTATCTCCAGGGATTGTGACTCAACCACTTCCCTGGGGGTCTTCTTTCAGTGCTTGACAGCCCTTTCAGTGAAGACATTTTTCCTAATACCCAATCTAAACCTCCACTGGCCCATGACTCTTTGTTCTGGTAATAGTAATCTAGCACTTTTAAGAAAGACAGAAGATGTCAGAGGCAGGTGTCTCCTCCATAGACTGTAAGCCTTGGTGCAGCAAAACACAGTTCGATTTGTAAACTGGGCAGCCTAAATAATCTCTGTTTTTCAGCATCTCCTCAAACAACCATAGAGTCCTCAAACTTCTGAGGTCTCACAGGAGTGCTATCCCCCACCATGAGGCAAATAAACCCAATATTTATGCTGGAAATATCCCTTCTATGGTTCGAGTTTGGAAACAACCCAAAATCAAAGAGACATGGGTTTGGAACAACCTGACCATCAATTAACATTTTTGAACAATTCCTAAATTCCTGGTGTGTCAGGACATCCTCCACTTGCAGCGTGGATCTGGCCATAAACCCAAGGGTGAGGGGTGAGGCACGGGGCAGAGGGGAGCGCACAGTTTGCTGCTTCATTTCAACTTCGTACACCACGTGGTGCACAGGGGCTCCAGTACAAGCTGAAACCGCTTTAAAGAGCGCCTGTTCTCTGTGAGTCACAGAGGGTGAGTCACACACACCGACACAGGATCGAAAAGCCTTCCATTTTGCAAATGGTAAGTGATGACGACAGTTAAGCAAGGGACTCCACTGTGACTCTCCTATTCCAAGATGTGTCATTATAAGCCTGATGGAGCGCCCACAAAGAAAATACTGTGCTCCAACTGCTTCGTTAGTTGTCCTTTCCTGGATAAAAGGAACATCCATACACATTTTAAGTTTCACCTTCACATTCTTTTATGCTTTCATCCTCAGAGGGGTGACTGTGGAAAATGTCTGTAATGCAGCTACATCCGTCTATCAGCATACCTTTCCCTGCCTCATCCCAATAATAGCTAATACCAGTGGTTATGCAGAGCCCTACAATAGTACCTCCAGGAACAAGAAATGTGGGTTAGAAATTTTTTTTTAAATGACTAAAGAATATTGTTTTTCATTTTCCATACTCTACAAATGCCATTTTCTACTGATGAGTACCTCTAAATGTTGCCCTTGGGTCATTATACACACAGTATAAGTATGTAAGATGCTAAACTCAACAAGCCATTCTTCCCACCAGATGGAAAAGTTTCCCTTCAGCACCTACAAAACCATGCATATGTAAATACAAAACTAACCGTATATTAGGTGTATCTAAGTATTTCTGTAAGTATCTATAGTCAAGTATGTTTTAACCAAAGAACATATAAAAAAATGATAAGGTTCACCAGGAAATGAACAAAGACAAGAAATCAGAATTTGGGCCAGTAACAAACCTTTATGTGGCTTCTTTCTGCCTGTGTGCCATGACACAGCCCTTAATTACTTGATCATGTTCTAATTCTCTTCAATACATTTCTCTCAATGAAGAACAGGGCTTATGAAACCGGGCTACTCTTCAGTATTAGGTTTTATCTTCATCATCGAGTGTGTGGCTTCATGCACTGGCCAGCTCTGCACTGGATGCAAAATTATTGTTCTCCTCTCTTCTTCAACTTGTGGTGGTGTCATAACAACTGTTTAGGTTTTTTTGCCATCGTTGAGAATTTACCTTCATGATACTACTGTGAAGAACTATGAAAACACTGTCTCTGTCTTACAAACATAAAAACTGAGACAGGGATTAATATAAAAAACTCAATCATGCTATTTAATTTGGGATTCCCGACTCAAAAGCTTACAGTCTGATTTTTGGAGTATTTTGTACATCCTTGATACTTTCTCTGTTCGGAGCAGAGGTCATCTTGACCTCACGCATGGCTGTGGGAAGTCTGCAGCTCTAACAACCACACCCATGATCCCAGAAAATCAGTCTCCCTGTGGAAGAACTTTTATGAAGCAATTTGCCTGTCATCAGATGAAAACTCTGGAAATGAAGCCAGGGTAGAATTGAGTTACCCTGCGTGATGCCCACATTTGACAGAGCTCTACAGACAACCAATTTATTCCCCCACGTTCCTTGTCCCAAGCACGAGATCTCCTTTCCTTCCACAATAAATAAGCAAGGAGGATGTCCGTTTACGGTCACCACATTGTTCAGCTACATCACCACAGCACAGGATATCGTTTGCAATGACCCATACATGGGTCCTAAAATGGAAAGTAACGTCATCATAGGGACACCAATATGCAGATTAGTAACTAGAGTGATGACTAAGTTTAGAGACACAATGCCTGGAATTTTCTGACATTCTTCTTCTGAGTTGTCAGCCACAGTCTATTGCACGCACCACTGTCCTTGGGCTTATTCATATGTTGTGCCCAGTTCCAACTTCTTTGGTTTACCTTTGTTAGTTTCTTTTAATTTTTTGTCCCTCACGTACACCCATGATTGAAAAAAAGCCAGTTCTCAGCATGGAAATGTTGAGAGGCTTGATGAGGTCCAAACAACTTAGAGGAGAGTCTTTCCATAGACCATGTTTAGCAACCTTAACTTCAGCCATCAGTTCCATTGCAATCTATAGTTCTCCATTCCAGTTGGGTTGGACTGAAAAACATAGTATTACGAAAACAAGCAGAGTTTGAAAATCCAGCCCATCACCATACATGATCTCTTTTGACAGGACACAGTTAAGCCTTTCCATTTTCATCTGCCTGTCTCTATGCAGGGCCCTTCCACCAAGGCATCTGCATTGGAAAGCATGTACTACACGCATAAGGTTTTTCTCATGCACTCCCTAGGGTAAACAGTATCACCGAGAATCTCAAAACAGCCCCACTTAGCTTCATGGCACTGGGGTATATGAATCCCTTAAGCAGCTTTGACAATCTTGACTTTCAAGCATGATTGTTTGAAAACTATGACAGTCTGCCTTGGTGGTGATACGCATAATAATGATAAAATGAAGCATATATGCATTGGCCTTTTAACATAGGCTTGAGTGGAAACCTAGCAAACCTGTCTTCTAACAAAACTGATTGCCTGTGAGCACAGCCAGGCAAAGGTCGCAGAAGGAGGCCTTCCTACTGTTGAGGTAGGACCAAGCTAGAATCACTGCCTTTTCATTTGGTGTGTTCTAAGTTAAAAAACCAAACAAACAGTTGAACAAAACCAACAAAAAACTCACACACACACACACACAAAAAACCCCCCCAACAAACCCAAACAACAATGCACTTGATGGGTTTAAGATCCACAGGAAAATATTTAACATTGCACTACAATGAAAAGAATTGGTAAGAAGCACAAATGGCATAGCAGTGAAAAGAACTGACACAAAGCATACTGGTGTGTACAGCAACACCCACACAATCCAAAGCATTCAAGGAAATTTAAAAAAAAAAAAAATATATCAAATGACTAAAGATCTGGCTATGCAAGCGAGTTTCATAGCAAAAGTAATTTCCATCCGCAGTTATCCTAGGGATTTGAGCGAGCTGGAATTTCAGGAAAAGGTTGAATCTGTTAGTGAAACAAAATAAAATAGTTTAGGGGTGGAAAGAGAATTCAAAAATACAATCAAATATTTCACACAACTTGTTTAGTTCATCTGTATTTTAGTGTTCACATTTAAATGTGTATTTGACCCCCAAACTTTCAATTTGGATATCTTTAGATTTTGGGGTGCTTCAAAATTAATGAGATATCACAGCCAAGTTTGTATTTGGCCTCGGTCCCAAGCAAAAAAAAAAATCTAAAACAAATCCTTTCCAAACTTTGGCTGTTCAGTTTAACGTTCCAGTTTGGATCCAAATCCAGCATTTCAACTCGGTCTTTACTTATGTCACTTCGTATCATGTCACAAGGCAAGCGCATACAGCAGAATGTAATGTAATAATGAGACAAACCATAACGAAGCACAGTGTAATGCACCTCACTATAACATTGCAACAGCTACCTTTACAACTTAAACAATTTTTTTTTTCATTCGATAGGTCTGCTAATTTTACGGTGCACGGAAGACTTCTGGAAATTCAGGGCATAAAATGCAGGAATACCCAGCAAGCCCTGTGCACTTCCATGACAGCATTTGTCTCTTAGCTACAGCAAGGGTAATGTTATCAGCGCCAAGCAACCCGGATGAAAATTATCAATTGGTTACCAAGAAACCTAATGATTTCATCAATAATATTTTACCAGTTACAAAGGTCATTTGGAGAAATAATGCCACACGAAATGTGCTTGTGAAGTGGGTGATATGTGGGTGGCTGTTAAGGGTCAACACTTCATTTCTCATTTCTTTAATTGATACTTCTGAATGAGTATTAATTGAGCTGCAATGAGAAGAGTGTGCAGTTTGACAATGCAAGTGACAGGATGGAAGTGCCATTTGCAGAGTGTATATAACCACAGCTAACACCCTCAAAGCGTTAATTCCATTTTATGTCTTTCACATTTAATAGCAAATTTGCCATTTAATCTTTAAGACAGAAGTTACTTATTCTCAATCTACCTCTCACTTGCACTGATATAATCTCATGCCACTCAGACTGGCCTGTGGCATGAAGCACATCACACTTTCAAATCAGGTCCATTTTTTCATTAGCTCATATCCTTCCTGAGATGCCCTCCTTTACAGATGGCTGATCAGCAATCAACACTAGTTTGTTTCAATCAGAAAAGCAGCCGTAACTTCTCATTTAAAAACTGTTCCTGGAGAAGCGCATTAGTCGAAGGCATAAAGCTGGCACTGGGGCAACAGCGACTCTCACAACCGATTTCTTTTTAGGATTTTTTTTAAAGAGATAGACCTCTTTTTATGTGGAGACCTGTTTTTTATTTTAAAATGAAGTATAATGAAATCCATGCCTTTGCATGAGGCGGGGAGCCCTTCACGTAGTGTGGGCAGGTGCCAATAGACTGTAAATCTGGAGAGTGAATACAAAAGGTAGCAAAAGCCCAGGAGGAAGCCTGGGAATAGTTCCATATGTACGTGCTGACACATTCTCCCTCTCTGCTCCTCCTCCAGCAATGCAGTGTGTTGCCCTTTGAGCCTACTTGACTGAGGTTAAGCATTTACACTTTTTCAGAGGACAGTCAGTCCACTCAGGGAGATACTGACTTTCATAGCAGGAGACTTCAAAATGATTTCCTCTCTGCTTGGGCAGCTCAAAAACACACGCGCACAGAAGCAAAGGTCAGATGTCATCTGAGTGGTGGGAGAGTGCCAGCTAAACGCTTGGGATATATTTTTATATTGGCCTCAGCTCAGCCTCCAATTCTGCGGGAATCTACTCCGCACCCACAATTCGCTCCAGTGCATTAACCCTGGGTGCAATGATAGGCTTTAGCCTTCCAGGCACAGACTTGTGGGTGCAGTCAGATAGCTAGATAACTTAATGATATCATTTGCACTCACAGTTAACTGCAAGTAGAAAAGAAACCTGGAGCGGCTGGGAAAAGAGGGAGGCGGAGAGGGAGAGAGGTCTTTGTTTCCCTTTCCCCCCTCTCCTCAAAATCAGATTTCTTGCACTCAGTGAGGAATTGCTTTTTAGCTTGCAGTCCAGAAAATACAGAGCTGCTCATCGCTTCTTTCCCTGTAGTGGCATTTGCAGTTGAGTGCATCAGTCTCCTGCTCAGCCTTTTTCCTTCTGTTTGTATGAGCTGGTAATCCACAGACTACTCACTTCTCTTTCCTTACTCACTGCTTTCCCCTCCTTTAATTCACACACATACCTGTTTTCATATTTGAGTTCATCCCAGTGGTTAACTCTTGTGCATTCCCATCTGCCCCTATCCTTCTGCTTTTTAATTCTTTGTTAATTCTGCCTGCTTCTTCCTTTTTTTTCTGACTGTTGATAATTTTTGATACCCCGTTTCTTCAACCAGATTGCCTCTTACCCACCAACACCCATATTCCTGAAGTCATCACCCACATCCCTGGCTTTATTCTCCTCTGCCTTCTCCCATTTCCTTGTGTGCAACCAGGCCTGCCTTCAAAGAAACCGAGGAGAATGCTGGTTCCCCGTGCACTTGCCTCCGCTGACGTTTTATACAAGCAAATATGTAAGTAAGTGTGATGTCATCCGCATCATCTACATGTCATCAGTTCTTCCGTGATTGCAGGATGATGGCAGTGGATAGTGATTGTTTCACAGGCTCACGGAAGCAGGGACTCAGAAAGGACCTCATCATTAATCAAGGTCCGTGGATGCCAGGAATACACACAAAGAAATTAAATTAATGAAATTATGCTGGTAAAAACATCCCTGGTGACAGGCACCCTGGAGAGGCAGAGCTTCTCTAACCAGTGGATGTAGACCCGCTTTGCTGGCCTTCTTCATTTACCAGAAGTTCCTGCGACTCTATACCTAAACCAAATGTGAGCTATGTGCACAGATATCCTGAAACTTAATTACTCCTCCAGTTTAGTACTAAACCAGTGCTCAAATGGCTGAATTATGCCATTTGGAAAGGACAATTGGTTATTACACTTATCAGATTGTTTGTGACAGGAATGGGTTAATTTTCCTAACCTTTTCTGTTCTTGTTCCACTCTCAGGGTTGTCAAAAGGATGGATAAACGTGTTGCTATTTTCTGGTTTTGTTTCAGTGTCTATCACGAGAGTGGACCAATTTCATACCATTTGCTGCTTTCATTACTGTCTCAGGGTTGTCACAAGAATTGATAAATTTCAGACTGTTTTTCTTGTCCTCATTACAATCTTAAGGTTGTCATGAGAATGAATTGATTTTGTGCCATTTTCTGTTCTCATTACAGTCTTTGTCATGAGAATGGCTTCATTTGGGGCCATTTTTGTTCCTGTTACTTACAATCTTTTGTCACAAGAACAGGGATTATTTGATGAAAATGAGAAGACAGCATCTCAGACACTGAGATTCAGGGATAACTTGTTCTTGTGACAGATATCATAACGAGGACAGAAAGCAGTACAGAATGTATCCATTCTCGGGATGATTTTAAAGGTTGTGATTTTGTGACCCTGATTGTGCCAACCAACTTCACCAGGAGGAGATTTTACCACTTTCAAGGGGTTGCTTCATTCATGCTGCTGGTAGATCTCTCCCTGTTCAGCAAGGGAAAATATATTTATACAGAGGTTATCAAAAGACTTACAGATGAACAACACTGAAAAATTTCAGGATAGGCTTTGGTATCTAGAGGGCTCAGACCTCAGGAACACACAGTTCAAACTCCAGCTGTGACTTTAGGTGCTTTTCCCAGGACCCAGCTAGGAGTCACCAGAATTACTGAGTACAGTCATGCATTTGGGAGGTCTAAAACACAGAGCAGAGGTGTGGGTTTGAGTGTCTGGATCATTTTAGGCTTGCCTAAGCTGCCTGCGTAGCCAGCTTGGTCTTGGAGTCCCAGCTCTGGTATTCTGAGTTCAAATTAAGGTAAACTGGTGATGGTGTACAAGTGCCTGTGGCTCAGATGAGAATAAGTTAGTGCAAATGAAAGGGCAGAAGTTAGAGATCAAGGCATGTACAACATCCAGGGCCCAGAAAACCTACAAGTAATTATTGCGTTCTTGAAGGTGATCAAAGAGAAGCAGCAGGAAATGCTAAATATAGCATGTGGGGAGAGGGTGGGAATGAAACAGGCATCCCAGTGAGGTCAAAGCTACGGACAATGAGAATGTACTTGTGGAAGGGGGGACAAACAAAACTATAGAAGAAGCTACAGCAGAAAACAGGAGAGTACGTTAAGGCATACCAAAATGCCCAGAAATTCTCAGGTTGGGTTTGTGCAAAGCAAAGTACCGAAAGGAAGGACAAGAGAAGAAAGAGAAAACTAAAGAAGGGAAAGACTTTTCTCCATGATGGGATGACAGGGAAGCCCCAAAAGAGGTCACATGTGTCTGTGAGCCACATTTTTGGCTATATTAAGCAAGTGGTGACCTACTGCCTTGAAAGACCTTGCATTAACTGCTTTTGTGTTCCCCTGCTTTTCTTTTGCAGCAGCTAAGGTTTTATTCCCGAGTTTAGACTCCTGGTTCCATCAGAAACTGAATGCAGGATGTATGTATGTGATTTCCTTCAGCAGGCCTCACAAGATGAGGTCTGGAGGAGAAGAAATGGTGACTTGGGAGACAGCACCACAAGGAGGATTCAGGCTGCGAAGCAGACCAAAAGGAGACCATGCTAACTGGAATACACCACTGATACTCCTTGGATAATTGTCCTGCAAAGCTGTCTGGGAAACTGTCAGAAAACCCATCTGAAAATAAGTGTACCAGAGCAGTGAAAGAGATCACCAGTAAAAAGAAAGTGAGGGGGGTGGACATTCCCCACTGGCTAAGTAAAATAAAGCAGGAATGTTGCAATAAATAGACCTGACAGATGACCCCTGGTATTTCCTGGGCCAATTTCTATGAATGTTTTATTGATCTTTTACATTCTGATTTGACCGTCAGAGCTTATGATCCTTTGCTCTGTCTGTCCCATACCTTCCCCCCTGCCCCCACATTTACCATATGTACCTAATCTCACTGCTCTGTCTACCATCTGCCATTGTTTGAAGTATACGGGAATATAAGTTTAATCATAAAAATGGTGGCCCTGGCTGTGTATACTACACGAATGTTCAACTTTCACAAGATGAAGTGACCTCCAAGTGGCTTACTGCTTTTCATTAATTTCTCTGTATAATTGAACATTTTTCGGCATCTCATTTAACAAACTGTTAAGCTCCTTATGGCACAGAAGGGCCATGTGATGTGCAGGGATTCTGAAATGCTTCCCCTCATTCACAGTTCTCCTACTAATATCCTGGGCATTATTAGTAGTTCACAAAGCCAGCACATTTTCTTTTTGATAAGTGTCCCTGTTCTGCCCTCCTTTGTCCACCTCCAAATGCCGTCTAGTTCTTACAAAGAATAAAACCATGCTGCCTAACTAGCCTGGTGCTTTGGATTGCCACCCCTGCTCACTCGGTTGCCCGTAAGGGGATGTACTTATATCAATGAAAGATAAATCCCAGCTAGAAATACAGGTCCCTGACAACCTAATCACTGAAACCCTGTCAAGTAACCCCTAATTTTAAAGCAAGTGGTTAATTCCCAGCAAATTGATTTATGCACTGTTTGAGGTTTGGCGAGTTGTGTTGTTCATCTGTTATTACCAGGAATTCAGCTCAGCCTATTCATTTAGACCACTGACACAACACAGTGCATCTCCCAAGAAAATTTCCTTTGTCAGCACATCTAGAATTTGCTAATTAAATCAACAATGACATTATTCACTTTCAGAAAAAAACAACTTCTCTCTCCTGCCCCCCTTAATACACATGTGTGCATAAACATGCACGCACACAAGCAGGGGTTTTAGCTGTCATTTGTAAATGCGTTCAGCCCGAAACTTTGAATGATCTTTATTAACCATTTTGGTCAGCTCTAGATCAACTTCTCACCTCGGTAGACATGTACTGCCTACAAACCCAGTAACCTCTAAAGTGCGTGCGCATCTGTGCATGCATGCACGTGTGCATGTGGCAAGAGCAGGGGCCATATGATGCTCTAAGCAATCATGAGTTTTACTTCTTTGGAGCACACCCTGGAGTGTGAATTTCGTTAAAATGATAGGGTTGGCCAGCAAGTTCTTTTCTCATCTGTGCTATTGTAGCAGAAGTGAATTCAAAACACCAAAGACAGGTTGTCCCCCAAGCCCTGTAATTATGGGTCCATGATACCACTGCAACTCTTTGTACTATTTAAGGTGCAGAGAATAAAAGAACATTGAAATTAACCATTTTAGAGCATCCAGTAAATTTTCAAATAATGTTTCTTTCCTTGAGAGGTTAAAAAACACTACATAAGTGACCAAAAAAACCCCAGTCTATGCTCAGACTTCTGCTTCTGTAAGTGTTGGCTGACGGTGGAAGTCTGTATCTGTGCACAGATGTACCCTGACAAAGGTCCTTGGTGGTGCTTGGAACACTGTTCGCTTTTCAGGGCCACCTTAACTTGGTAGTACTCTCCCCTAGGTGCGCAGTATGGCTTTTAGCCCCATGATAAATCCCACGTTTCCCCATCTGCTCTGTAGCATACCTGTATGTGGCCATGCTCTACAGTCTACTGGCTTCTCACTGCTGGGTTATTTGCAGTGCAACTGAGAATAAAGGTATATCAGCGATGCGCTGTCTCCAGCTCAAAAAGGTATTCTTGGGTCATGACGATGTGGCATGCAATATCACCTCCCCTCTGTGATGGGTGCATTATCCCTCATCACCAGAGCAGGATATGTCCACCCTTCCAAGGAAAAAAACGAGATGATGACAAGGAAATGGGAAGTTGTTTAAAAACGGAACGCCTTTGTCACTCTGATCTGTACATAAACCAGAGTGTGGTAACTTACCACCATTACCCTCAACCCCTAACCTCAGGACAGCAGCTGTCTTTTTATCCTTCTGAAGAGTCAGTTCACTGACTAAATTTCACTTTGCAAGAGAAACTGACCTCCAGTAGGCCTCAGAAAAATAAAACCAAAGAGAAACACCTAGACACCACACCATAACCTTCCTTTTCAAAGTCAGGTTGCTCCGCATACAGTCTTGCTTGTATACCTACTGTCTTCTGGCTGGCAAAGACTTTCCAATATCACTATTTATGACTGCCCCATATATGTCACTACTGAGGCATAAGTGGAGCATGGTACCATCCCTTCCAAGCAGGTCTTGAGGTAACACCTCCTTAATCAAACCCAAAGTACCCTTGATTTTTTTCATTCTATTTAATTCTGTTTATTGAAGCCATTTAATACCCTTGTTTAGTCAAATACAGTCCTGATGTATGCTCTTGGCCCGCTATGGAAAGGTTACAGCATTTCATGCTTTCATTCTTCATATCTGAAGCAGCCGAGCAGTTTTTCCACCAACTCATTGCCTGCTAATGAACTTTTTTTTTTAAGCAGCCTGTCATTTTGTTTAATGTTGCAAAATAAGGCAGTCTTTAAGTGGGATCTGATTTTGCTAAGAGATGTCTAAACTTAAGTGAGATAATGGATGTAACAAAATACCACCAAATATGACAGCTTTGTTCTGCCAATGTAATTTGCTGATTCTGGAAACCAAACGCAGAACAGTCTGTGCCAGTCTTAGAAAAGAGGCTTGTTTGACAGATATAGACCTGCTTAAATATCAGCATACACTACATTAAAGAGCAGAATTCTGCATTCATTTGTGGGGTTTAGTCACTTGTCATAATAAGGGGGGTTTATTTTTTTTAAAATGCCTCATTGCTCCTATCACTCTGGTGCCCAAGTTCAGTTGGCTGGGTTTTTTTCCCCAAACCTAAAGGTGGAAGGTGATGTTACTTGACGGAGACACCAAGCTCCTCTAATTATAATAGTGCTAAAAATCATAACTACTTCTTCATTCATTTCAAAGATCAAAGCTTTCTATCTATCATCTGCTGTGTTATGGAGAAACCTTGGGTTGGACTTGATCGTGTCATTTCCACAGGTGAAGAAAAAGGTATATGTTTGGTAAGAAAGCTCTAGGAGCAGAAACTGCTCAGAAACTACTGGATGCCCTTAGAACCAGGAGACAGAGCCATCAGTATTTCCTGTTAGACTCTCGGTAGTCTATAACAGTGTCTGCATCGAGTTCAGATTCAGAGTTTTAAAGTATATGACCAAAAGTTTTGGGATTTACCATGCTGCTGCATTCATTTGGATTTTTTTAATATCCCCCAACACATACATATATATAGACATACAAGGCTATCTTCTGTTTACTTCCTATTGACACTTGCACATTTATCAGACTTATTTCACCTTACTTCAGACCTTCTGTCTTCCACAATCCCTTCCTCCTCTCTGCAGTTCTCCCATATTACTTTTTTACACTCTTCATTTTTCATATTTAAAGTTTTAAGATGTTTGGACCTTGGTTTTTAACAGTAACGTATTTCTTCACTCAAACATTGGTATATCTTGGTAAGGTCCTTGTGCCTTTCTACGTGCCGATTCTGACACTTTCAAGTAAAATTAACGGTAATTGTCACATGTTGCATGTAGCCAATATTTCTGCAGTAAATTCTGCCCAGGAATGTGATGTTGGCAACACTTTCTCCTGCAAGAGGTGTGTTCAAAATGATCACCCATGTTATGACTCTCCTGCACTCGGACCAGCCTTAGGCGAGTTTGCCTTCAGATGCTTCGGATCGGAACATCAGACCATGATATTTTTTAGATCAACAAAAATTAATGGTTCTATGACATTTCATCTCATGGGAGGATATGAATCTAAATGTGCAGTCCTGACCCCGCTGAAATGAGAAATTTTGCCACAGACCTGAATTTCACTTCAACTCTATTCTTACTTGTATGAATTAAACTCAGTGAAATTACATGGGTTTTTTTAATTTGTTTGGATCATTCTACTTACAAGTCTGTTATTTTAATAGCAAATAAAGATATTTTTAGGTTAAAGAAGTGATTTGTGAGGGAAAACTATAAAATAATTGAAAGAAAAACCAAAAGTAAATCTACCCCTTAATTCAGAGTTGCATCCATCAATCCAGAAAATATCTTTCATATTTTGGTGTGCAGCAGATATTTCTGGATGTGTTACTAGGCTTACTTTGCAAGTATATGATATTTTAAATGCAAATGAATAAAGCAACTGAGCCAAGACCTCTTCAGTAAACCAAGTCAGTACCAGCCTTCTCTTCCCCTATCCCACTAAGACTCATGTAGTGTAGAGTCAGTGGCTTATTCCTGCCACTTCTTTCCATCACATAGCAGGGGGAATTAAGAGCACCTTCTTTGGGCTGCTTAGGCTATTTAACTGTCCTCTATCTCATTATGGAGCTGAAATGCCCCAAAAAGCTGAATACAGAATCATAATTCTGGCCACAGTGTACTCTCTGGAGACCCTGTTATTTCCTCCCAAATGGGCAGGACATGTGAGGTTTACTAATTTTGTTCACAAACCTGACAGTGTCAAACACCCTGCAAGCAGCAGAGTCCTGCCTGTGCAAAAGCCAGGAGGGAACACACACCACGGAGATCAGGCTACAGCATGGGGGAATGAGACCCTGGCGCAAGCCTCCTTTGTCACCCAGAGAGATGATGGTAAAACACAATCGAGGTCCCTCACGCTAATCTACAAGCAAGTGTAACTGGGAGGGCTGCGTGGTGGGTGCAGGATGGAGGTAAAGGGCTTGCCTTTAAAAAGCAAACCCTAAAATCAGTGAGGTTTGCACACTGCAGGTGTTCAACTGAAGGAAGGATTGGGGTCTGAAAACTAAGCACTTTAAGTACTGTGTCCTCTGACAAGAACAGCTATTCAGATCAGATATGGATAGCATGCCTATATTTATAGCTACTGCTAAATGACCCAAGATGGATTGGTTTCTTTGATAAAGAGTAACCTTTTCATTTTACACATTTTAGCAAAATTGCAAATTGCTGGTAATCTGGCAATGAGATTTCTTACTTCAGTTTAAACTGGTAAACCTCTCTTTCATTCTGCTTACAAATTTCCTCTGCCTCAAAGACCTAAGATAGAGCATCTTTATTACTATTTAAGTCAGAAGCATGAGCAAAGCGTATTTTTATGGAATCTCACTTCCTTCAGAGAAGATTTCCTGGAAGTTTTGACCCTCATCCTTTTAGGAGTGGTCAAGGTGGGGAAGAAAAATCTGACTTAAGGCAGCTCAGAATATGTCTGAAGGTGAATTTATTTTTGTGCTGGTAGGAGTCTGTATGCAAATTCAGTACGGGGATACTTTCCTCAAGCTGGTTGGACCGATAAATCCTGGAATTTTTAGGTTCATATTTAATTTGAGCAGTGACAGAGAAATACAACTGCTTTAGTTTAACCATCAATGTCTTTGGCACCCACAAACCATGCTTATTCAAAAATAAAGTTGACTCCACATGCAAAACTCTGAGGTCTAGTTTCCACTAATTTTCTTGTAGGTGAATTTGGCAGAAGGCAAGATAGTGGAGAAGCTCCATATTATTTTTTCATTCAACACCAATTTTAACTATTAAAACAGAAAAATCTAAACATATGGTGATTAGTGACTGAAAAGCAAGTCCCACAGACAGATATAAAGGTGATTAGTGAGATTTCACCTGTATTTTCTAAAGGGTCCCAGAAGCCTAGCAGCATTACTGGTCTCTGACACAGATGGAAATTTGCTACTCAGCATCCTAGGGGGACTAAAATCCACTTTATTACTAAAACTATTCAAAACAATCCATCTTTTTTGAAGGCCAAAACTGAGAGAAGCTATTTAAAATGAATTTAATGTGACTTCCGCTGTAGAGGATGGGAAGCCAAAAGGAGAAGTTAAAAAAAAAATCATACTGCATGCCAGGAGTCAAAGAACCACCCACTCATCTGGGCAAGCCAGGGAAGTGTGCAGGAGACACAGCTGCCAGATAAAATACATTACAAACCAAATAAGATTCCAAAACATTGATGATCCCAACCATCAGCAGAAACAGGAGAACTAAAAGAATTTAACTACACCTACAGAGAGTCCAAAATGAGGGACTGACTACTCACGTCAAGTAAGCATACAAGATCATGACCAGAAATCCAAGCAAAATAGTAGAGGCTCAATTCCAGTATTCTTACTTACTCCAAGTAGTTCTTACTATACAAATTACCCCGTTGACTTCAGCAAGGCTACATGAGTCATAAGATCCTGTTCAGAATAAACTGAGGCTCTAGAATTGGGTCCCGAGTGGGGTAATTTCCTTTCAAACTCTGTCTGAACAGAGAGCTGGGAAAGAATGGATGACATAAACAGAGCACGGGGTAAAGGTGGACATTGAGTTGAGTGTCACACAACAGAGCTCCAGACCAGTCCTAAGCAAAGCCATCCCCACCCTTTCTTGGGGCAAGGAATGTTGCTTTATCAAGCAATAAAACTGTGAACTATGTTCTTACTTTGATGTCTGGGTTTCCCCTCACCTCCAGAGCTGTTTCGGATGCACCACTGGACACACTGAGCAGGAAGCCTCCTCCGTCACCACCTGCAAAAGCAGATATTTCTGCTAACGTGGTAGTTCTGGGGATCTAGCAGAGCTGTGGTGCTGCTGTGTGAAGTCCTAGCTAGGAAGGATGAAGGGACTAGCCCAGACCTGGATATACAGGGTCTCCTAACACTTGGCTGGTCAACAGACTTGGATGGGCACTTCAACCCAGCACAGCCACAGGACACTCCATAAGTGCTGTAGCCCCTCCAGCCAGAGGTTTCACCAAGAACAGCCACCATCAGAAAGCCCACTGGGGCTGCTTACAAAGTCTCATTGGTCTCGTACTGGGAGCAACCTGCACACTAATGTACAGAGTAGATACAAAGACAAGAAGCTGTCATAACCCTTGCCCTATGCACACCACCAGATCAGCAAGGCTGTGTCCTCCATGCTGAACCCCATTCGGTTTTACACTAGCCTTTTCACACTGTTAGCCAGTGTGCAGCTCCGTGGGTCCTGTACCAAATGCACTGGTGCTGTAGGATGGACATATGTTCATCCTCAAAGGCAGATAATCAAATGTTTTAATACTTTGCTTTATAGGGGTCTAAAACGTGACTGAGGTAGTGTGGATGTTATTGTATCATTACCAGAGGGAGTTTGATTCATTAAGACTGAAGAATGGTACCAGTAAGGATTCCTCTTGAAGCTTAAAGAAAAAATAACCTCTCCTAATTAAAACACCCATGTGTAATTCCCTTTCATTAAACACATAGCTGTATCAACTATTAGTCCTCAAACCACGTTTTAGTCTCCATTTAAGATTTCTTCTCTCCAAACACTTAGAGAGGTGTTTGTGAGTACAGACTACATTGTAAATGCAAGGTTTTTGCTTGCTGCAAGCTTTCCAGCTCAGCATTCCCGGCATGATTCCCAGGGGACAACAGGAGCTCTCTCCCTACCCAACCTGCGGTCTTCGACTCCAGCCTCAGGAGGTGGTTGTGCGAGCTGTGCATCTGCGCTGAAGGCAGCGAGGGGTAAAGGTCAATAATATTTCACCCATACTTGAAGAACAGAATCAGGGCAATTCTGGAATATTTTGCAGCTGGATACTTCTTGGGTTTGGCATAGGTATTCAGAAAGATTAACGGAATAGACTTTGAAGCATGTTCTTGCTCTGATGGCTCTTCTTACGTTTCAATATGTTACACTATTGTCTGTCTTCTTTTTTCTGGAAAAGTTTCACACGTGTTGGAAAAGGGTGATTGGTAACACTGGGCTCCCAAAGGGTTGTCAGAGACCTGTCACCTTAACCTAATTTTTGCATTACACTTGCCACTTTGACCCTAGCGGAGAGCAGGAATGGATGATCAAGGTTACTTCGCCGTAGTGCAAACACTGTAGTTTGACACAAACATAAAATAAGGTGACCCCTGAGATAGTAGGGCTGCAATTCAAAGACTCTCCTGTTTGTCCTAGTTAATGAGGAATAAAACATATTAGTCTGTAATGGAGAGAATTTTGGTAACCTTCCTTCGGGAGGTACCCTGAGCGAATGTCCTTTAGTAGTTCAGTAAAAAAGGCTTATAAACATGGTTTTTCTAAGCCTGTGAACACAATAGGGGAAATCACATAATAGAAGTGGATTATTCAGAAAAATGTTTTGCTGAAAACTTGATAAACATGTTTTGGTCCTGTGGCAGATAGCTGACTTACAAAAGAAGAGGAAAAGAGGCTGCTCACCACTTACGGCCCCTTATCTAGCAGATCTTATCAAGACTTCAGTTCAGCCCTCCCACCACCGAAAGCAGGAAGGAAAAACTTCACAGGCACAATTACACGCCTCAACATTCCACCCTTCAGCCTGAAAGCTTGTCTCACTCAGGGGAGTCCCGAGCAATTTCATTCTACGCCGGTAAAAATAATGATCACTGTTATTAGCAATACAGACAATTTTACGAATAGACGGGAGTTCCTGTTGGCAAGGAGTGAAGTAACCAGACCTGCACCGTGCAGCACACGCAGGCATCCCTACCAGGGAGGTGGGAGATATTCCTTCGCCTTAGCTTCCTTGCAGTGGTGCCTGGTTTTCCCAGGGAGGCCAACACTCAACAAACCTGACTCCAAACTATTCCCGACCTAGCCCTTGGAACCTGCTTGGCATGGGCTATAAGCTATTTCTATAGCTGGCTGCAGTCTTCATTGAATAAACGAGGCAGATACCCTTTTAATGAATGAAACACATTCCCTTTTATTATAGTGGCTCAGGCAAAAAAATGGGGGTGGAGAGAGTTCTAATAATTCAGGTATGATTAAAAAGAGGATATTTACTAGCTTGTAGGCCTTGGGGAGAAAAAAAACAACACAGCAGAACAGTTTCTATATACATCCCTAGGGAAAAGTTCAAGAAATAAGAAAATGCATATAACCATTGTTCGTGTGCATTATGCAAGCCTTAAAAAAAATAGATAGGGCTGAGTTTCAGAGTATCAGGAAAAGTATTTGGGCTGCATTTAAGTGAGAAGGATTAGCTTGCATGATGTTGATTTATAAATGGCAACAACCAATCCCTTATATTCTCTCCTGCAGTCATCTCTCCTGCACAGTAATTCCCAATGTTCCCTTTTGAAAGCCCTTGATACTCAGTTAGCCCCGAGGTATAATGTTTGATAATATAACTACTGCTTCTGTCACTGCGTTTTGTACAAACGCATTATATGTGGCCCAGAATGGTAAAGATTTATGTATGGGTATGGAAAATAAAAATCAGCATTGATTAAAAGCCCCAGATAGACCATCCAATCCCGCCCAGAGAACATCAGTTATTTTGCATTTTGACGTGGCGATTGATAACTCATAAATGCAAGCAGGAATGACAAATGCGGATGGAAACTGGCTTTGACAAAAACGATAACAGTATCAGTCTCGAGGGGCGATGGAGGTATAAGCAGGAGCTGTTTAAAATATTTAATCATTTTATGAAGGCTGCAAGATGTTGTTTGACCCTGAAGGAGTGTGAATGTCACATGGATCAGAAATTGCCAAGTCTTTGAAGTGAAATAAAAAAAATGGTGTTATTATAGATCCTTCTTGACATCCTATCATTTTTGTATAGGATTAAAAATATGTATACAAAGCTCTAGATAAAGGACTCCAGCAAAAGATGTCTTGGTTGAAGGGGAAAAAAAAGTAAAGACATACTGTTGTGAATTTTTACTTCAAAATCCCAAAGCGTCTCTTTTATATTCTTCTGGAATGGCATGAATAGAACCAGCAGCCCCCTAGTAAAAAGACTCCTTTGGTTTTTAACTACAGGGTAAATTACGCTTTACTTTTGTTACCTTGGGTCTGACTTCTGGTCTTCAAAGAAAATCTTTTTTTTTTTTTCCCCTTGTACTTAACCGAGCGACTGGCATTGTGTGTGAATGTATATAAGTATATCCATATGACCCCTAGCTGTAAGACGACATTAAATATATTTATTTTTTTATATACATGCACAAAGGTATGCAGTGTGCAAGGTGTGGGATTTTTTTTATGGGAGAGGAAGGAACTGGCAACTCAGCAGTGAATTGATGCACTTAATTCTTATCTACATTTGTGTTTTCACATTTTCCAGGTCTTCCAGAAGACCTGGAATCTAACCAGTCAAGAAAAAGTACCAAAGCCACAAGTAAATTCTGAGTGAATATTCCCATATGAATGAGGATTAGTTTATGTTTCACTGTGGTATATCAGCAGATGAAATATTACACTGTATATTTTGTCTTTATCTGGTGTATTTCTTCCCTTCCTCCCTCTTCCATACCCTCCTCTCCCCCTTAAGTCAATGTTTTTTGCTTTATTTTCTTATTTGAATTTTGTTTAGTCAGGGGCATGTGGGTGTTTAGGAGGACATTTATTTCAAGGGGAGGATTTCTGAAAACCATGGTTCTTTTAGGATCCGGTTTTGTCTTGTCCTTGAAATATGCTTTTTCTTTTCTCTCCAGTTTGGCCTGTTCCATATATTTCTTCAGTGCAATTAATCATTTAGTCTCGACATATAATTTGTTTATTCAGTAGTTGTATATATGCAACCTTTCTTTTCTTCCCTCCCATCAAAGATTTTGCTTTCCTATCACAGAGGTTTTCATCAAACCTCTGTTTTATGCCTTTTCCCTAATATTCACAGCTAGAAGCTTGCAAAGATCTCGCTGGTTTTGTATTAAGTTACCCTCGCCCTGCCCAAACCACTAAGAAATTACACATATTCAACTTCACAACAGACCCCTCACGGTACAGTGCGGTCACAGCTCTTTGTGTATCCTGCACGAGCTGATCCTTTTATTTGCTTAGGATAGCACGAATGCTTTGTTCCTCGCAGTAGAAGGGATTCTGCCTATTCTCATTTACATGTCCCATTGATTTCAGCTAAGTACATACAGTACATGGCATTGCAGCGAAGACCGTCGGAAATATCGCTGCTATTGCAGCACGCCGCACGCTCTGCAGCAAATCCGCACCACAATAAACCCCTTCCCGCAGCACCTAGAGATCCTCAAGCAGCAGCAGGAGGGAAATGCCTGACGGTGTCCGGAGCGATACCTTACATTTGACTGTCACTTCTGGTCTGCCTGCTGGAGCTGCTCAATCCCGGTTATTTATTAAAGACATTTCAGGGTCTTTTTTTTTTTTTTCCTCCGGTTCTTATGAATTCCAGATCTTTTCCTCCTCTCTTCCCAAATGAGGTCCGCTCTGAAGTCTGAATGACAAGCCGAACTTCGTGATCTTAACATAGGTCCTTACAACACATGGCTTTTTGAATACTTCCACAGGATTATTTCATGCTGACGGACAATGCCGGAAAGGACATATGACTGTTGCCATTTTACTCGCACACCTTCCCCCAGTATGTTCCAGTCATTGCCAGGACTGTTGATTTTAATTTGCCATGTCTCCTGGAAACAACAGGACAGCTCTCCTTTCAGAGGGGATGGAATTTATCCCACAGTATCTGCCTGTGTTTTAAAGTAATACAATTCCTCCTTGCCCTTCCGCCTCCCCACACTCCCCCCACCACCACAAGAGGGGCTGTCTCTCTAATGACACAAGTGGATGTGGTACTTGCCAAGGGGAGCAAAGTATTAGGAGCAGAAAAATGTTTGCTGACATCTCAGCACGTGAGCAGCTTCAGGAGGACACAGGGAGCGATCTCTCCGGCAGCAAAATCCCAGTGCCAGGTCCTTGCTGCAGACAGGGTATTTCCCGTCCGGGCCGATACGCAGCAGAGCTGTGATTGACACCCCAATGTCACCTCCAGCTTCAAGCCCATTCGCAGCAGCGGGTGCAGGCAGCGGTGGGTCAGCTCTCCTCTTGGAGGAGAGAGCAAAGCCCAGCTCCCCCAGCCCGCAAGCAGGTAAATTCGGCTCCCATGAATTCCTCACAGCTCTGACTCCGGTTTGGATGCGCGTACTTTTTAAACACAAGCACAAATGAAAGCCGTGCATAGGCGAGCTGTTTTGTATAGCCACGGTCTCCGAGTTAGACATCTAGCTGCTTTTAATTGGAACCGTAAGTCATTCAACCGTCAAAATAAATGCTGGTCAGAAAGTAGCAGCCAATTTTATAAACCGGATCCATTAAATGGACCTTGCATGCATTAGGCTATCTCTGCATCCACCGCAAATGAGAAATTTTTGCTCCTACAGTATGGAAGTTAATTCTACTATTGACCTTTCTACAGTCGTCCCACCTTCCCTGCCTGCCTTCTCCCGGAGCCTGTCCTTCTCTGTTGTCACACCCAAGCCGGGATGGCACTTTGGGTTGTCCGTTTTATTTGCCCCAGAATGCCAGTTTAGGTCAACCACAGCACTCATGAATTCAGGATGTGGATGGATGTGTGCGCTTCACCATTTTATTTTTTTTTTTTTTTTTTAACAAAAGATCATTTGTTAAAATTTTACTTTGATGTTTTCGTAATCTTTAACAGATAAGGAATGACAAGCTTCCCTTGAAGTTTTACTGTCAGAATGGACCAAATCTTAAACAAAGCATTATTAAAAGTTAGAGACACTGATAATGAGATGTTTTGTTTAACTAAGGACATTCTATTTCATGATGAAAATTTTTCATATCAGCAGAAAAACATGAAAACCGAATGAATTTTGGGTAGACCAAACTGATCTGCTTTTGTAACCTTTCCATAAGCTGTCAGCAACCTGTAATGGTCATTTTCCTTACATTTCTGCTCTCCAAACCTCCAACTCCTTTCCCCCCTTGGGGATTTCCTTCATTCCACCCTCTAAACCCACTTGTTTGCCTCTGGTCTTATTTCTCCCTCAACTAATCCCATAGGATGCTTAGTTTGGAAACCTCTCCAGTATAAATAGGAAAACAATCTATACCATTTGGAGAGATGGGAGGAATGACCTGGTAGCTTGGCACAATGGTTGTGTCATATGTATCATTATTAAAAAATAAGCTTCTTGTGCCGTCTTCAGTGCTCTGTGTAGATCTGCTGAAGCTGCATCATATAAACCAAACAGACAGTGTTTGGTCAGTGCCTTTAATTCACCCTTGTTTCTTTGACTATCATTTGTTTATCAGGCAAAGACTGGTCTAGACCTTAATCAAAATGAAGAAAATGAAATTCCCACTAATTAGGGAGATCTCAGCACTTGCTAGATCTTTTCAAAGATGAAGAGGTTAATCATTTGCAGTCAGACGGTAAGAAATGAACCTCTTGTCTCTTCCTTCATCCTCTATGCAGTTCTTCCATTTCAACATCCTTGTTACTAAATCTGAGACAATGTGTAATTATACAGAAGGAAATCTCTCTGGGGTATAGCTGAAGTTGCTTAAATTGTGCTGATTTACAAAGATGAAGGATTTTTATTTTTTTCCCCCAACTAGAAAAAAAAATTACCTTTTTTTCATAATGGCAAACAACCTCCTGCAAAGTCAACTCCTTTTCTGAAAGTCATTGCTAGTTTTATAATTTCTGAGTCATTAGATAACAGATAGAACTCCACACTTAGTGGTTTCAAATGTTTATGGTCTGCAATTCATTCTTAATGAGCTCTCTCCATGTCTTTATTCTTCTTCACACCCTCCTGCTGGGAAATGTCTTACTCTGCCTTGGCTTTTGTTAATGATTCCACAATCATTTCAGAGCCATTTCTTCTGCCTTATGTAATTCTGACACTGCATAAGAGCCTGGCTCTGCAGCCTCACAGTTGGAAATGTAACCTTTAATGTATTAATTTCTCTTGCTCAAAACAATTTAACCTCTGTCTTGGTTTTGTGATTGCTAAGTGTTCCAATTAAATGCCTCTTTCATTTTTTGTCCTGGAGGGCTTGATCTTACCAGTATTATGTTTAACATACCCTACCTAGCAAATGATGAGCACTCCAGGGTCCCCTCAAGTGTTCTTTATCAATCCATTATCTATCTCATGAGTGTCTGTCACATTTTCAAAACAACAACAACAGAAGAGATTAATTAAACTAGTTTTAAACACTAAATAACAAAACCCACTACAAGTGGAAACAAATAATTACAAACCAGGCGAAGGAGTAATCCAGGAGGAATAAATGCACTTCTCCCCAGCCCCCCTGATCAATAGTTACCCATGAATGCTATTTAAACACTGAATCTTCCACATCAGGATGCAGCCAGGATCAGGAGTTATAAGAACGTGAAAATTAATCACAGTAACAAAAAGTCTCTGTGCGCTTGTCTTTTTTTATTTCACCACCTGGCACTTAACAAAAAACATGCCCAGCAAGTTCTGAGTATTGCTGGAGAGGTTTTGCACCAGCATCCAGTGAGAAAACACCTTTTTTGAACAGAAAGAGGAAGTAGGAGCATGGGGAAGGTGGAAGGGTTGGAAAAATATCCTCAGGCAGGTTACTGCCCCTAGCGCTATCATTAGTAAATGGGATCATGACACGTCAGCTGCCGGCTGCTTCAGTGGTAAAATTCCATGTTTTCTCAGTTTTCTCCTAATGCCTTTTTGCCTAAAGTCAGACCTATTTCGACCACCAGCCTTACCACATCAGCTATGAAAAGGTTTGTATAAAGTAACTGAAAGGGTGATAGAATAAGGCTTCAGTCGAGCCTGCGCCTGTATATTCCCGGCTAATATCAAAGTGCTGACGACCTCTACCTGGACTCCAAATGCTGCACGAGCAACTGGAGAGCAGGGTAGCAGAAGCAGCAGGCTCTTTTGTGTTGCTAGTGCTGGGGGCCATACTCAGGCTGCCTACTGACGGAGGTTAACCGGTGCCATCACCGCCGCTGCATCCAAATTCGGGACAGCAGTGAGCACTTCAGGTGACCTGCCCCTCCCCAGGCCCCTCCGTAGGCAGGGAAATGAAGCAACAGTAAGTAAAGCTTAAGGCAGGCAGCTGGGGCAGAGGGGATTCAGCTCATGGTCACCAGAGCTGTTTGCTGATGCTCACGGCCATAATTCCAAGTACTTCTCAGACAAATGAAATTCTTATTAGCATGCCAAGTTTTACAGGCATTATCTGAAGGCAAGAAAGGATACAAGACATAAGGAACAATTTCAAGGCTAATGCCATACACTCGGTTACAATTTTTTTCCAGCCATCCATCCTCAGGGGCAGCTCAACAGCAGCCCAGTGAGAGCCATGCCACAAGCACAGCCTCTCCTCCTTGCTCTTTCACAAGCACTTTTTAAAATCCAGCTGCAGGAGAAATAGCTTTGATGTGTTTCTTGACATTAGAGACAAGAGCGTCCTTCCCCCTCTGCACCTCCCCTCTCACAGAAGCTGCTGGTCTGTGCTGAGAGTCGTTACTGTTTTCTGATTTCCACCTCTCACTTACAAACTTCAAAAGCTGCACTTGAGGCCGTGTGCTTTAATTCTGTGGTTTGGTCTCAGAGCTCGCTAGACCTTTGCAGAGACCACAGGAATGGCAGGCAAGGCCTTGCTCTTCTACATGCACCCATCTCTTCTTCCCTGTCTCTTGCAATCTTCCAGTTGTGCTCACGGCACTGCTTTCCCTGCTAGGGAAGCCAATGGTCTATTTTCCTTTAATCTCTGTTTTCAGATTTCTACTCCTTCAGTGGTACCAGTTAAGCACAGGTTCACCTCTGAAGAGTCAAATCTTCTTCTGCAAAACACTGCAGCTTCCAACGTCATTAGAGAGCTCCAAGTATTTGTCAGTGGTATGGAGTCCATTAAAGTTTGTCCTGGATTCTTTTAGTTTTTTTGGAGTACTTCCGCCAAGATGATACTGGAACAAGCTTTGCCACACCACCTCTGAGTTTCTTGGGGTGCTCACGTGCCAAAGCCAGACTGATTGCCCTACCATTGCATGGCAGCTGTGCTTTCAAACTCAGAGACACAAAGGGCACCTTTTAGTTGCCCAGACATACATAGCTCCTGTAGTTAGAGATGCATCCACGTGGTAACCAGGAGATATGATGAGGGACCCAGACAATACCCGACCTGGCAGCTGAGTGACCGGCAGGATGCCCAAGGTGCCTCGGATGGCCCTAGGTACCTTGGTTTAGCAACTGAGCTGTGCCTAAAGTATCTGGAGCTCTTTAAAGGAATGATGAAACTTTGCATGTGCAGCCATTATCTGAAATGCCACAATCTGGCGGTAACAAAGGAAGGCACCGCTGCGAGCTGGAAGGATGGCATTGCTCCCTAGAAGTCAATATTTACAAGAGATTGCCAGATGGGTGTGCAGATCTTCCTCATCCCCAGACTAATCAAGAGCCAAAGGAAGCAGGTCAATGTTTTTAATGTTCAGCTCTCCCCTATTGCTTTATGTCCGCGTTTCCACGTAGTGAGGAGACCTTTTCAGCAGTAATGAGATCTCAGCATCCTTTTCAATTACATTGTGGCCACAGAAAGCTGTTGAATAAATGCATTTTTATTTTCAGACTCGCAATTTTTACCTGTATTTATCACAACAGCTCCTGCAATCACAGCCATGAGGTTTGTTTTCATAATTACCTCCTATGACATCGTCTCACTTACTTGTCTCTCACTTAAAAAGCAACCCTGTCTGCTCACAGACCATAGCACTTCAGGAGGAGATTGGTAAGTTGTAGACTGACATTTTACATTTATGGACATTATCCATTGGCAAGCGCAACCCATAGTGTGCAATCTTTGGTAAAACTGAAATTACAAATGTTGACCCCTTCAAAAAGAACATGTATTTACTGCCAAAAACATCTTTAAGAGTGTTTTGGAAATCTTCTAGGAAGAAGTATGATCTCAATTAAGACTTTTGTGATGGATTCCTTGAGATGACCTGCCCTTCAGCATGGGGCTTCTTGCTAAATTCTGTATCCACACATCCCTTGGCACAGCAAGACCCTGCTCCTAACTGGAATCTCTGAGTGTTAGACAAAATAAATAGTAATTCAGGATAAATCACATGCCTGGTTCAAGTAAGAGTCACACATTGGAAGTTACGCTGAAACAATTATTTGATAATGGTCTGGAAACCAACGCTTGTTTAAAATGTATTTATAACAATAATTTAAACTCTTCATTACTATTGTTTAAACCATTATCTTTTTTTCTGTCTGTAACATTGCATACTATCAGAAGTAAATTAGGTGAACTCTTGAGGCATCCTCTAACTTTGGAGGGGTTTTATGATTCTGTGAGAATATCCCAGCTATATTTCATTTCTCTTGAGGATTCTACTCTTGAGAAAATGGTTAAAAATTTTCCAACATAATTGGGCTTTCACTGGAAAATTAGGAGTTCATTTAAATAATTTATTTCACATAAAGTGTCTTTTTATGTAGAAATTTTCAACTTTACATTGTAAATGCAAGAACTTCAAACCTGAGAACTTCAATTTCCAACACAAACTAAAATCATTTAGATTAACAATTGAACATCTTCTGAAAAAGCCTGCCCATTTTCAGTTTTAAGTGAAAGAAAAACAGATTATATATGGGCAAAATGCTATTTTCCAATAGTTCTAGAACTGACCTCTCCAGCGAAGTTAATGGACCAGATCATAAGGTATTTATTCAGTATTGTCTTGGGAATTTCTCCAGTTTTACTCATGCAAATGCCAAGTATCCGAATATTAAGTGTATGAACCTCTGAATATGACTTTCTGGAAACAGTAGTTGCTCAACATTTATCAGTCTGTGTAACAAACTTCTTCACCCATGGCTGACTATCATCAGATGATGAATGCTCATGCAGAGTTTCTCAAGCTGTGGGATGGAATAACACTACAAGGTACACTTTTTCTGTGCAATAGTCTTCAGGTAGAACTATGTTAAAGCTGAGCTACTCATTCTATATACAAGAGATACTGCACAGGCAATATTTCTGCTTTTGCTAATCCAGCAAGAAAGACAAGTAAAATGACTCTCCTGGGTTAGTATCTGTCCAAAAGCAGTAGGGAATGTAAGGATAGGTCTCCTGTGCTTTGAGAAAGGAATTATCTGCTGGAGTTTGTATACTGCAGCCGAAGTTAATTAGGAGTCCAAAATCAACTTAGAAAATTAATAGCGGGTTTTTTTTTTAAAGCTTAGCTCTGCAGAAAAATCCCTGGTCTATCTGCAGGATTTTGGACAAACATATATACAGAGACACTAGACATTATAATTTCAATAAAACCATCACTGCCCAACAGTTATTGAGACTGTGACATGGGCGACCAGAATGGATCAACGTGCCCAGATAACACTGACAACAAGAAGCTACAATACAGAAACCCACACGTGTGCGTGCAACACAGAAGAATATTATGTGGAAATTCAGACACACTTCCCTGCTAGCTGTATGCACTTCAATTGGCTTTACAAATGATCACGTTAAAAATGAAAACAACTGCCCAGCTGCTGAAGACCACTGGCAGAAGGATGGTTTGTAAAAGAGATGATGGAGAACTTTGCGTTTGTCACCTATAGATTAATTTTTGTCAACAAGCACCATAAAGCCAACCTGCACTCATGCAGCAATAGGTTGTGTGATGGAACCATGGACCTCAGTTGTTTTTCATACTGCAGGTCACTCCATTCAACAGTTGGGCTCTTGAGCAAGGGGTGGTGAGTGCCTTCTGCATGGCACATGGACTCAGAGCCACACCATGCTCATCACAGTTCCACTTCTTCCCAGCTCCCCTCCAATGAGTTTCCAAACAAGCAAGACCAGCTCAGTTGCCCTGACAGGAAAGGGGCAAGTCAGGGCCATGGACCTACCCGCTCAAGCAACACTGCTAAAAGAAGAAAAACATATTAGCTTGACTGCTTTACTTGAAAAAAAGAAAGGTCGAATCCTATGTGTCTTCTCTGTAGCTCTTCCTCCAACAGGAGACCCCACCATCTCTCTCACTGTGGGACCACATGCTAGAGCTTGTTTGGTATGGTGGTGTGTTGAAGGCTTTGTCTGATGTGCTCCTCTGGGCACAGGGTGACATTTGTGTAATAATAATGGTGTTTTCTTGCAGAAAGTTCATTGAATTGTACACCACATGCTATTGGGTTCAACATTTCCCCTCCTCCCAGCACTTAACAGGGAGTATTTAAGATAATATCAAAAGTAGCTAAGGAAAGTTTGAAATAAATAGATGTTGTAATCTGGCAACCAATTTCAGTCTTTTTGTGCGGTGATAGATTTAATAATTTATAAATCAGTGGCATGAACAAAGCAAGAACCAAAACAGAACTACCCATTTCAAAAGTGTAAAGACAGTTAACCTTTAAACAGATGGATAATTCCAGACAGCACTGTAAAATTAATAGAGCCTAAACTGTAGGTCTCCAAGCTGCAGAATACATCTTGGGAGACCATGTTTTTGAGATCATCATAAATCAGGTTTTTTCTTATCAGTCCCTTATGCATAAATCGACTACAAGGCCTGCTAGGTTATGAATATGTATGTCATGACATGACAACTGATCCAATACTCCAATATCAAAAGTCCTGTGATCTTATTGCTTATACCAAACCATCAGCTTCTTCATGCTATACAGAAATAGTCGTAATAACAGTATGAAGGCTAGGCTGGGAAAAGGTAAGATGAGATTTTCTGCAGGGAGTAGTTTAGCAAACGAAAGCATGGAATCTCTTAAGGAATCCCATTTCCACCTTTGCATTATTTGCAATTCTTTCCCTCATTAAATCATGACTTTTCAGAGACATTGTCATTTCCCTAAAACCATTCAGCTTTGGGAAGAAGCAGAAGGCAAACTGTGAACTACTAGGAACTTGATGGGCTTTTACGCCTTCATGAACGCACACGCCCTACCCATACAAAACAGCAAAGCTGACCACACTCCAGGATAGCATAAACACAGCCCCCACAAACACACGTTTATGCTTACCAGCAACAAAAATTACTGGAAAATATATTGGTTCGTTGTGCCTTAAAAAGCACTATTGAAAACATATTTGATAAGAGGATACATTTATAAATACGGGATGTGATCAAAACCCAAATGAGAATGAGGGTTGGGATGGAAGCGAAGCTCAAAGAGTAATGTTACATAGCTGCCAGGCTCAAATATGCCAGTCCCTGGGAGACACTTTCATTAGCAATAGGAAAGATGCTGGCTGTGGAATAAACATGAAACTTGATCTGATGATCTCTTGCCTTGATACCACATAGACCGCTGCTAATTATGAAGCTGCCTGACAAGCAAATAGTGCTCCATATTTATAACAACAGACAAAATCAGCCAATTTGTCATTTTAATGCCTGATATAACTTTGAATTTTTCATAAAAGCAGCAAGGAAATGAGAACCAGAGTTTCCAGTTAAAAAAATAGAGGGGAATGTGTTTCTCTGGATTCCCAAAGGTCTTTGAATTTTCCCCTCATCCCACAATGCTCCTTCACCCTGATCTCTGCGGAGATGACTTTGGGGGTTCCTTTAATCATGCAGACATGGAGGTTCTCACTCACCACGATGGCAAGGCAGGGCAGAGCAGTGAAACCAGCCTGCTGCAATTCTAGTAAAAAGCCACAATGGACTGGTATCAGCTGGAATTAAGTCCTCATTTTCATTTGTTCCCATCCTTTGCAGGCAACGGGACTTTATGTGAGCAAAGACGAATATAAGGACATGGAACCAGGAGATTTGCCCTCACTTGAAGATTAAACAAATGGGTATCAGCCAGCATCAAATGGGAGGTTTTCAATCCTTCTTGATTCCACAGAAACAGAGGTATCATGCACCGCAGCGGTGCAATACTGGAGGTGACTTGCTCACTTTACACGGAAAAAGCTTATTTGAACAGACACATGCTGAACAGAATATACAACGTAAAGCTTCTAAGCTATATGTGACCCACTTCTGCAGATATCTACAGCCTGTGAGTGTTCAGTATCCCATTAACATAAATGCCATTAAGTTTTGGCCCTGTATCATCTTTATTTTTTTATAGTTACATAATTATTGAGAAGAGGCTGTTAACTTTTTATAGACTTTAAATATAGTCTATCAGTTCTCTCTATCTCGCTTTGTTTAAGGATTCACCCAGCAGAACAATTGTGTTGCTGCCACATTGCTCTACTTTACTAAAAAAAAATGTCCTTCTGCTTCATGGAGTGAGGAGAGAGACATCCACTGTAGCCTCTCAGGTGTACAGGCACTGGGTGCACAGCGATTGATCCTGGTTCATCACAGGCGAGGCGTGGCTATAGCCAACCTTTAATTTAAGAAAGCTTGACGCCTACTTTTAATGTATGTTATAACCTCAGTACTTCTGCAACATCATAAAATTAATAAAGACCAATGTCCCATGTCTAGAAACAGAAATGATTTCTCTCAGAATTTATGTATTCAGTGTAATTAACTCCTATTTTTTAGCCTTTTTTAAGCAATCACTCAGTTCCACCAGGATCAGATATTAAAAAAGCTTTCTTTTTTCTTTTTGTGAAAAAGTGAATTTGCTGTTCTATCCAATGATGGGACTGAGCAGAACTTTGCAGAGTGTTTAAGTACATTTTTATCCCATTGTTTTATTTGGAACGACTAAAAGAGACACCGTAATCTTTCACATGTCCAAAAGGTGAAACAAGGTCTCAAATACTATCTGGGGTTTTTTTCTTTTTCCCACAAAATGGAGAACATGTACATTCGGTATATATTGTGCACAGATAGGCTTACCTGAGATTTCCATCTTGATATGGCCAGAAAAATCTTTCTTGGGGAAAAAACAGTATGTTGGATGCTTACAAAATAACAAAGTACTTTAGATGCTACTTTGAACAAATGGTATATTTGACTTGCTACCACCTCCCCAAAACTATTATTTTTCCTGCTGGGTTTAGTAGCTGAAATACCTCAGTGTTTTGACTGAGCATTACCATGTTTACAATAAAAAGAAAGCCCTACGGGAGTCTCATTTGATTTCATTGCACTGTTTATAAATTAACAAGAAATGGAGACTGTTCTGAATAGTAGAGACAAAGGGAAGATACATACACACAGGGAATTCAGTAATGGTAAAAACAAAATGATCTCTGATGATAAACAAATCCCTGACCAGAGACGGCTGGTTCAGCCTAGGCCTCTGTATCCAAGCCGTAATGAAGGGTCACGACGTGGTCTCTAAAACCTCAGCCCTGCTACGGATGATGACTGAGGTTAAATCTTGCTGATGAAATCCCAATTCATTGATTGCACTTTTTATTGCTTGCTGTGGAAGTGACTGGAAGCAGTAGTGAGCTGTAACTTCAATGTACTGTATTCTCATCGGTTTCGTAATGCTGTATTTTAACTGCTTAATCAATGTTGCAATGGCGATACAGCAGTATTGACCCAAATTATTAGAAATACCATCGCTTAACCAATGTATTGGTCATAGCAAAACACGGAGGTCTGTGAAGAGGGAAAAAGTAGAGGGGATGCAAACCGAGGCAGATTTTCTAACGTGTACATTTGCTGAGGAGCTCCCCTGGGCAGCACCAGCACAACAGTGTTTTGTTAACCTGCGCTTTTCACCCAGCCATCAGGCAAGTAAACCTCTTTGCAAAGGAACTTTATAGGACACTGCAGGCTGTGCACGGTGCTCCCAAGTACCACAGATTTTAATGTTTTTCTACTTACGACTCTGATAGAGGAGTCCTGTGCCCTCAGTTTTCTGTTATTTGAAAAACTCACAATTTTGTGACATTTCCAGTTATCCTGAAGCACAAGTTAAAGTCCCTTCTTTGTAGCAACAGCTACAATTCTTCATGGAGCCACCAGAGGAGAAAAAATAGATCTATGTGCTCTTCACTTAATCAGTCGTTTCCTGAACTGGGATATGAATGGTGAAAACCCACAATTGTACAATACCTAGCTATGACTCTTCCCATACAGGTGGGATTTGGACTATTGCTTCCATTAGTAGCCACAGAAACTTGGTCAAGCAATGGAAATTATTTTTAAAAAAAGCATCTACTGAGAAATAGCCAGTCATTCAACATGTTGTTGAGGAACAACAGGTACATAGTCCCATTTTCTTTCAAGTTTTGCTTTCATTTGGCTTTAATCTTCCAGAGCTTCATCAAGTTGAAGAATTAGAAGGTTAACATAAACGTTTGGTACAAAACACAACTGAGAAAATTGTGGTGAATTATTGAATCGACTAATTTAACCTTCTTTCCTGTTAATGAATTCTTTGCTTTTTTGTATATATGCATTTGTTATTCCCACTTGTTTGACAAACATTTTAAATGAATAAATTTCATCTGGTGGTTTGTGCACAAGCTACCGACAAAGATTCTCTCTTCCCCTCGTAGTTACTCATGGTTATAGCTGAGGAGGAACCAGTTATCCAAGGATCCCGGTGCTGTCCCCAGACTGGGTGACCAACGTTTTTCAAGTAGGCACATGGGAGCTTGTGCAGAGAGGAAGGGGGCTGGGTGGTAGGACCTAGATCTAGGGAGAGGTAATGCAGCTGCTCTGTACCATGCTTTCTGCTGAGTTGATGCTTGGTCCCATCTTACTTTCAGAACCGGTCAGGGTAGGCTACACCTTCATAGGTAAAATAATAATCTGGGGCTGTATTTATGAGCTACTTCATCATACACTCAGCCTGTCATAGGACTGGCTGGACATGTTTTCAAGCACGCTACCTTGGCCACAATGCTGTTGCTACATTTCAACAAATTAAAGGATATGAGCAGAGAGATCCAGCTGCTCTAAAGCTACAAATATAAAGTAATTTAAAAGCCTCTGACAGAGGCATAGAGGCAAGAATTTCTGATAAAGACACAGCTGCAAACAGCTTTGAGCCTTGAAATAACACAAGCAACGTGTATCAATTTCTGTCGCTGTGAACATCGACTGCTGCAACTTAATACCAACCTCCCCTTTGTGGTGATGAAGAGATGACATTTCCATTTTATTGATCTCAGCAGAGACACAGCGCAGGCAGTGTCAGAGGGAGCAGGGCATTAGGGCACCCCAGCCTGGGTCAATGTTCACGGACACGTCTGTGGCCCACCGTGCAGTTTGGTCCCGGGAAGCTGGGCCAAGACAAAACTCTTGGAGGGCTACATATGCAGATGGAGAAGAAAAGCAAGATTAGAGTGGAAAATGAGACTTAACTATATTTATAAGATCATCTGTGGCTCACACCATGTAAGAGATCTTTATATTCAAATATATCTACACATTTGCATTTAAAGTTTATGGCTCAGTATATCACAGTAACATACCTCAGGAAAAGCTGCAGCAGCTGAGCTCCTTTGACCCACACAAAAAGATAAAACATGAAAATATTTTTTTAACAGGAACTAAGTGCAGATGATCTTAAATGCAGGGCAAAGCAAAATTCTCATCAGGAGCGCAACGCTTGCTTTTCAAAGGACACTTTTAGAGGCCCCAGCTCCTCAGATATTCTGAGTTTCAGCAATAGGAAGTGCTGGGCATGCCTTTGGTTAATTGTAAGGTCCAGCAGGCCATACTTTACAGAACTTTTCTAATTGCATCACAGTATTTGTCACATATATGCTATCAAAATTGCTGGCACTGTTATTTTTTATTTTCTTCCTACAAGTTGATGATGTGTGAATAAAAGTGTTTCAGTGTTTTTAACATTGTCCAAGTCTTGAAACAGAAGACAAAAATATTTACAGCACTTAAATTGAGTAAGGATGGGGATCTTTTCATAAACATGTGCCTTTAATTTTGATTCTGTCATATATTCTCCTTACGCTTTTCAAGGCGATGGTATTTGCAGAGTTAAATTGTGAAAAGGCACGTAATGAGATATTCAGGGGGTGGGAGGGATTGATGTGGAATTCTTCCGTTTGGTTCCTTCTTCAAGAATTAGATGCATCCCTCCTGTCAGAGTCTTCACCAAGTTCCAGTCAAGCCAAAGACCCAAAAGCCCTGCACAAGGTAGAGGGTAAGGATGGAAGCATATCCCATAAACAAAAATTATTCTTGCGAGTTTTTTCACTGAAAAATTTTGGCTCTGTCCAAAAGAAGAAAATTTTTAGTTTCCTTCACAACAAGAAAACACTGGAAATTCTTATTTTATAGTGAAGAAAAGGTTTGTTTTAAGTCAAATGACATGTTTTACTTGGCCTCAAATAAAATCTTTCAGATTTTTTCCCATTTGCCTAGGAAACAAAAGAAAAAAATTAAAAATGTTGCTTCAGATCTAGCAGAAAGACTGTTTCCCTCCAATATTTCAATGCAGCCAGCCAACTGAAAAGTCAGTTTTGCACATAGTTTTGGATAAAAGTAGAAACTTTTGGCTTTGCTGTGCTACAGAAGGAACAAAGGGAGAAACTTCATTTTTCCTTCCTGCGGGCAGGAAATATCAAGATTTTCCACTCCTTTAGTTGGATCTTCTAAGATAGACTGAGAAATACCCTCGCACAAGTTGTGGCAGAAATAGCATGGAGGTGACCAGCTGCAAAAAGAACCCATCAGAGAAGCAGATCATCTATTGGAAGGAAAGGAGGCACAGGGCATGGAGAGGCAGTGACAGAAGCAAATGAACGGAGACCAAGTGGACGGAGTCCCTGTAAGGAGAACAGCAGCAAGGGATGTAGGCCCAGCAGCAGTGAAGGACATCTGTTTGATATGGCCAGTGTCTCATAAAATCAGAGATTCATAGAATGGTTTAGGTTGGAAGGGACCTCAAAGGCCATCTAGTTCCAACCCCCTGCCATGGGCAGGGACACCCTCCACTAGACCAGGTTGCTCAAAGCCTCATCCAGCCTGGCCTTGAACACTTCCAGGGTTGGGACATCCACAGCTTCTCTGGGCAACCTGTTCCAGTGCCTCACCACCCTCTCTGGTAAGAATTTCTTCCTTACATCCAATCTAAATCTCCCCACTTTCAGTTTAAACCCATTACCCCTTGTCCTGCCACTACAGGCCCCTGTAAAAAGTCCCCCGCCAGCTTTCCTGTAGGCCCCTTCAGCTACTGGAAGGTGCCATAAGGTCTCCCTGGAGCCTTCTCTTCTCCAGGCTGAGCAAGGCTAGCTCTCTTAGCCTGTCTTCATAGGAGAGGTGCTCCAGCCCTCTGAGCATCTTTGTGGCTTCTTTTGATGCAGCCCAGGATATGGTTGGCTTTCTGCGTATCAGAGGTTCCAGTATCAGCTACTTTACTGGTTGCAGTGCCATACGGTGCACATTCACACTCACCTTGCTGATGCCTCCTGCAGCCATTGTGGGAAGGCAAGCTATCTGGCAACCCACGAGCTCTGGCCACATGCCAGGCATCCTTATCACCACCAGTTGCCTGGACCAGTAGCAATAGGAGAGAGCTTATGATACAAAAGTGGATATCAGCAGCGCCTCGAACCCACTTCCAGAGAAAAACTGCTCCTCTCTGCAAGACATGGTATGCCAAAGTGATATGAATGTCCTGCATGCTACCTAAGCAGATTTATAGGTTGCATCTACTGCTGTCTTCTTCTATCCTGCAAAATTTCTTGTGTCATTATATCACCTGTGGGTAGCAAATAGTAGGCTAGGACTTCAGGAGCCAGCGTGCTAGAACGTGGTTTGTATTCCTGAAAACCAGTCAGGGTAGGCAGGCTCCTAATGAGCACAGAAGATGTTAGGAGGAGGAATCTTGCCTGTCCACGGAGATACCTACCTGTTTGTGACGGTGGATCCCATACTGCTGACTGTGGCTGACCCAGCATCGTGCAGTGATGGAGTGGCATCCTTCTCAGTGGACACTGAAGCTTGTTGGGTCAGAAGCGAATTGTGGACACTCGGGAGCCAATTGCCTCCTCCTCCCAGCTGTTATGCATGGCCTCTAAACCCACTATCATTTCAGGTGTATTGGTAACAGAAATAATTGCAATGTACTGGCTGCTAACTTGTCAACCTCAGATTTCCTAGCCATAGATAGGACCTGAATTAACTTATCCCTGATCTGGCATAGCCTCCCTTCTCCTCGTGGGTTGACAGAGGTAGTTGCCACAGTTTCTCCAAGGTGTCCGCTCTTCTGCAATGTTCAGAGTCCTTTCCTGTCCATGTAGCTCTGCATCACATAAGAATCACACCCTGCTTTGTGTCATTAGTCCTGCTTCAGAAACACCGAACCACAGCCAGGAAACCCACTGGGGCTCACAGCCATAACTGTGCCTGGGACAGCTTTTTCCATGTATCGCTCCAGCTCATAGCTCTTCCTTGTAGCAAACTGCCCTCACCTCCTGTGATCACAATCTATGGTGGAAGTGTTCTCGCCTCAGCAGTGGCAGGAGTTCATCCCATGCCTGACCCGTGGGCAGGAGCAAGGAGCAGGCATGGCAGGGCACACTACTGGGTGGACAACTTGGCAGCAGGGAGCTTTCCTGCACCCGGACCCAGGAAGGTCAGGCAGGTGGTCCCACAGCAGACAGTGAAATACTCCCAGGAACACTCCTGCTCTTGCCAGCTTGAGAGCATCACTTACTAAATCCAAGTGCCTGCAGTGGCTTGAATGTGAACCAAGTGCAGTTCAGTGTCCAGTCTCAGGGTAATTCTGTGAAGAACATATTTTTTTCTGGAGTTGTGACAGAAACCGCAAGACTCTGCTGTGTCTCAGAGTATCTTCCCAGTGGTTGCAAGTGTTTTCCTCAATGCTCAGTTATTTCAGAGTTCATTAATGGCTCTCTAGAAGCATGAAGAGAAGGACCTCCCTGCCTTGAAACCTGACTGGAGAAGACAAGACTGTTTCAAGCTGTGTTATGCTTCCTCAGCAATCTAAATCCCTTAAGGGTGATTTTTTTAACCAGTAAAGAATTTCTGAATTATGTTGTGCAACATACTCAAAACATAAAAGTCTCTCTCTAATGTGCCACTACAATGAATATGTACAATATTTGCAGTAATTTAGCAAGAGGGCTGATAAATCCTGGGACAACTTATGAAAATACCTTAAAAGGATAAATTCATAATTTTTTTCCAGTCATGGATATAATAAGCATATTTTCCTAGGCACAGTCTGCAATTCCTGCCTTCCTATAGTATGAATGTGTTTCCCCAGTCAAATGCACAGCACCAGCTCAAGTGAATGGGGTGTGTGTTTGCTTTGTTTTTCTTATTAAATATAGATTTGTGGTCAATCAGGAGTTGTAAAAATATTACCGAGGTGGTTACAGCCAATAATATTTCCCTTTGATAATTTTATGGCTCTGTGGTCAAGACATGAGTGTCTAGAGTGTGAAAGGAAGCAGGATCTGATTCTGCATGCCATTACCAACTCGCTGGTAATTAAAAAACTGAAAAGTCAACAAAAAAGTGCCATGTATTCTCACTGTAGCTGTTGCCGTAGTAGTCACAGCCAGCCACAGAGTTTTGCAGCCTAAATCCTCACCATTGGCACTGTTTTCCCTTCCCTTTCCCCCTTGTCCTCTCTTTATCCTTGGAATCACCCCTTTTTTTTTCCCTGACCTCCAAGAAGCCATCACCAGAGATGAATATCATTTTATGAGTATCATTTTATCTATCATCATATGCATCTAGCTGAGACAAGCAAATGCCATTTCAGGACAAAAAAAATCGTCGTTAGCAGGAGCTTTTCCTCATGCCCCTGGGAGCATCGCTAGCCTCCGTCTGCCGGGCTGCTCCTCGTATCCCCACCATGCTGCGGCACCGCTGGAGCTGACAGCCATCCTCTACCCTGTCTTGGGGTGCTCCTGCCAGGGCCACCTGCTCCCCACCGCCCTGCTGATGCTCAAACCCTATGGCATTCACCCAGACCCCCACCACTCTACGGCCAAGCTGACCACATCAAGCTGACGGCGTGGAAATGGACAGTGTTAGGGCCCGGCACTGGTAATTAAAGAGCAGTAAGCACTGTCCACGAGGGAATAGCAGAAGGGTTGCACAGCTCTCCAGCTGTGCCAGCAGGAAACAGGCAGAGGTCTGCAGGTGGGATTTTGAGCTCCAGACAAGACAGAATAAAATGGGCACTATCCCTTAGGATATAGCCAAGGCAGTTATCCGAGACTGACAGTTCCCCTTCTTCCCCTCACTGCAAAAACTGAGATGCTGGAGCAGATTGGATGGGGCAAAATGCTTCGCTGGAGGAGCACGGTGATAGTCCAGTACTCTTTCCTTTCATCAGCTCTGTGTCCATCACATGTGGACCCCACAGGTTCATGCTCCAGGTTGTTAAAAACGGTTCATTTGTCTGAAATGTGGAACTTTGAAACTTCCAGAAGGAAAAATATACCTCAAAAATGACAGTTTTTTCCTCCCTGTAATGCCTTGAAGACGTTGCAGCATTAAGCATAACAAGGGATGCTCTTTCATGAAGCACTAAGTGGCCAGATGTCACTAATATTATTTATTTTTTAAATCCTTTTTTCTGCCTACCAACCAGTGCAGCAGAAGTGTGGCCATCCTGACCAAATCATCCTGCTGCCCCTCTCCCCCAAAGTTACCTCAGCTTGGACAGACAGATGGACTCACACCCTGGTAACTGCCTGACCTGCACAAATATCATCCCAACCCCACAAAAATGATCCTTTCTGCTAGTCTGAGACTGGCCACCCCCAGAGTGTGGGCTTGTTCCCTCCCTCCCGCTAAGAGCCCTGCACGCATCCCCAGGGCACCAGGAGCATTCTTGCCTTCCCTTCATTTACTGGGGAAAGCAGAAGAAATCCTGATCATTCCTGCGAACCATTTCTTCCCGTTCTACGGAAGACGGGGTATGAACAACCAGTACTACGAAATTTGCCATTACTTTTGTCAAGGATTACATATATATATATATATATTACATTACATATATACCAATGTGAGCATGAGTACGTAGTATTAAAAAGAAACAAAAGGTTTTAGTTCTTCCTGAGCATTTTCTTGCAATGTCTGAACACAACATTTTGAAATACAAAGGTACAAAGCTTTTTTTTTTCCTGGGGATGGGGAGGAATGTGAGGCAATAATTATTTTCCCCATCTTTTTTCCAGAAAGAATGTGTTTGAAAAAAAAGTGCCAGCGTTGTTTCCTCCCACACACTTTTTCTGTTTTTACCCCATCAGATTTTTGGTGGAAATAAAATAGAATCCAATTATATAAATGAGAGAAAATTTTGATTTGTCAATTGAAAAAGTGTTAACACTTGCAGAAAATTATATAGGCATTTTCTATTTCACATTTTTTATGAAAAATCAGAACATTCTGAAGAAGTTGAAATGTTATTCTGAAGTATTTCAGTTTTGTCAGCTCACTATTTTTCAACAAATATGTTTTCAGTTGACAATTGTCAATCTCCTTTTTTTCCCAAATCCTTTTGCTACTCCCTCTCACCATCTCCTTACACCACCATCCAGCAGCCTCTGGGCCCACAGTAAAGATCATTTACCTGATAATCTTTTTCAGCTAATCGGGTCTTTTTCCTCTTGCACCCCAGAGCAAGGGCCAAGGAGGGAGTGGGACCCTCTTACCCCGTCCAGCACCTTCCCTGGTTGCGTTTCTGGACTCAATTTTTTTCCAGGTCATTTATGGAAAGGCAAAGGTGACCTGAGCTGAGGGACAGATCGCCTTCTCCAGTCATTATGGAAACATCTCCTTCAGGTTGTTTCTTTTTTTCCCTGGCATTGTTGTTATTTTTTTCCAAAGCACAAATATGGATTTATCTGGACGTGAATATGTTCTACAAATTAAATGATGTCTCGTTGTGGGGGTAAGAGAGGGAGCGTCCACTAGATTAGTTAATAGGTCTCCCATCTGTACTGTCTACGATATGATGATAAGCATACCTAGAAATGCAGGAAACGATTCACAAAAGCAATCAGATAATGAGGAATATTATTCTCAGAAGGTCCTTCCTGTGTTTGAACAGGGGGAACAAATTAAAAGCTCAGGTTGTGTGGTAGCTTGGAAATAGTGCACACGGTGACTAAGACTCTTATCAGAGGCAGGACTGAAATAACATTTTCTGCTAAAGAGCTTGAAGAAATATGTTACAAAATTATTAATAATGCATTAAAATTTGCAAGAGCATGAAGACAGCGATAGTTGAGCTGTGTACTCCCAGAGTTTGAAGTGGAAAGGAAGAAGTGCTTGTAAGGCACAGACAAGGGGGTGGCTTCCAGTTACAATTGCTCACAGCATTAAAAATAGTGGTGATAATAGAGATTTGTTGTTGTTGCTGGTAGTATTGTGCTGGGAAAAAAGCAAGCAACTGTGCAAAGTGAAACAGGAAAACAGGGCGTACGCCTCCCCTGTTTTGAGAAACAGAGATCCATCTCTGTCCTGGCCGCAGGACGAGAGAGCAGCAGCAGCAATCAGCCACCGAGACCTGCTGCACATGAGCAGCCTTCGGAAAACAAGTTGGGGAGGGATGATAACACCGGCAAGCAGAGGGTCTTTCTCCCACCCTTCAAGCAGGGTTTTTGGCCAAGGCCGCTCAAAACTTCCCAGCAGCCAAGCTGTGGTGTTTGCTTTGCAAACTAAGGGGAGCAATGCGGCGATGGGATGCAAACTGGTGATATGCAGCGGGGATGCCCATAAAGGAGATCTTAAGCTGCTGCTCGTAGCCTACTCACAGAGGAGAGATTGGCCGCACTGGTGTGTGAGTCAGACCCCACAAAGTAGCCATATCCCAAAGCTAAAATTCAGGTTTGTGAGTACCTCCTCTTCCTGTAGAAAATACCACTGCAGCTTGGCAGCTTATCAACGTTCCTGTTCAGTCATACGTGTAATAGTTTGTGTACCCCTCCCTCCAAGCCTGCACCTTCTTCCTCCAGCATCACTTCTGTGTATTTATACTTGACACATGTACACTCCATGCCCATGAGAAAACACCTTGAAGGCCATAGGGCAGTTGGGCAGAGCTGTACATATAAGCACTTTGTTATAACGTGTTAGATGTATTACTATTGTTGTTATTGTTATTATTAATATTAATAATATTATTCATATATCAGGGCTTTTGGTCTCCTTTGATTTTGTGGAGAGTGGGAAAACCAGTCACCCGACACTGGCTTATGCCTTAAGAAAGCTAATTTTTGCGCTTTATTAATAAACATGAAGGGACACCATTGGTATCTTTCCTGAGCATCATTCCTCTCATTCCTGGTGCACTCTGACATTACTTAAAAAGTATGTGTTGCTTGCCAAAGATTTCTTTTTCAATGTAATCATATTTCCAAACATGAGACAATATTGAGCAGCAGAAAAAGGACAGGTGACCTGCCAGAAGACTGAATAACTGAAAAGCGCCTTTGAATTAGACAAAAACCTTCTGCTTTCATTTCAAAAAAACCTACACTGCTTCCCAGGTATGATCCACATCTGTTATGCACAGCAAAGTTGGTCAGTATAAATCTTTATTTGGTGTTTCAGAAGGTATGCAATAGAAAACCCATTCTAACAATAAATGCTAGTCACCTGAGGTCTATAGCTTGTTCTGCAGCTCAGAAAAAAAGCGCCTCTGTTCACCCTTGGCCAACTGAGTTACATTTTCTGCTATTATTAATGCATTGCAAGTTTTTTTTTCATATCAATTTGAAATTATACATCTGGGAAATCCCAGTACAACGGCAGTCAACGCTTTGTTTCTCTGTGTGGCCCTTTGCAATTACTAGAATGTGCAAATATAATTTAGCGCAGGTAAAATTCAATCAGTCACCCCAAGCACAAAGAAATCTCCATCTCCCAGAAAAAAAACCCAGAGAGTGTTTCCCTGCAAATGGCACAAGAGAGCTGTAAGAGTTTCTAAAACAAATTTATTAGAATATTTAAATTCAAGTTGTAGTGGGAAATTTAGCTCAATAGGTGAGGTTGGCGGCATGCTGAAACCCCAGTGAAGCAGGTAGGTAGCGGGCTTGCTCAGATTACAGTCCTGCTTCTGTATGCACGAGGCGATCGCAAAAAACGCGCAGGCAGCCTGCTCAAAAAGCAAACTCCGGGGGTGCAAGGGAGGACTGGGAGGACTGCAGGAGAAAGGGGCTACTGAGGAGGGAGGGCAGAGGTGCAGCTCTCTTGCAGTGGCACCAGAAATGGTGGGTGACATGGTTCTCAGCCTCGCCACGTTCCCCACATGGCCGTGTCTCAAGGAGGCACCACTCACCCAATCCTGGGTGCTTGATGGGGCCTTGGGCCAGTTCTTGCAAAACACAGGCCCAGGAGACCTGGGAGCTTGAGGCGAAGCATGAGGGGGAAAGGCCAGCGGCCACCAGGCTGAACCACAGGCTGCAGTTGGGACAGCACGCTGCCTCTGCCCGCCATCACCAGAAGAAGACCCCAAGCAGGCCACCACGGGCTGTCTGATTGTCCATGGCTGCCAAATCAATCCCCAGCTCCGTGCATGGCCCCCCTGGAGATGGCCACTGGCATGGCCAGAAGTTGGGCCAAAGTTACAGCTCTACGGTTTTTACCAAATCACACTGTAATGAGGAGGTGTAGCTTTAAATAAAAAGGTAGGGGAAAAAACAACAGTAAAGTTTAAGGACTGAGGGATATATGTATGCTCCTCAAGCATAACGTTTTGTTTTCGTCAAGCAGCAAAGGCCACCCTTCATCTCCTGCTACGTTCAATGGGAGCTTTGTCATCGCCTTCAAAGGAATCAGGATCAGGCCTCCAGCGTGCTAATAAGCAGCAAGATTTATGGAAAGAATTACATTTAATGTGAAGTCAGGCTGCCTGCGGTGATCGCACCGTACAGCCTGTCACAGATCTCTTTGTGTTGGAAACTCACACCACGGACGGATCTGTGGATAAGACAACTGCAAGACATTTCTGCTTGGCAGGAAAATGGAGGGAGAAGGAGTTGAGAGATGAGTCAGCAACGGCTGAGTGCGCATGGGTTTGCTGGAAAACTCCAGATACACACAGCTCCACTTCTGAGGAGTTGAGAGCCTCTCGGATGTGGTGTGGAAGGAACAGTCTTTGCACTCCCCAAACCGTCATGACCACCCCACCAACAAAAAAGTCCGGTTCTGCCCTTGGTACACCTAAATTCCCACTGTTCTGGAAGTGCCCATCCTGACATTAAGAAAGTACCCTTTTACAAGTACTTTGGAAAAGAAAGTAAAATGGTTTTCTTTCTCACTTCCCTCTGAAAGAAGCATTCCAGCTTATCTCCTAGAAGAATGAATCACCAGAGGAACACTTCAAAATATCTTCAGGCATACACAGAAGTAGGGGGAATGTGTCTAAGGTGACTCCCATGTCGGCTCTTTGCCCATGAGGCTCACCTTGCTGAGGAGGTTCAGGCAATGTTTTTCTTTCATGTCCTCATAAGCCCAAAGGACCACAGCACGAGGACACGCTACAGCATGCGGCGGAACATTAAATACCCCCATTAAAGCTGGGAAGGTTCAGCCAGCGCGGCAGCAAGTGGGGCTTTTGCTTTTTGTACATAGGGAACAATGAGAAACTGCTGAGTTTCAGAGAAATAAAGAGCAGAGCTGAGGGATAGCCCAATTTACTCATTCCCTAACCTGTGATTGCACCCGAACATGGTCCTTTTACCCGTGGCAGAATGCAGGGTTATTTCTGTGATCCTGCATCGCCATCATTGAGTTATTTTCCACTCATCAGTCTAGCAGGTAGCCTGGGCACTGTGGCAACTGATTTTCTTCACAGCATAGGCAGCTTTGAAAAACAGTCTTTGTAGTCCCAAACTGACTATGGACGGTGTTTTCACAACCCTTCTGATCAAAAATGCATCTGCTCTCCTACCCACTCATTTTTCTGCTGCTCTGGACTTCATCATTGCTCTCAGTCTTTGCCTCCTGTTGCTCCTGGAGCAGCATTGTGTTATTTCCTAGGAGTTCCTCCCTTCATCCTTCTAAATCACTCAGTCACATCCTGTTTTTACATCTTGCCCTAAACCCTTCCCTTTGACTATAACTTACAACTGACTGCACAAAACAACATCAATATTGTAACAGCTACTTTGGAGCTGTTGTGATGGAGCTTTCTAAATATGCGTGTTAAAACCTCTTACGAAATTTCTGCGGGCGTAAGGGTGGGAAGTGCTATGCACATTCAGGTGCTGATGACTAGATTGTTTTCAAATTTTTTTTAAAATGTCCTAACTGTCCTGCAAGTAGCAAAATAGAAAAACGGTGTCTACGGTTACCTTGGGAAGCTCCCATGTTGATAAGACCCTTACTTACCTTATGGATGGCTTTAATCCGGGGCCTCCTGGCAGAGGCTCAAAGTTGCACCCCCAGCTCTACAGTAAAAATGTTTCCTCTGGAAGTTAAAACATCCTGAGGAAGAGAAAGGAAAGCAAGACAATTTATCAGACAGAGCCTGACACATCATAAAGATGCAGCATTGTTATCAGGTATCATTCTAACACACTCGCTGCTCTACACCACTCAAAATTTTATGACCACAAAAACAACCCGCACATACATGCCAAAGTGTGACTAGCCGAAGACAGCTCTCAGCATGTTAGCTTCATTTCGCTCAAGAGACAAACAAGAGATCACAAATGAAACTGCCTACACCACAGTGATGCGAGCGGTAGTGTTGGGTTTTGTCAGTGAGTCAATGCGGTTACCAAACCAAGCGCTTCCCTTTCGTGGCTTACAGTACCTGGGAAGCCTTCTGCCTAAAAGCCAATCAAATAAGACACCGAGTCACTTAGTTGCCACCTAGAGACACATAGGAAAAGCAGCCACTGTATGAATAGTTGATGCAAACATTTTGCTCACAGTTAATTCAGAATGAATAACACCGAGTCATATGGTTACTTTCGCACCCAGGTACAGCAAGATCTATAATGCATAAAATTGATGTTAAATGCATAAAATCTCCTGCTTGGAGCATCAAAACATAGTCATGGCCTTGAATGCTGATGTTAAATCTGAAGCATATTCCACCTATCACATGGACTGCAGCTAACATTAACAGCTTTCCCCTGCAACTGCTACATTGCTGTAATTGGGCAGACACGGTGGTTGGGGATTTCTTGAGAGACCTGTTTTTCAATTAAAGTTTAATTTTCAAGTAAAAAGGTTTATACAGAACAAGACCATGCACACACCTCATTGTTGCACTGTTTCAGAACATAAGATTTGTTGGTTTATTATTTCCAGGATGGTGGAGGGAAGAAAAAGCAAAAGAAGTAAAGGCAGGATTATGCTTTTCCCAAACTCCCTTCCAGGTCCAGGACAAAACAGCTATCCCAGTCAGTGTTCACGGGCATGTGGTCAGGCTTGTCTGACACAAAGCGAGTTGCCTTAAGGAGGAGAAACCCATTTGATGTGAGTTTCTTCTATGAAAACAAGCGGGAAGAAAAGCCACCAAGAAACAGAGAGATGTGTTCATAGAATCATAGAATCTTTTTGGTTGGAAAAGATCATGAAGACCAGAAAGCCCAACCGTTAACCTAACACTTCCAAGTGCACCACTATACCATGTCCCTAAGCACCTCATCCACATGTCTTTTAAACACCTCCAGCGACGGTGATTCAACCACTTCCCTGGGCAGCCTGTTCCAGTGCCTGACAACCCCTTCCATGAAGATTTTTTTTTTTCCCTACTATCCTAGCAAAATGAGAGTTGCTCTTCTAGCAGGTCAGTCTAGATATAGCGTGGGTTTAAGCTTCCTAAGTGCTCCCTACCTTTGCTTTACACCAGCCTGGAAGCAGGGAAAGGAATAACGCCACTAGATGAGCAAAACCCTGCTGTAACTCCTGTCACACCTGCTCCACCCATGCAACCGCCTCTCGGGAAGCACGGGTACCCACAAGCAACACTGTGGTTCCCTTTAGTGGAGTTCAGGCCCATGCAGTAAGACGACTCACCCTTCTGGGTCCAGACAGCAGCTCCTGAGCACTGAAGGGAAAACCCACTACTGCTTCCTGGTGTTAAAGAGTTAAACCAGATGGATTTGGGGATCTAGAAAATGAGGAGGATGAGATAACTACATTTGCGAGAACATTTGTTTTGAATCCAAACCACTTCCCCAAGTGTATTAATATGAATTACCAGGAGATTGTCTGAGGATTTATATGTGTAGTATTCCAAGAGAAAAAAAGGAAAAGCCTGAGCAGGAATAGTCAGTTTTAAATTAAGATAAATTACTCCAAGTTTCTTTTTAAAATATACGCATGTCCATTGTTTACGATTGTAGAGTTCAAAATGCTGAATGTGTCTGCTGAGAGGATATATGCCTCCCTTACAAAACTCTTTGCTCTAGTTATTTGAAAGACAGCCTGATAACACAGCAAGGAAAAGGCGGGGGGGAGGGAGGAAGGAAAAAGAAAAGGAAAGAAAGCGAGAGGGAAAGAGAGAGAACAAACAGTGTTATTGACAACTGCTAATCTTTTTTTTTAGGGGGTGAGAGTTTTAGGCGTAAAGTAGAAATTAAATTTTGCCAAGATATACCACAGTCCCTCTCCATTTACATAATCAAATAAAAGGTAAGATTCAGCAGCATGAATACTTGACCTGCCAGTGAGCTGTTTGTTTCTTGGTGAGAAAGAAAAAATAATTCTTTAGGAAGTTAGCTCTTTCTCATACAGTTCATATTATATGTGGCACAGGCAGCAGATATAGAATTTTCTACAATATATTAGTTTGATAACATTGTAGAGGGTTTCTTATCAAAATACAGAGATGGGGAATTATAGTTCTGAGGCCTAATTTAATAACAAGGTATGCTATTGTTAAAACCATTTTTTGCCTGCACTCTATAAGTACTGTGTGCGTTGTATGAAGAATCTGGGAAGAAAAATTGAAGAATTATGCAGACAAATACTGGTATGTGGCCAGAACTTAGGAAAACATGTAGCTGCCTCTTGGTGTCCTTATTGCCCATAAAAGAACATTTCACACGGTCAACAGCTCAAATTTATGTGGACCCTTAGGGGTAAATTTTCAGTACAGTGAATAGGGACTCACACACGCAATTGCGTTATTGTTAATGGGAGTTGTGTGGCTACTTCTTTCACTCGTTGCTAAAAATGTGCCCCTTGCTGCAGAAATCTTTCTACAGATCACTCCTGCTCCCACTCTTCTTCACTGTCAGCAGTCCCAGAGGAGCAACGGAGAGCATCCCAGAAAACCCTTGCCTTGCGTCTTCCCGTCGTGTTGCTGACACAACCATTGGGAGGTCATTTCCCCCTGCCCCGGTAAGGACTGCAGGATGGGAAGCACAAAATCTATAGTGCTCCTGCCCTTTTCCCATTGCTGACTTCAGGTGAGTTTTCCCATTCCTCCCTCTCTCCCTGCCCAGAAACGTGCCACCATCTCCACTGTGGTTTAAGCGCTGGAGACCTTCCGGTGGGTGCAGCACATCTTTGTGCCCCTGTTTTCCCTCAGGTGTAGCCAACACCAGGAGGGTCTTGCCTCCACTGACTTTGCTGGTAACAGATTTTTTTTCTTGATGCCCGTTTCCAGCTCCTATCCCCGTGGTATTTCTCTAGCAATGCTGGCCACACTGCATCCAGACATCCAGTCACGACTCCAGCATGAAGAACTAAGACCAGCCCGGGAGGGTTATGAGTTGAAATGATAGTTTGAAAATTGGTAACCAACAAAAAGTTGCCAATAATTATGAGACTTTGTAAAAGAGCACTGATTTTCTTTACTGTAACTAAGTTTTAGGGTGACATTCTAAAACTTTTATCAGCAAGACCAAGGGCTAGAAACTTCACTTGCATGTGTTTCTCCCCTAATCACCTGGCTACAGGCACTAGGACCTGAATAACACCACCAGATACCGCAACATTTGGAATGAAATCCCAAATGTTACCCCCACCAGAAGTCGCTGTGCACTGGCAAGCTACTTTTTGCTCTGACAGCTCGAACTTCCATGAGAGCTTGGTGGCAGCTGATTGCACACCATCCATATTGCTATACCCCCATGCTTGGTTGTAAGTCTGGATGTGTAGCTGCCCTCCACAGCCGGGAGCACATCCTCCCATGCGAGAGCCCATCTTTCTGTCACACCCTGACCTGAAGCATAGTTGAGAGGGCTCCAGCGCTTGGGTTGCTGACGAGCGCGGCTGAAGCCCACTTGTGCCAGACTGATGGTTAATGTGTTTCCAACCGTGAAGTCAGGTGTTCTGCTCCGGTTTCTGAGTTCTGCAGGGTGGAGGAATGGTTTCTTTAAACTTGGTAACAACACCACGTAGCATTTCAAAAAAGAGATGTTGGCATCATCTAGCCGATGTTATAATCGTATTTTTATTCATCTGTCAGGAAGTGCAGAAAATCAGCAATGCAGAAGGTGCTCCTCCCTCTCAGTACTGGCGGGACATCATGTGTGAGTGGACCACATCCACAAAACTTACTAGGTGCAGACGTGAGACCATGCCACACACAGGCTCTCCTTCCTATGAAGTCATGAGATCCTACCTAACAGCAAGAAGGTCTGGCATGGAGGGAAATGCATGGCCAAGGAGGTAATTGATGTTCCAGATAATTTTGCAGGGTCATCCTTGTGACCTGTACCACAGAGATATCCTGCATGATGGAGGAATAGCTTCACGAGCAAGCCTCCTGTTTGCTTTTCGCAGCAGGGGCTAGAGATCAGATACCAATTTTATTTGCCACTGTTTAATTTCTTCCTTTTTAATTAGATGTGTTAGGTACTCACAATCTTGTTTGGGATTGGTTTCACAGCCCATCATATTTCTTAAACGATGATAGGACAATTGACCATTAATTCAAAGCAGTGCTAATAATGGTCACTGCAGCTACTAGGAGAAACAAATGGGAAGGCTGTTGAAAGACCTCTCCACTTTTAAATATAAATTTCTACCGAGGGGGTTAAGTCAGACAAACAAAAACCTCAATGTCTCAATTATACTTTGTATAACCGTATGATTCCTTTTGGCCTATACTAACGGTCAGTCCCCAGAACATAAGGAAAAAAAGAAGAGAGAGACTAGGGGAGGCATGGAAATTATACAGAAACACATATATACAGTCTAGGGCAGGCCAGGCCAGGCCATGCACCCTGCAAATGACAGCCAGAGGAGGCTGCCCAGAGTCATTCCCTGAGCGAGGCTGTGGCACCGAGGACCCTGCAAACTGCTATCCGCCTGCCAAGCCAACCTTGGTGTGGAACAGAGGTCTGGGCGACCATACCAGCATCTCAGACCACGCAGAGAGAGCAGACAACAACAGGACTCATGGAGGCGGGCAGCGTCTCACGGCACACAAGTCCTGAATATTCTGAAATTTTGTTCTTGGAAGTAATCTTGCCCACCTTCTCCCCTCCCTCCCTCCTTCGTTTCCTTCTTCAACGTGCAGCCCTGCTCCGGTGTACTGCCTGAGTGGGAATTGCCTGCAGGTCCTGATGAAATAGCTGTGCCATATGGTCCCTTCGCACAGCAGGAAGGTGGAAAAATCCAGAAGGAAAAAAAAAAAACCCCAGCAGCAACCCTGGCAAACTTTATGTAGCAGCTCAGCAGAACTACAGCTGTGGCCACAAACAGAGGTAACAACTGGAATATTACACATGATGCATTAGGGCACGGCAACAGCACGCAGCCTCCCCAGAAGGCAGCTGAGCTTTATGTCCCATTTAACTGAGAACCCTCCCCGCGTACCGTAAAGCTCCATGAAAGCTCATGAGCAGGTGTGGCAACCCTGGTGTTTTCAGTGGTAGATCACTCGGCTCCTCCTGCCTCCCAAGTACCCTCCGCTGGCTGCCTTTCTCCAGGTGTTTGCAGAGGAACCTAATGAGACTGATTGGGACATGCTGATCAGCTTTCATTATAAGCTGTTCTCTAGCAGTCCGATTAATCAAAACAACAGTATGTGCTGTGCATGTATTTTACGGCTGTACCCGGTTTTGCTTTCAGAACTAAAATAAGACACCTGTTTTCCCCACCCTGTCTTGCATAGTAGTCCCTTTAAGAGCATAACCTTGTTATCAAATATATGATATACCATCAGAGCTGGGGAGCTTCATACGCACATAAATATCACTCTTCCAGTTTGTGCTTTTTATACTAGCAGAAGAATCTAATGGAAATAAATTCAGTCCATGGGTCAATTACAGGCTTATTTTCATATTTATGGACTTAATACTTCCACACACAAAAAGATTCTAATGATAGCCTAAGGCGCAGAGTAATCAAAACAACAGCTATTGAAAGGGAAGGAACCAAAGAAAAGTACCACTTTGAAATTCTACCCCCATCTCCTGATACTGTTATATACACTACGTAAAAAATGCTTTTCCACAAATGAGTGTGATTTTTACCTACTTACCATCAGCGTAACGTTAAAAAGAAACCAAAGGCAAGGGCTGCTACCAGAACAAAAGCCACACTTTTTCCACCTCCAAATTCAGGAAATTAATGCTTTGATAAGAACAATCAAATCTCCTTCCTTCTTTTTCCTCCTTGTCTCTCTGTCGGTTAGTGAAGGAGGCAGGGTTTTGCGCTCCCCACACAAACTGGGGATGTCCGCATGTTCTGCGGGGACTGAAGGATCACAGAGGCTTCCCCCCACGAGAGATGGCAGGTGCCCATTCCTCGCTGACGGGCTGAGTGTGTCTTTGGAGGCTTCACTGGTCCCTTGGGGAAGGAGGAGAGGGAAAGTCTAGCTTGAGCTTACTAAAGCTAAAGGCAGAGGAGAGGCATGGACTTCAGAGGGGCTAAAAGAACTGCTGCCCGGTGGAGGGCCCCCTTCTCCCCTGATGCTGACCATGGAGGGCACGCAGGAGGCACCCCCCTTTCCCTGTTGCCATCACTTGAAGTAGCCCCCTCCAAGATAATTCAGAAATTTCCTCTTAAATATCACCAGTGCATATAGGTATTTGTTATCCCAGCTTGTTTTCATGCATATTTTATGTACCAAGCAAGGATGTGTGAGGAAAAAAAGGGAGCATGTTTAAGCTTTCCATGCCAACTGGAGCAAGATAGACTGCACAAGCTATCGCTGAGCACTTCACGCATTGCAACTTCGTCGAGTTGTTTCTTGAGTTAATTTATTGACAGTCACTGGATTGGAGCATCTTGCATTTGATTAGATAAATGATATGTTGTTACTTGGAGCATTTTGTGAAGTCGTAATAATCTCTATTGACAACGCGTCTATTAGTTTGGCGCAACGTTTTCTAGCCGTCAACAAGATTTTTATGGATCTGAATTCAATGCAAAGGGCCCTAAACCTCAAGCCTTAGTTCTCTAGAAATCTGACATGAGAAATAGCAAAAGAAAATGAAATATTTTGCTCATTTGCTGATTATTTCCACAGCCCCTGAATGTCTATGAATAAACTCTGCCCCACCACCTGACACAAGAAAAATAGCCATACAGGAAGCTTAATATTTGCTGTAACCTCAGTTTCCTGGAGCTGGAGCGCTCCCTTAAATAATTTACAGCTCTAAAAGTGAGATAAGACTATCTCCAGTTCTGGCTTTGTTGTGTGTCCTGGGTTATTCTAAACCACTTTCTGCAAGGGACATCCATCATTACAAACCCAGCTTTACCTTCATCCCACATAGACATCTGAGAGACAGTGACTGGAAAGAACGCCAGAACTGGAGATAGTCTGATGTCATTTTAGTGATTGTAAATTATTTAAAAGAAGAAGATCACAGCCAGAGTCCCAGTCATTTGAAAGTGTTTGCTAAAATGTCTAGAAGGTCTTGAGTGACAATCTCTAGTACACGTACGCAACGAAAATAAGGTCAATGACTCTCATTTGAGAGGGAATGAGTACATAGGGCAGGAGAGCAATTGTTCAATTTTACGCCGCAGGACTCTGGATAAAGCAGGAACAACTCCATCAATTTTTGCTACATTCCAGTAGCATTAATAAGATCAATGGTATTAAAAGCAATAAAACACACAGTCTACCTAGGACCCCAACTTTTACCCGCTCCATTCAACATGCTAACTTCAGGTGACATCACCAGTAACTAGCATCAGATTTGCTTGGGTCCACGGGGCAGAGAAGTTCCAGAAGCTGCCAAAACTGGTTTGCTGCAGCTAGAAAGGAAGCAAGAAGGGAGGAATTATGAGGACAGTAACAACTGTTGTGATAGATTTGGATATGAAACTGCCCTGGCAGCTGTGACCCTAGACTGAGCTTAGTGCTGGGCAGTGGGGAGCTTCCTAACCCAGAGGGTAAGAAGGTAGAGGAGCATCACAAAGAGCACCAAGCCGACCTCTTGCCTCAGGAACCGAAATGGCTTGGGCTGTGATCTTTTCAACTGCCTTCTCCAAAACGGAATTTTAAAGACAGCACAGTAACTGAAAAGACACTGGCAATGTCAAGAAATGCTTTCTATGCAGTATTACAACCTCTTTCACCACAGATTAGAGCATGTGTCCTTTCTGCTATATGGGCATTATCTCATCTCTTTAAAAGACAGGTAGGTTCAGCCATAGAGAGGTCATATCCAAAGTCACATGCAGAGCTGGGAATCAGGACCCATCAAATTGCACTACGGCAATGTAAGACATGGTATCCACTGACTTCAGTGGTAAGACCGGTATTAAAAAAAAAAAAAAAAAAAGATGTCCTACTGTCATCTGAGGAGTTTCTTCCACAGATGTGCTCATATGTTGGCTCCAGGTCCCTAAACCATGCAAAATGCTAGGCTTCCTGCAAGGCTGCTTCAGTTGTGTTCCTCATTTCAGGCCATTGTTCCAGACTGTATCTTTTGTTTGGGCCTTGGCAGGCAGTAAGACAGAGAATGCTAATGAATGTCTTCGCTCCGAGCACAATATAAGAGAGGCATCTCATTTTCATTTTCTTTCCTGTGAGTCTTGAGTTTTAAACTTGAGCTATGCAATGGAAATGAAATTCCCCTTGAAATGATGGGCTCTCCCCCTTGTGCAGATAGTTGAAAGCCACTGGATAAGCCACTTCTCAGACAAGTGAGCCCGCACAGCCCTAAATGTTAGAGAGCAACAAAGACATGCAATCTGTTGTTGCAGAATGGAAACTCTTGGATATTTACTGGTAAAAACAGAAAATTCCTCTTCTACAATTTAGACCTTAAGTACCAGCTATACTTAGAGAATTGACACAGGTGATTGTGTTGCTTCAGATTTGCTGGGAGAAGCTGGCACCACCATAACAACACCTCCAGCTTCGTTTTGTTTCACCTAAACTTTCACCTCAAAATTCCTGGGTAATTTCCTGACTTTTGGAGAGGTTCTGGGTGGTGGTTGACAGCAGCACCCTCAGCAACCCTGCTTATCCCAAACCTGTGAAGTAAGAGAGTCTTTTTACAAGGGCCTGCAGCGATAGGACAAGGTGTAATGGGTTTAAACTGAAAGAGGGGAGATTTAGACTGGGCATCAAGAAGAAATTCTTCCTGGAGAGGGTGGTGAGGCACTGGAACAGGTTTCCCAGAGAAGCTGTGGATGCCCCATCCCTGGCAGTGTTCAAGGCCAGGCTGGATGAGGCTTTGAGCAACCTGGTCTAGTGGAGGGTGTCCCTGCCCATGGCAGGGGGGTTGGAACTAGATGGTCTTTAAGGTCCCTTCCAACCCAAAACCATTCTGTGATACGTACATATACATTTCAGGTGGCATTGCACAGGTCAGCTTATCCCGGACTGATCACTCTTGTCTGGCATAGGCAGAACTCCCGGATTTCCAAGGCTGCCAGGAAGCCCAGCAGGGGTTTGGTGCCTCCTGCGCCCACCTCCCCCAGACCCAGGCCCTCTGCTGGCTGTTAGGTTTTCAGACAGTGTGCAAGGACAAGTTCGACTTTCAGCAGGCAGCGTCGGGTATCCGCAGCCACCACCGCCTCCCAGGGACCTACTGCCTGCTTGACAGCTTTGAAAGTCATGAAGTCATTAAGCTACTATTTAAATTAAGAGCAAGGACCTAATTTTAGGTACCTGTATCTGAAATCTGTGTGCTCTCATCGTTTCCAAATCCCTTGCACTAGGGACGGGACAGGACTTTCCCTATCCTAACTTCATACATACACAGCCTTGACCATCGGCTTTTGGTTCCTTTTCTTAGCGAAGTTGTCCATGCCCATCCCTTTCCTGAGTATTAACATGAAATAAACATCTTGGTGGTTTGCATTTATGTGTAGCTATTCTGTGCGTATTTGTGTGCCCATGTGCTTGCACGCGTGTGTATCTAAATTGAAGTACTTAAAAAGCTTTACTGTGTCTTAATACATACTGTATATCACCAGTAGAAGTTTTCACTGTGTTCACAGAAAGGTGTGTGTGTCTGTGTGTGTGTTTGAGAGAGAAAGAAAGAGCAAGAGAGACAGACGGAGAGAGGGAGAGAGAGTGCACCAGGAATTATCTATGCATAAAGAAATTAAAAGAGAATATTTTTCCAGAGCAATTGAAGCCCATCTCCTGAACAATGACGACAGCTCCTCATTTTCGACAACAATAGAGGGCACGTAGGAGTCAGCTCATTAGAATATCTGTGGCTCTTTTCTGTTCTCTCTGCATTAAGCCCCCATAATGTCAGTTGTCACTTATTAATGACAATTAACTAGTAATCAGCAGTGAGACTCTTCGAGGTGGTCCTTGCCTGACAGGTGAAGAAAGAGAACATTGCGTAGTGCCATGCAGTGACATGGAACCTTCAAAGGGAGCACGGCATTTCCATAAATTATTTCAGAAAGAAATTTTCTTTTAGACATTCTCTTTAAAGCATTAGGATCTTTAACCCTAGAAGGACTATACGGTTGCAGCTGTCCTCCCTCCCCCCCTCCCCTTATCGCTAGTATTGGATAAAATTGGAAGGCAGCCTGATCTGTCATGTAACCCAATTCCCAACTGGGGCTGGAATAGCTATCAACCCACTCTGCTGAAACTATAAATACCTTCCCTTGATACTCAACCTTAAGTGCTCACTTAAAATGATGCCCAGATATCAATAGTGAAGTTGCCAACGGAGAGCAGCTAGGTGGATGGCCAGCAGAGACTAAGACACGTCTATTATAACGCCTTTAAAAATTAAATGACTCGCAAGCGCTCAGTTTATTTACATGTGCAGCCTGTGAAATCGCACCATCTTCTCCCCCGTTTCTGATGGCTTTTACACCCACTTGTTATGGCTTGTCTTAAAGGAGATGGCAACCACTGTTACTGTGTGGTTTTACACCAACCAGCATACTCGGGGCCCCGGATACTGACTGCTATTGCAATACACGTTTGATGTAGTTTTTTATTCTTAGACTGAAGACCACCAGCAACCAAACAGCCTTTAAGTTTCCCCCATGCGAAGCTTTCCTCTTCGCTCCTCTCCCCGACTGATGCAACACCAGGTAAAGAGCACCCACCATCGCATTTCGTTCAAACTCTTTGCTCAAGCTTCCCTCCTCATCTTTCTTCTTTCTCCCTGACACTCCAGCTTTGGAACAGGCGATCGATCCTGTGAAGTCCATACGCTGAATGCTTCAGCTGGCCACTACAAAACCTTGTTGAATTCACCTTTGTTCCATGGGTTTTGCAAGAGGTCAGGGAGGTTCCCAAACATCACTCAGGCATGCTCCTACCTCCAAGCCCAGAGCCCCTTTGAGCATCACCTGGCTAGGTCCCCTTTTGTCTCCTAACAGGCACACAGGCCTTCCAGCTTCTCCCTTTTCACCCCTCTCAGTCCTTGCTTTCAAAATCCCTGCCGCCTGCTCTTGCTAATGGCAATTATTCTCCTATCATTTCTTTTTCTCAGCTTTTCTTTCTTCTCACAGTAGATCTCCAAGCTCCAATTCTTTTTTGTGCTGCTTTTACCCTTCTGATGGCTGCTGATCGTTAGACTCTGTTCTTAGTCGTTCCTTAGTCCTATTTCTTTTTTGCACTTTTCCAGGTTCCCAATTGTCAAAGCACACTTAAAAAATGTGAAATGTGACACTCAGCAACCCCCAAAACTGGGGCGGAGGATCCCCATGCAATGTTAAGTCTAGACCTGCTGCCTTTTTTAGAGCAAAGCTATCTAATTTTTCACATTATCGCGCCACAGAAAAGTAGGGATGAGAAATAGTAGAGACAGTCAATGCTACAAACTTTAGCAAGATTGCACTTTAGAGGCAGCTAAGAATACAACTCTCCCTTGAACATAAAGGCACACATGACTGCGAAAAGAAATGTGCTATACAGTGCATCCTTGAACCACATTTTATCATCATGCTACACACTCGGATACTACTATATATAATTATTAATACAGCATGCCCATTGCGAACATGCTGAGTGTGTTTGACCTTGGACTGCCAAGTAATATACCAATTGTGGGCAGTGTCTGAGCCCGCAGTGTTTTTTAGAGCCAGCATTTGCACATTAATAAACTTCTTAAAGCTTGTTTACTGTGAGAATTTTCCAGTTAAACCATTATAGTTACACTGGTAGCATGAGGCAGTTTCCCTGCCACAGAAGCCCTGGGCAGTTTTTCTTATTACAGAATAAAAGTGTTTTTTTCCAGTTTGGCTTAAATTGCTTCCAAAGTACTTTAGTCTAAACTGAAAAAAAAATTCAGAATGAAAATGCCTAGGGAGTGACTTATACCAGTGAGAAAAGCCATTAATGAATCTTACAAAAGCCTACCTACAACGGGTCTAACTATCCTTTGGAACATGGGATGAACACAAGTGATCTACTGCAAAACTTCTTCATAAGGACTAAGCAACGAGATGTCAAAGACCCTGAAACAAAGGGCAGCATTTTCAAGAGCCACTTCTTGTATTGCCAGGCACAGTGGGTTAAGCTGAAGAGGTCATCTGAAATCATAAAACTTTGCCCCCCTTTATCAAGCTTAAAATCCCCTGCTATCACGTTCCTCTCCCTCCCAGTCTGCTCTCAAAGTCCTTGCAGAATGACGGTGACTTGCAGAGACGCTCTTCCAGTTCTCCTTGCTGTGCTGGGGACCAGAGGGAGAGCCGGGAGAAGAGGATGTTCTTGACACTGAGCCTGTAGCAGTGCTTCCATGACAACAAATAAGACGTTACACGTTGGAAGCATGCAGCAATAAACTAAGCCTAACCAGGACTTGAAGAAGGTTGGGTTTTTACAGAACACTGCTGCTCAGAAATGCTCAGGTTAAACCACTGCTTCTTTGCGGGGCCCAATATATCGTGCATTACTGGGAAAGAGAGGACGGTGGGAGCAGCAGAAATCTTGTCTTCCCCTAGCCATTTCACTTCCAGAGCCAGTCTTCAGGATTTTACAGCGATGGTCTCCACCAGCTGCAGAATGGTGGCAAATGGCGCGTGACCCAATCTGTCTGTCTGCGTCTGAAGACGATGCCCGTTTCCATGATACAGCAATGTATCCTGCCAGCCAAAAATACAAATCCCCATGATCTCAAGTAATTCAGCAGGACTGATATTTGACATCAGCAGTATGCGGTCTTCAGTATCCAAAACCCTCTGAAAGGAATGTCAAGGCGTGAAGGGATTCGGAGCATACACAGTATGATATAATGAAACTGAAGTGCCAGCTGGCAGGTTAATGTGTTTTGCCAAACTGATTTAGCACCCACCAGTCCACTACTGAACTTATTTGAAAGAAACTGCTTGCTCGTAGCTATTGGGTCTTCCATCCCAGATTATGTTGGACTGAACTCAACTACTTATTCTGATTACAAACCTCCTGGGGAGTAGGGAACTGTGCCTGAGAGCATGCTCTAATGGCTAGACCTCTACCTGCTGGTCAGGAGCTTTGGGTGCTATTTCTGACTACATGATTTTTTAGCATGCTGCTTTCTGGATTCTACCATCATATGCAGATAGGAATTATGGGTACCCCACACACACCGCCCCTTGTGCTTCACAGACAAGCTCAAATACAAACTTTGGCACGTACACACTGTAAGGAGTCAGCTTTGGACAAGCTGCCGTGCGTACCAAGAGAGATGACTTCCACCTGCATGACCCTGCAGGTTGACCTGTATTTGCCTAATGCATCCCATCAGCCCTTAAGATTTCATCATGTATGCTGTCCTGAGCAAACGGATCAGCTCTGGACTCCCACAAGAGCAGATGGGTTGCAGGCAACCAGACTCCAGCCCTCCTTCCTCAGGTGACCACGTGGCATTTAGCCCCAGGTGTCCCACGTCTGACAAGCCTGGTCAGGAACCTGTCAGGCTTTAACCTCCATCTTCAGACAACGCTGACACAACCACTCTGGACAGAAGTACAGTACACTGCCACCACATTAAATTTGTTCAGAATTATGCTGTACTGATGGTCAACCCATTGTGCCCTGCACAATTTAGTTAGGTAAAATGCTTCTTTAAAAAGAGTAAGTATTTTTAACAGTTAATTCTCCCCCTCGTTTTTTACACTAAAAAGTTTATCCAGAAGTAAAAACCCTAAAAATCCTGACAACCTTGCCATAGCTAATCAAATTTAAACTTTGTCTTTTTCACAGGGAAGGGAAAAAGGAGAGGTAACAACTACAGTAATTAGCATAAAAAATTACTAGGCACATTTTGAGCATGCTGACCCTGATTCAGCAGGTCACTAGACAGGATGGAAGAGAGGAGCGTAAAAAAAGGGATTGTCACAACAGAGTAACTGGAGCTTCTCATTCTCAGCGGGAAGGTCTACAGCTTTTATAGTCATCACCTACTCTAACAGTGGTTGTCTGAAAACAAACAGGTCCACGAGCGATGTATCAGCACTTGCAGTTCTGAGCTCTTGGTGCTAACCTGTTCTAAAATCAGTTTTGCTGTACCTCTAGTCAAAAAAATAAAAAGAAATCTAGTGAAGATGCTGGATCAAGAAGCATGTTTCATAAATGATACCAACCGCAGGTGATCTGTGAGAGAGAGACTATGCAAAGCCACATGAAACCTTAGGAGCAGAAACCAAATCAACCTTTAGATGACACCTGCATCTTCTAAACAGACTTGTAAAAAGTTCTCCTTTTTCACAACACACCTGGTTTGGGGTATCGGCATTTTCACTCAGCTACGATATCACCTTTTACTTGGAACAGCATCTTTCATTCCAAAGTGTGGTCACTGCACCTAACCTGTAGGAAGAAGGCGACTGTATACAGTGATGAAGAGAGACTATGCAAAGCCACATGAAACATTAGGAGCAGAAACTCAATCAGAACAGCAGGGAAAACGAAAATTGGGAATAATCATATTATCTAGATTAGTATCTGGCCAGTAAATTGGGGTTAGCATTCTATTCTCATACACGGACAGAAAAGGACCCTGCTTTAAATTTCAGGGAACAGATGGTGAAATCCCACTTCCTGCGACTTTCATGCTGGGAGAGTGACTCGGCACTGAATCAGCCAGGAGACCGACACCTACAGAGCTGTGAGAACACTCCACATGGAAACTGGCCTCTCCTTGGAGGTCTCCTAACCAGGACCCCTGCTACATTATTTACTGAATATCACACGCTCAAATTTGAGATGGTTTGGGAAATCGAAGGCAGAAGCTGATGCACTGTGCCTCGATTAGTCTAATGCAAGATAATGTGTATATTTTTATGCCTTTATACCTAATTGCAATTGCGTTTTAGCGAACTCCACAATGAGGACAGATTACGTTTGGTGCCGTTATTACCAGCATAACTACCCAGAGAAAGCCGTAACAAAGTTACGTTGCAGAAAACATTAGCAAATATAAAAAAAAATGCTATTAAAAAAGAAAAAAACCCCACAACATTTTTTTCAGGGTTAATGTCACCAGTACACAGATCTCTGATTTGCAAGTGGTTTGCATCAGCTTCAGAACAGCCAGGCAGAATAGTGCACAGAAGCAGAAACCAAACCTAGGAAACAGACAAACCAAGATCTTCCTCTCAGAGAACAGCTACAAGCCAACGTGTAAACACCAGAAATGCAGCGCTGAAAAAAAAGCAGCCTTACACATCTCTGAAAAGAATGAGATACAGTGGATTTTGAGTATGTCGGCAAATAGGTATACAGGCTTACAGAGACTACTACAGGTCTGACAGCTCACCTCTTCAAGACCAGCCCTGAAAGGCTATCTGGTCTCTTCCATGTAGTAGCTTTAGTAGCTACCAGTAGAATAGCATAAACTTACCTTTGTTGAAATCTGATTGAAATGAAGAAGAAATAAACCTGCAAATGAATTTTGAGGAAAGGAATACCTTGGTTTAAAACTGTGCAATTTTTCTTTTAAAAGGAAATTTTTCAGAAATAAGATAGTCAAACAAAAGTGGCAGAAATCCAAAGAATAAAGATCCTACTGCTGCTGTGCTTCATTTTGTTAAGCAAGTGAAACGTTAGAGCCCTCAAATTTTCATCTACTTCATATTTCAGTCTTAGAAAGTGTTACATCAGCATAGTCGCCAGGTAAAGCTGCTAGTTTATTCTAAATGGACTTTCTTCAGTCACTGGCACAGATGATGAGTGATTGTCCAATTCTGAAGCTATCAGAACTGAACGGATTTAGCAATGTCATAAACACCTCTCGAGGGAGTCACCTGGTGTTGAGAACTCACTTTACATGCCGTGTCTCAAAATGAGTTTTAATGGATTTACATTAGATTCAAACCCACTTTAGAGCTATTATTTCCCCCTTTCAACCTTTTCACCCTCTACTGCAATGTAATACAGCATATTCCATAATCACATGTTTGCAGGCCCGTGGTAAAGTAAACAAAACTTCAAAGGGTTATTATTTAAAGACTCTCTATTACAGCCGTAGGCCTGACTGTTATTCTTCCTCGCCACCCCTTGGGCCCAAAGTACATAATCATCCAGTAACTGAACTGAAATGTCTAAATGGCTAGATCCCCTGAAGGACAAAGGTAGTTAGCAGCGAAGAAAGTAGGGGATATTTAAAAAAAAAAACCTCATGGCACTTTCCTGCACCACTTAGAAATGCTGTGTAAATGTAGCTGACCTGGACCGGCTAGGCTCCTGCAGAAAACCAAGCGACGCTCGGGTATTTCGGGGGTTGTAACTGCAGTGGTGGCTAAACGCAGGACCGCACTGCTGTCGGGGTTTAACGACGATGGGGAAGCAAAGACCTTACATTTAAATTACTTTCAGAAAAACTGAGCAGAAGGAACAGAAATACACATCCGTACACACAAGTGTGTCTAACACAACAGTATCACTAATACCATGTGAAAGCAAACCCCTCCAGGTCTTCCTATCTACTAGCCCCTCCAAAAAGTGTAATGGAGAGCAGATCCCAGGCTTTCATACGCTGTAACTGTCAGAGCACTTGGGAGATAGAGTAGTGAAGGCTCTGACAGCTCTCTTTTACATTCTAAATGACATCTGCATTCAACAGAACAGAAATAAAGATTAAGGGAAACACCTGATATGATAGCACTCAGCTTACCTCAAAATGCAATATTTAAAAAGTACAGAGAAACACAGGTCTGCCTTCTTGTACTGTAAGTAAAAACCGGTGTCAAAGCCTCAGAGGTCTTCACCGCTGCCAGAAAGGCAAGTACCGCAGCATCCAACACACTACGGGGGCAGAAGCCACAGCCTCCGCCTGTGTAAGTGTTGAAATCAAAAGGTGTTTTGCCTGAGAAGGAAGGGAGGAGACGGTCTTTGAATGCACACAGAAAATGGCTACGGGTACAGCCATACAGCGCAGGAAAATTAACCTGGCCGAAACCTTTGCGGCCCTTCCTGTACGTCAGTGATGAGCAGAATGCCCGTCGCTAATTGATGGCGCCCCACTGATTCCACACCTTCTGCGGCACGAACCTACTGCAAATCTCTTTAAAGAGGTTATTAGTATTACGGCTTCGAATGAAACACGTCAGCATCCAGATCACGAGAGATGATTTCGAATAGATTTTTGCCAGTTGATTATATAAACGTTGCCTCTTGCTGCTGGAATAACACCTCAAAGGCAATATAATGACGACATGACAATGTATGTAAATCAAGAACTGCATGTGGGTTTATTTTACACTTGAGAAAACAGTGGATTTAATTGTGTGAACCAAAATGTACTGTACAATATTAATGATAAAACATCAAAATGTATAATTCATAGTGCATTGCTTGCTTTATTTTTATTTATTTATTTTTTTTGTCAGATAGTTCCTTTAAGTACATGCATCTGGAAAGATGCAGGTGCCAGTAAAATTCCTCTATTTATATCAAGCTGCAGGAACTAAATTTTATTCAAAAAGTGTGGTTTTACATTATATACACAGAAATCGAATATAAAATGACAATATAAAAAGTTAAAAGAGAAAGCATACAGCCAGAAGGTACAAAGAAAGTTGAACAGTTTAAAATGGTACGATATGTAACATGTATTTTTTTAAGCTGATGCTGGCAATTTACAAGGAACAGAATCCAACATTTGCCCCATTATTTTTTGTTTTCATTTACCAATGCAGCACACTATAGAAAGGTCAGCTTGTACCAAAGCTTAACATTTGTAAATAACTATAAACTGCAGTATTTTACAGAAAAAAAAAAAAAAAAAAAAAAGAAAGAGCATTTTTACATATGTTTTAAATAACAGCTTGCATACTTTTTTTTTTTTTTGCCAAAAAGTGGCAATTCTCAGCATCCAGAGGGTTTGGGCATAGTGGCAACTTGGTTTGCTTTATTTTTTTTTTAATTATTTAACTTATACAGTTGTGGCTTCCTAACCCCTTGAGTACTACACAGCTCTCCTTCTTCCAAGGACTGCATGCACAATTTCTTCACAAACCAGTTCTGCATTAAAAAAAAAAAAAAAAAAAAAAGCTCATTCATTTAAAAAAAAATAAGTTCTGCTTCCGACACAGCTTTTATTTGAATGAAATGCCTTTAAGCCTTTTGTTTTGTTTTCTTTTTCCTTATTTACTTATTTAGTCACTGGGAAAGGCACAGAAATGCTATTACAGTTCTCAGAGGGTTAAAACTTGACACTACCAGGTTCTGTGACCTTTATTGTCATGGCAACTTTGTAATTTTAGGATGTCTCTTTATCATTGTTCTTTGTGTCTTTCTTTACGGCTAAATTAATGTCTCTCAATAGTGTCTCCCACTATATTCTACAAAAGATAGCTTAACATCAAGGACAGATGTTGAAAATAAAGGTCAGACTTCGACTCACAAAAAATAAAAACAGAAACAAAAAAATAACCATGCACAGATCAGACAAAGAGCATATAAATATAACTACAAAATAAGTGTAAGAAAAACCAAGGTCCAGATAGGCAGTTCAGCAACAAAAGTAAGACTGATTTCAGAGGCTCAGGTCAGGCCTAGTGCAGTACTATGAAGAAGTTTAGTGCAATGTTCCTGTGGTCACTTGCATACCTGGCTGCTTACCTGGACGCTATTGTTTTTCTAACTCAGTTACATAGATCAGATGGTCCTCTGGGGACTTGCCATGTGTTTTACTAAGGTGCAGTTTGACTGCATGCTTGCTTGCAAAAGTTCGGTTACAGAGCTTACACTGGAATGTGGAGCCTAAGTCCTCCTCGGCAATTCCAAGTGAGCCCAAAGTCTTGTTTGCGAGGACTTTTGAAACATTCTGCTGTTCTTGAATCTGATTAAGTGGCAACTTTGACAGATCCTTCAAACTAAACCCTAGGTGTGTCTCTAAGTGACTTATGTATGTAGAAGCAGTCCTGAACTGAGAGGCACAATCATTGCAAAAGAAAACAGGATGTCCTGTGTCCAAGTTCTTTAAAAATTTAGTTCCACCTGTCCTCCTTAACTGATACTTCACATTGGCCAGCCAGTGGCTAATTGTGGTCATGGAAAGACCAGTAAACTTAGAGATGTGTACCCGCTCCTGTGGACCTAGGTCCGACATAATGTATTTGCCTTCTGGAGTCTCCCTCAAGCTGGAAGCAAACTGGGCTTGAAGGATCAGAAGATGCTGAGGGTTCCAGTTGGACTGTCGGCCCTTCCGCTTGTGTACTGGTGACAGTTCATCCAGAGCTTCCTCAAAACTGCTCCCGTCAGCATCAGACTTCTCTGACACGGTAGACGGCGTTGAAGACTTGGGTGTCAAACGCCCTGTGAGGTTCTTCACCATATCGGAAATATCCAGCAGGGCACTCTCCCTCAGCGGGGACGAGGCAGAGTCAGCCACACTGGAAACAAGAGGTTTGGTTTTGGACTTGGTTAAATCAATAGGTTGATCACTGTTCTCATAGTAATACCGGTCAATAGCATCGGCCTGCTTGACCGGCGTGGTTGGGTAAATGGGTTTGTCCAACATGCTGTTGCTAATTTTGTACAGCATGGCCAAAGGGTCCAGAGAGGGGCTTACTGGCTTAGAAATTTTGCCTAAGTGGGTATTCATAATGGACTGTAAAGCGCTCAGTGGATTAATGAAGGATGGCTCAGGTGAATGATCTGTGATGATTCCTAAATTATTACAGCCATTTGCAACCTTCGTTTTAAGTGGCTCCGTACCATTCGGCGTGTGTGCTTCTGCTGGGCTATCCTTTTTGACCTTCTGAACTTCTGCCTCAGAGCTTTTCTTCTGCTGCTGTTTGTTATTCGTTTCTTCTGCTTTTGGGAAGTCCTTGTTCTCTTTAGCAGCAGGTGACATGGGTTTGACTGGAGAACTCTTCTCTTTCTCTAAAGGCTTTTCTTCCTTCTTCACGTTGATTTTACCTGTAACTTTCTCCACGAGTTCTTCCATAGCAGACACGTTGCTCTTGTGAGGTGGGGGGGTGAGACTGCCTGGGGAATGGATGAGCGCGTTGTGTTCTGATGACAGTGATTTTACACTGCTCGCGTAAGACGGCTGCATTTGAACGCTCTGCACCGTGGGCTGAAGGGGTTTGACTGTTCCCGGGAGCTGGTAAGCTGCATGAATACTGGGATATCCTCCCCAGGAAGGTGCTCCATTCTGAGCTTTGCTGATAGCTGTTGTCACCGTGTTCTCCAGGGATTTCAATATGTCTATTCCGCCTTTAGGACTGTCATCTAAGTCCTCCTCTCTGAGGTACTGATACAAAGTCGTTGGCTCAAATTTCTCTGTAGAGTCCTCGTTCTCCTCTTTAATCTTTTTCTCTGTTTCACTGACCACCACCTTTTCCTTCTCGAGGTCCTTCTTTTCATCTGAGTTTGTGGAGCCCACTGGGGAATCGGGCTGCTTTTTAATGTTGGAGGCTGGTAGCCTTGTGTGGGTGGTGGGTGGAAGAGGTATAGACTGTATCTTCTCCTCCACCACAGGGTCCAGGACTAGCTGTTTGCCTTTTTTGGAAGCCGAATTGGTCACCTTCAGGAAATGACCAGTGACCATCATGTGAGCAGTGAGCTGCTGCAAAGTGTCATGGGAACTGCCACACTCCATGCACTTCAGTATTTGGGCTTTGCGTGCCTCAAACTGCCAAGTGTAGCTAGCACCATTCTGATAGCCATAGCGATTGTTTGGAGTCACGTAGGGGTTGGCAGTTTTCTGATCCTTTGCAGACTCACCCAGTGAGGCTTCTGCAGTGATCCCTGTCGGCTCCGGTGAACAAGGTGAAGCTAAGTCCTGAAGTGCTCGCTTTTTGGTAGAAGGGACCAATTTAGTGATGGCTGGTACTGGCTCCTTCAGAGGCACTTTCTGGTAATGCTTTGTTTTTATCATATGGACGCTGAGGTCTTGCAAAGACTCAAACGAATGCCCGCAGTACATGCACTTCAGCACTTTTTGGGCATCCTCTTTGCCTTCCATTTCCATAAGGGATCGTTTTCTAGGCTTTGACCACCGTTTGGTCTTGTCAGCTTCTTTATCTCTGTTGTCATCACGGTAATGTCCAGTTTCGTTCATGTGCACTGTTAGCTCCACCAGTGTGTCATAGGCTGCACTGCAGTCTTTGCATCGGAACTTGCTAGCACCGGTGAACACAGACCCATAAAGTTTATTGTTTTGCCGGTAAAGCTGTACTGTGCTGAAAAGACTAGGCTCTGGGAGAAGTCCATACGATGAGGTCTGCTGCAAAGTTTTAGCTAACGCAGCTTGGTGCCAGTCATAACCTGAGCCACCGCTGTTGCTATTACTGTTACTAGTATTACTGGTAGTTGTACTGGTACTGGTGTTGGTACTGGTAGTACTAGTACTCTGGGCATTGGCATTGGTGTCAGTACTGGTGGTGTTTTCATTCTGGCTGATTCCGTTGTTGCTGGTGGTTGGATTGGATTTCTTTAAGTCCAAAGCTAAACTGGACCAGCAAGTCTCTGAAAGCAAATTTGCATACACAGCTTTTATTTGTGCCAAGCTGTCCTGTGGATAGGAAACATTGTCTGTGCACTGAGGATCCTCTTTCTCTTCTTTAGAGGAAGTGCTTTTGAAATGGGCCAGCTGATCGCTGTTTTCACTAAACGGCGAACCATAGCCTGCATCCTGATTAGTTGCAGTGCTGACTGGGGAGTTCTGGTAGCTTTGAGCCTCTTTGATCTCCGCTTCTTCATTGCACAAATACTCATTCTCCTGGATGTCCAGAGACAGCCCATCATCTTCCACGCTGTCTTCATCTATTTCTGCTGCTTTCAATTCCTCCTCAGGAACATATGCTAAAATACAGGAGGGGAGACGGGGGGGGGGAAACAAGACAAAGTTATCAAACACGTTCATTTTACATCGTTGCTGTCTTCCGTACTAAAAGCAGTAACCATAATGACAAGTTTTGAAGATACATCAGAAACCAAACTCACCATCACCTACACGCTCCACCTATAAATCCACATACTCTGTCCTGATTAGGGTTTGATATCAGTGCTACCTAAGAATAAACTTTGACTTCAGCAGTAAAATATGTGCCAGGACCACAGTAGATACCGTAATATCAAAACCAAAATCAAACAAAAGAGCCTACTGAGAAAGTTCTTATCAACTTAAAAAAACGGCCAGGCACTGAGCTGTATTTCCTGCACGACGTACACACACCACGTTGTAGCTGACCTGCACTGCTCAGACCGAGGCAGTTGGAACCACTGGCTTGACCATCTCATCAGTGCTGTCCTTTCCTGGTAAACTGGCTTTAGCTACAGCTTCAAGGGCCACTGCCGTATCACTGGCAGATGACTCTAATGGAGCTACATGGGGCAAGTGTGTCAGGTCAGCTGTTCCAGGGTCTCCTGGTGGCTGGCTGTACTGGGTCCATCCAAGAGCATAACAGCTTTCATTTTTACAAGGTGAAAGGAGAAGCAAGACTATGATTGTTTTCTGAAATGGCTAGGATATACTTTGCCTCCTGTTATGATCTGATCTGGGTCCTGCATTTAGCATTTTGAAAACAGCAATCAGAAACTAAAAGTAAGTGTTAGAAGTTTTTGTTTGTCTCTTTTAAAAACTAGAGACCTCCATCCCAGCCTGATTACTGGCTTATGACAAATATAAAACTTGGCTATTGTATTGCTACCTGGTGAAACTATAGAATCTTACCAAACTATGTTGTTATCTTTATCAAACTATTTTTTAAACTAGCAAATGTGATACTCATGAGCAGATGGTCATTACATCAAAACACATTTACTCCAAGGGCCCAATTCACAGAAGTGGCTTACATGTACCTAAGTGATAAATGTACACTTTCATTGCAAAGCTGAAAACATACTTGTACACGTTTCCCTCCAGTTTTGTAAAAGAAGCTTAAAAAATAAATCACAATGATAATGGAATGTAGATCATTTATAAGCATGTGCAGGTAGAAAACATGAATTGTGAAAATTTTCAGTAATCAAATAAAAAATGCCTCCTTGTCAGGTGAACTGTGCAGCAAGAGATGCTGAAACATGGCCTATGTCCTTCCATGGTAAAATACTGAAAGAAAGCCAGAAAAAGATGCTCTGCTCATCCTACATGATATGAAGAAAATACGTATTATCATGTTAACAAAACTGAGGTCTTCTTCAACTGGGGGGAGCATATGTACAAGTTGAGCTTCTTTTTGTACACAGTTGCTAATATATTCTGAAACATCTTTTCTGAAAAATAAAAAGAATTTTCTCTCACTGTACTACGAACACTCTTTGAAACACCTTTTTTGTCTGTTTGTTTGTATTGTGGCCAGCACTGCATTCTGTATTCACCTTTGCAATTCAGCCTCAATACAGTCCTAAACTACTTCAGTCTGATCTTTAAAGATCAAGCAGGAAAGTAGTCCGTCTTGTACTGGGGTAGTGCTGAACCTCAAGATGCCCACTGCATCTTTCATCTGTCCTCTTAGTGTCAAATGTTTTCAGAAGATAATTTTTATCTTTTGGTTTTTAAAAAAGTGTTAAGCAGGGCCCAATTCCTTACAGATGCGTCAGCCTCAGGTGTTTTCTAGTATGTTTAAAAGGACTGGTGGGTACCGAGCACAACAGAAGACACTGCAGAAATCATCCTGGAGCCAAAGGCCAGGAAGATGCCAGAAAAGCATTATAAAATGAGGAAAAAAATAAATAAAAAAAAAAAAAAAGAAAAAAAAATCTTAATAATGCATTCAGTCCATAAAATGAAGAGTAAAATACAGAAGTTGTAAAAGAACCAAGTCAGCTTCCTGGTCTTGCAGTAATGCTGCTGTTGACACTCTGCAGGTATTTGAGCATGGTAGTACCGCTGCAGTTCCGAACTGTAGGTATGCAAGTAGAAATCACTGCCACAGTCTAAGAAACTCTCGTAGCTCTCTCATGAAACACACCTGTTTTCAGTCATTTCTAACAGCTGAAGACAATACATTTTTTAAGTTTCAGAAAAGTAAAGGACGGTTATAGAAGAACATGGTTTTTGATTCTGAAATAACTTTTAAATAAAAAATGAAAAACCTCTGAAGCCTAAAATGCATAAAAGTGGACAGTTACCATCTGGCATTTTTATTGGAAAAAAAAAACCCAAAAACAAAAAACCCACCATCAAAACTTAGTAATGATGAGCAGAGAGTCACCAAGCAGAAGCTGAAAACAGGGGGCCCACATTCTGAGCTTTTATGAACAGCTATCTTCTTACTAACCTCAGTGGAACTATGCCAATTTTCTCTAATTCTCACATCCCAATATTTTAATAAATAGATGTAAGAAACTGTTCCAAGATGCTGAATGTTGCTATTGTTGATACAGCCTTTCGTAAGAATCCATGTGAGTTATCTGCTTACAGCTCTTTACTTAATTCTAAATTGCATAAATATGTACTGTTATAATTGCTATATATAACTATCTAAGTCTCTGCTTAAGTAGAAACTCCACTTGAGCCACTGCCCTACCTTTTATTTTCCTTGATTTATTTAAGACGGCATGTTTTTTCTGTTCTCGTACTTTTGCACTTTACCATAAAAATAGAAGGAGCTAAACAACACAAGAAACGTTAAAACTACATGAAAGGTCAGTGTTAAACTGTCAAAGCAAAGAAACTGAGTGTTAGGGTGAAATATCCATCTTTCACTTACTTCTCTAGTCTTAGGTTCTGCTGAGACTACTATACAGTCGAGCTCGCTCCCTTACCAATACATACTGCAATATAAGAGTTAAGAATGTCCAATTGGCCAGGACTCTGATTTCCTGCGATTCCAGAATTTAAGCCAGATTCTAAAACACCACGAATTTACATGATGTGCACACCCACACATCTGTAGAGTTGCTATCTGAACTAACACAAAGAAATAATGCTTCTTAACCAAAAAGAGACTAATTTATCTGAAATGTTTCATTTCTACCCCTGCAATCAAAAAGATTTTATTTAACTCCTTTAGTTACCATAGGATACACACAATACCTTTTCATTCAAGACTACTAATGTTTATAAGACGAATAGCAGCACACTCAACATATGGTATTTTGCAAGGTCAGTGCAATTCTCTAACTGAAAAGGTTTCTGTTAGAGCTAATTCAGAAGCATACAAAATGAAGAATGTTAATTTCTAAAAACATGTATGTTTTACCAAAATCCTTACAGAAATCTGACAAATCAGTAAGCTTCGAAATTTTAAACATAGCAGAAATATTGCTATTACAAATACTTGCCGAGACAAGTAATATTCTGAGTTAAATAAAAGTGTGAGATGTTCAGATTCTCCCCCTAAATTATAATAGGTAGATCAACAGACAGACAGATTCCAGACAGCATATCTTTCTGTGACCGAGAAACTCCCAGCAATCTTCTCCAGATATTCCTGCATCTGCAAAGACACTGCTGGTTTACACGTGTCCTGAAACCACACAAAAATTCCAAGAGCAGATATAAGCAGTGATCCTTCTCAACAAAGCCTATATCCAAATTATAAGAAATTACAGAACATAATGTCAGCTTTTCTTTTCCTTCTCATTCGTGCCTGCACAGACTCGGTCAAATGCACGGTGGAAAAAGGGGAAAAAGCTTCCAATTCCAGACAACTGAAAATTAGGGGGGGCAATTTGCATTTCTTTTCTTATTATTAAGTCTTGCTAATATTTTTTGCCTATAAAATGTGCCTTCTGGATGCCAATGCTTCCCCATAGATACACTGTCATCTTTGAGCACTGTTAAAAGCTGTGCATCCTAATCTAAGTGGACATGAGATGCTATATATTGTACATGTGAGTAGCACAGCACATTGTGTTTGCTTCAGTGAGAATATTTACACTATAAATACACATCCATTGTTTGAAAAAGCAGACAGAGATCCGAAAGGTAAGGATGTGGTTAAAAATACAAATATTCTCACACAAAACCTTTCCGTAACCTCAGACCAGTGCTTTTGAAGGCAACCGTCTCTACAGAGGTATTCTCTTTCGTTCGAAAAGGGATTCAGCACTGAATGCCTTATTTTGAAAAGGACAAAAAGTAATGATTGTTTTTAACAGTCTACAAAATTAAGTGTAGTAAACGCTTCAAGACCTGATTTTAAATCCTCCAAATAAATAAATTTATTCAGAAGAAGCACCTAAGTATTGAAGGCCACAATTCAGTAAAGCAACTGAATGCTGAAATAATTTTCTCTGAAACACGTATTTCATAGTTTCAACAAAAAGGGATGGGTTAATGTCTAAAATTCTTCCCTAAATCAGGGCCTACTTTGGGTCTAAACAATAGTGGCACAACATGAATGTTCACCATTCTTCAACAGATAGATTTCCACAGCTTCTAATATTTACCCAGCCAACAGGAGACAGCAGCTGCAGAAGTTTTCACAGCCCACGCTGTCACCTTGCACAAACTGCACTCTACGCTGGGGGTGACTTCCACTGCACACAAGAACACATTTCACATCTAGGGCTAAAAAGTACGGATAGAAAAGACAATCTATAGCCACACATCTCTCTCATTAGAGAAAACGAGAGGGAGAGCAAAAAAAAACAACCCCACCATTTACAGATATTTTGCCAGAATACAGAGTCAGAGTTTTACAAAGGAATCCAAAATCTCACATTGTGAGAGGTTAAGATGCCTGCTGGAAGATTTTGCGAATATTAGTATATACAAATGTTCATGCAAAATTCTGGCACAGATGCTACGAATCTGTGTGTGTGTCTGTATTACAGTGTCACTACAGCGGAAAAATATGGCTTAGTTATGACAATGGCTGAAGAGCAGCACAGACTATCAGACAACCGGATACCCTTACTACCGTGGCTTGTGTCTTTCATTTCTAATTGATGCAAAATGGGGGGCAAAATACTAGAACTGCCTACCCTCTAATTCTCAATGCAATGGGTCTGAAAAGTAGATAAGGTACTGTAACAAGAACAACCTCCATGCTTCTAGCATGTTGAATGATAACCCTTAAAGGCATCCCATTAAAACCAACAAAAAGATTCTTCACCTCCTTCTCTTCTCTCCCCAATCCCCTTAAAATGAATGCTGCAAATTATTAGCCAACGCTGGCAATTGGAGAAAGAAGCAGCTTGCATGCGGGTATATTTTCACAGTGATTCTAATCTGAGAAATTTACTTGCTCTTCCCCTTCTATCTGATAAACTATACATTCAAGCATTCTCATTAGTGTTCGGATCACCAAAGAGAGCTGGAGATGAATCAGTCCATCCACCCCTCCTCTCCCTGCTCTGTCGAGATTATTTCATTGAAATGTTCATTTTCATCCCTGCTGGCAACATTAGAATGGAAGTATTTAACCTGTTTCCATTACTTATACAAATTACCATTATGGGCTAGGACAGATGTTAGAATCATGCCACATAACTGACTTCCATACATTCTTTACGGGGAGGATAAGAAGAGGGAAAGCTGTTAGATCATATTATCCAGTCTCAATAATGTTCTCTCTGCTACCAGATTCATTAACTTCCAACATCACCGTTTCACTTTCTTTCTGCGTGAAAATGCTCCGTCTCCTTGAGCTCATTTAATTTGGAGCAGGAAATCTTTGTCAGAAATAATTTTTTGATCAGGTGCTCTAACTAAGGGGTGAAGGGGGGCTGGGGAAAGAATAAAGAAAAGGGGGGGAAAAACCCAACACCTTGTCGAAAATGTTATTTCTCTAACATGGATGATGAAAGAGAAGTCAGTTAAGATGCTGGTACTCAAAGATGGCTGTCACTTCAGATAGGGGATGGCACGACTCACCTAGACAGGTGACGCTTTGGTGGAGCAAAGGCTTGCTGCATTATTGAGAGCACCAGAGATCGGGATGACAAAGACTGTAGGCCCAGGGTGCCTGGGGCTCCTAGAGAAGTGACTTCAGCAGGCACATGGATTTCAGCCTCCATTTGCATCACTAACTAATAGTGAAGTACAAAACAAAAGTTCGGTGATTAAAAGGCAAGCACACAGGTACAGAAGGCAAATACCCCAGTCACCGTCAGCAGTAACTTTCTATTCATTTTGAAAGAACAAGCTAAAAGCTCATACTGTTTAACTAAAAAAAGAAAAAAAAAAAAAAAGATGTTTTATTACAAATTACTTATTCAAAAGGCTTTCCTGTTCAACTCCCTATTTTCCTGCTGAATTATCTTCCTGCCCGCCCCTTTAATGCTTGCTTAAGGCTTTGTGATTTTGCCATCCCAGAATATATCCTTGCGCTCTGACTGTAGCTGGGAATCACTGCAAAACGCATCGAATTTGCTAGCCCTTCTCACACGAACAGGTTTGCTAGAGAAAGTTTCAGCTCGGAGCACAAACAGTAAACACGATCCTTACAGCATCCAAGGCAAAATGCTGCAGGAGAAGATTGGCATGAAAACCTGAATTCCCTGACGGTGGTGGCCAGGTCATTGGCAGGGATTCTGTAGCTTGGTTTTGTCACAGCTTTTCCGTCACTCAGCACTGTTACTCGTACACAACAGCAGGGATGAAAGAGTAAGGAAACCCCTCAACACAAAATAAGCAAGTAACGACTTGGTAGAGACAGCAGACAGAGACATCACCAGGCCAGGAATATACTGGGCCCCAGGAAGAAGAGAGAAGCACTGTGATAATGCATGAAAATAGAGATTTCTCATGCAGGTTATAACAGAGCAGCAGCCTGTGTTTCAAAGACGAGGGAAACTAGAGCAGTCACTACAGAAACCATTCTACTACGTATTTAAAGGAAAATAAAATAAAATAAAAATTATCACTCAATACTTTCTTCCTTCATAAATATTACCTAAGGACTTGTATTAAAAAACGACAGGAATTAAGAGAATAAATCCAACAAAGAAAAAGAGGGATAATACCAGGCTATTGTCGAGAAACATTTTTTTTTTTTAAATCAAGAGCAGATAAGTGGCTAATGAAGGCCAACCACTAGAATATTAAAAAAAAAAAAAAAACCACTACTGAGCTATTCACAAGATACAGCTGTTAAGCTTTTATCTTTTTTTTATTTTTATCTCCCAACTGAAAATCTGCTAACATTATCAGGCCCAATCCTACTATCCCAGCTCATTACCTTTTGTAAAAATCAGAACTATTTTACAGGTTATAAAAAAAGAGAAGAACAAATAGTTAAGGACTTCAGGTTTGGCCAATGTTTGCTGTCTTTCTTTAAGAAAAATGAACCAAAATTTGCTCTGCAGCTGTGGAAATCCTACCTTTCTGCTTTAATTCTGTTGGAATAGATAACAAAAAACTTGACTGTTAGGGGTGAGAAAAAGCCAAACAGCTGTTTCTTGGCCAATCCCAGGGAAAATGAAGCTGTGCCAATCCAGCCACACCCCACAAAAGGTTGGGAGTGTGGCACACTTGTCTTCGGGGGAGTAATAAAAAGGAGCAAGGAACAGTGAGTGGGAAGTACGTACACGTACGTGTACACATGGATGTGTATAGATGTGTACGGATGCAATGCGTGTGTCTACACACACAGACAAAATCCTGTGTCTGAAGATCCATCTTTGCTAAGGTCTGCTACTTGTTAAATCAGTAAGAATATCTGTCAGAGATATCCTGCTACACCATTTGGCTGATGTCAAACCTAAACAAACCAGATCAGAAAACCAGCAAGTGGCAGAACATAAATGAAACGGGAGAAGACCAGTCTAACTGTAATTCGCATGGTTTGCTTGCTGATTTTTTTGGGGAGGGGGTGAGGAGGGAAATAGTGGCAATCACTGCAGTCATTTGCAGTACTAATGTCCAATTCAGCCTCCTTTCATTCTCCTGATTTAGGTGGTCAGAGTGGTTTCGTAGCCGACACGGGGAAGCTGTGCTGTTTAGCAGGCTGTTTAATGGGAAACTGGCAGTCTTATTTCTTTTCTAGATTTGGTTTGTCACTAGGTCTCCATTACATGCCACTCAGCTTTGATGTCTTTGGACAGGACTGATCAAAAGATGTCATTTGACCTACACAGCATGGCAGAAACTTGGAGAAGTCTCATAAAGCGACACTCTGGCTGTAAATAAAATGACATTATTATTTCCTCTCTCCTATCATGTAGAAAAGCCAATTATGGTAATGCACTGCATGTCAATGAAAATACAGCAATCTTTTTGGAGCAGCTACTGCAGGCATCAGTGTTGCAACTCTCCTTCCTGTGAAAATTTGCCCATTGGAAAATGAAGAGGAAGGAGGTGATAGATGTCTTAAAGACTGTTAATAAAATCCAGGACAGCCATAAAAAGTGCAAGTCAGCAAAACAATTGGAAGTGCAAAATGCAAACTGTTAAGTTTCCAAATTATCTAGTAATTTAATCTTGAATGATTTATATTCCATCACTGGAATAGCCAGTACTATGTCCTGCATTTCTTCGTGTTTGACTGACAAGAAAGACGATTTATGGTACTAATAAACCTCTTAGCATCCACTACTTTTAAAGAAGCAGATTTAAAAAAAAAAATCTTGAACTTATTACCGAGATTCATTTTGAAGTTGCACAGAGTCGTAAGGTCTGATTCTCTCACCTTCTCCACAACATGTCATTTTGTTTGGCTATTTTTATCTTCCCAGCATGTGTGATAGTTCAGATGTATGCATATATATTGGAACTTATTGTGCCATTGGATTTTTAAGCAGAACTCTCCCACCATTATGAGAAGAATGTGTACTTTCCAGCACCTAAAGACATCCAAGCAATTTCTGTACTCTTACACTAATTCAAACCCCAAGTAATTCTATCAAGGTCAAAGTAATATAAACCAGAACCCAGCCCAGCTTGGATTCAAGTAAAGTATGGGTTTATATAAATACAGACAAAAGGCACAGTGAAAAGTATGTGTTTAACAGACTTTTTCTCTCTTTTCCTTCTATCAAAGCTGGCCTCCACCAGCTTGGATACTACAAAGGGAGCACAGTTTTCCCTCATTCCCTGGCATCTCCTCAGTAAGACATTCTAGCACATTTGGTAATGAAAAGCGGTGTACCCATCAACATCCGCTTACTTGGAAAGAGAAGCGCTAAGACTCACCCTTAGTGCACAGCCTGTCTCCCCTTTTGAGACCCAAACTCAAATTACACTCCACATGAGGCCACCTACTTACAGCCTCATTGGACCACCTATAAACCCCATGTGTTACCGACAGCTTCACACCTCTTTCCCAATAAACACGCCGGCTTTTTGCTTTGGTTCTTTTTTCAACTGCAAGTGTTTTGCTTTGCAAACCTAAGGAGACACTGAGCGGAATTTTAGAAAGCCATCACGTCATGAAATAGCCTCCTGAACCTCTCATGTCTGAGAAATCTCTCAGTTCTGTCATGACATGTTCACTACCACATCTTGTTTTGCACAGCGTCAAGCAAACAAAAGCTTGCCTATCTGGACTGGAATCATCAGTCGGTAATATCTCTGCTGTCTTTTGGAGATGTATTTTTTCCCTCCCTCCTTTCTTTACTTCAGGGCAACTTGAGAAGAAACCATCTATCTCCATATTTTTTAATGAGCCTCCAATTAGCCCAGCGCCTGGATGCGGTATTCCAGTTGTTTTGTTCACAAGGTATTACGCTGATCTGCGCATGTAAAGCAGAGGGGTGATCCCTCATCTTGTCAGTACCCTGCCTGAGAACAACCGCAGACCTGAGACACGGGCTCCACGCGATCACGTGCGTACTTAGAGCCATTCGCTGCTCTCAGCAAACGACCTATGAAGACCGGTACACCAGAATTACGTACTTCCATTAGAATTTAGAAACGCTGCTGGATCTTGTGCTTTATTTTCACAAAGCACAGTCGCAGCGGGGAGAAGAACACACAAAAATTTAAAGCAAGAGCAACCGAACACCACATGAACTCATAGCAGCAGCAACTGGATTTTCAAAAACTGGGGCCCTACAAGAAAGGTCAAGCGGTGTGTGGAAACGCAAAGCGGCTCACATCAGCTCCGCCAGCTGCTGAAGGAGCAGTGTCCGGCGGGGATGGGGCACATGGAGGCAGGAGGTCCCACCACGCTCAGGCCAGGTACACCCACCGCAGGGCTCGGGCAAGTTGGCAAGACTGCTCCTGTCCCTGAAGCTGCGCACGCGTCCCGCCTCAGGGCGCTCAGGAACACCAACGTTAATGAAATTTAAGCACGTGCCTAAGTGCCCTGCAAAACATACGCACGAGCAGAGGAATCTTATTTAAGGTTAAAAGCATGGCTAAGTTCTTTAATGAACAGAGCTGTGCTTAGGGGTTTCCTGCAGGACTGAGACCTGAAAGTTAAATTCTGCCGTCATTTACACCCAGCAATGAAAGTCAAATTCTGCCCTCTATTATAAGCAGACAACCCCTTTAGATTGTATTTGAAATCAATGGGATTGCCTGGGTGTAAAATGAGAGCAGTCCCTTAGTGTCAGAGAAAACCAAGCAACAAAGCAATTTTACAATGTTAAATTCAGCAAATAAATTCTGGTATTATTGTTTTTGCTATTGTTACATTATTATTTAGCTTTGCTATGAAATTATATAGATAGAAAACCAGAAAATAATATTTTAAAGATAGTCGTCTTGAGCTCCAAAATTTATTTAAGGCAGTAATTTCTAGGCACACATGGCAATCACATTTTATCTTCAAACCAATTCAAGGTGCATTAGCCTGTTAAGATAACATTCAGGAACTTTCTCAAAAATTAGTAATTTTAAATAAAACCGTTTGTGTCAGGAGGGCCAGAGGCTGGAGGATTTTGAACACTGGTTGAGCAAAGAATATTGATTCACATCCTCCAGTCCTTGTTCAGTCAAAATTTCCACTTACGGAAAGGTGGCTTCTGCCTGGATGAGGTTTACAAGTCAAAATAATGCTCACACAACTCAGCTACCGAACCACACAACAACACTGCAACCTACCACAAGCCGTCACGGGCGAACCCGACTCAAGATTGTCACAAATCGCTTGGCCTGTGGGTGGTAAAGGGAGATGGAGCTTAGGTAGATCCTCTCCCCACTTTGTGTTTCTAGCATTGCCAAATAAATTCTTAAATAAAATGTCTTCTGCTTGTCACATAGTTTCACTTTCAGAGAATATATTAATCACAACAAAGGTTTGGGGGTTCGTTTGTTGGGTTGGTTGGGGTTTTATTTTACAATAAGCCAGAGTTCTGTCTATTTCTATGGAAAAAGAAGAATACTTCTTTGCTTGTACAAACTCTGGTTAAAGCAGGAGAGCCACGGAGAGACCTCTCAAGCCGAGTGCTGCCTACAGGATTTCCATCTTCACAAGGGGAAGGGAAAGATAAGGCACTTGGTTTCAGTACCTAACTTTATGAGGAAAAGGTGAGGATATGCCACTTGGACTACATGTTTGTGGTTTCTCCTGCCATTTCCTCATTTACTGGATATATATCATAGCCACTGTGGTTTACCCTCAATGTAACCCCTTCTGTGATGAAAGAAACATCAATCACTCACTATGGTGGGTTTTAGCAATGTAAGTTCATGACACCATAAAATTTGGGAAGTCTGGGGACACTGTGCACTGATAAAATGCCAATGTCACTTGCTTAAATTAAGAAACGCATTCAGATCTGGTTTAAACTCAAATTAAGAAAGCCATTTTTTAAAAAGATTATTTTTCAAACCAAAATTATTCCCAGCACTATCACATCACATGATCAGCCAGAGGACAGCCCCATTGTAGCAAAACCAGGAAACATACTTGCTTTGCTGCTTTCATTCAAAATAAACCCTTTAAAAAATGCCAAAACAAACTAAGAAACGAACAAAAAATCCATACCCAGCAAAATAAATAAATACAAAAGACAACTGAACTTAATTATACCAGGAACACGGACGAATGACAATGAAAAAAATTATTAAAATGGACTCCATTCAGGCTTTCACATTACTCAAAATTATTCAGCTAATGGCCAAAATCCAGAGCTTGAAAAAGCTTAAACTTTTAGTATTTTTGCCTATCAAGGAATAAAGATACCTTCTTTTTGTTATAAGCTATGACACTTTAAGGTGAGGAAAAAAAGCCAAACGCCAACCTCCCCCCAAACCCTACTCTTTAACAATTCTTTGAAATATGACCTCCTACGTCATTTAATTTTTGAAAACCCTAAGGTCATGTAACACACTTTCTCTGTCATTTGTAAGTACATTAACTCAGTGGCCATACGACAGTGAAATTATGATAATGGGCTGCTAAAATGGGTCATGCAGACACTGCGTTTCATGTTAGCTTCAAACAACAGTGAGAATATAGTCCAAATCAAATATGACAGTACAAAAGCACATGGTTTACTTTTCTCAAGGCTTTGCCAGTAACTGGGAAGGAGGCTACAACCACTAAATATAAATGTAGTTGTGGAGTTTCCCACCTATGAACTGTCCTTCTCTCCCCACCCACGATGCACTAAAGGAAAACTGCCGTGACAAAGCGGCAAACTTTTTAATAAAAGACTGTATTATTCCTTGCAAGGTTTTCCTTTGCAGAACACAAAGGTTATCACTAGACAAAGCCCACATTCTGCAAATGAAAACATTTCATATAAGACGACCAACACAAATCCTCACACAAAATAAAACAGTTTTTGTCTTTTTAGAGTATACAATCATTAGTATGCACTCTTCTGTCTGTACACAAAATTCAACGGGTACTATTGCCTGAAGCCTAGGCAGTTCATCGGCATACATAAGTATCCTTTGAAGAACCAAGTATTAAAACATACCCAATTTGATATACATACAGAAGCCAACAAGCCACAACATTAAAAATTATTATTGTTATTACTATAGAGTTGAATGACAAAATGAAGCTGAAGTGCACGCTTCAGGGACAGTTTGTTTATGTTCCTGCTTGTATCAATCTACAGGATCAGGAACGCTGTTCGCAAAATTCACGAAAGCGTGGCACATCGGGGTTTGCTTGTCCTTTCTTTTTTATACATAGTTGGAAGGAAAAGAACTGCAGTGTTGAGACCCTTAAAGACGACCTCCTGAAAATGCAGGCGATCCGCACAGGATCGAAATCAGCGCACCAGTTAAAATCATACAACTGCATTTAACCCATTGATTTTTTTACGATATTAATACTTATTAACTACCTGTAATAAAGGCACAATTTTCTATAAAAAGCCCTTTTCTCTTTCTTTGTCTTTTCTGCACAATTTGAAAACTGTCAGTCTAATAGTTCCTAAGAGAACTCAAAGCAGTAAGGTTGACGAACACAAAAGCACAGAAACACCATCGCATGCAAAAGTTAGCTGAATAGCACAGATAATTGCTTAGATAATTATTTTGATAGAAGCCCTGCTGAAAGCTCTTATATTTTATCATACATGTTAAGTGTACATGACCCATCCCCTACATAGGCGCTATATGTTCGTGGATAACGGAATTAGTGACTTCTTGCTTTTTTGTTCAGCGCGATAAATAACACGTGCAGTTAGCTAACAGGAGAATGGGCAACCTAGATTACCAGGCTCATATTTATTTTTAAGCAAATCGTGTCTGTCAGACAGGGGGAGAAATCAAGTTACATAATTCATGTAAGGGGTGTCCATTAGGTACACAGTAATGTAGCAGCAGTCTGTGAGAAGGCAAGCAAGTAGCTGTGAGAGAAGTTGCTCTTGAGGAAGATCACATTGCCCAGCTCCAGCCCGTGAGCTTCCTGAGCCTTATGCAGCCTGACTGACAATGAGATTTAATGTAGCCTAACTATAGTAGCCTTGAGCAGAGATGCAATTATAACAGGAAAGCATAGAGAGTTTTAGTGTATTAGACTGTATCAGACTGTTGTGAGCATCAGTGGCGTAATCAGCTGACGCTCGCTCTTCCAGGCTCTTCCCCCCACCACCTGAAAATTCAGAACATAAGAATCTTCCACTATTAAGAACTTGAGTAAAGGTCATTTTGTTTTCCTCAATACCATAAAAAATGGCACAGCTAGATTTGACATGCATATGCAAATCAGCACAGAGGGAAAAAAACCCTGATTTTCCTTCACATTGGATTACTGTATCTGTATGAAATGTTGATATAAACACCTTGACTAAGAAAAAAACCCCACACCAGCTCTGTGGTTTAATTGGCAGGATAGACTTAACAGATGTAGCAGTGCTGGACAAGGTTATTGTCTCATGGCAGATGATAACAAAAATGTACAATGCAATATGGTCAGAAAAATATAAATATAACTTAACTGGTATTTTAATAAACTTCTATCATTTGCACAAACAAGATGGGGAGGTGTTTTATAATAACTTAGAATAATGTATTAATTACAGATAACTGGTTAATAATACCAGTATACATAACACAAAACAAATGGAAATATTTATGTAGAAGAGAAAAAGATCACCATGCTGTTCAATTTGTAGACATTTGAGGTGTCATAATAAGCAATATGTCATTTATGCTTTGACACGCTATCCTTCTTGGCCTTAATTAACACTTTCGTTTCAAAGAGTTTTGAGTATATGAATCTACTGACGATATAACTGCACACACCCCCGAAAAAATTCGAACCATTTTATTTCGCTAAGAAGATAACCAACCCAAATGTTAACTAAATGTGTGTTTATACAAAGTTTAGAAGGGGAACTTTTGGCAAGAGTAAATAGAGACTGTTATTTTGACCGCACTTTTCATAAAACACATGTTCACACAGAACCACAAAAGGCACACATACAGACTAAATACATGAAAAAAAAAAATCCAAATCCCACCTATTTATCACAAAAGGACTCACCAAATCATGTATTAACTTCAACAACCCAATCTAAACTTATTTTTTTAAGCCTTGTGATGGGTTTAGATAGATATTATGTGCACTAAAGTAACACAGAAATATACCCTAATCTTAGCACTATCATCTTTAATTTGTCACTTTCATGGCAGACATTTCCAGATAGTCTAGAGGTCCAGAAATTTTATGTTGCCAGCACAAAAGCAACTGAAGTACCTGACCACTTAAGCCATCATATTTTAAAATTCATGACAGAAGCAAAGTAAATTTTACTAAAGACTATTATATAATCAATAATTTGTTCAAAACGTTTTTCTCATGGAAAGTTATGATGTTATTTCAAGCAACTGCTTATTACTATGTTATAAAACATATTCCCCTGCAATATTCTGTTCAGGATCATGAAACCTTGGCAGCGTTATACATTTCCTCTTGATATACAGCAAGAAGTAACAGAGTTTGGGACAGTAATAAAAAGGATTCATCACTTTAAAATAGTTTAACATCCATTGTGTGCATTAAATGTTGGGGAAATGTTTGCAGAAACTACTGCAAAAGAGCTGCAAATCTAATTCTTTTCCCCTGCCTGATTGATACAATCAGGAATTCATTTAAATGGTCCTTTAGTGAGCTGTCATCAAACTGCAGCCCATTTACAGAAGGTTAGCTAATTAATGAACTCTTGATTGAAGATTAATTTGGCAACGCTTTTTAATTTTCGCCTTAAAACCATGACAAACAATGATGTATTTTAATTAGAGCTGCAGCTATAGCTGGGTGCTTTATATACATCTCTGATACTGTAAACAGATCACATCTATTCATTGGTAAATAGATAATAATGTTTAATTATCTGGAAATTAACAAAAACTAACAACGTATCCTTATTTTACACAGGCAGAAATAACGTATGTCCATAAAATTAAATGTCAACGAATGTAGATGCCACCACTGTACTTCCAGTACTTCCCTCTGTAGCACACTGCTTTAATAAAAACTACTACGTGCTAATTAAAAAGAAAGATACAAGCGGGTGTATTCTGTACGTGTACCTACAGATGTGGTAATCCAACTATCCAGTATAAACCTGCTTCTTCTGCCATAAACACAGTGCTGTCCTCAAGTAAAATGTGGTATTTTTGCACACTGATCAGTGATTTATTTGAGAAATTGCTAGAATGATGAAGCCACACAGAGGTCTTAAAGCTCTTGACCAAGGTAAATAAAATGTCATAATATATTTAGCAAATAATAATGGGAAAAATAGATTAAAACATCAACAGAAGATGCCAGGAAACAAATGCAAATAAAATTCCTGGCATTTCTTCCCCCAAATTAAGTCACTGTTCATAGTGTTGCAACCTAAATAATAGCAGTAAATTTAATTGCATTTTCAGAAAAAGTTCGAGCACATTATTTTTCAATTCATTGTTTTAATTTTCAGAACTGTCTTCTATTTACAACTTTTTGTTTTCTTTTTCAATAGACATGCCCTTTCATAGCTTTTATTCTATGTGCCATGACCCCCAACTCAGTTATTTTAACCACAAAAAGGCTGCGATGAAACACCATCGTTAAGTGAAAGCAGCAGTAAGTACCTGCATATTGTCTATGGTTTTGTTTGTGTGTTTGCTTTAAGGACAGGAAAACGAAATAGCATTTAAGATGCTCATAATAACCATGCTCACAAATGACACGATCAATAGCTTGCGTTTTTGGAGAAATCATTTTCAACTAACTTGTCTCCTAACACTGGAGACGTAGAGTGCTTTCACCTGTTTGAGATCTGGCCTTTAATTGCTTCCGATTAACATTAAAACGCTATAAAGCTTACCAAAGATGTCTATAATATCATGCATTTTATTTCATTTTAAACACTGTTATATACTAATGACAAAATATTCATCGATAACAGCAAAGATAAACCTGGAAATTAATTCAGTCTACGAAGGTCTCACTTCCCCATTGATTATGTAGTCAGAGCTTATTTAGGCAGGTGAAAGGTTCTGAATCAAACCACAGTCCTCTTTGCCTGAATTTAAGAAACTCACAGCACATGCATTCACTTATCCAAGGAAGCACCTTTTCCTTGATGAAATTAATTAATGAATACGTGAGCCTTTCTGCAGAGAAGTAACATGCAGAATGTTGGAGGCAGGCATGAATTGCTGGAAGAGCTCTGCCTTTTCTTTAATTCCATCTTTGTTTTTCATCGACTTTACGGCAGGTGATGTTTCTCAGAGGTTTATGGACAGTATAATCAAATACCAGGGAGAACATGAATTCTTGAACATTTTTATAGTGCAGCTATGTCTTAATAAGGAGACAAATCCCAATCCTGCACAGATATCTAAACAGACATAAGAGTACTCCTAATTTACAGGCTTATTTACTGTATCCCAGCTAAGTATTATTACTGTTGGCATTATGGCCAGAAATTATTATCCCCTGCGACTGTCTGACCTTTCATACTTCAGTTTAGTCACCTTTTTGATCATACAGAACACCTGTGGAAAGTACATCAATAGCTAACCAAAAAGTAGTACCACAAAAACATGCTGTGATTTGTTTTCTCATGTGACTTAGTATCTGGAAAAGAGCAGGAGAAACAGCAGGAGCAAGCTGTCCGTGTACAAGCAAATGTTCCTAGAGCTACCAAAACCAATGAAGAAGAAAAATTATTGCTATGATAACTAACACCTGTGAGTAAACACAATATGCTTTGACAAAAATAAATGCGTAAAGTAAAACAGAGGAACGCAAAATCCAATTGTATGTTCACTAACACAGGCACGAACTCATGGACTCTCCCGATAGCGTGGGTATAGGAGAGGAAAGAATTTGGCCCACTAAATGTAACTCTTTAATCCAGCAACTGTTGCCCTAATCAGGCTGAAGAAATGGTACAAGGTTAGAGGATAAGAGATCCATTACTGTAAAATCAGTGCCACACACACATTTGAGAACAGCTTTCGTCAGAGCTGTCTAGCCCTAGATGTTTAAAACCCTCCGTGTGAAAGAGGAAAAACACCTCCTTGCTCCAAAGGAAATGTTAGATTTTTGTACAATTATTTTAGTTTGAGTGGGTTGTGGAGAGCATTAAAGGAAATGAGCAGAAAAAGTGTTTTCATCAGTTGTTAGTTCGTGACTAGATAGTGTTTAATCGTTCAGTCTCGGCATCTACGCACTCCTCGGTGCAGAATGCAGGCATCGGCAATGTAGGGAAAAGAACGTGTGAGGGTGCAGGTAAAGGAGAGGAGCCCGACAGGATGATGTTTTCCCTCCCACTGCAGGGGCACAGCAAGTTCTGACCCAGCGCCTGCACGGGAAGGGTTTTTGCTAAGGGGAGTTGTGCTCTGGAGCACACCGAGCATAGCCCCGGCTGTTCAATGACGGCTGAGTGAGTGACTTCCTCGGGATTGTTCGGTACGGTTAAGTAGCACGTACACCAGCTATCGTAATTTAAAAAGAAAACTGCAAACAAACAGACAAGAAAGAGGCTACCATGTAAAACATATTTGTCCCTTTAATTCTGAAAAGTGGGGTTTTGTTTAGATTGCAACTTCCGTTGCTGCTTCGCAGTGTGTTTTGTAAAACTCTTAGGACCTGCTCCTACCACGGGATGCAGTAGCCTCTGCAAAATACAGCCTGCCCTTATTGGCACCAAGGGTAAATCATAGGAGGCACTGAGCAAATCACAGAAGCAGGCCCTTATTCACTATGTCACCCTGCTGTTAAATCTTCGCTAAAATGTGAGGGGAGACCTCGAGGCTTTTTGCCTTTTGCTGCTTGGTCTTTTCATAAGAATTATCAAGTGTGTGGATGGCAAAATGCAAATCTGTGAGGGGTTGTGTTTTCTGATCCAAACATGAATTTATTTAAACAGGGAACCCCGTAAGTATGTTAGAATACTAAAATACAAGAGGTCATGCAACTAGAAAGGATACTCAGTTTTCAGCAATGTTGATAAGAACATTAATACTTAGCTGGGAAACGGTAAACAAACAAGTTAGCTTCAAAAACTAGTTTAATTCCACACTTGCTTCCAGAAAATACTATACCTACACATGGCACTCATTTGAAGCTGTAATGGAAAATAAAATGCAAATTTTATGACTTGGTCCTATCTATCTGAAGAAAAATACGAAATTATGTTATATTGCATTATGCATATTCTATGACTTAAAGAATAACAAACAATATTGTATATATTATGAAGGATTCATGGTACACAGTCAACTACCTTTAAAGTAGAAAACCTTGGATATCTAATAAAATGCACTTCTTGACTCTTTGGATGGGACTACATTTACAGGCAAAAGACACCCAGACGTTTTGCACAGCCTTACACTAGATACCATAATCCGGTTGGATTTCCATCCAAGCTCCTTAAACCATAATGCCCGTTTCATTCATAGGAAAATGCCATGGAGTTCTAGAGTAAACTTATCCATGTATCAGAAAGCTGACTGCCACTCATGGTCAGGATCTTCCTTCCCTGCAATTCAGCTAAAAATACAGATTTTTAGATTTAAGGGTGCAGATTTCAAGCCAATGAATTACTTAAAATCGAGGCACAATTTTAAAATGCCCTGGGAATACTCATATATTTAAAGAAAGGTGGATGCTTAACCTTTGAGAAATGATGTTGCTGTCTTTCTGTCATGCACACATACTTTTTAACAGGACTCGCATACACGAAAGGAGCACACACAGATGGGTTCACAGTTGCAAAAAGAGGAGCTGAGTGTCACCAACTACAACAGAAGCCACATCAAAATGAGGACTGCACACTCCAAACTATCAGAGACCATTACAAAAATCTAGAATTACCTAAATTGGTTGAAACATAATATACAATAACCCAAATATCTTGTTCCAATGATGCTCCCTAAGAATAAGCATGCTTTTGAAAGAATTTCAGTACTGAACCCAACTAAAAATAATATATAATGCGTGTAATGTTTGTGTTACTTTTCTGGCCTTTAGCAGAATACAGTCACCTAGTCTCAAACTGGTTTAATTCTAGCTTTAAAGACTTAAGGAAAGATTAGTTTCTAAAGGTATTTTTTTGTTTACTTTTTTAAAAAAAATATTATTTTTGTTCAGAAAATACCATCTACTGGTATTTCTTTGCTGCTTACTGAAAACAGCTGAAACTAACACGGTCCCTTTTTGTTTACTTCGGCACTCACATGCTGGCATCAAAGACACTGCTAAAGGCTGGGAGCATTAAGAGTTTAGTTCACTGCCAGAGCTTGGATCAATAAAGGAGAGCTGCTCCTATGTGTCTCACCAAACTGAGGTGTTCTTCACGGTGGAAAAAATCCCACCAGTGCCCATAAAAGGGGGAACTGAGATCCAGGCACCTAATACCTTTTTCACAAAAGATATTGTCTCATACTGTTAATCTTCATTTTCAAAGAGAGGTGAAGAGGAAGAGGCAGCATTTGGTGCAGTGTATCACAGTGTTAACCAGGGGCAAGCCAACCTTGGGGCTGGCACAGAGTTCCCTCTCTCTAGCCTGCTTTTGTCCACTGCAGCTAAGAGCTACTTCTTGTTTACCTGCTTCCAAACAGCAAGCATTTTTCTGTATTCCTGGGCTTAATAATTATAATTATAAATCAATGTGCATTAATAAAATAAGTTTATAAGAGCTTAGTTGGCTTGCTATTTATGGCATTATAAAACACTCACATGTTCTACAAACAATCCCAAGAGGCTTCTATTATCTATTCTCAGAATCATTTTATAATTATCACCTCATAATCATTTCAGAAAAAAATGGGCTAAGTAGCTTTGTAAACATCTATTTAATTTCTCAGGATTGTAATTTGGAATTTTCTCTCCCCTGTCCCACCCCAGATATTTAAAAATAATAAAAAAATTAATTCTCTGCCCAGGTTATAAGGCACGGGAAGAGACATTTTGGCTTGAACATGCACAATAACACAGTATTAAGGACAGTAATGTAGCCAGCTTTGCATGACCTCAAGTGTAAGGGCAGCTCTTACTGAACAAGAAGCATGCCTTTAGGTGTCCCCCAAATGTCTTGATGGTTGATGCTTCAACATAAGGATGATTAAGAAACCACACATCCTACCAAAATACTGCACTCTAAAACTCAGAATAAATTCCCCTTTCTCTAGCTGCAACATTTCTGAGCAGGGCTTTAGCACTCCATTATTGTGAATGTTTTTTGGCCCAAGGCAAAAAATATTGACAAAGTTCCACCTCGAAGACAGTTATTGTCTCTGTATACTTGATAGCAGCCTTCAGAAGTTCACCTGCCAGTATTAAATCCTTGCTTTGGGTGAGAGAAGTAAAAATTTGCTAGCATTCCAAGCTATTTTACTGTAGCAGCAGCTACAGCAGCAAATCAAATTGTTCTTTCAATTAAACCAGTTCAGTGCCTTAGAGAAGAAAGATCTAGCCTTCCCCTTCTCCAAAAAAACTGCAGTTTATGCCAAGTCTGAAGTTTTTACTACAACTGAGAGGAGAAGGCTCGGATGTTCTCATTCTAGTGGTCAATAACCCACGTCACAAAATAGTGTTTCAAGCCATTTGCGTGTAAGTGACAGCCTTTGCTAGAAGCCCGTGGCATTCAAGGAGGCCAGCTGCCAAGGTCTTCAGCAGGGGGTCATCACCAGGTCTGAACCTTCCTTTTGTCAGCAGCATGCACCCACGGATTTGCTAGAAACTGGAAATACACTGGAATGTATCAGAGAGCAAGATCAAACAGTGCGTCTTGATCATGTCCCAGATTTAAGCAGGCTGGAAAGAACACTTTGAGATGTATTAAAGCACCTTGCTAGAAGTACTTGGGCAAGTGAAACGGGAGCCTTACACCCAGGGCCTTGTAACAGCGAGGGAAGCAAAGCCCATTCATAGAAAACAACTATCACCATGACTGTTCTGAAGCAAAACGCTGCGATGCAAATCAGGCCAGTTCTGGATGAACAGCAAAATACCTCACCTTTTTACATCCCCCACACAAAGACATCTATCCAAATACATAGCAACTGCCCCATGTACGCACAGAGTTTGTTTGCACATGGGACACGGAGTGACAGCAACAATTTACCTTGCTCTGGTTTCCTTTTGGGTTGGTTTTGGGAGGTTTTTAAGACAGTTTTCACCCACTGGAAGGATCAGGGAAATAACTAAGACGGCATCTGCTAACAGAATATGTAACTGTCACGTACCACAGAGGGGACTTAAAGAGCTATGTGGCAGGGTCCGTTTAAATGAGATGGCCATGGCTACACAAGAATGGAAACCAAATGACCCCTTATGGGTAATCTATCCAGGTTAGAGAGGAGGTCATTGCAGGGGCACTACAGAAAGGCATGCACTCTGCATGGGAAAGCAAAAGAATGTCAGAACCCAAAATTTCACAGGCTTTAAATTCAGAGACAGCAAACTCTTTCCCTGATGCTTTTAAGAGGAAAACTTCAAAATAGCATAATACCAAAGCATCTTAGTTTGAAACAAAACATCCAGTCCTCTACTCTTCATGTAAACATGCCATACTGCCATCATAGCAGGAGACAGCAGACAGCTCCGTATCAGGTACCTTTCAAACTGACTCTACCACAAACCACTTTCTTTGCACCTGTGCAAAAATGTGGCTTTACCTTCAGAACGAGCAGGTACCGCCACCTGCCCAGGATCGGAATCACACTACGTGAGTTTATGACGTCCAGGCTCTGTAAGAAGCAAGCCCGCTCCTCAGCTCTCTACTTAGGGGAAGTCCAGGACACTCGGTATCTCACAGGATCAGGCCTTATGCGGGCTTAGAAGCGTTATCCAAAACTGGATCACTAAATGGAGAACTATCACAGGTCTTGAGAGGAGATTCTTCCCCTTTTCTTGTCCCAAATCTGTTCAGTAGGTAAAAGTTCTAAGCGTGTTATCTCACTTACTTCACCTATACAGTGTTTTCACTAGCTAACTTCACATTTCTGAAAACGTGAATGTTCCATTTCTCTTTTCTAATTAATATTTCTACCATCCTCCTCTCTATCTACTATTTTCTCCATCCCTTCAGTTGTACACACAAACACACACTGACTCCCCCATGCCAAAAGCAGAGGAGTAAATCCAGCTTCTCTTCACTGATTATGGGCCTGGTTTTAATTTGTGCAATAGTCCTTTTGATAACAATTCCTAGTTAAAACATCCATTAAAAGTCTGTATCAGTCATTTAATGAAGGAAGAACCTAATGGGGTTCCATTGGAACTCCTCCATTAACTTTTAACAGAATTCTTTCTTATAGTCAGTGTTGTAAAACTGGGATATTTCACAAATTTAAGACCAGCCTCATTCTCCATGGGGTGACAGTTAGGTCACCGCTTCCCAATCTTTTTTGGGTAACTACATCAGTTCACCATTTCAGCTGCAACAATCAGTCTCTTCACAACTTATTAATTGCAGCTTGTACTTGCTCTCTCTCACTAAACTCTGAATCACAAACTACTCTGAAAGTCCCAGTCACACGGCTGGTCATAATGCATATAATAAAGAGCATAACCTACCACAGTAATTACTGATCTACCTTTTATTCAGGAACCTGAACTCCCAAGCATGGTGGTGAACTGGTGTCTAAAGAGATCTTGGCAGACCTGTCTATGCGGTATCTGTGCTGGTACACATACCAGTTGCTAGAAGGAAGAACAGCTGTATAGGTAATATCTTTCCACGCAGGTTTATTGCAAAAAAAGCAGCAAACAACAAAACTGAGACAAACTTCCTGTATTTATTAGCCACTCTGTATTCTTGTAAGACTGTCATCTTGGCAATTATGTTACGTTCTTTTATAAGTAAATCTCATAATCCTTAACACAGAAAGGTAACTACTGCTAACCTCATTTTACGAGTGCAAAAACTAAGGCACAGGAACAGAATCCAAGGCCTTCCAATTCCCAGCCTTCAAGAGTGATGTTGAAGGCACTGGGAATTGGCAATGTTCCTCCAGGACAAGGCCTTAAAATAAGGGAATATTCTGGTTCTTGGCCAGAAGGGTGGAAGTACAGGCTAACTCTCTAGCATGATGGATCTCCTTCAGCCGCAGAAGCATGAGGTACAGGTGCATGCTGGAAGTGAGAAGGGATTTACTCAGGAGATTCCTGCCCGAACAAGTGAACCGCCATAATGGAACAGGTCAGGACTCCCAACTTCCACTGCCGGCCTCAAATCCCTCCACCTACAGAAAGCAGGGGGAAATACTGTTGAGATTATCCTCCTGTCACACTTTCAGAATTAAGAATTTCATTAATCACTGAGGAGTTCAAAGATCCTGTAAATCTGATTCTGTTCGTGCTTCCACCGGTTTGACACTGATGCAGCTGTGAATCCATTGGCTGCAAATGAGGTACCCCAAATTGCATATGCGTAACTAAGAGGAATCAAGTTCATAAACGTTACGATTTTCTTAGTCTCAGCCACCAGTTTCAGCAAACCTGAGCAGGAGCCCTGAAATCAATCTGGCTTGCATGGCAGAGCCTCTTCAGAAGAACATAAGAATGAAGGCGCTTTTTCTTCCCATTACACCCTGCACAAGCTTAAAAAAAAATAATCAAAAAGCACTAAAATGTCCCTAAGATACATGTGGTTGTATACACACCTTTCTCAAGGAGTAGAATCATTCAGCCTTTGGCCTTGTGCTTCATGATACACTGAACTAAGTAGATGTTTTACTATCACCCTACCCAATTTCACTCAGGAGTTTGATTACACAGAAATAGACACGCACAGGCACACACACTCAAAAGCTTGTCTCAGGACAGATAATATGCCCCAGAAGCACAGACAAGAAGTGGAAAAAGATGAAAGAACAGCACACGCTTTCTTCACCACATTTATTGTTTGGAAAAAAGACAACAAGGCAAGGTTCTGGGAGCAGAATTGTTTGTTTGATCCACTTGTTCATCATGGCCAACGCTAATGACGAAAGTGACATTACACCTAGGAAAAGGCCAATGAAAAGAGGAAAATGGGAGCCCAAGGCACAGACTTTTAACAAGAAGAGAAAGGGTCTCACCAAAATATATTACCGAGAAAATAAATTTTTGTACACATGAAATCATGTAAGCTTCACTTAAACTTTTGGAGAACTTTTTTCAGCTGTCTTGAGAAGAGCATAACCACTGGAAAATGCAACCAGTATATCTGAATAGAATCATAGGGGTTGTTTTCTCACATAGGAAACTTGTGACAAGAATATATCACAGGAAAGACCTAAAGAAGCCTGAATTTAGGCATTCAGTCTTAGATTACATCAGGATTACAGTATGAATGTTCTCCAACCCATTTTCCACCACACAGCTACACTTGTATCTGCCCTTCCCTTCTGGAGTTTACCACCCATTACCACATCTGTGAAACAGTACATGGTGATTGTACATCTCGCCATCTCGCTGAAAAAATTAAGCGGCAGAAAGAGTAGCACAGTAGCAGATCCCTGGTTCTACTGAATCAAGAACATAGAGAGAATGGTTGGTCTAGAGAAAGCCCAGGTTACCTTGTTTTCAAAAGAAAAAAAAATTCTTTGAGACAATTTTCTTTGTGAAGCAAGGAAACTTAGGAACAGATTTATCCTCAGTGGTTTAGCATGCTAGGGTGATAGGATAAACTGCTGCTGAAAGAGACATCTAAACTACTTCAGCGCCAGCATGCCAGGCAAAGACTACATGTCTAACTACAGAACAGCAAGTTTCTAAAGGCAACGCAACACTTTCGAACATTTCACTGTACGCCTGTACAGCACCCACAGTGGTGCTCAGTCACAAAGCACTTCCAAAGGCCTGCATTCTATTTGTGAAAAGAGGGGTAGCTAAAGCTCTGCTCATTTCTAAGAACAAGTCTAGCTGCACCTGGTGTAGACTGTCAGTGAAAGCGGATTAACACTGCGAAGCTGAGACTTGGCGCAGAAGCAGCTGAGGAATGGAGATGTGTTCTGTTTGATGATAGGAGAGGTAATCCCCGCTGCTGTGGGAGTGGTAGCCCTCAGCACAAGGGCAGCAGCACAACAGAGGGGGTAGTCACAAATTTTCACAGTTATGTCTGCTACATCTTTGGGCTCCGCCAACATAGCACAGCACCAACAGTGCCATAAACCCACAGGGCTTCAGCAAGATGCATGTAAAACACAAACATGCAACAATCAATCAAAGGCACAGAAAGATGGAAATGGGCAGGGTGGTGGCACTGTGCTGAGGAAGAGGATTACAGAGACTATACATTGTGCTGAATTTTCCCTAAAAATGCTACACCTAGTGTTCTCCAGTATAGAAACCCTCTCCAGGAGAAGTCAAAAGAATAAATTAGAAACTTTTTTAAAAGCGCAAAGCATTGCAGGGATGGTCCTGGTTCAGTCCTGCTTCTACATACTAATCTTTTATTTCTGTGTGCTCTTTCCATACAGCAATTGCAGTACAAAGGGAGAAACCTTGAAAGATGTAGCTGATGTAAGCAAAAGTCAAATTGGAAGTCCAGCACAAGAAAGAAGGGCTTTCCACATGAAAACCAAACAGTTAATATCAGGAAGTGAGCTGGTCACCTGAGGGAGGGAACCGTACTTCATCAGGATCTACTAGAAATTGGGAAACTCCTAAAAGCAGACGCTGTTGATTACATAAGGGAAAAGAAGGAAAAATGATTAATGATAAAAATTTATCTCTGTCCCAGATAGATAATGGGTTAGATGACGTGTCTATTTGATCATCCAACTATGTTTTCACTCCATCTACGTGATCCCTAATGAACCAAACTAGAAGTTCAAGTGAAGAAGTACTCTTGAAGTATGATGTCACTTAGCAAAATACAATATAACCCATATGTTACATACTGCCTGTAACAGAATACATAAAAGTGATAATTTTTATAAGAAAGGATGAGAAAAAAGCAGCTTATCATGGGCTATCACTGGAAATGTAAGTAAGCAGTACGCTACCAGGTCTAGGGGATAGGTGTGATTTAGTGAGGGTCAGAGCACTAAAGAAAGTATCGTGGGTTGTGGACTACACTCCCAGCCCTACAAAGTTCAAGACTTGAAGTTTTAGTTTCTCTCCCTACCTTTTATTCCATATTAGCCTTCTTCATCATGACTATTAACTTTCGGGGTAGAGTCTGCACTGAGTGCTTCTAAACAGCATCTAACTGACCAGGCTCTGACCTTGACTCAGAGCCTTTAGACAACAAAGCACGTGTTTCTCAAATAAAAAATAACAATAGCAACCTTAAAAATTTATAAATGTAACACATACACAAAGTCAAAGACTGTTTAGAAATCTAGGTAACAAAAATACAGGATTTAGATGTTCATGTGATGTCCTGACTTTAATTGAAATAAACCAGGCAAAACCATCCAAGTGTATCTGATGATGCATTTGTCTTGAATACAAAGTCATTCCCACTACATTACTCAGTCACATTCTTATCACTTGAGCATTAACTTTATTCTAAGATTTCATGTCAGTACAACTAAATGTAGCAGACACCAGTAGGCCTGCCGGAGATACATAAGCATATGGCTAATTTTAGAAATTTGTTTAAGTTTCATTTTCTTTTTTTTAGTTCCTAGGAATGCACCAGTGAAGGAAACCCACCAGCTCTGAAAAGCACCAAAATTCAGAAGAAGAGAGGCATGTCTCTGCAGATTGATAAAAAAATTCTTCATGTTACACAGAATACAACCACCCTGTAAATACACAGGTTAAGGCGTCAAAGTACAGTCTCTTGGATATACCTCAACTGCAGAAACACCTGTGTTAATTACATCACTGACACAAATTAAGTGCACGGTAATCAGACGACAAAGTGTTAACAGTCAGTGAGTTGCCATGTAATTACCATTACATCCAATGAAGTTACCCAGTACTGTATGTACTGCATTGTTCCTGTTATTATGTGGTAACTATCAAATTACCACGTGTCATCACTGTAACATTAGGTTGATCCACTATGGAAATATTCATTCTGTTCAACAGCAGTCTAAATTCTTCATTTTGTCCCTCTGGTGATGTGGACAGGTGGATTACATACTGAGCTATACTAAAGGTTAAAGGACTAGGTTAGGCACTTCATAGATTCAGAACCTGATCAAACAGCCTGGTTCTGCCACCTTTTCCCACTATGAGTTTCATTACTCTCCTGCAGATGGGATAATACTTGACAGGGTACTACTATCTGTCCCCAAGTGATCATTTTATTCTTAAATTTCCTGTAAAACCTACAGCAACTATCTCTCTCCAGCTATAGTAGTTACTATCTTAAGAAAAAAAAAGAAAAAAGAGTAGAAAAGCAGGGTTTGTTTCCTGTAAATGGAAGGGAGTCAAAGATGTCAGGAGATCCATTTAGGACTTAGACTGTTACTAATCTATTTTACTGAGAAGACATACAGAAAATACTACTGTGATGGGAGCAAAGAGTATTAGGGGTTTTTTTTAAAGGGACAAACAGAAATAGATACATTGTGATAAGCTTTGGTTCACACATTTTCTGCATCTATATTTCTGTGGAGAACAAAATTAAGTGTTAAAAGTTTTTAAAATAACATTAGGAATACATACAAGTCTTGGAAACAGCCCAAGCGAGGGAGCAAAACTGCAAGTGTAGCGCTCAACCTGGGAAACTCCCACACTACAACAAACTCATTAGCAACTGCTAACAAGCCACCTGGCGTGAGCTACATGGTAAGTGAAAATACGATGGCGGGGATGTTATGAAAATGGTTATCACCCATCAGTGCATTCACTACAAGGAGTATTTTGCACATGTATTTTACATTAGCACTTGGAAGGTGCTCAGATGTTACGTGAACGGGAGCCCACGCAAGAGCCCGTACAGATGACACAGTGGTTTCAAGGGCACAGGACTGTTCACTGTTAGCTTTAGAGACATCTGAATAGGTGCGCAGCCAAATTCATCCACAAATGAAAGCCAAGGATATTAAGGGGTAAAGACAACAGGGTAATTATGTACATAAAATTTGAAATATTATAAAATATTTATCAAAACGAGGAGAGAGTCTTTTCTTACCATGATAAGTTAGCACATAGGAGAATCCCTAGGAAGACAAGACAATTACCGTTTCATGCGGGTTAGCAGGATCAGAGATACCATCTGGGGAAGAGAAGATTTATGGACATCTACCATGTGACATCTTCACCAGGACTGGCCTCAGGTTTGCGAGTGTGTCTGAATTAACACAGAGGTAAAACACACTTCTTTTTGTTTTGTTTTGTTCTGAAGAAAGACTTGAGGTCTCAGAAAAACCCACGGTAACAAACATCTTATTTGTAGAACACTTCCACTACAACAGCTGCAGCTCAAGGTTCAGTTCTTCACAACAGTTCATCGCTAAGTAAAGGTAGTCCTCCACCTACATCTGGTAAAAAATGGCTTGAAGGTAGGTTTTTTGCCAAAAATAGCTCAGTTCCCTTCCCCTTAGCACTTTTGCACAGAGCACTTCTGACCACTTGCTACATCTCTGTCAGTCTGCCAGCAGCTCTGTGGTTCAAGATTACAGGACTGGAGATGCATGCAATTTTCAAGTATCAGGAACTAACGTCAAGTTAGCAACTGTACTTTTATTGACAAATCATGCATTGCTGTCTCTTCAACACTTTACCTCCAACCTTCTTCGGTATTTTCTAGAACCCTTTGCAGAATCCAGCTCTTACATGTCAGTCATTTCAAAGTTGTTTAACAGGGAGCGGCGGTCGGTGGAGCCAAATGACAATTGGAAGGGTAACTGCTTGCAAGTGATTTCAACAGAAGACCAGGAAGCAAGGAATGGAAACAGTTCTGTGTCCTCATATTACATCTAGGTTGTTCTTACACTGTCAAATATAGTGCCTCCAATTCACAAGTGATATTGCTCCGTTTATAGTAACAAACACGGTGAAATGGTGTACGCGTAATTCAGGAGGTTTCACCACAGTGTCCTCCAGCCCCGCTCTAAGGGGAGATGGTAAAACAACAGCATCACACTACACTACATCTTGCACCATCTACTACCCCAGCAGAGACATGAGCCTAATCAACTAAAGTGGAACCTTTTACAACAGTTTTCCTGCTCAAGATCTACCCTTGACTATAAGCATGCCAACGAGATGGAGTTCCAAAAGATCTGCGTTACTTAACTGGATGTCACATCTGAGAAACTGCCCTGCTAAAACCCGTTTCTGTATGAAGAACTTTTACGTGAGCACGCAACTATTTCTGTGATGCAATGACCAGTGCCTCCAGCACTGGGATCTTCCCAAACACTGATTATACGAAAGCTTTGGGGCTAGTGCTACCTGTGTTGCTGTGGAAAGTAATGAACCAAGTTACCGGAGAGGGGGAAAGAGGACTTTGTCTCTTTAATTTTGCATGCGTGATAATGTTTTTAACCACTAAGGTCATACCTGCATGTGATGACTGACAACTTTTCAGCTTGATTCAAAGCAAACAGCTGTTGGTTTGATTGCCTAGCAACTAAAAGTTGATGGATGACCCTTAAGATGGATAACTACCATAAATCACCTCATTCAGACTCTCAGAGAAAAAAATTAAAAAACAATGGTTTTCATGACATTTGCTGCACTCCATAATGTGCCATGATAAATTTGGCCGCCTTATGGATGCACAGTTGTGGCTGCTGAAATTAGACACTTTTGTTTTCTGCAGTCTGCACTTCTTGTAGCCCCCTCTGTAAGGTGTGTTCATATTAATATACTCCACTGTCAGAAGAAAGCGGAATACCAGAAGCTACTGTCAGTCACCACAAGGCAGGGAGAATCTGTATTGAATCTCTGCATCACCAAACAGCTTTTAATCAGGAAACAGCAGTCTTATATCATAGCTATGGCACTGGGCTACATGCATTAATAATGGTTACAATATATTTAGTGTAATGACTTGACCCCGGTCAACATTATTGATGCTGTGATTAATATGAATTTGATAAACTGCTTCCTCTTTGAAGACATTTTGTATGTTTCTTACGCAAGAGAAAAATACTTTTTATATATAAGTAAATATAGCAGGCCTGCACAGAGGCTTTCTGATCTCAGCTGCACAGATGTAAAAATAGATTTCTCAGGATTTATACTAGTGTCCCTGAAACTGAAATCTAGACCACAAGAAAGAGGAAGGGGGTTGGGGGGAAGATATCCTCATTTTCATCTCATTAATAAATTCCAAAACCCCCAAACCATGATTCTAAATGGAAGGCCATATTCCTCCCAGAGAGTGTTCAGACAGAAAGGGAAATTCCCTTTTATTGTTCTAGATAATAGGATTTCTCTGTTTGTTATGTACAGAATACATATGCATTCAAAAACAGATGTTCATAATTGTTTCCATTGTTTGGATTTTTTTTAAACTCTTGAGCTTGACTATTCACATGAACACTCTTCTACCAAATTCAGTTTATGACAGGAAAATGATTTCTGGTTTTGTTTAAAGAAAAAAAAAACGAACAAACCCACACCAAGGAGATAGTTTGGTGCAAGCTGTAGTATATCCTTGTGGAAGTGCTGCCTTAAATGCTTGTATGTGAGGAGTTCACTAGGGACAAGCATGGTGAGAGCTACTTTCCTCTTAGTAGATACATGTCAACCCACATGAATAAACTGCTGTCCAATGCTTTTAATGACACAGTACTTCCCAAACTTTGATACATGACCTACTGAAGGGGGGCAGGTCAAGAGGGACCTGATCAGAAGCATGAAAAAGAACTCCAAAAACGGAATCAGTGGGAAGTGGAAGGTATCAGCGGAAATCAGAAAATCAGATGGAAATGGAAGATAAGCAACTTCACCTGATGAACATGCAGTTACCTGGATAAAGTCCTTGGGAAAACGATGCTAAGGGAAGAAGTTTCAAGACGGGACTGTCAGTACGTGTATGGGAGTGTGCTTGATACCTGCTCGTACTCTGTCCAGACCTATGCTACTAGGTTCAAGAACTTCCCCCTTTACTTAAGTCAGTTGAGCATTTTCTGAATTCATGTTAATTCATTTCTAAAAAAATCAAGTCATGTTCCAAAGCGTGAAACGTTCTAATAAATTCATGAAGCACGCTGGTGTGCTGGTGGTACTAGATCAGAGGTAACAGCTGAACCCTGCCTTCAGATTTTCAGTAGGTTTTAAGTAGTTTCTAAAACGTATATTCTGAAAATACAAGGCATGTTTTCACCTGCAAGATCCCAATCTACATTTCTTAATTTTACATAAAAGTGGGATGTAAGCACAGTGTGCATGAGGCTGTTGAGGTTCTCAACAACCAAGAAAGCTGATGTATGTACCTGTGCAATTTACTAGACACTCAGTAAGATACCTCAAGCAGTAAGAGACTATGTAGTTTAGACACACTTTGCCTCTCCCAGCAGAGATGAACGTGGCAATGTAACAACTCCAGTTGTAATGCAATTTATTTGGAGCTTCTGAAATTTCAGATCACAGCATTCTATAATCAATATTCTGCATTATTCAGCCGCAGTACCCCTTCAACTGAGAAACTAAGTAGTGTGATTCACACAAACAAGAGTCTCAAGTGCACCTAGATATGTTTAGCATAAAAGCACTTGTATACAAATAACGTTCAGACACTATCTCTATTTATTGTCTCAGCTTTAAGTCTCAGATGCGTCTGTGAAGGACCCGCTAAAGAGGACAAGACGGCATGCTGGCCCTTTAAAACTGAAATGCTTGTTTCCTTTCTGTAAGAAAAGTAAATCATGCTATAGTGAGTGGAGCTTTGAAAAAGCATCCATCCATTAAAGTTCATGGATCCTCGTTTCCAGATTGTCCCTCCCCTGGCTGTGTCTCAAGTTACAGCCTTGTACAATCCAAGTCTAAATAATATTCACTATGATAAATGACACCATAACTCCGATATCCACAATCAATCTTTGCTTTAAAGATACATCCATCTTCAATAATGTTGATGGGGATTCTGTAAAATGGGAAACGTGACTGTTTTCCCGACCTCCTAACAGTGGGGGAAGGAAGCTCTGAGTGATGGCTGTCAGCCCACATCTGGCTGCAAAAATAAATTAGCCTTATGTAGACAAATGAAAGGACCAGCCCTGACTAGAAAACAGCCACTCCTGAGCAATGGCTAATTTATAGGACTCCTTTCTGGAAAGTTCCTAGCTGAGGCTACAGTCTCCTTAGCTATCTCTTTAAATGATATCTGATGCTGTAAATAACTTCAGTGTGGTAGGAACTATGCAAAGTACAAAGAGTGATTTCAGGGTGGAAGGGGAGGAGACAATAACTTTCTCACATTCTTTGTACATGATCAAGATGCAAAATTCAGCCACTTAAAACACACTCACACGCGCACGCAAACAAAAGTTTTGTTTCAGCAAAAACGGTTGTATTTTGAAAATATGCTCTTCTTCATTTGATGGAAAATTATTTTCTGATTTAACTCCTTTGTCATCTCCTGAGCTGCAGGACTGAGGCAAGTACATTACAGAAATGAAACTATTCAGTGCAAGTGACACCTTGAGGTTTGGGGATTATTCTTCCCCCCCCCCCATTAAATGCTATCAACTTTTCTTTCTCCTTACTTTTTGCCCCCTCCTGCTGATAGAAGAGTTTCACAAGAGGTGTGGCAAGTCCCACCAGGTCAGTTCCTCTACACAGCTGATGTGCAGCTCAGATGTTGCAAAGTAGCATATGGAGAAACCACTTGCTCTATGTATTTCAGCACATGGTTTCAGAATAACCTGAAGGAGAATTTAAAAAGAGAAGGTGGAAGATGATTCCCTCCCCATTTCACTCACTGCCTTACACGAAGCACAAAGCCCTACCTGTGCATAGGACAGTAGCTACCTTTTTTTCACGACTGAAATGCTTTATTACCTTATTCTTTATGTCTTTGACCTTGTCCTGCTGTAGAAAAACGTAGGGCTTTAATTCTTATAGCGTACAATATATGGGATTTAAGAAAAAAAAAAAAAAGTCCTTTCCAGGAGGAGTGGGGAAACGATGAGGGAGCAGCCCGGTGCACGTTATTTCCACACACCGGCCGGCCAGCACGGCACCTGGGTATCGCGGCTCCCCAAGGGAGGTCCGGCCGCACTGGGGAGGGCTGGCAGTGGCAGCGGCGGCAGCGAGGGTTAATTCTGTGAAGGTTGAAGGACTTACAGTAATGCTGCGAAGACAGAAACATCACAGGCTTTCCTGGCAAGAGGCTCGCAGAGGGTAGGAGGGGACTGCGAAATGAACTCTCTCAGGCTTTGTCGTGTGCGTTTCCCAAGGCCCGGCCTGGCCCCTTTGATAAATGACACATGTCATTCTGTCAGGGGCTGACACTGCAGCTGGGAGGGCCGGTGATGTATGGCTCCGCTGAAAAGGAAATCAACTTTTTGGCACCAAGTAAGACTGTGCCCTGTGTAAGGATTTTGTTTCTCAAAAAGTGAAAGATAGACTTAGGATTTAAAAAAAAAAAAAGAAAAAAAAGTTGAAAAACAGATTGAACGACAGCTTACACTTAACATAAATTAACTCGGTAATGGTGAAATGTGCTAGCCTGTGATAAATAAAAGCTACATTAGTCAATTATTAATCACACTCCAACTTGTAGCCAAAACCCATGACTTAAATCTGAGGCCTGAGCTGCCTTACAAACAGATAAGACAGTGTTTGATAGATGTCTTGCATAGTGTAATCAGGAAGGAATCAAAGGCTTAGTGGTTTAACCAGGGGGGGTGTGGAAGGTTCTGGAAACTGAGACTGGGTAAAGTGGATAACTGGATTGAAAGCGCCCTTTCACTGGGGATACAGTATATCTTTTGACTGCTTAAAAAGAGAGAGAGAGAGAGAAGGAGGGAGAGAGACATATCTGAATTTGGTTTAATCTTTTTTTTATATACAGGAATGTCTCGAAACTGTATTTCCCTCCCCCACCTCCCACCACCACCACTGTGTTAAATCATTTAAATCTGATCACTATTAAATGGATTCTCACCGAGACATCAAGTGTTTCAAATATGATCGTTTTGCACGGATTACAATTTAAGCATTTTATTTAATCGAATGAACTCGCATCAGGCTGCAACACATTCATGCAGATACAAGCTGTAGAGAAAAAGCACAAAGCTGCATAAACTAAACGATTCCTATTCAACCAGACTGTAAAGACAAAATAAAGGAATTCAGATACAAAGGAAAAAAACTAAACATCTAAAAACATGGAGGGGGGGTAGGGGGAGCGGGAGGGAGAAGGGATGCAGTATCTAAAAAACAGCATTACGCCTAGGTGAAAGGCTGAACTTGTGCATCACCTCGATGAGATGCGATCACAGAACAGCTCTGCTTTTTGTTTATCCTTTATCTGCAGATCAACATAATGGACACTGAACCCAAAGGTGACTTTTGTCCCCTGACCAGAGAGAACTAGCACCACGTAGCACTAAAATACCACTCCTATGGGTTCAGCTGACCTGAAACGCTAGCCTAGGCTTTCTGGAGACCCTCAACTCAGTGGTGACAAGGATGCAAGTTTCACCATCTTCCTTTCCCCGTGTGGATGTTCTCACGCCCCACCTCACCATCCAGAACTTGGCATAACTGAAAACAAAAGGTTTTGTCTGACATACAGAGCCTTGAACAGAAGTATTTCTTGGGTGAATCGTAGCCCCAGGTCCTGATCTCTCAACGGGTTGTATGTGGGTGCACCCCTGTGACTGCAGGAAGCCAGCTGCTGGATCAGGGTCTTCGCGCCAGCTAAGTCCCTCTCCAGCATCCACTGCGTTTTCACCAGACATTAATAGAGAGCATCACTGGGATGGGGGATCACAAAAAGCACTAAAGACCCTTCCTGATTTGGGCCTTAATGAGCTCTGCTATCAGCTGGAACACTGTATAAATGCCTGTTTCTCCATCCATAATTTCCATATGCTTTACCTCATTTCTAGTGATGTACCAATCACACTGGTTCATCAGTGACTTGTTTAACCCTCCCAAAGCCTCAGACACAATGTGTAATTGCGGTATCACACAACTGACTCGAGTTTTTAACCAGGACACAAAAAAGATGCAGATCCCAAGGAGGAAAGTAAGCATTCACAACATTGACCATGAAGGACTTTATCAGACAACATTCCCAGCCACAAAAAAACTGCAGAATAAACCTCTGACCTTTAAAAAACAACCAATTTGCCTTCTTCCCCTTCCCCCCAGCATGTTACTACTATATATTACAAAATATGGGAACTTTTAAATGTTTCTACATGGGATAGGATCCTACTGTGCTTGGTGCTGTACACACACCCCCCAGGAAACAAATGAGCTTTTAATGTTAATCAAGCGAAACTACATTCTTCAGTTTACACATGCTGTACATGCTTGCCTTTTTTAACAGTACAAACATGAAAATAAAAAGGAAATCATCTGTAAGTGTAAAAATTACACCACCCATTATAGCCAGTTATTAAAGCCTGTATATACATTCGTACGCATGTATGTAGGCACATTCAATCACATACATTCCCTTGCCCTCCAACCTGCCATCAGGATTTTACATTATAAAGTGATGTATGACTGTAAAGTAAAGTATTTCTTCACGTGGTGGTGTGGACTTGCCAGTGGACCCAAAACCCGATCCAGTTTATCTAAGTTTTTAGAAGTAAACTAGCAGTTTCACTCCAGTAAAATCTCAGATAATCTCAACCAGCTGAAAATGACAGCAGTTGTCTAGATCACAGCAGCAACATACCCACTCACGAACTTCAAGGTGGTGCGGAGACTGCTTAATTGAGGAATTTAAAAACGACGTCTGAAAAAAGCACAGATTTCAAAGTAAATTAAATAGGGAGACCCTTTGAAACCCAAACTTTAGTGACAGCCCCTACAGATAGTACAGCTATTTTCTCAATACATGTAAAATTTGACTATGGAAAGAAAGATAAGGAGCAAGAGAACAGTGTGTATTTAAAAACATGTGCGCACCGTCTGGTGTTTTAAACTTTTGCCTTCCTATTGCTAAAATATCATTTTTTTAAGTCCATAAAATTTCAGATAGTGTGCAAAATGTTTATATATTACCAAGGTCTCCCTTTAAAAGGTTTATACTTTTACTTTATGACCTGTCCTTGATTTGACACTTCCGCTCATCAGAAAGGGATTTATAAAATAATCCTGAAGGTGAGGAACAGACATCTGTCAGGGACTGGCTGAGTTTCACTTTGCGAAATTTAAGAAGGGAGAGAAATCCTGTTAAGCTCTCTTTAGTCACCAATAGACATCAAAGGTAATAATTAAAGAAGACAGACGTCATAAAAATAAATTTATGTAGTTCTTTATAATGCACAAGCACTCTAGTGTGTAAAACATCTATTAGAGTGAAAGAAAATACAACATTCCAAATGAGTAAAAATCTGTTTTGCTTGAGGTTTTTTTGCCTACTTGAGTGACATTGGGGGGGGGAGGAGGAAAAAAAACCCACCACAACAACAAAAAACCACAAGTTTAAACTAAAGTCTTTCAAAACCTTTGCCATCTGTGGGTACATGAACTATGGATGACCCCGAATGATTTGCACTCTGCTCAGAATCCCTTAGAAAGCACGGGAAAAAGTATCATTAAGAATGACTGATGACTGCCAGTCATGGTTGACCTCACCCAAGCTTTGGTCTCTGCCTCAGTAATAAGCTGTCCTTTATTAGCACCAACACTCCATAAAAGGGGTGTGTTTAGTCACAGGATAGTGGCCTTCTAATGCTCATTGCTTCTCCCTGAAAGATTGATTAGTGCTCATTTTTACTGCCTTCACAGTATATACAGTGACAGTGCTGCAGAGTGTCAGGGCCTGCAATATTGATGATAAGTACAACTACAAACTAGAGGTTTGGAAAAGACAGAGGACTGGGAGTTCACTCTTCTTTTCAACTGGAAAACACTACCAAAACAAAAAGGACAAAACACAAGCTTGCACATGAGCTACTGATATTCTGGTAAAGATAATCTGAGGCTAGGGAATTCCCTCTCCCTGAATAAAGGCAGTTTAAAACACAAAACTTAACAGGAAAGGCTGTTTTTTTCATTTTGTTTCGAAAATGCATAGGCATTTTTCCTTTCACCTATGAGGTGTTAAGGGAAAAAAAAAAAAAAAAAAAACCTACATTGAAATATCATTCCTGTGTTTATTTCTCATTTCAGAAAGGCTTTTAAGTAGTGAGTTACAGGGTAGGGAAAAAAATCTTTTGCAAGCACAGAAAGTGAATGTTCCTGACTTGGAAGCTATTGCAGTGTCCCTGTGCAGCAGCAGGTGCCTCTTTGAGGGTAAAAAAGAAAGGAAACATGGAGAAAACATGTTGGCCATGTATCATCATCTTCACAAATCTGCCTGCATTAACATGAGCAGCTTTTTGCTCTTACATTTGAAGTCAGTGGAATCTACGCAAATTCCTTCAGTGAAATTAAGATCTGGAGTATAAGCTGGCACCATCGGAGGGAGAAAACTGTATGGTAGAACCACGTAACGTAGTATGCGATTGCATGCAGTGCAAAGCATGTTTACGATAGAGCAAGACCCAGATGTGGTCCTTGTAAAGCATCAGCACTGCAGTGATGAAAGAGCAGGTAAGGATTCATGAACTTTTTCATATTAAGAAATTCCAACCTGAATACATTACTTGGAAGAACCATGCCTTGACTTGATTTAAAAAGTAGAACAGAATTGAAAACAGTCTTTAAAATTGGTGTTTTAACCAGAGCCTTTATAGCATATGAGGCCAGCTCAAAGTTATACTGTAGTAGTTTAATATGGAACAACTTGTCCATATGGCTCTTCCTGGGAACGAGTCATTTCACATGTTACAGCAAGATACAGCTGAAAAAAGGCATGTTTCACTGTTGCTTTTATATAGCTGGGAACTCGAGCACAGCAACCTCATACCAAAAAGTATTACAGCAAGAGTTTACTGCATTAATAACAGGATGCCCTACTGCTGTGACACATTCTGTACTTTGAAATAAATATTAGTCACAATAGTTAGGTTTTAAATTCATATACTTTAAAGCTGAGCTGTAACTATGACACTTGCAATAGTGATGATTTGCCAATAAGGCCCATTAACCATTTCACAGAGAGCTCCTTCTTTTATTCAGTCTGTTGTACTATCTTAACAGTATCTAGCTATAAATCATTTAAAGACACTGTTACTTAAAAAAAGAAAACCACAAACACTAGCACTTGAAAACTAGATGTAGGAAATTCATGTTCACCCTTTTGCATTGAATTATCACCTTTTGATTTCATCACACAGAGATTACTTGCAACTAATAAATAATTTCTTTTTCAATTTTAAAATAATAAAAAAAAAATCCTGCTACATCACTACATTTTATGAGACATCATGGCCCAAGTCCTGTGCCATGAAAGTCAATGGCCTACTCTTTCATATCTTTCTTTTGGACTTTGGATCAGGCCCAGCCTGGAAAGCACCCATTCTTGTCATTCATTACATTTACCTTTCACTTTGTACATTCAAATAACGAGGGGGGTGGGGGGGGAAGCAGCAAAAGCTGAATATGAAACCATTATTTTTACATCAGGAAAATTTGCTTCTAAAAAAAATGAATTAAAACTGTGGCTTACATAGCAAAGCAAAAAATATTACTACTGCATATCTAGACATTCACACAGTTCCTAATTCTTTAGGTGGTTAAAACTGGCCCTGCTGTACAGAGGAAAACGGAGACAATGATAAGCAGCAGTGTGACTATTAGCTTAGAGGGATTCTACTTGGCTATTTTCCTGCAGCATGCACTGCAATCACAATAATAAAGAAATCCTGTATTCCACTCTAATTCACCGAGAAATAGAAACGCTGGAAATCTAAAATAATTAAGTCAATTCTAGGTTTTTCAGAATGGAAAGGAAGCTTCTTTTTCATATTAGCTTTGAATTTCACAGAGATACAATAGCTATGGAAGAAAAAAAAATGTCCATCAACTAAAATAAACTGCTTAGTGCTGCAGCAGTGTGGTGAACAAACAAGAGCAAACCAAGAAATGAAATACTGGGTGAAATAAAACCAAAAATAGATTAAAGGTTAAAGATGCAGTTTGGGTAACAGGCCTGCTCCAAGAAATACAAAGAAGGGGTATCTGAGTTATGGTCTGATTTTTTTTTTTTTTTTTTTTTTACTCTTGCATTTGTGA